>CM040746.1:30152211-31499711 GCA_022829145.1 Albula goreensis | reverse complement strand
GTAAAGGTAGATCTGTATTATTTATACAAGGTATGAATGCATCATAGCAATGAAGAGACTATTCTTGTAGACAGGAGGGTACAGGTTTGAGTCCCAAATGGGGCATTGCAAGGCACTTAGCCTGAATTGCCTGGGTAAATATCCAGCTGTGTAAATTAATAATATGTAAAAGTCATCTTGGATGAGAGCATCAGCTGAGCAGATAAATAATGCAATTCGAGTGGCGAGTGCACATCTTTGTGGGTTAAAAAAGTTCTTTTTCAGCAGCTGTTGAAAAGTACCCCTCATCAGCACCATTTTAATTGGCCTCACTCCAAGAATCCCACTCACAAGAATCCATTTGTGAATAATGCAAATTGTGCAGTCCATGTAAAACCTCTGTGTTGCTGTTCATACTGCCAAGCAGCAGTTTATGATGATTATTTAAAAAAAAAAAACTCACAAAATGTTGTTTCTTCCTTCTTCTTTCCGGTTTGACTGCATTTATCTCAGTAGTAATTATTTAAAATGCACATTTTTGTACAGGCAGCTAGATGACTAGCATTTCAAAGGAAATGATATAAGCAATATAAATTCTCTGCAGAGGTGCTTTGCAAGAAAATCATTTGCAAGCAAATTTATAATAATTGCTATTAATTATTAATGTTTTTCTCCTCATAATCACAATTGGTAGACTCACTTTCTGCAAACTTTCTTTCCAAGATTTGGCTGAAAACATTGAAAACAATTTCCAATGTGATAAGTTTGTTGTAACAGTGCATGTAACAACTAAGGATACACCAAGGTAAATATTAAAAACACATTTCTGAAAGTCCTATTTTTTCATCAGCAGCCAAATACAAAAATGATGTTAAAGGTATTACCAATGATGTTATGCATGATAGGATACTAGACAAATAATACAGCAATCATTTAAACAAACAAATGTGTTGAAACAAATACTCGTAATTGGGTTTGGCATAAGAATACATGATTAAACAGACTTTGGTAGAAAATTGACAGTAAAGTTTCATTGTAGATACAACAAACCATTCTGGCAGTTTCCCAAAGCCCACAGCTTAGCATGCATCATTGCCTGCCTTTCAATGGACTAATTATTTAGATACACTACAGTAGTTTAAGGACAGACATATGATGTTTTCCCCCTTCACAAACTGACTTTCCCTGTCTGCTTTTGAAGTTGGTGGGGCATACTGTTCATTAGTGTACAATGGTGTACTCTGCTATTATAATTGTATATGACAAAGCTAAGGCATAGCTATTAGGATGAGTGTGAACATGAAATCCCCCTCCCCCATCCAGACAGTACAAAACAAAGTTGCAGTTCTGGAACAAAAACAGGGGTTTCTTTGCCAAATTTCACCAAATTGTTACATCTGACTTGGCTGCCAACAGATTCTCCTGCTGCAGTGGACTGCAGCACTGAAACAAACAACATGACATAGGCACTCCTCCAATCCACTCTGATCTTTAACCCCACATCCCATTCCACCCCCACCCACTCAGAAATCCTCACTTATATCATGACCTTAAAATGACCATAACATGGCCACATGGCTGTGATGTCAGACCCATATAAAGTGCATCACCATGCCCACTCACTATGCTGACATGCTTGAGGATTTATCTTTTTAAAACTTAATTCATGAGCTTATTACGTGGATAAACAGGCTAACGTCCACAGCTGCACTTAAAAAGAGGATTTCCACTCCAGCTATGAAATCACTCAAACTATAAGCTCTCCATGTTTGCTGGAATGAGACATGAAAATGGAGCGGGAGCACAGAGCTCCTGGCAGCTCTTCTGCAGAGTCCAACCTTAAACACCAGTTGTAACTGGAGCAAACATGCTTTGCGTTGAGGGCCTGTCAACGAAACGGCCATTAACGCATGTGTTTTTCTGAGTTTTTGAAGCCTTTCACTGGGCTTACAGGAACATATTACACAGCCAACTGAAAGTCTTTTGGCATTTAACTTTGAGCGCTCTCAGCCAAATGCCGTCCCCGCGTGACGCAAACCCGGGGTGGCAGGTCTGTGGGCCGAGAGGGAAAACAGGGTGAAAGGCAGCAGAGTTTAAGCTTCAAAATGATTACACTGTCAATCATTTGACCTCCTGGATTCAATCAAGATTTGTCCTTAACTTTGACTTACAAATAAATGCAAGTCTTAGTTGTTTTGTTTCTCTTCACAAACAAAGGCTGGCAAGTTAATTTTGGGGATTGCTGAACTTGTCAAACTGTGTTTAGGAGGAAGAAGAGAGAGAGCAAGAGAGAAAAAAAAAGTTGTATTTTTTTCTAAGTCAATGTTAAGGACAAATGGTGATTGGATCCAAGCTGAGACCTCAATGCGGGGGCTAGCTGGAGGCAACGGCTCTGGAACATTTTAGGGTATAATAGCACCTGTCCGGACACATGCCATAGCTGGTCTGTAATCTTCTGGGCAGGACCCCCCTGAGATGTGTCCAATCTATTCGACAGTAAAACAGGGCCTACCCTGCCTCCACATTTAAACAACTGTGAATTCTAAAACGGTTTGCAATTACTGATTTTTACTTAATTGAAATTCTGGTTAGGCTTAAGACACCTGTGCAAAAGCTCTTTCATTCCTTCTCTCAATATTTGCATATAATATTGAGTCCACAGAGGAGTCATTTTTGATGTCACCTACACTGTTAATTACACAGATGTGCAGATACAAATATGAAAGATATTCAGGTGTTTGGCAACCATGCAGCTTGGATGTGATGGTTTACTGATAGGCAAGGTCCAAACAAAGAAGGGCAGTTTCAACACTGTCTTTAGATTGCAGCTGGGACTATTGATACATATGAAATGTGTGTGTCAAAGTTAATTAACATTGATTACTACTGCAGATCAGTGAGTTACCTTTACAAGTAGCTTTAACCATTCTGATGCAATCCTTCTTTAATTTAAATTTTAATCTAATTATATTCCTGACTTGTGCATTTTTGTAATCATCACTACACTCCTGTCTGCCACTTAAGAAACAGCTGAAAATTTCCTTGTGAAATTAGTAATGTTAAACCCCCATGTTTCATTCCACAGTCCCCCTAGTAAATCATGTGAAGCACTGCGTTAGGGAGAACACCATAAAGTGTAGCTTGTGAACAGCCCCCTCTGGACAGTCTTCATGTGTGACTGTCCGGAGGGGGTTACTGGATCACAGTTAGACACCCACATCCCGCTGATTGAACTCCCTGAGTGGCACTGCTGTTTTACATCATCCCGTAGGGCTGCTGGGCACAATCCAGGTCCAGATGATATCAGATGAGGTTTAACAGTGCTTTAATGTGATGCGCTATGTAGCAGTCCATAATTCGATTTGAATCAAATTGCATTTCAAACATAATATTTGAAGATCATTTTGTCTAGTGTCCCCTGGCATGGGTGAAATGGCTGTTCTGAGATTTGATTGGGAGATCATACAGAGCAGAAAAAGAGCCTCAACACTGCCACCGCTCTGAATGTGAATCAAGCGTTACTGATAAACATATAACACAAGTACTGTACAGCCTTTAGCTGAGTAAAGAGTAACAGAACCATTACCTCTTACAGGCAAATGCACACTCACTCACACACGCGCAGTCCCACCGACTCTCACACATTCACACACACACACACACACACACACACACACACACACACACACACACACACAGCTGTAGCAGCAGTGAACCTGGCAGGCTGTAGTTGGCACACTTGTGTCCTCAGTCTTGATTAGCATTTGCAGATGAGAGCTCCTGGTAGCAGCTTTTCTCTCTCTCCTCTCTCCCTCTCATCTCTCTCAGTCTCCCATAGAGACGTGTGACTGTTTCTCTCATTCCTCCACAGTAAAGAGTCACAGTCTTTACTGAGACAATGAGAGGTGGTGATGATAGTTACATTTTATTCACAAATGGTCCACTATATAACTAAATATTGAACAAACATTTACAATAAACAGGATTTTAGCTTCTGTTTTTTATTTAATTATGTTTGTATGGCCTTTCTGTTGATTATGGATTTCATAATGAAAGGGAACACACTAAAAATTAAAAGTACAATAAAATTGCAGTAATAGGGGCTGTCCTTAAAGTAAATAGTAAATGACTGGAAAAAAAAACAAAGCAAATAAGGCTTCCACAGTTACACGTAAATAATATTTCGCCAATGTTCACTTAACGAGCCAGCTGTATCTGCAGCCTGTCCATAGCACTGATCTGGGCATGTGACAGGGTCCAATCAAACCCAGCCTCGCAACAGCCAATCTTAAACAAAGAAAGAAATAACTGTGGGGATTTCACTGGAATTTAATCAGGTCTTCGTCTGGGCTCTTTCTGCCAGGGATGAAAAGACGCAATTAATTGAAAGCGTGGGCAAGGTTTTTTTTTTTTTTTTTGCGACGCGGCTGAAGGCAATCCTGTTCATACAGTCTAAACTCACACAGCTGGTTGAGCCCATAATCTGCGGGTGTTAAAAAGAGATATTTACAACATTCACACAGGATCTCAATGCTGCATGCACTTTGCCCTGTACCCCGACATCTGGCCTCTGCCCTCGACCCCCAGCCCTCGGCCTTTTTCTCCTCCGATCACATGATCAACCACCTTGAAAGTCATAATGATATTTACAGCCACATCTCCACTGCGAAGCATCAAAACTCCCTGCCCACTGTTCATTTCTGTGTAAAAAAAAAAAATGAAAGAGAAAAAAGACGGTATTTATTATTCAGTCGCTGCCCATGGGAGTAAGTGAGGTAGGGCCATCAACTCATGAAGCCAAGTTTTAAAGGTTAATGCATTCTGCCGAAAAAGAAAATTGTACCTATGCATTGTTCTCTGACACGCTGGCCTGACTGTAAAAGGGGGAAGTGTAAACCGCTGCAGGGCCATGAAGCCGCTGTAGGAAAGCTAAAGGAGGCACCTGAGAGCGTGTGATGAAGTACTCATCCCCATTTCAGAGAGAGACTGACCATCAATCACGGGCCGAAGCTTTTACAGTATTACCTCATTTAAAACAAATACTTATTATGCTACTTATGTTACTGATGATGATCATAATGACAAGTATAATAATACTAATAATACACATTTGACATTCTCATTCACTTAAAAGGCTCAATTGGCATGCATGATGTATTAATTAACAGCACAAAGACAGAGGTGCACACCAGACTAAATTAAACAAAGATAACTTTAACCTATCTGCCTATAGTGCTACTCATATAACAGCCAACACCAGCTATGATTAAACAAGACATGTTCTATTCATACATCCAAGGCTCTCAAAAAGGGAGAGAAAACCCAGCTGTGAGCCAGTGAAACTGGGCTCTGTGTAACACCTAATCCAGTCACTCTGGTCACTGCATTTTGATTAAAAGGAGCCCATTAGGTCACCTTTGTTGTTTCCATGATTATAGTTGATTACATACTATTTTGTAGTGAAAAAAGGAAATCCATAGAAACCCAAATCCAAAGAAAAACAAAACTGAGAAAAATTTCAGGGCCCTATAACAACCATGAGGAGTCTATCGCTACATTTCAATCAATGCTTTAATTGGACAGACAGACACCAGCCACTGTGTAAGTGTCAAGTGGGCTGACAGTATATATTTAATGAGCTGGGAGGAGGAAGCATTCCATTCTCCCTTTAAATCAGGAGCTGGGCTGCTGCCATAGGGCCTTGTCTTTTCCTGTTATTTTGGGGTGCCTCTCTCTCCTCCTACCTCACAACTGGTATGTTCTGTCTCCAGTGTGCCCTTAGCTCCGCACTGAATGCCCTTACAGGTGTTTCTTCTTATGGCCTAATTGCAGGAATAATAATTTACAGGATAAAGGTTGCTCATTGACTTTTCAATTCCAGCCATATGCTTAGATTACTGATACTGTTATAAAGAGTTAGACTATGTGCTCATTTAAATTTCATGCAAATGAAAGAGTACAAATATATTATGCTGGGTTTTATTTTATTCAGCAAACACCTTGAGGCTGCATTGCTCTTTACCACCTGCACATACACTGCTCTGCCAGCCAAAGCATGCTCTGCAGTGTTCTGCCATACTGGTCCAATCGTTTGAAATCAATTTTTAGTATTTCAGATGCTTGTTCAATAACACAAAGTGACACTGACAGTTGGTGACTTAAAGTTTGTTGTCTCCGAGCCTTGTGGGTGCAGTGTGTCATGTGGTTTGTGGTGCTCATCCAGGTAGGTGCATCTTGCTCCAGTATATACTCACTATGGATTAAAGCAATGATGCTGCGCAGCACATGCAGTCCTGCTGGGTGACACCATCTGATGTTCGGAAGCTCATTAAGGCCCATGTATATCCTGCAGAACTTGTTTAAATTCATCTTACATGGTGTTGTGGTTTTACTCAGCAAATGGGACTGATATAGTGACATGGAAGTGAATGCAATCACTTTTAGTGGGATTCTGACTCTTTACTGATCTACCACATCTTCTTTGAGTCTGTCTTTCCCTGCACCATCAAATGAGGGACGGGGTTAAACAGCATTCCTGTAAGTAATAACGCTCCTGGGCTCTTGGTGTCCTATTCCACAATCATTTATTAAAGGTCTTTGGAGATAGTTTTACCACAGTGCTATCTGTGTTTGGACACCTTGCCCAACTCTTCTTAAACATACTTAAATCATAGTCAATAAATGAAAAAAAAAAAAAAAACATACAACTAAAATATTACACCAGCGCACACCCACTCATGAACAACCCTACAGTGCTCACATCTTCTTGCAAGTGCTAGAAAAAGCATACAGGATAATATCAACCTTGGCATAACTCAGCAGTACAATTTTTTTTCCATATTCGTCAACACAGTTCCTATATTTTTGGTGCCAACAGTGCTTAATCATTGAGCTATTGTACTGTACCTTTAAATAGGGCCAATATTGTTTTAACTACTGATTTAGTTTAGTAGTTTAAGAAATGCCTTTTTTTTCCAGAAATTGCCATGGCTGTGCTATGACAACTGGAACAAGGGAGATTGTGCTGAATTTTGTACAGTGTCTGGTTATCCTACAATATTTCTTCAACCCACATATACATACACATTTATGTGAATGCACATACACACACACACAAATATGGTGAAAAGGCCAGTCTTTAAGACTATTCTCAAGGTCAGTTCTATTGTGGTTTAAAGATGGCGGAATACCAAATTCTTTCATGTTCCCAGCGAAGCCTTTGAGCTGGGAATCTCAGACAGCGTTATCTGCTTCATCAGCCTTTCGACTGCTGCTGCATCCCTGTTGATTGCAGCGAAGGGGAAAATGCTGATTTCAGCTGTCCGTCCGTGCCCACACCGTGGAGCACAGAGAGCTGATGGCTCTCAGCCTCCATCACCTCCCCATACAGCGGTGCACACACACAACACTGCTCCCACCTCATAACCAGCATGTGACTATCAATGACTGAAAATAAGAGTCATGTTACAGCTTGCCTCATCAAATAGACCCACATACTCATGTCGTTACCACCCCAACAGCGTGATCCAACATGACATCATATTTGATTTTATTAAATATTAGTATTAGTAGTTTGTATATTAATATCACTACATAAAATGTGTCTTTGGTCATTACACAGACATTAAGCATGTGTAAGGCATATGTTACAGTTAAATCAATGTCACAAACATTGTCAGTTTAAATTACAGTTATGACTGTGTCTTACAAACTTTTGATTATAAAAAAGGGTGAAACATGCAACTGATTATGATGGAGCACATCACCAAATAGTATCATAATTATTATTATTATGCTAAACTAAACTCTATTTTTCATTGTAAACTCACTAAACTATTTGTCATTTATTTATTTTAGCATAGTTGCATTTACCCCAGTTGCATTTCTTAACAGTTGCATTAAACTATGTGCCAAAGATGATGGGAAGCATGATTTGCTCACTAAATTGGATATCACTGAAACAAATGTTCAGTTTCTTCTGAAATGTTTTCTCCACATGCAAACCATGTGAAACAGGAAATCCGAGCGTTTGTGCGCATTTATGTCATTGCCATGTTTCTGTTTCCCTCAGGGACACTTATTAACCTAGTTAGATGTTAAACAAATTCATGTCTGTATTAGCAAATAACAACATTAAGCAGGGATAAAACAGCAGGACAGCAGCCATTTTTATGCCAGAGTGCTCACCACACATTATACTGAGCCGTTAAAGTGGGGATGTCAGGCCCAGAATTTCACCAAGGTGTGGGGAATGGGTGCTGAATCTTCAAAAATACTGATATCATAACAACTTTGGATAATTTTCTGACAACATCAATCCATAAAACTATTTTGATAAAAACATATGAAAAAGACAATGGCAAACTGCTTCATCCATGAATTTATTTCTAATCCCATTTTAATTAGAATTACACATGTATGCCAAACCCTATGTGGCGTATATGTATAATTGAAACATTTGATCTGCCCCCTCTCTCCTCTGTATGAATCTTGTGTCATGCTTATGGTAGCCGCACTTTTCAATAGTGAAAAGCAGTATGTGCTTTGCTAATAAACTAATGGACAGCTCCTACTTCTAATGATTTTGTGTAGGAGGAACTCCAAGCAGAAGCAACTAATGAGAGCTGGTAAATTTGCTGGTGGTGCTTCTTTAATACATGTATACATTAGCCACTTTATTCTGCTTTACAATGATCTAGCTGCTGTTCAGCCTAATAGTGTCTCATCCACAAGACAGAATGTTCTATAGTACAGTGTCCTGATCCCTAACTGGGCATTTCAATTTAACTGGCCTAGCTACTAAGCAACCACCATGACCAACAGCAAAGAATTTTTACATTTTCTTAGGTTGAAGACACCATGCACAAAATACATTTCAAAATATATCACACCTGCTTAGCTTCAACCATTCAGCAAGAGCAGAGTACATGGTTAATTTGATAACTTCTGTTATCATATTTTATCTTCATATATACATATATGCATGTACATATGAACAAGTGGAGCAGTGTGTTTCCTTTCCAATCCAACCTTCAGATTCAATATGCTACTTCTTTCCTACTAAAATGAAGAAATATTGTACAAAGTGCAAATGAATACCAAGAGCAAGCGAAAAGCAAGTAGTATAAAATTTCATGCGGTTCTCATACTGCCGAGGGCATTCTATGACCTATGACTTGTTTTTTTTTTTTGATTTCAGCAAAATTGTTTTCTAGAATCTAACCATCAACAAGTTTTGGTCTTGAGAATTTTAAGAGAAACATTCACTTCCTCCCACAACCTCCTACACAGACCTTGAGACCCGCCTGCCGAACAAAGTATTTCAAGAGCATTTTTAAATAATGTCTGTAGCATGGGTTCCTGCAAACCCAGACAGGCAGATTAAATGAAACTGTAAAATACAACGATGACAGCAATTCAGAATTCTGTTAAAAATACTCACCTAGGACACAAAAAAACATTTTTTCTTCCAAGTGTCCCTCAAAATACAATAGAAGCTCAATCTTTTTTGAAACAACAACTGGCTAAAATTAATTCCATGACTATATGAGAATACATACACATGGAAGTCTGCAGCTAGAAAAAAAAAAAACCCAGAAAAAACCTACAAGCTACCTAGAAGACTCAGAACACATTCTGCCGCACTATTACAGTACAGTGTTGCTCAAAAGACACATTTGTACCAGCACATTTAGGTGACTGCAATGTCTCCTCTCCATGATGCAGTTAAACGGCTGTATTTCTCCTCTGTGATCCTTTTCAAAGCTCAACGACAAAAGCATGCATATGAACCCCTGTTGTAGCATAGAGACAGAACTCCAGTGTAGAAGCAAGTCAACAAAGCATTTTTCATTACAATTATTATTTTTAATGTGTGTTGTACTAGTACATGGGGGAAAATACTGACAAGAAAAAAACAATCCTTGTTTAAGACATCCCATGCGGTCTTTCAGGTAAGTGTGTGATCAGGACTGCCATTTGTTTTCAGTTCTTTGCCAGAATCTTTAAAACCTGCTGATGGCTTCCTGTCGTTTTGATTGACTGCTAGGTTTTTTTCTCACAGTGGAGTCTGTGTCTTTCCCGTGTACAGAGCCTCACCTTACCACTATGATCATACCAGGTAACCTCCTCCTGGAGAGCCAGAGAGACAGAGAGTGAGAGAGAGAGAGGTATGTTTGTGCTAGCTGGCTGCTCACACTGCTCACTCTAGCCCACTGAAACCACGGTGGAGTCCAGTGCTGCACGACAGATTGCAAATTGAAACAGCCCATTAGTCTAGCTGCAATATTTACGCAAAACCTCCCGAAGACTTCTGGCTACCTACTGTGAATATGTAAACAATTGTGGAAAAGAAATTAAACAGAATGTGGACCAACATGTGCATCTCGTTTACCTCTTTCTTTGGATTACTTCATGACCAAGTGACATCTTGGGAATAAGTGCTCTGCTGTTAGAAACCATCCGTTACAGGGTTATGTGTCTGATGGTCCTCTTGCACACTGAAAACATTGCGGTTCAGGCTATTGTGCCCCATTCTTAGGCCCATTTCCTTGTCACCTTCATACCTGATGAAAACTATCATTACATACTATATATAATGTTTGTCTGTTTCTTCATTTATTTTCTTGGTTCTGGGGAAACCATTTCATGGTCTGGTACGTTCTAATGATGGATTTTACCACATAGTGTATGAGTCTATCTCCTCCTCCAATCTTATCTCTGGGTAACATGCCTGTCTGCTCCACTCACCCAGAGTTTTGGAGCACTATTGGAAAATACAACAGCTCTAAGTAGAGATGCATTATTCATTGGCTAACATCATATTGGGGTGGCACTGTAGTATAACGGCTAAGGAGTTGGTCCTGCAATTTAGAGGTTGCAAGTTCAGTTCCCAGCCAAGGCACTCTTACTGGACCCTTACACAATGTACCTCAGCTGAATTGCTTCAGTAAATAACCAGCTATATAAATGCATAAAACTGTAATTCCCACTGAATAAGGGTGTCTACTAAATGTTCTTGTACAGAGCTTTTCCTCTCAATCCATCTTGCATTAGGGTGGGGGTGACCTTGGTCAGAATCTCTTGTGGAAGGTTCTGGAATGAATATACCAGCCACTCACTGTCAATATGCAACATAACAAATTACATCAATACTATCAATACTCTGGATAACAGTAAGTGTTTTAGTAAATAATTGTCTTGAACTAATCACTTTAGTTGAATAAACCAGAGAAAAGCATTACACATTCTATCCTATTATGTTTTGATCTTCTTTTTTTGTCTCCAGAATTGGATAATATTACTCATCAGGGGAACGCACGTCTTTTGGTGTCCCCCCTCTTCAGTCCACTGATGTATCTGAGATAATGTTAAGAGCATGTTATTATTAAAATCTTATTTAGTCTTTTGTTCAAGGCTTGACCTTAGTCATTAAGTCTTGATTGCTGCCAATGTAGGCTAATTAATTTCCTTGTCACACTTTAGAGTGGTCTTTGTGAGCATTTCAATCAAGAGCAATAAAATGAACGAATAGTGCACAACTATGCAAAAGTAAGATTAGGTGCACTGAGGAAAGAATTATTCTGTCATTCAGAAATGATAATCAATTAATTATTTACTTATTTAGCTTCTCCTTTGAGATTGTACTATTATTTTTTTCTATGAGCTCTTTCTGACTTTTTCAACCCATGAGGCCATTTGATTGTAAGGTAAAATGTTTATTTAAAGCTTTGCTTGAAATAAGCTAGCTTCTTGCTCATGCTAACATTATTATTTTTTCATTTACTTTCCCAAAATGACAAAAAGTACACGGTCCTCGCGCACTGATCCTGTGGCCTGAGATATGCCGGCTCAGGAGTCCACCTTGTCTTGAATCAGGCTTCTTCTTTTCATAATTATTCCCATATTCCATTTCCTTGTTACCAGGGAAACTTAGCCTTTTCTGAGGAAGGCCTTAGCTGTGTGTGGAGATCATTGTGGCCCAGATGGCGTTAATGAACCTGGCGGATCTTGGGAGGCCTGGTGGGGGTGTGCGGTCGGCTGGTGGGAAATGCTCTCTTTGCCGAGTTTGCACAGATTAAAGGTGACAACCTGCGGTAATGCTCCCACCACCAACCAAGGTGGCACACTTGGACCAGTGGAAATGAATACATGAACACTGGTGATGGCTTTTCATATATCTAATGGAGTATTTTAGATTCCAGCCTGAGGGCTCTGGTAGAATCCGCTCTGGCCATTGGCCATACCTAATACTGATTGTTAACGGCTGTTGCTTTCAAGCTAACCATTAAAAGAAAGCTGTGTTTGCATTGATCAAACGCCAAGGTACCAGCTTTTATTACTTTTCAGAATTTGATCTAAATAAAACCTGTTATATTCATGTCATGATATATACATACCTCACTGAACACACAAAATAATGCCTTGCAAGATTGTATTGATATACTGACCTAAGATACATTAACTCATCTGAATTATGTCATGAAGGATAACTATAAATTGATATAGTGACTCAGAGAGTCAGATAATCTTGCAGACCTCACTAATTTACCTCTCTAAAATGAATACGTAGACGCAAATATTCTTCAACATGACACATTTGGCTAGTCAGGCGTTATGTTGAGCATTCACTGAAAGCAGGCATTTGAATGCTCTTAGCAGTGAAGTATTGATCACACAGCACCTTGGGGCTCCTGGATTTTCTCAAGGTGTGAAAAAAACCCAAGGCTGTGTTATGTGTAATATCATCACTGAAGGAACTGACAGTGTTATGTCCTCCTACTGAAGGTACAAGGTGCCAAAACAGCTGAGTGTAAGACAATACAGCTTTCCTCATTAGTTATTATGGGTTATCCTCATCTAAACCTTGTTACTGTTCCTCCAAATGGTTCATTTTGTGACAGCTGCACTCTAACAACAATTGTGGAAAAGGCAATTCAGCAGTACTGAAGATCTGTTTTTTCTCTGTTTCATATGTACACGGGTTTCATTCACAAATTAATGCTGCAGCCCAGCAGGGTTGGCGTGGAAAAACAATCTGCTTTAACATAAAGGAATAATCTACAGTTTCATGACATTACCTAACCTTTGTCAATTTATATTTGTTTATCTAACATTGCATGATAATATACACAAAGGGGTCTTGTGTGTCAAGAAATACTTCAGCAAACATACAGTAAATTGAAGACGGACCTAATCGAGGAAGGAAAGGAGTCGATATACTCAGATTTGCAGCAAAGGAGAGTCTCTGCAGCTCATGGAATTTATGTCCCTTTTCTTTTTTTTCCAAAGGTGAAGATAAAATTGATTTCTTTTTCCTTCAGGTTGCCTGGTGGCATGATTAATAAGTGATTTCACTGTGAGGTCAGTGGTCGGGGTCTGTGCTGGTTTCACACTGCTACTCAAGGACACATCTCCCTTCTTGTATATATTGTTAGTTGTTTATTGTGCAGGACGTCCCCAGACTGGCCCTGTCATTCCGTTTTTTTGACAAAGTGCTGTTAAGTTTACAGTGCTGAAGGGCTTTGGCCCAGAGTGACCTGTAATGACTTATTTATCATCACAGCAAACTTTTATGTACAATATGGCTACCTCTCTATTGTACTTACCCTGTCACTCAAAACAGTGCTGCCTTAGGGAGGAGCTGATAGAATCACTTTTAAAAATTGTGACATCACAAAGCTTTACAGATTGACATGGTAGCCAGAGAACAGAGAATCCCTTCCAAACCCCACACAGTGGTCTATCATACAGACAGAACTGTCCCATTTTTGAACCCAGCAACCTAAATTTGTAGGCATGGTAACAGTCCAAAAAGGAGAACACTTGGTCTGACTAATCTACACATCAAAGAATATAACTTCTTGTGTTTGTGTGTATATATATATTTGTGTGTGTGTATGTGCATATGGACATTACATGCCACTTGTATACTCCAGACCATACAATATAGCTTTTGGTGGCCTTTTTAATTGTACATGTTTATCTGCAGACATTTATAAATAGTACAGGAAGATTATTTATGCTTAGACGGTTTTAATTTCAGTTTGCCTCAAAAAAGCCTTTAATGCCTTTAATCCACAAAGGACACTGAGAAAACAGGGCTCAAAACAGCGCTGCATTTGCTTCGTAAGTGCACAGACTCTCCACAATTGCATTTGTCAAGGCGGTATTTTTTAAATTCCATTAGACATAGATTAACCTGAAATTGACATTTCGTCTGTTTGTTTTGCTCTGAAGTCACCCGCTCGGTGCAATTAGGATTCCAGATGAAGCCGAGGACATCCTTACGGCGGGGACAAAGGAACAGAGGCAGGCAGGAAAATGGCAAATTTCAGCTGGGCCACAAGACACCATTCATCATGTCTGCTTTGACACTTCACTGTTTTGCAGCAGCATAATTCTCTCTCTCTCTCTCTCTCTCTCTCTCTCTCTCTTTCCTGCTCTCTCTACCTCCCTCTCCCTCTATCTCCGTCTCCTTCCCTCTGACTCACTTCTTTGTGCTTTATAATATCATGAAGTATGAGATTTATAACACTTCAGAAAAGTTACCGACTCTAGGCCCAAGTGCGCTGCTCCCGGCACTGCCAGAGTAATTGTATTTTTATTGTTCTCATTTGGTTATAATCTGAAGGAGAAATGGCTGCAGGGGAGTGTTTCCACCTGGTAGCCACGTGGAGGGGAAGTGTGGTTCTCGGTGGGACCTGGGGTGACGGTGAGTGGAGGGTAGAGGGAGTGGGGGGCTGCAAACTATGAAAGACTATACTGAGCATGGCAAACAGCTGACGGCAGCTGTGTGACAAGGCGTGTGTTCTGTGTAAGGTGTAAGGCTGTGTTTGGCTTGAAGAAACCCCCAGAAACACAACAATTACCAATGGAAAGGAAAATTATGCTACTGAACAAACAAAGTTCAGTGACACACTGATGTTGTGTAAGAAACCAGGGCCAAATGCAATTACATCTGATACACTGTGTAGTATTATTCATTGATAGTGTAAAAAAAAAAAACATTAAAATTTTCACACTGTGTATAATCAGTTAGCCTTATACATAAACACACGACAAGAACTTGACCTCTTTCCACTGGTCTATCCAGGAATCTAAAAGTATGCCTCTCTAATCAGAGAATATACCTGTCATTGGCATGAAAAGACCAAGCACAGTACCTCATAAGACCAATTATATTTTCTTTGCTTATGGATTTGTGAAATTCTGGTCTGAGGGAGACCTGGTGCTTTCCAAGCCTGACATGACAATTACATTACCATTAGAAGTTTGTATTAGTGCAGTATAATGCCTTTGCTTTGGGGTTTAGATCATTTCATTATTGTATGCACTTGCCAAACTGCAGACACTGCATGCATTACACTGTACTGAGCAGATGTTCAGGGTCTTCAACAGTAGATGTATGTGTGGCATGGCAAACAGCTCAGTTTTGATGCTACCACATATGCTCTGATGTGCAGCTATGTCCACCCCACTGCACTGCTCCCTCAGATACAGCACTGCACTGCAGCCACCCACTCCACACCCCCAACCAAGTGGCTGATTGCAGACACTTAACGCTGTTTTCCTCCATGTCATTTCTCCCCCAAATCTCAAACTAGTTTACCCATCAAACTCACAAAAACCAGAAAACAACACATGTAAAAATGCCAAAGAATGCCAAGCAAAAGAAACCCTATCAAAAAGGGAAGATGAGAATTTCATTGGCCAATGTATACAAAGTAATATATATATATATAGATATATATATATATATATATATATATATATTTTTTTTTTCCAAAAAAAAAATCACTGTAATCTTCCTTCACATAATTACCCATGTGAAGAAAAAGCAAGTGGAATTAAATTAACCTCCATCCTCTGCTGCAACCTTTTTCAAATACAATTTCTGAACTCAACAGCTACAGAAACAGTGAGGTCTGATCAGCAAAATACTGGGTGTGAGTCGGCTGTTAGGCTTCAGCCAAGATATTGCCATTGTTCATCATTCTTTCTTTTTCCTTCGCAAATGCAGTTAAACAAATCTAGCACTTGTCAAAGTCAAGGACAAATGTTGATTGGATCCAGGCTTTGGTCTTATGCTTGAGTGAGGAATCTGGGAATGCTGAGTGCCATTATTTTAGCAGAGAGACATTCCCTCCAGAATAAAAGGACACAGGCGGGAACTGTTACATAGCAAACACAAAACAATAACACAACTTTGTTGAGTGTGCAAAACATTTTTTCTTTCTGTGTGTATGTCTAGGAGGTAATGACCTAAGATACAGAACTGTGTGCGTATGTAAGTTCCAGAGGACAGTCCCAACCACTTCAAATAAACAATTATTAAAATAAAGTTACAACTGTGAAATTTTTCCGAAATGCTACACACATACTCCCAGCAGAGAATGACTATTGCAGCCATTAAGAGTCTAGTCTCTTTTATGAGCTTTTATTTTCTTGGAGAAAAAATAAGAGAAATGCAGGTAGACTCATTTCACCCCCTAGACTTAGCGTAATACATGTGAACAGCAGGCGACTGAAGGCAAAGGGATTAAAAATGCTATTAAATGGAATTATTTTTCTAAATTTAATTATCAGACTGACTTTAATGTAGCTCAAAACAAACAAACAAACAAGAAAAAAACACTATGATTCATCTTAACAAAAAATGCCTGCATGTCTCAAGACTCATAAATATTTCAATTTTAAACAAATGTCTTAATAAATTGTAATGCCCTTGGATTTGACAAAATACAATAGTAATAATAATAATACAATAGGTCAAAACAGCTTGTCAACAAAGGCACCGCAATCAAAGAAAACACTTAACATGAAAAAAATGTTTGTGTTTCAATAATTGATGGCAACAAAAAGACAAGCTATTTTGCGCTCCACTTGTACAGAACAAAATCAACAGTTTCAAGGGGCTTTTCAAACTTACAATTTGAGCTATGTTTAACCCTCAGTTAAAACACAAGGAGCATTCACACTGCAGGTATACATTTTGGATTTAAATATGTGACCCTGGTCAAACTCTGCCTACCAGATTCCAGGTGTGGGAGTGACATGTGAAATCTTTCTTGGCAAATACCTGGAGGTTGTTGAGCCTTTTTACAGTTCTCTACAAGTGAACATCAAATGGCAACAGGAACTCAACCTCTACAATCCTTACCCAGAGATGAGAGGAACTGCAGACTGTGCTGAGCAGTGTACTCAAAAGATCATGCCAGCGCACACAACTCTGGGTTCAAGCTACAGCTGAGCTCAAAGCTGTGGAAAACTTTCACTACTACTGTACAATGAATGTTCAGTCCATTAAAATAAATGAATGTGTGTGTGTGTGTGTGTGTGTGTGTGTGTGTGTGTGTGTGTGTGTGTGTGTGTGTGTGTGTGTGTGTGTGTGTGTGTGTGTGTTTATATTTTAGGTGTTCAGCAGACAACCTTACCAAAGGTTGATTCACAAAAGTGCATTTAACTGGTTTAGGCAAAGAAAGGGAAAATGTCATGTTGTTAGTGTTGCAACCATGAGTAGCAGTGACTTCATCATCCTTGCATACCAAGTACTATAGAAGGAAACTGGGAAAAAGCTGGTATGAGGAAATAATGATGACACAATATGGATGACAAAAAGGTAGAATAAACAGAACGAATGCTCAGCATTCAGGAGCAAAGTTGAGCCAAGATGGCATTTAAACAGGTGCAGTTTCAGACTGCGCAGAGAGATGTACAGTGACTCAGCTGAGAGAGAAACTGCCATGAAGTGGTCTGACAAGAGTGCAAGGTCTGAAGATACATTGCAGGGATTTTCCTTTTGATTTTGACATTATTATGAAAACATGACGATGTTTATGACCACATAGATAACTGAAGCAGTCATCACTTACATCCTCGACACCATGAAACTATATTTGTCTTCATGTAATGTGTGTGTCTGAGGTTATTCGTAACCAGAGAAAATGGTATATGGGGTTCCTGTTAATGATGTCAACAGCACCCTGTAAGAATCCTCCTGAAACACAGGAATCAGACCACCAAATGTATGCACAGTGGTGTCTGACAAGGCCTGTGCATTAACTGAGCACGCCCGATTCCATCACAATTCAACACAGAAATGACGTAATCCATATGTGAGAAACTACTAAACAATTCCATGAGCAACAAATAATAGATCCTACTGCACAAGTGTCACAAACACACACACACACACACACATCTTTTATATTTAAAATTGGACTCCGTGAAAAATAAATAAACAAGAGCTTGATGGCACACAGATTTGGATGGTTTCCATTCTTCTTCTCACAGATCAAAGCACGATATTGCGAGGGTTTTAATCAGAGCCATCAATATTCTGACATTAAATGCGGTTAGCATGGCGGGCCTTCGGATAGAGAGCTCTCAGAAGGTGGCAGAGCACCAGCGGGTTCAAGTCAGGTATTTCCATGTGATTTATTGAGTCGCTCTACTGTAAAGGACACAGAGAAGAGTTACAGTATGATACTAATATCCTCTTTATAGCAGAGATAACTCACTGAGTAGCCCCCTGTCAAGGCTTCATATATTACGCACCTCTGCCTTAACAGTCAAGTCACAACAATATACAAGCCCCCTCGGTTTGAGGGGCCAGCTGAAATTATTTGACAAGGGTTCTCAAAACATAAATTTGCCATGATGTCCCTACAAAACTAAGACCTGCTGAGAACAATGCTGCACCAGGATTTATCGTGAAACTGTCTTAATTTCATAAATAATTATCTGTATATCTGTAATAAATAATAGAAATCATAATAATCAATTTTAATTGATTCATTTAAGAGTTTCTCATTTGAATGTGTGAATGTGAGTGTGTATGAGAGACAGACAGATAGAGAGAGAGAGAGAGAGAGAGAGAGAGAGAGAGAGAGAGAGAGAGAATTAGGGTAAAATTGCTGTAATAAAAAGTTCTCCAAAATCAAATAAATATATAGTGCAGAGTTGTACAGAGAATGATATGGTGTGGTATGGTAAACATAAGAAAATATCGACATTCACTGTGAGGATCAGGTTATTCAGCCAACAGTCAACAGACGGTACTGAAAGTACATTCGAATATTAGTACAAAATTTCATGTCTGTTATTCAGTTCAATAACAGCTCTTGTGCTGACCTAACCTCCTGAAAGAGCTTCAATGAATAATCCCAAAATATATATACAAACTTTGCAATGATTGATACTTGGTGTTATCACAAGTTAGCACACTCTTAGTCAGATGAAAACTGATATTATTCAGCCAGCTAATTTGCAAAGCATACATTGCATGAAACAGACCATCCCAAAAAAGTGTAGCTGAATGTCAAAATGCAGCTAATAAACTCAAATTCCCAGATAGCTCCAACTGACATTTAAGAAAAAAAGATTTAATAAGAGGCAAAATGTCAGTTCTGAGTTGGATAAATATTAATCAAAGTTTAATTACAAAGGGCACTGAGGCAGTACATTCTGACAGCCAGAGACCATTTTGTTTTTCAGACTAACACATACAGTGCAGCCAACAGGGTTGCGAAATTCCAGGATCATTCTGAATAGGAACATTTCCTAGGGCACTTTTTGGAATTTTGTGGATTTTTTTGGCACTATTGACATTTTCTCAATGACCATTTTATAATTGTGCTATCAACTGAGATACTCTTCCATTTGACAGTAGGCTGTTTACCTCTTTTTCCAAGCTAATGAGCAAAAGGTTCCTTAGGTACAAAACTCCCCCCTCCTTCCATAAAATTTCAGAAGCATTGTAATGTATCAAGAAATTAAATAAAACTCTGTAAAATCATAACAAAATTAAATGCCAATCATAGTCATTGACTCTTCACACTGAGTTCTTCAGTTTTTGAGTTCTTTAAATTATATTGGGTACTTGTCAGCTATCCCTACATTGAAATTCACATGGACAAACAATTTCATAATAGATGTATGTCTACCCTTTCAGACAAAACATCTTTTCAAAAAAGTATAACAAGTCAAGCAGAAAAAAATATATGGCATGCTTTTAGTCTCACTTTCCACATCGGATATTCACCAGAGTCAGAATCCTTAATTAAGTACAAAAAAACTATTTCTGGCTCAAAATCCGGGACTGCATTAACCTGTCACCCTGCACCAAATGCTTATGTTTTAGGCTAAATTTTTCCTTCGTCTAAACCGCTATCCATTTTTGCTTTCTTTGCTCTTCCTCGCCTGCAGAAGAGCATCTCAATACATTGGCTAAATGCATTGCTACTTTGCAATGGCTGTGGAAAAGAAACAGCACAAATATAAGGGTCAAGCTCACAACGGGAGTGTCGACTGTGAATATGCAACCTGGTTTGCTGCCTTGCACTGTGGAAGTCCTGTCATTAAACAGTCAACGCAGCCCTCCATTGGCAAAGGATGCCCTGCAAAGCTGAGGGCCTGGCGGGGCATGAGGGCCGCATACGGCCCGTCTCCTCTGCCCGTCCAGAAATGAACCAAAGGCAGCATTATGCCTTACATTTACAGCAACACTGTCCTCCATCACAAGCACACAGGCAAAAGCATATTCAATCACATCTTCACTGTTTTTAAGGGTAGCTGGTATTATATTTCAGAATGAAAAGAACACATTATAAATTATGTTTGTTTGTCTCTAAAAAAAAGTTTTTATGTGAAGTATTTTTGATTGGATATTTTTAACTGTAAGATTCCATTAAATATTTGCAGTTAAATGTAGGTGGCCAGAGGTTGAATGCTTTTGTGTATCATCCTGTTACAGAATTCTGCCCCCTGCCCTAATTTGGAGCCTAATATAACTGTATGACTACTGTGCCTTTTCTTACAAAGCTGAAACACCTACAGGGTCCACTACAGGATCCACTGAGAATTTGAGTTTTCATTATCATTCACATAATAAAAAATGAATTCACATTTATTGTATTAAATGTATCATGTATTCAAAATGCACTGTGTTAACGTCAGGCAGCTTCGTACAGTTATTTATGATGTACACACATGCATACTTAATTAAACTCAGTGGAATACACATTCTGAGCATGACTGTAATGACATGAGTGCAACTCATTAATGCAATATTAATGGAATATATAATTTCTTTTACTTGGAATCATAACATGCAGAACTGTTTCCAGTGTTTTATTCCAAATGAGCCAGTCATTTAGTCTCACATATGATCTTTTTGGATGAAATATTAATATTCATGAAAACATGGAAAGTGATTCCATTTTGTGGGGTCTCCTCTATTGTCACAAGAATGCCACTGCATTGTGTGGCTCCAGAACTGGAGGGAACAGCAAGCTCTTCCCATTGGCCTGCTGTCAGTTCCTGTTCCCTCCCTCAGCCTGAAGAGAATGCAGGAACTTGCTACAGCAGCAGCCTTACGGACAGGCAGTCTTGCCTGTGGTGGATTTCTAATCAACCCAGGTGTCAGCCACCAGCTTCATTTAGGCCCTCTATTTAAAGCACAGTCTGTCAGGCTGAAATGACAATTTTTTGGTGGCTTTTGTTTTTGGTTCTCTTGTTGGCTGCACTGGTTTTTGTTTGTACTTATTCTATGTTGTTTGAGTAAGGTATTTCCATCCTTTTCCCCAAAAAGGGGTTGATAAAATATTTGGGGCCAGCTTTTCTTTCATCTCATTCTTGGTGTTCTCTTCCAGTTACAACCTGTCATAGTGGCCACACATGCCACTGCACCACAACTGTAAATGGTAGCAGAATGAGATGGTTTTTAGTTTGCATGTGAAATTCTGTTATCCTCCATCCCTGGATAAAGAGTGAATACAGGGGAATTTAAAAGCTAGCCTGAAGGTCTGCTCCATGCTACTGCAGTGACTGGCTTTTTGTTGTTTTCATCTATCCCCCCTCATAACAGCAAAACAGTCAAGACAGTCGGTATGAAGCTTTGGAACCCAATCCCTATCTCTATACCCTTAGGTTTTGTTCAGTCCAACACAGTATCACAACATCACATTTAACCAAGTGAACCAGAGCAAATTAACCACAAGGGTTTCCCAAAATTCAAACGCAGTGGTCACAAAGACCATCAAGCAAAATGCAGGTTTGCTCTTTTTGAGGACAAGCCTTCCTCCAAAGCTGGAAAGGAGACACTCTTAATTTAGCCACATTTTGGGCTAGTCTTTTTAAACAGTACAAATAGATGATTCCTGGGAGACTGACATGAGTGTAGATTGAAAGTGAGACCCTCTACCTTTCATCCACTGCCTTTCATGACTGTGTTAATACCGTGTGACGTGCAGTGGTTTGCGGGGTGTGGACAGACCCGATTTTATTAGCGTCGCAATTGAAAAAGCAGCAGCACTTAAGCAGCATCAAGAGGCACGAAGGCTTAGAGACTCATCTGATCCCCCGTTGCAAATGAAAGTCTTTAATCTTAGAGCCGCGATTCGGCGTGCTAAAGAACTCCAGCTCTCCCTGCTCCCACCATTCCCTGACACATCACACTCTGCTGATAGGCTCCCATCTGCTCACCCGCTCTCTTTCCCTCTCTCCCACTCTATCTCTCTCATTCATTCTCTCTCTCTCACTCTCTCTCTAGCTCTTTGACGAAAACAAATTAATCTCTGGTCCTTAAACTGTAAAAGCCTTCATTAACAGTGCTTCAGTGAAATACAATTAAACTATAATGTGATCAAGGCTTTCACTGACCTCTCTGAAGTTTTCATTCTACCAAACTTCACCTTGCTTAGATGACTGGCAACAGAACCTGTATATTTCTTTGAAAACTGCAATGCACTGTAGTACACAGCAACGAATTTCAAACAGTAAGAGAGAAACAAGAAACACAATCAACACTTTGATAAATGGCAATGACCTGAAAATTACATGAGAGAATGGACGGATGCTTTAACTTGTTTTGATTTACAATGTAAATTCTGGATAAACTCTTGTAAACATATATTTCTTCTCCAATGAGGATAGAGCTCCCCCTATCTTTAGGAAGAAAACTGCAAGAGTTAAATGGTATACCAAATAATTAAAGGGAATGAATTGCACCTATATTGCACATGGCTTGAAACCCTGCACCAATCAATATTTTGTTCCAGGAGTCAAGTGCTTGTTTGTTTGCCTGCTTTTTTTCTACTAAATGTCCCCTTTCCTCAATTCATTTCATATCAACAAGCAAGTCAGTTTTGTTATAAATGATGGCTTGGCAATAATCGTGCAAAGCTATCAAGGTACTCAGTGTTCCTTACAAGATGTGATGTAATTATGCTCATCTTACGGGAAATTACATTTGCAATTTTCCCTTCAACACTGAATAAATTAGTATAATTATGAGCTAGATTAAACAACTTCAGTCGTATGCCAGTGAAAACAAGTGAACGCTGTCTGTGTGTGCTATTGTAAACACCTTTACTTACAGGGTTTAATTTATATTTTTGTGTTACCATGACTGGTGTAGATTTTCATAATATGGGAATTGACAACAACAGAAAAACAAAAATAGGAAATAATAAATCAATCTGCAGTATGTACAGGTACGTAATATTTTAGACATGTTTTTTTTTACAACAGTCATTTAGACGCGTCTACTACTCATTTATAAACTCAGTCAAGGGATAGACAATTCAGCGTCAACCAAAAAATTGAACCGGAAGAAATTACTCACAAAATACCTGAATGGAATGGACAGCGCAAAAACACATACAGGAAAAAAAACACTTACATGAGTAATGTTGTCAATTCCCACTGACTTGGTAATAACAGTCGCCGACTGCCAGATAATCATTTTCGTTCCTGACGAAAAGATTAAAAAACAGACCGTATCGTTGGGCCTCAAATTCTCTTTGGGCTGCACTTAATTTAGATGCATTTATCAAATGTAATGGCTATTAAATTGTGTATGCGGATCAGCGCGTTTTGATTTGTTTTCCCCTTACAATACAATATACTATGGATACTAAAGTATCTTATTAGCTGTACTGAATGACCGAAATTGATCTGGGCAATCCCTCCCCAACCGCATATGTAAGCAATTTTATAAACTTTATGCGTTTGGATGCAGCAGTCGATTTTTTAAAGATCGGCGGGATAATACATCACATCTGTGTACATCAAATCCGGAACCCTGACCTGTTGCACGGTGTGTGTGTGTGTGTGTGTGTGTGTGTGTGTGTGTGTGTGTGTGTGTGTGCGTGCGTGCGTGTGTAATACATGTTAATAATATATAAAAAAAAAACATGTGTACATATAATACATATCACTGATATATAATACAATCAACTCATATGATGAAATCCCGACGCATGTATATACTAGAAAATTCTCACTCCGTTGCATATTAATTATACCATATTGCAACGTATAAACAGAATTTTAATTAAACCATTAAATGAAAAAAGGAACGCCTAGTTTAACTTGAGTACGTACGGACCTTTGTATACCATATTCTTATTTCCCTTTTAAAAGCAACACAAAACACGAGAGTTCGGATAACTGGACACTACTGATAACCCTTCTGGACACTGCTGTCAGCCCCTTGGGTCACATTATTTTTGCTGGGTAGCGTTATGGCAGCTTACTATCATCAACGGCGGTAACATTAATGCAGGAAATATGTAATCAAGAAAGTCAGATTAAGGCGCAGCGACGTTATCCATCCAACGTTAATAAATGTAAACGACAAGGAAGGCAAACTCTTAATGGTCTCACGGTCTGAAGCGAAAATACCAATAATGCTTCCAAATACGTGCGGAAAAATTCTTAACCTGACCATATAAAATAAAGCCTTAAGCGCGATTTGAGAGGAAAAGGAACCAAAGTTTGTTCCTTATATCTGATTAATGACTTGAAGAAAATAAGCGATGCTATTTGTTTTAGTTGATGTTCGTCCCCTGTATATTGGCATTGCGCAGGATGAAATATATTGACGCGGTGGTCTCACGAAAGGCGTGAAAACTTTTTTCCGTTCATGAAGGTGTTACTATTCAATATTTATACATGAGCCAACAGGGCAAATGCCGCATCCGCATCTGAGAAAATAATTATTGGTATGGACTACAGCCCCGTTAGCATTCATCATAAGGAGGTTATATGCAAAAATTTATTGCAATACCGACCCACGTAGGAAACGTGCCCAAAACTGAAATGTAATATCATAAAAGCTGTATCTTAGGAACACACACAATTGGACAGGGTTTCAGTAAGTTACCATGTCAGTGACTGCGTAAAATGCCACCCAGTCTGTATGCTGGTAATCTGTAGAATCCTAAAATCAGCGTGATCATTTTACCGAAACAGCTGGTATTACCTTTGTGAGGTGTTGCCATAACAGAAGGCTAGTCCCATTCCATCTCTTCACAGCATATCTGAATTAAGCAAAACCCACGTAAAATCCTTGACAGATTTTTCTTCATATATCCTCGAAGAACACCGATGCAAAAGTCGCTTGTTGGTCTCGACTGCTTCGCCAGATGCGGTCAGTGGTCTTATTCAGATGCAGCACTGGAGGATAGCTACTGTACTTCGCGAGAGAAGTGCAAAAACGTGCGTTGAAACACGGTTTTGCCTCTTTGCTTCTGCTGCGCACCGACTGCAATTCTAGCTGGTGTGTGTGCTGTTGCGGAGACCGCTCACACACTCACTACATCAGCATCGATGGGACGTACCATGTACCACTGTGTAGAAAGGGGTGTGGCAGGAAAATACACCAGCGATGAGGGTGCCTGTTGGAGTCGGTGCTCTTTGGAGAAAATAGACAATATGCAAGCGCATATTTTCAGTTGTGTGTGTATGAGTGTGTGATGTATGCTTTGAATATATGTTATTCTTTAAACCTGCAGATGGTTTATTAGACACACAAATGCATGCAGTGATGTACAGGTGTTTATACCTTAAATCGATATGTGAAATAAAACTATATATAACAATAATGACATGAGATATGTAACAATTGAAGAGAGAAGCATGGTGTCACTGTCTGTACTCTGGTCAGTTTTTTTGGGTTTCAAACTTTGGGTGGGCTAGACAGGCCTAGTTGTTCCTACAAAACACACCCAAGGGAGTACATGCCTTTATGGCTGAAATTATTTTTCTTTTATTTGTGGGCCCAGCAACCGACCAACACACACACACACACACACACACACACACACACACACACACACACACACACACACACACACACACACACACAGTAGCATGGTCTGGAATTACTTTCATAATTTGGTAGAAACACCTGCAGAGGCATTTACTTGGTTCCTTCTGTCATCCCCTGTGTATGCTCAGTCAGTTTACAAATTGTGTTTTATAAACATCTAAACATTAAGGTAGAATGGGTTCATGTTCTCATTTGTGAAACTATAAACTATAAGCAGAGCCTCAATGAGTAATTTATCTGCATAATTCCATGCAAATTTAATTTGTATTGTGTTGGATCTGGCCAACTGCCCCAGTTTCGGCACCTCATTCTTTTCAAATTCGTATCTGGCACAAGAAACATTCTCATGCCCCCAGTACATTTTTCCAAACTTTCTCATCTTCACTTGACTTCTATACCTCATTTCCCCCTCATCCACCTCTATCTTCTTGATTCTGATGCTTTGTACCAGGAGAAGCCAACCATGGCCCTGAAGAGTTTCAGACTCTGCTGGTTTTTGTTGCTACTCAGCACTTAATTGATCAATTAGTACCGATGATTGCACAATCAGCTTACCTCCCTTGGGGGTGTTGGGTCAAGATTTGTTGAAGAATTGAATGTGAAAACCAATATACTCAGTAGCTCTTCAGGTTCAGGGTTGGCTACCACATTTTTCCCCTGAAACTCACTCATTTAGCAAAAACTCCTGACTATTGTTGTTTACATTGTTCAATCAGAGACCATAATATGGTAAAGTAATTATTGTAGTAGTAGTAGTATGTTCCTGCATTGGTCTTTTTAATTACATGTATTGTTATGGCATTTCATTATAAATAATAGACCATAAAAACTAAAAAAAAATCTTATCACACAGACAATAAATAAAAATATAAATAAATTAATGGTTCCTGTTCATAAGGATTGTGTTACTTGTTTGTAAAACTCTGCAAGAGCCATACATAAATTCATATCACAGAACATGATGATCTTATATCAATGACACCAAATTACAGTGCACTTCCATTTGTACTTACATGCAAACATCTCTTGGAAGTGACACATGATTTTTAAACAAAGACCAGCTTCTCTCCTGAATGCTTATTGGTCAACCAGTCTTCTTAATAGTCAACCAGTGCTAATATTCATAATATAGCATGTCAGTGGCTGTCCCTTGTGTATGCAGACTTTTATTTCAACTGCAGTTACAATCCCTGAATTATAACAAGCTGCTGACTGTTCTTAATTAAACTTAATTAAATTTTTCATGTTGAAAGTGGTTATTTACTCTCTAATGCCACTTTCTGCCAGAAATAGACCCATAGTTCACATCCCCAGACAGGTATCCCACCAGACAGATAAAATAATACTTTCAGTCTCTTATTTTGCTTGAGGCAAAATATTTCCTTACATTTTGACTAAATTATAGACAGAGAAGAGGATGAGTGGAGTTCTAATTAATCAGGTGTGGACACCTGATTGCAATGACAAATCAGTAAATACAACGAGCCTAGCCTGCATTGTGTTACAGCTTACCCATTCAAGGACAAAAATAATAGCACAACTTAAGCATATGTTCAACAAGCGTAATTTATCAAATAATTGGCAGAAACAAAAAACAAGCATACACTGGGGTCCCCAGTACTGAGCCTGAGAACCACTGGTATTGTTAAACAATTCTTACATTGTTGTATTATTGTTGTGTCCAACTTAAACATCCTAAGTATTGCATTGCAGTGGAAGGTAGCACCTGCAATGGGTTGTGAGTGGAAGGGGGAAAAAAACACACACACACACACAAGTCTCAAAATATGAGGCAATGGCTTACATTGCCATCTCAGGTCCTGTTGGCTCAGTGACAGCAGCCAGATAGGAGGGGCAGCCCTGTCTGCTCAGCCCCACACCCCTCCTGTGATTAAAGCAGTCATAGCATCCAGATTCACAAAGGGGGCCAAAACTGTTTCACATGTTCCTGCACAGAAAACCAAATGTCTATTAACTTAAAAACACAATGTCATGAATAGGATTCTTTGTGAATGTGGTCTTAGGTGAGAAATGGAACTATCATTGCTCTGAAAGTGAGTATCTTCATCTTATGGCAAAATACACCTTGCAGATTGTTAAGGCTTTCTGTTTCAAAGTGGTATCTAAGGTGTTTTATGAGTCTATGAGGATGGGATCTGTGGATGGGTCTGTCAACTTGCAGCACAGCAGGATGAGCAATGTTAGATTATGAGCATTGGGATGGTTGGGGGGGTTTATGATGACACTCATGAGTTAACTCAGATTAATTCTCCCAAAAGCTCACACTACTGTTACAGTTAAACTAAACATGCATTATGTGTGATTACATTGCCACACGCCCATTCTCTCACATACAGCATAATGTGTGTTTAGCCTTATGGTCAGAGTTCCTGCTGATATTGATATTACCATCAAGAAAAGGGCAAGGGCTGGTCCTTCACAAAGCCCTGCCTGTATTGTAGTTATATATGTATAGAAGTATAGAAATTATAATGCAAATGGCCTTAGGATTACTTTGATAAAAGCATGGGTTTAAGCAGGTGGGAAGCAGCAGATGGGGAGGGGACAGAGTCTTCACCCTCTTTAAGCAGGTTGTTTTCATGCTGGCATTGAAGGCCGCTAGCTCATCAGCAGCTAATTTAAATTGCAATTTGCATGTAGAGGGGCGCCCAGAGGTGCAAGAGCACAGAGTCTTATTTATGCTGTCAAACCAGAACACACTGGGGTCTGTAGAGACCACTGTGCTGCTATGGCCAGTGGCAGCCAGATTCATCAATACAGCATATTTAAACACACACAGGCCAATAAATGATAAGACCACACCAAGGACTGATTTTATTAAAGCAAGGGAAACAAAGTGCCTGGGCAACATTTAATCAAATGCTCTTTGTGTCATTAAGGGCATACGCAATTCAATCAAAACAGACTTGTCTTTTTCAAGGTTATATGCCCTTGCACATTTTAAGAGCATATGAAGTTCAATCAAGGCACATATTAGTATATTTGCAGTATTTTTCTATTGCTTACAGTATGTGAATGGAACGATAGTCCAAAATGTCAACACTTGAATGTAAATCAACCAGACACCTTTTTTTTTGCAAAACAAATTAATAATTTTTGGTTGCTCCCACACAAAATACAAATGACAACAACATTTTTTGCAAAAAAAGGAAACATAATTCTAAACACAAGATCAATCAAAAATCAATGAAGTCAGTTAAGTCCCACCCAGCTAAACTGAATTGATGTGGTAACAGATAACACCAATAACAGAAGAGTAAAGCTCTACTACACCTATGCAGATGCTTTGTGCCAAATTGTCCAGATAACAATCAATCATAAAGGAATCAACTCTAAAGGAAAGGACCAGTGAGCTGGTGTTGACCCACACCCAGGGAGGAAACAGGGGACCCTATGTGCACTCAGGCCATATTGAATTCATTTTTGGTACTGTTTTGAATGATACACAAAATAACTCACTATAAGTCAAAGTATTCTATTTTTATTCACTTGGTTTTGATTTCATTTTATTTGACTTGTCTTTGACATTTTGATAACATTGAAAACTTTTCAAGTGATTGTATTTCATTTAGTAAAGTGTGATTCTGTTCAATGGCTTATGTTATCTGTTTTTGAAAAATTGAATTAAGTTTAATCAATGCTTGTAAGCAATAGACAAATAATGTAAGGTTATATGCTATTATATTTTAAAATGAAAAGACTGAACCAAAAGGGACATTGTAAACTGTCTTCAGTAAACATATAGAACATTGTGTTGCAATGTAAAATCTGTTTTTATTTAATTACATGTGCCTTTTAAAGATATTGAGATAATGTCAGTACCATAACAAATTAGATAAATAAATACATACATACATACATACATACATACATACATACATACATACATACATACATACATATGATGTTACAGATCATATAGGCAACTCCAAACAGTACAAAATGACAGCACAGATAGTAGATACAAAATAAATAAACAGAGTTTAAACAACTTAAAAAAAAAATATCTCAGAAATATTGTTCCACATGTCCTTTGCAGTGCATTCCACAAACTGTACTTTATTATGTTAATGGAACAAAAAATACAGAAGGTAATACAGAGCTGAGCATTTCCACAGTGCTGTGGGGAGCTAGCCATTGAGCACTGTTAGCTGTTTGAATTAGAATCATGGTCGCTGATAAATACAGACATCTGAAATCTATGTTGTCTTTAGCGTAAACCAAATTCTCTTTTGGGAAGACAAATATGGAAAACCAGCCTATTCCATTTGCAATATTCATGACCTATAACAGCCATTAATGTATTATTTATTCTGTTGCATTTTCCATCCAGATAGTTAGTTTTATATATTTGGATAAGTAACATGTTGCTATTTTTGGCCTTTCCTTTTAAAGTCTTGTTCTACATGTAAAATAAAACATTGCTGGCATTATCTGCTGCCTGCCTAGCACAAATAATGATCTCTTTGAATCAGAATATGTAAATATATAAATGTAAAAGACTTATAACAAAAACATTCAGCACAGACATTTTATAGATGAAATAATATATTAAAACAAACACAAATACATGTAAACCTATACCACTGTGAATCTGCTTTCAGAAATATAGGAAACACACTGAAACTTTGTGAACTGAAACATCTGACTACAGAACACACACACACACACACACACACACACACACACACACACACACACACACACACACACACACACACACACACACACACACACACACACACACACACACACACAGATATAGTTGCATAGCACTATGTCCTGCACATAAATGCCTTTCTTGGGTGAGTAAAACAAGGTTGTTACTGGAAGATGTTTTGATTGGCCAGTAGGGGCTACTCTTCCCTCTGAACCAAACAGAACACCAATGTCCCAGGTCAGTTATGGAGGTGCTGCACTGAGGCAGATGCCATTATTCTGATGAAGTGTTAAACCGAGATCCTGTGTCACTGTGGGCAGTGCAGGGCATCTGCTAAAAGAGCAGTGACATTAACCCCAGTGTTCTGGTCAAACTCCCATACAAATTGGATGCATTTATTTGTCCAATCATCTTCTCTATCTTTTTGGCTACACAGCATAGTGCCACCATCCATTTTGAATCACCTGGTCTTACCACAGGAGAGAACTTAGTTCTCCAAGATTTCTTGAATTACAAATAAATGTTTTAGCCTCTCTCATGTCCTTTTGGAATGAATCATTAAACATTTATTTTAAGAGCACATTCTATACAAAAACATTGCAAAATAAAAATAAATATCCTAAAATACATTGTAGAAGTAAAAACAGGGATAAGGACCAAAGACATGCAAAAATAAAATGACAGAAAAGAAAGGTAGAAAGATAGTACAATGAAAAAGGCAACAAAAATCACCCTGATAAAAAAAGTAAAACCAAGGCTGAAAAGGTATGGTTGGAGCTTTCATCTGAGAAACTATTAACTGCCTCGACTGCCCTCAGACCACTTCCGAAGTGACAGACACTTCAGATAATTAATGTTCAATGCAGGACAGGTAATGGTAAAGATATAGACTTGATAACATTTGTAAAATTACTGGTTGTTTTAGGAATGGGCATTATTTGCCCTCTGAGGTATCTGGTCAGTAACACTTACACCTCTCTGTGAAACACAGGTAATAAGCAGGTTTGTGACTTAAAACAATTTAGGTCCCTTCAGGGTACAAATTACAGACACTTGTTTGTATGTGGAGACTTTTTTTCTGTTGGAATCATTAAATACTCATATTTTTTTCTCTAATATGTTGGCTAAAGAGTTCATTGACCAGCTCAGCAGGAATTTAACCACTAAACTGAAGAAATTCATATAGCGCATTAGAGGAAAATGATTTTCCCATTGTAGCGGATGAGTGAGGCTGCCAAAAACACAAATCCAGCAGCTGTTAAAGTTGCAGACGTGTCTGAAGTTGTCTCAGAAGAAACAGAATCGCATCTAATTTTCATGAAGAATCACTCTGTGGCAGATTTCAGCGATTTCGCTGCACTTCTCAACATGCTGATACTGCAGGAGGACACTTTGATCAAGGGAGCCGTGGAACAACTGTTAATCCAGAGGAGCGCGGAAGCGCTTTCCTGCGCACATCTCGGAGCACAGCAGCCAAATGTATTTATTTTCCCTGCAAAATGTCGGGTCACAGGGATAACAGAAAACGGGTTTATGAGGAGGGCCCTCAGATGTCTGTGTTAGAAAAACAGGCTTTTGGGCACATCTCCCTGGTTACAAGCTTGATGATTCACTGTCTGCACAATGCTTACCTCAATATTTAACTGTTGTGTATGTAGCCTTTCTTATCTTTCAGCAAATAGCATGGTGAAGTCTTTGATGATTGTAAGGCAGGGTGCAGGCCCGTTTACACAGCTGGAAGGGGGAGCAGTGAAAGCCCTAATATTAAAGCTGTCACACTCTCTGAATTGGATGAGAAACAGCTCTCTCAAAGGCCATCACACTGCCATCACGGTGCGAACCTTGAAGCATGCACATCTCACAAAATGAATAAACATAAATAAAATTCTGGCATGCTGGTCAAAAACTGGTTCTCTCTGCTTCAATACAATTCCTATGGATAGAAGAGAGACAGAGGTATGCTAGTTCTGGTCCAAACTGACCTCATTAAACAGAGTTAAACATTAAACTGATATGTGATCTAATTATTCTATTTCTGTAACTTGGACACTTATGATTGTTGGGCATAAACCACTCACATCAGCTATTTGGTTGTGTTTGAAGGATAGAGAACAATATGGGAGGTAAATTAGTTTAGGGCAAAAAGAAAAAAAATTGATTAACTGACATTTATTGATTCAGTTGATTAACTTGGTGATAAAAACATATGTATACTCTTCTTTTCATTTGGATGTTGGATGAAAAACAAAGTCAATTGAATGTTTAGAGTTGTGAGCAACTGGGGAGCACAATGGCAGCCGCTGGGAGTAACCTTCCAGGACACAGCCTGGGCCTGCTTGTCTGACACTCACCAAACCACACACTAATGCCCCTGCATGTCCAACCATGTGGGAACAACCCATTAGGTTTCTTTCTCTCAGCTCCAGTGGATTAGGTCCTGACTAACCGCTATGGCAAGCGACCCATGAATCAATGCGGAGAGAGATGGGCAAAGGTTCCCAAGGGTGAGCCTGCTAGAGTCGCAGCCCGGTCCTACCGCCATCTCTGCAAACCTCCGCTCCCCGCTGGTAAGGCGGCCAGGGTCACTGGGGCACACATCCGGAGATGCGTTTTCTCACACAGCATCTCATTCAGCCATGCTCTGTGCCCTAAGCATCCCCTGCCGAGGGGGCTGTTGTGCTCAGCTAGGCCGCCCGCAGGCTTTAGGCCCAAGGCTTTGTCCGTGCCTCCCAGCCTACCCCCCCACCATGCAACGGGCACACCGCTGGGATGCTGTTAATAGGCAAACGCCTGCAAGGGAGGTCTGATTTTGTCTTCACTCTGTAGGCCCCCGCATCTTTGTTAGCTCCAGCTCAATACCTTTGCATGAACTTCCTGCCATCGATATGGATTTACCAGCTTTGTGATATTCTTACCAAAGTCCCCGCTCATAATTTTAGATTGATCACTGCTCTGCTGAACAGAAGAATGAATCTGAGAACATCTCTTCGATGTTTTTAGAACATTACCTACCACAGAGTGATGCGTGGGGTGCCATGCAATTTATATTACTTGTGAAAATAAGCTTTCTTGTTTTTGCTTTTCATGAAAAGGTGGAAACTGTGTTAGAGCTATGCTGTGTGAGTAGCCTTTGATTTTTTTAGGGTCTAAAAAAATTCAACGAAAGCCATTCAAAAACAAAACAGCAAGCCATTCAAAAACAAAACAGACACACACACACACACACACACACACACACAGGTAAGTATAAGCAGAATGCATATGTCATTAACAGAATTGGGGTTATAAATTGATCAGACTTCAGGATGGATGGATTGTCAGCAGTGATCTGAGGTACCTCAGTGATATGCACACAATGGAAAGAGACGTATATGAAGAAATTAGTAAAGGATTCGGGTTTTTCAGACTGATGCATTACAGTGAGTATTTTCACTGTCCCTTATTCATTTTAATCAGTGCTTAAGTGATTGTTGCCTTGTTTTTAAATAGGCTTCAGCCATTTAATGGCTACAATGCATTGTTTAAATGAACCAGTGATGACATCAGCAGGGTCTCCTGTCAACTGAGATAGGCACATAGTATGTACTATATGTACTTATTAGGACTTTTAATTGACCTGCACATGTGCAAGTTATGGAAGGAAGTTCTTTTGAACTTTTTTTATCAATGAAAAGTGTTGAGTTTAATGTTCACCTTTTTGTATTAGTGACAATAAAGCTTTACAATTAAAAATTGGTCATACAATCATTTTGAGCCTTCAGGTTAGTTGTATGCTTTAGGGGGAGCTAGGCATAATAGCTGACTAACAGAACCACAGGAGATCTAGTGATGCAGGACCTGGAATAGTACTCCAAGCCCTACTATCAGTAATCAATTAAAATCTCAGCGTAGTTGGATGCGCTAGACCCTCAATGATAACTGACTTCAAAGTCTCTATGGAAAATGATCAATTTATTCAGCATGTAGAATCTAAGGGAAAAATTCAAATCAGAACCACCATAGACACCAGACCTAAGCAACAATTTGCTTACAAGGCATATGCTAAAATTACACTTTCACAGTGTGAGAAATGGAGAAGACTTATTCTGTGTGAGTCTTAACAAGAATTAATATGAAACTTCTGAATTCACTAAATATTCATCTGAGAGTTTATGGGTTTGGATGGGCTGGCCCAGTAACCCGAGACAGATAGTGGATAACTTTGAGCACTGCAAAGAGAACTTAGAAATCTTGACACTTGGATAAGAACTCAAAGGAACAAAGTTTCCTATGAATCAGCAATATGTAAGAGAAATCATGGAGCATCGGAAGAAAATTATATCTCATCATGAAAGAACTCAGAGTCAGGAACAACAAAGTGAGAATGATCTTGGATAAGCAGGACACATCAATAGGCAACTCTTCTAAACAGCTTTGAGTAGACCTTTTTCTCTTATCATAAGATGATATGAAGAGCCAAATGTGGTGGCTGAACTAATTAATATCTGCAAAAGCCTCTCTTTCTATATCTCTCTCACTCACTCACTCTCTCTCTCTTAGTTTTTTTTTCTCCTGTTCTGTAAGACTGTGAAAGACATATAAACTTTATAAACTGTAGACTCATAAACTTGCATGCTAGCTCCCATCTGATGGAAAAGGGAAGGGGGTTTAACTTGACTGTGAACCTTCATACCCCTTCTTTCTAGCTGGCTTTCTGTCTCATTCCTAGGTCTACATTTCAATGTTTCTGCCACATTAGATGCATGCCTTCATTTGGTTCATTTGCTAACATCTCCAAGATCTAATCCTCAAATTGTCTAATCCTCACAGTGAGCTTCTGACAACAACTTCACCATAAAAACACACTAATGCATTAAACCTGCATTTCTGCAATTAATTTTGTTCATCATTCACCAATACTAGATGCCCTACAACATGTTGAAGTGTAACTAAATGAACCAGGTCTAAACTCTATGCACGTCACTCATATATGAAGCCTCTATATATCCAACGCACATAGAACCCACCAATACATAGGCTATCCATTTCCACCAATAGCATTAAAAAAGTGCAATTGTATCTTCTTCAACAAACTATCCTAAGATTAAAACTCATCCAATGTATTAACATTGATCTAGCTCATGTCACTGAACTAAAAAAGTTTTGATGGGATTCACAAATACTGACACATGTTTACTCTTACCAGCACGGATGTTTATCCCCATGCTATATGGAACTGACCACAAATCCAAAGCCTCCAGTCTGAAACTAATGGCCACTCAGAAGACTATCCTCCAGTTTTGTGTTCTTGTTAATTCTGCAGTCTGCCTACACCTGCCTACATCCATCAGCTCCTCACCAAAACAGCCAAACAGACTTCCTCTCTACTTATCTTCAGCCAGGAAAGTTATTTTACTCAGCTGGAGAAATAAATTACAACTGAACCACTGACAAAGTTACGACTCTGCAAAGCATGTTTCTATCTTCCCATTTGCCTGCTTATTAGTGAAGGAGGTTCAGAGTAGCTTTACAATGTTAACTTTAAAGGGCTGTTTGGATATGTGGATAACATTTCCCTCCAATGATGGAGTCATCCTGACCTAGACTGGAAAAAAGTCACAGCACTAAAGCATGTCCCTCTACCAGTATTTTGCATGGGTTTAACATTGGAACATGTGTGATTGGCTTTAATGCATACTTGTCTCTGTAATGACCTGATTTATTATGCATTTATTAGTGCTTTCCATAATTTTCCCACAAATATTCATACACTATCTCCTCGGAAAATTGGCATGACATTTTTCATAAAGCAGCGACATTCAATTTACCAAGAAAATCTGGATAGCCACATTTGTGTCTTTTAAGGTCTCAGCATCCTTCGATTGGAGGTAAAAAAAAGACGTGCTGGGCTTAAATGTCATCACACTGTGCCTGGGAGGAGATAGTTATTTCTTCTCTTGTTAAGGCTTGAATGATACCTTGGTTCATTGCTGGGGGAATGAGTGGGGCGGATTTTCTGAGCCATTGAAGCCTGTGATTGAAATTAAACTATATGAAAAGGAGAGGGTCTGTTGCTTAGTGTGCAAAGAGGCCTTACCGCTGGGACTGCTTTTCTACTCACAGAGAGGACCAGGGGGAAGAGCGACAAAGTGGAGAAGCAAGAGAGGACAGAGATGCACTTTCAGTTTACTGTTTATATTTATCTTTGTTGAGCGGTAAAATTACTTTTCTCTCTGAACCTGGCTGGAATGGTAGTGGAGTTGATGTGAAAGTGCCAGACCTATTCACTGAAAAGCTTTTGGGTTTGAATTCTAAGAAGGATATTTTCTATTTTACCTGTTAAGAAAGACAAGGGCCAGTAGGGTTGTATAGCTATGAAAAGGCCATACCATTAACATAAAGAGACTGTATCTAAAGAAAAAAAATCATGACCTTCTTTTTTTCAACAATGGCAACAAAGGGGTTCCTTTCTAAAGTAGCAAGTTGAATCAAAGTGGATATTCTGTCTGTATAACACAAACTGAGAGACTTTGTAAAAAAGATCTTACATTTAATAAAATGAAAGTGATCTTGTAGTAAAAGTACAGTGTACAGTCTTCCAAATAATATCATTTGGGTTCCTTCCCTGAATAGTTTTCTGTGAAGACAACAGAATGCTGGCTATGAGTTACTGGCTATACTCATTTGTGATAACACATAAGTTTATACTCAAATGTTTTCAATGTGTACTTCATAGCTCAAGTGATAATTTCCAAAGCAACCAAAAGAAACCTTTCTTCGGTAAGTTCAGTCAAGGTTTGGAAAAGGAATCATGCATATTGGTTTCACCAGAGTCCATTCTACCCTTTGGGTGTTTAATTTTGCATTTCCATTTCACACAATGGACTCAGGAACATCATCCTGGCTCTTAGAGGAATACAGAACTGAGAGAAAGCCTGGCGGCCCTGGATCTATGCTCGAATTGGATGAGCTTGGAAGGGCCCTTCTGTTTGAGGTCACCTCATTGCAGGTGTTGATTGCTTTCGCTCTCAGGGTAATTCAGTAGTCAAGTGCAGTGGAATAACATTTCACTGGCATTAAGAAGCTTTCACCACATTCAGGTACTTTAGCAAATGCCCAAAGTGTGTGTCAAGAGCTTAGATCAAGGGGGAAAGTCACCTACATTAAAATATTGACAGGAATTGAGGCTCCATTGCATTAATAAGATACAACTGTTCAAAGATCAAATTCAGATCAGGAGTCAAATCATAGAAAACGTTTGCAGATTAATACAATGTAACATACAGTATTGTACCTTAACACAATATTTATTCCTTTTTATTATCCAAAACATTGAAATAACCATATCAAGTCTCTTAACAGTTACTCTAAGAATTCTTATTTACGAATAGTGTTCATTGCTTTCTGTATCAAACCCTCGGTTTTTGTGTACCACCTGGGTAATCAGGTTTGAGGGAAGCAATTACAAAGTGAATCACTGTAAGCATTTAAGGAAATCTTTACGACTTTTCCAACTAGCTAGCCAGATTTTTACACATCTCCAGAAGTAGATTAGAAGAATTCTATTGTGTGTATGCATGTGTGTGTGTGTGTGTGTGTGTGTGTGCATGTGTGTGTGTGTGCGCGCATGTTGGTATATGCCTGCCTGTGTGTGTGTCTTCACATTTGAACTTCATGAAGTCAGTTTATTCATATGAATTGTCAGTTCAGTTGCATGATGAACATTAAATGGAAGAGCATGTTCAGTGTTCATCAGTATTTAGTATGTTTATTTTAGTCGCGCTAACTTCCATATAAAGCACATCCATGCTGGTGCAAACAAGCTCTGAAACTGACAATGGGTTTGGCACTAAATGATATTGACACATTTAAGAAAATACAATACAAGAGTGAATCTGCAGAACCATTTATCAATTTTTGTTCATTTTTTTAAATTCATAATGACACTTAAGGATTCTGCTGTATTTCTGGTAGGGCAGAAATTTCATCCAGGAATAGTTGGACTAAATTATTAGTGTGCTGCTACAATTCAGGGGTAGAGGTTTCCCTTGATAGAATGCAGTCTTGACCCTATTTACTTTTTAAGTTTTGTTTAATTATAGTGAGAAACTTAAATTGTTGTATCGGAGCGAGAGGTAAAAGAATGGAATCTATATGTGGCTGTTCTTTTTCAATAGACTGTGTAGGTGGATCAGGCAAATGAGTCCAGAATATATCACAGCTGCACTGATTTTGAGTTGCTCAATTATTAATACTGGAGGCATGGTAAAACAGAGACAATTGAAAATTATTATATGACCAAACTGTCTGATTGCTATTTTTAAATTCTGGCATTAAAAATTCATAATGCTCCTTATGTTTGATGTTGTTTTTTAATCATGAATAATTATAATGTCCTACTTTTATTCTTTTTTCGCTTAATTTCAAGCTTCTGAGAGACTAATGGGTTTCTTATAAATGGACAGTAAATGGAAAACCTCCAAGTGCTTGGTGATTAGACAATAAACATTACACAAATGAAAATAACTGTCTTGTAAGAGATGATGGTCTGGCTTTCTGGAAAAAAAAGGATGTAAGAAACAACAATGCTCTCTACACAGATTTGGCATGAAGGATGAAGGGTAAATATTGTATTACAGCATCCCATTTCTACAGCTTAGCACTGCTCTTTAAGAGCTTCTCAATCTTATAATATACTGTATTGTGATGTCTGTAAATATGCTTTTACTCTGATTAAACTGCTTTGTAAATTTTAGTAGCTACTTCACTGATAGCACATCCAGAATTATCCCATTCAAGCAATGTTTCAGAAGTCATTGAAAATGCAGAGCTGAAAGGAAATATGACAACTGGACATTTCTGACTACCAAACAAAATATTTTGGAATTACTTTTAAAGGAGCTTTCATTGCCAGAGGAAAGCCGACAACTTAAGACATTATATGAGTTAATAAACATACCTTTCGGTGTGTTTCAACACCTTAGATTAAAGTTTAGTTCCACGTTATGTTCTGTCTCTGGAAGTCTATGATTCAGGAATTATCAACTGAGAGAGGAGCATCACAGAGGGACAGGGAAGTATCTCTCTGTGTGGCCTCAGAAGCAAACTGTCTGTGCTTTACACATCCAGACAACAGGCTGAAACCAGCTGGTGAAAGATGTCCATAAATTAAACATGAATATTTAACATATAGGCTTTGCGATGATTTAATATTTAATCTTTGAGAGGCGCAACTACTTAAGACTTGGGCAAATGCACAAAAGTGATATGACGTGGTTTAACTTGATCTCTGTGCAGACTTTACAGCGATCGGGGTTCTCTTCTTGTGTGGCAAATTCTAGACAGAAATAGAAATGTATCTTTTGCTTTTTAAAAAATGTATTTATTTATTTACTATCAGGCTCTTCCCGGGTGCAATCATTGGCTTCTGACAGCTTTGAATGTGTCATCAGGGAACTCCTAGCTAGACCTTTCTACTCCCTCCCAACTCTCTGTGAACTCAGCAAGCCCTGTGTCTGTTTCATCTGCCCTCCAGCCAGCCAGAAAATTGAGTACAAACAGGGTTCTGCTGGTATCACAATGAGGGTTATCTGGGAAATATATTTTAGGCTTATGTCCTCTCATGGGCACTCCAATACAACAAGGCTACCTGGGAGTCCTGCTGATCTGCACCCCCATGCACCTTGAGTCCCAGTGCATCTGCTTCATACTGTGCATTTGTGGGTGCATCAGATGTGATCTGCTTGCTGATCTCAAGAATGGATTTCAGGGCATACAGTAAACCATATTAGGGTCTCAGGGTCTATTCATGCACTGGAGCAGTGACTTAGCAAGATGAGCCACCCAGCAGCACAATGTAATGTTCTATGAGCATCTGTCTCCTCAATTTCTGCAAGATTGTTGTTACAAAACAGCATGGGCATGAAACGTTTTGTCTTGGTTTGACAATGCATGTTTTTTTTTCTTCTTTTTCCTTTTCTCCCCGCAACCTGCTGATGAATTTACTTTAGTTATTGCTGAATATCTCTTTCATTTAAAAATACCTGAATGTACTTTTCAAACTCACTGCCAAAGTCTAATTAAATCTTGGCCAAGTATATCAAGCTCATCCGCACTTGACATCAGTCAGTGAAACTGAATGAAGTCAGAAGAACTACATTGGGCACTCCATTATGACTAAGATGGCAGACATAGATAGTACATTAATGTAAAGCTTTTAGGCAGCAGAGCCAAGCAGTGTGCCAAATATTATATATTTAGCTTCCTCTTGGCCTGGCAAACCTCAGTGCCTAAGTGGTACTGTAAAAATATTTTAAGCATTTAATTAGACTCAGAGGACCCTGCTAAAGATTCTTATGTAAACCAGGGGTCAAAATATATAGACCACATGAAAAACAGATTTTAGAAGTTCAAAGTTAAGTCACATTGTTTCCAGTGAGCCGATAACATTGCATGAATGATTGCTATGATGAAAGCTTGAATGATTGTGTGGATACTTTCAATTTATGATATATAACAAAAAAATTGATCAATGTGTCAATGGTCTTAACAATCTGTCCCACAAAATGAAAATATCAGGGTGATATTATGAAGCCATAATTAGAAATTATTTTTGATTTTATTTTATTATTTTTGATATTTTTTTACCCCATTCATTTGTTTCATGACCTTAATAATGGGCAAGATCCTTCAAAGGTCATGACATTCATACATTTCCTGTCCAAATCTCATTTAAAAACCAAAGCATGATCATAAAAAAGCAATAATCAGCTCAGTGACATTCAATGACTTACTGTACAGCAAAGCAGAACAGCCATCTTCAAACAGAATTCAGCAGCAAAAGATATAATGACTTTTTATTTTCATTTATTTACTTTTTCTATCTCAGCCTATTTTGGGATAGTCTGACTACTGGGGTTAAGATAAAGTACCAAAGTGTGAGAAGGACACAGCGGTAGTGGGATACTCAGGGGCCAGGAGCCACTGGATCAGGGGAATGGCTGGGTTTTGTGAGAGTGCCAGGGAATGCAGCAGTCCTGGGAGAAAGGCTGCACTTTCACAGAGCTTTCCTCACTCTGATAAACTTTTCTCAACATGGACCATTCCTTCAGAGTGAGCTACGGGTTCATCCTTAAGGCACTGCTCTGGATCACTCTCTCTGATTTTGAATGCTGTTTCTGAAATAAGAACAGTGTGATAAGAGCTGACTGCGATGGGATGTGCAGTTGGATCAAAAAACAAAAACAAAAAAATACTTCATGCTTCGCTTCCAATCCACCACCACTGTTATGGTTCGTTTTAAAAAATACATGTGTACAGCAATTGAGAATTTCTGGCTCCCTTGTTGAAGATGAACATAAAATGTTTTCAAAAAGTTCTTCCTCACCTCCATGACACAGTCTCAACAGAAACAATATGCCATGAGCTTCATAAAGCTAATATTCATGTTATGGCTGCCATTAAGAAACCAAAAGGGCAGCACACAACAATGAATAATGTTGTAATGAACAAAAAATTCCATTTTGTTAAAAATGGTTGCAAATCTGGTATGTTATAGGCAGCCATCTTATGGGGGTTACTGGGCTGGGAGTGAGACTTAAAATTCCATTGAGGGATTTAAATAAAAAGTAACAAATTTCAAAAGAGGAAATAGTCAGACAAAAACATAAGGACAGTGGCCAAGCATTTTTAAAGATGAAAATTCCTATGTTGTTCTAATTAAAGGCAAACAGTCCTTTGTTGTTCTAATTGAAGGTGAACAGTCCTTTGTTGTTCTAATTGAAGGTGAACAGTCCTTGTTCTCCTTTAGAAAGTCAGTAAATTCTTTTCTTCCCTTGGGCGGGTCACTGGGAAGTTCGCAAAGTGGGGCGTTGCACGTGTCGGGTCAAACATCCCATCAGAATTCCTTTGCTCTTCAGCAGAACTGCTTGTTTCCTGAGGGAGAAAGACAGAGAGGGGGGGGGGGGAAAGAAAGAGAGAGAGAAGTGTGTACCTGTATGTGCATGCTCTGCAAGGCACTTCTCCACAGACTCAGTCTGAGCTCTCTTCTTGTAAAACTGGTTTCCTGATGGAGAACAGTTGCAAGATGTGGGAACAAATTGCAGCTGTTTCATCAGTTCAGCACTGGACAGCTCCTGCAACCTGTATTCCTCCGGCAGCAACACATCTTCCCAGGAGCTGTCCCAGGTCCTGACAGGCCATCCGCCCATGCCACATCCCCATGCTGCTTAATGAAGCTTTGATACAGTTCTACAGAGCAGTGATTAGAAGTGTTTGACTTTTCCATCACAATAAGGTACGGAAGTACCCCGTTCAGGACAAAAAGCCTCTGGAGAGGGTGATATTCTCTGCCACCAAATAAAGTCCCCCTCTTCAACACTGAGTCACTTTACTTTGAGGGCTTTAAATGAGGTTTTTAAATGAACTGAGGAGTTGGAATCTAACTCCGAAAGATTTTTCAGGTGAAGTTATATCAATACAAGGGGGCATGGAGTAGATTCCACCATGATATAAGGGAGTTCTTTTCCCCACTGAGAGATGTCAGTGTGTGGGAAAGCCTGCCAGGTTGTGTAGCACAGACACAGACCCATAGGGTTTACCACTCCAGGCCTGACACTGTGATGGAATGCGGGGCGAAAAGTTCAACTGTGCAAGCTTTTTCAGTCTTTATTTCTTTTTCATTTCAGAGAACCTTTGGTCTAGAATGGGAGCATTTCTTGTGGTCTAAATTTGACCTCAGGAAAGCAAAGCTTTCTTATGTGTTACAGAGACACTCAGAAAGAGGAAAAAAGGATTTGTACCTCCCAATTTGAAATGCCAAAATGTACCAAAAAACCACACTCAATCCTATGCAGCCAATCCAGGAGAAAATGTGGACATGTTTGTAGACAAGACACAGAAAACATCAGTGGAATTGCTTTGTGTTTCCTTATCCTAAATGTATTATTCACTACAGTGAAATTGCGTCTGTACTGAACTCTATTAATTTCTTTAGCCCATTTATATGAATCTGTTTTATTGAGATTGATTGCATTTGTCATTTGTGTGATATATGATTTCAACTTTTAAAAATATAGTGTTTATATATTTTTAGGATTTGTATTTTTATATTTTTAATAATGGTAATTACAAAAATAATGATTTAAATAATAACTTAATAAATACAATTAACAAGAAAGGGTAACTTATATTAACATAGATATTAGCTTATATTATGACATAGTAAGATATCATTTCTAATATGTCATAATATAATTAACAAGTGGCATCTTTGAGTTGTCATTCCATTGTATGCAGAATTTAAGCAGAATATGTAAATGTTGGGTTACATTCACTTGTGCTTTTTTTGCCTTGGGCTTGTATTACATCACCATGGGCAATCTGAGACACATCAAAGGCAGTGTGAAACAGAAACTATTGCAATAGGATTCTAAAGGCTAATGCTGCAATGTGACTTAGTTAATTACATTGTTACTGATATATCTGTAATAGCATTTTCTCCTTAACCATGAGCTACACGGCATCCCATCACAGATTTACTATTACCATACTAAAGGGTATTTTCCTAACATCCCAGCTAGCTATAAAATACTGGTGCCAGATCCTTCAGACTGACTCTGAGCAGTATTTACTGTGTAGAACATGTGCAATAAAGTCTAGGCTGTTACATCAACAGAAAGACAAACAACAGCAGAGCTGAAAACAGTGCTTAAGAAAAGCAGACATATGGGTCCATATGACAACTTGATTCCGGCAAAAAGTTACAGCTGACTGTTATTGTCAGGGGACTATCCGGGGGAAAGGAATCAGTTGTGTTAAACACGCCCAAACGTAAGAAAGGTAAGAAGGCAAATTAAAGGTATAAAATGGTGTCACAGAAGAGAGACACACCAACCCAACAAACAAAGGATGTGTCCTTCTGTAAAAAAATGCTCATCCACTATTTTTTTTTCCAAAACACTTTTCAATGCTTTCTCCCAAATGTGTTCTCATACACCACCAAAGCAATATGAGAATCAGACATCCATGCTTTTAAGTAAATTCAGACTTAAATCAAACTTGAGATCAAAGGATGTGCGTTCCTCTCCTGGTCTGCTGCCGCTCCTGCAGTGTGTCTTTATGTTGCTGTGTAAAAAGCCATCATATGTGTCGCCCTGCCGGACGGGGGCCCCGCCCTTCATCCCTTTCATCACTGCCTGTCAGGCCGCACTTTCTCCACTTTATCTGTCTGCCAGAGTGATGGACCCATGGCTCTTCAGACCCATCTTATTGAATTTCAAAAGACCGGAGCAGAACCAACAGTAACAGAACTCCCACACAAAAAAACACCTGACATATGCCAGAATATTTACCACTTTTTTTTCCAATCCCTCCCTCATCCCACTGCAACTCCTCCATTTCTTCCTGTTGTTGGGGAAAATAATATTTTATTTATGCCAAGGTCCTCCCACACCTTCATCTTGGGTAAAAGAAAATCTGCCAACATTTTTCTGCAAGATGGTATAATGTGCAAGATGAATTTGTGGCCATCTGTTGGTTTTAAAGGGAAAATGCACTATCATGGGGGTGGGCACGGGACTGAGACTGTGCACAGCCTGCCATGAAATCCACTGTCCACATGCAATTCACTGTTCTGCTGGGACTGAGCAAAGACCAGAAATAGCACCAGATAGAGAAAGAGAGATTTATGTGTGCATTCCCTCAGAGAAGAGATAACATATACAACAGAAGTTTGGTACAGACATGGAGACACAGTTCACGGCATGTTATGAAATATTCTTGCAGATGCAAAGGCATTACGTGTGTGTGAGTGTACGTGTGTGTGCAGGTTTTTATTGTTAAAAATTGAATTCCTTAGCAAAGGTGCCCACATCCCTTGGATTCACGAAAAAGAGAAAAAAAGTCCCTTTCATATTTTTTCTTAGTGGCAGATATGTCATTTTTAAATGTATTTGTTCCTGCAAACAGCAATGGATGCTGATGGGGCAAACCTGTTTGCTGGTTTCCTTACATACTGCATGCAATCAGCTCTTTTCCTTTCCTTTCCTCTTTATTTTACCAGTCATTATAGACCGTCAATATGATACTTTTTTGTGTCACTGTACTTACAAGAGATATAATAATATATTCTCATAAGAGAAAAAAAAACTGCTTACAAATAAAGGGGTGACCAAAAAGTATAGGTTGAAACTGTTTTCATTTGCTGTAATGGGGCGCCTTTGCCAGGAGCTCGCTGTCATTACAGAACGAAGCTCCATACATCTTGATAGAGAACTAGACACACATCTGAGGGCTGTCACTGAGAGCAGGGTTTCCCTTCCCTACAGGTTCTTCTGAGGGGACAAGCGTGATCGTTGTGATCCAGATGCTGTATGGGTAAATGACCTTAGTACCAATCAGCAATATAATTTGGAGCTAATGTATGCATAAGACCCAAAGTATCAGTCACAGTGTAACATGAAAGGAGGTCTGCGTTTGATTTCGAGGTGTACAGTCCAATGGCAAGCAGCATGACACAGGGTAAAACCTCAAACTTTGGGAAATGTGGACTGAATTAGGTGGGTGTTCTGTGTGCAGATAGTGTGAATCTGGCAAGCAGTGTCTAATGGCGCCGCTGTAAAGGGAACTCAAACTCTTTAGATCAAACTAAAGGAACAGAACAAAGCTGGCATGCAAGCTGAGCTTTTGGCAAACAATTGTTAAATTGCATCTGCTTCTCATTTCAGCCCTGCATCAAGGCAGTGTGCAGCATAGTAGATCCTTATTAATGCAATTATTCTGCAAATGATTTGGTTAGGAAGTGGCTTACACAGCACTGTTCCAACAATTGAACAGGTAATTATTTTAAATAGACCCGTAACACTCAGGAAATATTGTTTTTTTTTTCTTTTTTTCTGGACAATTGATTTCAAGAGTCACATTATAAGATACAAGCAGTTTTCTCAGCATTGACTTATAATAAAAGTCCAATTATTTCAATTATTTATGGAAAATATCAAATGTCATTCATCTCTCACACTGTGTAAAAAAGGCTCTTACCTCAGCTGTGAACAATACAGGGGGTAGACATAATAATGGAAACAGCAAGCAATATTTGAACATGTATTAAGTAGTATGGAGTTTGCCAACCTTCCCCTTTTGGATCTGCTTCAAGCCTTCTTGGAGTGCTGGTTTACAAGATTTTAACTGTTTCTAGTGGGACATTGGACCATTAAAAATATATATATATTTTAACAGACGGAGGTGAAGATGAATTAAAATAAAAAATACAGAAAAAATATAATGGAGGAGTAAAAGGTATTGTGGAAATATGATATGTGAGTGTGGGAGAAAACCACAGTGAAAATAGTCTGTGTACATTTCAGAGGATATCTGTAAATCATGACAACTTTCTGGAGTTTCGTTTCTCAGATTCAGAAAATATGATATCTGACCGCTGGACTGTGTCCATGCACTGACACAGTGCAATGACACCACAGCATGCCGTGGGTAAATCTGGTACAATGCAGGGGATGGTGAGATATATGTAAAAGCAGCATCCTCTCTCTGACTGAATTCACATTTAGGGATTTATTCAATGATCTTTCCCACAGTGACTTACAGAAGTCCTACAGTCTGAAAGAGACATGGAAGATGTGCCAATGCAGTAAGGGTGGGCCAAGCCACCAGAGGCCTGGTGGGAGTATGGGGGTTGAAAACTAGGTTGGTTGGCACAGGTGGGGCAGCCTCTAGCTGCACTAGCTACTACTGGATTTAGCCAGATTTAGGGGACAAGGTGAGGTGCAGCATTTGTGAATTTTAATTGATTAAAGACGAGACGAACAGCAGCATTTTGCAAGAGCTTCAGAGACCTAATGGCATATGTACAGAGACGGGTCAGAAGGAATTACAGCCGTCCAGTCAGAATGAAGGATACAGATGGAAAAAAATGGGAGACGCTCCTTGAACTGATAGATGGGTCACGCCATCAACGATACTTTGCTCATTAACTACATGATGCGGAAAAGAAATTCATCCTGATATCAGTGAGAAATGCCCCTTTGACGGATTTCCCCCAATGCTATCTTTCCCTGAGCTCTGCATATGCATGCTGTTAAAGGTCTTTTGGTGTCATCCCGATGCAGGTATAGAGAGCAAAGGAGTGCAACATCCATTTAAAAAACTCTAACAGGTGGTGATAATGCAATATTTTGATAATGAAAACAGAACTGATAATATGTGATAATATGCTTTCATTTGTTTTTGTTCGTTTTTAGATTCTAGTTTTTGGCTTGCCAAATGTTCTCCACATCAAGCACACACACACACACACACACACACACACACACACACACACACACACACACACACACACACACACACACACACACACACACACACACACACACACACACACACATATCTGGTGTCTTATGTATTTCTGTGCCGGGATCCACAGTCAGGAGTGACAATCGTTTCCCATTTTCCCTGTTTAGTGGCAGTGTAGCCACAAATCTGCATTTGTTTAGTAACTGAGTTCATCTGGTAACCTTCGCAGTAAAAAATGCACAGCAGAGATCCTACTTCAGTTTTAAAAAGATGTGAAGTTTATTTTGATGTTTATTAGATGCTTAATCCTCGATATGCTAAAAAACAATCTTTTAAAAACTTTATTGGCTGATTTTGCTGTAGACCAATAGAAGTCAGGGAGCAACACATAAAATAGTCTCTATTTTAATAGTGCAAACTCATGGTATAATTGATGTGCAGACTCTGAAGTTGGGTAATACAATCCAAACTGCTATGAAATGAACTTTGCCCTCACATAATTTTTTTGTAGTCAAGTGGTCTTTTTCATCATTGTGCCATAAGTTTTGGCTGTCACAACAGGGTCTTGAGCAACAGAAAACATAAAATGAAATAAAATAATAATGGTAGAGAAGATTGGTTTACACTCGCCTGGAGGTGATACTTTTATATAAAAAAAGCAATATTTTTCACTTTAACGCTCGCTTTCTTAATGTGTCCTATATTGTATGGTAACACCCCTCTTTCTTTAATTGTATTAAATACAAAACATCTACTTCGTAAGTATTTCTGTGGACAAATAATATCTTCAAAGTTGGCTTGGTCAGTTAAATTACACAAACTTGAGTCAACATGCAGCTTTTCAAAAATGAAGTGCTAAATTGACCATTAAACTCCTCTTGCATTGTAAAAAGAAGTACCAAATATTATTAACCAGCCCTCAGAGAGAAGTGCAGTAATGCAGCAGGCTTTTGTTATTGAGCCAGGCATTAGTAAAGTAAAGGACATTGCTGAAGGGGCATCTATGCGCATGTCCCTGCAACTTCCCATTTTCCAAATACACTCACAATTAGACTCACACCACGCCTTATAGGCAGAATAAACTGTGCTCAGCTAGCTAGCTAGCTAGCACTATTAACAGAGGATTCCATAAGCTAACTGGCTTGTTACCATTTTAGCTACCTAATTGGATGTAACCACAATATTCTACATTATGATTATGTCTTACTATTTGGAAAAAAATGTTGGAAGTTACCAATTTGTACAACTAAGCATAAAGTAATATTGACAATGTGTTGACCTTATTGAGGACGTCTCACATGTGGGAGAGAAAGGCGAGGGGCGGTTTGGGACACTGCCCAGTCCCACAGCTGCACAGTCTGACCAAAGCTTTCCCCACGGCTCTTTGTAAAAGGGCGTTCTCAGCCCATAGCATTTTGCTACTTTATAGAAAAAAAGGTTTTTTTTTACAGAGAAGAGCAAAAAATTCTCTGGAGGAGGAATATTGATTTATTTTTTTCTCCAAAAAATGTTTGTCTCCTGAGAAATCTAAAGAAGAACGTACATTAAAGAGAATACAATAAATGGAGGCAATTCTAAAATAAAGATATTTCTAAATATTATTAAACATATAAACATTACTTTTGTAGAAAAGGGAGAAACATATTTAAAATATTATATAATGACATATTTAACTTTATTTAAAAGTTTCATTTTATTCAGCAGTTGTACCCAGGAGCAACCATATTAGTAAATTTAAGAAGACATTAATCTATGAGAAATAAAAGTGTTAACTGATTTCCCATGGCCTGAAATGAAGTCACTGGTTCACAGATGTAGCTCTTCTAGATTGATGCATCAGTCTGCTTTACATGCATCACGTATCATTAAACATTAAGCAGAATAGGTTGCTGTTGTCACCCAACCCAGCTGATACAACATTTTTATTGTTTTTGATATAAACATTCATCTTATACATTTTCCTGAAAGACAATGAGAATATCAGATGTATTCAGCAGTACCTTGATAATTTCAAGTCACAGAGAATAATGTGACAATGCTTACAGTTTGTTGCATATAGAATTAGGTGTCGATGCATTATTTAGACATCTGCAGTGTGCTGCCAGCAAAAACAACACATTCGTCTGATCACTGATGTCACAACAGATGGGTAAGCAATCAACGGAATGCATCCAAGCTTTAGAAGGTGACAGCGGGTTCTAAATGCATTTATACAATGCAATGGCATTCTCCTGAGAAAATAAGCTTGTAAATTGCTAATCGAAGTCATTAATCCAGTTCAACCATTACTGGCATCAGAGGTCCACAGTGATTCCCATGAGTGACATACACAGAGGAGAATGTCAGGCCGACGTTCTCTTAATGTGCTGGAGGAGCAGTCACTGGTCAGCAGTTGTGAGATTTCTGCATGGCTCATCGCTCTAGCCTGGTTAGAGGGAAGCTTTGTGTGACATTAATGTGCCTTGCAAGTATACCTTTTTTTAACTCCTTTATTTAAATAAAGATATGTTACCTAGCATGCACGAACACACAATGTTAGTTGAAGATATTGACCACAGGGAGATTTGTCTTCGGCAGCGGTAATGGCGGGGGGCAGCACATGCCGTAAATACACCATCAGCTCAATACCTTGCGGTAATTAACAGTTAGAGTCCGCAGTAAATCTCCCTAACCAACTCAGACACACCAAGCTAAAACAAACCAGAATAGTTATGATCAATGCCTTTAAGAATGAGCCCGTCTCTTTGCCTCCGCTGAGCCACCAGTGGGAGTTGTGCTACACTGTACAAGTACATGCACTTTCCATGTACAACCCGAGCACTTCCTGGCATCCTGTCTTTGTTTACTGTGATCCTATTTCACCGTCCAATAAACACATGCAGGTGTACTTCAGACTCAGATCTACCTGTCATTTCCAGGAAAAGCATCAAAAAGCCGTGCTCTCCTGAAAGCATCGACTTCTCATATCCTGAATGAAACAGCAGACTCAAGCCAAAACTTACAAAATGTTGGTCATATATTCATCAGGGACCTACACTGTGAAATTAATAAAATCATAGATACATGTGTTACAGCATTTACAACACTGAACCATACATAAAAGCGGTACAATAAGCAGAGGTAATTAAGGGCTAGCCATAGGTTTATGATGATGTAGTAGTAACCAGGGTAAGTATAACAATCAACATCTCAGAAGTATGGGTAATGCAGATAGTCTGGACTCCAATTCCAAGGTCAGATCCACAGAAATACTAAAAAAGAACGGTGAAAATAACAAAGCATCGGGGAGAATACATAACCGCACACTTCCTCTCGGATTGCCACTCTTGCAGCCCTCAGGCTTCAAATAGCCAAATTACATGAACCTTCTGCACTGTGTGCCATGTGGATTGTGGAACATTCAAAGATGAACGTTTGCTCTGACCTTCCGAATTCTGAGGTCAGCGCACCTGTTTATCCACACGCTGTCACTGAGGCCCGGAGGGAGGCGGGTCCCCGGGGCTCAACGCCACACTCATGGCCGCTTTCATCCACAGACAACACCCTGTTCTACCCTGCTGTATGCAAGGTGTATGCAAATGCTCAGGGAAAGTGTGTCTTCCTGTTATTTAGAGGAGGTGAAAATGGTCAATGCAATTTGAAAGGACATACAGTATTTTGGTATGCTAAAGTGGAGGGACCATTTGTGAAGAATAACTGCAGTTACTTTATTGTGCATCCAGGAAATGTCAGACATACAGTACTTTAGTATTTCTCAGGATTTCCTGTCTGGATGTCTCTGTGACACACACCATGCTAGGGAGATTGTTGGAAGCCAGCCTTGATGTTCCCATCCCAGACTCAAGCAGCTTCATATATTATATGACGAAAGGCAGCCACATGTGGAAGCTGTAAACCCCAGATATCTCCCAAATCATGCAACCCAGAAAATATTCAGAAATAAAAAGACCAATACATGTCAAGGACCCTTTTATCCAGTGTTACCTACAGTGTACAGATTTCAAGTTTTACCTCTATCAGTATTTTTCTTCTATTCAAAGACAATTTGACAAGTTCATTTTGATGATTTCTGAACACAACAGCAGGTGTTATCCCATTATTTCACAAGTCATGCTCCAGGCTACATGCACTCACATGTTTGAGGAAACATTAATAGAGAAGCAGAAAAAAAATGAAAACACAAAGCTCCAGATGGGGTCTGCAGTGGTCACCTGCCATCTCCGGCCCTCAGCACCCCCAAGCCGTGTCAGAGCCACTCAACATGGCTCTGAAATAATCATGGGCTGGCACCAGGCCTCTACCCATGTCTACACCACTGCTGCAAAAACACACCTCCCTCTCTGTTAGGGACACAGGCCCTGGATATCTGTATTTGAAAATGAATATGATACATTTTCATACATCAAAACATCCTCCTCCCTGCCCCTATGGTTTGCATTAATGACGCTCACAGGCCGGCCTCCACTTTCCTGGGGGATCCGGAGATATAATGGATTTCAGCACGGTGTCAAAATTGCACGCGGTGTACAGCAAACGCAATGAGACTGTGCCACAGTGGTGGTGTGTACGACGGCTTGAGTGTGCACTATCCAATCTGATCTCCCCAAACTAATATTATCTCCAGATTTGCCTTTTTTATTGTTTTCCTTAGAGGAAAGAAAGAAGCTCTGTATTTCTTTTTTGAGCTGCAAGCCAAAGTAAATTGATGCAACAGAGCAAAACCTTATTTATTTATATTTTTGGATTCACTGTTTCCCAAAATGCAGACCACATTTAGGATATAACCCTTTATGAGAAATTTCTGCACACTTTTGTTTAGCAGATGTTCCAGTTATCTGTGTTCTGTGGTTTATGGCTGGGGTCAGCAGGGCTTTTTTTTGAGAAAGTGTTGTGGTACAAATAAAACGTAATGTTGAGGGTTATTTGAATTAACTATTGTTTTTTTGGATATTTTAGGAGACATGTTTTTAGACTCCCTCTTACCTAAGTTCCTTCACCAGCCAAAGCAGGATTGGTATAAAAACACAATGTGCCTCATCTCCCATTGTGCTCTCCATTTACAGCCCAGCACAGCACAGCACAGCACAGCACAGCACAGCACAGCACAGCACAGCACCGCACAGCACAGCACAGCACAGCACTCGCCCCCCCACTCCCCCGCCCCCTTACCACCAGGATGGTCAGGGAAGACTCTGTCCCTTAGGACTGCAAGCCCAAGATCAAACACTAAACACTCACGGCTTAATAATAAACTCCCTTTAAACACATTCACAATGTATGAGAATTTATTCCACCGAATTACTTATTGGAATGCCTTATATTCCATTAGCTTTTAATGTTGATGTCTATTTACCCTGTTTTCTTTTGTGGAGAGAAATAATTTCAGTGACTGTTTTAAACTTAATGCTGAAGTAAATTGCATGGGGGTATTGTTGATTTTAATCAGCATTCTCCAAAGCACCAAGCAGGCTGTGCATGTTGTAAAATGTCAAAAAGTAAAGCATTTGTGAAGTCACACATTCCCATATTTCTTTTCTTGATTGCAAAAATGAAGCTGAACTGGTTGTTACAAAAATAACCACTCTTGCTTCGCACAAACAGTCTCATCAACACACTGGTGGTGACCTGAACACCATAGAGTCTGCCTTTCTCCACCAGAAGTGTAATAATGAAGCATGCACAACTATGAAAGAGCTCCTGAAGTAATGAAATGATATCTAGTCTGCCACTTGCCAATCATTTAGTATTTATAGATTTTTACAAATTTTTTCAATCTTTTATTGCAAATGCCACAGAGTAAAGTTCTGTGGAAAATAGCTCCTATACTAAACATTCAGTTCATTCAGTTTATGATAATCTTTGTGAGCCCTGAGAAAAACATAACACCAGGTGGACAGACAACTTTTTCTCTGATTATAGCTGGGTTTTGAAAAGCATTCGACCTGAGCACAAACAAACGTAGATGTTTTTTTTTCTAATAAATACAGGCTGGTAGGGAAATATTCTTGCAAATAAAATGTATTTAATTGCCAGAGTTATTAATTGTCAAACCATAACTATTTGAAAAGTTAAATAACCCTTGCCTGGTAACATAAAAAATCATGTAAGTCAAGCAATTACAAGACACTTGGCCTATTGTACGGTAAAAATTAATGTCTTAAGGCCCTACAGCAAGACAGGCCATTATCACAGTCCGGAATGCATCACTCTATTATTATTTATCAATGAAACCGACGTGGATATTAGGTGTGCAAGTAACTTACGCCTACAGTATAATTACATGGCATACTTTTACTAAATTAATTAAGTTCCTCTGTTATGTCACATTTAATTTGGCCCCATGTCTTCAAAGTATTTATCTGTAGCAGTAAGAATATAAAACAGTCCATTAATTTGGATAATAGTACCTGGTGTGTAATTGCATTGCTAAGGTATCATGGCCCGTTGCTTACTGCATATTGCTCTGTACTCAAGACTGTTAGTTATCCCTGGGCAGCTTTATTTGTTCACTGCTGCTCAAGTGAAAACACAACTAAAATTACAAAAAAGGAGAGAGAAAGACAAAAGAGAAAGAACTGAAGGACAATCAATTGGACTTAATCCTAAAGCCATTATTTGGACGATTGGACAATAACATCTTCTAGGGCCTCGGTCTAACTAAATCTAACACCTAATTTCACTTTTTAAAACACAATGACTCAATACCTTAAAGGGCAAATGTCACTCATCCGGTGTCTTTGAAACATTAAACTGCAATTACATCTAAAAGCCATAAAAAACCTATGTGCATACTGCTAAATGAGGTGCTTAAAGCTAAGTGCATACTCATTGACCCAAACCAGAGCTTACAAATGAAGTTTAGCAATGAATCTCATTGCATATAACCTCACTTGTCAGGCTTATGAGCATGACAGACTACAGGCTCCATTATGCCCAGGTTGGGTGATGCTTTTTGCCAGTAAACCAGCAGTAAATAGCAGCATATAACCCGTCTTGAACTCAAGAAGGCAGGACTCCAATTTTAAGTGGCCATTCAGAGCTGACAATCCGCTGGTGATTGTTTTGTAGTAAACATAAACATAAACACATGCTTGTACGCCAGACAGATGAATGCTCAGAAATCTGAGGGCACCAATACGCTTACGTGCATATTATGGCAAAAATATGATGAGCTTATGTTTTCCAAATGGTCTATCAGTCAATGTGCATCTGGGACGTGACATATTCAGGCTACACTCGGATTGAAACCACACAGGCATGCTTGATCAAAGGCTAACTGTTGCACCGAGGACAATCACTGTGGTGGATTGAAAAGCATATTACACAAACTGTATCCCACAGCCATGCAGTTAATATGGTAAAGCCTTATGCTCATCCTAGTTTTTGTTTTGCTCCTGAGAGGACTCTTTGGAGGCCTAAGGTGCTGAAAACTCAGTATACACTCCAAGATGTACTTTATTCTGACCAGTACTATTGGGCTCATGCTGAAATACAGAACAGCGCATTACCAGAGTTCAAACGCTGTGAGCTCAAAATTGAAAATGGAAAGCGTCGCTGAAGAGCGAGTCCACAGCAGCGGTAGCTGCAGCAGCAGCGCCATAGCACAGCATCAATGGACTATTCTCTGACTTTTTCTCCTTTTTTCAAACCATCCCACAGTTTTCAAAGACTGCCCTCCTTTGTGTCTGATGATGGCAGAATGCTCTTAATCGTTTTCTATGAGGTGGCAGACAACCCAGCTGAGCCTCACAGCACACTGCAGCTCACAGCAGGGATTTCTTCTCCTTTAAGAGGCCTGGACTTACAACTTTCAGCGCTGACACTCAGGGCATGGGTTAATTGGGAAAAAAACAGAAAATATAGTGTTTGTCTGTTCTTAAGTCAAAACCACATGATTTCAAAGAAAAACACATAAAATAGGGAATAGGAAAGATTATCTCTTGTCGACTTTGGTTCTCTGTAACTCCACAGCCTGCTGGTCTCTGGATTGAGCTCATTTATTTATTCATTTATTTATTTATTTATTTATTTATTTGTTTTTGGAAAGGGATATTCACAGGAAATGGAGTCTTTGTCCCACTTTGTGTCCGGGAGTTGCTTGGCAGTCTCTGTCACCTCAAGATGAGGTCTGTGATCACCGATCAAACAGAGACTCTGTGTCTCTGACTGGGGAAGCTTGAATAATCCGTGTGCAAATCTAACCTTACGTCCTGCCGGCCAGGCAGACGTGCAGAGCTGATAAATGATGCTGAGCGCCCCAGGCCTGTGGGCTGGTCGCTGGGAGGGGACAGATATCTGCCCCCTGAGGGCCTGGCCAAGCACCCTTTAGCAACAACAATGACAATCAACAAAAAGCTACAAAAAAAGAACAACAAATATTACCAGGGATTTAAACCCAGGTGACTGACATACTGAACAAGACATCTGAATTGGTACATTTAAAGCACTTACAACTGCTGTCTTCTTAATGTGATAGAGTGTCTCTTGATTGCTAAATAAAGTATCTCTCAATATGTATGTATTTATTTAATCCAGGAAATAACATGAAGTTGGTGACACTGTAAAATAAATACAGGACATAAAACAAATGCATGAAATACAAAATATGTCAATCAATATAATGTCCTATTACTACAGCTATTACTACTATACTATTACTATTGCTACTACTGCTGCTACTACTACTGATAATAAACACATTATAGAAAGGTAAATACATTTTTGCCGGGTGCCATATCTTGTCTTGCCATGTTGTAACCTGCTTGATACGGTGTTAATTGTGTTTGTATTGAAGACAAGGAAAAACTTCACAGGAGTACATCAATACCTTAAAATACATCGATGAAATGAGATTCATCATCTCTCTCCTCACAGCATGAGCCAAAGGGACAGGAGGAAACAATCAACAGTTGTCGCTAACTTTTACACACGAGTGTTATGTTGTTTCTCAACTAAATTTTGATGATTGCTAAACATACTTAACTGTGTCCATGAAGACAAAACTGTGTTAATTATTTTGCGCAGGCAGCATCTGTCCCTATGTGGATCTGTATTTCCACATGGATGTTCCCTCGTTTTGCCCTGCCCACAAAACCAGTCCCAGGCATTGCTGCATGGGGATGAACTCATGTGTTGAGTGTCTTTTAAGTGCTGTCCTGTATTCCCTGTCCTCCTTTTTGAATTCATTTTGATCTCATTAGGAGTTTCCTGGTTAAATATAGAACGATAGTATGAATTATGTTGTGTGACAGAACATGTAATAGTTTAATAATGATCAGTTTAATACAAATGCAGTCAGTAAAATGCTCATGTTTTTAGTTGTTGAAGGAGGATCTACGTTAAATGATTTTGACATAGTATTTTGACATATTATACACTGTGATGTACACAACTGTAATCTTCACAATTTAACCTTGATAAATTTCACAAAGTTCAGCCTTGAGGTATAATTGTGTGTCCAAAGTTCATGAATAATTCTCAGAACATTGGAGCTTAGGGGAACAAACTCAACTGTGTCTGTCTAAAACTCGGGAGTCAACCTGCATTAGAGCAACTGCCACCTTATAAAAGGTGGGAAATAGGGCCTAGAATCTGACTAATCAGGCTTTCTGTTGTACCAACCTGCTTGCCACCATCACCTGGTCCTCGATGTTTGCCCTGTACCTGCGATGCGAACTTCATCTGCAGCATGGAAAATGGATGGCAGCTGTGTTTTTTGAGGTGTGTGATTACAGCGCGGCATTTAGCTATCCTCTCAAGTGTCTGCCGGCCAGGGGGACTCCTTGGGGAGCGTTGAGTGTGACAGGCTTTCAGAGGGTAAATATGGATTAAATGAAGCAGAAAAATGGCACTGAGCCTCCTCAAAAAGCACTCCCACTGTCCCATGGACTATAAGGACACAACTGCAAGGGAATCCACTGTACCACCCCATGCCTGCTGCTATGCTGTACAGTATGTATACTCTATCATTACTGTTATTTGCATCTTTGTTTCTATGCTAACAATGCATAAATACCACATTTATTATAGATACAATTACCACTTTTAGAATTAAGAAGGGTCATAACCATCCCTCTTACATGCACCCTTTCCACCCTGCTATGGGGCAAAGAGGTGATGTTGGGAGTTTGATCCAAAATCAGGAAAAAAGAGAACATAAACACTATCTTGCGACAGTGAAGGTAAAGTCTGAGGCACTATTCATTGGGTAGCGTACTATGCACTGTTGCTACAATTCTGCATATCATTGTACATTTTGTGTCTGTTTAAAGTTTTCTTTGAATTATAGTCAGGAACTTCGACTAAACTTTGGTTATTGCTATCATCATCACCATTAAATTGGTTTCCTTTACGAGCGGTGAGGTTATTGCTGACTCCCAGTTCTTTAGATATTACAACATTGCCTCCAAGATAACTACTCAAGGCTTGAGTAGGCCAGTAAATTAAAGATATCAAACATTTAATAACAAATAAATTGATTTTACTGAAGTTGGATCCAGAATAATTTCATTATATTAATTTTGGACACAAAGGGGGGTAAAACTGGCCTTCTGTTTCCCCCATCCACTGTGCCTGGAAATGAATTGCACATCCATATAACACGAGCGGTGGCTCATCTTTTTGTGTCCCTCTAATATAAGTCAAAATGAAGTATTAACTTTGACTCATGAGTAAATGCAAACTGGCAAATTTATTCAATTAAAGACTACAATTGTCACTTTTTATGAAAAACGCTGACTAAAATTTGCATTTATTGCTTCTACTCCAAGTTTTTTCTTTTATTTCGTTATCAATGCGGTAACTTTTAACAAGCTGTATAGAAGGAGGTGATTTGTAGAAGGCACACATGGGAGGTCAGGACTGGACATTGGTTCTGATACAGCATTAGGACCATGTAGGAGGGACCCTGTTGGATCAGTTAGAACCTTTGACAACGGCAAAGATTGTGAGACGTTTCTCAGTCACAGAAAGGCAGAAAAAAGAAAAAGAAAAATTGAGCTGGGGCTACAGCCCTTGAAAGAACTGAAATCCAATTAGAGCTGACAAGCAGCACCTGATAAGTGTCCCGTCTGGTCATACTGGCACAGTGAATGACACCCACAGAATCCATCAAGACCAAGAGCTTCAATTACAGATAAATGAGACATCTGCTAAACCAAATCAAATTGCTTCTAAGTCACAGTGTTGAGTAAGACTTTTAAAAGTCTCTTACTGTTTGCATTCCTAATTATTTACAGAAATTTATAATTTCACTTCACACATACTTTTCATTCATACTAGAATTTTGTTTATGCTCCTTTCAAGCAGACAATAATTTAATGTGTTTACAGTCAGATAGTTCTAAAACACTGCAATAGCATATTTTGTGATAAATAGGATGCTTTTAGAATATGACATAAGAGAAATGGACAGGGTGTTATGATTGTTAGATGTCTCCTTGTTTATCCTCTCTCTTTGTTCTGAATGGTTTTATTTCTTGCCAGACACAAAGGTATTAAATATGGAAGGGTAGGGGCTCATTCAGTAACTCCCATCCATAGACATTTACTTACTCCAAATCATGTAAATGCTGTGGAATCACCTGAGAGAATGTCTTTATTTCTGAATTTTTTTTTTTTACCAGAATGGAATTTTCTTTTTGAACTCCATCTACGAGCATTATGTGGGAAATCCCATGCCAGGCCATGGCAGAGCTTCCCATGGCAGCCATGTTCAGAATGCATACAACTCTCGTGAATTGTCCAACAACCTTGAAAAGATGTTATGTTTTCATAGTGACGCAGTGACTCTAATTATACATATGAAAAGGAATTGACATTTTCTCTGGTCTTCCCCTGATAATAAATTTGCTATGCATGGACCAGAAAGAGATGAGAGACTCTCCCTTCAAACAAAGGGTACGGTGCTGGCCTCTGGAACATATTTTTGTGTTGACAAACAGCAGAAAGTTTTCTTGGAGCAAGCTTGGAGTTGAAAAGATGGACTTGAAAAAGAAGTGAAATCTGAATCAGTCACATTAAGAGTGAAGTTATTTTTGGGGAGTAATGTTTAGTTAAATATTCCTGATTAAATTTTTTTAGTACTCAAAAATAACACCTCAGTGATGTATGTGCAAATTGGATTACATCACTACTGTTAGATTAGAAATAATGAACCTCTTTTTCTCAACTCAATTTCAGCTTCAACTTTTGAGTACAAAGGAATGAAGACATAAAAGATAAAAAACATGAATGAAGGTTTCTGGAGCAGTCTGAATGGTGATAATGAATGTGGCAAACCACACATACTGTATGTTAGATTGGCCATTTAATGGTCAAGATCACCACAAATAAATGACTCCAGAACACACTGAATTAAATTTAACATCACTGAGCTATCCAACACTGCTATACAACACTGAGCTACAATGAATTTAAAAAGAGATAAAGTGTTGATATAATCAGTATAGCCTCTGTAATGGTTTGCATACTTTTGAATTCCACAAAGGTGTTCCGTTTTCACTGTTCTCAGCCTCGGACATAAGATGACCTCACTTACGTATTGTAGTCCTCATCATGCATCCTGTCCAAACATCCAACTATGAATTTCCAATATAAAATGGCTTTTTTGGTATTGTGTATAACTTTGTTTATTTGCAATGTCTTTTAATAAGAAGTTTTTTTGTCCCCTCATACCCATTGAAATGACTCTGTGAAAGGAGGTAAAGAGGGAGAAGACAGGAGGGTGAAAGAACAGACTAACTGTTCTTACCCCCACGGGGACAGGAAGAAAAGATGCAGAGAATGAGTTCCAAGATCCAGCCGCGCATCTCACAAGCCCCTCTCCAAAGACCCAGTGGATGCAAGTGAAGCTCTGAATAGCAGAGAATTGTAACAAAATGTTCAGATAATGTATCTGCCAAACTGAAAGACTGAAATATGCTCCAGGAAACTAGCTCTTATGGCAGATGACCTGCACAGAATAATGTGGAGAAAAATTGATAATGAAGAAACCATGGCAACACATGCATTTAGGGTTCACTAATTACCATTATATAATACAGTATTACACATGTATTAATGGTTAATTACTGTGTATATTATGATGTATAAAGGCTTACTATGATATTAACAAATAACTACATATCACATGTAATTTTAAGATACACTTTTTTATTAACTATTACTAGATTATATCTAGAAACTGTAGAACTGTAAACAATTTTACAAATAATAGCAAATAAGGAAATAAATGGACACAATTTAAAAATTAAAGCAAGTATTACTGTGATCAGTATCCACCAAAACAACCACAATCAAACTAAAATATTTACAGAATAGACTGTAGATATCCATGATACCCAAACAGCAGATATTGTTGTTGCTTTTGTTTCACCAGTGATTTCACCAGAAATTTGGTCTCACCAAATAATGCACAAAATAGTACACAACATGTGCAACAATATGCTTGATTCTGATTGGCTGACAGCCCATCTGGACACCATGCATAAATTTTGGATAAGTGATCCTAACATCAAAGAGAGATTTTCAGTACCCTTTTATTAAAGCCAGAACACAAGTTTCAGTAGAACATATCAGAATTGCTATACTACACTACTATCCATCCTCAAAAATAAAACAAAACATAAGCAGGAGAAAATAACCGTCTCCACACAATCCATCTACTATCAGCAGAGCAGGACAGACCAACCCACACTCTGTGTGCATAAGAGAGAGAGGAAGATAGATAGATAGATAGATAGATAGATAGATAGATAGATAGATAGATAGATAGATAGATAGATAGATAGAGAGACTGAGAGAGAGAGAGAGAGAGAGAGAGAGAGAGAGAGAGAGAATACTACAACACAATTTCCCTATTCAATAAATTTGAGTTTGGAGTGAGACAGAGGTTTCCATTACTCATAAATATATACAATCTGGCCTTGTTTACACTCACATCTGATACAGCTGACAGCCGTAATGGGGTTTGGCTTCCTTCTCACAAAATAAAACATCTATCATTTGAACTGCAGCCTCCTGCCTGCCCCACCTCTCTGTCAATGATTAGATTCTTGTGGTAATTTTAAAAATATTTTTAAAACAGCACACATAGATAGCTCTGAATCATGAACCAGAAACATTAGGGAAAAGGGCTGCTATTGACTCATAAATATTCAATTCCTTTATGTGTTTTATGTCATTATATCTATCCACAAATTATTGCAAAGGGAGAACACCTGTCACAAGGAAGAATCATTTTTAAAAAAGCCCTGTAAGAATCAGTGTGAAGAATGAATTAAATCTTCATCGACATCAAAATCAAGAGACGAGCACCTTGAAATCGCCAAGATAACAATGATTTGCATGCTGAAAAACCTCACTTATGCACTGATGGGATTAAGATCTAGATTAGGCAGAGCGGTAATGTGTTTAAACCTGTCAGATGATGCTACTGCATCTCTGTTGCCTCTATTTGTAGCTATTTATGCATGTCTGAAGCTTTACATTAACTCCAGGTTCTGTATTCTTGCACTGTGTTACTAAATCACTAAAGGCATACTTCCACCAATCAGATGCAATCATATGCTAACTGGTACAGAGTTTACTGAGCAGTAATACTACAAACTACCTTTGCCACCTGTACTGGGCTGTTATCAGTTTCACTGTACAGCAGGACAAGTGTCTGCCTCAACGGATGCCTCAGTTGTATTTTATTGGTGGAAATAAGCTCCGGGAGCTTTTGCATGGAGATTAAACAACATATCATTCTGATTATCTGAGAAGGGCTCTTGAAACACATAAATGACATCACCAAAAATAAGAGAAGGGTCAGAGAACAGTAAATTATTCAAAAAAGAGAAACATCGCGCTCTCTCATCCCATCATTGTTGCAGAAATAAATAATCTCCATCTTTCTCTTTCAGGGTTTGGCACTATCTCTTTCCTGACTGTCGCTACAGCAATTTATGGCACAATAATTTACTAAAGTGAACAAAAGGGGATGATTCAACAACCCCCCATCCCCCACCCTCCATTATCCTATGGCCATCAGCTCTGGAGTGCTTCAATGAGCCACGTGCTTGCTGAAACCGAGGCTGACAAACGACCCAAAACTGGGGTACTCCAGTTCTCACCAAGAGCATTCTGGGAATAATGGGAAGATAGCAATACATTCTTTTTTCATTCCAGTGAATTAGAGGGTTGCTTCATTTATCAAATAATTTAATTAGCTCAATAGATTTAATGCCTGCCCAGACAAATTATTGTGGGCAAAGTATTTAGATAAGGGAGACACTCAGACAGAGTATTTAACTATTCTACACAGTGCCATCTCCTATTTGTCTTTTAATAAATGCAATAAAACTTGTTTTGATCTAGATGTTTAATTAATGCCTATATTGATAACCATACTCCTGGCATCACTATTTTATATGCAAAAACATATTCCTTTATTTTTACCAAATGGACAATGTTAAACGTAAAAATGAAAGAAAAAAATCAACATTAAGTACAACCTTGAATAAGTTATTTATTAAGTTGGTCAATGTCAAATAGTCTGAAAAAGGCCTGCAATTATAATTCTTTCCACCACCAAAAACAGGCAAAAGAGTATTAAAAGATTAGTGAATGGATTTTGAAAATTAATCATATAAGCATACAAAAGAAGCCTGATATGCCAAACTTTCCTTGGCGTCTGATTCCCAGTCCCTTACCTGTCTTTCATTTAACACTCAATAATACGGTATTCTGGACCTTCTATCAATCCATCTTGGGGAAAATGACTGAGACACAGTTCTTTCAGCAAGCCTGTGATATTGAAAGCAAGGAGATCAGTTGATTTATTTACTTATAGTTTTAACCACAGTTAATCGTAATTTAATGTGGGTATGAAAATACACACATAATAGATACACCATGAAGCAAATACACCTGAATTATGATTCGCTAATAGATACAAGTGGTCTGTAATCCGCTATCATACTTTAATGTGAATACAGCACAATGTGAGATTGTGTAAGTAAAATTGTTTTTCTCCTTTTGAAGCAATTAAGGTAACTCATTGCTCTACAGGCAAACTATGTGCATGATACCATATTTGATTGAAAAAAAAAAACACTGGCAAGAAATAAGCAATATGCCATGCACTCATGGAACACACAAACTGATGTTTTATAACATGTTCCATTATATGATGTATCCCCCATTGGAAGTCAAGCTACAAAAACCTATTTTTACAGACATATATAGGCCATTTAACAGTTGTCATACCAGCTAAAGTAATATCATCCATAATATATATTATTTTGTGCTTTGAGATATTGGCAAAGACAAGAGAAATTGATGTTTATTGTGTATTTTTAAACTATTTCTATGTGACAATGTGAATGCTAAATTTGCTCCTTTGTGAGAGTTTTAACACTGCAAGATGAGGAAGTTTAGGCCTGTCAGTGTGATGGCTCTAAAAATGAATACAGTCAGAGTGGGGTTGGGTGGTGGAGGGTTATGATAATAGCATGTCAAATCAAGGGGGGTGATATAAAGGCATAATTTCTTCCCAGTATGCACCCTTAAAAGAGCACGATAATAGCGGAGTAGCTCTCCTATGTGAATAAATGAGCTGCTCCACAATGCAGCAAGGCCCTCCTTTAGTAAAAGTAACATATTTCCAGCACGATTAGGACCGGCTTTTTTCCCCCTCCGCTAATGCACTGCCTTTCAAAATGTGTATCCATGGCGACGGCTAAATGTCTCGGTTCGGCAGAGGCATGGCAATACAATCCAGGTGAATGTGACATGTCATTTCACCAGCTCCAGGCCTCTTATGCTCTGAAGAGCCGTTAAACCGCATTCACCCAACCTGTGAAACCCAACCTGCCCCATGGAGATTCACCGCTGCTTCGTCTTTCGTCCGCTGGCGATCAGGGCCTGTAACCGAAAAGTTGTTGTCGTTGATTAGCAGGTGACAGACTGCCATTGTACCAGTGAGTGACAGAATTACCCCAGCTGTGTCAGAAAATCTCCAGTTGTATAAATTGATAGCATAAAATAATTTCCTGTAAATTAATGTTTAATGAAAATAATTCAGTAGTCTCTTAAAGGCATCCACAAATCAGGGACATGAAAATACTTTGATTGTCTTGATTATGGTTACCTGGCAGATTTCTCCTGCTATCCACTGAGCTTGTATCACTCATCTGTCTTCTTTTTCAGTGGTTTCTTTGTTTTATTCTGCTATAATTATCATTGCGGTGAATGTGAGATGGGGGCGGTGTGGAGGTGGATGTAGGCCAGTGAGTGCATTAGAAAAGCAGAGTGACTGAGCCCTGAGAGAAGAGCATGGCACACTCCTGACTGCCCCTTGCTTTTACGTACTTTTGCTCTACATAATTGTCCACCAGAAAATTCATTCAGATTTACATCCTTTTTTTCACCTGACTTTGATACATTTGAATGAATTGTTTAGTCAAAAATGTATCTATTTTTATACTTAACAAAAAGTTTGGTGAATTAATCATGTCACTCAAAATGTAATGTCACATTTTTCACCTTAAGGACAACTGTTGATTGAATCCAGGTTATAAGCAATAGTCATTGACAGTTTTCCCCAATAACCTCTACCTGAAATCATATCTGCCATAAAATAATGCTGGATTATTATTTATGGTCTGAAAATATCTTACTCCCTTCCCAGCTAAAATAGAACTCTTACCATTGGCTGATGAAAGTAGAGTAATGTCATATGAGCTATTAGGTTTGTTTTCTATCCCAGTCACGCAGGTTTAACTTCAGATAGGAAAGAACTGCTGTGTATCTGCTATCCTGTCGCTTGTGGATGTTAGTCTGAGTGCTGGCAACACACATAAGAAAAGATGCTTATGAGTTCCTGTAAATTATGGAATAGAAAGAAAATTAGGGAAATCATAATTTTATTCTATCGATCATGTTCACATTTTTATTTTTCAATGAAAAATAACCTCTTCATTATAGCAGAACTTCTTTACAGTTTTATTCAAGTTCAGTTAGTGATTTTGAATTAGAATTAAGCATTCACCACCTTTATATAAATATATAGTATACAGTGTGACTGTCAGCCAATCAGAATTGTGTAAATGTGTTTGTGAGGTTTCGCTTGAAAGACGAAATTGCAAAGCATGGACATTTATAATTAGGTTCCTGTCCTGCACATTCTGGCCTCTCTGAGATATGGCTGACACTTCATTTAGGGCTGTCAGCTTTCCCTTTTTCAGGCTCACAATATTCTTCCCTACCAATATAACTAGAAGAGGTCTGTATATATTTATCATAGACAGAAAACCACCGATATGCCCATCAGATCATACATACACTATGATAATTCCATATACATTTTGTGATTTTAAAAAAAATACTTATGTAAAAAGTACTATGTACAGTTTATACAGTGTACAAGAGATGGAGAAATGAAGGGAGTGCATGCAAAAATATGTTTGTGCAAGCATGATAGAGAGAGAGGGAGAATGACCTGTGTGGGAAACAGATATTGTGAATAGGGGACAACATATGGCAACACGACCAAATGTATGTGTGCATGTGTGTTTGTGTCTACCTAAAATAGAGATAGATTACTTGTGAGTGATTCATGGTGAGTTGAACCATGCAGAAAATAAACATGAATTTTGCATGTGAATCACACAGGTACAGCATTTGATCTCACATGCATAGCATATAAGGATGAGGAGTGTCTGAGAGTGTGAGAGTCAAAGAAAATGTGTATGTGAAACATAGCCTGGGACCTGGTTAAACATGTGCAGTCTCTCTGGGAACATATGCAATTCAATAAAAACAGACTTAAAATTACATCATTTTCTTTGAGCCTTTTAATATTCTAAAATTATTTTGATTTTATTTATATTATAATGTCCTTAAGAATGCATTCTTTAAATTTTGAAATAGAAAAGTATATTCCTGCAAAGAGAATAAAAAAAATTTGATTTAATCACATTTACCCTTAAAGAGACCAAGCATGTTTGATTGAATCCCAGCCATAATGTGAGCGAGTGTGAGTGAATGTGAGTGAGAAGGAATGTAATGTAAGAGTGAGAATAGTTTTGTAAAATGAATTGTGGTTGTGAGTTCTGGTTCTGTGTTTCTCAAGGGTAATTAAAATGCTCTTAAATAAAATAAATCCTCAAATAATCCCAGTCCTTTCTCTCTCACACACACACATACACACATGTGCACATACACACACACACACACACATACACACACACACACACACACACACACACACACACACACACACACACACACACACACACACACACACACACACATACGCACATGTGCACATACACACACACACACACACACACACACATACGCACATGTGCACATACACACACACACACACACACACATACGCACATGTGCACATACACACACACACACACACATACGCACATGTGCACATACACACACACACACACACATACATACATACACACACACACACACACACAACACACACACCCCTCCCCAACTGACGCTGGATTTATGGCTGCCTGCTGCTAGGTTAAAAGCATCCAGAAGACTGTAATTCGCATGGCACTGTACATCTAAGACTCCTCTGGATGCCTGTAGCTAGGGTTTCCAGTGGAGGCGCCTCCTGAGCTTTCATTAACAAACACTGCTCCTGACAGCCCTCCAGCAGGTTCTCCCCGCAACAAATGATCACATTATTTGAGGTTGACCATAAGGAAAAACTCCTTCCTCAACCCCCTCTGCAAAACAACAGAACACAGCCATAAACACTGTAATAAAGTCAATACTAAGTGACATTTGTTTTTGCATTGTGTCCTCCCTGCCAAGCTTTGGCTTACAGCGTTCAGCTGATATATTATTGCACCAACCAACACTTTTTAATATAACATTTTAATGGCTGTTATTTTCTAGATTCTGGAGGAAGAAAATGCAGACATTTGGGGACACTAATGAGTGCGTGTGTTTGTGTGTATGTGTGTGTGTGTGCGTGTGTGTGTGTGTGTGTGTGTGCGTGTGTGTGTGTGTGTTTGTTTAAACAGTTTAGATGATCCAGGAATACATGGTTGGCATGAATAACAGATGTAATAATGGACGGTCCTATATCAGGTCACTGTGAGGTCATTTGAATTTAGGGTGATATTATTGCTTCATTGTAGATTAAAAAGGGAATTTTGTTATCTCTGCACACTCCTAGTTGTCGTGTGCGTAGAGGAGCTGCAGTGCCAGAAAAAAGGATAAGAGATGGTATGTATTGAACCTGGCACCTACTACTGACTAACACTCTCTATCTGATCTGTCCAGCTTCTAAGTGAAATCAAATACAGTGCAATGTAGCTCCTAAGGATCATTGTTAGCCACAATAAATATAATACTACTGCAAAAGCAATGTTCCTATTGCCCACAGTGTGACAAAAGGTGAACTTTTGCACTATACTCTAAAGCAATACCCTTATTTTGAGGAAACACACTACTATTTAGCATACTACAATTATAAAATGCAGTTGGTTGGCTCAGTATTGGTTTTTGGAACATTGCAGATAGTGAAAAACGATAATTGTTCCTAGGTTGCTATTTTTATCCTTGCTTGTCCAAGTGCTTGTGTGGAATTGGTGTTATAGGGGTTGTGGTTTTTTAAAATCATGTTCTCAATTTTCTGTGTGTGTGGTGTGTGTTGTATGCAGCAGACCATTCCATAAAGGTTAATTATGACTAAAATAAGTAAATAATATGCAAATCTATTTGTGTTGTTAATACCCCTTATGAAAAAAAAAACAAATTTGTTGATACAGAAATAAGGAACCTCAGAAGATATAAGACATATTAACATTAACAATGACATTTCTGACACATTTATCATTAAACTGACATATACAGTGTAATCCAAAATTTACAAATAAAGATGGCAATTCAGCACATTAAATGTATATTACTAAAATAAAATAAAAATAAAAAAGACAAAATAAAAATGTACACATGTTATTTAATTTTCTAATGACTGTGATTTAAACCAGCATGAAAAAGACTGATTTATTAACACTCATTTATAAGACAGAAAATTTAAATATTTCTTTTTCCAAAAAAACATCCAAACTCATGAAGATGCACACTCCTCATTATAACTATAAATGACAACTTTATTTATATAACAAGAGAATTTTGACAATTAACTAGAAAAAAGTTATAAAAACCAGTGACACTCCACACACCGTTCATTTGTGTGACATCCTCTAGCACCTCTGTGACTTATTTTTGCTATTGAAGAGCTTGATGCAGTTAAGTGGAGGTGTACTGGGAAAGGGTGAAGTGTATGCTGAAGTGAGGGGGCTGCTAATGCAACATTATTAAAACACCAAACCTAAGTGAGAAATTAGCAGAATGCTTACAGAAAATGGCCAGTTCCAATGATCCTGCACAATTAATGCTGGCACTCCAATCTGGGATGACAGTGTAGTCAATTCTATGTAGTCCTATGGTACTTCCAGCCATAACCCTGGCACTGGTGTGGCAATTGTGGATCAAGGGGTGCTTAACCACCCCAATGGAAATGTAAGTTAAATGTGCCACCCTGGAAGGGCTGGATTATATGTAGGTCTACAAACAAAACAAAAACTCAAATCCGACTCTTTCTTCTCTAATACAGAAATTATCTGTGGAACACCACGCTTTAAAAAGGAAGCATAAAGTCAGAGAGGCAGAATATCAAACAGTGAGATTACAAGCTGACATTACTAACAAATCATGGCAATGTAAGGTTTCTCACTGAAGCCAAAGCTGGGACAGCTGCTGAATTCCAATGAGACTTTTACTTTGTGTTACAGAGAAAGAATAAAAACACTTGCTCATCTTTTTCATTTTCCAAAAACTCACATGCTGATGTGCTCTTTCTCTTTCTCTTTCTCTCTCTCTCTCTCACACACACACACACACACACACACACACACGGGGTGAGGCAGGTTTTCAGTAATGACTGCACATTTCTCTCTGCATGTGTATCCCACTGCAGGCAATATGGCTTCCCCTTCTTAGTCCACATTGTTGAGCACAGGGCCGATTCCCTCATTAGAATGCACCTCTCCATACTGAGTAAAGTAAGCCAGCATTCCCCTCTCCTCCAGCTGGAGCCCCTTTACTCCTGGAGCACCGTGTGAACTGCAGAGCTGAGCATACCTTGGACAGATATTTTGGCTGCAGTATTCCTGATGTACGGGTACATAATATCAACTCAAAACATGGTTGTAAATCAGGGAGAAAAAACAGAGTCAGATATCCATTACCCTATTAAAGCTACAGTAGGGAATACACCGAGATGCCTCCACCAATGGTGCTATTCAGTCCATTTAGCTTGAACCTAAATCCCCCCCCCCAAGCTCTCATCTAACCCTTATGATTCAAGTGTACATGAGCATGCCCCGACTGAAAGCTCATAGCTCTGGGAATCCTTTTACTAAGGTGAATACTCAGCAGTGTATGATCTGTGCAGACACTGATATCGACAGCTTAGCTACCAGTTTATATGGATTTTAAAATATTTTAATGTTAAATTCTTTCCAAATGTAACTCCAAACATGTAAAATGTTTTTTTTTGATAACACATACCTTGACTGAATTCCAGAACACAATCCTACGGGACGGTTCATAGGTACAGAGGGGTGCCGGAGGACAGTTAAAGACACTAGAGTAAGGGCGAGGACAGATCAATCATCTGTCTGAAACTGCCTACAGACTGAGGAGGGGGAGGGGCTGTAATGAAGTGCTTCTGAAGAGCAGCGTTATTCGGAGTCTGGGGATGAGGATTGACACGCGATCGATCGCCACACCACCCCGTGCGACAGACCCTCCACTGCCAACAGACCACAGAGTGAACAAGTGTGTTGGGGCTGTACAGTGCCCTGGGGTCATCGGCTAAATGACTGTAATGTAATGTAATGAATGTATATGCATGTGTTTGGGGGAATGTGCATCCATCCCCCTTCATGTTTTTAAGGAATTGGTAACTCTTCTGTTTACAGTCCTCTATGTACTTGGTGGGTATTTTCAAGGCCAAGTACCTAGTAAATACCTAGAACATAGGAGACTGTAAAAGCAAGGGTTACCAAGGACGTTTATGTTCTTTTAGGGATTTTTCACTGTCAATTTGTCAACGTTTTTGTCTATTCTAATGGTTGCATATATATGTATGTAATTTGAAACATTACATAGAGGGTAAACAAAACGGAAACACTCTTACACGAATGGAATGGAATGGAAACACTAATGTATGAACCATGTATAAACATTTATTAAATAATGAAGTGTGCTGTCATCCACATCCTTCATTCTTTTTGAAATATTATCATTTATCTTTTTAAATGTTTTGAATTGTATAGCAGAAGCATACTTAGAAGCCGTATTTGCATTAACATGAATCATGCAGATTCCCGTGCATATGTAAAAGTCATTGGCGTTTCCATTATTTTAGGTCGGCATAGTAATTTGATAGTTTGACTAAGGAACTCTGAAGAGGGCTTTCACACGCACAGGTTAAGAACATGCATGTCAAAGCAAGATGACTTCAATTTTCAATGGTTAATTAAATGTGGTCACACTTAGTAGTTAAGTCAGCCGCTGCTTTTCTCACTCTGCATTCAGTACCAAACCATGGCACTCATCCACACACAAGAAGAGTACCTTAAGATGATGATGGCCCATGCAGAGGCCCCGTGGACCATAGAGGTGGTTTAGTTAAAGATTTGTGTGCAAAAAAAAAGAAACACCTTTTCCACTGTTATTAAAAAGACCCACAGTGCAAAGTCATTCATTCACCTCCATTAGCTAAAGAACAAAATGAATGACGTTCTAAGTTGATAATAGCAGAAACATAGAGGATCTGCCCCACTCAGTGCATAATAAACTATGGAGCATTGTCACGATGCATTGCATATGTTTCCGTTCTCCTGTACATCCAGTATAAGATAATTAAAAATGTAAAGTACAGGGTTTTGGAGCTTGATTTATAATCACAACTTGTAAAATTGTGGATGGGACCCTGATGATGTTTAATTAGGGGTACATTTATTTTATAACATAAAATATGTCTGTAGTCACACTCTTAGGAAATGATAATCTGATGAGCTGATTATAGTATATTTGTGAAACAGACATCCAAAGTGTGAAAAAAGTGTTACTAATGCAACAGTTTGGCAAGTTCATATTTGGATGTTTGTAATTTTGAAAGTTCAGGAGTGAAATGCATGCCAATAGCCAACATTTTCAATAGGAAATCATTATAACAGCAAACTATTGGGGAAGGATTTACTAACAATTACAAAATGAAAAATTGCTGTCATAAAAGAAAAAAAAATCTTGCAAATGGTGGTATTCCGTTAAATAAAATATTCTGGTCAACGAGAACAGAAATGTCTGAACTACAGTTATCAATCCTTTCAACCATGTTATGAGTTATTCATAATCATTGCAGCCAGTGTTTCCATGGTGAATGCTGGTGAAAAAGTCCTCATAGAGCAGTTCATTTTAATAATGTTTTACTTCAACATCCACATTTTAATTAGTTTCTCATCACATTATCCTATTCATATTTAAACAACTGATATAATTCACGTTAATGACAATCTGTTTATGGCCATAGTCAAAAATACTGTCTGTGAAATCAGTTTATTTATCAATATTTTGTTCTAAATGGATGTTTCAGACTTACAGGAATGCATAATAGGCTCAGTCATTGTTTCTATGGAAACACATTTTATTTGATAAACGAAGGTGAATTTAATTATCTGCTATCTATTAAAACAAATAATAACAGTAGTCCACAATACATTTTCCCATCATAATGTGATGAAATTGTTTTCAGCACTCATTTAAGTTTTACCAGAAATCAATTTATGGTGTTAAATAAATCTGAAAATAAATTGGACACGGTGAATTGCGTCTGTATTTTCAAATCAACAAAATCTAGGAATATCTCTCATGTTGATCCAGAAATTTGGCTATGCATTGAGCTTGAAAAATATGACTTAAGAGTTCAGAATCACTCTGTATTTACAGAGATAAGGCAGATTTTGTACACCTGAGTTAATTTGGTAAATCATGGGCAGTAATAAAAGCAAAAAATATATATATTAATTCTGTATACAAAGCAGACAAATACAATAAACATGGACATTATAGGATACAATCACACATGCACACACACACATACACACCACACACACACACACACGAACCCTACATGTAAACAATAAACTTTCAAAATATAAAGTATCAAAGATTTGAGAGAAGCAAACTCATTTTACATAATGGCAGGATCAACCCAGCCCTCAAAGAATGTTTTCATTAAAACTTAACAACGTACAGAATATGACATAACTCAAAAACCTCAGTTTCAAAGAGTATGTGTGCGTGCGTGTGTGTGTGTGTGTGTGTGTGTGTGTGCGTGTGTGTGTTACTGCTGCTACATTATGATGCTTTTAATCTTTCCCCATGCTGGCGTAATCTTGTGAAATATTACTAAACACTGAAAATCCATTTCAGTTCATGTAATATACATAGAAAATACCATCTAGTGCTCAGCCAAGCAATGGGCACGATTTGCTGGTTTTGAGAATCATTCACAAAGGATGACTAAAACTTTTTGTGGGATCAAGAGACACCTCAGTTACCAGTTACATGCAAACTATAATGTGTAATTTCAAGAAAAATGCAAGCCACAGTTCTTTATTATCCACTAAAAAACACTTATATAAATGCCATAGCATATCCATAGAGGAGATTACCGAAAAAATAAAGATGTTTTACTTAAAACTTTTCGGCTTACTATTCTGCATTAGTATATATAAAACCTGTATAAATACTAAACTACAAGTAATTAGCTTTCATAGCCAATTGACTGGTGGGAGGCATTACAGTTATTCCATGGGTTGTCCACTGACGTGTTGTTTCCACTTTGGAATTTGGAACAGAATTCCTGCTTCATTGACATAAAAGTAATACCTGGTCAGTTATAAAAAGAGGATTGAATCACCACAAAATACCACCTATGAAACACCATGGGGCAGTGGGAGTTGTACCCCCTTCTCCGTCAGCACAGCAGCAGTCCCTATTGGAGCAGTGGCATACAAGTTTAAAACAATCAGCGCTTGAATATTTAACTGTTCCTCAAGAGAGAAAGCATCCAGTTATTGAGGGGATGACTTGCACATTAGACATTCCTCAACTTTCCGTCTGGTGATTGGGGAAGACAGGGAGGGTGTTCCACTTCATCCTGGTTTTCATGAAACCCCGTCTTGAATCCAGTGTGTATCAGGCTATTACCATCTTGAGGATTACACGTGCAAGCCTGCTGTGCAGACTTATGATTTCCACGGGACAGCTGCCCATTCACCGCAGATGGAGCAGAAACACCACCATGTTAAAGTGCTGAGAATAGCCAATGTGGGCTTAAGGAGGCCCTTTGCACTCCTTCATACATAAACCCATCCAGATGTACGAAAATAAATAAAATGCAACTCATTAGACCACATCACTTCCTACCAATGCTGGAATGCCTAGGGTTTCAGCTTATCTCACTAGGTTATACATTCAATTTAGTACAAACGATTTATGAATGGCAGCTTTTATATCAGCTTCAGCAGTGCAGATTCTCAGACAACGATAGTGCATGTAAAATGAGTTTATTGATAAGGAATATTGAAGAAAATGAATTTGGGCTTGGAGTCTAAAGTGGGAGGAGTCGTTCTGACCTTGAGGTGAGGGAATCCCCCCCTCTTTGGAACTGAGAGAAATTTGGGAGAACAGTCAATATAAGTTCTGGAAAAGAAAGGAAAGGGTGAAGGTGGAGATGGGGAGAAGGAGGGATGCTGAAGCACGATGGGAAAGAGGTATGTGGTGTATGTGTACCTGTATGAGACTGGAAGGGAGATGTGATCAGTTGAGGAGTTGTCTGAGAATTCTTCTCCTGAACATCTGTTTTAACAAACTTCCATTTATATGCTTAAAACCTTTTTGTTTAGACTGGTTTCAGAGATGTACAAACAGTACAGGTCATTTTTGAGGCTAGAATTATTTTTTTTTGTTTCTAGCACCAGTGCCCTTAAATGTCTGTCTATCCCTGTAGGAGAGCATTGAGCCACCATCATTAGTCTTTTCTGATTCATTATTTCCTTGTTTGGCTGATGCTTCATAATTTTCTGAAACTATTCCTTGAATGATGAAAAAATGAACATTTGTGTGACCAGCAGGCCTGAAATTCAGTCATCAAATAACTGACCTCTTTCAAAATCTGTTTGACCTCTCATGTTTCTTTACATATTAACATACTGAAGTATTGATTTCAAACCATATTTTATTACTTTGTCTTTTAGACTCTTTAATCTTTTAAAAGATTAAACAGTTAGGAGTCTGTTTTTTGCTTGGTTTCCCCTTATTTTGTGCTGTTGAGTGTGTGTGTGTGTGTGTGTGTGTGTGTGTGTGTGTGTGTGTGTGCACGTGTTTGTGTGTTAGTGTGAGTGTGTGAGTGTGTGCACACTTGTTTTTGTGTGTGTGTGTGTGCACATGTGTTTGTGTGCGAGTTTGTGAGTGCGTGTGTGTATGTGTGTGCACACATGTTTGCGTGTGAGTGTGTGTGCGTGCACACGTTTGTGTGTGTGTGTGTGTGCATGCACATATTTGTGTGTGTGTGTGCACACGTGTTTATGTGCGAGTGTGTGAGTGTGTGTAGGTACACATGTATTTGTGTGTGTGTGAGTGTGTGTGTTTGTGTGCGTGCGTGCACACATGTTTGTGTGTGTATGTGTGTGCATGTGTGAGTGTGTGTGTGTGTGTCTGTGTTGAAAACTGTAGTGAACTGTGTATACTGGAACTCCATCCCCAATACTTGCAAAGCTCACCAAAATTGCCTCTGCATTCAACATCATTGACATTATAGAAATATTTTTTTTTCACTCGCTGTGTACGGATTCATTTAATCTCACATAAAGCTGAGTATATCTCCACTAATACTCACTGCCATTCTCAGAATCCCACCTTAGGTCACGTTCTCTCATGATTGATCGAATGAAATGGCAGATATACGTGTCTCTCATGAACTGCATGAGTGGTGCAGATGCTGCGGGACCCATGCTTGCTATCTCAGGCATGAGTGGGAGGTCATTTTTAATTTGGGAGATCATATTTTGTGCTACTCATACATTAACACATATCAAATGGAAGGCTGAATGCCAATAGGGAAAGCTGAAAAGACAAATGACATTGAAATATGCATTAAATAAAATGTTGTATGGGCGCTATTTCAGTTGTTTGACTACATGTAGAAGACCATGGAAATACAACCTCTGTCCAAGGTTACCTGAAACTAGAGTGCTTGCTGTTTAAGTGCAGTTAGACTATCATCTATAGACTTTCCTTTTATATGTTTTTGATCATTTTTGCTTTGGCCTCTCATGTTTTTGATCATATTTTCATGCAAGCAGAGCTAATGAGTCAGTAAAAAACCTTGTTAAATGTACTTTAGAAACATTCAAACATGAACTGGCTGGTAATATCTCTGTATCTTTCATGTAACCATATGCCACCTGTATTTCACCCTTGATAAAAATTTCAACAATAACAATGTTGAGTGTCGCTGTCTGATAATTGCATACACTGCATGATCCATACCGTGTACTTTCCATGTCCATTGTGTGGGTCCTTAGGAAAAAGCACATCCTAAGAATGTGGATGTGGGTTGGTTCAGATCTGCTAGTCATTGATTCAGTAAGCCTTCTCATGAAGCATCTAGTCACAAGCAAATGTTTCCCCGCACTTAAACTGAAATCTGATTCCTCTCCAGAGCAATTGTGCTAATCCAAATGCTGTCAGGAGCTCTTAAGCTTCCCCTTGACCTCCTCTTTGCCCCTAAACACCCCAGACTCTCCTCATTTGGCTCAGAGACATTAGAAACCAGCCGCTTGGCTTTAATCCGCTGCTATCGTGGAAATCTAAGTGTACGCCTAAAGCCACTTCTTTCAAAATAGTTATTTTCGGCACCATGTAAGCTTGCTTATATTGTCACATAATTTTAAAAGCTGACAAGATGTACAGTAAAATGTGGCAGGTGCATTACATTTTCAAAGTGCTTTAAATGATGGTATTTTCATTTCACATTAGTAGAACAGTAAATTTGATGGTGTTTGCATCTCATCACCAGGATTTATAAACTAAAAACAATGCAATTCTTATAACATGTTTTGATGGTTTCAAATATACTTCATACTTCAATTCATTCTTCATTTAGGACATTTAATTTGAGTGCATTTTCACGTAATGCATCCAACCTGAAAATTATTTACAACAACACTGCACAAAATCAAAACAATACTGCAATATTTTGTGGAGGCATTTCTACCTACTTAGTTTGGGAGAGGGCAGACCAACACGTGCTTTCCTCATGTGCTTCGTCTCACCCAAAGGTCCAGCAGAGAATCTTGCTAAGGCTTTGAGTCAGAGGAGGCCATTCCATGTGTGGCTTGTGTGGACAGACTGTGGGCAATGGAGAAACAGAGGAGGGTCATTTCTGTGGGGTGGGACACGGATGTCCTGCCAAATGAAATCCCTTCCTCGCCTGGCCCATGCTACGGCCAATTATGGCCACAGCCGGCCCTGGCATGGTCCAGATTCCATACCAGGCCTTGGGGGGTGTCCACACACCACGGCTATGTTTGAAAACTTCATAATTTCCCTCCTTTCCTTGTCTTACTTTCTTTCCATGAGTCCTTTTGAATAAGTCACAAGGAAAGAAGGAAGAGGAAGAGAAAGGTGCATCCTTGAGCACTCCTGTTTCATTCTGAGACAGCATCGGTCATGAATAGCTCTCAAACACATAAATGCTGTCATTTTCACTCTGAGCTGGACACTATCTATAGGTATGGCTTTGTGGCCATAATGAAATATAATTAATCATGAAAGTAATATTACATTATATTTTTTAAAAATACTGCTCCTTGGATCCTGTCAGGTCCTTATAAATATGGCCATTCTTATACACTGCCCTGCTGTACTAAACCCTTGGTAATTTGTAATTAAGGCAATTAGCCACATTTTTTATTTGGAAAAGTATACTGGAAGTCTTCTACTTCCAATTCAAGTCATACTACCGAGGTTCTATAATTATTCATTTTTAAAACTTCCAGTTGCATGTGTCTGTTAAGTAAAATGTAGAGACTGTACTCTTGAAATTGCAAACCAGACCTTAATGCAGGACTGTCAGTCATTTTTTGGTGATGTTATAACCACTCACTGTTGGGGTTTATCTGAATTTTCTTCAGCTGTCAACTAAATGGCGTTGCTCAACTTTAAGAGTGTTATCATCCCTGCTGGAAATGTCTGCCTTTCTGGAGCAGTGGTAAGGAGTGTCTTGGTGTGCTGGTGCAGTAGATAGTGTGCACATCCCCATTGTAGCACCAGAGCACAACCATACAGACAGCTTCAGCAGAAAAGGATGGTGCTCTCTGATTCTCCAGACTGCCGTGATAGGATGGAGCAGTTTTGCGGGAAATGAACATTGGATCACATCATGTATACTGTTCCTGGGTACTGAGGCAGTCTGCATTATAGACACTGACAGCAAGTGGCACTTTGTTTTAGTCATCATGAGGAACATTGTGGCAGAATATTCTGGGTATTTTATAATAGGTGATTTCTCCCTCTCTGTTACAGTAATGGCATAATGCCATTTTCTGAATGATCATACCATTGAAGCATTAGCAGCTACTGGAGTCATGTTTGAGGGGTGGGGCTGAATGGACTGACATGTTTACATGAATGATGTGGTACTAGACTAGGGGAATTAAGGCTTCCTGCAACTCATTCTTGTTTTCTACTGGGCAAATGTACCCTTCTGAATTCAACTGCTTTCCAGTTGCTTTCAGTTCTATCATTGCAATAGAATAGGTAAGATTATTATCGAGACAGCTTACATGTTTCACTGTCAAACTCCTGACTTTAGGCAAGATGACAATTTGTTTTATTTTTGCAAAGTTCATATATTGACAAGACGACGAATGATTCTATTGCATATTAATGTCAGTTTCCTGAGAAACAAGCCACCACCAGGGTTCTTCTCGCTCCATTTAAGACTGTGTCTCGGCAGGCTGTGCAGTACCCCGAAGTCAGTGTAAAAGCAATCATACCCAAGCCATAATATAATTGTATAATTGTATTAGACTTTGGGATACTGATTTTACAGCTTTGATTCATTTTGATCCCACCCTTCAAAGGCACTCAGGCAGAGTACTGAGCACGTCTCACGGATGCATCTACCCTCCCAGCTCATCAACCCCCAACAGATGGGGCTAGTAAGCTGGTGGAAGCAGGAGAGGAGATGAGGAAAACCAAAGCCTTCAAACTCAGTTTTAAATAAAGCCATTAAATAGTGTTTAGCCTTAGCACTGGATATCCATTGGATAATTAGCTGCTGTGGTGTAGACCTAAGGATTGTGACATCACAGAATGGAGTTCCTGACAGAATGTTTGACTACGGAGCCTTGCTCAGTAAATCCATACCAAACTAGGCTTGCTATCCTTGAATGCCTCCACATTATCTCAAGGTTTGATTGCAAAGTCATTTAAAGTGTTTTTTTCTCTCTCTTTCTCCCTCTCTTCCTCCACAGGATGAATGCTGGCACACTGTGCATTGGCCTGAGGACAAATTCTAGAGTCACTCAGCTCTGAAGTGTTGTATTCACACCCTTTCTTCCCACTTGCATTAAAACATTGCTGACCACATTATATTTACATCCGGCTTTTGGAGGGCTGGTCAGTGGAATGGAAAACTTGTTCTGTTGCTTTTCTGCTGGTGTGAATTCTGGGGCACCTCATGCCGTAAAACTAATTAAAAGGTGTGAGCATTCCAAGGGGCTTCCCCTCTCTGTGACTCCATCGGTCTCATAGCTCCCCGTCAGATTAAACTCCAACTCATTTTCTCTTTATCAGCAAAGTATTAAGACAGCAAAAAAGCTAACTAAAGGAAACTCTAGACAGAGGTGCAAATTCTTTTTAAATGATTAATTCAAATGAATGCATCCAAGCACAGCACAGAATTCATAATTAGGATAAAGTTAAAGATCACTCTTTTGAAACAGCTGTTTTTAACAGTAATGAGTCACTGTACATTGTGCAGGGGGAAAGGATTAGGTGCTTAATAAGAGACTGACATCTGGGATGTATTTGCCAATATAATATGTTTTCCAGAACCTCATAGAAGACAATATACAAGCCTTCCCTACTTAGTACTTTATTAACCAGAGTCACAATGCTCATTTCGCTCCATAGCCCCTAATTATCCAACCCCCCTTTCATTTGGCTCTGAGCCTGATATTAAATATGGAATAAAATTTGCACTGAATAAAACAAATAAAGTCAGTGACCGTGTTTGCTTTCTACTCTCAATAACACATTCCCACTACCCCCTGCTGCTCAAAACTACCCAAGGCTCTGATGGTGGAGTTTATGTTTGCAGCTGAAAGGAGTGAGAAATTACTCTTGCCTGACCAATGCAGTGGCATTGAAAAACAGCAACACAGCACCTCCCTGCCCTGAAATAAACCTGTGGCTGACAGGGCCATGCGGCTGAGAGCTATGAAGGTTTCTTCTTTTTCTTCTCTTCATAATTAAGCTAGACTGAATTCGTCTCTCGGGGTGCAGCTCCTAACAAAACAGAGCCCAACTTTGGTACCACCACTGATAAAAGAGATTGGTGAAATGTATTTTGGAAAAAGTGTTTGCCAATTACAACGTGAGGAAGGGAAACGGTACAAACAGTGCAGCTCTCCCTTGGCATTGTTTTTTTCCATCTCACTGGGTTTCATCCTTCCTGCTGTGTTCAGACGTATTAGAGAACTACATTTGATTGCTTGTTTTTGCATCAAAACTTGGCAGAGCCAGTGAGATGTGCAGTTAATTTTGAAAAAGAAAAAAAAAACTGTCAGTATCACTCATGGTACCGAATCTGGCTGACTTGGATGGCATTGGACACGAAATGAAGGAGACAGTGCCCAATACAAATGCCAATATAACAGAATCATTATTTAATTTTGATAAACTTTACATTTTGAACAACCTTCGATTCACATTAACACTGGAACAACCACAGTTAGGAACCAATGGAGAGGTGCTGCTGGATCAGCCATGTTTTAGACAGCTGCACAGTCAAAGGAAGGCAGTATGAGATATTTCTTGCAAAGCACAAACTATAGACTTTAAATCATTCCTATCTGGGTAAATCATTCCTATAAAGGCAAACTTGGCTGGCTTAACCCCTATCATTCCCCAGCAAGGCTCCCTGGCATTGGTGCCTCTCTGATGTAGATGACCCAACCACAGAAATGCAACAGCAGTTGGGTGTCAGTTTGTTTTGAAAAGTGCTGGGGACAACAACAGATTCAACTAACTACAGGCTTTCAAAAACCGGTGGGGATGAAATGGGCCACAACAAAAAGTGGAAGGGACATGTCCCAGCGTAAGTAACGTGTATGCAACAGCACAACTTATATGTTTTAATCCTGTATTTTCTTAACAGCTGGATACTGATAGCGCATCATCACAACTTACTAAATAAATTCATATGACATGAAACATTACATTACACCCAAACAATATTGACCCACATCATTAAACTATTGATGCTATGTAGTCATTATAATTCAGGAAATGTAAATACAGTGACAGGGTCCATCTCTAATGAAATACGACTAAATTAACCCATGACCGTGTGTACAAGAGGAGAGCTTTGGATCAAGCTCGCAGTGAAGCAAATCGCAGCACAAAACAACCTTGACCTTCTCTGCAGTTTACGATGAATGTCAGGCCAATTAGATGCAAGGCTCGCTCATCTTCTCGGCCATTTGACCCGGAGAAGCCGCTTTGCATTTTGACAGGCTCGCGCTAAGTGCTAGAATTAGACCATTAGAATGCATTACGCGCCGCTCCAGGTGAGCAAGCACACAGAGGCTGAGCAGGAGCTGTTCTGTTCGTACTGTACTGCATGTGCTCACATGTCCAAGGGTGACGCTTTTGCAGCATGAACAAATTGTTCATTTTCATGGAAATGCGCACTACTACTAATTTGGGTGATCTGTTCCTTGTTGTTTTCACTTTCCCACTGTGGCTTAGCAGCATAATTATAATGTGCATTATCCATTTCGTCACATTACAGAAAATGCAATGATTTGCTGAGCATAATTCCCATTACTGAGACATACTCAGCGCCACCAGCACTGGCCTCTCTGGATGTGTTAAAAAAGCCTGAAATCGGCTTACATATTATATATTGATAAGGATCTGCCGCCAGAATTAAACTACTTATAACATTTTTGGCTGCACTTTTTTAGAATACTGACAAAAAGGTTTAACTATATGACTATATCCATTGTTCAGCCCAGTATTCATCTCTCAGCCTTTTATAACAGACTAGGACATTACAGGATTGGTAATATCTTCGTTTTAGTCATTTATTCCCATTCATTGGGGCCTTTTAAGCAATTAGGTAGAACAAGTAATTAGGTAGCATCTCTTAATTTCTGCCGCTGAAATGAAGGGACTCAGCCTAGCGCCTCTTTTATATGCTAATGGTGTTTTGTTGAACTTGTCAAACATTTTAGACATCAGGACTTTGGATTTGCCTGATCGTTAGGATGTGAGACTGAATCCACAAAGTCTTTGCTGATTATACTTAACATGTCTGTTACAAGGGTATTTCTGCCTCTTCCTACCCATTTAAAGTTAAAATAATAAAATAAAAGAATAATAATAATAATGATAATAATAATAATAAGATATGGAACAGTTATATAAGTCTTCTCAGGTAAAAGCCTTTGTGAAGAAAATGTTTTTTGTTCAATTTACGGTAATACACTTTGCCTCTATAAATATACCTCCCATCTGGATAAAGTGCATAATAAATATTATTAAGCAGTTGCATTTGACAAGTAGTATTAATATAAATTTTCATGAGCCATTTCCTCAAGTTTTTCTCACACCATATATGTATTATGTTTGAACATAAAGGTGTTAAGTACTAGTAAGTACTAAGTAAGGCAAATCAATATCATAAAAAAGTAAGGTGCTACTGGATTTATTTATTCATTTGTTAGTAACATACAGATACATGGTTGGACAGATGAATCGTTGACAGAAAACTGAACCTGATATAGCCATAATGGAACATTCACAATGACAAGCACAAACAGATGGTCAACAGAGGAAAATGGCAGGTTGCCAGTGTAGATCAGAATCAATTTCTTTACTGTAAATTGCTTGTATTGTAAATGTACATCAATAACACTAATTGGAACTAGCTAACTAGCATTAGGATTAGGTCACCAGCTGTTAACCTAGTTTGTTCAATGCCTTGTCCTTGTTTCCAGAGAAACAGATAGACCTTTCCATGGCAGACTTGAAACCTTAAAGGAAACACAAGCTAATTAGTCTAACTTGGTAACTAAATCTTGGTGCTAGTAGTTTATCCTTTGTCATTAGCTACCTATATAGATAGCAGTACCAATGCTTGTCACCTGGCTGTGAGTACATCCCACACTTCATTCAAATCAGTTAAATCAGATTATGATTTCAAGTTCAAATTCATCTTCTAGAACATGTTTTTCTTCAATACCACTGTATTAGGAACACATTTGTACACTGTAACTGAATTCCATCCATCAAGAATATGTATCTAGTGGTGTGATAATAGTAGGGCGACATAGCTACCTGTATGCTTCTTTCAGGGCAATATTAATCTTTACCATTGGTGCCCCAGTAGAAGCATGATATGACATTCTGGTCTTCCAAACTGTTTTGGTATGGACCAGTAAATAAATTAAACTTGGCTGAAAATGTTGGTGTAGTGAAACAGAGTGGGATCCAAGTGCATTTAAAATCTATCTTTTAATACACAGAAATCGTTATCAGGGATGTAAACAGGTCAGTAAACAGGGAAGCAGCAGCACCAAAAAGATTCAACAAACACAAGGTCTCGTGAACAGGCAAAGGTCAGAATAACAGCAGTCAAACACGATACAAGTACAGGCTTAGCAGAGTCTCACGAACAATACCTCACAATGAGGCGACAAAGACTGAGTCCGGAAACAGTCAGGGACTGAGTTACAGGTGCCCTTGATGAGCAGGTGAGGTTGAACAGGGCTGAACTGGGCGTGGCTGAGCTGGCTCACTGGGAGCAGGAGTGACAGTTGGAAGTATAATTAAAAGATAAATATCACATAGCATCATCATTATATCAGTCTGTGGCATTTATATATTCAATATATTCAGATGAAAATCTTGTCTTCCATACAGAACCAGTGTCATGTCAACATTGAATCCTTTATAGATGATGTTTGCACATATAGCATATTCCCTATTCCAAAATTTATTAAAATTATTATTATTATTATTATAATAATTATTATTGCTTAATTGCACAAACGAAATCGTTGACTAATTCAGTCAGCAATTCAAATTAGCACCCTGACAAGTAATGACTGTTGCACAGCAGTTCTTCAGATATAGAAAACTCATTTCTAGATAAAAGCAGAGGAATCAATGGCAAGAAAAAAAACAAAATCTTTAATTGAAATTGTTTTTATTGTGTGTCTTAACTGCTGAACTACAGACCAGACAGAAAGGGCCTAATTAAGAGTGTTTTCTCCGCGTAACTTATCATTACGAGAATGGGAGACTTTTGCGGAAAATGCACATAAGTGCAGGTCTGAATTGGGTCCAAAGATATTTGCTCTGAAAACTGAGGACTGTGGTGGGTGGTCTAATCAAAACATATTCACGCCATGAGAGTAACAGTGAAACATCACAGTAAAGCTTCGTCATTTAAGTGACTTCATCATCAATTAGATATGGAGACAAAAATAAAAACAATTTAAATGCATTCAATTATATGTAGACCAAAGAAACAGACTGCAATGCACAAGATGATCCTTTTATATATTATATTCTTATCAAATCAAGAAAATTAAGCTGTGAATATAAAATTGTTATATATTTTCCGATATTTTCAAAATCCCTACTCAAATGTATGAATGTATGCTGCTAGGGCATCAAGCACTGCCCTGCTGGAACTGAGAAGGGTGGTGATTCAGTCTAAGAGTGATCAATATTGTGTTATTGTTTAAGGTTATTGCACAGATTAATTTCTGGTTATGGCAGATTTTATACATGTGGTACAATCCATAGAGGCATTATTTAGAAATCACAGAATAATAAAATATATATGATATGATATTGTCATAATGGACTGTATTGATTCTCAATGCAGCCAATGAATGTTGTTCACATCTAATATTTCATTAAAAATAGAGAATGAAATCAGTTTGGAATTTGAAAACCTGTCCAGAATTTTTGGCTATGTCTGTATTTTAATGTATTTTTTTTGGAATGCTTCTTTACTATTGTTTACTGATGTTATTGGACACAGAGATATGGCCATTTTTGTTTGATATTTTGATGTTAAAATAATGAGTCACTGAATCTGCATTATGAATCCATCCTATTGGACATAAGCAAAATGTGCGCAATGTCAAGTTTACATTGTGCTTGTTTCTTATGGCTTGCTTTTCAAAACATACGGAAACAAGCTGGGGTAGATCAGCTGATCCTCATATATTGCCCTAAGGTTTGGTTTAACACCTACTCAAGCATGGTGTGGTGTGTCTATTCAGTGAAAGAGGGAAACATGTATTGTCAGGCTTTAGTTCATGGTCATGCTGCCTCACTGGCTATGTACAGTGCATACAGTTGTAAGCTGCTCTACCTACTGTACCATTCATGCTTTTACATTACATTACTTCTGAATTCACATAGAGTTTCCAAACTCTGATACACACCAACAGCTAAAAACCTTTTTGGACTAGTTTACTGTCAGGAAAGTAACAAGAACCTGAATATATTTCATAAGATTCATGTTACCTTTGTACATGAATGTTTTACATGTGGTGATGGTGGATTAAATTACATGGGCTGTGGTTCAGATGCTAATGAAAGCTCTGCCAAGGGGTACAGGACCAGTCATACATGGTGGCCCAGGAGGCGAATGCGCGTAGGTTGCTATGGAAACACTATAGCGAGTTTCTACATTGTGGTTAACAATAGGGAGCTCTTTACAAATACATCTCTCACAAGGCCAGAGGCAGTCATTGAGAACAAGAACATAACAACCATGGATATCACGACATTTTAAAAAATGTTTTCTCTTGAAAACAAGCGCATTGTATTTGAGATGCTTAACAAGGAATAAAACCCACAGGCCTGTTTCCATACCGCATATAATAAATATATGAAAACAGTAAATGAATGAGAAGGGAAATAAAAACTGACCCACTTGAAGGGTAGTCTCCATTTTCCAGTGTAGGCTGGTGGCACGGTGATTTCAGACAGGCCCTGTGATATTGGATAAATGGTGGATCATTTATCTATGCAATATCTAAGACAGCTGAGATATCTGGCAAAGTTTATTCTGTATCAGTGTGGATTTTGTCCATTGCAGCTGAGTGACTGTCACATTCTGCTAGTGAGACCACATAGTTTTGAAATAAATGTAGCAACAATTACTAAGGTAATGCACTTTATTTTGACTATTGCTCTGTGAGTTTTGACCATTACAATAGTGCCCTCAGTCATACCACGGCCACTTGTCAGACATACAAAGATGTGATTTGATTCAATTTGTGAAAATTAATGTTTCAAAAGATATTTGTTTAATGAAATTTTTTTAAATCACATTTTAATGATTTTGTATATCAACTAAGACAAGAATGTAATCCATGACAATGTTATTTACAAAACTAGAAAATAAATATTACACAAAAGTTTTTAATGTAAAAAAGAAGATATGAGTGATATGAGCAACCTATTAATAACATTAATTTTGAGGTCTAATTGTCACCCTACCTGTCATATTTTTGTATGCCATATAATCTCAGTGACTTGTCATCATGCTTTACAGGTGTCTGTCATGTTCTGTAAAAAGTTATTATCTACACATCATAGGAATCAAAACACAGCACTGCCCATTGGGGTCTAGTCATATTTCCATGTAAAAATGTTCTACAGCAGTAAATAAACTGGCAAGTTGATTTGAATAAGAGTGACATTGTCTCCTAGGCAGACTGGAGCCATATAACAAGCCCAGGAAATACAAAGAATCAGGCCATGTTATCCCTGATTGGCACGGGCTCAATGAACAGGTGTCACCTTGTGTTGAAGTGGTAAGGATGTAAAGAGCTGAGACATTCTTGTCACCCTGCCTTATGTCCAGGCTGGGTGAACTTAACAGAGGCGGTAGCTGAGAATCTGTGATTGACACTAAACCTCTCTTTCTCTGACAGACACACTTCTATTGGCAAAACAGGCTTTTGTATCGGTAATGCAATCTTTCATTAACATTAGCGATGAGTAGATCACATCCAGGACCGGCCAGGTGTGTGAGCAGGGTCTGAATGAGAGAATAATGCAACAGTTACAATAAAAGTCTGGGTCACAGCAGGTTCTGCCATAAATGACAGAAAGGTGTCTACTTTGTCATGAATTCAGAGAGAAGAGCTCCTGAACTTCTCACATAACTGCAGGGATTCCAGACTTCTTGGAGGGCCAGGGTGTCTTCAGGTTTTTGCTGTGTTAAAGAAATGAAGGCCTTTTTTCAGTCCCATTTCTCATTATACTATGCTAATCATCTTTCCTGTATTCCAAATGGTCTACCGTGGGTACTGCATCTATCTACAAACAGCCACTAGCGATATGGTATGTTTGTTGTATGTAAATGCATATGATTTAATTTTATGATTAAAATGTGTGGAAATTCCCTCAGCATTATTCAGTCAAGTGGCTAACATTTGGCACTTATCCCAGTCTTTCTAGATGAACTCTTAATCACAGCTCAGAGGTCCCACCATGTTGACTTGAAAGACATGTGGTTATCTGTAACCTTACATTGTAACATGTAATGTTCAATAATCCTAAAATTGTGAGCATATAATTAATTATACAGTTTTTTGTGTTATAAAGGGGACCAATTTTCCCCTTTCGTCTTGTGAAAGCCAGTGCTCCACTTGATGTGCATATCACATAAAACAGTAAAGAACGCTCCCCAGGACATTTTCCTGTGACATAAAGGATCAGGATGAAGTAGGCTCTCGGTGGAAAAGGCAAACAGGTTGCGGCTGCCTCAAGGTGATTCATAAACATGAATCTCTCTTTCAAGTGATGCATATGATGCAAGGCATGAACTGCCAGGATGATAAGCACTGACATGAACAGACAGAGGGATCTAATGAGCAAGGTCTCCGTGAAATGGCTTCATACGCTGAGGATGCATGTTTCATTCATTTGGCAGACTGAATGGAGTGCATTTTAGTATGCAGAAAACAGCACTTGTTCTCAAAGGAGAGGCTGATACAATTACAACTCTGTCTGTTTTTTTTTCTTTTTGTGTGTGTGTGGTACACTAGTGCACACGTCAGGATTTGTGCTGCCAAAAGCAAGAGTGATTAGCCTGTGTGGTCAATTCACCCTGTTCTGCCAGCTGCACTGTTCTCACAGCCCATCAGTCTCAGTGAAAGAAGTGATGAAATGACTTCCCTGGTCATTAGACCCCAGGGTTAGACAATTAAGGGTTTACCATTAAACCTAAAGCTGCCAAACCCCTTTCTAATGCAGTCAGACACTTTTCAAATACTGATACTTTTCAAATACAGAAAGTGCATTGCAGGCTGTAACTTTCACATCGAATGGACAAAGAAACTCACAGGAGGCTATTAATACATACAGTAAGGGAAAAAATATCCAGTTATGCATGGCCACCATAAAAACATTCATATTCATTAATTTTAGAAAGGGAAATAATGAGGTTTATTTTTCTTCCAAAACTACATTCTGATTATTGTAGTCATTAATTTGTAGAGGACATTTTCACATTGAATATATTAAAAAAATGTCTTCTTAATTGTAAACCTTAAATTAGTAGTGGAAAATTCCTTTCCCGTAGGGTTTTTGCCCCCTATATTTTCGACTTAGCATTCAATGAACAAAAAATTAACACCACAGCGACCTGCCTTCAAGGTAATAACTTTAATACAGCCCCCCTGTCCTTAGTGACTGGATTCATATGAAACAAGAATAATTATATGTACTCACAGACACACACACACACACACACACATATATATATGCGATAATGTAACTGAGAGCATGACAGAATAGCTTTGGCATACGATTATTTTGATTATTTCTTGAAAGGCCAGGGAAAGCATTTTTCATCCAGAACATATTAGATGATAAACCTAATGCGCTGTGGAACTTGTGTTTTCCCTCCATCTGATACAGATGGCTGTGGTGAGGCAGATGGATTCCTCAGAAACACATCTGACTGCTTTACACCCTGGTTTATGGAGGTTATTTTCTTGCATATGGGCATACTTGCGTGGGAATGTTTTATTTTTTTTTTTTTTTTGTGGAATTGGATAGTTTTTTGACAGTTCAGAGAAGTGAAAGCTGCAACTTGAACTGAATCTATGCATATGAAAATGAATGTTTAATAAGAGCTCACACCGCCGTTAGATGACAGTGGTCCCCAGCAGGGAGCAAAATAGACTCTCTGTCTGTTCAGGCTTGCTGGGTAAAGCTGAGATATGCTGAAATCCCCCTGGTGCTTTCTGCATTCTTCTCCACTGTATGCAAGCAGAGGCCACATGAGCCATTTAATTCTATGAGATATGTATATATACTGCATGTCTGCTAAATGTGACTCTGCCTATGCACAGACTATGCTGATGTCAAGATTTCTAAAGTGCTGTAAATAATTGTGGCTGAAGAAGATTAGAAGTGGAAAAAAGGGAGTAAACTCAATGTTTACCTATTCATGCCTTTTTTGATCACTTTTTGTGACTCCCCAGTATGGAATGCCCAAATGTATATGAGGTCAGTTCCAACCAGTGCCAGCTGCATGGCTCTGGAGGCTGAGAGCGCCTTCTGTTTGTGTACGTGCTCATCCACATATACACACGTTCACTGAGGGGCCACTTTATTAAGAACACCTACTGTTCAGTCAGCGGGTACCTGCAAATCTGTATGTGTGTGCTATGCAGGTGAAGAATGGGACAGGTGACTAATTAATGGGTCTTGCAGTGGTAGTAGGGACCAAACATGCTGAAATAATTCCATTACAAACAGAAATCCTGCTGGAGATTTCACACATGATGGTCACATGTGTATAGAGACTAATTCAACACCCTAATTCATTCAGCCAACATTCGGCTGAGGTTGAAATGGTTTGTACAGAGTAACATGGACTAAAGTCAATCAGCTAACAGCTGAGTACAACGCTGGTGCCCAAAGAGGCATAGTACAATACAGAACTCATTGGACCTTGTCACAGATGGGGTGTGGTTGCTGATGATGACCCTCCTGGATTTCACTCTGTGCAGCTGCTTTGAGCTAAGGCACTGGACAATGGAAGATTTTAAAAGCATGGCCTTGTCCGATTGATGCCACTTCCTGTTTCTCGTAGATGGGAAGACCAGGTTATGATGAAAACAACATGAGACAATGGATCCATCCTGCAGGTTGGAAACAATTCAGGCTGGTGGTGGTGAAATGGTGTAGGGTCTGTTTTTTAGGGTGCTCACTGGGTCCCTCAATATGAGTACAGTGAAATCTGAGTGCCACAGCATGTCTGTAAACTACTGCCTACCAGGAGAAACCCTGCAGGGCAACAGTGTATCGATCTGTGAATGAGCAGAGTAAAGACCCATGAGCTAGGCCTTTGATTTTCCCAGGAAGTCCTCTGGGAACACAACAGTTGACAGTTAATTCAGCTGACTACAGTGGCCTCTCCAGTCACCATATCCCAATCCAGTCAAGAATCTGTGGAATTAGATGGAAGTAGATACTTCACCACATAATCTGGGACTATGAGAAGTGAATCGATGCAGACCAGAATCCCTGTGCCACACTTTCAACATCTTGCTACATCCATGCTCTAATGTTTAGAGGTTTAATGGGGACCAAGTTGCCATTGGACACATGTACCTAACAAAGTGGCCTGTCAGAGTATACGTAACATGCCAACTAAATCCCTAGAGGCAGAGGGGTAGGCTCAAACTGGCCAGGCGTTTCTATTTATTCAGGTGGGAAAATTGCTCAGTCATGCCCCATAGCTGTTTCATTTTTATTTTGTTTGTTTGTTTGTTTTTTGTACCTCAGTAAATTTTGAAACAGTTTAATTGAGTTTGCTGGTTTGATTTATTTTCCTTGGGATTCTTAACTATACTCTTCCCCTGAGGATCACTTCAAATATGTTCAGATATTTTTTTTTCCAGAATAACTTCCAATGGGTTGCAAAGTATGATTAGATATACACATTATATGATAATGGTAAGATTAGCTATTGATAATATCTCATAAAAGAGCTGTAAGAGTCCCATGGAATCAGCACTGCCCTCATTAGACAGGGTCCATATGGTTTTGATTCTTTTACAAAATGTAGTACTGGAATGTAATCATTCTCTGCGGGATTGAGTGGCCCTGCCTTTGCAATTAACAGAACATGCATTCATTCTTAAATGCTTTGGTTCGAGTATCATTGATTTGTACTACATGGAAAAGCCTGGGACTTATTTTCCTCATCCAAAACACAGAAAGCCCTGCATTTTGCATGATGGTTTTCTTTCTTTGCAAGCTCTTAACATCAGCTATGCCAATACTGTTCCATGTGTAGTTATTGCTTTTTTCCTGTCTTGAAGGCAAATACTTTGAAATCTTCATTGGGAATTTCAGCAGATCCACACCAGTGCTTTACATGAGGAACATCTCCCCTGAGTCTAATTAAAGACACACAGATTTGTGTGAGTGGACAAAGGAAAATCCAGTCCTCGAAAAATGTTCCAAAGCAGAAGCTGCAGTGATGGAACAGACCTATACATTTGGTCCATACCAGGGGCAAGGCAACTTAGAAATAAATAAATAACAAAAAAAAAAAGAAATGTCATCCCACCGTGGCCATGCTGGATGCATTTTTGTGAAATGATTCAGGTCCACATGGCACACACCGATCCATTTCACATGCATTAAACTGAAAACGCAGATTTACGTGAAGCAGGAGGATATTTCACATGTCCATTTTTCTGCTGGCTGTCACCAGTAAAGTATGTTACTTACAGCATGGCTTGCAATAGCTTCATATGCTGTAAAAACCTTTCTGCTCCGAGCCTGTCCTGTCTGGGAGAGCGGGGCGCAGCCCGTGCTTGGCATGCCCTGTCACCTCTTGGATTGGCTCATGGAGGCTGTGACAGAGCAATGAACTCACTGGCTGTGCATGAGGAATGATGGTGCTGTGAGCGCCTGACACTCATAACTGCATGATCACCATGGCCCTAGAATTTCTCCTCGCTTATTTGGAAAATACGGAAAATGTACACAGCCATACAGCATATGTAGAATTTTTGTGTGAAAAATAGATTAAAAATAAAAAAAAGATTCAGAATAAAGTCTGTGATGTCAGAATACATCTCTTTTTCTGGACTGTGTAGTGGAGTGGATCTTTTTTTTTCCAAGTTTTGCTGTATATAGGTTCATTCTTCTTGAAAAGTACAAATTCCATATTTGAGAATAGACAAATCTGACACAAATGCTTTTGACTTAAAATGCTTCTTCCATCAAACAAAATAAGAGAGTTGTATCTTTCTATGGTTTTCAACTGTTTTGAAGTTCCTGTACAAAGGAGGAATACAAAAGAGGGCATCTAAAAGACAATCTTAGCTCTTTCTTTACTCTGCAATATTGCTGATGTGGCTAAAAAGACTTGTGGGAAAAAGCTGTGGTTTAGATTTGCCTTTCTCCTCTGAAATCCATTTTGTCATCTTCTCCTGATTCTTAACTGGGCTCTGTGAAAATGCTGCTGTCCAAGGTGAGTTACATCGCACAATCCATGTATTAGCTAGTAATAAAGAGCCACACATTGGGCCTCTAACTAACCAATAACTTATAGGTAACTACAACTCTTTGTCTAAGATATAAACCAGCAATCCCAGTTCCCCAATTACTATGCCACAACACCATCCTAAATTAATGTAAGACAAATGTATGGCTTGTGGTATGATCTGAAACAAACTCTCACTTTTGAAATTCCTCATCAGATATATGCTCAGAGAATAAAATAGATAAAGACAGTGATAATACCACAGGAGACTATATCTTCTTTATCCATTAGTGTGTTCACTGTCAGAGTACTTGTTGAGTGCCAGAATGTTACTTTTTTAGTAGATTTACTTAATATGGCATCACTGGAGAAATTTCTGTCATTAAAAAAATATTTAATAAAATATTAAATCACTGATGGTAAAATATAAGGAGGCATTGAGCCCTCCTCTGCTTGGGTGAACCCATATCACTGAGAGTGATTTAAAACTAGGCGGATAAAGACTGGCAGTGCCTAATGTCAAAGCCTGCAGATAGATTAAAGCTTGTTGATGCTGGGGAGGAGATGAGTTGCAGGGGGTTGTCAGGTGGTAGAAAAGGATAATCTTTCATTATATCAGCTGGAGAAAAATATCCAGTTAAGTTAAAAGTAGTCATTTTGCACTTGTTGAGTTGAGGGGACAGTTGAGACGACGTTTGAATTGAATCACCAAGCCTGGCGTAGCTTAGATAATGGAACTATTGGCCATTTGCATTCATTTTAAATGAGGGAATGTGAGTAGCCTTCTTCTAAATAAAATTAAACTTCCAGCTCTCGGTTTTGTCATGTCATCTTCTCAAAAACTAACTGGCTTCTCAGTGACAGAAGAAACAGGCTGACTGTGGCTAAGCAATATCAGTGAGAAAGGTTCCTAACTAGGTACACTTAATCTCCAAACCTGAACTCCAACACAGAAAGCTGAGCTTCATCTATGGTAAGGATGGATTTGAATGACTGAATCATTTATTTATCATATCTTAGTTCATCTAATTTTATTCAAACTTTCAAAATATTTTCATGCACAATTATACATGGAGTTACCATAAAAATGCATGCAATTGAGAGAGAGAGAGGGAGAGAGAGAGAGATAATGTGCACCATTACTGTGCAACAGCTTTCCCGGCAGTTGTTGTCATAGTAACTCCTCAGGGCATTCTTCTCTTTCTCCCTGGAGTGTGAGAGAAATGTCTTCTGCCAGTCTTTTTTCCATGTAACTTTCTTCAGATTAGCTTTCATTGTCCATCAGAGCGATAATACTGTTCTTTTAAGTGCATGTAAGAGTCAAGACATGATGTGATCTGAACAATTAGTTATTATCTTGAGAAAACTTTAAGAATTGCAATCTGTAAACAAAATTACGAATGTATTATTAATGATGTTTGTTATCCTTTTTTCATTCTTTTTTATGTAGGACACTGTACTGGTAGGTATTCCATTCATTAAGTGACACATTGGCAGAGCAAACTCCAGACCTGCATGGCACAAAGAGTTTACAACATTCAGCATGCTGACAGAACAGACAATACAAGCCATATATTCATAGCCTTTACAAACATTAAATTTCATACCCCTAACATCATGAAAAACACAAAATGCAGATTCACACTCCCACAATAAAAACTTTTTTTTCATTTTTTTCATTGCATTTTTCATTTTTCATTCTTGTATAATATACTACAGCATAGTTTATTACATCAGTGGCACCATATGGTATCTGAGGCCATGCCTCATTGGCATGGTTATCATAAGACTGACTTTCCTAATTTCAAGAAATGTGGGGCCAAGTTATATGCTGGAAGAATTGATGGAGGGATACATCAGAAGCATTGCTTTTGAATACAGGACAAGTTTAGATTTTTTTTTATTACAATGTATTCAGGATACACATATTCATTGACTTGAGATTCATGTTGAGATTTTATGTATTACATAATGGATCATAGATAATGTTGCAAGACAGTTTAATTTGGGACAGACCAAGTCCTCTTCACAATTACAGATCATTAAATCACCTTTAATTTTCGGGAGTTTATTTCACCTTAAAAAAGCTCGGACATTTCTTTCAAACCGTGGCTCTTTAATAAATGAACAAAGTGACCGTAGTGTCTCTAGGAATATGACATAAGTAAAGCCATTATACCCGTAATATCAAGTGGCCCTCAAACCACATTAGCTCCTACCTTAACATTTCACTGTTCTTTATTGCCTGCTGACTAGGCTCAGGAAAGCAAGGTCAATTAAAGAAGATGTCCCACTGCTGAATTTTTAAAATGGAATTTGTATTTAAATTATGGTTTTACATGGTACTAAAGTCTTTGAGCCTTTCTAAAAGGATGTGGCTACGGAAGTTAATTAAATATCATATTCAATCTATCACTCTCTAGCTCAATAAATCTATCTTCCAAGCACAGCCAGGAATTGAAGCTACTCTGACTAACCATCATGGCTTTGGACTGTTAAATGTTAAAATTCAGCCCGGACCACATTCAAATCCTCCTCACTTTGTATTTTTTGTTCTGTTGTTGTAGTTTTTTGGATGAATAATCAAACAGCTGTCTCAACCCTTGTAATAACACCACAGCTAGTCAAACAGAACATACAAAATTGCTTCAGAAAATTAACTGGAAAATGTACACACAGTAAAAGAGGTAACTTGAGTCACCGAGATATCTGCAATATATCTTGTTTCACAGCAAACAACTGCAATCCAATTTCTGAACAACCCCACAAGGCATCGTTTAATTATTCTGCCTGTAGAATGAATGGGGGATGGACTCATGCAATAACTGCATTCGCTTTCATACTATTACATCATGTATTTTTAATGTGGCTTGGATTCGCCTAAACCACATTTTTGCTTTCATCAAACTGTCTGAATGGTTTCATTTGCAGAGACAGTGAATGCATATAGTTAGTAAGGGTTTCCCCCAGCTGAGTGTCAACAGGTCTCTCTGGCCAAGTGCAAAGGGAATTGATTAGGCTACTTGGGTGAGCTAAAATCAATACAGTAACTGCACAGTCTTTCCTGTACTTCATGTATACTGTTTAACATAAAGTTCTGATGTGATATGTCTGGAGTGTTGCTGTGCTTGTTCTATGGTATGATACCAAAGTAAGGGTGTTTATGGATGGTGTGCTCTGCAACATTAATACTGAAGTCATTCCCCTCTGCAAATGTATTTTTTGTCAAAAAAACATGATCAAATACAAGAAATATGGAAATCAAAAATGTGCTTCATGTGTGCTTGGGTGTGTGTGTGTGTGTGTGTGTGTGTGTGTGTGTGTGTGTGTGTGTGTGTGTGTGTGTGTGTGTGTGTGAGAGAGAGAGAGAGAGAGAGAGAGAGAGAGAGAGAGAGAGAGAGAGAGAGAGAGAGTGTGTGTCTAGAATCAGTAACAATATATGTTATTACCTTTAGTTCATGCTTCCCCAAACACATTTAATATGACTGTTCTGTCTACTGTCCTGATAGGATAGCTTTGGGTTTTAAGCCACTATTCATAAAGATGAAATCATATTGCTATGGAGAGCTGGACACAAATGATTAGCATATCATTACCTGCATTCCACCATCACTCTGAAAGCACAAAGGCAGCCATAATGAGACTGCAGTTCACTTAAAAAAAGAAACAATTGCACACATTTTCAGATTATATTCATACATCTTCTTTTGTGTCTCTTTATGTGTATTTCTTCTTGGCAAAATAAATTAATTGCTGCTTGCCTCTAATATTGTTTCAGTGTTTGTAGATCAAGACTGGGCCGTTCAATTTGTACTGCCAAATTGATGCATTTTTTACCATCAAAAAATAAATAAATAAATAATAAGTGCTAAGAAAATATTCCAGACATGGAGTAAAAACTATAATTTAAATGTACAGTTATTTGTATTGAGTTATGAACACACCAGGCTTAATCACTAGCATAAAAAACAATAAGAATGTGATGATTTTTGCACCAACTCTGCAACCTACCTTATATCTGCTTTATGTTTCAAAGCAGGTATAAGGTATCTCCAACCTATGAACTCATGCCCCAAGCACAATCTACCCTTTTACTTTAACAACCAAGCTCTCTCCATGACTCTCTTTCCCTCTCCATCTCCAGTTTTTGATATTTCAATCAAACTCCTCTCTCTCCATGTCAGATTTAGTGTACTCCATCTGAACAGCCAACACGAGGAGAGCTTTCTGCACAGTTATACATAACCAGAAATGACCTTTACCTTACCAGCTTTCAGTGTCAGTGTTCTATTAGAAGAAATTGAAGAACATCCAAATTTACCAAATAAAATGTTTAAAAAACTGGAAACAATCTATTTTATTTAATTTGTTATAAGCCATTCACTAGGATCAGAAGAGAGAGAGAGAGAGAGAGAGAGAGAGAGAGAGAGAGAGAGAGAGAGCAGCCAGCAAGCAATAATTGTGAATTCAAATGAATACAATGTAATGAGTAGTGAGACCCTAGGAAAGAAATGCAGGCCAGTGCCTCATGCTCAGATACACCAAGCCACAGCAAGAGCAAAACACAACGGCAATGCCTGAATGCCTGACAGTGGTGTAACAGAATAAAAACATCTGTCACAATGAGGAAAAGCACAAATATCACAATGTGGCTCACCAGGACGCACACTGTGCAGTGTATAATCTTCAGCACATCTGCCCTCTAGTCTGACTGTCTGGCTTGCCAGCCAAAGAGGAGACGCTCTTATTGTTGCTTGCATTTTTGTGCAATTTCCTTGCAGCAAAAGTGAAGAAAAAATACACCAAACAAAATTCAATCATGTTTCCAAAAAAAAAGGCAATAGATGGCAGGCAATTCTTCTTTAGTAACATAACGAAGAAGGTCACTTGACTCAATGTTTGAATCTTCAAAAAAAAAAATCATACCAGATTATGTTCACAACTTCTGCATTTCAAGATACAAAAACAGACTACCAGCCAAAACACTCATTTTTTTTCTTCCCCGTGTTTTTGTATTTACCCCCAGGCCAGGTTCATCACCCCCTTTTAACCTCTTTTGGATGTGGCTGACTGGAGCAGTGCTCTGACAAAATGAAACAGATATGTGAGCAAATGCTACAGCAGGTGAGTGTGAGTTTAATCTATTGATTCATGACAACTGACAAACTGCTACCAAACAGAATTTATATGTGAACCCATATAGTCAGGATATCTTTGTTTATTATGCATTATGTAAAGAACATGAAAGAGAGAGAGGGGAGAGAGAGATTTTTATACAACAGTGTATATGTGTGGATTTTATAAAACAAAGATGGTAAAATGGCAGTCATTATTAGATGTTATTATCATCTTATTAATTAATTCTTAATTAGCTCCTGCATATTACATATTACAAGTAAAAATCCAAGAGATCTCTAAAAAATGACCCATATAAAAGTCTGCATTTGAGCAATAGCAGTCATCTCCAATGTCCATTGCTTCTGAAGTACAGATTTACAGCAATAGCTCTATGTACAGGCTTCAAAGTGGTAAGGTGCTCTATCACATATTTGAGATGCAGCTACTTGTCCGTAAGTCTAATGTGATCCTCTTTTTCTTTATGAATTATAGAAGGTAGAAGTGATACAAAAAGTTCAATCCATTAAAGAACAAAGCCTTTGAGTGTCAAATGTATGCTCATTAATTTCTCTAAATAGCTAAATATCCAAGAATAATAAAAGACATTTGTACTCATGGCTGAGACAGACTGAAACATAAATACAGTATTGCTCATTTAAAATAGCTTGCACACTCCTGAAATTTTTTGCTACATTGTCTTTGCTCCATTATCACCCAAAACTGTACCCATTATAGGATAATTATACTAAATGATTGGCATATTTCCCATCCTAATGGACTTGCAGCTTTCCATATATCACTCTAACACCCTACAATTTCAATGAGTGCATTATCATGATTAATTACAATTAACTAACATGTATGCTAATGAACATAATGGCTTTATTGTATGGTATGGTAGTATGCCTACATTGATATTAAATTGTAAACCATGGTGTTTATACCATCACAGAACACATTTGCATGGAAGCACAGCATGCTGCAAGAGGTATTTTGCCACTTTGTAGTTTTGTTCATCATTTTATTGTACTGAAACCTCTTAAGAGAGGGAGGTATTACAATTTTAAAATATAAGTGAAATATTATTATTGATCATGAGTCCTTCGCTATTCCTCTGTCTCTTCATGTTTTGAGTATCAAAATTAAAATGCATTTTTTCAGAAAATAGATTTTTTTCTATGTATCACATCAAATCAACCCTTAATGTAACCGTGAATTTAAATTTTATTCATGCAGCCTCTTAATAGTCCTCCAAAGTGCTCTCTCCCTCTCTCTTACTCTCTTTTCTCTCTCTCTCTTTCTATCTCCCTTGCTCTCTTCCCTTCCATTACCTCATCACTGTCTGAAGCTCCAATTTTTCACTATCATACAAAAGTCCCCCTTCCCAAATGGACAGCTTTTTGAGGCTGTGAGATCCTTTGAGAAAGTTAAAAGCAGACAGTGAACAACACATACATTACAGAGCCATTCCAGCACAGCTTGAGTGTGGCGCTGAATCAAACCCCTGATGATTTCAGGTAGCAACCAGCGGCTGCTACCTTAACATTACACATCAAAATTACATCCATTATTACCGTCTCATCCTTAATCTTTGAAAGTGCAAAATGAACCTTTTCACCCACAGGCTTAGGGGCCTGTGTCTTAATAGTCAGTCAAGGCAACTCAAGGGAAATAAAGATTTAAATTTAACCGAATGTTAGCATACATTAAATAGTGAGTGTGTCACATGACAGTAGATGTTGTTATTACTGTGGTAGTTGTGTTGCAGTGTCAATGTCAGACATATTGCTATTAATTTATTTACATTGAAATTTGTCAGAATGGAAATGGACCTTTGATACACATGAAGCTACTCTGTGCCATTGTATCCCAACACGATGACATTTTTACTCAAAACAAAGGATCAGATGAAATATCAAGGCCCATGTTTTTGCAGGCATTGTCTTGATTCAGTCAAAATGCTGAGATGATCAAACATCACCAGAATTAAGTCACTGAAAAGTGTCAGTGAACATCAAGAGACCCTTTGCCTTTATTTTTTTAAGTTAAAAGAAAGAGAAAATCCTTACTGAATCCAGGACTTTGTTCAAGTTTGTTCTGATATAGTGACAACCCAGTTATTTTCAGTCTTAGCATTGCATAGAATGAATGATTGGCTTATTGATGGTTTATTCATCTCTGTTTTACTATTAGATATTGTATCAGCCCTGGTTGCGGAAATAGGAATAACACAAGATTTTTTCAAGATGAAATATCACAAGATATGGACTGTGTCTTGACTAGAAGAACACTAACAAAAATGGAACACTTCCCACTGAAAGCTATGGAGAAACTTTCTCTCCTACAAAACTAAAAATTCGATCATATTGATAATATATTGCAAGTCTTATGTTCCAGTTTTCTACTTATGGTATTATTTGTTGATCCGTTAAATACTTGCAGACTTATACCTGCTTTGTGTCTCAGATTTCTTTATCTCCAACCTATGAACTCATGCCCCAAGCATATACATATATGTTTATATGATAGCCAATATTTATGATACGATATATATATCATATGCATATATTTATTATATGCAGCTGCTATTTATCTCTACCAAGACAAGGTTAATACTAAAGTCAACCATGCATAAAATGAAATCATGGTGAAATCATGCATGCCCTATCATGCTAATGGAATATTCTCTGCACTTCCAAAGCCATAAATGTACCAGCATGCATTAAAAAAGTACATATCTGAGCTGTTATAAGGCCACCCCTCTCGCCATGATGGATTTGCAGCATCGGTTTCCCTTTCCTTTAGTGATGTGAGGGAGACAGATCTGCCATATGGCGCAGAGTGTGAATCCTAATTAAAACCCGTACTGCTCTTTGAGAATGATTCACAGTTTAGAAGTCCTGGCTCATTTTGCCTGTGCACTGACTGATTCCTGCCTCTCCCATATGGTACTGTTTGAATCTAAATCAAATACAAAACTTTTTTTTTTTGTTTTATATATTTTTCTTTTTTTGTCTTATGGAAAACAAAAAAATGCAAATGGGCATCTGTCTTGGTTGAATGGGTAGTATTTCAAAGCGTGATCCTTTCCCTTCTTCGGTGTTTGCCCCAACCCTCCACCCACCTCAGTTCTGCAGCAATTAATCATATTTATATTTTTAATTATGTGTTTATTTGGTATGGCATGGCCCAGTGACTTTGAAATTATGCCCAAATGAATAGCAAAAGCAAAGTAGTGGGAAAAAAGAAAACTGGCCAACTCAATCACAAATTCCATACTGTTATTCTTCTGCAAACAAATGTTGGTTGGACCCAAAGTGTGTATTTTTTTTTACAAAAAAACACATCCCATTGTATTTAGCCATGCACTAATATTTGGATTAATGTGGTCTTATTGAGGTCCCATTTTCACTTATAGAAGGTGAGGCTGATGGCAACCATTTCATGTGATTATCCATTTGAACTGGTGCTTGTTATTGCTTAGAGAAGACACAGGAATTATTACAATACGTGTGAGTGTAAAAAATGCCATCCACTCCTCCAGCTGTTCCTTAGCTTCATGTGGCAGTGTAAAAATGCGACCTCCACAATAATGTGCCCACAGCAGAAGGCAGGTAATAAACAGGAAAGACCCTCATGCATGACATTATTTGTAGGGGATATGCTAATAAACATTTGCTCAAACGGAGCTCATAAACACCATATACTATACGCATGATTACATGGATAACCAGGCACATAATATACCTGTCCTTTCACTTTGGCATCCTCACAAATCCACAGGCATATTGTAAGAAAAGACTTCTGTTGTAAAAATGGCAAGCTTAATCAAGTAGCATGTTTGTGGACTCTTAAATATTGACTTTGCCATATATTATGCTGCTGGTACTGCATGCTCAGAACAGTATATAGATGCATAAAGAATGCTGTAGCAAACATTAGTTGCCCCCAGTTATTATTACTTTGACAGCCATAGAAAATCATTTAGGCCAAAGCCCAGAAAACCAACAAGGGTGGCATATACAGAGATATTAAATCAAATCATATGTGTATATGTGTAACATATTCCATAAACCATTTCCACAATATCATTGTCAGCATACCGTGGCCTAAATTCATTCAAAAACAAACCATTGGGTGACAACGGTAAGCAAACCATCTCTTGGTGGAAAAGGAGGAAGCCATGAGAGGATTTCAGGGGGGCGGCCGTCCTCCTCTGATCAGCTGAGTATGTGATAGTGACCAACAAGTTAATCACTCAATATTCAATATTCAGCATCACACATTAAAATGAGATTTATTATAAAATAAAAATATTGGATATGGAACATCTTGTAATTGCACAGCAAGTGGCCATTTGAGATGTTAAATTGTATAGTCTGAATAGTACAACTGTAAAAGCATTTTAAATAGTGTTTACTGCCTATTGACTATTGACTGTACATGGTTTTGTTTGTTTGTTTTCCTCTTGGGATTTCATTCACATAGCGATCCGTCATATTTACTCACATGATACATCCCATTACATGCCTCCCCTTCAGGTACCTAGCTGATAAATTGGCTATAATTTTTCAAATTCCGCAGAGCCAGATTCAACCTGAAATCGGGGGAAGCAAAACATTTTCTGTGCCCATTCTAAACCTGTCATGGATAAATTGAGTGTGTTGTCACAGATTCCAAGATGCTATTCCACTTCATGTTAATAGTACCTAAATAGTAAAGACACAAAAACAGAAAAGGAAAATATTAATGAGTAGCTTAATTATATTCATTTTCTATGATTATTTTATTTTATTTTTTTGATATAGACAAAACATTCTAACAATTACGAAACAAAATAACCATACACAAAACTATAATATAGATATCGACAGAATATAAAAGTAGAAGAATAAAAGTAAAGTTAATGATAACAGATTAAATTAAAAGAAACTAACATTCAAACACTTCTACTTAGATTTATCCTACATGTAGCATTTAGATCACAAACTATTTTGTTAATTGTATTTTTCATGAAAAAGTAATTTTTTTTATCCTTATCAGGTGCAAATTTCACACTAAACTTAAGATTCACACACAGTGGTGGTCATTCACTGCCATGAAATGTTTGTTATTTGGACAGTTTTTTTGTCTTCATTACTCTTTTCTCTCATGAGTTGCTGCTGTACCAAAGAGCACTACTGGTGAAGCCTGTGCTCCCTGGTGTAACCACCCGTGAGCTGGTGACTATTTTCCACACTGTAGGACACACAGTCGAACAGGAGAGCACCCACCAATTAAAGATGAGCTATTTCTCACTGCAAAACCTAGCAGCATGTGAATGCCTAGAGTATCTTTGGGGAGGATTGTGAACTAATGCACTGATAACTCATTCAACCATTTTATTTCCTTTTTTTTCTCTTCTCAGATTCTGCATGCTGCCACCACAGATGTAGCACAATGGTTTATCCCATGCTTAAAAATGAGATGCTGTGGCTGCATGGTTAAGCCTCCCTTTACAGCTAGCCTTTCAATTGCTCATTGTTTTATAGTGCACTAATCATTTTAGTGTAACAATAAGACCTTAGCTGTTGAGAATATCCATGTGGATGCATGTAGCCAACTTCATTCAGGAACACGAAAGGTCTGTCATCTGGGCATGGCAAACAGCTTTTGACACAATACAGGGTGGCCTTCAGACACAAAGCCTTTTATGGGGTAACCACCCTGATCTGCTTTCATCTGTTTGAAACAATGTACAAACCTGTGACTGACTGATGAGCAGGCCAATATGTTCTCAGTCCTGATATTTCCATAAATAGTACCACTCGTGCACAAAAGGGATGATATTGGCTTGCCTTTTCAAACAATTCATCAGGGAGTGGTCATCTCTTGCCAGCAACTATGGACATCACATCCAATGGCAGTAGGACACAGTGTTCTCTCTGGACCATTAAGCCAGGGTGGTGATATAAGCATTGTGCCACAGTGATGCCATCTTTCAGGCAAGGTGTTGAAAGTCCTGGCTAACTGATATTTGTCTCACACATAAGCAAAATAGTTGAGGGCCAAAGTCTCAGTCTAGTCATAATATCACCCCACAGGATAATGGTCTACCTAATAGTCCATCTCTGTCTGTTTCAGCTGCTGTGCAAAATGGGGTGTAAATAAAATCCAAGATCATATGCTTTAAAGTCTACATCATTGTTAAAGTACTCCAAAAAAGGTGTTCTCCAAGTTTGTGCATGACCATTTCAACAGCTAAAAATGATCCACCATCAACAAGCTTACCTCTAATGTATGCTCTTATTATATTATTGTAATATTTCAGCAATAGTTCATACTGGTGAAATATTTGAAAAAGTATACATATGCATCATCGAATGCAATTTCTATGTGACTTTTTGTCTGCAGTTGCAGAGTGAAAATGTTTTATCTGATCAATCAAATATCTGTATTTTTAATTTGCTATTCATGTTTACTAGCTCAAGGCAGTATCTATATTAACCAACAAAAACAAAATCTGATTACACACTCAAGGATCAAATGCTTCAATTATCCCTAATATTCTGTAACTGTGATAAATGGGCTACCCAATCAACTGAACCAAACCAGCATTGTTGGTTGCACATAAGTAGTGTTTTCTTAAATGTAGAAACAGAAAATGGCACTTAGGAGGTGTACAGATGTTTCTTTCTTTAATGTGGAGAAAGAAAAACGCCTCACCTCTCCCATTTTTAGACTGGAATTCCAGTGTGTATGTGACCAAAAAAAAAAAAAAGATTTTAGCAAACGCTCTTCTGTTTTGCAAATGAAATCATCTTTATGCCGAGCTGGATGATTTCCCCTGTGAATGGAAAATGGCACTTAATCAAAGTGAGGACTGGGAGATCCAGTCCTCCACATCACAAATACCTAATTGTCACAGATATTATATTCAGTGGGGTTGCGCAATGCACTCCCCCCAGATATCCTCGGAGACATTTACACTTGACAAAGCACAAATTATGAAGACATTTGTCACGAGTACAAGACATCCATGTCTTTTGGTCTGCTGAAGAGATCAAACTGGCTCGTTCCTGGGTCCTTAAGTAAGGTACTGGTTAATGAGGTTGAGCTGATGAAAAAAGAACTGAACAAGACAAAGGAATAAATGCATTGTCTTTTGGTTTCTGCATGGTTGTCATTATTTTTGTCAGCTTTGGTCATTCACAAACACAGTCTTTGAGTGATAAAGACTGATACATTTCTGCAGTATGTGGTTTGTTCTATACATATTTTTAACCATTCGGTTTGCAGATTTTGTGTCATGGACATAGGCACTGCCAGAAAGGCTGGTTGACCAATCAGGTGTCAGGACTTGACCTGTAGAATTATCTTGTATTCTATTATACTTTAATTCTGTATGTGACTAGTAATGTGTTCAGTGACATATGTATATACAAATTGATATTACCATATATTGTGTGTTCATTGTAATCAAAATGTCTGCTACCATAAGTAACTGCTAATTACAAATCAAACATGATAAAACTGTATTTTATTTACTTCTTTACAAGTTTGCCAGAAAAAAGGAATGGTTTAGTTCTTAGTGTCAACAGCTTGTTCTCTTGTTGATCTCCCACACTCCTCTGACCTGGGTCCTGTCCTTGATTCCGGTCAAATGTTGATCGGTGGCCAGACGGGGAGCGTAGAATGGAGTGATAAATGACAGTACCCCTAGATGGAAACCCACCTTTTCAAAGGGGGAACATTTTCACCTGATACAATTCAGGGGCTTCTCATTGGAATCTAACCTCAACCCAGCTATTTGCTCTTTGGGCCAGGATCTGAGCGATGGATCAGTGAGTCATTTCACCCCATACGTCTTACACCTGAGCTCCATTCCTTTCTGTCTGCTTTCTCTTCCTCTAAAAAGTCCAATTGACCCGAACCAACAGAGAGGGCGAAGAAAAACTGAAAGGTTTTTTTTTTTTTAATTAAAGCCATGCTTTCATAACTGTGTTATGAGTGCTTTCATTCTACTGCGAGAAATATACTCTCTTAACACATTGACATTTGTTAATGTGTAGTTACAAATTGTGTTGTCTCCTTGTGTTGTCTCCTTTGTGGTCTTCTCTGACTGAATCAAATTTGAAGAAAAGATCTTAATAGTTTACTTTAAACTAATTAAATCTACATATTCAGTAGAAATAAACAGTAAAATAATCTAAAACATGATAAATATATGTTTTTAGAAAAACCATTCTAACTGTGAACAAACTGGTAAATTAGTTTATATTTTATGACATGCACAATAAACAAAAAACTCAGCAAAATTGGGCATAATTGGCCTCGTTGCTGAAAAGTGTCAGAGACTTGGTGGCAGCATATTCTGGCCTTTTCTTAAAGCCCAAAATGTCTGTTTTTTTAAATCCCTTCATTATAAAATGAACACTTTGCTACACTTTCTTACATGGTCTTTATAAAGAGTAATAATGCACATGTATAAATCCATGTTTTTCCAGTCACAAATTCCACTTAACAAGCTGAATCAGAAATCTGATTGTGAGTCAGGTGAAGGTATTCTTGATGCTGAAAACTATCATTATGGCCAAAATCCTGGCCCCTACCATCACATACGCTGTGTTTTCTGAGTGCTGTCCTGCTGTGTGTGAGTTTAAATCATATCTGTTTAGCAATTAATGTCTGGTTGTACCAGGGATATGGTGACACAGGTTCCAAATGCTTCCACCGCGCTTCACACTGAGACGCGTTAAGAGGCGATACATCATGTCAGAATCCTCTGTCAAAATCACTGCTTCTGACAGAAAGTTTTATTTCAACAGAAAAGCTATCAGAGAATCAGAGATAGGTGATCCATCATAAATTGTACTTTTCATATATCCTCCATCAATGGTAAAACAGGCACGGGGACCTTATACCATGGTTTAAATGAGACACTGACAGTCTCAGCAACTTAATATGCAACAATTGTGAGACCATGTCCTACAAGGACTGCACAAAGCGCCTGTTTACTTTACTATAAGGAAAACAGCAATTTCCATCACTATAATAATCTGCAAGAGTTATCAACAAATTGTTTTGCATATAAATATGGATGGATCTGGCTGAGTGTGTTTTCTATGTGACCGCGGTGTGCCTGGAGCTTGATGATGTGTTGCTAGGTGTGCAAACTTGTGAATATTTGTGCATTTTAACGTCTGTTTGTTTGGATGGTTGCTGGCTCAAAAGGACTTCCAATATCCACCTACTATTAGACACTTCTGTCACACTGTTGTGTGTTTGTTTTTCATACATAGATATTTGTGAATATATTGGTTTTTACTGAACATCCTGCTTTTGAATTATGTCACAAAACATTGCATACCTGCATTCGTTTTCTTGTTTTTGAGAAAATGGCATTAGATACAAGAGGCATATTCAGTGTAGCTTTTTTTATATCTGTAGAAAAACAGTCACGCGTGTGTGCGTGTGTGTGTGCGCGCATGTATGCGTGTGTGTGTGTGTGTGTGTGTGTGTGTGTGTGTGTGGATGTGATTTACACATGTAATCCATTCAATTTCTGAAGAAAGTTCCAGGTAAAGAAAATCGTTTGACATTTTAGCTGTATAATTGTTTGGACACAAACTAGTTAACATTATAATTGAGTTAATTGTTAAATTAGATTAAGCAGAGGAATGTTGTCACTGGCTCAACACTGTTAACTCCCAGCCCTCTTCTGTTGTCCTGTTCACTTTGCAGATATGGCTCACAGAGCACAAAGAAGTCAATCTTTAATGAAAAAAAAAGTTCTTTTGCACTGGCTTGCTGATCACTGGCCATAAATCTTTGAAAAAAAAACCTTCTTTTAAAATCCTCTCAAGGATAAAGCACCCCATATGTATTACTTTCGAATTGTTCTCCTTCTTTGCATGAAATGAGAAATTGGTCTTCAAGAAATGAAAAACATTTTTATCAAATTGAAGCATCTCACATTCAGCCTGAGAGATCCATTAGTGCGTAATATTGCTGGTTTTATTGTTCCAATTAAAGTAGTGTTACCTGAAAAAGTCTCTGCAACTTTTCATTGTCTTTGCTTTGTGACAGGAGCGCGGATACGCTCCATCTGTGATATAATCGTGGGGAGGCTTTTATTTCTCTGAGCGCTCTCCGATTTCCTCATGCAGAACAACAGCACACAAAGCTACCCCCATCCCAGCGGATGAACTTAATTACTTTTCATATCAGACATAAACACACTTTTCTTTTCTACCCCTGAGTTAAACACAAACAAAAGTGCATAACACATGGCTTGCTAATGCCATCATAGAGGCCAAATATTCTAGAAGCTAAGAGGAGCATGGGAACTAGCCACTGTGGCACTTTGACTTTAACCTTGAGATACAAATGTATCCCTTCTCAACTTACTTATATGCTTTGCTGATCACTAAAACTGACGATGTGAGTATTGTGTTGGCTTTTTCCTCATTTTGTTTCCTCAAATGTGAGCTCACCAGTTGATAGGAGATTCAAAATGTGGAATTATCTTCTTTAGTCACTGATGTGTTAGACCGACTTACTTAAGCAGCTAAATGTATCCACTCCTCAGAGTGAGCTTGCAAGCCAGGAAATTGTGTTAAGTCTACAGGCCACACAGCAGTACAGTGGAGCTAACACTGATAAGAGAAGAAGCATATTCTTTACCAATGATAACTGCTCCCCTGTAGACACATGGCACAGGAGTGTTTAATGAAGCCCAGTCTGCTCACCCCACCCATGGAGGGACAGAAGCCCAATCTGCTCACCCCACCCATGGAGGGACAGAAGCCCAGTCTGCTCACCCCACCCATGGAGGGACAGAAGCCCAGTCTGCTCACCCCACCCATGGAGGGACAGAAGCCCAGTCTGCTCACCCCACCCATGGAGGGACAGAAGCCCAGTCTGCTCACCCCACCCATGGAGGGACAGAAGCCCAATCTGCTCACCCCACCCATGGAGGGACAGAAGCCCAATCTGCTCACCCCACCCATGGAGGGACAGAAGCCCAATCTGCTCACCCCACCCATGGAGGGACAGAAGCCCAATCTGCTCACCCCACCCATGGAGGGACAGAAGCCCAGTCTGCTCACCCCACCCATGGAGGGACAGAAGCCCAATCAGCTCACCCCACCCATGGAGGGACAGAAGCCCAGTCTGCTCACCCCACCCATGGAGGGACAGAAGCCCAGTCTGCTCATCCCACCCATGGAGGGACCTAAGACATTACCCTTACCCTGAAACCCTCTAGCCAATGGCAGAGTCCAGGTTTAAACTCACTGTCTTGGCTATATGGAACTGTATTCTATTGACTCTTGTGTCTTTAGTAATTTATTTTTTTAGTTTTCAACAAGGCAGACCTAAGACAAAGAATGCTTTTATTGCATTACCATTCAAATCTTGGCCCTGCTTCCTGCATGTTATGAATGAGAGTGCCTCGTGTTTTCCTGTAAGCAGCAAACTCATAGTAATCACTGTCCTTTTCCTCCTACTCTCTCTGCCTTCCCCTTATATAAAATTGTATTAATAGAAAAACTCAAGTAAGGCCAGTTATACAAAAACAGAGGGCTTAAAGGGTTTACCTGAGTCCTTAACCTGTTCTATCCTTTCTGGTCTCCAGTGTACACAAGGCATACTGTATGCGTGAGCATAAAATGAGCCATGTTTTTAATTAAATTGCAATTAAAGTGATATCGAACATGCCGGTGAGCAATCTTTTGATCACTTTCACAGAGGAGGTACTGCAGAGTGGGATGATAGGAAATTAATTCCTAGCCGCAGTTTATGTGTGGGTGGGAGACGACTGAGAAGGTGAGTTTCATTTGTGAGGGTGCAGTGTATTTGAAGGCCAGAGGGCATTAAATTTGGGGAAATGTACTACCCCCGCCATGAGGAATTTGCATTTAGCTTGTCTATCCTTCTTAATATCTGTCTGTGTATCTGTCTGCATCAATGACTTGCTATGTCAGTGCTCTGTGCTTGAGGTCAGGGTTCAAAGGGATAGAGGTCAGTGATCTGTGAGTGTTGCAGTTTTGATGTGTGTGTGGATCTCACTTTATACATTCCGTCTGTGTCTCATTTCCCAGTAAAATGCTTGCCCCATGCTGTGAAATCCCAAACTGTTTACACACTCATTATTCTGTTTATAATTTGGTATTGTGCTGAAAGGCTCGGGGAGGGGAGGATGGACGTAGGATGCATTATTCATCCTGTATGTGCCCTCCAGAGCTCTTACCCATTAGATCTTTATGTGTCTTTGATGAGAAATGGTCATTCCAGACATTGTAAGATATGAAAATGGCGTTTTCTTATTAATTATGGGGTGTGCTCAGCAGCTGACTTAATTGAATCAATGAATTGTCTGTCCACATCCATGTGATGCATTTTTAATGAGAGGCTACCTCATGCTGACGTTCACAATCTTCCCTCAGATTACACTGCATGATGCATGCTTCTGTCAGGGGTTTTCATTTGTCCTCATAGATATCTACATTTCTCCTCCAAAACAGGAAGTTATAAAGTGTGAAGTAAACTGTGGCCCAGTAATTAGTGTGGTAAGTAATTGTTTAATGTTTTTTTAAAGGGAATATCTTTTTATTTAATGTCATATCACTTTACCTTCATCAATAGATCCTGAAAATAAAGAAAAGTAGATTTTGAAAAGAGTATTAACTAGTACAATTATTTTTACATTGTGGGTAAGTACAGAAATTACATCTGATTATAAAGAATTAATAAACTTAAATATCTAAGAATCAAAATTGACAGTAAGACATCTTGCAAGATACAGTTACCAAAATGCATACAATTTAATATGCATTTTGGTAAATGTATTTTATTTTCATTAACTGTCATCTTCAACAGTTTAATTTACTAAACAAACATTTCAGATTTTCCCAAAGCAGTGGGAGTCACACAGAGTGAACACAGAGATGGTTTGATCAATGCCATGCCAACATTATCATGTGGTGCCTCCTAACTCAGTCCATCAGCTTTGTGGTTCTTCAGCAAATTAAAGTTAGTTTTTAGTTCTGTGATAATATTTGAAGAAAATATGCAGAAAGCAGTCAACATTTATTTGAGATCACATCACCACACCTCAATTTCTGTAAATCACTTTAAATTATGTGCTTTTATCAGCAAAAGGTTATGTTGGCAATACATGTTTGCACATGTTTGAAATCACTTATTTATGTGAAAATTGCAGAGAGAACAAATTCATTTTATCCCTGGCATAAGTACCTTTCTCTTTCTCAGAGCAAAGTGTGGTGCACAAAAGACATTGAGGGCTCCTTCAATATCACAGAGAAATTCACATGTGAACAGAATGAAAGAGCCCTTTTCAGTTGTGTGGCTGAAGTAGTTTAGTCTATCAGATATCAGACTAAATGTCTGCATGTCCATGGTCAGACAGGAAAAATAACTTTCCACCTACTTCACTGTATCCCTGAGTGGCTGTGTGGTCTCGGTACACGTTTAATTTCTCACTCTTGGCAGATCCAATTAAGCACCCGCTCTGTGATGCTTTGTTGTGTCTCCTCGGATTGAATTTTGACATGTTAATTAAACATTCAACCAAAAAAAAAAATTGCTCTGAAAATATGGATGGCCATTGCTCTGCTGGGAATGGCTCTGTGGTATTCAGTTTGTCTTCAATGTGACTATGAACGAACATACCGCAAAAGCACATAGAGGACAGAAGTATTCCCTTTAAACCTTTGTAAATAAACAAGTTTTCTGTTAGCATTTGCACTTTTTTTCAGAGAGAGAGAGCAGAAAAGCAGATGGGAGTCTATCAGCAGAGTGTGATGTGTCTGGAAATGTAGGGAGCTGGGAGAGCTGGAGTTAAGCAAAGCAAATTTCCACAAGCGAAAAGGTGAGAAGAGAGAAGATTACATTTAAGGGTGGAATACAACAACTCTCCTTCGGTTTGAACAATGCATTCTGCCAACACAACCCATCCAATGATCTTAACAAATGATAAATAACTGAAAATCATAAATATTGTTCTGAGTGTAATGTTATTTGCATCACAGTCAGTGTAGCTTTATTAGAATTACTGTCTTGATTCCATTATATTCCTAGTAAGATTAAATGCAAAAGTTAATTTTGGTCAGCTCACTGCAAGTTTTGTCTGGGTCTCCTTTCAACTGGTCTCAGAACCTCCCCAATCTTTCAATCTTCCACAGTCCCATTTGATATTTTTAACAGTTCCCCTTCCAATCTTCCTTAGTCAACCCTGCAATATTTCACAATTCCCTCTCCAGAAATGCAGTCTTATTTCCAATTTTTCACAGTCCATTCCACAATCTTTCACACAATTCCATCGTCAATAGTTAACAGTATGCCACATTATCTATGAGAACAGTCACTGTCTTTTTTTACAGTGCCCCCCTGAAATTTTAGGTCGCCCCACGTAATCTTTCACAGTTCCACCCTGCAATCTTCCAGTCATCCCCTGTAATCTTTAACAATTCCCTCCTGCAGTCTTTCAGCCTCCCTCTGCAATCTATCATAGTCTATTATTTCAAAAGACACCCACATGGTACTTAAAACATAATGCCCCCTTAGACTGGAGGGAGATGTGCAGCATCTTGTCTCATGAGAATGACTAAAAAAGGAGAAAAATATACCAGCCAAACTTGGTTGCCAATAGTGTAAGAGCTAGAGCCTATTAAGTTTATATAACTATGCGTGTATTCAAAATGCTGCAAAAAAGATGTACTGCATATTTAACTATTCATATAATATAACAAAGAAATACACTATTGAACTCCAATACAAAATATATATTTTCATTTTACACTTTATATTTATGCTGGAGATGATTATATTGATAGTATACTTTATTGTGTATTGTGTGGGAAGGTTTCCTGTCAGGCAGTGATATGGTGATATGCCATAGCTATTTTCTCAAGAGATCAAAATGGGTCACAGGAAAGCTGAGCTCAAAGTTCATTTGGGGCCCTCAGATACATACTGCGCAAATGGAGATTTAATGTAGTCTTATTCAAATGCTCTCCATGACATACTTCTTTACCATTAACTTTCCTTTTAACAATGCATATTGAATGATTTTTCTTTATTTCTTATGTTTTTTTTTTAAGTTTTCTTTTTTTATGACAGCTCTGCATTCATTTGGAACATTGCTATATATCTCTTTTTATGGCCAGTATGAGTGTGATAAAGAGGGCAACCTTCTGTCTCCTCCAGACAAGCTTTTGAAATACCTTCTCAATCCCTCAGTGTGCTCATTACAATATCGCTCCTCAGAGGGATAAGTCAAGCCAACTGTATTGAAAAAAATCTTTAGCATAGTTCTGTTCACAACTGTGGCAGCAGCGAGCCAGAAGAAGTCAGGGAAAATGTGATGAGAAGGTTGCCAGTTTGAAACCCAATTGCTATTGCATTCTTGAGCAAGGTACTTTATCAGAGTAGTTTTACCAAAATTCTCACTCCTTGGCAAATATATGTTTTAGCAGTGCAGTAATGGTTGGCTAAGTCTGTGGTTTGACCCTTGGTTTTTGAGTCACTGTTATATTTAGATTTCAACGTTTTCATGTTGGAAAAATAACTAATGCATGAAAACATGAGCTGTTCAAAATAAAACATGCCATGTTGTGCAAAATACACACTAACAGGTAGCATCTAACCTTAGGAATCAATATAATGTTAACATACTACTGTCAACACACACACACACACACACACACACACACACACACACACACACACACACACACACACACACACACACACACACACACACACACACCTCAACAGTGAATCATTTGTTTAAAATTTCTAAAAGTTTATAAAAAGGGCAGGAGAAGACAGTCGAAACATTGATTCAAACAAGCAAGCCCTCACAAAGTAAGGCATTAACATATTCTCACCCACACATTGTACTTGATCTAAGATATTAATTACCTCAGGTAAAAGTAGCATAAATTGGTTGCTGTGAACACACAAACTTAATTAAAAATGCAAAGTCACTTCAGTGCTATCTGATGAAAAACTACACTGCTGTGCGAAATGTGACAACTTTTTATTCCATGTACGTACCTTATTAAAATTTAGTTACTGTGCAATCTGGCCCTTAATTAACATGATAAATATGAAGTTAATATTTTGGGAACAACTCGCTCTTGAGTGTTGTAGAGTGTGGGCTTGACAGACTTCCCATTTGTTTAGCCTAAAGAATAATGCATAACAGGCAGAGGTCTGGCAGAAGTCATAAGGTGAATTATAATTTACAGTGCAACTTAAGCCCATTACTAATGCTGCAAACACAAGACGTTCAAAACAGGCCAGCAGGCTCTACCTTTAGGTCCCTGTAAGCCTGAGGCAGGAGGTCCAGTTTCAGTTGCTTCCAAATCCGGAGCTGACTCACATGCAGGGGGTCAGTCTTACATAGTCCTTTAGTCTCAGTGATGAGCTTTGACCCCTAGAACTCTGTTAAAAATTGGAACACTTGATTTCTTCATTTTTGTTGTTTCATTTAATCAGAGTTGAGAAATACAGATTTCTACCGGTCATATCAGGTCCTCAACAGAGTAGTCTCATCCACATTTTAATGTAAAAGCTGCCCTTCCATATGCTTGGTCATCTATACCTAATAACAATTAATATTAGTTGTCTTGAGTTTTAAAAAAATGTAATTGAAAATATACCCCTTAAACAATATTCATAGGACACAGTAGGTCAGCTGGCCCATAAAAAGCAGATTTTGGAACCAACTCTTAAGCCCAAATAAACACTTTCTCTGGGTTTTGCTTCTTTGTTGTTTTCCAGCTCAGGGAGTGTCTATGAGGGAACAGGCCTATAAGCATGAACCTTTTAAGATCATCTTTTACATTCAGCTGAAAGCTTATTTCATTAAACTGAAGGAAAGCTGGTGGCTGAGTTCTTTACTTCGTCGTGTTTTGTGTTCCTGTTTCTCCTGGATCGCCTGTCAACCTCACTCTCTCTCACATGCATGTACTACTGACAATATTCTTTGGGCACATAGATTGATACCTTTCCTAGATCTCCCAGAGCCACAACCACTCAGCACCCCCAGCCCCACCCCCACCCAGCCCTGTCCTTCCCTCCATAAGACCTGGGAGGGAGGCAGTCAACTGCTTAGCCCAGTATAGATCTCAGCTTATCCGTTGGGTGAAGCCAAAGGTTAATGTTCTCCTCCCAGGCGCTGCACATCTGTGCTATTGACAAGTTTGTATGTGTTACATCCTGGAAGAGCAGAGTCCACAAGACGCAGGGAAGAAAATGTTACTAGAGACCTTTGCAAAGCACCCAAAACACACACACACACACACACACACACACACACACACACACAGGGTGCATACTTACATTTATTGCTGAACAATATTTTTAGCACTTTTTGTAGTTGCTTCAGCCTCTTCTCTCTGCCAGCTCAGAGTTGGACAGGGAATTGGTTCTATTACCTTTCTGCAGTGTGATACAGCAAAATGGAGAAAAGGGGGAACCAAGCTCCCCCTAACTGAGGAGACCCATAAACACTTCTCTGTGACTAACAGCTCTGAATATGGGATGGGCAATGTGTTTAATCAGAGTCCATCAGTGCTGATCTATTAGATGAATATACTGTTACATCACAGGAATTGTTTTAAATTTATCTTCATCTAATTTTTTTTTTACTGATTAAAATGAACTGAAATCAGAGGCATTTCCCCCAAATTATTCATTTCTTATTCATTAACTATATATATTTTAATGTAATAATTAACAGACTTCAATTTCTCATCAGCAGAAATTCAAAGTCTTGGACATGAAGGAGAACTAATGACAAGCCACAACTATGAGTTTTACATAGCGCATTAGCTTTAGACCAAAACAACATTTTTATTTAGAAACCATCTCATTATGTTCAGATGTTTAAAATATTAAATGAATAACATCTCGATAGATATATTTCATTAAATTTCAGACATATATAAAACCCCTCCCCTATAATTACGCCTGAGTCAGAGCAGATTACTACTGTCGAGATCTCAATTTTATCAAAGAAATGAATAGAAAAGGCTGCTGCTATTGCAGGCTGCTGTGGTGTAGGTAGCCCATTTCCTCCGCCCTCCTGTTTCTGCTGTCACCGTATGGCTGCTCAACCTGATAATTAGTAAACATCCTAATTAGATGCACTCACATAATTGTTAACTATCGGTTCCACAAGTTCATAAAAAAAGAAAACAGACAGTTGCCCAGAATATTAAAGGCATACTAACAGGGAAAAGCAGTATAACAAGGGCCTTTATTTAATTTCACAGAGTTCAAACTAAACAGGTAACACTTTAAAATATGATGGACTTACAAATTCTTCATAATAATTGAACGCCCAGATTGTATGATTAAAAAGTTTATTGATTATTAAATAGTAAATATTTAATGTAAGTAAATATATTACAAAGAAGGGGGCCAGGGTGGCCTGACTGAGAAAGCTCTTTACATTTCACATACAGTTCAGTGTTATCACTGAAAGATCAGCCCACAAGGATGGCCCTTTTTAAGCTGCATTGTAACAACACCTCTATGGCACTGCACACATTTACAACACAGCTTTTATGGTATTATCACATAACACGCAGGGCAGACCTCTCCCGTATCTATCATGCGCAACAGCAATTCCTCCTCCCAGATACACTCTCCCAGACCTCTGCCTTCAGGGAAAGCCCATTCACCATTCTGCCTTTCCACCACGTATAGGGAAAAACTGCTGTCCATGCACATGCTTTAGCGTTTTGCCAGAGAGGCTTGGCCCACAGGGTGTGTGCAAAGCAGCAAAGCCTTCACACTTCCTCACACACATGCAAATCCGCACTGCCCGATGCACAGAAACGTCCACATCATACGTGCTTTTCCCACCCAGCAGGCCATGGACTGAAATGGACGGACAGCAGAGCACCAGGAAAGCGGATTTTCCTTTCATTTGAAACATGACTGCAGCCATGTTGGTATGAGTGCGCAGCACATGCACACATTCACATCCAATAGAGGTCAATCATTGTCATGACTGCCATCTAGTTTTTATCCTTTCTTCTGAAATAAAGCTGACTGTTAATGCAGTTTTCTGCCTGGAAACATGAACTGAAAATAATGTACATTTTACAATAACTATATTATAAAAAGGAGTCGGCACATGGTTAAACTTTCATTTCAAACAGATCAGTAACTCTGCAATTGAGCACAGAATCTGGATAAAGAACAGAAACATTTTCCTCAGCTTTTATTCATAGTGAATGCAGAGCAATAATATTTCAAATGCGGTAAAATGTTATGATCAGGTAAAGCATTGCTTCTGCTCAGGTTTAACTATCTGTTAAATGCATGTAAGGGCATTATATCCTTAAAATACCTATTCATTTTTACAAGGATACTTTTTGCCATAGACTATACTGAATAAATAAACATCAAAGAAAAATGATTCATCTTAACTTCTTGAATATTGTGCAAGCACAATTTACAGCACAGACTATAATTAAAATTATTGCAGTGAAACACTGGAGCTATATTCACACGTATCTAATTGATCATTAAAATATCAAAAGAGATTACATAATGAATGTCTTCCCTTTACTTTCATGTGCTCCTTGACATACTCACACTGTAGGAGAAAAAAGAAAGTAATCAGATGAATACAGGCAAACAGCGACAGAAACATGGTGACCAACCGAAGAAATGCCTCAGTGGAATTTGGTTGGGTAGAGCTTCACATATTCTTTGATGGTACCAGCAGCTATGGATATGACTTTATTTAAAAGATTTCCATTAAGTGTCATTGTTGGAAGGGGATAACTATTAGTATAGGCATATTATTTGCATGTTTGAATGAATTTACTTTTGATTCTCCATACCCGTTCTCAGGAAATATGTCTGACCTGTTTATCTAATATTTGGACTTCTCGTATTATGTAATCACTACCCTTATTGTTTATTGTCCTGAGAGTTAATGTAATACTTAACAGAGTGATTTATCTTTTCATGATTAGTGCACTATTTGTCATAATTAAATGCATTTCTCTTATTTAACCCCCATTTTATGTTCACAATCTGCAACTGCAAATAATCAATACTGAAACTGCATGATCTAGCGAGTGATATATTCTAATGATACATTATATTTACTTCTGTGTGTATTTAATGACTTGGAAGGGTATATCTTGGGGCCATTTTTCCTTTTAAGCAGTAAACAGGCACCAAAATAGAGAAGTTGTTGAAGGTTATATCATGTTTTATAATGGAACATTTGGCCAGGTCTGAGGAAAGTAATTTTTTTTTTGGAGCAAAAAGAAGCCAACATTGCGAGAACAAAGTGAGGGGAATATGAAACAAGAAAGGGCAGAGGGTGAGATGTGGGTTTGACCTTTAGAAGAAATGAGAAAGCTGCAGTGTGATTCTCTAAGCCATATCAGTGATATTATAAAAACAGATTTTTCTGCATCCAGCACTGATCCTATAGCATATAATTCACACTATCCTCAACCAATTCCCACACCTCAGCATGGGGCCCCGTGGTAATGCATTAGAGATGCCAAGCAGGTCACACCTCAGTCACAGATACACCCACTCCACCTCTGCGCCCACACGCACGTCTAATCGACCAAACCCTAGCTCAATAACTGGGAGAAACTGTTAAAGAAAGTAGTGCACAAACAAAACCATAAACAATCGCACACATACACGCACACACACACACACGCACACACACACGCACACACACACACACACACACACTTTCCTTTGGAGTATCAGGTCTGATATTTAAATGTGTCTTATTTTGAAACATGCATTAATTTGTTATTCATTGCATCTTAGAAACTTATCTCATGACTTAAACACCTTTTGCCGTAGATGGCTCAAATGCATTAATCAACATGACACTTGGAAACGTTACAGCCAAGGACATTGTGATTTAAACTGAATTCCCTTAAAAATGTGCATGGCATTGAAAAGTGGATGCACATTATGTAATTGCAATAAGTAACACCTGAAACATAAGGAACTAAATTCATTTGAATTTATATATATAAAACTTTTTACAAAAGTTTATATGTATATAAAAATGTGTCCGCGTGTGCGCGTGTGTGTGTGTGTGTGTGTGTGTGTGTGTGTGTGTATGTGTGTGTGTGTGTGTGTGTGTTCTTATGCAGTGTTCCTCACGCCAGGTCCTGAAGAGACACAGTATGTGCTGGTTTTTGATGAAGTTCAGAACCAAGACATCAGCTAAGGTGAGTTTCCTGTGCAATAGGTCACTGACAGTTACCCAGAATACCCTGCTGCTCTCTAACACCAGTGGTGAGGACCACAGCTCTAATGCTCTCAAAATGCCAAACACATGCCAAGAAACAAAATAAATGTAACAGAAACTGAATACTTTGCCACATAATGAAAACTTCTGTTGAACCTTTCCACAAAGGTCCACAAAAATGAATCATCGGTGTCAATGTGACTGCATGATCTTTTCATGTGGTCTCACATACAGACCTCTGTTTCCTCTCTGGGTTGAAGTTCAACACCAGCCCACTGATACTTTCTTTTATAGGTGATCCTTGACTAACAGAGCCTTCTTTTATAGTTGTCTGATCTTACCACATCATGTCAATTTACTTGGGTGAAACTAGCATAACAGATTGCTGTATCATGTTTTTACTTAAGTACAAAAATGTATTTGTCAATTAAATTGTCCATAAAAAAAGACTTTCCGGCAAACACGTTTTCTACCGCCCCTCTTTTTTGACTGTGTATCCTGGAAAATGACAGTACACACACGCACATACACACACACACACACACACACACACACACACACGCACACACAAACACATTGGCCTTATGTCCTAATGTTATATTTGATGTATTTCATGGCACACAAATCCCGTAATATGACTGAATTTTCTTTTTCCTACTTTTAGTACCCTGTCGGATTGGAGGATGGTGCAAAGACAGGGCCATATCAGCTGTTAACTGCTGCCACTCACTTCCCCATCCCTCTTCGGCCAAATCCTGACACTGTTAGCTCAATTTCTGTGCCCTATGGGAGATTACTGTACATAATATACATCACATCTGGCTCAGATCTCTACTGTATGGGAGTTTCTGAACAGCCTCCAGATATCGGCTGTAATCAATGGGCTGTCTCCTGCTGATGGTTTTCTGCTCCAGAGCAGGTTCCAGCTCTTAATGCCAGTTTCTGAAAAGTTCCATCACACCTTCTGAAGTTACAGATCCAGGCAATTTTCTACAGCCTGCCATGGCTTTACGCCAGAATGTACAGCCTGGTGGGCAGTATTTCCTCTGAATAGAAGGCTAAGTTAATTTAGGATGGTATTGCCGTACTGTTCTCCTTCTCTGTTCAAAAATTCAGAAAGCTCTTCCTCTGCTGGCTACTGTCCTTACCTTTTATTAAGATTTCCATGTTGATATTTTCTCTCTGCAATCCATCTGTTCGACAACATCAATCCAAGATCCAAGAGGAAATATCTGCATCAGGTCCAAAGAGGACAGTTCTTTTGTAAAGGTCCGTAACAAATACAAAAAACAAAACAAAACAAAACAAACTCTACAGACATCACTCATTTTCAAATACATCACAATTTAACCAAAATAGACAATGGTTTATTTTCATGTCATGTGCAGTATCAAGTTCAAATGATGAAATCTGTAGCAGAAAAATCTAAATTAATAGAAAAATGCAGGCACACAGATATTTTTACTGACAGGGTGTTGTAACTGATCTGAAACAAACAGGAATGACTTCAAATGCGCAGATGAAAAAAAATACAACAGTGGTCTGAGGAAAGGGTCTGGTCTTTGGCCCTGTTGTGGGTGGCAGCTGTGTTCTGCATTCTCATTATATGCCAAGAGCTGCTTAAGTTTCAAAATTTTGTCTGTTTAATAGTGTCAGTTTTCATAATACAGAGGCCTAATGGAATGTAGCATACTGCTCATTACAATGCAGTAAAAAGCCAAACTGATACAGCATGCATTTGACCTCTCTTCCCACAGAGGTTCTTCAGACTCTGGGTTTGGGTCTTTGTGAAACGCAGCTCTCTGCTTTATTATGAAAAATTCGGGCCATCAGCATCATTAACTAACCTGAGATTGTTAGCATACCTGTCAGTTAGTATTGTGCATTTTTCACACTGCTCCTTACTATGGAATAAGGTCCTACTGCCACGGCTGTTTACTGGCCAAATGAATTCTATGGCATGTACATTGAGTCTCAGGAGGGGTCTAAACCAGACAAAGGCCAGTAAATTGGAATTAAGTCTAGCTCTGGTTATAAAAGCTAAATTAATGACACCAGGGTGACACTGAATAGTGGCAAATAAATGTCCTGTTTCAAACAGGCCCAGAATGATAGCTCCGGATAACTTGCATTTTGTGAGTTCGTGCGGTAATAAGGTTTTAAGCATCCTGCGGGTAATGCCTCATTCTCTATTCACCCCATCAACATGGAGTAAATGTTTACGAGGTCCCGGATAGATCTATAGAAATGATCTCTGTCAGGAAGCATCCCAGGGCAGACATAAACCCCACCTTTATGTGAGGCAAGGGGGGAGCCTCAGACCACAAACAGTTGCCACGTTTTACCGCTGCACAATGCACTCCGACGTCTCGCTTGTTTATGAGATCTCCGGAGTCGGAGAGGGCTCTAAGTTTTAATTTTTTTTTTTCTTTTTATTTTCTTTGCTATAGTTTTGTTTTGAGCACACTTTTCACCTCTGCTGTTCCATTCAGATCTTCTGTTAGTTTAATGAGGCTTCTCTGCAGTGGTCCTATAGCGGCAGGAGCCTTTTTCTCAGTGCAGCTCCATAGGAGTCTGTAATCCACCATCGATCCCACGGTGATGCACTGCTCTCAGTTTGCAGAAACACTAAAGGCAGAATCTCAGACACTGCTCCTCAATTAGCCCCATTTATAATTGGGGATTATTACTACGGCTGCCAAAAGCCGTGCGACCTAGAGATGTCACTCTGTTGTCACTGTTAAGGCCCTTTTGACTTGAGACGTGTTGCATTCAAGACAGAGGATTCAAATCCAGACAGAAAGATTTCTAACCTCAATGACTGAATGTGTAAGAAATGACATTAGCACAGTGGTCTGCTTAGAAAGTCGGCTTATTATGCCTTCTCTTCAAAGCTTTTTTTCCCCTTTCATCACATTTCTACAGCCAATAATGTGTGTGCGAGCATATGTATACTTTTGAACTAAAAGGGTGCCTACATGAAAATGGAATCAAAATGTGTTCTACAAAGTCCTCCATCTGTGAAATCTAGATCTCATAGAAAGAGACCTTTTCCTAAAATTTCTGTATGTTTGTAATGTTTTTTCTTGTTCATACACAACTTCAATTCTCAATTCTTAATCAGTCTGTTATGTAAATACTGACAAATACAATACTGTTAAAGTAATCTCTGTGAATAAAGAGCTTTAAGAAGTGATGAATTTGAATCTCAACAAACTACTCCACTCATAAAAAAGATACAAATATAGATTTAAAAAAAATATTTTCAGGATTCTTTTCATTATGGTAGCATTCTGAGTTGTTTATATTATAAAAGTAATAAAACTATAAATTAGCTCAGGTAAAAAATAATATATATATATATATGTGTGTGTGTGTGTGTGTGTGTGTGTGTGTGTGTGTGTGTGTGTGTGTGTGTGTGTGTGTGTGTGTGTGTGTTTCTATGAATGGAACCAAAAAGTGGGAGGAATCAACATAACAGTAACTCCATGACTCGGACCAATGTCCACATTTGGTCAGGAGAATTTTTTTTTGATTGGTTCAGACAGCGTATGGTGGTCAAGACAGGGGCTCATGAAATTTTTCTGTTTCTATTTTCTGTTTTTGCTGATAATGTGGAGTATGGTGGAAGAGATCAGAGGAATTAATTCCTACTGTAAGCCATCAACATTTCAAGGTCTACGGCAATGCAATGAGAACATTGCAAGGGTCTGAATACATCTGCAAGCCACTAAAAGTGATTAAGTTTTAACTTTAAATTTCTAACTTAGCAAGAGAGGTAAGATGAGTTAAGCTATTATTCAGTAAAAAAATTTTTTAAAAAAAGATGATGGGTTTTCAAATCTTACATATCACAACAATCTATCTTAATGTATTCAGTGATGAAGAATGACTTCCCCTAAGAAAGGCATTAGATCTTGCTTATTCCAAAGCCCACAGCAGTAGTGATGCATCTGTAGCAGCTCCTCTGAGTTTGTAAGAGCTCAGAATTGATCAGCAGCCATTAGCCTTCCTAGTGTAATGTCCAGGAGAGGAACAATTTTCCCTGGGAATCAGAGGACAGCAAGAACAGGTGTCACCAAAAGGCACTAACATTGATCCGGCACAGTACTATCACAATATAATAAAGTACATTTTAATCAAGATAAATAGACGCCAACTGTAAGAGCTGCAACCAGACCAGTGCAGTCTTTTTAGGCATTGATTTGGTTTATTTTTGCATTGTTTTTGTGTGTTGCCTGTACTTGATCTTTGCCATTGCATTGCTTTTACTGCTGAATCTCCCTTTTCTTTTTAATTGTAAACCACATCATTGGGAAAACACTAAATAATAAAGCAGTAACAGCTTGTCTGGACAGCTAGCAAACAAGATTTCAAGTTTATCATTTGATAAAAGGACTGAAAAAAGAACAAAGCGTAACCCACATTTGCATTGTTATATATTCATATACATGAATCCATGCTTATTTTTAAGCCAGTTTTCACCCCCCTTTTTTTTTGGAATGCACAGTCCTATACATGGGGCCCACTTCATCCCTGCAGTGTCCTCCATGGCTTGTAGAAAGCAGATAAGTATGTGTTCTCTTCCAGAGTACCCAATGCTGCCAGCCATCACTTGTTTTCACTCAGTCCACTAACTGAGCTGCACAGCCATTTCAAGAAAAAGACACCGAAACCTGTCTTCCCTGGGCACCATTACAGCCAGCTGTATGGGGCTGCACTTTCAGGATCTGAAGCCAGACTAAAGGACACAGGACACCGCATTTTATTTAATAATTTTTTGAGAAATGTTTCAATGCTCTGTACAGTCAAACCAGGGTATACCAACATGTGTAAAACACCAATTATCCCCAATACAATATCCATTAGTTCCAGTTCTCTTTGTACGGTTTGTGGCAGGTGCCTTATGGCGGGTTTGTTAAATAAACCCACTGTCCACTGGTCGGTCTGCTGGCTTTGGAGCAAAGCAGGTGTCCCTCTGGCAGCTCAGAGCTCACATGAATAGCGGTGCCAGGCACTGTGAGGATATCTAGAGGGCAAGCAACAAAGCCCTACAGCACTGCTGTACTGGATAAGCCCTCCTCCCAGAGGCTCCCAAACCTGGGACAGCCAGTCCCACTCCTGCTGGCTGCCCTCCATTTCCACCAGCAACTCAATTATGGCAGTACATTCCCACTACAATGCTACTATGCATAGCATAGCTTTGAGATAATGAGAGGTATATTTTTAAATTGTTTAGCATTGGTTTATTACATTTGTTACACTGTGATTTGATATTTATCATCCTTTGGAATGTATCAGTAGAGAAAACATATAAGAATAATTAGTAACTGTGCTAACTGTGGAAAAACACATTTGAACACGGATGCTCAATTACTAGTGCAAAACACTTAAAATGTATTCAGTGCAAATATAATCAAATCCAAAACACTGGCACCCACCGGGAGAAGTGGCTTTCGCTGTATCCTCCTGAAGCTCAGACAAGTCTCTGAAACACAGCTAAGACCTGCTAATGTGTAACCACCTGCAGTGCAGGGCTGAAGCACCCACAGGAGGTAAGGTTTGATAAGCAGCAGCAAGGCCTTGCACTCACAGTGTAGTAGTACAGGTCAAACAGATCCACTGTGCTCAGAGAATATTACAAAGTCATTTATCATGTTTTATGGTTAACTTCGACTCGATTATCGTCTGAATTACATTTGTTAACATGCATGCTGAAGAATTGTTTTCTTATGCAACAGGTATTATGAATAAATACTTCAGAGCAGATGTAAATTAATATTCAAGGAATATAAATAAACATGACTCTCAGTAGTCTGATGACTAATCATCTGGTGAAGGTAATGATGCTGTCATGACATATGGATTTCTATTAAGTGGGCAGATAGATAAAATGTTGTTAAAAATTAATTATAGATAATTATTAATTTACGTCAATTATTTGGACTAAGTAAATATTTGAAATGGGAGAGTTTTATGAGGTGACTTCTAGCAATGGCATGCACTGTTTCATCTCTTTAGATGCAGGTCACAGAATTAACTTCAATAAACATGTGTGTGCCACTTGTGAATGAATTTCAGTGCAGCCAGCTTTTGTTGTTCAGACTTCTGGCGCTACTTCCAAAGCCCTGAGGCAAGTTTTCATGTCCTGATCTCCACAATCACTTCAGTCAATACATTTGAATGAGGCTGGGCTTTTGTTCCATCTTAGCACAGCATGTTTTGTCCTCTATTTTGATCCAACCAAAGTGTTTTTTGTTCTTTACTTTGAGACATGCATTTGAGCAAGTGCTTTAATAAAGTTAGAGAAAGCAATCAAAGGTGTAGGTGGACGTTATAACATTTTTTTACTTACGAATACAAACAAGATTCATAATGAAAAGATGAGGCTGACAAAAGTGCAGCTGTCCCTACAGAACAGCTGATCAGCCAATGGGCCGAAGGCATTTGTGATGCTAAAATATTAATTTGTGTATACAATAAAGTCTACCTGTCTGACAGTGATGTATTATGGCATAATGGCACACATAATATAGATGTGATATAGAATGTGAGGCTGGCGCAAAATTGTACAGAGAAGTGCATTCCATACAAAGTAAAAAAAAAAAAAATAACTCTCAGAAAATATAATATGTCAGAAAATATGGAAGCAGTTGCTTGTCAGGCAAAGAAAACCCACACTGTTGGTGGAGATATATCACATTGGCTTAACTGATACTGCAGTCCAACAGCTTGACTAATTTATTTTACCATCCAATAAACATGTTCATCAGTTTATTGGCTTCTCAGCAGGTGAGAAACAGTATTAAACAGCTATGCAGCCATTCGTCTTCATAATCGTCATTGCACAATAATATTTGGACTGGTAGGTAATATCAACAAACTGATAATTATATATATATACATATATATATATATAAAACAGAGCTAAAGAAACAAATATTTCTCAACGGTGTTCTGAGCTGTTTGTGATTATTTTTGTTGCAGCATTGTTCCAATTTCACAGCAAGCCAATAGTGTTAGAGAAATGCTTTTTAACAGGTGCATCATGAAAGAATAAAACATAGATCACAATAGATTTAAAAATGACTTATTTTAGGCACAATTTGAAGAGTTTTTATTTCTGTTTTCTAATTTCTTCTTTCTTGGGGATTTTTATGTTTCATTAAATGTAACTAAATCTGGACTGAATTTCCTTATTAAAAACACCAGCATATATCTAACAAGGGAAGCAATAATGTATCTGTTACATAGTGAGAGAAATAATATGTACCAAAGAAACAGAGGACCAGCATTTAATATAAAGAATTTAAAGTTTACTACATTTAGTGTGAAATGTGTTATTTTATTGCTTTTTGTCCACTAGGTCATCAATCCATTACCTGTATCATAAACATATTCATGTTTGCATATATAAAGGTGAATCAGCAAAGAAAGCCAGTCACCTCATGTTTATGACAGCACTGCAAACCACTGTCTTAGGTGGAACTTCAGAATGTTCCATACATGCTCAGGTGGGTTTATAGGCTGACAGTGGGAAGGTCATGCAATATAGGTGATGTCAGCATGATATTTCACAGAGTATTGGGTGGCTAGACTTTGACATCTTAAAGACACCTCTCACTGCATAAAAGGCACACTTCAGCATGGGTTGAAGATGATTACTCACTACTAGCAACTGACATCACCCTGACCTTATAAGGGTATGAGTGTATCCAAACCATGGCACTTCACCTTTATGGAACCACCAGAACCCTTCGCTAATAGAATGGGTTATGTGGTCTTTGAAAACAAGCATTAACAGACCACTCGTAAAATCTGTGAGCCTTAAAAGAGCTTGGGTGGGCCCAGTCTCCATTATTCTAACCAACAACCAGACATTTGAACGCTCAGTCTCCCCACAGAAAAAGGGCTATTTCATGCTTGAAAATATATAACTTCACAATTACATAGACTTTAGCCACTACTATACTGTATATACAACAACGTTAACAAATTTCATTACCACTCTTATGGCATCACAAACAAAAGGGATGTCTTACAGAAAATGTGCTAAATCACTCTTTAGAGCTCTTTAATGGGGAAAATGAGAAATCAGCAGTGAAAATGAAATAAAGCTAGCTTTATTCTGCTTTATTGGCACTCATTTCTGCTGACAACAGCATGTGCTTGTGTCATAAACAGGAAAAAAACTATAAACCATGCACCCTATTTGTGTTTGTAAAACACTAGTATGGGTACAAGGACAGTTGTTTTTTTTTTTTTTGTTGTTGTTTGTTTGTTTTAGCCCACATAATGAATTGAAATATGATTAAGTATAATTTCTTACATTCTACAACAAGTCTAAGTATTCTGTCCTTGAGACAGGTCATGTTTTTTTAGCATTTATTTTAACATTAAAATACAATAAAATTCACTTAAGTGATTAAATATGATGAAAAGATGATCCAGAGAAGTCTAAAAGGCACTTACAGGGTATTCCACCAAAAATAAAAAAGAAACAATCATGAATCAAAGGGGATTTTATCTTTCCAATAATATCTAAGGCTCTGTTGAGAAGCAATAACTTATTGTGGTCTCCAACCTTTTGCTTTGATTTAATTGCTTGTGACATGGATTATCACCATTGCTGAACATGAAGCATCATTGAGTATCTTTGAATTGGTTTCTGGTCAAAAGCCATTACTGTGATTGAAAATTGCAGTCAGCTGTTTGAGACCATAGTGGAGGATAGGTGATAGGGTTTGGTAAGCCAATGGGGCATGCCATATTGTTGCTAACTGCCTGTCTATAAGGTGTTTTGCTCATCTCAAAAGGTGTCAGCAAATGACTGACACCTGGAAAAACACGTGATTCAAGTCCCTTTCCCAGTAAATAGCTCCAATTAAGCAATTAAATCAGCAGCAGGAGAAAAAATCAGATGTCTATCGATAGCTAGGGACAAGATCTTCAATAGGTGTTTATTACTGACTGTAAACATCTGTACAGATTTTTCCGGCCAAATTCAAAAAGCAATGTTGATAAGACACTCAATTCCAAAACGGTAGATTCATTATGAAGAATGTGCTGTCCAAATGGGTCTCTTGTTTGACTGTGCAATATGTTGGCTGAATGTTCAGGAAGAAAGCAGATGTGATCTGTTTCACATAGTAATTCTGTTCTCTCTGCTGAATAAACTTGGCAGATGACAAAGATTTTCCTGATTTCAACATATGTACTTCTGTTATAAATGAATATATTAAATACAAACCCAGTGTCCAGTCAATAATGGTACTTAATTCTTTTACTTTATATGCTCGGTATTATGGCTGTGCATACAACATCAGCTAATGCATCAACCGACAGCTGATCACTTGTTCTGTGACTACCAGCTGAACAACACCAATGGATACTCAATGCACATATTATATGCATGCTCTTTCAGCATCGTCTATACGTCTAAGCACACAAAACCTCATACAGGCTGCCTCTGGAATGGTGAATACATCTGATTTGGTCATTAAACATGATTGAAACTTACGCTTCCTTGGTCAGTGTCGCCTCACTTGAATTACATTTGGGAGTTTCATGTCAGTGTCACTCAAGGTGCACAGTAAAACATCTTTTGTGAGTCTTGCAAATGGATAAAGTGGCTTGACCACAAACACAATGTATTAATGCATCAGATGACCGCAACTAAAAAAAAAAAATTAAAATAAAAATAAAAACAAAAATAAAGATGATCATTGGATACAACCCGACAGTCCCCGTATTGACATAACCCCTTTGTTACAGGGATATAAAACACAATAGCTGCTGTGGTGACATTTTGTGCCTAAACTGGAGATAAATCTTTATGTTTGGAATGTGTGGTTTACACAGAGTAACTGTACTGCGGATTGACCTGTGCTTTAGACCTTAGCCATTCCTTTGCCTTGCCCTAAATTTTGGAAGCTGGGAAACAGCTTAGCTGTCTGGCCATCTGAGGGGGAATGACTGGCAGCATTAGACAGGCTCAAGGTATTACTGGCTCAGCTAGTCTATTTTATCATCCTTCTGTGTGTCCTGCCCACCCATGTTATAAATTACACTGATAAAAAAAAAAAAAAAATCACTTCTCCTCTGGTGACTGCTTACTTTATCACAACTTTTAAAACTGTTGGTGACTACCAACAATATGCAACAATCTGTAACAATTATGATTTTTATTGAGGCTGAATACAATATATGTTGGAAAGAAAAACATATAATATTGTTTTCCAGTCTTCTAATCATCAGGAACTTGGGATATAAGCAATTCTTATTTTCTAACTACAGGGTTAAAGAAATTGAGTATCGTGCTATCTGATCTGATGATTGTAGCTTTGTAGTTGTAAGGCTATCTTAAGGTACCTGTAGTTCACATATAAGATTTTTTCTGAAGATTTTTACACATCATACTGCAGATGTTCTTTAATTTACTCAGATTCATCTCCTGGTTTTACTCCTTTACTTCTGCCTTTTAGCAAGTGTGCTGTTCTGGGCCCTTAAGAGTGTGGGGCTGGAGCTGGAGAATCACTCTGATCCCTTGGCGTTTGTTTGGCATCCAAACACGGCATTAGGAACACATAGCACTCTGCAGAGAGGGAGTTTGTGATTCCTCTCAAAAATACCCTCATTGTGCTGGAATGACACCCAACATGACAAGCCAAATCGTCCTCGAGTCTGCATTCAAATCTGTGAAAGTCTGTCTAATGACACATCTTGGTGACTCCAGATTTCATAAGAAGAGAGAACTTACCACCTGATGGGTAAATACGGATGGGAAAGGATGGTTCCTTCAGCACCAAACTGCCATTCCTCCCCACGCAGCCACCGTCGTGGGCTCAGCTAATGGCTGTATATTTTGATCAATACAAAGAAAAGGGGGACAGCTAAACCAGCTCTTTTTACTTTAATACAAAATGAAAAGATGGCAGTTTAGCCACTGCCTACCCACTGCTCAGAGGGGTATATGCAAAGGACACCTAGGGTACAGAGTTGTGACAACATAATAACTTTTTCCTACACTTGAAGCCTAAAGGCTGCGAGTGAACTGTAAGTTTATGAGGCCTTGACCTCTTTCAATTAATGGTAAGTGTACAACCGCAGGCATTAACCAATGGTGAACAGCCACAGGAAAAAAAGTTACTTATTGCCCATTGTAACTGATCCAGAGAGAATGAGTGTCAAGTTGCCCTCCATTTCATGTTTGAATGATGTGACCCTTGCCAATAGCTCTTTATGGAATAACACTCAGAATAAAGAACAATACAGTACAACAGCAATGCAGAAGCTGACACATCAGCATCACTCACGTCAGTCCAGCTGAGTGATAATGTACCCTTGTTCAGATTGGAGATTTACATTTCATAGCCATGAATTTGCATTTCAGTGAATTGCATCAGTCTCATGATGCCATCTCAGTTATAATCAGAATTGAGTTCTGGTTCTTCTTTGGCACCAGTATGAAACCAAAATGACCCAGAGTATTCTGAATAGCAGGCTGCACCTGACCACCTGTTTCACCTGCAATCTCCCATCATGGCAGGAAATGCATCTAGTGTAAACTCATCTGACAAAAAATATCTTTAGACATACATGCTTATATGAATGTTAATTTGAAGAATGCACCATTTCCAGGAATAAATAATTCAATGATCTTTTTTGTTTATTTATTCACTCTGTAATAATTGTGACCTAAAAGAAATCTTAATGCATTGTTAATCATCATTAATAACAATCCATTAACCAACATGAACTTTAGCCTTTGTGAATAAATCCTTTACCAGTTTATTAAGTAAGACATTTATTCGGTTTAATTAAAGGTATCGTGTCCTTTAAGGGGGGCAATAAACAAACAGAAAAAAGAAAGAAGTGAAACATTTTTAAGGGTTGTCTCTTTCCCTTCATATGAATTTTTTCACCCCATAGGGTTGGGCGAATAAGGAGAGTCCAAAACCCAGTCGGATACAAGCTGCAAACAGTAATCGGCAGCGTATTGAGACATGCACACATGCAGGCCACAGAAACAGTGCTCCCTCTCTAGAGGTGGAAACGAAAGTCTGAGCTGCAGACTGTAGATTTCCTGCTTTATCCCTGAGTTCCTGTGCGTCACCCACACAGCTTACTCAGTACTGAACTATTGACAGCTCAAGGTCTCCCCAGGGGCCTTGGAGAGTTACAGCATCCCCTAACCATACGACTCTCAGGGGACCGCTGAACCAGAATGCATGCTTGCTGTGAAGAAAAGGAAAGACTTATATGTGCACACAATTTAGAGGTCTAAAGATTAACAACTGAAATATACTAATATAGGTGTAAGTGATTAAAAAGTAATGTTATTTTGTTGGCCCTACCACAATTTGGGGGAGAGAGGATATATAACATGCCACAAAATATCTGCTCTCTTTGTTGTTTAAAGTGATACGACATGCTGTAAATAGTTATTTACATCATGGTTTCCCAGTCCTGGCTCAATTTCCCATCCAGACCAGTATGTCTGCCGATTACAAGCTCTGTAAAACCTTATTAATTGAGCTTAACAGGAAGGAAAGCCTGCATAGACAGTTTTTCCTATGGCAGCTATTCACTATTGGGGAATGCTTGGGTGGAAGAACTAAACTTAATTTAGTCTCTAATATGGCTTTCTTTTCAGGGTATTAATGTTGAATAACAGATAACAAATAAATGCTTCTTAACAATATCATTTTGAATAAATTAATCAAAGGGTCTCTAGGATAAGAATACAGAACCTGTTTTTGGGATTTACAACTTTGTAAGTTTGCACTAAATTGCCATAAAGCTGTTACCAAGTGAAAATATGTTTGCCTGGGCATTCCATTTCTACTTTGATTTTTTTTTGATTGCAAATCAGATTCATGATCTTACAAGTTTAGTGACATCCCATATGAGCATACTATCATTTTGTTGTTTTTATCATACACACACACATTGCTATTCAATAATACTTGACCAGTCTGTGATGTATCTTAAGGCTTTTCTAGAGCAGAGGCTATTGTGAAGATAAATTAATATTCTTGCCAGTGGATACCTATTTTTTATGCTATGAATGTTGTACAAATTTGCTAATTGCTTTCTGTGGATGTCTCCTTTTTCTGAGATTTAAGTCACAAATAAAAAATAGTATATAAATGGTCTTTCAACCACTCTAGCCCCAGGGCATGTTTCTTCATGGGAAGCAGAAAGAAGAGTAATTGCTTTGAATTGCTCCCTTTGTTTTGTGATGTGCTGGCAGTCATTATGAACTCCTCATGTCAAGCCAAAGACTCTGTCAGACCTCATGGCAATCTCCAGACTCTAGCCCCATCCAGATGAAGGCTGCCAATACATCAGAGCTGATTGGCCGCCTTGTCCCTGATGGGTGAAAATGAGGGGGTTACTGATGTGACAGCAGTATTCTCCTGCAACTTGTGGGTAGGTGAGGGTGGGGGGGGGTGCACAAGGCACAAGGCAGAAGGCTGGCACTGCCACGACACCAAGAAGCCACGGTTGTGCCAGAGAATCAGTCTGTCGCTTCCGCGACAGGAGCCATGCAGGGCCTGTGTTGGCAGTTGCCATGGAAACAAAGGGCTCACCACAGTGAGAATGTTTCATTAGATAAAAGGTGGGGCTGAGAGTTTTGTATTGGCACCAGTGAATAACCCCCAATAACCCCCTCAGCCACACTGTGAGCGCACCAACTCACACAGCTGTCTCCATATATGTAGAAGCCTGTGAGCTCATCATTAGGGCCCGCCTCTACTCTTCACTGCATCTATAGCTATGGTAACAGAGATCAGCCCTGATCATCACACAAAGTTAGTTATTAGTTATGCAGATGAAAACATAAATATGCATGCCATCACAATCAAATCTCAATGTTTACTTTTCTACCTCCATTCAAAAAAAAAAGCATGCAAAATGACACCAAATATGAGACAAGCTTTTCTACGCCTTCAGATGTGGAATTCAATTTTGGAACGAGTATATTCCAGTTGTCAGGGAACACAGAGTCTTCTGCCATTTTAATTTGGCTCTTAATCATCTCAAGAAATGATGGTTGGGAGAGCGAGTCAGCTCGGCGGCTGTGCCAGTTTTAAATCAAGCCTAAACAAAATGAAAGTAAGACAGTGAGGCATTAAGCTGTTCAGCGCTGAGTTTCCCAGCCCAGCCCTGCCTGCAATGAGCTGAAGCATTCCCTCAATATTGTCATCAAGACATTGGAGATTATTCATATACAGATCACGGCAGATATTACCACAGAGGAAAGAATATGTTGATCAGCCATTTGCCTAGTTGTCAAGGTAGGCTCCCTTTACTGTTCTCTTTATGCTGGAACCAATATCATCAAATTAAGCAGCTTCCCTCCATTTGCATATGCTTGTGAAGATTCACAAAGAGACAAAAAGCAGAATAAATACCTCCTGCTCATCGGTGGTCTTAGCTGATGTGAAATTACTGTTATTTTATGTATCAGTGTGAAAGAACTGGTTGCCCAGTACATGTAAAAACACATTTATTGATTAGGAAGTAACTTAGCCAATTCCTGGGGGCGAGATCATGGTGCAAAATTTAAACTTGGAAATTACTTGGCAAAATGCTAATCTTAAGCTTTGATGGAATATTTGACACATTTAAATATGTATGTATTAATTTACTGGAATGGTTAGAATTCCACAAATGCAAAATATGTCTCATTTACCAAAGACAATCATATATGGCAATATGAGTATTATCAATATAACTCAGACATGAGTATCTTCAAATCACATACATATTTTCAATTAAGATACATTTCATCATCTAAAAAACGTGATGGGGGCATAATATTTAACATAATTTTGTATATGTTTTTATGTAGATGGGGAGATTTACTTTTGGCAAGTACATTTTGCAAGTTAAACTGATCTCCTATCACCTAATCCAAAAGATCCACTGTGGGCACCCAATACAGATTTAATGTCCACACAGGCAAATAAAAGCATCTGGTCACCATTAGCTTTGCAACGACGTACAAGGAGCTTAGATCCTGAGGCGGTTACCATGGCCACTATATGTCCAGAGCCTCATCAGAGATGTAATTATTATGTATTTTCATAACTATTTCTGAGCTGAACTTAGTTACTGAAATTCCTTTGCCTAATTATGTTCCGTTACCAGGTAATCTCTGCATAGGCAGCAGCCCATGACATGTAATGGCCATTTGTCAAATCTCAGCATGACGTGCTAGCACCACACTGACATCCTTGACAAATTCATGAAATTAAATAATGTATAAATGTCATGTGTGTCTAGAGGAAGAAAAAGCTCCCTTCATATAAATTGCAGTTAAATAGCTAATCATATTGCATGGATTGCAGTCACAAGAAGAAACTGAAACAGAGAGGCCTTGGAATTAAATGTTTTATTTATTTAATTTTTTGTTAATTGATGCCACAATCATTGTTTCTACGTGTATTTTCTAACTGATAGTAGTGAGACAGAAATTGAGTGTTTCATATTAAGTCAGTTTATCCACAATGGACCATTTGGAATGATTATATAATATTATTTTCATCAGAGGTTTCCAACAGAAGAGTTCTACTCTGTTTATGTAGTATCTTGCCTCAGTCCCCACTAATATATATCCACTGTACACAGTAAAGTTCAGTGGCCTGATGTCTCTGATTTGAAACACTGAGTATTGGATTTACACAGCCAATTAAAATGTGAGATGATTGGACAGGAAGAGTGAGAACTCCATTTTTGTGACCAGAGCCACCGGACCTTTAATGACCACAGAAATGTGGGCTCTTTGTTTAATACGCCATTTACCAATGCTCATATGTTGCTCTGCTGACAAACTACTTTTCTGTCTTCTTTGCTCTATTTATTTGAGCAAATATGAAGTAATGTGTTGTCAGGGCAGAGCTCCACTCTCTGTGAGTCAGAGATTAAAGGCAAGGCAGTGGCCTGCCAGAACGCCACTCAATGCACGTTACTCAAACTTACAGTGAGAGTGCCGAATCCGGGCTCTGCACCAGCTGTGCCTCCCAGCAGTGATGCTCAATCAAAGAAAGAGAACCTCATCCTTGTCATGTTGTTCAATCATCATCCACTTCCAGACACCTCTCTGCTGGTTCAATCTCAGAGACTCAGGCACTTCTGGGGTTTGAAAATGGGGTTATTTTGGGTAAATATGCATTTATTTCAATTATTAAATAAATGGAGGAAAAAGAAGGCAAGCGAAAGATAAATATAATTTTGTGCCTTTATGAAATGAGTGATTTTATCCCTTATTTATGCACAATCACTTACTGACTTTGCATCAGTGTTTTTGAAAAAGGTTTCGCCATTATCCCAATTTTAGAAGTTGTAAAAAATGACGACTTATGATGGAGCATGTTACATATTATACTATGGACGTCTTTGTCTCTTCAGAGTAATGTACAATTCAGAGATGCTCCCAAAAACTTACAGTGGTATCAATATTATGTCAGTATTGAGTTGATTAACCTCTTGGTTGGAGGTAATACAGTTTTTTTCTTGGAATAACCACGAGGGAGAAATTATACCTTGGCCAAGCAAGGTTTTCCAAAAATACATTTATAAAACTATAAATAAATACATAATTAATTAATAATATGTTTACATGCTCTTTTGGGGCCCATAAGAAACTGAAACCAAGGCCAGGCAGCATCTGCTGGCAGTTGCCCGCTGGTTTAAGTGAGGTTAAGGAAACAGGGATGAATAAAAGTGTGAGGTTTGTCTACCCCAAATTCCCCAAAGTCCCATCAAGTTCCAACAACAGCTGCTCTGCGGGCTGAGCCAGTCACAGGCAGCCACTGTGGGCACCGCAGAGCAGATTTTGGGAGGTTTCTAATGAGACGATTTGTGGATACTTTAGTCTGTCCCCATGGATAAATATTTTGTTTGCTGGGATCATTTGTACTGGGTTGTTAATTAAGGAAAATGTCAAGTTCACTGTCTGCTCCAGGCTTTGGGTGGGCCATAAGGAGAGACAGCAGAATATGGGTCTTCCATCTACCAGCCCTCTCCTGGGTAGGTCCAGATCTAATTGGATTGCTTGTACTGTATTTAAATTAAGGTTCCCTCAAAGAAGAAGCTGAGAAAATTATGAAGACAAGCAGGTGAAAAAACAGAATGTTTTTTTTTTAGTATTCAGCTTAAAAAGTACAAAGAAATTGTCCATCAGTGCTCGATGCAGAAACGCCCAAAGCACACTTGCAAAGTTTGGGTGCTCATCTTACAGATTTGCCAGATGGTAGTGACAGTGCAAAGGATGCAGAAGCTATACCAATAGAAGGAAGTTGTGTGAAAAAAGAGAAACAAATTATATTCATGTCCTATTTTAAGACCACTAACATTACCAGAGATGATTAAAAAACAAAAAACTAGCATCTGAAACAATATATGCAATAATATTTAAGTGAATTAAAAAAACAGTGTGAACTTCACATGGAAACGTTTTCCAAAAATGAACTGAAATCTGAACCATAATGGGACTAGGACAAGGTAATCGGGTTACTTGCAGTTTTTAACACTCCAACAGATTATCTTGTCTTTTTCAAGGAGTTTAAGGAATTCAGTTTCTTCAAACAATTTGAGTAAATTTAACAATTTTCAGTTTTACAGTCGAGCTGAAAAATTCTCCAAGCCCCAACAGGACAGTTAGCCTCCCTTTATGACGGGAGAACAAGCAGCCCAAGTCAAGGCAATACACACAATGCAATACTCCCGAAGGACTACTAATTCTACATCACATTCTAAACAGAAAAAACATTCACATCCAGGTGGGCACATATGTATTTATTTTGAAATCATAGGGGTTTTATCTATTGCATTCCCTAGATGGCTGAGTTGAAGATAAACATCCTGACTCATTTCTGCGGAGTGAAGCTTTCCAGTGCCCTGGGCTTATGCAATGCATTTCTCACATTGAGCCATATACCCAGTTTAGCCATATTTTTACAGGCCTTCACTGCACATGTGCTATTGTATTCCCTCTTCATGGGTACAATTACTTTTCTTTCCTTGCTCTCAGTTACCGTTTCATAAATGTGTCTAAAATCTGAACGCAATTACTTATTACAGCTGCTGATGCTCCTCTGTTTGTGTGAGATTTGTGAGTGCTTCGCTGCATTCAGATGATGTCTATTGTTCAGGACCAGGAAACACAAGAGTGAGGCATAAAAACTCTGCAGGCAGTCAGTGGGCACGCTCTGCTATCGGTATCTCTAAATCTCTTTGTGGGATGCTCATGCTATCAGAATGGGCTCAGCAATAAAAGTGTCACCAACCTCTCATTACGGCAGAATCAGATTTATTTATACGAATGGGAGAAAGGGGAGACTCGCAGTGTTAGTAATTAGTTTGGATGGTACCTAAACTACTCCCAGGATAAAAGCAAAATAATAGAGACAATGCAGGACAAGAATGAAGCAATTCATCAGAACTCAGAAGAAAGCCACAAAGCATGTCTTGCCATTTTTTCTATTTAAAGTGATTCTCCCATTGCAAATAGCATGGTAGAGGACAGTTTACTTATGAATGTAAGCTAAACTATTTGAAGATACATAATTATACATTAATAAGATGGTTCATGTTTAGCATAATCATTGATTATATGTTTTGTCATAGGATGATGTCGCTATTAAATGAGTCACCCTTGGTAAATACTATCAACATTATTGTAAACATCATCAACATTACTGTACAAATAAATAATGTTTAAAGGCCAGAACAAAATTATAATCAAGCACATGCAACAAGTCAGAAAATTGTAATTCCAGGGCAAATATAACTATTGTCATTCCCTCTTCCTCTTCTTACATCCTCATAACAATTTCCAGGATGCCGAATCATATTCCTTACTATCTTTACAGCTGTGATGTTGTGTAAAGTCACTGAGCAAATGAAATGGTTTTACTTTTCCAACTGGTTCCATGAACTAATATGCCACAGCTTTCATCTCTTGGAATATTTTCCATCAAAAACAAGATGGTAAAATTGGCTGGGTGGAATTGGCTGGGTGGAGTCCCTATTTATCACATTTTTTAGCATCTGTTCAGGAGTCTTGACTGGAGTCTAGAACTGACAAAGGATTATACATACACACACACACACACACACACACACACACACACATATACACACAGATGAAGATGAAGAAGAGGATGATGTACAGCACAATGAGACATACAGCCACTGTTCCATTGACTGTTTCTGACACATTGCTTAATGCTTTTAATATCCTGCTTTTAGGACTTTCTAGCTCTTTAAATATTCAACCAAAACCATTATGCAAGTCCATTAATACCATACAGTTGACTTCATTTTTCTCTCCCACAAGGCCATATGACATGGATCAGATAAAGGGGTACATTAATTAAGTATTCACAGAACCAGCTCTGGGCCTTATTGTGTGGTTCGGAATCAGTAAATGCCAAGCAACACGGCAGGGTGCTGGGAGGAATCACAAATTCCTGCCTGGGGATAAATTCTAAGCTCGACCATAGAGATGCAGAGCCTGTGACTTATTGACTTTTTAGAACTGAACCAAAAAGATTTGAGGCTTTTGGAAAGAATATGTATTCAACAATTTGATAGTATAATAGCAGTTGAAACATGATGTTGATAATGATTATGAATATTCTTATTTTATTATTATTATTAGGTCTTCAATCAGCTAAGCTGCTGAAACACTATTTTTGTTCGCCCTCGAATGTGTTTTCACAGCAAAAACTGTAATTTCTAGAGCAACCAAAAGTGGTAGCTAGGTTTCTACTTTCATCCACTACACAATACCCCAACTGGCCAGATGGGGGTGCTATAGAGAGCCACAACACCTTTTGGGCTATGACTCTTGAATCAGATTATTTTCCCCTTGATTCCCTGGTTCCAGATGAACAAAAAAATCCCTTGGACTAAAATGATGCACAATAACACATTTTCATCATTTTGAATTTTCTGTAAAACCCTTCAAATCTATCTCCTCCTAGACAGTTTGTCAGATTTGCAAAAAACCTTGGTATACAGCATCTTCAGACCAATGTCTTCAATATAAATAAATGTTGAATAAAGAAAGTTGCTACATTTAAAGATGTGGCCACAGTGAGCCAATGAATGGTGTGGGCGTGGCCTCAATTGATATAATGGGGTGTAACTCCTGATTGCAATGTCCAACCATCAAAAAGTTAAGAATATACATCTATAAGACAAGAAGCTGAAGCCTACAAAATTTGGTTTTAATTTGTCAATAGGTGGCACTATAGCAAACAAATGGTCAAAACTCCTAAACCAATAGTTTGATTATGTTCATGTCTTGGTCAATGGTCCAACTAAATCCAATAAGGACAACATAAAAGTTAAAGAAAACACTGGCCCCCTCACTCATTCAAATATCGGCTGAGCTGCTTGGACCCCATAATGGCCACTTGTGGATATATTTATTATTCTTATTATTTGTAGTAGTGATTCTATTTATCATCATCCTTACCATCTGTGGCAGCAAAATTTTGAATGACTCATTTCCAGTACATATGTTGCTCCCAGTATTGCAGCTGCACTATAAGAATTTCAGTTGTCCACACTAATCTGTTAACCCAACTTTTAAACCATCAAACGTCTAACGCAAGCGCATCTCACCCAGTCATCTGTCGAGATGAAGGAATGCATAATCACTCAGCCTCATTTGATGTCTGATTCAGGTCTTTGATATGAAAAAAAAATGATTAGGCTGATTCACATGCATTCTTAAACACACTCACAGATTAACATTTTAGCCTCTCCCAAAATGACCTCAGACAACAGCACTAACTTTAGTTGTGATATACAACACAGGTAACAAGCAAATGGTTCATCCATTCTACAGGCCAGCACAGCTAACATACATTAACTGACCAACTTATCAGCATTACAGGTAAGGAAAACTAGGTGAGACAAAATGATACATTTGAGTGAAGCAGCAGCAGGGCAGTTTTGAATAGAACCCATGAGAGTGCAGGAATGGATACATATATATATTTACCGAGCAGTACAGGTAAACATTAAAACCTAACAGTATGGATGGAGGTGTATATACTTCGGAATTGTAGCATTGTACGTACTTATGCATTGACTGCATTGTAGTCAAAAAATAGCTTGTACTGCAGTGACATAAAAAGACCATGTTTAACATCCTCACATGCAAAGTGTAATATTGTTTCCTAGACGACCCATTAAGATATTTGTCCTTTTTGAGAGATGAATCGTCTTCAAGATTCTACTGAAGAAATGTTCCATAATTCCACTGTTCCACAGACAACTTTTATCCTTATTGTTTTTATTACAATGAATGCATTCTCAAAATGATGCTGTGTATGTGTATGTGTTCATATGAGAGAGAGAGAGAGAGAGAGAGAGAGAGAGAGACTTTGAGTGAGTAAAAATGCAAGTGACTTTAACCTCAACATCATTTTTTTTTCAAAATATCAAGGAAATAATTAAAATTGAACAGCAGCCCTTTCCTAGCCCTTCAACGTTTATTTCTGTTCTACTGTAGCTAGGTTGGCCATAAAAATATCTCTTCTTCTCTTTAAAAGGCTGCTTTATTCCGATATGCAAAGATGAAAAAGCAGAATCTATTTACATGAATGAATGACATAAATATAGGGTGGCATGACTTTAAAATAGTGCTTTTTAAGTCTATGTGACACATATGACTTACATTGCTGTAACTGGGAATAATTTTTAAATGAATTGCTTAGTAGGCAGACTAATTTCACACTGTGTGAAAATAGTCAATATCCTAGGGCATCTTGACATGAGTAATATGCAAGAAATTATTTACTACTTTTGAAGTGTAGCTTCAAATTTGTCGATACATACCTTAACCTGACAAATGTAACTTTCAGATATATATTATCCATAGATTCCTCTGGATATTGTACACAGTCCCTGTGACACAAACAGTAGCACAGTGATTTTGGAGGTTTGACTCGATACATGGTGAAATGTTTGCATTCCAGTCCTAAGATGCTTTTACTGAAAGATCTGAAGCATGCAAACTTGATTTCCTCCATACATTTTCTCTATACATTTTCTGAACTAGTCGTAGAAACATTTCGGTAAACATAGAGACAGGTGATGCAAGTTTCATGAAAATCCATTTAATGTTTTTCCACTTTAAAAAAAATAGGGAACAATTTGAAAAATAAGGATTCAAATAAGATCCAGACAAATTCAAGGTCCAGAGAAATAAGATTCAGACAAATTCAGATGTAGTTATTTGGATTACTATATGTGTAATTACTGATGTGTAACAGTATCACAGTCATATTGCCTGTGTCATCAGAGGAACACAAAGTCAACCTAATGCTCACTTCATTAGCCAATCATGACACCATCATATTCATCACAAAGCTTTCAGTGTTTTCATGAATGCTGCAAAATAAGTGACAAGTAGACAGGCACTGAAATAAACATCTTGCTATGTCCACCCACTAGACCAGCATACCTGCTCATCTCATTCAGGGTGGCCTGTGAACAAAACATCTTCTCCACCATGACCTTCAGATCAAATTAGCACAAATTCCTTCAAAGATGCATGTGGAATGCAGCTAAATTTGATTAACTTTAGAAAATTAGTGTTACATTAACTTAAGCAATTCAGGTTGGAGTTTTTCAACAGTGCATGAATCATAAGTTATGAATCCAGACATTGAGCAAAAGTAATGTATTACATTGTCTGAATTTCAATTCCAGAGTTCAGATTGTTGAGGGTGCTGAAGTTGCCTTATCTTATTATTTTAGGTGGGCATAATAATTTTTCCAATTTTTAAGCTGAATGAATAAAGGTTAAATCAACTGACATGCTAAAATATAGATTTTAAAATGCATTAAAAATTATGCAAATCAATGATAGCATTAGTGCACTACCAATATAAGAAACACTCTTTACTTTGTATCTATTAGGCTGTTTGAGTAAAGATTTGAATACTCCATAAACTAACTAGTGACGCGTACATATAGTTTCAAGAACAGTGCAAAACAGTAAACAACTGCATGAAAAGCCTGGTCAGCGCATATGGGATGTTAAGACTTGCTGTGCTCATTTTTGTGCGTATTTGAATCTCCTGTCGCCTCAATCTGCATGACTTTCACCCACTCTGACCTGAAGTTTACAGTTAACTTTTCTTAGAAAAGATCAAAGATTGGATGGCAGGTGGTGAATCCAGCCAAATGACTGTGTAAGTGAACCTCTCAGATTTCTGCAGCCACTTACACAGGTTTATTTGCTCTTTTAACCTTTATTTAACCAGGAAATCCCTTGAGATATAACATCTATTTTTCAAAGAAGACCTGGCTAAGACAGCAGCTTTACAGTGAATACATGGACTTAAAATAAAAATGACACATATTATTAAATACAAATACATTATGCAATAAGCAAAGACATGCCTAATTGAAACAACTGTATTTTTCAATAACACTATTTAGCACAAGGGGTTTGAAAACATTTAGTGACTTAAAGCCACTGTTTCCTAAAATGTAAAGCTTTCAGTCTCAGGAGGTAAGATCCACTGTTCACATCACAATCCAAAACACACAGGAACTGTGTCCTGCCATTGAGTATTTAGTGAAGCTCAGATGTCGCCCTGTTTAAATATGGTGGAATTCAGGCTGTGTAAGTCTCTTATCTTAGCAGTGATAAGTTTCATGCCATCGCTTTTACACCATTTATAATGTACTCAGACTTAGCATTTGTTTGTGTACAGCTTCTTTAACACCATATCTTACTTATGTTTGCATTGTATTTTGTACAGCCATTACAAACCACTGAACCGTTTTCAAAATCAGTCTAGTACTGCCACGTACTGTACCCCTACACAACTCACATGACCTTATCATTCTATTAACTGCACCGTGTGCATTTTTATGTGTACTGTGTATCTTCAGTTCACATCATTGCCGTCTGAATTTCCTGTGTACCGTGGGTAAATTGTAAATGTGAACATTACACAATTTACCACACAAGAGGCACTAACAGGACAAAAAAATATTTGACCTGAATTGGATCAAATTTTTCACCATTTTATGAAACCAATAACAGTATAGATGTGTTCAAAAAAGTTAATTCTGCCAAACATTATAAGTGGAAATATAAGCATATGTTTAGATAAGGTGGTTTGGTTTATTCATGACTTATTATTACTGTTTAAACAGGATTATAGATGTGCAGTGGCTACACTGAGGCTACACTGCTCTGAGTTGTACACACATTGACAGCTGTGTCAGTGGATACCTGCTGACCGGGTGAGGGGAATCAGTACGTTTACAAATGATTTGAGCTGCTGAGTTTTTCACAGTAATCAGCACACCTGCCCCTGAACCCTCCACTGAATGTAAGAGTGTGAGGCCTTACTCAGACATGGGTCCCCCCGTGGTTCTCTGATATCATTTACATAAACTGTCATGCTGTATCTCACATTCAAGACCATCTCATTACAGGAGGAAATTTTTATCTGAATCCAATCACAAAACACTGAACAGACCCACAATGAGGGATGAGGGGCCCTCTCTGTGGATGGAGGAAAAAAAAACCAAAATGAACGGAGATAAAATACCTACAGAAATTACATAAATACATTTTCCCCCTTATAACCCTCACTCTAATGATCTGCCACTATTACACTCTCACTCTCGTCTCTGTCCTCTAAACTAAGCTTTACTCAGAAGGAAGACTATCAGTTGTTTAATTTTTGAAGCTATATTTTTCCTGAGATAATGAAGTGACTGGTGCAGTTGTGAGTAGGAGTTATGGAGGGCACGTTTTGTTGGAAACACTCCTGAAAAGGAATGTAAAGTTTGCAGAATGGTGGGTATGAGTTGGATAATCCTACAGTCTTTAGTCCATCTTTGGGTTTTAAGCAATTTCTGACACTGCAATTGAAAAGTACAGGAACACTGAATTAACCATCATCCATGCTGAAAGACACTGACAAGCTTTCAGTGCTGAAAATGCAACATGGAGTAAGAAGAACAGTTTAACTTAAATAAATGACACTTCTGAGAGCACTGATTTTGTCCTCATGGCATAAGTTAATTATTCTTAACAAAAACCAATAAACGAGTGACATCCACAGATGAAGTAGTTACTTTAAGCAGAGAGAGCAAGAGGACGAGAGAAAGAACCCATCACAATGACCAATAAATCAATGCACGACATCAAATGTTTTACTTTTAATTGACCTCTGTTGAGATGACAACTTCTAAGACAGCTGAAACAGTGTTATTGTGCTACTTCCTATCTGAAGTGTTATGCATAAGCTTTAATCTTTTAGCTGCTCCAAATCAACAAACTCATTCCAGAACATCAATGTTATCCCCAGAAACACCTTCCCTACATATCAATGAGTTTAACAGCTTAATCAAACATTATCTGAAAACAAAAACTATTGCTCTCTCTCTCTCACACACACACACACACACACACATGCACACACACACTTACACACATATAATGTGTTTGTTTGCATATACCTATGTTTAATACATGTTATGCTAATGTATCATTTTGACGTATCTCCATCGTTGTCCTTGGTTTACCTGTTTAATGGACAAAAACATCAGTATTTCTCTTGCAATTACCATTTAAGCAAAATTTTATTAATTTATTAACATACATCCAACCAATAAATTTATGCAAATGTCAACAAAGTATGCATTTCATACATTCTCACTACAACATTCAAGATGGTTTTCAACGTCATGATTTTCATGTTGATACATGGAACAGACTGCGTAGCACTGGCTTCCATGTGATAATCACCGTGGATATCCCACCTTGTGTGCTTATTTGTCAGTCATACTGCAGTCTGACACTACCTGTGCCTTGGGCCATTGCCAGCTGACTGTAAGTGGTAAGTACAGCATCACCCATGAAGGTGGGGTTTCACTCCTCCCATCACACCAGAAGGACATCCCCAGGTGATAGGGCAAGTCTGGCTTCCCCATTGCCCTTTCCAAGTTTCGCGGAGGTCCGCTGGAGGCATACAGCATGAAATAAATGGAAAACTGTGCAGTACTGGAAATTTGGTGCTTTCCTGAGTACATGGAGACTGCTGCAACCTTTGGATATACCCACAAATAAGAATGAGCTCCAATTTGGCAGGACAGAAAGGCAAATTGGCTCAAACAGGGCTGAAAATAATTGTTTCTATAGGTCAACATGTCATCGTCAGTTTATTTCTGCAATGCTGATAAAACATCACCTGACCTCACATGTGTGATACTGTACTTTTAAATGCCAGTAATGGCTGTCTTTGTCAAGCACTAGAAAGAACAATGCCATTTGCATGCATTTACTGTTTTTTTGTTTTCCCCTTTGAGAGTGGATATATTAATACAAACATTCAGCTAATGGATTGTAGTTATACACCAGGGACCAAATGAACAAAGTATTTTTCCCTCCATCCCAAGATTAAGAAGATAAGAGTGCAAATACATTTTTTTCATCAGCTCCCCAGAATTTCAATCAGACTTTATAATGTGGCTAAATTACCAAACTCTTCCAACACTGGAAGAAAATGTTGCATTTTGCAGTCATTAAAACTCTTCCCCTGGTCTCATTATCCAAAGATCAACTCATCAGATGAAATATATGAGGGACAATCAACCGCCAACAGAGTGCTGTAGTTGTTGCAGTTACAAAAGTTGACAGGATGGGTGCAGTTTTCAATATATTTTTTCTCAAAACCACACCCTCTAGTTTCCTATTTAGGGCAACATTTGTGTGTATTATTGTTTTCTTTCTCTTTCCCACTTCTCTCCAGTAGCCAGGTGCTCTGAATTCTGTCTTACAATGAAACCTTTATTGCTTAATGTATGACAGCTACAGCTTCAGTGCAGTGCAAAACACAGTGTATTAGAACAGAATGGACTGAGCATTAAGCTCCACAAAGAAGTTGAGGCACAAATAAGAAATAAGCGATTCTTAAAATACTACAATGAGCTGTCAATCACTGACTTTTGGAAACAACAACAGCATATTCCTCTCCACTGCAAAATGAAAACCTGCCCACTGATAGCATGTTGTTCTTTTTCCCATCACTGAGAGAAATGTGTACATGCTTTGACTATCACAGAGGTATTTAAATCAAACACCACAGTCTACAGCTCCCTGATGACTAGGCTGAGGAGAGTACAAAGGAAATCATTCATGCATTGTTAACACAGTAACTCATGGCTCAGCACAGAGAGGCAGCTTTGACCACATTAAGCGATCAATGATGAATCATTGGCAATTTACCTCAGTGCTGGGTAACATACACATTGTGATTCATGACATTATGTGAGGCTGTTGACAATTAGCATGTGGATACACTTGTTGCGTAAAGATTGCAGGATTCATTCAAAATGTAAAATTACTGAACATATAATGCTCTGCTTGGCAGAACAAACGTATAAAAGATGTCACAGGAATCTGGAACTGGTAGCGTTGAGCTTTCTAACCCTTTAGACTGGGAGAGAAAAGGCAATTGAAAAATACTTTTTTTATTGAAAGCATATTTTAACTAGCTGAAGAAAGCATTCATCAAATTACTGATCTTACAAGTGCTATTGGAAGCATGACACACACACACAGACACACACACAGACACAGACAAAACTACAGAATTTTGAAAAGACACTTCAAACATGGATAACATGAAGCTGTTTTCTTCCTAGAACTTGTTCAATAGGAAATGTCATTGTGTCTTCAGGAGTGGAGAAGTGTGAAGAACAAGTTCACATCAAGTTCATGTCATTCCAGGATTTTGGCAAAGAACAGAGAGATCCCAGGGGGGAAGGTAAAGAGGACTTCCCAGTAAAGAGCACATTTTAATTTGCTCTTAATAATATCATAACAATGTGTATATTTTCAAAAATACAAATAAATAGAAATAATAAGGATAATAATAAATGTGTAAGCATTATGGTATCTCAAATATGAAATATATCATGAAACCTGGATTAACCTGTACATGGTTCAATTTTAAACTATAATTCATGTCCATAATTTTAATAAAAGCAATGATATCATCTTGGCAATTTCTGGCTTTGAAAAGTGCTAAAACATTAAAATGTATGGGATTTTAACATGGGCTTGTACATATGCAAAGCACCTGCCTTTCAAAAGATTTGTGAAGAAGTAATAATGAATGGATTTAATGTGTGGGATTCTTAAGTTACACATTTCAAAAGGGCATTCATCGCTACCCTACAGCCAGGATTAAACAGTCTTTCTCTCATTCTGTCTCACTTGGTATCTCATGTCTGTCATTTTGTACAGGCAGAGCAGCCTTCTGCTCTCGTGCCATGCTCAAGGCTAATGACGAAACCCCGCCACCGCCTACAGTCACTACTCCCACATTTTCATGCGGGAAAGAGCACGAGGATCTTCTCAATCCCCACAAATAAATGGTACTGGGCCAGGAGAGACAGGCTCAAACGTGGGGCGACGTTTCCCACGCGGGCCGCCTGCTAGGAAGCCCAGCATGGCGTTTAAGCTCTCCATCTGCCACTACTGACAGACGGCAATGGCGAACAGAGACAGAAAAATTATTAAAGTTTTCTAATTAAACCCTCTCTAGCAAAATAAAACCTTTTTTTTACAATAATACTGGGATTTATGATCCTCCACACATATATTTACTTTATGTGTTTTATTGATTTGTTACTATCAGTAAGAGACCAAACTAAACTCTGATACATTCAGAGTCAATTTAGAGTGTTATTGTAACCTCAAAGGAAATAAGACAATAGAACAATATCATATATATATATCTCAAATGGAAAAACTGAAAAGGCTGCACATACAACAGTTAATAACACTATAATAATGTTTATCCAATAACGCATCTTAATGATATGAGTAACTCTCAGCATATCTTTCCAGAATCTGTAATATTCTGACTCATTGTGCTTGTTTTCACAACTTCATGCCTTTTCTCACAAACTTCATCTTGTTTGTAAATTGTTCATCACAGATAATTACAATGAAAAACAAAAGGAGAAAGTGATAAATGACTACCTCACAGTTTGTCAAATATCATACGTATACATGTGTTAGTATATGCTGCATATGTGTATATCTTATATAGTATATTTGTGTAGATGTCTGCATGTATGAAGGTTTTAAAGGGAGAAGGACACTAGCCAATGAATTTTTTAAAAAAAGTATGAAAGAAATTTCAATGTAAGAACAGTCAATTCACTTCGTCTTGGCAATTCAGTTCATCAATTCATCATTTTTATCTACTGTCTGTAAGTGAATCCAATACAATCAGCCCTGGTCTTAAACACGTAACAAGTCTCTGCCTCTGCTATAAGTGAGATAATCTGTTTCAGCTAATCTATTTAAGATAATCTACTGTCATTATGGAAGAGTACTTCCAAGTCTCCTTGCAAAATGTGCCTTTAATCTTTACCTTTGCTATTTTAGCAGATAAAACTAAACCTGAAGTTCTATCATTAATCACCTTCAACCTTAATCTCAATCAGTGGTAAAGTTATTGAAAATATCAATGCATCATGCCATTTACAAAAAGATAGTTGCAAGGACTTGCTGCTAGTTAAAGGTAGAATAGGCAAGATTTTTATCATAAAATGTCCTTAAGGACCATCATAAATCCATTTTCATCACTGGAAATGATGCATTGACAAGACGACTCACCACCTGCCTGTGTTTATAGTCATTATGTTTAACAAACAAAGCAGTGGCTAGTCTGTACTGAAAATATATGGTCTTTGGTTTAATTGCCACAGTAAATGGTGTGTTTGGTAGGTAGAAGTGTGCTATAAAATATGTGGTGGTGTTGGGTTTCTCAGCATATGTTTAAATAAACATGCAAGCACACATTTGAAACGTATTTGCCTTACCTTCAACTTATTGCTAACTTCACTTGCTCCTTTGCGGGTAAAGTTAATAACATAACTGTATTTGGTGTGAGACATGTGGGTAGCATGAACGCATGAGGCACTGTCTGAAAGCTGAAAGTGCAAGTACTTGTGCAAGTAGCCAGCCCATTCAGTTGAGTTGTGTAAGCAGAACCACAAAGCCTCTCACTATGTCTTTACCACTGAAAATACTTGTCATGACTCAGACAGAGGACCCAAAAGCAACAGAGTGCAATTAACCAAGGTTTATTAAGCAGCACAGCCAAAATCCAGAAATCGATGTCAAAAAACAGGCAGGAGTCAAAACCAGGTAGACTCAGCAACAGTACGAAAAATACCAGGCAAAAGAGTAGTCAAAAATAGGTAAGCAGGGTTGGAAACAGGCAGATTCAGCAGAAGTACAAAATCAGTAGACGGGAATCAAAAGTCAGGGAACTAAGTAATAACGGGACGACAGGCAGGAGAAGAAAGCTAGCACAGAGAATAAATTCAACTGAGATGAACATGCACAGAACAGCGAACAAAAAGGGGTATAAATACATGAGCAACGAGACACAGGTGAGCAGCAGAGGACAGGTGAAAGGAATGGGTAATCAGGAAACAAAGTAACAAGGGGACGGGGCAGACACAAAAGGGGATGAAAACAAAAGCATGAAAACAACTGAAAGCAAACGAACAAAAAAAAACACAAAGTTACAACACATCACTAACAATACTAATGTGGAATAAGCTAGCCGTGAACTAATTTAATAGCTTGTCACTTGCAATGGAGTATTTTTTAATGATGTAGTTTATTACATTTTAGTAAGCTATTCAATCCATCTTTACCCATTTCCACATTTGTAATCATGTTGGAGCTTTGCTGATTTTGGTAAAAACAAAAAATGCTCACACTTCCCATGAGACACACATCTCAGATTCAGTATTCAGGACTAACTGACCCTTTAAAAACCATTTGCTCTCATGCAGTTATGTCCTCCCTGGGATCAGCTGCGAGCTGAGCTAGTATGATCATAGAGAGAGGTGACAGACACACCGCTGTAAGGATTTACAGAGATTGTTAATTGAATTGGTATCTTGGCCATTAGAAGTGTGAACTTGCCTTAATGTACGTTTCAGATTTAAGTGGGAGAAGCAATGTCATGAAGCTGGCCGTTGCTTCAGACAATAGCATAGGGTTTATTTGTTCGTTTGATGCTGGGCTTGACAATACCTTGGTAGCCTACATTTTCAACTTCATGTAACCAGTTACCATTTCATGATCATTTAAAAGCATTTTTTATATAAAGGTTACAAACATTTCTGCTATTTTACAAATCGTTGCTTTAAAAAAAGACCTCCCCCCCTGAGACACCTGTAAATAAATAGGCCCGCATTCACTCACATGTGAACATTCCATTCAATTAATCAATTTCAGGTAAGACACCAGGCTGGTACCTAATTATGTTCTCAAATTGACCAAAAAATGCACCTGCCACACATTTAACAACCATTTCAACAGTGAAGGCTACTCCTTCACAAGCAGCATACTTTTTACTTTTATTTTACATAGTCTTTTTCTCAGCATTCTCTGCACGTGGTATACAAAGTTTAAACCAAATGAATTTATAGTCCAAATATCAACTGGCTCTCATGGTTTGCTAATGGATTTATTTAAATCCTAAGTCCTGCTCTGAGGGGACACTACGCCGATATGCGTTTAGCGGATTGGCTTTCTGGCAGTTGGCTGTAATTACTTCTGTTTGTCAGCTAGGCCGCAATGGCCTGTCAGTCATTCAGTCCATTTGTTTGAGATGCACATTAATTAAAGTTGTGAGATACTGTTTATGTCACCCCTCAGACCGTTTACTAGCTCGGTTTATCAGCTGTGACAACATTCTGCACAAGCACAAGCTGGACCTGAGAAGCGCATTAGGCAGTCATTCAAAGTTCTGTGAAGATCCATCTTTAAACGACTGGAGAAAAACAAAAACAACATTTAACCGGGTGATTAAATTACTACTGGGTATATGTGAAGTGGGAGTACAGGAGCTATAAACTCTGGCTTCACTCCAAGTCATTTGTGTGACTTTAATCCCCTTTATTTGAAACTTTTTATCTTTTAAAATCAAGGCAAACAAAACTTTCACAAGTTATAATTTACAAATCACTTCCTTTAAAAAAGAAATATAACAGTGAGTGGTGAAAAGGAAGTAGTTTATGTTTACCTAGCAGAAAAGGAGTCATCTTTCACTGTCACTTTCAGAGCTACTAACACATGGAATTGAATAAACGTAAAATAACGGTACAGGTTTTACTCAGAAGCAAATAATGCAACATGTACAGAGACATGCAAGACGTAAATAGACAGCCTTAGTTTTATCAAACACGCTTGGTGTCCATTTACTTCTTGCAAATCTCTGTATATGCGCGTGAGGGTTTTAATATTATTTCACTGCATGGTCAACCATGCTGTGATGAAAAGTGTTGCTTCATTCAGTGCATGTCATGCCAAGCGGTTGGGTTCAAAGATGCATGCTGTTACAGCCCTAGTACTCAGCCAGTCTTTCAACAGCTTAAAGTGTACATCAACACAGAGAGAGAGACACAGCAGGCCAGCCACCAATGGAGTGTAGGAAGAGGCCCATGAAAATCTGGGAATTTTTTTTTTTTCTAAAGAGTGGAGGGGCCCTCAGAGCCTGTCTGTGTACAGGGCCCAGACTTTTTATCCATGCCCCTGAGTGATGTGAGCTTTCAGCCACCAGTTTATCCATTATCAAATTTATCTCCCTCCAGGTTGTCATGTTTGGAGTGGACTGCATACAGTGCTCTCTGAAATAAGATAACCAAAATAATAACCTTGAAATTGTGACTTGTCATTTAATTGAAGTTAACTAAAACAATAAATCGGCTCTTTCTTTAGGACTCCCCTGATCATGAGTGAATTGCTCTCCGGCCAAGAACAGTAGAGAACACAGGTCTGTTACACTTTAGCGTGATCGGTGGGTTAGCTACAGTTTGACTCACTTCTGACACGCATTGCTGCACATTTTCATTTGACAGCTAACGGGGTGTTGAGCTGAACTCTCTTGGATTTAAGTTGGGAGTTTTCTGTTATCCCTGGATTTTATCTGCTTTGTTCTCTGTGGAATGTGGATGAATCCTACCATGGGAGCGACAGGTATTTGTCTGGCATTTTTCATTCATATTTTTCTTTTATGATCCTGTCTTGTATTGTGTCTTAATTGATTAATAAAAATGAACAACATCCAGAGTATAGTTGCTGAATTTTTGTCTCAGTAGTATAACTGTTTAATGAACATTTTTTAAATTTGAAATCTATTGTAAGCTGTGTATTTAGGTTGATCCACCAGTTGCTCAATCCTATTGAAAATTGTGATTTAATTTGTTGTTTTGCTAAAAATGATTACAGTCAGTTCAGTGGCTAAAGCTGCTAGCATGACTGGTTGACTCAATTGGTTTTATTCATTAATATAAAAAAAAACATTTCCCTGTGAAATTGTATCTGGATGCATCTTGTTTTTGTGAGCTCTTTTTGTGCCCATGTTGTTCCTGTCTGTGTCGTGTGTAGAGATGGTAGATGAAAGGACAGCTATGTTTTAGGGGGTGGTGGTCACAGCAGTGTCTCCACAACAGCCCTTTACTGTCATAAACAAAACAAAAGTGCCTGTCCCCTCGAGCATGCCCCCCTCTCAGACACCAAAAACCTCCCACCCCACCCCAATAGTTACCAGAGATGTGGTTGCCAGGCAACCTGTACACATACAACACATGCAAGTCCCAAGCAAACAACGTGAGCGTGCCTCTGCAGGCCGATGGCCTTCAGTCCCTCCAGCACACAGACTTGGCTCTCGGCAGAGAATCATGCTGAGAGGCATGCCCGCTGCTGGAATTACTGTCTGTTCTGACTGGCTTTTAATACAAACATAGAGGTACCCTTGTTTTGTTTTTGTTTTTTTAATTGCATCATATGTTGACAGAACATAATGCATGAAATGTATTGCACATTAAAAGTTCATGACAGTCAATGACAGACAGCTAATTTTTTGAGTGGGAGGCTATACCTTGCTTGTTAATGCTACATGATGCACTTCTTACAATTTAAAATGTATCCAGTGAAGCAGAACATGCACCAACATCCTTGTTCTTTACCCCAGTCTTGATTCACACAAGGCAGTCTGTTCTCCTGATTTTCTCAGAGCTATTTGAGCCTATTGCTTCATGTCTAAAGCTTAAACCTCATTCAATATTACATTCGCGCCCTTTGACCACTTTAAAAATTCAGAATCTGTTGATAAAGACAACGGCATTATTAGTATGCTGCCGTTTCCTGAACCTTATCTCTGAAGGTCAGACATTCATTCAAAGGTTCTTCACTCCCAAAACACAGTGAAAGAGAAATATAGTCTTAAAGAGGAAACCAAAGCCATTTTCTTGTGGTGTCGTCCAAGTGAAGCCATAAAAAGTGAAACATGAAGTGATTAGCTTTTTTTATTACTATTACCCCAAAATATAACAATTATTTCACAGTTTTGTACAAGCAGAGAGAGATAAGTGAATCCAGTGATAATTTAGTTTGAGTGCCTCAAAAAAAGTGTTTGTAAGCTCATTATTAAGTGTTTTTTTATTATGTTATCATTAGTGAACCATGTATTGATAGCTGAGTAACACTTGTTTGTGTTTTTTTTTTTTTTTGTATTAAGTGATGATGTCTGTGGCACAGTGAGACACATCTTTGATCTTGGTAACCACTCCCACCTGTTCTCCTGATGCCTTAGGTAAATATGCATCTCCTGATCACCCTGTCTCTTAGATACGTACATCAAATTCAACTTGAAAATTGTGTACTGTAATATGAAGTTTCTCGGAAATAGCTGCTGCGTTGATATCATTTATGAAGGAAACTTTCTCCACTGCTGACTGAATCATATAAGACATTAAAAGGTGCTGAATGGGGTCACAATATCAGAAAGAATTCTGAAGGTATGCCATCAATCTTATGCTGATTTCCCTTCATTCACACACTGGGCCTAATTTATCAAATGTGAGCTGAAAGGGTTCTGATTGTGAAACGCATTCTGGGTACAGGCCTGATGCACAGTGCCAGCAGCTGAACGATGTCACTCCTGGCCCAATGATTCTGATTCTAGCCTGCTTTTATACCTATCCTATTGTTTGGCCAATGCTTTCAATGCTTCCTGCATAGACAGATGGGTCAAAATGTCACCTCCCCCTGTGACTGACATGCTCCTTTTGTGGGATAAGATTCATTTATTTGTCCATTTATGCATTTGTTTGTTTGTTTATTACCCCACAGTATCATGTCAAACAATTTCATTTTTATCTGTTACATCATACACATACTTACTACAACCCTGATATATTGTCAGACTGCAGTCTTCCCTGGTCCAGATATTGTTATTTTTTAGTCTGTTTGCTTTACCATTAATATTGCTTTGGTCTCCACCTTGAAGAAGTTTTATTTTCTTCATTCCTCTTTTCTCATGTCTTCCATTGTACAGTATATGATGCTCCTTCTGTGGCATTTCTGACATGTCAATTTATACTGTTCAAAACTTCTGTGAACATTATTTAAATTCATGATTGGTTGGTATTTATCAAAATGTGCACTTTGACACAAATAAACACTTTTGAGTCAATACATATTCAATAAATCCAGCAAAATTTGTGAATACATATTCATTTATGTGTAACTTTGAATACAGTTCTGCGCGCGTGTGTGTGTGTGTGTGTGTGTGTGTGTGTGTGTGTGTGTGTGTGTGTGTGTGTGTGTGTGTGTGTGTGTGTGTGTGTGTGTGTGTGTGTGTGTGTGTGTGTGAAAACTCATTTTCTGGTTTATCAGATGAAACTGTCAGGTGATTACAGTCGGGCAGGAGACATGCTTTGAGGGATCTGTTTCTGCGTTTTTCACTCTGGCTTCCAGAGCACATAACTGCTCTTCAACTCATTAAAGAGTTTTGCTCCACTTCAGCCAGTACCTCTTGTTGTTCCTGTCTGCTTGACCCTGAGCATGATTAGCTTGCCTGCAGTTTTTAAATTATCAATGTGGTGAAGCATTTCCATTCCTAATTATTTCTATTAGGGCCAGGAACTTTAAAGGTGAGCTATTCAAATTAGAGTACACTTGAAAGTTGGCCTAACCTACGAAGGCTTAATGAGAAAGATTGCTAACAAGAAGAAATTGCTAAACTGGTTACCCTTCATGGGAGACTTCATTTTTGGACACACACACACACACACACACACACACATGGACTTAAAATGGTTACCTTCCAATGCTTTTCTTACTGTCCATAGTGTATGTATCCATAAGTTCTGTTTTTGTGCATTTTGAATGATAGCTGGATTGCTAGTTAGCTGACATCATTGTGATGTAATCATTCAGAATGTTCAACCACATCTTTTCATACTCACCTGTGGTAAGAATAACATGGACACATTACCAAAGAATCAGGGACAGTGCATTAGAACAACTGAACTGGGAAATCAATAGCCGCTGTGTGCTGGAAAGACCTAAAGGCAAGGAGGTTGCTGGTATGATGTGGTTTCATCCAACTTCCCCAGCTATTTCACCCAAAAGCTATAAAATGACTTTTTTTGTGGTCTTTGTGTGCCTGCTCTTACCTGCTTCCTATTCTTACTAAAAATGCACAAGCAATTGCCTTTCCCAAATTTACTTTTAGGTTTAGTAAATATTTAGTAACTGTATGACCTCCTCCCAATATTTCTTGATCTATCCTAGCGACATCCAATTTTCCTTATTCATTCATCAGTGTATCTTTCGATTTTAACACATGCAGGCCTCTTTGAGTCTTGATAGTCGTTCAGCTCAGAAATGTTCTTGTGTGTGATACCAGTAAAATGTAATTTTGTAAATTCTTACAGATGTACAACAACAGAACTAAATATCAAAGATTCAATTCTTCCAGATACTTCAACACAAGATTCTCCTTGGTGGGTAGTATGGCTTTTCATTAAAATATAAGAAAATAACTTGAAGAACCAGTTGAAGCTCATCCAGGCAGACCCGATTGAGTATTGGAAGGACAGGAAGAATAGAATTTTCTTACATAATCAAGGCTGGCAAAGATGTCTCTCTGCATTCCGTTTACCTTCCGTGTGCCTGTTCTCTTCTGTTCTCCCTGCAGGTGCTTGTGAACAAGCTTTGAAACAAACTGATGTCTGCAAAAATGTGCATGCTTCTTTTTCAAAAGGCCAGTTTGACCATTCATACTTGATAGGCAAAAGACATTTTCTTTGTTGTGCTTTAAATAATGATAACAATTTTTAAAACCTTAATATACATTTTTTTCCAATACAATACTATTTATTGCATATTGATGCTCTAAACATTTGAAGAACCAACAGTCCATAGTTTAATAGTTTAATACATAGTAGGGCTAAATTATTTTATCACTTAATATTGTAGCAGATTCATTTCTTTGGTTGCAATTCTATGGTTAAAGTAAGAATATCTAAGGTCTCTGAGCCCTCTCACTAAATCAGTTCATCCTAATAAAGAAAAACAATGCTCATGTCAGGCGATAAGGTAACGGTTATACCTGCCACATACTCACCTCATATAAAACCAGTTACAAAGGCAGTGTGAGGGCATGGGCTGCTGCAAGGTTGTCACAACAAAATGGGTCTGAGGTGCTGTCAGCACTGTGCCATGCAGTCAGGCTGGTATCAGTTACTATAGATTCAGTGTGCTGGTGTCGATACCCCAACCCGGGCAATCAAATTCATTAGTCTGTTGGATGAGACAGATTGTGTGTTTTGTTTTGAATACCTGCACAATGATCACCTACATTCACAGGGCTAGACTTGGTTAATTGGTAAAGAAACTTTGTCTCATTGCTGCACAGTGCAGCTGTGACGTCGCTAATCTCACCATGTCCTGCTTCACCTTTGAGCGCAGGTGAATTGCTGAGCTCTTTGTGATCACAGCTGGCTTAGAAGAGGTGACTGTAGCCACTGCTTTGAGCTTAGCCACTGATATGAACTGTTACAACTTCCTTTTTTCTTCTCTTTTTCTTTTTTTTCCCAACCACCATTGGAGGACTTATTTTTCATAATTGTATTAGCTGTAAGTCATGCAAATGTGTAAGCTCCTCTGATAAGCAGTCTTTCCCCCAGACACACATTATGAAATGCACTTTTCTGTATAATGTTATTTCCGGTCTTCATAAATACACATAAATCAGTGTGTCTTCACATATAATTTGCTAGCTGCCACAGTGCACAACCTCCAGACCCCCTCCCCTCCACACACCCTTATTTCTCTTTAAAAAGAGCTTAAAATTGCTCTGGTAGACAGTAAAACGAGAGAAGAAATGATGGGCTGTGGGATTATAGGATTGTGAAGGATTTTGCTGGATTGTGAAGGCCATTAAAATGAAATCATGTTTGGGTTTACAATTTGGTTAATGTTGCTTTTGAAAATTCCACATCTTTTGAAGCTGGTTGCTGTTACCCCTTGCCCCTTGGGTTTTTGTTGCCATTTGTGTTTGGAATGGACACTGCTGTGCACAGCTGTCCCCATCATATTTTTGGCTCGTTTAACAATTAAAATGGTGTGCCCTGGTTACCTCTTTGTTTCTACATTTCAAACAATATCGTCAGCTTTTGTTGGCTGCTGTGCGCTTGTTTTCAGGGGTTTAGCATTCCTCTAAACATCGGGGGTGACAGATTGTAACTGGTTGTGATGACACAGACTGCATTTAACAAGCTTAATACATACTTTGAAGACAAACAACATGAATTACTCCAATTTCATAGATAGGAAAGATATCCCATTAAATTACAGAAAGTAAGTGATTACCAACAGTTGAATTCTTTTGCAGTGATGTAAAGGGTAAGGGTAAGGGTATTTTGCAGAGTGGGTGAAGTAGGGCTACATCAGCTCTGTGATTTTTTCTGTTACTTCCCTATAGTTTTCAGTTGTAGGGTAGATGAAATTTAAGCCACCGCTTGGCTGTTGGAAACATTATATATCTCTTTTTTGCAACAAGTAACCCTGTCTATGTTGCCTTTGAGTTTATGTTATTCTGAATGGTTTATCCATACCCCAGTATGTTTTTGAGTCTGCTATACCCTGTTGAAGGAATCTGATTTTACTTTCCTGCATATTCCATCTTTTCTGTCGACTAATGAGATATAGGATAGTGTGATCACACTCAGTGGTAAATGATCATTAAACCTCTGCAGATAGACCACATGGAAATGCAGTGAGTGACCTTCTATAGCCACTTACTTGGTAAATGAGTTTTTCTTTGCACTTTTTTACTTTGGAAGAATTGAGTTGAGATCCTGTAGCCCTAGCCAGTACTGCCAAAATCAATGTAGCGAACGCAAAACCAACTGTTGTCCAGGTCAGCGAGATCATTCCGCCATCGCATGCTATCGTGCGAGAGCCAGGAAGCAGCGTTGTGATTCCCAAGCATTAGGCTGGGCCAGATGAAATTGAAATTGAATCTGTTTGTGCTTTGCAGGAATCAGGGTGTGATTTATAAAGAGGTTCGCTGTGTGTGTGTGTGTGTGTGTGTGTGTGTGTGTGTGTGTGTGTGTGTGTGTGTGTGTGTGTGTGTGTGTGTGTGCGCGCGTGTGTGTGTGTGTCTCGGTCTGAAAACCTGCACTGAAAAGCTCCCATTAAACCACAGAGATGTGGATTGCTGTCCCAGATACTGACCTTCATTTCCAAGTGGAAAATAGCTTGTCTGCTTCAATAGAGCTGCAGGGCTGTTGAAGCACGCCCTTCCTAAGAAATGATAGCAAAACAAGCATGTTCCTTCTCAAATGGAGACATCTGTCAGTGTGTGTGTGTGTGTGTGTGTGTGTGTGTGTGTGTGTGTGTGTGTGTGTGTGTGTGTGTGTGTGTGTGTGTGTGTGTGTGTGTGTGTGTGTAATCTTTCATGAAATACTGCCTCTCAGTGATATCAACATATATATAACATATATATATATATATATATATATATATATATATATAGAAAGAAATTCAAAACATTTAGGTGTCTTTGTTGAATCTCAGATGGTCAAATCAATATATTATCTCCCAATAACCCTCCACTTACTTTTTATTCATTAAAAACAGTAACTGAGCATTTTTTAGTAAACCACATCCTAAAAAGGCTAAAAAGGTGAGGTAAAACATTGATGCCTTAGTCTGATGTGGTTTCCCCTTGAATGCGCCATCAAAGAGATGTACAAAAACAATAAAAAGTTACAAGATATAAAAATGTCCCTGTGATATTTGTTGGACATACAAAAGGATATATTTTATATCATGGCCTTTTTTTCTTCTTTTTTTCCCAAGCTTTTGTCTGTTCCGTCTCACTGGCTGTTCTCCTGAATGCTCAGCCCAAGACAGAGAGAGCCCTGCTGAGTGGCCTCAGAACTCAGGAAACCTTGGCGAGTCACTATAGCTCCACACAGAAAACCACAGAGCGGGGGGGATAAACGCTAAATGTCAGCTGGCAGAGCGTTCACAATGAGGAGGTGAAGACAATGCTGCAAGTGACATTTATGAGGAAGGTGAAAGCTGCACCAGACTGCTTGTGAAGGAAGCATTGGTTTTCTGAAACCATCAGGCTCATAACTGTAAAGCTACCTTAACATCTTCATGACAGCAAAGGAATATGTGTGGGTATTATTCAAAACTTTCATATATACACACTGTAAAAATCAGAAGGTGAAGTTAATAAACAATGAATAAAAAAAAACCAATTTTAGAAAATGAGTGATCTTGGGCAATTGTTTTCAGCTCCTTTCTATAATTCCAGATTGTATTTACCATGTACTGAACTAGGCCAGTCCATATATTTGCACTCTAAGAAACAGCATTGCTGTTTTGTAAATGTATTTTTCAGATGGACCATTAATGCAAAGCTTGATGGATTCAGCAGGTATTCTATCCAGCCATAGAATGTGCATGGATTGACATTCTTTCATTTCTCCACACTCTTGCTTGCCTTGTCACTATACATTCAGGCAGGAGTTTCAAGGGCACAGTAAGGAGAATGGAGGGCTGAAAAGGTATAATCTCTCTAAAGCATCTATGCACACTGGAGCATGGATATAAAAAAATTACACAGGTTTAAAAACATTTGAACAATATGTAGGACAGTGATCATCGCACAGAAATGATGCATAGATGACAAAGGTTCATTGATTGGGAACTAGTTATATCACCCTCCCCATATGAATTGGTGCATATGTATTTTTCTTCCTCACCCTTCCCCTTTGTGTTAGTGCAGAATCCCATTAGGTGACATGAGGGTCAAGTGTTGATCCATGCTACATTTGTGTGGTTCTTTATTTAAGCAAACACATATTCTTGAGATTGTATCATATGCATTGCCTGGCTCTTCACTGGTTGTTTATTACATAGCACACCAGGCCCACATAGCTTCTGGCTAGTGGGAAATTCATATGGTAGATGAATTTATTCATTCTAAAGATTTCTGATTCCAATCTTCGATTAGTTAAAATTGTTACATTGATTTTGCTTTTTTTTATTTTTCCAATCATTTTTCCACCCAAACACAGCCTAATTGTTCAGCCCCCCACAGCGGTCCTGTCTCACAAATGCAGAACAAGGTACATGATTCCTAGGATTCACGTGATATCACTTATATCCACACTTCTGACGAACCACTAATTTCATTCATTGGAGGTTCACAAAGTCTGCATATACATGGTTTCGAGCATTAGCAGATGCTTGGCCAACAACAAGTGGCCACTGGAGAGTGACAAAACTAATAAAAATAACAAAACGTTCCCAGGCAAGGCAGTGCAGATTGTTTCCTTGTCAATGTGGACCTCCAGCCATAGACAGTAACAGTGCAGCTGAGGTTCGATCACCCTGTCGCAAGGCTTACATTTGCTTTAACAAAAAAAAAAAAAAAAACTCACCACATAAACCCCCCAGAGACGACCTAATTTAATTTACACTTTTAACATCATATCCCTTTTTCCCATTTTGTAGATATAAACCTCAGTATAAATTTAGCAGAGCATGTGTAACTGGGACCTCATCTGCATGACATGATAATTACATAAAAAACACAAGTGGAAAACTTGGTTAGTTGAAGGGACGTTAACTAATTTGTAGTAAAAAAAAGTATGTGTAGACAAATAAATTTTTAATTTGTACATCTACACATAGTGTACACAGTCTAGACTAAGTCAAGCTGCATTAGCAAACACATCTGCTATCTGTACCAACAAGAGGTTAAAGGACCAAGATCTCCAGAAGTGTGCAGATACATTCACACATTTATGGATGTCAGGTGTCAGCTGATGTTCTTGCTTTCCAGAATGTTTTTTTTGTCAGGATGTTTGTTCTTTTGAAGAATCTGACATCAGAAGAATTCTGAAAAGTAGTGATGATCCACAGATATTGCATTTGTGAAAACCATATTGATGTTTGAAATGTGCCATCGACCCCCAGCAGCCTCCTGGGGGGCTATTAGGGTTGAATACTTCCAAAAGTGGATACAAAGTCAATTTAGGAAATGTCTGAAGATGGGCAAATCACATTGAAATGCACATCAGCCCTAATTATGTACTTCCCCTACTTTATCTGCACTCTTCCAGTCCTTTTTCCCTGTTAAAGGTGCAAAAACTGGCAGTGTATGCTGGCAGAGCTGGAAAATCCCATCAATAAAAGATACTTGCTTTGCATTAATGCAGGGCAGGATCTACATTAGTGCACATTAGAGCTCAGGTTTTGTGTTCTTTTCTAAAAGCTTTTCAGTCTTTTACCTGGTATTAAATGAGTCAGAAATAGGTGGTGTGGGGATTTTGTCCTATTTAGTTAGTTCTTATAGCAGGGTGATTTACACTGCCCCACTTGTCACAGACCATTAGTGTAGAGAGTACAGCTCCGTTATTTATTTCATTATGGGAGAAGACATATAATACAGCATGCACGTTCAAACTCCACCGGAGCTTATATTTCTACAACTGTTTATTTGTGCAACTAAATGTCAATGCAAGTAAAGACTACATCATTTCTTAAAATAATGTGGGTTACAATTTAAATAAAGTGTTTAAAAAGGCTTCATTACTCATGTATGAAGCCTGAAGTAATGAGAGACAATGGCTTATTAATCTGTCATACCCCCTTATAAGCTCTCTATGAACAAATTTTTTTATTTAATTACGTGATCGTCACACGGTGATAATGGGCTAGATTCAATGAAACTAGTTTCCTTTTTTACGGGTGCATGGAGCTCAACCAAAATAGACTTTAGTAAGGGCACGTGAAATCATCAAAATGCCTTCGTGTCTCCATGCTTACATCTGTGTGACAAATACAGCAAAGGATAACATACCTGTCAGTGGTGAGGCATGTTATTAGATTTCATAATTTATTAAATAAATCTTTATACTTCAGTAATTCAGAATGATTCACACTATCACAACTAAGAAAATGAAACCAAGAGAGATAATATCAATTAAACATATTGTTTTTAAATAAATTTTCAAAAAGAGCCCGTCTCACAGTGGCAGTTTGGTGTCATAACTATGGGTTTCATTATTGCTAAGGCAGTCACAAAGCTCTAAGCGTGGATTGGAAAGCCAGGCCGACGCTGTTATACCCTCATAAATTAATATATGCCACGGCATCCAGAGTTTCAAATTACTCATTGCATCACAGCAAGGTGCAGAAGTCTTATTTGACTAGTCACACTTGTAAGCAAGTATTTCTGTTGCCCAGGGGGTACAGAAAGCAAAAAACAAAAACATGAGTAAACAAACAAACTTGAAGTTTTCCTTATGTGTGATTGAAATGTGGTGAAATTGGCAAATCAAAAATCATATGATGATTGGAAAACAAAAACTGAATGACCTGTCAACATTGAGAAAGTGCCCAGCTTGGTACACCCTGCTCTGCTCTTGCCTTAAAAATTCTCAAAAGAGGCATTCAGAAGATGGATGTAAGGAAAAAATCTATGACTAAATCTATAACTATAATCCAAAAATATATAAATAAGTCAAGTTTATCACTATAATGCTAAAAGTCTAATTAGTGAATGTACTTCAATTTGATGAGATGGAAAATAAACAGATTTGCATGCCCTAGGTAGGGTACTATCATATTAAAGTTCATATTATTAAAGACAAGTTCATATTATATTATTCAAGTAAATTTGTGCATGTAAAGCTAATATATTAACCGAAGAAATTCAGTTAATGAAAACTTAAAATGGTGTGTCGGTTGTTAGGTTTCCTTTTAACTAGCATGCCCTCCTGCTGAATCCACTGTTTCATGCTGGTTCCTTTCAGAGTGGGTAGAATATTCAAGGGTTACAGGAGTGGAGGATTGATCCTGGCTCTCACTTTGTCTCAGCGCAGAAGTGTAGAAACCTTTTAGACAGGCTTACTCCTTTTTTAACCACCCATGCTGGCAACAGCCCTCTGTAAAGTGCTTTGGACTTATTTATTTACCCTCACAGAGGAGCCTCTATGTGGAGAAGCAATCACTCAGTCCAATTTTACAGGCCCTGCTTTGTAGTGCTGTCAGCCACTGTAATTTTAACTTTATCTGCCACCTGCAAAAGGTGACTTATGCCTCTTTATAAAGGGGTCATCAAAAATTGTCAATAAGAGATTAAAAGGTGAGGAAAGGCAGAGGGGACAGACTTCATTAGGGTTGATTTAGGAAGGCTCCGCAGCTCCATACAATAAGCTTGGAGTCGTAGCCCAGCTTATTAGCAGGGTCTTTTGAGCTTTGGCCTCCTATTGGCAACTTTATCAAGGTGATATATTGAATTGGGTCTCTATTAAAAGAATATCCCAGAGAGACTCACATTTCACTTACAAAGGATGTGTAATTACCCCTGGAGGGAAAAATAGCTTGCACTGGGAGATCCATCTTCAGGCTTGATTGTGTCTCCTATTCATTGCTTGTGGAGGCCAACCACATCATGAATGGTTCTTCTGCAGAACTTACCTTGGTAACATTTCATGCGTGTGTATGGAAAGTGATAATTAAATATCCCAGCAGAAGGTGTTGAAAACTTGTATAACAGCACAGAGGAGTGGAGCTGTTCTGAAGGACAGCCCAACTCATTGTCAGTAAGTGAGTATTCACTTTTTAAAATATATTATAACCAAATAGGTGCCAAAGAAGAGGAAGAAAGAATGGTAGCATTGAAGAAACACACTGATTACAATCTACCATATAGTTGGCTCCTGTAAAATAGGGTTAATTAATTTTCCAATCATTCTTGTCTGGCTGACCTTATAAATGTTAAGGTTTATTCTGAAATTGGGAATGTGCAAAAAATGATTCCCCTGTTCATCTCCATACACAATGGACTATTAAATGCATGAAAAATGATGAACATGTTAATGCATCACATCAAATTCATCCCGTATACCCTATAAAGAATCTTACTAATCTGGATATTTTTCATATCTCCTCTAGGCCTCTGAAATACTGTAGCTTCTCCATTACACACATTTAAATAGCTTATAATGAAAGTCAATACCACACATCAATCATCTCTCCATTAGAGCCAGTGAAACTGTGAAAGTCTCCTTCTTAATATTTTCACATGGTGTAATTACTCTCCTGTCATCCTGCTTGCTCTCTGGCATTTAATTTGTTGAGTGGTGCACTGGTAATCAATAAAAGCTCCTTCAGGTTGGCTGGGCTGAAACATATGAACATACGGCAAAACAGACCAATGTGGACTTTGAAGCAGCTTTGAAAAGAAAAATCACAGCTTCAAAAGACCTGTTCCTACTGTTCTGCAAGACTGTTTGTCCATTCAAAATTTTAAATGTATTCTTTTTAATTAAGTTAGACAGGGCCTCATATCTCATCTTCTGATAATGAGGTGTGTTTCCTTTTCAAGCTTAATGCCAGGGAGTACTATAGTTTTGGTGATTATTAAGCTTTTTTTTCCTATTCATGAAAGAGGGCAGTGAATCTGCAATATTTTCGATGAATATACATTGCATGTTGTAATTTGTATTTATCATAAGTCTTGCAAATAAGACTTGTAAGTGCTCTTATGTTAGAAATATCAATGAACATGAATAACTGAATGTGTGCATTAAGTGATATATTTAAATTTAGTTATTTACTAATTATTTTATGTTTTATATATTCTTCCTTGCTCTGTTTACTTAGTGTTTTTTAACTTTTGTTTTGAAATAGCTCTCCTGACAGCCTTGACCTGCAGCTGTGTGAGCAAAGGAAAAAGGAACTTATCTGCTTTGAAGGTACAACTTTTGAATGAGCAAGAAGGAACATTCTAGGGCTATTTTGAATTCAAACGACATCTTTTGCAGCTTGAATGCTTGTGACCAGCACTGCTGGGCTACCTGTACAATGCATGTTCAGAGCATCCCTTAGAACATCCAGCAGAATACTTCATTTCTGCACCACCAAAACTTTCTACTTCTGAATTTGTTAATTCACCTTTTTGCGTTTTGGAAGGTTGATATGAATGGCTGATGGGAGGCATGTGGCACCCCTGTAATTCTGGCCTTCCTGTTAGGGAATTTGTCCGGTCGATAACAGATGGTCTTGTTTTAGGTGTGACTCTGCCTCAGTGTGAACAGCACCTGCGGGGCCACCGGATGGAAGGGGGGTTGGGGGCAGCAGACGGGGATATTACAGGGGAACTACACACGTGGCAGCCGCTGAGAGGCTTCCCTCATTAGGCCAAATTATGACACGGTCATGCCGGAGATGATGTTCCATGGTGCTCATTCAAGCATGAAAAAACCCCGCTGTGCTCTGGATTATGCCTTTGACATCTAAACCAGCATATGTCTGTTAGGAGAAAAATTCCTCCACCTGCCACTTGATTTCTTGCATGTGAAGAGTGCAAGTCCCAGCACGACACAGAAAATGACATGTGTGTGAGCGTGTGTGGGAGTATATGTGTGTGCTGCCTTGTGGGGTTTTCTAATTTAAAGCTATGACTTTAGGTTGTTGCACGATGCGCTTGTGTGAATGTTCTTTTTGTCCAGAGGTCTGAGCACACAGACCCGGTAGTACAGTAGCATTAGGCATGGTTAGTGAACACAGAGCCAGAAACAATACACAGGGCATGCTGGGGCAGCTGCAGTCATGGAGCCCTTCAAGGTCTGTTAGTTTTCATTGTGCCTTTGCTTACAGTTGTTTCATTGAAGTCAGTTCACTAAGTGTTATTAGTTATGATATGTGCTGCGGATGGTGGGTGTAAAGCTGAAAAACTATTGTTACTGTCGAGTAACACTACAGGAGGAAGGGAGAGAAAGAATGGAGAATGTGATTTTCAATGGGAACTTTTCATCCACAAGAATCAGAGGCAAAAACCTTTGAACTGTTTTATTGAGAATAGTTACCAATGTCTGCAGCTATGTGTTGTTTATCCAATACAGCTCAGACATCCTTGTTCAATTCAGAATTATATTTCATTGCCAAATAGAACCACTTTGTATTTATACGGTATTAGTAATGACAAGCCATACCTTGTATTTATCTTTCAAGGTTTATCATCAGTAAGTAATAAAAAGATACAAGGACCATGACCCTCTCAGAGAAAACGCAAAAAAGGAGAGCAAATGATTTCACATGATTAATATGAAAAATGATTTAAGTAAACACTGAATTTGGTCAATGATGAAATATAAGGGCCTAGGGAAGAAACTGACAAAATTTGCTTTGGATAATCAGGAGATGCATGTAGTGTTGTTGAATCATAAAATATTAATATGTGACCTATATTTAAAAACATCACGAATTCAATCGGTTTTGTGAAAGGCATTTTAGGTAAAGGGGAAAAGTTTGTTTATGAATAAAAGAAAAACATGCAAAATTTCGCATTTATGATGAGAAGAAGAAAGTTTTTAAGAGAATGTGTTTACTTGAATAAAATATTTTAAGTAATTCTGATCCTGCTGCATGATTGTCCAAATGTCCAGACCTTTACTCAGGAAAAGGAACTTGCAAAAGCTGTTTTTTAAAGTACTTAATTGACCAATTATTGCAGCTACCCCGCCTTATGGCCCCATTTGTCTAGAGAGTGATATGATGGGAAATTAGAACTATTCAACCTTGAAGGATAATGTTATATTCTGATGTGAACAAATTGCTGTCACACCATTTTAAAGTCCACTAAGTTCAAAGTAAAAAAGAAGTTTGAAATATATAGCCTGATCCAAATCCCCCTCTGTCATTTTTGGCCTTACCTTAGGAAGTAACGATGACATGTTTTTCTTTTATCTTTTTAATGTTTTAACCTTAGGTTTAAGTAGGTGGTTAGCAGTGACTGCAATTAAAACGCCCACTCTGCGCTCAGATTTAGCCTAGTGTTTATTTATTACTCAATGTCAGACTGACATAAATGCAGCTTGGAGCTCAAAGCTGTGGCATGACCCATTATCCTACACCCCCCGCCCCACCCCCACTCCCCACCCTCCACCCTCCGTCCTGTGGCAGACAAACAGCCCCCTCCTTTTATTAATGACAGGAAAACACAGGGTGACTCCGCCTCTGTGAAGAGTGTTAGGTCATGCTCGACACAGCTCTCCTTAATTAGCCAGATCTAATTAGCCTCAATTGGGCATATTTGTCATCATCAAACCACGCTGCACTGCGGCAAGACCGGGACAGATTAATTCAAACTGATCCGAGATGGCTTCACCTGCCCACCAGATGTCTTTGGGGCTACCTAGAGCTACACAAGAACAGGGTGAAAGGAGGATGCGATGGACAGATGTTCTCCTTGGATTAGTGTCATGGTGCACATTGGGATCAGAGTAAAGACCTCTAGTCCCAATAAAGTTGACTCTTTTATTTTGATAGATATTGCTCCCAGCTATTCCCTGAACGGTGTGATACTAGGACAGGGTCAGTGATAGGGTCAACAGTAATGCCTGCCCCCAAGCTACCAACAAAATAAAATCAGTGCAGTGATGAAGAAATACCAAATCACAACCAAAAGCAGGATGTTTGTTTTCAACATTTATACTCCATTTAACCCTTGGAACCTGACCACAAAAACCAGATCTTGTGAAACAGCTTTAAATAGTTGGATTCAGTCATATACAATTCACTAAAATATGTTAGTACTCTGTTGTGTCCAGAAATAAATACAGATAGCTCTTCCACTATATAAGGACATCAAAACAAAATAATGCATTTGAGATTTGAAATCTCTGACTTTGAGTGGCATTATTTGGCTGCTGTCCCCAGTGGGTTCTTTGTCATTGAGTCACAGGTCAATGCTGCAGCTTTGCGTCCTTACAGATGGGAGTTTGTGCTCTAGCTACGTCATCACCCATCATGATGACACTGGCGAATTTAACTTTGGTGTGAACTAAACATATGGGCTTTGTGGTCCTCCTGTGTGATCATTTGTCTGGGCAATATGTGATTGGTCCCGCACCTGCAGTGTAGAAAAGGTCATGCGTGGGGATAGTAACTGTGGGGGAAGTGCGTGTGGGTTGGACAGATATCATAGTTCAGTTCAGGTGGGAAAATTCAATCAATTGCAAATAAGTCTCTTTCCCTAAGAGCATATGCTGCTCAGCCAAAGATGATTTTAAGTTCTTAAAGAGCATGTGTCGTTTAGGTGACAAAGTCTTATAATACAGATTGTAAAACAACTTTATACTGAGTTAATGCTGAGGGAAAGTGTGCTTAAACAAGTATTCTACACAGTGTTTTAGTGTGTGTTCATCTCCAAACCATATTCTTCTCCCAGGTGAAATAAATCAGAGACAACAATGCCTATTTTTGGTTTTTAAATCAGAGTTTGGTAGACTTAAATATTGCATCCATAATTTACAGAAATTGTGGGGTCAGCTATGTCGAAATAACAGTTTTGCTGACACAAAATGACAGTTACACCATTTTATAATTGCAAACATTTGGGAGAAATAAACCAGAAACCAAAAACTTCATGAACAGACTCACAAAGCACATTATACTAAATTGATTAAACATCATGAAATTACCATGCAGTGGAAATATTAAATATAATTGGATGTCTACTTTATATTATGCTGGTGTGTGTGTGTGTGTGTGTGTGTGTGTGTGTGTGTGTGTGTGTGTGTGTGTGTGTGTGTGTGTGTGTGTGTGTCTGCAAAGCTCTGCCCTGCAGCTCCCTGTTTTGTGCCTTCAGGTTAGCTCTCTGTGACTATCATTGGAGTGGAAGTAGTGTTTTGTTCCTCCATCCCTCTCCTCTAAATATACCGGGTGCAGGAAAGAACTGGGATGGCGCAATGTAAAGTGATACATTGGATGAATGTATGTATTCTATTTTTATTCATATTCTTTTTAATTTATATTCTTTGCTTTATTTTGCTCACTCGCCCAGACACCGCTTTTTTTTTTTTTTTTTTTTTGCTATATCTGTACACAGTGCAGTAGATTTTCTGTTTGAAATCAATGTTTTAGTATTCGGGGTCCCTGTCAAATAAACTGAAAGAAATAAAAATACACCTGAGCATGATTGCTCAACAATGGGCCGATGACTCTGATCGCAGTTCTATCAGGACTCAAAAAAAAAAAAAAACATTAAGTAATCAAAAAAAACTGAGATGACAGTGTATATCATCAGAATCATTGACAGTAATACAATTTTGACAGTAGTTATGCTGGCTATTAAATAAGGTCATAAATTAGGGAGAGCACTAAAGGGTCATGTGCTAATGGTGTGTCATGTGCTGAACCCTTCATCTGACCCAGAGGCACCTATCTCACATGGGAGAAAGTAATCAGTGTGTGGCTAGAGCACAAGAGGGGTTCTGATCAGGGAAGCGCTGATGGGAAGGCCGCGAGCGTGGCCCTGTTAGAGCAGGCTCTGGAGCAGCCGGCAGCAGGATGAATCACAGCTCCACGTGTGCCCTGTAAAAGAAGAGCGGAGCTAAGCACCACGGGGCTGCTTTTCACTGACAGCTACACACCCTTCAGCTGCCCATTAGCACAATCAGCAATGACGGCTTCTCTAAAGTGTAAAGTTAAGGTTAAGCTCACCAGAGAAGCAACAGCCCCGCTTTCTCCTATCAATTTTAGAGAGGCTAAATATAATTTAAAGGGAAAACCCTGAAACAGGCTTACCCGCTTTTACTGACTGGTCTTATGCTCAGTAAATGAAATACAATTCAACAGACCAGAACCAATTAGTGCGTGTGTTGTCTCCTGTCCTGTCCTTCTTTGCATGTTTGTTTGTTAACGTGTTGGTCTTTTTCTTGACATTCGTTTGTACTCAGATATTTTAGCATTGGTGTCTGGCAGATTCAAAGGCTGGGTTGATTTGTGTGATGTGAAAAAGCTTAATGTACAAATCTGTCTCCAGCACTGGACACCTCGGGTCTGTCGCAGAATCCCAAAAATCTGCTCATCAAATCAGGACATGATGTCGGACAGGACATGAAATGATGCCATTATGTTCATTTGTACATTAGTTATTGTGTTAGTTATTTGTGATTTAACATTTTGCATAAGCTTTCCTCATTTGTGTTTATTTTTTCCTTATATAGCTGTGTCATCCCATTAGTTTTGTGATTTTCTTAATGCATTTGTATTTCATGTTTTGTTGTTGTGTTTGGTGCTTAAGGGCCCATGGAAATCATCCAATCCACAAAGCCACTTACACTAAGCACTACAAGTAATGAACAGCTTATTTTACATGCATATAAAATTTGTTGATTCACATATTTTACTTCTTTAGTGAAGAAACAGATTTCCAAACAAAAATCTTTTAAATTAAATATCATCTTAGGCACTAACAATAAGCAAGTGCCTTCTCGTTTAATATACTGCCCTCTCACAACAAAAACTTGGAAAACACTAATCTACAATGTGTTATTTTACAGATTATCTATCATGGCAGACCTCATTTTTGAGTGGTTTAGTTATACACCTGTGTGGATGGAAAAAAGCTCACCATTTCTAATTAAAAATAAATAAAAATCTCCAAAAAAAAAAAAATTGCATTAGAAATTATAAGTTAAATGGCAACTGTCTGCAGAATAAGAGCAAAAGGGAAAAGTCATAACTCACCTTGCATGCTGTCAAACATTCTTATTGTGCCTGGACTGTAATCATGTTCTGCTCACCCCTAATTATTTAATGCCCATAGTTCACAGACAAAGTTCAGAACATTGAAACCTCATCTGAGACAATTAGCTTCCTGTGCAGAGGCCCATGGAGCGAGGTGTGAGGAGTTCACTGAGCTCTTAACTGGGTCTCAGCACGGCTAAAACATTTTGCAAAAAAGAATGATTTTGGTATGAGAACTAATGGATTCACACAAAATAACCACAAATATGCTGCTGCTACTATTCCTTCTACTACTACTACTACTACTAATAATAATAATAATAATAATAATAATAATAACAACAACAATCATCATCATCTAACCAAAAATCACATTATCTGCTATCTTCACACCTCTACAGCCAATGCAGTTTCATTTTAAAGTTAGGGAAAAACATAACTAGGTGTTGATGAAGCATAGAAAAGAAATTCATAAGGCAGAAGTAGAACATTTGCATATGTTCAGATTTGTTTATGATACACAATTAAGTAATATGGGTTATGTAGAAATTACATCCAGTCAAAAATGTAACATGAAATTATAGCTAATGCTAATGAGTTCATAAGATGTGTATAGATTGTGTTATAAACTCTTCATACAGCCTTTATAAATGGATTATTACAGCTTTCAATTATATGCTGAATGCTCTTTTTGGAAATCCACAAATTATGAACCAAATTAACCATAAACAGATAATTGTTCTACTTGAAAATGATCCCTTACATTCAGATGTTTTCTTTGAAAATCCTTTTCACAAGTATGACTGAAGGGCTGAATCCACTGGCTCTCACCTCATTCCATCATAGACTATATATAAGGCAGCTGTTACAAATTATTTAATATGAATGTCCATGCATGCTTATCCCTTTCAATCATAGACTATTGGTATATTTGACAGTTGCTGCAACCAGTATTTTTATATCACTATGAACCAGTCATGATTTATATGGTAAATCATGCACACACATCAGCTTTAGTTAAAATGCTATGTGACATTTTAGGCTCGATATGCTTCATATGGTTACACTTGACATGATTTAATTTCATATGCTCAAGTATGCATCATGCCACACCCTTCAGAATGATTTTGACTGCAGTAAATGGCAGATTACTGGTTGAATTAAAATCATAACTCAGTGATATCATGTTTTTGCAAGTGTGTATACCTTGTGATTCAGGGAGCTAAAAACTTATGTTTGATGAAAATCACAGTTATGTCCATGTATTTTTTTTTATTTTTATATGTGTCATGTGTTATGTAATTGTATGAGTGTAGGCTCTAAAACGCCAAACACTCCAATTTACTGGTATGCATTTCAGTTTTACTCTCATCTTAAAGTTTTGCAAACGCAGTACTAAGACAAGCTCTTAACTTTGAAATGCAAATGATTTAACTGTATGACACTGTACATTTAAAATGGGCTCCTCTTTTAGGTTTATATTTCCACCTGCAAAGGAATGATGATAGATTATCACCTCATTAGGTGTTATATTATTGTATATTGTTACAGTCTTTAATATGGTAACCTATGTTTGTCAGGAAATAAACATTTATGTCTGAAAGAATCTATATTTCATATGAAATTACATCAAGCTTATTATGAATCAGTGAATGCAAGTATTATTTTGTGGTTTCAATCTAAATTGAATGCAAAGTTCATTAGCAAAACTGTTGCCACTATGACCATTTCATCAACATTTTTTGATAATTTTACATAAAACTGGTGTGAATGTGCAAGTGAAATTTCCCCAGTACCCCTGATATTGTTGTGAGTAGGACAGAAAAATATTCCCTATTGAAAAATGAATGTCCCTCAAATGTGACAAAAATGCTCCAGCAAATATGTTAATGGGGCAAAACAAATAAAATAAGTCCTTGCACCATGTCTCTGTGATTCATTAGGCCTCACAACATCATGGAATATCATACATTACATTATAATTATTTAGCTCACAACCATCACAATGGTAATGAACAAGATCTGCACTCTCAGACAACAACCGCAGCCTCATAGCATAGTGAAAAGGTGAAGCATCACAAAACCTGTAATGTGACTAATTATGCCATCCTATTAAATAGACAGAATAATATAAATATATAACAGTACAATATAAGTGTGAGATGAGATGCACTGTAACCATTACAAAAAAAATACACAATCTGAAGAGTAGGGTCATCAGGCTGGAATGAAAGATGGAAAGAGAAAGAGACAGGTCCTTTGTTGTCCTGCCCACCTTGGAAAGCCCATTACAGCTGTACAGACAGGACTTGTGAGTGGGAAGAGTGACCAAGTGCGACCTTGCAGGGAAGGGAAAAACCGCTCGCCAACAGGGTGCGGGTAATGTGCAGATCCTGTGGAGAGCCTTCGATATGAACGGGCTGTTGCAGTACTCCACCTGTTGCTCCAGAGCCCTGTCCCTGCTGATGGGGTTTTCTGTACTGTCTCTTGCAGTTACTGGACACACTGCTAAAGACCTGCTGCAGAACAGGGGTGTATCATAAAGTAATGCAGTGTGCTAATGGGATTCAAGGCTAAAGGGCAATACAGTTATGGATCAGTAACTGCCATGATGTATAAGGCATCCCTCCTTCCCCTCATTCTCATCTATTGTACACTTATTCTGCTATGCTACTTAGCAAGCCATAAGTCCAGAATGTAGAAATGTAAAAATGGAAATGATAGGTTATTTAAGTTCATTCACCATCGAATAAAGTCAGGAAAAGGAACTGCTGTGAACTTTAAATTAGCCCCTTAAAAGGAAACTTGTGAAACTGTGGTAGGCAACATCAGTGATGCAATGCATGGTGCATTACATTACATGACTTTTTTTTTGGTCTTTAACCCTGTGCGTACTGAGTTATTATTTATCTTATATTTCATCTATCCTATTTTATATGTGTTATTTGGCTATTGTATTGCATTATCTCATGCAACATATTATATCTATTTTATTTCTTTTATTGTGTAGTGTCTCTACATCATGTGAGCTACTGGACACCTGAATTTCCCCAAGAGGATAAATAAAGTATCCATCCATTCATCCATCCATCCATCCAACTACATTTTGGCATTTAGCAGACTCTCTTATCCAGGGTAATGTGCATTTCCAGAGCTTGATATTTACAGAAGAAATTCAGGTTAACTTCCCTCAAGGGTATGATGACAGTTTACTCCCCTCCCCACCCTGCTCCACCTCCACTTGGAAATCAAAAAAGCCCAGTTCCAACAAAACAGTTCCAACAATATGGAATCTTTGAGCTCTGTATATCTTACCCTGACAGCCTTGTTGGCTGGTCTGTTGAAAAGTGACCGCCAAATAAATAAGAAAAATGAATATTAGCCAATAATAACAAGCCAAGTGCCTATTGTCTCCAAATAAAATTCATAAAAGATTCACTGAGTATGATTTCAAGAGAGTGTGTAATATGCATAATTGATTTTCATATCCAGGGGTATGCCAAGGAGCTGGGATAAGAAAACAAAAGTTTGAGTAAAAACAATAATGTTTGACTAGAACACAGATGGTGCCTGTAACTCCGAGATTCCATCCACGCATGGGGAGGAAACAGAATATGTTTAAAACAGGCCATCTGTTTCTTTTATAGCTGAACACAGCTTTAAAGCTTCCACATTAAAGCCTCTGCCATTAAGTGATACAGACTATGTGTATCAACGAGATGGGTATTTGCCTTATCTGGAGGTCATGATGGCAAAACATCAATGCTTCCAATAAAGTGCGATGCTGTGGAAAGGTATTTGACCCCTGTCTGATTCTCTGCCTTTTTTCATACGTGTCACAAAATGACATGAGATCATAGAGAAAAACCAATATTAGATAACAGAAAGTGAGAAAATAACATATTTTCATACTTATTTAATTTACTTACGAAAGAAAGTTATCTGACACTCAATACTCTGTGTGAAAACTAATCCTTTAGAATTCTCTGATGCAGACAATAATTCACGGTTGTCAAGGTCTTGAAGGAGAAAAGCATCTTCACAACATGGCACAACATACACCACACTTGGCTGTTGCTGTTGGTACAAGGTTCTTTCTGTGCAGCATTTGATGTTCACAAAACATAAAACAGGCCATGTCCCTCAGAATTTTCCATTGTTGACTCATCTGCTCCAAGAAGATTGTTTCACAACTCTTGAGGACCCTCCAGGTGTTTTTTGTAACCTTGAGATGAGCATTCATGTTCTTTGTGGTGAGCAGTGGTTTTTCCCGTGCTCGTTTCATATGAATCCCATTTTTTCCAGTGTTAAACTGAAGTGGTCAGTGCCTGCAGTTCCTTTGTAGTTGCTCTACAGTTCTGTGTGACATGCTAGACAGCTGTATGTTGGAGATGTTGTGGCATTATGGTCATTTCTGGGAGATCTACTGCTGTCTCAGACTTTCACACCTTGGACAGTATGGCCCTGCCTGTGCTTCAGAGACACTGTAGATCAGAATAAGTAGTTTCTCAGGCTGGAAATTTCACATTTGTACTTGTCAAGGAAGGTCCAAATCAGTCAGCATTATTTACCAAAATGTTTAAACAACTGACCCGAATGATATCTTTAACTGGGTGGAGTTAAATGGGGAATATAATTTCTGCATACCCACAGACTGCAGTTTTCATTACCTTGTACAGAAATAAAATGAAAGAAGCATCACACATTGGTGTTATCTTTCTCTCACTCTCTCTCTCTCTCTCTAAAAGATCTGACCAAACTAAATGTGAAAAATGTAAACATTCAGAAATACCATCTTTTCACATTCCATATAGGAATGCAAAATAAGTGTGGTACCAAATACTATGGGCTATTGTGAACACACAGTTGTGTATAGTCATGTTTATTTATACATTTACATTTATTTTTTCTTTTAACATCTGTTGAAACAATGAATAGAGGTGATATTTTCTTTTTGCCTGTCTTACCATTAATATGCAGAGAAAACCAGTTACACACACACACACACACACACACACACACACACACACACATACATACACACACAAAGTGTTTCACCTCATTCAACAATGCCCTCGATCCAAACAATCAAATAAAAATGAAGGAAGGCAATTTATTGTTTCAAAGTCGCAGAAGCATTCATTTCTGTGTCCTCCAAGACCCAAGGCATCAAAATCAAGATTAGAGGATCAAGGAGGCATCAGAACCTTTTCTGGGCAGACAGGAATTCGTATTCCACCTCTTGAAATTCCAGATTGTTATTGCTTCTGACAAACGAAAGATCCTGGAGGTGTTTGTATGAACAGCAGATTAATTATTCATCACATTTTTCCTTTGAATTGGATTGCCTTTTTCTTTGTTTTCTCTCCTGCCAGTGTGTCCTGCCATCAGACAAATGGAACACAATGGTCTTGATTCAATCAACATTTGTCCTTAACTTTGACTCATAAACACATTATTATTCCTCACATGTTTATGTATTGTTTCATAAATGCAGTTTGGAAAAATATACAGTCACCATAATACATTACAATGTACTTTTAAGTCAAAGTTGTCAACTTATGATGGTTGAATCCATATCAATGAAGCCCCATTCTTCATCGACAGATACACCCAAAAGCATGACCAAGTAAAGGGCAGTTCTACAGTTGTTATCTGTGGCATATGTTTGAGTTCAAACTTGCAAGTCTGAAATCTACATCAGTTTGAATATAATCAAATATGCAAACGTGCTATATTTGCATAAATATTGTTATTTTGAAATGCTGTTTTCATTACAGAGTACAATGGAAGACAGGAATTTTTCATATTTTACTTTCAACAGAGCTGACAAAATGTGATACATTTATGAGCTTATGTATTTTTAACCGTACATCAATGCAATTTATCATTCTTTCTTTGTAATAATAATCTGATGATGAGGAAAAAGAAGAATGCAGGTGCCATCAAGTTGTTTGTATAGTTGAATGCACTCTCCAGTAACAGACAGGAAACCAAAGCATTTCAGAATTGAACATCAGTGAATCACTCTATAGATTAGGATTAAAGGGCGATAGCCTGCTCTCTCTCAACAAAGTGATATGTTAAGTTGTATAACACACCAATTTTTAAAAAACATTTTTGAGCATTAAGCCAAATGCCATTGACCTAAGGATACTGCCAGCTTGAAACTAATGAGCAAGATAATGCTAAATTCAGCATGTGACAAAACACCTCTCTGTTTTTTACTTTTGCCTTTGTATTCTCATATTGTAAGTAGAATATAATATAGCCTTATGTGACTTTATGTGTGAGGTTCTCCTCAGTGAGATCCAAGTGCATAAGAGGACACAACTGTAATCTTAAAACTAATGGGCTTTTACTCTTACAGAAAAAAAAAAAAACAGGAAATGGGGTAATGTTTTCAGGCTTTGCTTTAAAAACAGATGTGTTATATCTCAGAAACCTTTCATTGAAGGAGGTGAGGCTTGACACTGAATTTGGTCTTTTTTTATTGGAAAGTATCATTGTAAGATGATAGACAAAGATTCAGTCCGTAAATATCTTCAGTGCATTGTGATAACAGTTCAGTTAAAAGATCGAAGGGCATGTGGAGTGTATTCTTTAGAACTGTGGAAAGAGGAAAAACATCACGCACAACCAATAGAAAGGGCACTCCTTTATCATCTTACAAAGAATCGTAATCCACAGTGTCTCTTGACCATTGCAAAAACTGCCAGGGAAAACAGTTAAAAACAGCCCTTAAAAATGCAGTGTGAAATATTTTTATTTTCTTCTCTTCATACATGGATCTGAAACATTCCACAAATGAAAAATGTGGTAACAGGACATGACATCCAAATGTAATACATGTGAACATACCAGTTCACATAGTAACTGCTGACCCCATGATTTCTGGGTGTGTAGTAAAAGCTGCTGTCTGGCCTCCTGGTGGCGCTCATAGTTACAGGTGTGAGCCCTCTGACTGGGTATTGGATTCCCAGCCGCACCATTACCGGCTATGACCAGAGGTCCACATTGGTGAGGCAACAACTGGGCCAGCTTCTTTGGGAGAATTAAGGGGTAAAGCACCTCCTGGTTGGCCAGGTGCCTGTGGAGGTATGAGCTAAATATATCCTCTGGTATAATAGGCAGCATATAATTGCCAGTACATTTTGATGTGGAAAAAGCAAGGGCTTGTCAGAGGAATGACATGAGGAATGCTTCCCCCTGAAGTTGGTGGGAGTGGGTTGCTAAACATTCCAGCGCAGGGAAAAATGGGGAATATGTCTAAGAAATATATATTTCTCAGGAGAAACCATTAAACGTAAGATATATCAGGGCATGTTAGTTTCAAAAATATCTGTGGCGTTTATGTTTTTCAAATGTAAAATTGTGAATTTCATAAGTCATATAAAGTATTGAGCCTCTGTTATCCATCTTGCTGTCAATACAGGTGCGAAGAACATCAAAGATGAAAATCATGACCTTGATTCAGCTGTCATTTTCAGCTCTCTTTGGTGCTTAAAAATAGAAATACACAATTGCACAAAGTAAACACAACAATCAATACATACTGGTGAATTTAATAACTCACAGGCAAGTAAATGTGATTAGTCAAACAGAAAAAAATCAGCTGCAACAGTTAAGCCCTTTTCCCAAAAGACACTCCCTGTATATCCTGGTTCCTTCAGTGTGTCTCTGTCATATGACTGTTACCTTCTACCACAACTAATTTAATAATCATCTTCCAACACTTCTTTTCTTGTGATCCTGTCCTCTCTGCCCTCCATTGACTTTTTGTCCCATCAGTCTGTTTATTCTGCTACATCTGCATCCATGTCAACGCCTACAGGTCAGCAGAAGCAAAGTCCTCTGACCCGCAGCAGTCGGCCGAGCTGCTTGCACACCAGGTCAAAGCGTGCTCTAGGGGGGTTGTGGGGGTGGTGTGGGGTTTGCTCCTCGAGCCGGATGCGATTGACTATCATTCCGTCTCCGTCGCGTTCTCCAAATCCTGCATCACTTCTGCTGTGACATCCCTTTTCCAGGCATAAATCCAAGCAACAGCAATAACCCACACAGACCACTCCCTCTCTCCTCCCTCACTCCTCCCCTCGTACTGCAGGTGACTCTGCTGCTCTTTGAGGATAAGGTTGCGGACATCCAGAGGCTTTTTATGTCCTGCAGCTTCATCAGAGTGCCATGGACTGCCAGAAATTAAAAATACATTAAAAAGAGATTTCTCAACCTGATGATGATGCAATAAACCCAACCTGGCCTACAGGAGCGGAGGGACAGGGTGACCTGCGCTGCAGATCAGAGTGATGCCTCGCTCGCTTATTGGGCCAGTTTCTCTTTAAATAAAGAAATGGACTGCAATTACAAAAAAACGTCTGTCACAATTTTAAGTCCATCCTCGTGGGACCGGATTGGGTTGTGAGGCTTTTACTGAGATGAGGGTGGCAATGACATGAGTGATCTACACACACCTGTGTAAACAGTTCACAGTGAACCAATTAGACAAAGTGGACATCTGAATCACTTGCGTTCTGCTACAGTAAGTGAAGTGCAGAGGTTCTCGAGAATAGTGAAGCACACATTCACACACACACACACACACACACACACACACACACACACACACACACACATACTTAAAGATTCTTTTTTTTCAGTTGAGAGAAAGTAGAGGAAATACAGACAATACAGGCTTCTCTGGTACTCTCTCCTCAACCCTGTGTTAAATTGGAACACGATGGTGTACATCTTTGTTCAATGCCTTTTATTGAGGTCACTTAAAATACTCATAATAGGTTTTGTCATAATGACTGCTACATAACTCCGCTCTGTCCACCCCATTGTAATACTGGATCTGTGTGGTTAGAGGTAAGGTCTTGGATATGGGTTTATCCCCATGAGTGGGCATTAGTCAAACATATCCTTGTGCAATATTCACCCCATTTATACCAACAGGGAAAAGCTGAGCTGAAGCTGTAATTTTCCGTGCAATTATTCAACTACAAGAAAAAAAAGTAAGTACGTATACTCTGAGGTGGCCACACATTTAAAGCTGAAATATAAAACTTCTCACCAGTGTGGCAATGAATACAAATTACTACAACACTGAATTAAAACATCTGAACCCAACTAACGCTAGTATTCACAGGGCTGAGGAGGTGTCTCAGATGATATATGAGTAAAAAAAAGTATAAATGTATACAACGCTACCAATGGTAGCATGCGACACATCAAATGAATTGCATCACAATGACATAACGATTGTGCTGACCTGTGTCAGTGTGTGGGTAGCAGTCAGACTGGGTCGTGATTAACACCAGTGCAGCATGGGGTAATACTGAGTGCTCACACAGTGCTGCTGATCTTCTTATGGGAAAGGCAGCCTTTTACAACACATATTTATAATTTTAGTTCTCTATCAGTTACATATGTTAAAAACATAGTGTTCTGTCATTATATCAGAACTGGTAATTAAGTGAACATACTCACTGTTTGTAATCTTTTAATCTTTTTCTAGGCTTATATTTTTAATGACTTCATATTTACCTGGCAGTGATAAAGTTTGTTTTCATTCTGTTAGCTCCATGATTCACTGTCATCCTTGGGAAACCCACACTAATGTTCGCCTTTTTTATATTCTTATTTTCATATTATTTTAGCTTGCCATTCTCTTAATCTTTATTTTCTCATGCCTTAGACCACAAAGATGGTATCAGCAAAATTTGAGAGAGGAGTGATATTTGGATGAAAATGAACACACTGCGCACTGCTCTTTCTTAACACTAGTTGAAATGATTTGCTGTTGACACCTAACTTATTCTAAAAGCACTATAGTGTATGCATCAATTACCACAGACACCATGTGAATCAGAGTGAAATGTGTGCATACACTAAAATGCAAATAAGGCAGAAATGTATCCTAATGAGGTTGATTGATGATGCCCCCTGATCTTTCCTCTCCTCCAGCAGCCGTCTCTGATGTATCCCAGCCACCCAGCCTCCCTCCTCCCTCCCTCTCTGGATCTACCTCTTTTCCCCCGCTTTCAAGCAATCTGTCCTGATCTGCTTTCATTCAGCTCCCACTTAAATACCTCCCTTACCTCTGGCTGTTTCTCTGCTGCTGTCAGACTCACTCTGCATATCGTATTAAAGTTGGTCATGAATAGTCAATGATTCAAATTGATGACAAACAAAAATGTAATCAATATTCAAAATCGGTACAGTTTATCATTCTGAAAACATAAATTTGTAAGTAGTGTGGTTTTGCTTTTGATACTCAGAATGGGACTGCTGATAGCCTTAGGCTCTGATGCCCCAAAGTCTTCCCTTGGCAGCATTGATGTTTCTTTCGTGCATGCCTAACCCTCATTAGAGTCATGTAAAGTATCGGGGGTTATGCAGGGTAACATTAGTGCCAAATGAATACCCATATCAGGAGGTCCTGACATTGGACATGTATTAAAGCGCTATAATACATGCAAATGGAGTGCATGGGTTGAGAAATGAGATCAGAGAAAGGGATATTTGGATGGTTATGTCTATGCCCAGACTGTTAGCAGTAGTAGTATGTGTCACAACACCAGTTTTGATAAATTGAGAAACCAACTTGTGAAGCAATTGGCCTTGAGAGAAGAGGGGAGCAACTGGTGTACCAGAATGCAAAATGTTCATCCTTGCACCTTTCATAGTCAAGTGGGCTTTTAGTTGCCACAAATCACACATTTTTTTTTTCTCTCTCTCTCTCTGACATGCAGTTTTCACATTCCATGAGATTAAAAACATTAACTAAAACACTTCAGCGATGAATCTCGGAATGTATTTATTTATTTCATTATGGTAGATAAAATACAAGGTTAATTTGCCTGTCCATATATTGCTCAGTTAATCAATGGCACTTCTTTTTCAGCTGAAAGCACTGATGCTCAATACAACTTTCAGCCCACAATCACAATCGAAAAACCCGCTACTGAAATCCCCATTTGATATACAAGGCTAATATGCTAACCTGCTGCACAGGATGAGGGCTATGTGACAGTTAATCCAATGCCAGAGGCTCAAACCAGTATGCACAGAGCATTATAATCTATCACCTTGAAGGAAATTAATTGTAGTTATTCAATTATGTGAACATTATCCACATTTATTCAGCAATGACACTCAATTTTGTTTTCAGTTAACTAGAAAAATGTCTATTGTTTTTAAAAAATGTATAAAAAACAATGGTAATGTTAGATTGTTATTTACAAATGAAGTAATATAATCATTGTATTTCAACCTGTAATAGGTTTTGGATAAAGCCCAGTAAGAGCTCCTGTCAAAGTTTTAAATTACCAGCTGCTCTGCTCAGTACTCTGGTGCTCCAATACCTCAGGGCTCACAATAGTTTCTCACAAGTGGCCTTCAAATAATAAAAATTTGACCAGAGAAATGTAGCAGAAAATGCAATGTCTTGGGTCGGATGGCTTGATATTCTGCCAGCACATTTTAATTTGGTATGCGAATACTCAGATAATAAATGACTGTAATAGCAACCACCATTTCAACTTTACAAGAGAAATGACAAAAAGATAAGAGTGGAAGTTATGAATATGAATTATGGGTACATGCAAACTACTCGTGTTTTGCCAATGAGTATTTTTTTTACACCTACACACTTCACCCCTGACTCTCCCTCCACATCTCATACACACACACACACACACACACACACATACACACACACAGACAGAACTTTTCTGTCTATCTTTTGATCCACTTCATGGATGATAAGGACTGAAATCCCATGTGCTAAGGTTATAATTAAATTAAAAGCGAGAAATCAACATCACAATTTTGTCCCTTGTGAAAATTCATCAATATTTATTTTTATTTTCTTGAAGAAAAACAAACAGTTTATGGATGGGAAATATGTGTGACTTATATCTTAGTCTATGGGGTAAAAATACCCCAGATTAAAATGAAGAAATAATCTCACATAAAGGTCAGTACATTTCAGTGCAAAAGTAAGGTAAAATGATGGTTCTGTTGTGAGGAGGGAAAGCTCGTGCCAAGGGAGTGTAGGCACAAAAATAATTATATAAAGGCTTTCCTTCCTCCATTACAATTATTCAAAACACCACACCCTGCGCTATGTGTACATCTCATTTATTCAGCTAAGCTTTTGGTCCCTAGACCTTCATCAGAGATTTAGCCCCAGTTCTTTCACTCATTAAAACATGCTGGTCCTCACTCACCTCTTACCTCATACTCTTGAGACCTGGCACAATGCACAGCCAAGGGGGTATATGGCATTTATGAAACCGTCATCCCACACACTGTGTCCGATAGAGAATAATACAAAAATTATAAATTAGCATGGCGCGCCAGGGAGAATGGGATTCCCAAGGTCTTCTGACGCAAAGCACACAAACAGCCTTGCCGAGACATGGATTTATTAGCAAAGGTCTGCTGGAGAAAACACACGGCTAATTTAACACACTATGACTGGGGACATTTTGATGAATGGGCCAACCCATACTTGCATACACGTGTACCACAGTGGCCGATTTACCAAAGTCGGCTGGACGGCACAGAGGTTGAGGATTACTGAGGGAAAGCGAAATAAAACAAAAGCAAAAAAAAAAAAAACTATTTACAAATTTAGATTCCTTGTCAGGCTAAATGCAGTACCTAATCAAATGTTATACAGAGAGCCAATTGTTTTGGTTAATTTAACACAGATGAACAATCTTTTGTTTTAGTGAGGCTGAAGGTCTGAAAAACGTGAAACATTGAAACTAGTCAGGTTGCTAAAGCTGTGGGCAGATGCTTTTGACAGCATGTTCATTGCATTCTCACTCTACCGTCTGCTGCGCAAAACAAAGCTAATCCTCCATCAGACCTATGTCCTGCACCTGTCAGGAGTGCTTGACATGATACGACCAACCAAAAGAAAGCAAGCCTGAGAGATGTCAAACCTGCACCTGATCCTGGAAATGTAATGGTTATTCTGCACACAATCGTTGTATTTAATAATGCAAATATGGAAAGCATGTTTTAATCCTTTCTTGAAGCATTTTTTTATGAAAACCTACTGCCATCAAGAGGCAGTAGACTGCTTACTCTTACTTAGCATGCAAAGCATAGCAACATAGCAAGAAGAAACAACAACAAGAAACAAGAAAAAACATCATTGAAAAAAGCAGTGAGTGAATGGATGGCCAAGACACTGCGCAATGGCAGTGGTACAGGTGTTGAGATCAGGAGTTTACTTATGGAGCATGTACTGGAGCATGTCTCCCTGCAAACCTTACCCCGCGCCACCCTGATGGTATAACGGTCTGCCAGGGCAGGGCTTTGTAGAGAAGGTAAATAGTCACTGTGTTTCCAACATCTGGATTCCCAGATTGCCGAGTGAAGGGGGAAATCAAGCATGACTCCTTAATTGCCTGCAAAGACTGGAACCACTCTCTGAAGAGGACGGCTGCCTGCCAGCCCCCATCTCGCTGGAGCCTGATGAAAACACATTCGCTGTGATGGGCTGTCAGCAAGGCCATCGGTCACCGGGGGACATGTGTGCCACTGGCCAGCAGCCTCTGTGCATGGAGGGAATGGAGGCTGCAGTCACTGGGGATTGTCCCCTCAGCTGCAGAAAAAGCAACCATCAAATGATGTAGATCACTATGTGAATGAGCCACCACAGGATGTCTTATCCAGCTCTGCCTATATTAAAATACCATCACTCTCAAGTCAGGGGCAAGGGTGTGGTCAGGGACTTAAATGACCCTACATAAACATTTAGCCTGAATGTGTTAAGGTTAGCTCTTAACACTAGAACCTCAGAGGATTTCAATTGTATGTTATTGGCAGTGTTAAGATTTTCTGCAATGGAATAAAATGCTGCTGTCTTCTCCTGACTCATTTGGATTATTTAATACCTGTCTGCTGTTTCAAAAGGCTAGAACACAAAAATGTTGTATTCTTCAACTTATGCGCTGTCAAAATGATGGCAGATCAATTCTTTTGGATTTGTCTTTCATGTAGACCCCTGTTTAGATGCTCTTTAGACTGTGCTCTTAACATAACTACAATTCCTAAGTTGTTCAGTCATCAGGTTGCCTTCATTGTTATCATGTGCTAGCGTTTTGCACTTTCCACATATCAAGTGCTTTTGTCCATCTACCTACATCAATATGTTGGCATAAACTGAAATTATCTAACATTGAAAGGAAACTTATTGTTTTGGGAATGACATGACATCTGTTTCTATGATTACTGATAAAGAAATATCATGTAACAGTTAGATCTAAAAAAAATTCAGTTTGACCAAATTGAAACATGACATTAAAACTTTCTTTATGAAAATATTTCTCCTGCAGAGTCAGTGAAGATGCATACATAACTGAAAAAAATGATCAGGGAGAAATTGATGATGGAATAAAGAGCACTACCCAGAGTGCATTGGGCATATTAAACAAATGGAAGCTACAGTGTGTCATAATGGGAATTGCATGAGCTAAACGTGTAGTAAATATGTTACCACAACTACAGGAGCGTTTCACTTGTGTACATTATGACCATTTGAGGTATTTATGCAAAAATACATTCAGTTAAGTTATTTAATTCATAGCTCATTGTAACTTATTGCAAGGAACTCATTCTCAATGGTATAATCAGTGATGTAGTCAAGGGTATACTCATGTATGCATTGTATACACACATAATATTCAGGGGATGGCCAGTATACCTACCCATTAGACTTATTAAAATTAATAGGTGTGAGATTTGAAGTTACAGTATGCTCAACTGCTCAGAAAATACACCCACTACAGCATTTACCATGACACCACTGGGTACTATTCTTAAAGTGTAATACAAACACAAGCACAAGGAAATGTGTAGTTTTCTTATCAGACCACCTTTTGCTGTTGTTAATGTACTGTTATGAAATGGCTACGATATGTATAATTACGAGGCTTTAGGGCTGCCCGCTCATTGAAAGCTTGGGGTTTTGGAAATTGCTCAGGTTTTCTGCTTGTGAAATAAATGGATACAGCACTGAGCAACACGTAAAGCATGTTTGAAACAGGCTCTTGTATAAATGTGCTCTGCACAGCAGTACTGAGATTAAAGTCATTAACACATGTCCAATTGTTCTTTGTGCATGAGGCACGTGGCATATAACCCGCAAGCCACCAAAGAGACAAGACACATCTCACATCAGCAAGCAACTTCAATTAAAGGTTATTACCAGTGAGCACTGTGAGACTGAGAAATGAATTTCTACCTGCTGGGAACTATGTACAAGCACTGCAACATAAAATATTTTTTTGCAGAAAATTAAATTCTTTATGCTGCTTTTTGGCTACAGATCCTTTTTTGTCATGTCAGTCCTGTAACATGACTGTTTGTTTGTGCCAGCTCGTTTGTGAATGAACATGAATGATTTAATTATCTTCCCACATGTTGTTTCACTGTCCAAAGTGTTCCTCTGGCAACCAAAACATACACACAGAATTCATAGTTGCCAATATGCAACTGAAATCATCAAGCATTGCTTGGTGAGTATAATGTTATTTTCATATGATGCTTGTGATTCATATTTAAATATCACGATTAAAAAGACAATACTGAATGATTCAATATGTTGGCCTGTAAAATGAAATCTGAGCGTACAGGTAAATGTAACTGTAGCTTTAAATGGTATTTTGGAATGATGTGATAATTTCCTCCTTTGAAGCATAGCTCTGTAAACACAAAAAAACACAGTCCACAACAGTTAATTGCTTATTTAGCTGTGACCAGTCTATTGAAATCAAAAGTATGTCAACAAATGTAACTCATTTTATTCCCATATTATTTCAAGGAGAGGCTGGCATTTCAGGGATATCTGTGATAATAAAGATGAGTTGATGTGGTTGTACTGGACTTTGGTTGGTCAGAGTGTGCTTCTGACCAATCAGACTCCTTCTTTATCAAAATGTTCTTATTAAACAAGATTTTTTTTCATTCCTTGATATTGAGGAGATGTTCTGAAATAATATTATACACACTAGCTTTACTTGGGATTTCCAATACATGTGGAATGTGATGTCCTCATGTTTTTGTTTGGTTGAGTTGCAAAGACTTCTGAGAGAGAAATGTATTCAAGCTTCCTCGCCGCCTTTTGGGTTCAGAAAAAAAGGCGTTTAGACATTTATACACAGTATGACATCCGTAGATTGTTTCTTCAGTGGTTCTACATATAAAAGCCGGGTCAGCATGGAAACTTCACCGTTTACCCTTAAATGTCATGTACCAGTTCCTGTATTCCCTTTGTTCACATTCTTTCTTATCAGCGGGGGTCTTCACAGCAGCCACTGCAGGAGATAACACAGAACTCTTCTTTCATCTTTTGTGATCTTGTCACCAGTACTCTTTATGAAGTAGTTTTTTTTTTTTTGGTATTGTGAGGAAAATCACACTAAGGAGTTTGACTTTTACGTGGTGTCCTGATTGACAGAGAATTGAAACAAAGTTATAAGTGAATGATTAGCCATGTATGTTTTTCTATATCTGCAGAATAAGTTGCCACTTTAAGGCTGGAATAAATAACACAATTGTTGCATACATCAATGATGAGATAATTAAAAACAATGATACAATTCTTTGAATTCATGCTGATAAAAGACTTTTAATTCTCCTTTGATCCATATTTTAATTTCAAAGAAAACCTGAGGAACAGTAGTCATATCAATCTAATTGAAAACTGTTAGAAATCTGATGGTTGTTTGTAGTACTACAAGAAAAAGAGAGAAGTTAATCCAGAGGGGTGCATACTGTGCCTCCAGAAACCTCAAACAGGCAAGCAGATAGTTGCCAGCTAGTTAATGCTATATGAAACATAAACAAGCATATCACAATGATAACACCTTTAACTGTATCTTGAACATCACAGTGCTGATAGAAATTTTTACAATAAAACATTTTTTTCTGGAGAAACACTGAGGAAATTGGTGTACCTCTATCTAACCCTAACTACCTCTCTGATTAAGCTGCATGCATTTCAAGGCCATTCATTTCAGCTTTTGTATTTTTGTACACTTATTAAATTTTAATTTACCCAAAGACATTCATTCTGTGCTCCTAATTGTAATGAATACATTAAACAGTATAAAGCAGAAGGTTGAGAGTCATCAGGATGTACATATCAGGGTTGGTGGACTATCCAGCCAGCAAACTGCATATGGGCAGGGTAAGTGACATTCTTTAAAGGACCTTGTTTAATAACTCATATATGGATATGCCGACAGATTAATCCAAGAAGCACTCAAATCTTTACCTGGTTATACAGTGAAAAGGTCCTAATAAACACCCAGGGGCTCAGTGCTGTACCATGAAGCATCAAACTGCATCCCAGAGTGCTCACTCCTAGACCCTCTGCACAACTGTATCTGAGTTCCCTCCTCAACTCCACCTGGGGACGGTGTGACAGTTTGGGGAGTACACAAACGCACATTGATTACTTGCCAAATCGATGAGTGGGATGGAGTATTGGCATATGCCTGTGTGCCATGCCAACCACCGATAGCTGACATGATGGATACCACAAAACCACATAAAAACAAAAGGAAAGGAAAAGAACTTCTTCCACTGGCAGAGGCTCTGCAGGGACACACACCCCACTCTTAGCTCTCTCTCTCTCTCTCTCGCTCCTGCTCTTTCCCCAGCTGCCTTTACAAACTCACAGTAATTGCCGAATCGTGCACAGGTCCACTGTCCCCACCCCCTCCACATTCTCACACGGTCTGCCTATCAGTGCACCCCCACCACCGCCGACACGTACTGAAATATACAGTCTGTTTGCTGTCTGCAGCTCAGCTTACATTGCAAGAGTTTCACTTTGATTACCAGGCATCTGCTAAACCACAGCAATCACACATATACAGTACGGATACAGCTAATGGGACAGCACAGACAATTTTAAAGTTGGATTTTAGCCAGAAATGTATATTAGCAGGCAAGTTAGCAGCTACTTTGCTCAAGTGCACATTGATTGCCTCCTTGTACTCACATGCATATAGTTTCTTTGACCTAAATCTATCCAGTGTTTCCATCATATGTCTTCAGAAGTCTCAGGCTAACATGTTCCTAAGATCATAAAAAACATAAATACAAAAGTAAATATAAGATGGTAACAGAACTGACATCAATAAAAAATCATATTGCACTTACAGAAAATTATAATTTCACAATAAATTTCATCAAAATATAGACATTCATTATGAGATAACAAATGAAGAACTACTTAAAAAAACGTATATAATGTAAGTATTTACTTCTAATCTGTTATGTATTATATATATAATTGTTAAATATTTTATTGTAAAGATTTAAATATAATTAATGTCAGTAGTTTATGTAATATTTATTGTCTCTATTCGTCTTGCACGACTTATCAAACTCAAAATTAATGTGCCTAACTACCGATTTCCACTGGGGATTCTCATCATGGCTAGAGAGCTGACTGGATATCAGTGACTGTTTGGAAAAAGGAGAACGGTAGAAGGGCAGGGATGGGTGCTAACCTTCCTTCGTCTGGAATTCCTGAATGCAGAGAACAATTTAAAACTGCCCAAGAGAGGCTTTCATTTAATTACATTTACAATATGAGTATTGTATGTGCATAATAAACAAACTGAATCAATATCTTGCCCCATGCAATCGTAGAGAACATATTTTTAAGGATTTTTTCATCCTTGCAACATTTATATCAGTTTGCAAATCCCTTTTAGCATTCATCCTAGACTTGCCATTCTTGCTAACCACGAATCAACACAAGGTGTAAAATTATTCGCCTGCCGAGCACGCGTTTCACAAGGAACCATTTCTCAACACATCAGCGGTCAAGATCCAGCTTCTGCAAATGATTGAAAAACTGCGACCCACTTGTCCATAGACCGTCTATTTTTACACCATATATAGATTTGTTTTTAGCATTTAGAACGTATCTATGGCAGCTTTAGACTACATCAATCACCACAAATTTGTGATTCTGGCTTGTGGTATCACAGAGATAGTGATCAATGGAACACATAGGGTTAATTTAGTAATGTTTATTCCATAATTAAAGGTTTTATGTTATTCTGCAAGGTTGTTCTGTATTCCTGCTTTGTGATAATGAATAAACAGGGAAAAAGTCTTTTCTTCCGCATTTGGTTGTGTACAGACTGTAAGTGTCGTCTTTTGGGATGGCACACATACAAAAGCCATTTTAGTGGATAAATGCACTGTGAGAACTGTACACTTTGCAGTTACTTTTCACAGACAGGTACCAGTTGCAAACCGCAGTGGAAAACTCCCCAGAGTAGCGGAAGCTGTCAAGATCTTTTTAAGGAACAAATTAAAGGCAGATGTTTTCTCCTCTTGCACACCTTCATATGAAATTGTCTTAGAGAGAAGCTAAAGCAAACAGTGGTGCCACAGTTCCCTTTGTGCCTCAGCCAGGATGGGAGTATTTAGCCCCCTTGTGCACTGCTTGTGTGGGCTACAGAACAGCAAAGAGAATCCTCTCTTTCCCTGATGTTTACTGACCCTTTCAGTGCTCATTTACGGGTGACGTCCACAGTCACCTTTGACTTTTTACAGTCATCCAATTGCACACTGGTATGGACCAACTTTAACATTAGGACTCGAGTTTGATTTTTAAGTATTGATTCTCTATGTATTACACTGACCTTCATTTTACTGTTTCTAGCCTTTTCTAGATTTTAAAAATATAGATACATAAATTATGTTTGGCGACTGGCATTGACAAGACATCGTGCATTCTGTTACCTGATTCGTTGGAACTGTATCCACATATAAGGACAGGGAACAAACTAAATTAAACATTAAACTTGAAAAAAATTGTTCACAAAGCAATAAATTAGACCCAGATTCAAAGTAGTTTCTTGTTGAGACCATATATCATCTTTAAAACTGTAGTTGGGAAGGGAAAATACATTAAAATAATAACACGTGTTTTGTATTCCAAAGACGTTTATTTTTGAAAAAAAAAAAGAATGAATCAGCAGGGATTCTTTCATTTCTGATTTACTGAATCTCCAAATCTTCGTCAAGGACATGCTGAAGAAAGTATGAAATAGTGTAAATGGCTCAGACTGTGGAGTCATCAAGCCTAAATGAACAGCCATTTCATAATACAGAGAAATCTTTTGCTCACTGCAGCATTTTATCTACTTATTTTTGTCTTTCTTATACATACTACCAAAAGCGCATATTAAATGTGTCTATTGAAAGGTACTTATCTTAGTGAGACCATCCCCTCTCCTCTTTGTAAAAGATGACCTTGGGTCAAAATACATTTCTTGAGTCTTAGTACCAAATTCACTGCAGAATGGAGATGCATTATAGTAATCAGAAACTTTGCTTATCCAAGCAGAAATAATGTCCATGTACGAACTTCGGCGTTAACCGACAGTTATACTCAAGAATAAGGTTGGCCTAGTTTAAGTGAATTTGCTTTAATAAATTAGAACTTCAAATGGCCATGTCTGTCCTGAGAAATGCCTTATAATCGTATTCCCCTAGTGTCTTTACAATTATGAAAGGCATCTCCCTTTCATCTGCAGTCATGAATGTCATTTTTCTGGTCAGGCATTGTTGAAATATTTGAAATTAATACTAAATGGGATTTAGTTCAACCTTCTCTAATATTTTCTTTTTAAGTTTTGTTACAGTTTTGGACAGACTTTGGATTAGTTGCCATTCAAAATGGCAATGCCAACATTTTTTTAATGCTGCATAACTGGTAAAACTGCCAGCAATGTAAGTCTTATATATCAGGTGCTTGATATGAATACTGGAGATATTGAATGTCCCTAATATATTGTTTTATCCTTTATTATGAAGTGTTTTGAATTTGATATGTCCACACTCAATTCCAAATTCAGTTGGTATATTATGCACCTTTGAGTTCCAACACCTTTTTGTTTTATTAAAAAATGTTTATTTATCCAGATTTTTTCCCCCAACCCAAATGTCATCCAAACTAGGTGATCACCTAATCAGGAGGTGGCAGCTGTGAGCACATGACTTCTCAGATTGTGACTGTACCGTCACACTTCACCACAAACATGTTAATAACCTCCCTGCCATTAGCATCACAAGGTGAACACATTTACAATGGGTTTCCTATCTTCCACTTTGTGAGCTTGTTTCTTCAGCTTGCCTCTTCACTTGAGTCTGGACAGCAGCGAAAGCAGTACAAAAGACTTTGAAAAAAAACAACAAAAAATGTATTTTAGGAAGAATCGCTGTTACTCCTTTTCTTTCTTTTCCAGTATGAGAAGTAGGTTTGAGAAGGAAAGCGGAGTGTTTATCCTGGCTTTGGGGCCTGCACGCTTGTGCAATAAAGTGCTTGTTCCCTGCAGAATAGTAGTCAAAATGTGATTCGCATACTGAAGAAGTGAGCATTGGGGAAGCTGGGAGGCGACTCTCCATTCTTCTGCCTTTTAGTTTAGAAGCTGAAGTAAACAAAAAGAATAACCACATTTGTTCCTTCATGTACAATTTGTCAGAATAAAAATATCATTGCTGCAGGTTTTTGGTATTCAATAAAGAAACTGGCACTGTCACATTCCAAACATGTTAATTGATGTATAGATGCTGTCACAGATTGGGAAACTGCCCCACTTGCTGAAGGTAAGGTGAACGTTTGCTGAAGGTAAGGTGAACGTTTGCTGAAGGTAAGGTAAAACTATTACAATGAAAGGCACCGGTTGATATGGGGGAGACTTTGCTGTTGAGTGATTATTAGGTTAAATTTTTATATAATAATACACAAGTAGAAAGTGTACCAGTTATACAGATGAAGTGGTTACATTCCAAATGGCAATAAAATTAACATTGCACTTTGACACAGAAATCTGAGTTTCAAATATCCTTGCACCTTGGACGTCACAGACTCATGACAGGGGTAGTTGCAGTCCAGTGTGGTAATGCTTCTTATGGTTAGTGACAAAGCTGAATTAGCTGCAAGCTATCTCACTAGTTATTTGGCAACATTAAAATATAAAACCAGTAACTGTCTAATCTTTCAAATGTATTTACTGATCAAATAAATGACATCCCACATTCAGTCTTATTTCATTGCAAGAGTGTTAATGCTAACAGTGCAGAATTATCATTCCGAGAGTGGAACATTCTGAGTAAATAAAGAACAGTTTGGTTATTTCTCTGAATTTTTGAAATTTTTAAAACTGAAGCAACTGCTAAGTGTAACCTCAGCGTCTAGGTTGCATCAGAGCAGAATTCCAGCTGTTTAGTTCACTTGACTTCTTTTCTGACCTCCCACTCCTTACCTGAGCATCAGCAAAGACTGGAGAGGATGGAATCCAGAACACATTTTAATATATAGTCTCTTCAATAAGCTCAACACTGTCACTTTTGAAAACTTTCTACAGTTGTGTCTTCCTCCTTGAACTGTCATATTACTGATTTGTTTACAGTGAAGCCAGTCTAAACAATTTAATTTCCCTTTGTTTTGAGATGCGTGCAGGCAAACTTTTGTAGAATAATTCCTCCAAATGTTGATTTTAAATCACTGGATCTAAAATTAAAATCCGTGGTGCTGAAGACATTAAACAATTTAGTGTGATAATTAAGCTCAAGCTTCTTAAAAATACTGTCTGTTCCCAACCAAACATTGTTTGATGTTGTAAAGATTACTGCTAGAAGCCTTCATTGGACACCTGTCATTATGTATGTGTGTTTCTCCTGCAGCTGTTCTGTGTCAGAGGCATTAGCCAGGTTAAGGACTGGCTGTGTTCTACACAAACCGTGTGTGTGTTTTGGTAATTGGCAATCAGTACTGACCCAGAACAGACTGAGCTATACTAATAGGGTAATGCATAACTATGCAAATAATTAGATTGTTTGCTAGCATCACATCTATTATGTCCTGATAATAGATGTCACTAAAGACAAATTGGCAAAAAGGATATCCAAAGCCCACATCATTTGTTTTCTGTTTATTCATGTAATTTATGTTTTGTTTGTCAGAAAACCGATACAAATGTGTAGTTCATCTCAGAAAACATGTTTTAAATGAAAGTTGGTTAAAAATTAAAAAATTCAAATGTGCACCATGCTCTTAATCTGACCCATGCACATTCATGTGGTACAGGATAAAATTTACCCACTTATCCATCTACATATTTTTACCTATGTGAATATGCATAAATGAAGTTCATTATTGACATTGTAACCACATGTTGACTTCCTGGTTTTCCCATCCTGCCTGCAATATATAGCCAATGAAAAAAACTGTATTCATTGTTGGACACATGCAGACAATTTTATAAACACAACTGTTGGGTTCTCCATCATTAATATATCTAAAAGAACTATGAATAGAAATATGTTTTGTAAAAAAAAAAATGTGCCCAAAATTAGTTAATTAGTTTGCTTTAATAAATAGTAACCAAATCGATTTTAATTAAATTTGGGGTCCATTTTGCCCCTTGCAGTTTCAGTTGGTGCATGCTGTTTTATTATAATTGAAAATAGCTCAAATATGACTTTATCAAAAATAGTTGTTGCTGTATTTTTTGTATCAGAACAACTGAGATGGGACATTCTTGAACTTTGAAGTGCTTGACACAAAAGGATGCTCACTGACTGCCACAATTAATATTCTGCACGCTGCCACTGTAGCGGTGAACAGGTCAGGTGAGACTGATAAAGGAAGTAATTACATTTATTAAGTTGAGACTTCCAGAAAATGTCACCTTCAGAGTGGCTCCGAAGTCAAGGGTGCTGCAGACTCAGCTCAGACTCACAAAAAAACTGCCATTCTCTGTCTTTTTCTGCTTCTCAAGGTTTTCACTCTGACCCAGCCACTTCTCCACACACACTTTCCACACCTGTGATTTTACTCGCTTTAAAGTAAATAAATAAAAACAGCTGAATTCCATTATAGTCAATGGTGTCTTCGACAGTGCATTGTTTCTTACTCAGTTCAGATTCATTTCTGTCATGTTGCTTGGAGGCCTTACTGACAGGTCTACCAGAGTGGGGATCTGTTTTATGCTGTACATTCACCACAATTGTGTCACTTCCTTTTTATGTTGTCATAATTAACCTTAAACCCAGAAAGGCTTTTGGAAACCACTGTGCAAGCTCCATCCCTTGTATTATCAACACGGACACAAAATACATCTTAAATAAATGTCAAGTGAAGAAAAGTTTGCTGATTCTTCTGCTAGGTGGTAATTTTGCGATATGGTAAAATGATATATAACTACAATTTACCCCCTGAAATTCTTTCATCAGAAATTACAGCCATCTATATACTAGATCCCATCAAGTATTATCTCTATACTTGAAGAATTTCCACAACTCCTCAGGAGTAGCTGTATGCATGAATTTATGCATCACAGCTACAATTATGTATTACTTGAGTACCTCTCAGTTTATCAAATTAACTTTCATCTGCATTGATGATAGAAAAATAATTTTATTTAAATAATTTTATTTATCAGTAAGCTCATAGAATTTTTGAGAACTAAAAAAGCACACATCGAATATGTGTTGTGTGCAAGTTCATTACAAATTCACCATGGCCTGTATCAACCTCCCAATAACTGTAGACCATGGACAGAAGTTTCACATTTAGGAGAGAAAACTATTTTTAAAAATGCTGCATCTATAGAATCAGCTGTCCTCAATCTTTGACCTACTTAATGCATACTCTTAAGAAGTAAATATGTTTTTAAAAGAGATGCTGCTGAGGCAGTGACCAGCCTAGTATCACAGCCAATGAATGCTTCATTAGTAATAGCTTGAATTCAATCAGCATATATGACTTGGAAATGATAAACATTTTTTTTCTTCGGTAATAGATTTTAGCAAGTTCAGCAGTCCAAAAGTGAACTTCCAAAGCTATTTGTGAGAAAAATATCCTGTGTGTAAGTCAAAAAATTGAATGATGATTGAATACAGGATTTTGAAATGAATCAAGAAAGTAATGTTTCTATCTAGTATTCAACATTTTCAGCTCAACTTGAGAAAGTTAAATAATAATCCTTGAGCGATTATGGAGCGGTTCTGTGTGTGTGTGTGTGTGTGTGTGTGTGTGTGTGTGTGTGTGTGTGTGTGTGTGTGTGTGTGTGTGTGTGTGTGTGTGTGTGTGTGTGTGTGCATCTGACTGTAAGTGCGTGCAGGTGAGTGTGTGACTGTATGTTTACATCTGTCCCAGTGCATTAGCTCACATTATCACTTACTTTGCATAAAGCAATGCTGGCCTTGGTCCAGAGAGAGAGAGAAAGAGGGAGAGAGAGAAAGAGGGAGAGAGAGAGAGAGAGAGAGGGAGCCTCTCTCTCTCTCTCCCCCTGTCTCATATATATAATATACAGAATTTATACTGTAGCACGATATGTTTTTACTGGCCCAGAGGAAGACAGCTGGCATAAAATGGTTCCTGGCGTAGGAAGAATCTGCAGGAGGGTGGCACTGCAGCAGAATGGAGGGAATTAATGAGTCGCCCAAGGTCACACAGTAGCCACGCCCTCAAGAGAGGGAGAATAAATCTCCACGGGTCTTCACTGATCTACACTAGCAAATAGATCAGTGGAAAAAAAATCCAAATGAGTATACCCCTTTACCTAAACTCACACAGACAAACATATACACTCAGACACAAACACACCTGTGACCCTACTCCTTGGAAGATTACACCACTAATTTAATTCTGCTTTCTTAATAGATCTCATTGGCATAGACCAATATGAAGAGCTTTCACAGCATGCAAATTGTGCTAACATTCACTCAAATTCAGAAGGTCATTGTGCTTCTGTTATGAATTTAGCTGGGCTGCAAGCTTGGCTTAGCACGACACTCAGGACCAGAACATACAATTGCCTTGCAGTGAATCAATACAGATGAAATTAACACTTTTTAATGTGACTGCTTGTTTTATTTCTGGCTTTTGGATTGCTTTCACATGGGCAGCTGAATATTTTTTGGAGTGAAAATTCCAACAAACTTTCTTACATGATGATATTGACAAAGATATTTGTTTCATGGTTCAGTACATATGAAAAAATAGGTGAAAAACACAGCAGGAGAGTATATATCAGGAATGAACATTGTGTTAATTATTCTAGTGGAGCAACACATCTGTCGATATAATTCAATTATATGTATTTACTTTATTTAGTGTACCAGTTAGCTTTCCAGTTCCATTTACTTTGACAGCCTCTGTCCTTCTTGAAGTTTGAATTCTTTATGCACTGCACATGTCCAAATCCAGGTTCATTATGTCACCATTTAACAGCTGCTTGTCTTATTTAAAATTGTACTAAGATCCCTTAATTGCTTGCATGAATAATGCAGTGCATATTGTGTAACTCTTAACCATATTTATATTAAACCAAAACAATCTAACTAAAAAGCCTTTGTTTGGAAGAAAGATGAATCCTAAAATTTCAGCAAATTTCTGAATACATTGAATATGTTGCCAGCAATGTGTATCATTTTCCCTGTGCCATACTTACTGTAGAAGTGTGAATCTAAGAAACTAATCATACTGTATAGTCTTTCACATTATATCATAGTCTTTTGCATGATTTATATCTTCTGTACTTTTATACTTTATATTTTAGATACTCTTATGTGTTCTGTATTTATGTATGACTAATGCTTTTCAGACTCTCATGCAGACAAAGACACAAAGTTTCACTGCACAAAAGGGAGACCTTGCCGATCAGCTGTGTTCACATTCCTGAGAGCTACAGGGCTGTAAGTGCAACAAAATCAGAAATGAAGAAATGATGATAGAAAATACAGTGTAACTGGTTAATTTTTACCTCCTAGGGATATGGTTTGGAGTGGTACCATAGGATGTGCCATCTCATCAAAGGCCAGAAGATGTTGTAGGGCTAAGGTTGCATGCTATTTTATTCTGTGTGTTCTATTGTTCGAGGGGCTCTTGATCTCAACTTTTGAGTGATGAGACCTCCTTCAAGCTTGGGCAAATAAAACAGCATTTAACCTGATAGTGAAGACTATGTGTTCTCTTCTCACATCAACACAACAACAGCAAGACCTCACCTCAGAACCTACGGAAGGAATACATTTTCCCCTTCAACAATACTATCAAACAAATTCATTTAAATTCAATTACTTAAAGGCAATCAGTTAAATTGTCCTCCAGCTGTGAGATACAACAGAAACAGCGCTTGTTTCAGGCATTGAGGTATTGGTAAATATTGGCAGACATCCTCTCTTGGTTACTGCTCTGCAATCTGGATATGTACAGGGTGACATAGCAAACCTCTCAGAATGAGAAAGGTCTTTCAAATGAAATTCTGGAATGAGCTCTCCTGTTTGCTAAGCACGGTCTTAACCACTTGTGTTGGTGACCTTGAGCCTGCTTTAAACATCTGCAGCTAAATATAGTTTGCAGAGGATTAGACTGCTCAATCCGCTGTCCGCAGTTAAAGTCAAGTATTTTCATTAGTGTATTTATGATTTACCTGGCCCAGGAGGTGAGATTATATATAAAAGAGCTATCTAAAGTGCCTTAGCCAAATTAACAGGTAATAATGAGCACAGCAAAGTAACATTATAAGCCAATAGATTCACTGCACTTATTGCTAATTAAATATTTGCACTGTTCTTCCGGATGTTCATGTATGCATAAAACTAAACACCCTGAATAAAATGTGTTCATTTTTTAGTAAAAGTTAGTTGACATCGAATGGGATGTCAGTTGGAGAACTGAATGAATATGTCAGGGTCACTGACCTTTGTTGGCTTGAGAAATACAAAGTATCTTAACACTTTCTCTAATCTCATCCATTATCTGGGAGCTCAGGACTACAGGGATGACTGGGATGTAGAATAAAGAGCAAAAATATGAGTTTTTGTTCTGTCCTCAAGAAAGACAGGCACACTACAGATGTATATTCCTACAAACTTCAGAGGGATATGTATGATTCTGCTGTTCCTAGCAGAGAGATAGATATTTGATATGTTTCTATGCCTCAACACTGATTTATGTCTCAGACACTAACCCTTACAGTAGTAACAGTTAGGATTGTGTTTTTAGCCAGATGGTAAAAATATGAGGTTTAGGGAAGAAGTCATCAGCTGTAGATGCTACACTCTTTTCTGATATGTATCTTCTCTTCCATCAGCAATATGGAAGAGCTATTAGTTGAGTGAAGGATTTTTCAATATGTTGTTGTCCTTGTGCTGTCCAAAACCTTCTTGCACTGGTTCTTCCTGGCAAGCATCCTGAGCTTGATGGAGAAAGCACACACCATAGATGGACCCTCACTCAAATCCACCCAAGTCCTAGAGATGAAGTAGATTACAATGATACTTCCTGTGCAGTATCTTTATATTCAGATTATATAGTTAAGTATCATCATCATCATCAGCAGCAGCAGCAGCAGCAGCAACGTCAACATGTGTCATAGACTCATTTTCTTGTTTGGTTCAAGTGCTATTTTCTATTGAGATCTGTTGGAGTCAAGGATTGTGTGAAGGTCTTTAGCATTGCAACGCATCTAATCTTAACATCAGCTATAATTAGAGCATGCCATTAGATATTGCCTGAAACCTGTTTCCATCTGTCACAGCCTATGAAGATCATCAGTGTGCATTTCAGACAGGGTCATCTGATTGTTTTAATGGTGTTTTAAAAGGCACCTCAGGTGGTCATACGATAACATTAAACCCAAAGAAAGCATTAATGTGGGACCACAGAGGACCTCTGATCTGACATGGAGGTGTGTGTGTGTGCGTGTGTGTGTGTGTCCAACTGTTATCAATCTCCAGACCTCATTTGAAAGGAACATATCGCATAATGCTACTCTGTAAAAGATCATTTCTGAAAGAATTCTCTAAGAGAACTAAAAACTTGATCTACAATCTCCTCACATGTGTGGTGTCAAAATCTTAGTTGTAGACTTAAGGAAAATGTTATGTTTCAGACAGACGTTTGGCATAGAAATCAAAAAAGTTTGTGGCACTTAGTTCTCATTCTGTTCTGTGTAAAAAACGCTAAGCCTCTTCGGTGTATGGACAAAGCCCATATGACTTGTGTTGTACTGGCATGATGAATGATATCTTTTCAGCTCAAGGGTTGACTACTGAAATGTGTCCTCAAATGGATTCCATGAAATTGCACCATGACCGTTCCCGTATGGATCAGAAGGTAAAGCTTCCCAAATGTGAGTCTCAATGCTGGGCAGCACAGGGCTGCCTGCGCTGAGGCGATGGCGATGGCGATGGCGATGGTATGGTAAACAACATGACAATCTCATACTGTCACTGCATCCACCCACAAAAGTCAAACAATAAATGAATAAATAAAGAGTCCCTTTGTACTATGGATCCATCCCAATCATCTCATCACAGAGGATATCCACCCCTGACAGTGCTGCTGCACTGTCTGATTCAATGGAGCTTAATGAAAGCATGGCCAGGGCACAGTCAAGTTTGTCCTTAATTATAGCTTATAAAGAGACAAAAGTGATCAATCAATTTCTTTAAAATTATAAAATAAAAATGACATATTCCACATGACACAGCAGCATTATACTTAAATGAACCACCACTCACTGAAAACTAATTTAAACAGGCAAAATTTATACTTCTGTCTTTTAGCCCTGGGAGATTCTACCTCTGTTAAGTTAAACCTATAAATGTGTTAATGCTCACAGTACAAACTTAAGGAAAGTGAAAAACAACTAATGTTTGTTGGGTCAATTAATTTTCATTGTATCACAAACCCTTAATTGTTTAATCAAATGCACTATTTGATTAGGTAATGAATGAAAAATAATTGCAAACACTACAGTGATCAAGCCTTTCAGGCCTGGAATTAGCTCTTGCTGTAAAAAAAAAAAAAAAAAAAAAAAAAAGGTTAAGAATCAATGAATATTGCTGTTTGGTTGTGTTGTTACTTTTCCTCTTTTGCGGAGGGAGTCTATCTTGGTTCACCTGCGTAAACAGTTATCTTCTTTTTGTGTGCCCCACACTTCACGAAATGTGTTGGTGTGTTTTGTCCGGCGGAGATTGTGTTGCATCTTTGTACTACTTAAAAATAAATGAACTTTTGTGAGACATATTCAAGGTCTTTTTGGAAGTAGTTGAATAAAACAGGTGCAGTCATCACACTTTATTCATGAATAGCATCCCAGGAGAGGGTGCTTCTTTTTGTTCAGTAAAATGACATTTTTTCCTCTGAGGAAATGTGTGGCAGCAGTGTTTTGTTTCCCTAACATCCTAAACCCCCCACTTACCTCCCCCTCCTCACGCACACCTCCCACATCCTTCCCAATCTTTTCTCTCAGCTGTCGGCCAGATATTTGGCCTTCGCTATTCACCAATCAGCTTAAGACACACAGTCTGCCACTGTAAGAAAAGCACAGCGAGACCCGACTGAAGGACAACAGTGTTGTTTGAAAAGAAAATGAAATGTGGCTAGTTTTCTCCGTTTCAAACATATCAGCATGAAGTATTTTCTTTTTTTTTCAACGCCCCCATGAGCTTTTTAGAAATCAATATGTGTTTATCTATAAAACATTTCTTTATTCTTTTTAATCGACCAGATCTGGATCCCAGCTTTGCAGGGCTGCAGCAGTCAATGCTTGTTGAGAACAACAACACCACAGACAGGGCTGAGGGTCCCGGTTTGCGAGGCAGATATGTGAGACGGGCACACATCGCCAGGCCCAGGGTCCCACAGCACGATTGAAGTGCCTTTATCAGGAAAGCAGCAGAGACGGTGCAGCTCTTCCGTCGTCCATCGGAGGCCCCCAAAGCTCAAACCAGCCCTGACTCCGCACAGGTCAAAATTCCATCTCTCAGTCCCTGCATTTTCAATCTCTGCCTGTGTCCCCCATGCCCCATGTAAGCTCAGCGGATTCAATTAGGAGAGCGTCGGGTGCAGCGGTGTTCAGCGTGGGCCAAAGGGTCTGCTGCCTGGGTCACAAGCCCCAAATCACAAATGCAGGAATCCTTATTGTGCAGTACAAGTGTACTCAGCTTGCCCTGGCAGAGTAAAAAATGCACTGCTTTGGCACAGGTGTAGCTCAGATGTCTGTGAGAGATTTTATTCGGCAGATATTTGGTATGCATATAATTGTCAATATGCTGAACTTATCTATGGAATGGGATAGCTGCAAATACGTGACCCTGCTAATGACAAACTTAGCCACATGTGTAGACAAGCCTCACATACCCTATCAGTATGAGGATGTAATGACATATAGTTATGCAATATGACACAAGTGACATCACAACATAACATCAAATCCTCACTGTTTTTGTATATTTATATTATATCAGATGAAAAGTTATGATCCTGACTTCAAATGAGTCATGCTTTCACAGTTTTCAGATAACAAATTAAAATGTGGTGAAATATGTTGATGGAAGCAATTATAAATGTGAAACAGCTTAACCAAGGTTATCGCTTGGTGAGGAATAAATTACAAGTATGTCAACATAAGCATCTCACAATCTTTATTTCATCAAAACATACATAATTTGAAGTGAAATAATAGAACCACTGCAATGTCAGATTTAATTAATTGCATGCTAGTTCACATAAGTATGAATTAATTGATCAATTACAGCAAAAATACAGAAACAGTATAACAAAAGCTTAATTATTGAATATCCCTGATATAGCCATGATGGTTACATTGAAATTGTATTGATATTAAAATCAAGGAGTATATATAACAAATTTACTATACTGTAATGAATGGGAATGCACATGTTTATTTAAAAAAACATAATTAGTGGCAGAGTGTTTTAAAGGTAATACACCTATACAGAAAAAATATGTACCCTTATCTAAACTCATACTCATCCTTAAACTCATACACAAGTTCGGGGCTGTAACTTAATGGAGTATGAGAGTCTAAAAATGAAGGATGAAATGAGACTTATGTAAATGAAAACATCAGCTATGAGCTCTCATTCCTACGAGACCTACGACACGGTTTGAGCAGCATCCATAACTGACCTCAAATTTTTGTCTGCTGAATTAACTGTACGCGTGTTGTGTAAGGGGAAATGGCAGGTACATTTTTTTTTTGTGTGTGTGTGTGTGTGTGTGTGTGTGTGTGTGTGTGTGTGTGTGTGTGTGTGTGTGTGTGTGTGTGTGTGTGTGTGTGTGTGTGTGTGAGGCATCATGGCCAATTGTGGGTCTTCTTTGTGTGGAGATGGGGACTGGCCTCTGGCAGTTTATCACCAGACTCTATGTCACCAGCACAGGACAGAAAGAGAATATGTACAAAGATTTATTGGTGTTTGTTTTTCTGGACTGGAAACGTTTTAGAAGATAACCGGAGTGTACATGCACTGATTGAGTCTGTCATTAATTCTATATACAGAGTATGTTAAGTCTGGAATGGGAACATTTCTCCATACTTCATCTCCAACCACTGAAAATCACTGTGACGGCAAGTCACAGAAACATCCAACATGGGAAATGACGAAGTGTGATATCTACAGCAATCCAAGGATAATGTAGGTCTAAACATCAAATCTAAACTGATATTTCTGAAGTGCATATTTTCTCTTGTGCATATTTACAAGTATACAAAAAGGATTCTGAAACTTTAATTTTTTTTAGGATTTAGCAATCACACGTGTTGATGAACTTGTGTGCGTCCTGTAAGTCACCTTGAATTGAAACCATCCGCTAAAAGACTAAAATGTTAATGTGATAAATTAAAATCATGTTAGGTGTAGATACCCCTGGACATTTGCACGCAGTGCAGAGAGGTGTCAGGAATAGTCATGGGACTCAGAGATGGCCCATAAGTCATGGCAGACCCGTGGTCAGAGGGAAGCTGGTACATGCTGATCTGGAGATATAATTAGGGGGAAATTACTTTTCAGCTTTTTGACAGGACAGAAAATGGGCCAATTTGTTACCCCAATCCTGTCCCTCTGTCATATAATTGCCTCCGTTTAAATAAGCCTTCAGTGGATTTGGCGTGAGCATTGAAACATGTTCTCCTCTGTTCTCTTTTTGTTTTAAGGCCAAAAGAACTGTTTAATTTTATGTTTATTTACATGCTTGCTTAAAAAAAATAGCAGTCGCACATTGTGTGTGATTGGTATTAAACGATGAATCATGAAAAAATGTATTTAGTTATTTATTTATTTATATTGTTGTATTTGGCTAGATTCAGAAATCACACAGCATTCAATAACAGTTAAAAATTGTAAAATAATTTCACTCAGCAACCACTATGACATTACATTCAGATTCATGGAGCCCAAGTTAAGAACCAGAAGTTTTATAAGAATGTTTGAAAACCAATTAACTTTTCTCAAGTCTCAAATACACTTAAGCATCTATGTTTGAAGTATCTATATCCTTCAACAGCTTCAAAAAGTGCAATTGTAAATAAATGAACATGAATACAGGCTCAGGAAAACTTGTGAAACAACCAACTTTACTACTTCTATCCTGAGCAAGAATTTGAATTGCCATGTGGGTAGTCTCATCTGCTCAACAGCGTTGCCATGAAAACATACAGACATGAAAAAAGAAGAAGCTCAATATGGACATCACTGCTTTCTGGGAATGTGACAGTATTTTTGGGCATCAGTGTATTTAGAGGGCCAAAATAACCACACAATGACCACTAGATATACTCTGTGATATCATTAATACCCAGCTCATAGAATAACATGAGCTAGGTGTAAAACTGTTGGGTAGCAACTGATAGTGTGGCTACTGAATCATCAGGTCCACAAGATACTGAATGTTACTATCAATGACATATTGTTCCCAGCCATGAGCTTACATGCCCCCTCTTAGGGTTTAAGGGTTTAAGGGCTGGATCTGCATTTTGAAACTAGTAACAGAAATGTTTATTCAGCATTTCATGATGGGATACAAGATTCAAAATCAGGCAAACCAGCAAAACCATCTTTAGATATAGCTGAGTCCCCAAGTGCTATTCAAACTACTGTTCTCAGGGTGATTTTCTGAGTACCTCCACATAATTTGTCAAATAGGTCCAGTGATGTCTCTGAACCTGACTAAGTTTCAGCCGTTGTTATCATCGGACATGATGCCTGCACCCTGAGTCTACTGTCTCTGCGTTTCAAATTCAAATTTCCTAAGCTGATCACATGATACAGACAGGTCCCCCAGATCATGCCACTAGGTAAACCATCAAACACGCCGACTTGTAAAAATTACATTTGTAAATCCACATTACTGTTTGTTAAAAGACATGTCTTGACAAGTGACAAAGACATGACTCAGGACCATGTAATACTGAAACAGTCTTCCCATTTCACCCAGTTTGACAAACAATGACAAACAAGCAGCATCATCCTAACAGTTGGCTCTCCATAACTGTGTTACCCAACTCTCGTGGCACACAACAGAACTCAGTCTCCTCGGAGTTTTTCTCTGGTTGAACAAACCATCAGTACAGACCTTTGGTGCTACGGCTCTGTCAATGTCTCCGCAGTGGGAACGGTGGCTTTTGAGAAGCAGCATGGCTTTGGAGATGCCAGTGTTGAACCTTAGAATAATAACCTTTTCTTAGCACCCATATGCAAAAAGTACAGATAATGGATGGAATGTAATAGGGACTGATCGAAGCAAGTGGTGTGCTTTTGTTCTAAAATTGTCTGAGTGAGTGACTGAATTTACCCCATTTATTTTTGCTGTTGTACAATAAAAGACCTCAGAGAGTTTGATAAAGGAGTCATTGGTTAATTTACACAGTGTCTTCCTAGGATTCACAGCCAATATCTTATAAGGGCTTATATCAACTATGCAACATTTCTCTCTGTCAGAGTTGAATTAACACTGAACTGAGCATATTACTGTACTGTGTATGGTATTGTATATACATCTAAATAGTCTTAGTAGGCATGGCATATATTGTACTTTGATTATTACAGAAATATGTATCAGCTTCAAACTAACATTGAGGCTAATGGGAAAAGGATACACGCTATTAAGCTGAAATTCTAGACAGCAAACTTTATCCTGATAAACATATGAGGAATGAACTGTGGGCATTAGATGGCATTCATGGCTCTGACTACTCCAATCCTCAGATACAACCTCTCAGAGTTCCCCCCTCTCTCTCTCTCTCTCCCTCCCTCCCTCCTCTGAGCCAGCCTTTGAGCCCAGTCCAGATCACTGAAGGGACTTGTCTGAGTTGCAGTGACTGCACCACAGGCTCATGTACTGTGGGCCCATCCTTGGCGTCAGACATCAGAGAGGCAGCTGAGTCTGACGAGCACAGACAACAAAAACTTTCTTGTTCCCAGAATCAGTGCTTCTACTCTGCTTGGAAGGAGCTCTGGTAAGCAGAGTAAGATGTGAATAATTAACTACTCCTATAAATGATATACAACTGGAACTGCAAGTCAAGACACATTTCATTGTGACAACTGTTGTTTCACAATGCTTTACTAGTCATGTTGGCAGTAGTGTTTAATTCATAACTAAAACATTTAAGTGGCTTTGTAAAACCATTAATTGTGGCTAGTCAGCTTGCTAAGGAGTTCGTCTTGGACATTACAATTGATCTTCAGTTTTCAGAATTTGTTTTATTGTGATATGAATTTATTAAAAGTTAATATAGTCATTTCAAACATGACAGTGGTAATAAAAACATTTTTAGCTATTTATATGCTAAGGACCATTAATATTCCAAAAGCATGACTGAATGCCTCAAGTCAACTATTTTAATAGGTTATCTCAGAGAAAACTGACCATTGCATGAGTTATCCAGGTTCAGTGATGTTTCTGTCTTTGTCTTTCTCAGCAAAATGTCACGTTTGTTAAGTTCACCAAGATGTTGATTGCAGAAGATGTGAAATTTTAGCTTGTGGCACATTTTCCTGGACATGAAATTTAATTAGGCTTACAATAACCATTGATCTCAGTTGATCTCAAATTAAGAAAAATACCTCCAGACTCTGCCCTGACTTTGCGGTCAGCCTATTTTAAAGGTGTGCTCAACGGAACACATGTTAAGGTCAAAATAAAAATACTGAGCTAGACATCCTCTATGTGTGAGATAATTATCCAACCATCCATTCTCTATACCCACCTCGTACAATCCAGGGACACTGGGAATTGAGTCTATTTCAGCATACGCTGGGGGAAAGGCAGGGGGGCACACTGGACAGGGTGTCAGTCCATCTCAGAGCCAGACACACATACTCCTGGCAATTTAGCAAGTCCAGCCCAGGTATTTGAATGTCTTTGGTCCATGGTAGAAAACCAGAGAACCTGGAGAAAACCCACTCAGACACAGGGGGGACATGAAAACTCTCTGCTTGCTGTGAGGTCACAGTGCTAACCACTGAGCCACCATGCCATGCTGCAAGATAATTAGGCAAAGTAAATTCAAAACCAAAAATCTGTCTTGCTGCTCTCTTAAATTTACTCAGCTCTTTTCAGTGCTTTATTGGCACAAAGGATCAGTATTCATATTGCCAGAGATTTTAACAGGTATAAAGTAAGCCTTCCAAATGTCTCTCTTCCTCGTTCTCACAGTCACTCACCAGTTCCCTTTGAGACCAATCAGGGACTCAGAGAGTGACGTGAGCTCGCAGAGGGTACTGTGCTCAACATTGTAAAGGAGAGGCTAAGTGGCAGGTGAAATGGGGGTGGCCCAAAGTGAGGTCTCGCAACAACCCTCAAGAAATCACTCAATCCATCCATCTAGCGATGACAGACATAAGCTATTAACCAGATATGTGCCGGTTCGTTTCTCACAAGGGAAATGCTATTTTACCATTGCCTTAAATCGACTGTATGTGTGATATACAAGCTTTGCTAGGTAATCTCGAATGCAAAAAAGAAAGCAATTCTGACAGTATTGATGTTTCAGCCTCAACATGGTGAAAGCAGGAGCACATACCTATCAACATTACTTGTTACTATAGCCTTCAGGCATATTGCACTTCTCCATTCTCTAATCATGTGCAGCTTGCTACAGTGAGTGCAGCTTTTTGAAATCTCCTTTAAAATTCCCTTGACAAGTACTGTGCTTTTCACCCCAAAAAAGTAATTTGAAGACTGAAAGAAACTAATTTCTAATAGCGAGAAGAACAAATGAAACAGATGAAGGAGATTTCTAGAATGACTCCTGAGGAGATGAATAGGACAAATTTCTGCTGGCAACAAAAAGGCATTTGGGTGCCATTCCATCTAAACTCTTCATGAAAGGTTTATTTAATTTTTAATGACTTTTTAATGAAGAATATCTTCCACATTTTGGCTAAAATATATGTTTTTGGAATAACATATTTACACCTATAATTCCACACCTCATAAATATTGGTACAAAACATTTTTGTTAAATATTCTTTATGTCCCATCTGGCACCACCCCATATGTTGGAGCATTTTATTCTCACAGGCCTATTTCACTGATTGAAATTACATAAAAAGCAGTTTATTCTGTTTTACAGTCGGTATTTATAAATGATCAAACAGACAAAATGTGTTTGTTATTAGACAGACCAGTCTGCTTCTGAGATCATAGACAGGAGACATGTGGTGTTTTAATCTTAATACAAATTAATACAAATATTCCTCAATGACATAAATATTCATGATGTTTTTTGCATGAGGGGTATGTCATAAGTTTCATAAACTGATGGTTGTGATTGTGAAACACATATAATTATAAAGGATACCATACATTATGCAATATCATACCTCTAATATAGTTATTTTCCTTTCAAATAAGGTGATTTGCTGTTCATGTAAGGCATGATCTGTCTGGTAGTTTATTCACGGCCTCTGTACATACATATGTAATATGCTCTGGGTGGTGTATAACAATTTGTAAGTCATTCAAAGAGGTTTACAGTGATGGGTAATTTACAGAGAGTGACTCATAGCCATTGGTTAATGAATGTTGTTGCAAATGGTAGTTCATCAGTGTATCTGAGTATGATTGGTAGGGTCTGGGTGGTCTACAGTGATCCAGAGAGGCTTTAACTTCAGCACAAAACAGCATATCACCATTAAAGGATTGATAGGATTTGGTTAACATTCCTTATTCCTTATAGTCACACACCATGCAAATCATTAAATTTAATCTCTAAATGTTTATGGATTCATGGCGGTTGCTTTGTCATCCCAATGTGTTGAAGAATGCAGATCCATTGCAAAGCAGATTTGGTGTTTCGATGACATCACGATGCGGGTGAAGGTCGACGGGCCTTGAGCATATCTGGGCTCGCCATTTAATGACATGTTTGGCTGCAGACATAATCCTGTGTAAATCACGTCCCGCGCTGGTTCACCTGTGGCCGTGCACCGAGGTCACTTTTAAATCTGAACATCCCGCTGCCGCTCAGCCCAGCACTTTTTCAATCAAAGCGTTCAGATTTAGTCAGCGCTCCCAGCTGGGGTGTCCTCTTTATTTCAGTCCGCATGCCCACCCAAGGGGAGAGGCTTTTTGAAATTCATATAGCATCAACATTAGGCACAAACTCCATAAAATGTGTCTCCTCTCAAAGAAAAAAAAATGAAACAAAGTTTGCTCTCAGTTTTTGATCTTCTAAAATTCTCTCTTCATGAATGCACACTATTTATTTTTCATTGCACGTTGAACTGTGCAAAATTATAATAAAACACACTGCCAATAATGAGCAACTATATCATTTTTGTTAAAATAATGGTATTTGAAGCAAAGCTTTATAATATAATATTTCTTTCTGGTAACATTGAACACATTCTTGATTTAAACTATATTTAGTTTTCACCATATCGGGTTTATTAAAATAATGTTGTAGAAATGATATTAAACATTCAGGTTACACTTTAAATGAAGGACATATTTAGAAAGCACAACATTTCATAAAGATCACAGAATTTATGCTTTACAACTTATACGATGTGTGGCAAATAAATAATGAAACTGGGCTTATGTCGAACCACAGCATGCATTCACAAACCACATGGTGACCAATGGGCAAGCATTAACAACCCCTGAAAGTTTCGATCCACTCACGTCTTCAGCTGTTACACATCGCTTGGAGTAGACATGTTATTCCTGAGCATTAGTCTCATTATTTAATAGCTACACCTCGTATACTTAAATGTAATCTTTAGCATGCGACTGGAGTTACTAACGTCTCACTTAGCAAGTCTCTAAACTTGAGGTGGGCCATCTAACTTGCTCAATGAGTTTCTGATGTGCTGAGCCACCATTCTGCCGCAGGAATCTTTACATCCAGAGCTGTCTAGGTCTCAGCCCAGTGATCAGACACTGAAGTTCAAAAACACGCTCATGGTTTATTTCAGACCACTGGCACAGGGAGTGAGTAAGATGGCTGTGAGTGTCACAGTGTTTCCATTATGATATCACTCAAGCTGTTCCATTTTTGACCTTAAAAAATGCCCAAATATTGCAACCTTTACATTCTTCTCATATGTTTACATTTGCTCTGTAAGAGGTAATCCTTAACTCTCCCCTCCACTCAGACCTGAAGAGGAGATCCATAATCATTTGCTATTCCTGGCTGCCATTTGGGGTGCAGCCAGTACTGAGATGAATTGGGTCTGAACGGGGTCCCAGAGAAAAAGCCGTCCCTCCTGAATTGCGGTGTGCACCTAACTTCTCATTTCACAGATTCTCCTCATTGATCAAGGCTGAACCATGCCGCGGTGCGCTCAGATGAAAATTGATATCCACTTCACCCTCTCTCCAATGTGGTCTACTTTGATCAACAGGGTTAACACATTCCTTGAGATGAAAATCCTCTGTGATAAGGATCCCAAGTCCTTAGCAGGTCTTGAACCCCGGTCCCACAATTAGAAGACCTCTCCAATGTGGTGAACTCAAATGCAGAGACAGCTGTAGACTTATAATGAGGAGTTTATTCCAACAGAAAAAAACACAAGCAACAGAACAGTATCCAAAGGTAATCCAAAAACAGTCCAGGTCAATTCCGAAACAGGGCAAACAATCCAATAGGGAAATCCAAAAAGAGTAAATTGAGGTCAGCCAGAGACAATACAAAAACAACAAGAGGCTCAGAACACAGGACTACACTGAAACAGGTAGGACTAACAAAGACTAAGCAATGACAGAGACAAAGACCAGGGATATCCTACACATGACACAAGGCAAATCAGGTGGGGCAATCAACAGAATAGGTGAACACGGAAGCACTTTGGTGGGAAAGGGAAAAAGTCTAACAGTAGGCCAGGAGTTTGGGCTGGAATGGCAAACATTACTTTCTGAAATGGCTTCCTGCCATACGCCTACAGTATGTTAATCTCCTAAAGTCAATTAGTTAAACAGACCGAAAAGAAGGGGAAAAATGTCATTAGCATTTTCATCCCTGTTTGTGAGTCCATGCATCTATGTTTTAACTTCTCTCAGATTTTTTGCAAAACATCTGAAAGCTGTGACAGTGAGAGAGAGAGAGAGAGAGAGAGACAGAGAGAGAGAGACAGTTTATGTTTGTGTGTGTGTGTTGTGTGTGTGTGTGTGTGTGTGTGTGTGTGTGTGTGTATGAGAGGGAGGAGGGGGTGGGAGCTGAATGAGCTTCTGGACAAATGCTAAACAAATAATGCAAATGAAGTGTTAATATGATCTAATGCACTGCAATAGTTTTACACATGGAACATCACAGACAGACACATGCATTATTTTCACTGTCCTTTGGTCTGAAATGTGGCATGAATACATGTTCTTAACTATGTTTTATACTCTTGGCTGTAGTCAAGATAACCATGCACCATTGTGCACTAATCTGGAGAATGTAAACAATAATGGTAAGGTTGTTTCACCATTAGCTCCAAATTTGTAGTCAGATTTAGGAAAAATTAAGCGGAGAGCACTAGTAGTCTATATCCTCTATGGCAGATCCACCATTCATAAAGTATTTTCAGCCATACTTCTTCACTAAAATCTGTATATGTAACCAGTGGAGGATATACATAAGTGAAAATACTACTAAATGTGTTAGATGCAGTTTTAACCCTCAAGCAAAAAAAAAAAAAAAAATAATTTTGTCCTCTTTAGATGTGAGACTAGGAAAGTTGCATTTCATAAATATTGCTTTTTTCCATTTGTCCTGGAGTTGAATAATAGAGAATGTCCTCTGCAATAATAAAAGGAAAAGCACTTAATGTGATTTGAGCTGAAGCGTGTTTGGTGAAGCACAGTATGAGCCAAAAAGAGACATTTGATAAGCACCTGTTTTGAGTGTAAATGTAGTGTTATTATAATGGGCAATCTTTGGGAATACATTGTACTGCCATTTTAGTGTATTCTAATGCATGGTTCATCTTGGTTGAGTGGCTTTCCTTTCCATTCAGGGACAACAGAGTCTTTTCCAGTCTTTTTAAGAGCAGGGTGACTGGCCTGAAAGCTTCTCATTGGCTGCATGCACAAAGCCTCTTAAAAGTAATAGTCAGACTCCATTATCTATGATGAAGATTTCTTACGTACTAAGACACATTTTTGTGTCAAGGAAATGTCATTGGAGGGTGGGATCTACGTACATGGACAAGGAAGAGGACTTTCAAAGCCCACTCCAGCCATGCATTTGCAAAGTATGTGAACAGGAGAGCAGTCACAGAATGACATATTATGGCATGTGCAAAAGCATTGTAAGAGGAAATCATGTATGGTATATTCTCATACTTATACATTTATGGATTTGTGCAACAACACTGTATAACTACAAAATATGTCATATAGATGGAAAAAGGCCTTATTAGTCAAGATGTAAGCTGGCTATAATACGTATAAACAGAAACAGTGGCCCATGTGGCTTCATAGGTATTTGATCCATATTTCATCTCAAAAGTGCAATATATAAATATGTTTGATATTTTTATTTGGTGCATTATCTTTCTTGCTAAGTTATTAAAGATAAGGCTACATACTTATTTTGCAGTCAATAAACAGGTTATTTGTGATGTTTAGATGATTAATTACAGCAATGGGATGATTGTTTTTTAACAAGATGCTTCAGATGGGACTATAGGAAACTTATGGTGCCAAGAACAGAGAGAAAATGTGAGATATACAGTAAATTGTACAATAAATTACTTGGACCCAAAAAAAATCAGTATGTCTAGCACATTTCTGTATGGGCACATGTAATCCACTGTCAATACTAAACTATACTATAGTTTGTTTTTGATGATGTGGTGCAGAGGAATTCTATATGCTTACAACCAATATAAATTTGAATAACTCCACAATACAGCATGTTTTTATGCTGGAAAATATCAATGCCCTATGGTATAGCTACACTTCAGGAGATATCTTTTAAATCAAACTGATATTTGCACTTAATTGATCTATTTTTCAGTGTGGGATACATATACACCATGCTCAGAAAAAAAGAACAAGCAAACCTACCAGTAGCATGGACAGCATATAAATTACGCTGATGGAAAAACACACACATTCACACATTATTATGCTTATAGATAAAATACAGACTTTACTGCTGGTATCCAGCTACTGATGGAAAGCAAGAGCAGTGACAGATAACACATGATATGGAAGTCATGACTCAGGACCGTTGCTTTGTTTTGGGTAAATTACAGCCTCATTTTTATATCAACTAACAAATCAAATCTTAAAATTCTATGAAAGTATGGAAGAAAAAGCTACTATACGTAGGGATCCATGTTTGGCCTTTGTGACCTTTGAACGCCTTTTGTTGGATGTAAATAAATAAATAAATGAAGTCAGAACAAGATACACGGCGTGATGACACTCTTTTTGGCATGTATGGCATCAGACGTAACTGTGATCAGATATCTCGCTCTCAGCACTTCGGCTTGGCACAGTCCATCTGGACTCCTTCAGCCCATTAAGGCGTATCAATAAATAATGATTTTTTTTTTCAAACCCCTGACTACCTCTACTGAGCGCACACCAGAAACGATGTCCGCAAACAAATGTCATCTTGTCCACTGTGGTGCGCGACGTGCTTCCCCTCTCGAAAAGGGCGATGATTGACAGTTTGTCAAGGCTCTAATCAGATTCAGCTTTGTTATTACAGGTTTATTATCATTCCAAGTTTGAGTGGAGCTTCAGGGAAATGAGCAGTCAACATGAGCAAGTGAAAAGAGGATTGGCAGGGATGATACTGTCATCAAAAATATGTTATCAATGAATAAAAATAATGATGATATCTATGTGCCCATTGGACTAATTGGTAGTCAGTATTTCTACATAAATAAGTTTTAGTTTTCATTTTGTGAATATATCTGTCTTGTGACAATTTAATATGAATTCTTCATCTTCTTTTTCTTCTTGTTCTTCTTCTTCGTATTATTATTATTAATAATATTATTATTATTATTATTATTTTCCTACAGCCAAACCACTTCACAAATGATTGAAGAGTTGACTCTTAATTTTTCAGTCAGTGAATTGTTTCCATTGTGAAAGTGTCAAGCTCAAAGCCACTTCATTCATTTAGCACTGGACTGCTTAAGCACTGCTCTCCTCACACTACCAAAGCTTGCTTGTCAGGCTGGAGTTAATCAAGGCACATGCAACTAATCACATCAGCCGTTCTGACAAGCACCTGCCAGACCTCCACCTCAAGATTTTATCTTTGCTCAGTAAAAAAAACTCTTTCTTTCTTTCTTTCTTTCCAGGAATTTATCACTTCTAATCTCTTTAAAAATCGATTTTATTAATGGCAGTTTCACAAATAAGCAAAGCAGGTAACAGCAGTAATAATGAAGGAAATGTGTTCTGAGTGCTTTGATTGAATAGGAAAGTGGCAGAGTGCAATTTACTGATTATTCACAACGCAACTGTTAATGTGGCAACTGTTCATTCATGTGCTTTTGTTTAGATCTGAGTTCAGTAGAACTTCACATAAAATTATACCAAAGAATCTGCAAACTCATTACAGAGCTCCAAGAAGAGTGGAGCACTGAAATGTTCATAACATCAAGATTAAAATACACCAGTTTAACTCTCTAGAAACCTTAGCGGCCAAAATCACAGCAGAATTCCATATCAGCTTCAGTCAGCCACAATGCTTATCTGTTTCATCACAGCAAGTTCATGGTTTACCACAGATATCTATGTACAAATATACACAATTAACTTTAACATTCTGTGTTACTACAATCTAGTGGAAACAATATTTTACCATTATAAATATATAGAGTCATCTGAATTCCAGTAATAGCAGCATAACAAGCCTTTTTTACGTTGGAAGACACTGGTGGTTTGTCGAAATTCTAATAAAAATCCAGTTACACAAGTATACATCAATCATTCAGTGGTTGCTAATTTTGATTTGCTGCTTATTTGAGCTATAAGATGTATTCATTGTGCATTTGTGAACCACTGCATGCTAAAAGAATAATGCTTACACACTCCACTTTGACCAGTTTTGACAGTATTTTTCAGTTTTTTTAATCAGTGGAGAGTGTGATTCCTCTGTTTAACATTCACCTCAATGTGTCAGTGAAAATACAGAGTTTGATATTTATGAGGCATAATTATGAATTCTACTTCCATGTTCTTACTGTGTTCGGTTGATAACAGTCAATAACTCTGAACTTAGTATCTCAGAGGGTCCATGGTACTTGATTTGAGTTACATGGCTGTAAATCCATTGGGTGCTTACAGAGAGATCAGCCTTGAGGCAGGCTGGCCATGCAGTCAGTCTGAGTCTTACAGGGTGAATTCTGAGCTGCTGGAAACAAAAAAGCTGCAGAGAAAAACACCGGTACCAGGTTTGATTCCAGAGTGGGACACTGCTGTCATACCCTCTGGCAAAGTAAATCAATGGCTGCTGAAACAGATCATTTGTAAAATGTAACTTATGGAGATCACCCTGGGAGAGGATATGTGGTGAATAATGTCTGTGAATAATGTAATGTGACATCAGAGGCCCATCGTTCTGTGGCCACAAAACCCAGCTGTCAAAGATAACAAGTCCACCCATCCATGCATCTTATATTCAACTACTTATTTGAAGAAGAAGAAGAAGATCAGAACAATTAATAGAATTTCTGACCTTTAAATGAAACTGATATACCAGCAAAAAGACTATGTGTATAATTAGTTTTCTGTGTCAAGTGGTTTTTTGCAGTCTAGCCATTGTTATCATGATAACCAAACAACAGCTTAAGTGGCAAGGGAAAAATTGGTTGAGCTAATTAAAATGGGTGATGCTTAGCATGCCAGACAGGACGAGCCAGAATGAGGATTTTTGCGGGGCTCTAGAGAAACCCATTTTCTGTGTTATAAGTGCCATGGGACATATAATGACCACAGTTTATGTGCTGTATACATGCCTGTTTTGAAAAATGGAACATGTTCTCATTGAATCTAAATTGAGTCACCAAATTTGATATGCTAATTAAACATATGTGTGTAATTACATTGTAATTAAACATGTAGCCATTGTCATTACATGTGTACCAGCAAGATATAATGCAGATTTTATGCATTTTCACCAGTACATGTATATAAAGGATTAGAGTTCCTTTTTGGCTTCATCAGAGATTGAAGTAAAACTAGGGGTTTGTCTTTGAGAGTCAAGGGTGGAGTTTAGAGTGAGAGTTTGTGGAAAGGAGAAAGAAAGGGTATAATCAGATCTGTGTGACTACTCTGAGGCCATTCAACTCTGTTACATCTTTGTTACAACAGTGACAGTGGGGTATCTGCCTCTCATTCAACATGCATTTGTTCCTGGATTTGAAGTCCTCTGTCCTCTGTCATGTGTTGGTGCATCCTATCTTGGGAGAATCAATAATTTGCTTGCCATTATCATTAGTTCATCCAAGATCCCAGCTTGTTTATTGCTTTATTTAATGTCTATTTTTTTAGAGTTTAGTGTTTGTTCAGGTGGTAGTTGCACAAGTTGTACATTTAGTTTCAACTAACCATTGTGTAATTTGAATTGTGAGTGGTGAGATTATTTTTCAATTGTTATGGCTCCGGATTCAGAAGTTAATGATATCCTGACAATTACAGAATGGTTACATTGTCATAAGGTTGACTTAACATGAAGCCTTAATCACATATGACAAAGGAAACAGATATTTTGTGGAATAATTTTCAAGCACTAATGATAGACCGGCTAAGGCCACTCTACGCAGAATGAAAGTGAAGCCTCAAGAATCCAGCGTGGCAGTGAGGGAGAAAGCATTCTCTCTATGTTTGCAGGGCGGTCAGTGTAAAGGGGGATTTAAATTGTTAATGGAAGGAGGATTTTCAAACTCTTTGTATAACAATTCTCCTGCTGTGAGGACAAGCACAGGAGTGGGAGGATGTCTCCTTACTGACTCCCCCCCTTGGTGAAATATTTCTCTGGGATTTTAGAGTAAAATAAGAGTTAAGCTTGAAGACAAACCAATAGGGTGCAGATTACCAGGCTGTGAAGCATTTGGGAGCTCCTGTGGAGCTGAGCAGGGTAGAAAGGTGGGGAGGGAAGGAGGTGAGAGGGGGGGCAGAGGCAGAAATCTGAATCCCAGCTTTATTGGATTTTGTGACCTACACGGCTAAGGGCACGCACGATGGATTGGACCCAAAGGACCAAGGAGACTAAGGTGAGTCATGTGAACAGTAAAGATTTTCTGTAGACGTATGGATTGCACTTTCTTTCTCACTCTCTGGACACTCCCAAGTTCAAGACATACAGATTCAATAGAAATGCATCAATGATGGAAGGAAGTAAAAGCATTGAGGGAAAAAGTCAAAACAATATTGTATAATGTGACCTGTCCAGCTTCACATTGTGGAACATATTGCTGAACTCTAATTTAAGTTTGCTTCCTGCCTTTTTATAGTATCCTATGTGAATGTATTGTACATACATTCTAAGTTAGCTTAATTTAAATATTCAAAACAATGCTATAACCCATGGAACCTGAAATAATGACTTACAATAGAACCTCAAAGATACAAAAACCCAGACACTAGGATTAAATTGTTACTGTGAAAGTTCATAACTCTGAAAGCTCATTACCTTTGAAAGTGACATCAAAATATAATTTGAAGAATTTTAATTTACATGATAGTAACTTGGTTGGCTAATAGTTTGCTTTATAATATAATTTTCTATAATGGACATATTACCTAATGCCAGTATGCATGTTAAATTTCCCAAGTAGAGTTCTTTACACAAGTGCCAAGACGATCTCAATGCGGTGTGGCTCAATTTTTTGTTTCACATAATTCTTTGGGAAGGACTTCAGCTAGACTATGAAAGTCTTCTCCCAAGGTTCTGTCTGCCTGGGAAGCAGTTGCGGAGAAAGTGTTGCAAATGTTCGAGAGACCAAAGACTTAAACATGTTTTCTGTATATATCCATTATTCATATATACTGTATTTCTGTGTCAGTATTACATTTTTTGTCTTTTGTATCTTTTTAGGTACTGTATTTATCTTGCCATACTCAGCCCCTCCCCTCCGCCTGGGTAAGGGTTATCAATTGAAAGTGGGATAGCATTTCTGCTTAAAGCTTGCCATTTTTCATCAATAGCTGAACGTGTGAATATGAGGCTTGTTGCGAATGCTGCCTCTGGGTTTATACTCGCTTTGATGGACCTGCTTATAAAAATATATGTTCAGCAACAATTACAAACTTGAACTTGAAAAAACAAAACATTATTTGTTTTATCTTTTTTTGACATATCGTATGTTCAGCAACAATTACAAACGTGAACTTGAAAAAATAAAACATTGTTTATTTTATGTTTTTTGACATATCTTTTTTGTGAATTACACAATCGGTATTCATTGTTTTTTCTTCCTCCAGTAAATATTAACATAAAGCAATGAATCATGGACCTCCACAGCAAAGCAGATTAGATGCATTTGGCTCTCTGTCTTGGTATTCATGGGTCTTATTTCTTCTCTCCCAGAATACAAAGACCAGACCTCTCTCCTGATGAGAAAATCAAAACTTCAGCTGTCAAAAATATTAGAAAAGATTTCCGTATGAGGCAACAGCATAACATTTTTTTTTTAAAAAGTGACGAGAGAGAAATGAATTCCAGCCCTAAGTAAGAGGCTGTCCTGCAGAGTGATGGAGCTAAGGCAGGAAGAAAGAGAGGGAATCCAGCCCCCAGACAGCAGATTATGAAACTTGATCTGTCTTACCCTAGAGAGAAATGAGACATTTCCACACTCTTTCCCACATTTGTTTCACCACCCCATCCCCTATTACCCTGGTCCTCCCCCACCCCACAGGGAGGCCAGCCTCCAATGTGAGAATCTGTAAATCAATGATGGTGCTTGTAAAACTCTTCCAAAGCCATGTCACCCCAGCTGGAGGTAAATTCACTTGCTTGCAGTGTGAATGTCATAATTAGGAGTGCCAATTTCTTTTGAGAAAAAAAGAACAAGATTTGTGCTGAGGGGACTGTAATTAGTTGCATATATATATATATATGTGTGTGTGTGTGTGTGTGTGTGTGTGTGTAGGTGGGTGCATATAGCTGGTAGGATTAAGCAGCAGGTAATATTTGGTCAAAGTTGTTTTTATTTTATAAAAAAATGGTAAACTATGATCTTTTATGTAATTAAGCACCGGATGTGTATTTTAATAATGAAGGCAAAAACAACTTTTTGAGTTGGATTTGTTTCAAATTTGAATTAAGATGGTCTGAGAAATCAGTAAAAGTGAACTACTGAAGCTAGTACAGGCGAGCCAAAGTGGGCCAGATGGATTAGGTAGAGCAGCCTTTCTCAAACTTCTTTGTCCTGGGGCCCAGTCATGTCAGACTTTGGGGTTACACGGGCCAATATGCCCCACACACACACACACACACACACACACACACACACACATACACACACACCCCACCCCCAACACCCATTTGCAGTAAGAATAGATTGATTTTACTTTTTTATTATTATTATTATTATTATTAGAGGCCTATGTGCCTATACAACATTATTAACAACAATTATATCAAGAAACCTACAACAGAAGTGCTTTGGCTGAACATAAAATCTGCCAACTGCCAAAAATAACAATGTCAAATAACCTATAAACTAATTTTTATGAACATTCCCAACACACACCAGAAACAGACAGATTTTGGCATTTTGAAATGAGGTTTGGAAATTATGTATGACGATTTAGCAAGTTTCTCATTTTCCGTCAAATTGTTTTAAGTACTTGATCGATCACCCAATTCATCCCTTTTCCTTATAAAGAAATCTTCCGATTTGTCTTTGAGATGTGCATTTTTATCTCTAAATGCGGCAGAATTTGATGGGTTCATTGCCTTGTTGCTTAGCATGGTTTGGTAAATGACACAGGCTGGCTTTGGGGGAAAGCTATTGCTGGAAATGAAACCGAATTTAATACGAGTCGTATTTACGAGTAAATGGGCAATTTTTTTGTCTCTGAACCAGAAGCAAAAACATTGCCCATTTATTCGCCCATTAACCTTCATTTAAATTAGCATCGTTAGATGCTGGTTGTTTCCTAAAAAAAGAATCTAAGCTTGCTTGCTTGGAACAGGCCATGACTAAACGACAGCTCAAGTCGTGATTGAGTGTGATTGAATGAGCTCTAAAATGACTGAGAGAACAAAGGAGGCAAGTTCTCGCTGGTGGGAACGCTTAGCATTCTAGAATCTTGAAAAAATGTAACTATTTTTGAAGAAAGAAGTTCAGTCAAGGGGGCGGAGACCTAATGAGTGACAGAAGCACTGAGCATAACTTGGCTGGCGTAGTGGCAGGGCTCTGCCGACCAGCAGTTTCCTTGTGGCAGATGGGCGCCAGTCCGCGGCCCATAGTTTGAGAAATGCTGAGGTAGGGGATGTGTAAGCAATCCAGCTAAAGCAGGGATTTAAGCAAACGCGTTCAATATCTATAAGGATATTCATTTTAACCTAATTAAAATATCCTGGACTAATCAAATGCTGCATCCTCTGTTCAGTGGACCATGTAGCTCTAGGGTGAAAAGAGTATGAGGTCAGATCCAAAGGAAATTAGCATTCTTCACTAAACTGCACCATGAGTCGCATCAGGTTGGGCAGACAGTACTGTAAACACTACCTTTTTGGCTGTATGTGTTGATTTTGGTTGAACTTTCAAGCAGCTCTACCTTCAGCCCAGACATCACAATTTTCAGACTTTTGTTTCTGTTTCTTAGATTTTCAGTCTGCATTAGCTTTAGCTGAATCCTTCATATCATAAAATTGATTGATTTTACTAAATCCATGTTAAACTTACAACTAAAGGATTTTAAGGGCATATGAGTAATATAGCTTCACTGAATTCCAGTGGTTATACATCATGTAATATTCACAAAGTTTTGTACATTAACACACATGGCATAAATTAAACAGATTAAACAGAATTTTTCTTCTGTCCTTGCTTTGACAGGTTTTAATAGTTGACATAAAATATTCATGCTTTTGATAAGGTTGATGACTCATAAGGTCAAATCAGTACAATTACAGAAGTGCCAACACACAGGTACCCCCTGGTGCAGCTGTAATTAAAAGCCACACCATGGATAAAGTGTGACTTGGGAGCTTTGGGTAAACTGGTCAACGCACAGCAGTTCACAACACATTACAGCCATAATTCCTCAGTTGAAACACCTCTCATCTTCCAGCCAAAAGGGCTTTTCGAAAAATGAAGTAAATACATTGTGGCATAAATAGGTTTTTGTGTGGTTTCCACTTCATTTTAGAGGAAAGTGTGTTTGAAATAAGCTAGCCATTCCCCCAGCAGTGATCATGAGTTCTGACTGGAAGCTTTTTCATATGATTGGCTCCGTCTCTAACTACAAACATTTCTGCAGAGAAGACCTTGACTTGTTTCAGTATGCAGGCCGTAACTCTGCTATAATCCGTGTGTTCTCTTGACGTGTCCCAAAAGTACTCTCTGCCCTTATAAAGACAAACAAAGGAAATCCCTGAATCTCAGCTGGATCACATCCGTCCGATAATTATTCCACACCTTAAGACAAAGAACTGCCAATACAGTGCATGCATTCAAACTTCTTTTTTTTGCTTAGGTGTATGTGTGTATAAGTGTGAGGGTGTGTGAGTGCATTTGTTCATTCCATCTAAAAAGTCAAAGTTAATGGTCCCTGTAACCAGGGATTGATGAAACTGCAGTGCAACTGTCTTTCATTTCGTTTGAATATCCTACTTGCACAGATCTGTGGATTTAATTGAGCAAAGTTTCATTTAAATGTTTTTTTTTTTTTACTCTGTCAATAAAAAGCAAATAACAATAAATGAAACTCATCTTTAACACTGCATTTATAGTACATCCACATACACATTACTAAAATATTATTATAAAAATATCATTTTTTATTGTTAATGCAGTGTATGTGTTTTTATACATGGGGAAAAGGTTGAGAGATTGAGAACTGCCCATAAATTAATGTACATTTCTGTTGCAAAACATACACCTATACATGTAGCTTTCAATTTTCCACATCCTCACAGCAGCATGAAACCATCTAGATGGGCTTACTATGCTGTATTCTGGTAGAGCTACTGAAAAATCTAAATAAGATATCTTATTTAGAAAAAAAACAATGCAAATCAATTCACTGACAGTAAAGACTACTTTAGGCTGTCAGGCCCCAGGCGACAAACTCTTGATAAGAAAATGATTCCACTCCTGATGATACCTCAACACCCCTTACGTAAAGTGAAATGTGATGTACTGTAACAGATCATTGCTGTTTGTATGCCACTGCGATGTAAGATTATGTAATTATGGCAGATGCGTATATATTATTCTTCTAGTTTCCCATATGCATGTTTGTGTGGAAGTCTTGATGGTGTAATATTAGATCAGGAAAGGATCACTCATGTTAATATTAAGCCTGTGGTGGCATTCCTTTCAGATGATACAGATGTAATGCCATTTACACAAACATGCCATGCATTCTTCAGCTTTCTTTTTATTTTCTTCTATCCACTATAATGCGGATGACCACAAAACATTTAAAAAGTTTCAGTTGCACATAGATTCCACCATTCACTGTCTGATTCACCTCAAAAGTGAGTTTTGCAAAAGGCCTTTTCAGAAGTGTCCTACAGTATGAGTATCCTGTCCAATACAAAGTCTTGAAATGGTAAAGCACTTGTGACACTTTGCTCAGAACAGCCAGGGACTGGCAGGCACTGTCTAAACCCACTTTTATAGATATGCATCTTCATTACATTCAAACCTGGGAAATGTGTGCGATACACACGCTTTTGTGAAATTGTAAAATATTTCTATTTTACCCACAGGCGTGGAGCAGGATTGTATTAAGAACTATTCATGCCTCTGTAAGATGGAATGCTTGATTATTCTGGCACTTTTGTTTTAGCCTGACACTTTCCTGTTGATATCTTGCACTGTATTCTAGACCAATCCCCTTGTTCTTGCAGCTCTCTGGGTTTGTGCTTCATATCTCTGGCCACAGTCTTCACACACTTCCCCTGCTCCAGAGTGATTAGGGGCTGGATTAAGTCAGCATTTGTCCTTAATATTGATTTATAAATATTGTTCATTTCTTTCCTTGCAAACACACTGTTCTGCAAGTTTATTTCAGCGATTGCTGAGCTCACCAACCTGACTGCAAATGAAAAAAATGGATTAAATTGTGTTAAGGGCAAATGTTGACTGAATTAGGCCTAGGCTGAGAATTCCTAATGAGGGTTAGATTCCTTGTTGTGTTTTGTAAAGTCATATGTGCCTTTGCTTTCCCCTCCTTTTTCACCTTCTTTACCATGAGTTATAGGGTGCACAGGTGTGTGTTTGTGGGTGAGTCCCACGTGTCGTCGTTTGCTGGTGTGTAGACGTTGATCTGCCATTGATTCCAGGTGGAGCGTGATCTGGGGAGGGGGCAATGTCATGGGAGAGATGAGTTTTTTAAATGGCGCAGAAACTGAAGGTGTTATCTCTCTGAGCAGACAGAAGCACACAGCTCCACACATTTATGCACGTGTAATACTTTTGTTGAGATTTATTCTTCGTCCGTAAACCCTTCAACTTTTTTTGTATAATACAGCTTGTAGTCTTGTATTTTTCCCCAGATAGCATTTATTGTTTGTATTTTCTCTCACACTTTATTAGTTAGGACAGGCATGGAGGGAAAGACAGATTCCCAGGAAACTCTGTTTTTTAGGCTATTTTGAGAGCTGGAGGTTTTAAAAATCTAAAAGCTAGTCTTTAGTGTAATTTTTAATAAACTACTACTTCCATAATGCAAACACAACTGCTGGGAGATGTAATAAACTGCTATCAAACACAACTGCTAGGAGATGTATGTGTTCAGCATTGCTTCTCTTTATTCAGATCTTCACCCTTTCTCCCGGCCTTAGCACAGCTGCAGTGTCGGGCCTCATGCAGTGACCTGCTCCTGCTGACTCATGTCACGTGACTCCTCTGACTCCTGTGCTGACTGGCCCTCACTTCTTTCCACACTGCAGGACGCACCAACGTCGGAGGATTACGCAGTCAGAGCAGGATCAGTTTGTGCACCTTCAGGTAACATAATATAGATGTACTATCAGTAATGCCTAACCTGAAGTGAAACACAATTTTATGTATTTGTGTCAGGTGACCAATTTGTATGTAAGATATGCATTTAAGAACTTCTGGAAAGGTGTCTCACACAAGGGCACAGCACCGGAGGGCCTTTTGTCACACAGACTGCAGCTTCACTGACCACCATCTCACACTGCTGCCCCTACTGATTACCTGCACTGTTTAATGGCACATGTGTATACACACAGAGGGGAAGGTTGAGTTTGCAGATCAGTTTTCTATGCAATTTCTGTATAATTCAACATTACAAGACAGAGATACTTCTGCAGAAAATCCACTTAAGTGCAAGGAAACGCAGGTCTGTATCCAGCCCTTAGTAACTAAGATGTGACATGGGGAATATAATCTAATTGCCTTGCAGTTACATATATAAGTTGCCCATGTGGTGTATGAAGGAGTCAATTATCTAACTGATCCCAAAAATAAACATTTATAAAATAATATAAGTAGTTGAGGTAGTTTGGCTGGCCAAACATATATCCATTATTATTAAATAAAGATGCAAAATTGGCTGTCTAAAAAACCCATGTCTGAAATTAATATTCTTCTTCTTACAGATTTTATTTATGTTTTATCAAAAACAATTCTTCCTCTTTTCATTGCTGACACTGTTTCATACAGAAGTAATATTAAGTTTATTATTATAAATTATTAGTTTTAAATATGAAATGATGTGATAATTGCAGTTCCATTGGTACTTACAGTCTGGATCTGCCCTCGGGTGGATGAGCTCTACAAAAATGTGACTTTTGAATCATCGGAAATTCTTTCAATACCGATTCACTGTCCTGACCCTCCTGGAAGATGACTCAGCCATAGTCCTCCCCTGCGTGGAGAGGACAGCTTAACCCATGGGCATTACAGCTGCCAAGAATACGATGACACTTAGAAGAAGTTACCTCTTTGTCTGCCATGCAGCCACAGTCCCTGTCTGATCTGGATAAAGTGCACATGAAGATCTCAATTGCAAGAGCTAGGGAGGAGTAAATACAAATACATTTCATGCCTGTTGAATAAAATATGTTGACTAATAAAAAAAAACAATTTATCACAAAAATAGGAAGGACAACAGCTCAATATTCAATGTTGGGCTGTTACTCTAACTGAATAAATGAAAGCACAGAAAATATTCATAAGCAAGTGAATTAGCAGAGCATCAGAATCAGTTTATGTGGCTTTCAAAGCTATTCTACAGACAGCCCTGAAGTTTGAGATGAGCCGCATATTGCCGCTCCTACATCATTAACGTTCGGCAAGTTTAATCAGTGTCATTCACAATGTGTCAGGAGACTGGGGTAAAGAAGGTTGCCCAGAGGAAGAATAAACACATTACTACTAGAAGCATGCAATCGGTGCACATGTATACAGAGCTTACCAGCCAAAGCAGGATCAGGTCAAGCACAATGTATGTTCTGGATTCACCTGTGGTCTGATTCTACCCCAGGGGCTGAGATTCTAAAAATTAAGTTATGGACATGCAATGCAATTCCACAGCAATTGGTCTGAATTGCAACTGCAGAATGGGATGAAAAGTAACATTTCAGAGCCCAGGAAGCATGACAGTTTGCACTAATTATTATCTATCTGTGGCTGTAAACATAACATCTTTGGGGAAGCCCATCCATTCATTGCACTGGCCAGAAATTTACCTCTGTTCTTAAAATAATGAAAACAGGAAAAAGAGCCGCTTAATCGTATGCACAAAGCACAATATACTGTCTGCATTTATTATTATCTCTTCATATGGAGAATATTTCTCCAACCACCAAGAAAAACTACAAAAATATTGAGTGGGTACTTGTTTATTTTGTATGATACATATGGCTTGGTTTGCTTGTTTTATTTTGATACCAGTAATTTTGTTGATACACTGATTATGGAATGCTCAGTAAGACTGATTATCATCGTAATGATAATTATAATGATGTTTGTAATAATTATGCTTGTTAACAATTAAATGTGTATCTGTGTGTATATATTTGCACTGTACAACATTTCAGTGTAAAATGAATTCTAATAGAGCAAATTTTATTATCCACTGGACCACAAATCTGGTACTGTTGCATTTAACACTACAGTTGTGTTTCTATGGAATATATGTCTGGATTATTGTGGCATTTGTGTATTAGGAGACAATTATAAAAATATGCTGGGGAAATGTTTTGCTTGAATTTATGACCAAAAAAATAGTGTGAATAAAATGCCTCTTATACCTGCATTTGCGTAATATGTATTTCTACCATTTGGACATTACTTCGTTCTGGATGTGTATTATAGCAGAGGAAAACTAATCACACAGACACACTGGTCATCAGTCACCACAGCCCAAACCACACGAAGGGCCCTCATTCTGTGGCAACACAAGGGGTATCCTTGTTCTCACAGTTAAAACATTTTGAAATGTAAGTCACTGGGATGTATAACAACTAATGCCGTTACCTTAGGCAACTGAACGGTTTAATTGACAACTAGCAGTTACCCCAGAATCAACAGAATTTCACTGCCAATGTTCTTCTTGAAGCTAACTGAATTGTGAGCTTCAAGCTTAGCCTTACATCTTCATGTAAGGTTCTGTTGCCACTAGTCTAAAAAATGGCCCTGAGATAAATTCAGACCTATGCCATAAATTATATCACAAAAGTAGATATGTATAGTAAATACAGCTAATTTATTCACAGTGATGATATGTGTTAGTATTGACAGAGTAGAAGATGTTTTTTTTTTTTATAGAAGCATTTGTACATTATTAAAACATTGAGCATATCAAATGCATATGTCAAATGCATTTTGTACAGACTGAGGTGCACAGCTTAGCCTGGTACATTTGACATATTGGCTAAGTGCAGTGCGAAAAGAAAAAAAGAATAAAAGAAGAAAGAGAGACGTGATATAGCACTTGAGCTGTAAATATGAGAGGAGGATTTACATGTTCCTCTCACCTGTGTCGGCGCCTCATTTGAGAGTGCCTCTGGCTGTTCAGAGAAATCAAGGTAAAGGAAAATAATGTATACAGTGTATTAAGAGAAAGGGAGGCGGAGAGGCTGGTGAGGACTCGCCCCGAGGCACTTCGCCCTTGGTGCTGCCTCTTGTGGCGTCTCTCTTACACATAATGACTCCTCTTGATACCTTTTTTTTTGTTCTCACAACCACTTGAAAGGACAAGGAGAGCGCAGAAATAAAAGGTCTCGACCACAATATGCCATTTATTATTCCTTATTTTGTAAATCATCTAAGAGATGAGGGTTGTTATTGTTGACCCTGACCCTGTTAGATAGCAACTACCTTTTCTTTTTTTTTTTTTTTTTGGTTGAACACATAGCTCTAAATCAAAGATAACTTCGAATATGTGTTGTTCATCATATATTGTACCTCATCAGAGCTTTGATCTTCTTCTTCTCTTTATTGCCGTCCTCATGCTGAAAATTGCGCCAAACTAAATGGAGTTTAAAGATGCGGGACTCCATTGAGACTCTGGTCTTTCTTCCTAAGTGATGCCAGCACAGATGGCTGTGAGCGTGATCCCCAAGTTTGAAGGCTTCTTCTTCAGAGGAAAGGATGACAGAGTGGACCCCAAAAGCTTCTTCCACAGCCCACTAGAAACCAGCTTGTTGAGAGACTTCCCTTTCCTGTGCCTGTTTATCTCTGCCGAATTCCCAATAACCCTGGCAACGAGAAGGCAACTTGTTAGTTTTCTTTGCTCTGTGATAAGTTGTGTTGAAGTCCTCCAAAGGCCTTGTCAATCCCCTGAGCCGGTGCTGTTCTAGCATGTAAACAGATCAAGAGGAATATAAAAGAACAAACCAAAGAGCACCTTCAATGATTTTAGTACTAGACCCAGTATCCAAGAGCTCCACTGTTTTCTCTGTGCATCAACAAGACTGTCTGAAAGGCTAATGTACAATTTGGGCAATTGAAGCAAAAGCCATAAAGGAGTGATAAAACTTATTGAAACGTTCTGGAAATGGATAAATGTCCACCCAAACGGGGTAGAGGACCAGTATGGATGAGCCCTAATATAATATCATCAGAACAGTCGGACCATGGTATGAAATCAAAACTGCTTTCATCTGAAAGGAAAGTGCTATTGAATAAAGGAAAATAAATAAATAAAAATTACAGTATAATTTAGTAGCATATTTCCAGCATGTAAATAGATAAAGCTGGCTTTCTGAAAGGATGATATATAATGTAGGGCTGAAGGAAAGATTTTTAAGTTCAAAGGAGCAAAAAAGGATAATTATATTACAAATTAAAATGCAATTTCTTCCCGTATTCTACTATCACAATGCATCTAATGCATACAGACAAGTGCCCTGACTGCTGAACAAAGTGAATCACAGAATTAGTCTGAAAGCACCATCAGGAAATGTTCCTCCATGATTTTAAGCAGGTACCCTTAATAAAAGAATCTTGAAAGCAACCTTCACAATGATTTAATATTTCTTCAAAACGGCAGGGACAGTACGTTTTTACATAATGGCAACATAATTGCTCTGAACTATATAAACTTTACTTTAAAAACTCAGCACCCAAACGATACCTTTTGGCATAATTGGATTTACTACTTGTCATTTTTAATGATGTTCTCAAAGCTAGACATATTATTTTGAAATCTTGATAAAACAGAGAGAATCGGGTTTTACATGAGTTTGGCAGTATACTTTATTACTCATATCAGACTACAAATTCAGCAAACTAGCTAAATAAATTTCATCCTTGTTTCCATTTGCAGAGACAGGTTTATTTTCATTCTGACCAGACCAGGATGGCTCAAAACTGGAATCTCTTGTGTTTTTGTTCTTGCAGCATCTTTTCTGAATATACTGAATATATACATATGAACAAAACGTTAAACCTTAAACATCAATAACTGAAAAAATGTTGGCAAGTTTACAGTGCATTATTTTCACTTCATAAATCTTGTATTTTGTTTTAGAGTTTTTTACACTTAGGAAGTCCTTGATATGCATTGTTTTTCATGTGCATGATAGTTTATTTAGTCTTTTGAATATATTCATATTTTATATAACATGCTATGATTATTTTAATAGATGTCCATAATGAATAATTAGTGAAACATCTATTATTGCATATGACAGTAATATAACACATTACAGTTATGCAGCTCACATGAATAAGATAACGAGAATTGATGTGTTATGATGCAAATAAACATAAAAATAAACAAAATTATAAAGTACACTTTATAATATATACTTTGAACAGTTGTTGAACAGTGTTTATCAACATATGCCATCTACTTGTAGATTGTGGTGATGTGCAGGTTGCTAAGCAACCTGTAATAGATTTGTCCCATGAGTCCTGTGCTAGATCACCATGGGTAATCTGTAAAAACCAAAAGGCTGTGCAAAATGGAAAAATAGTCCCAAAGGTCTCTAAGGGTATTTCAAAGACATGGGTCAATGTGATTTATAATGTAATCTGTAACCCATGTAAAATACAAGAAGGGTGTAAAGCAATTGGTACTTTTTCATTTCTTTTCTCTACAGACTGTCCTAACAATTGCATTTTATTGTGAGTCAGAGTTAAAGACTTGTGACTGCAGTAAATACATGATGCCAAGGGGCTCTGGGTGACTCACTGAGTTAAAGCACATTTTCTCTGTGTGGCTGTGTTTCCCAGCTGGCCCATTATCAACAATGTCTTGAGGTACACACTGGAGAGGTGACAATTAGCTCTGCTCTGAAAAAAAAAAACTATTGTGGTTAAGTTGGTCAGAATTCTCAGACTCATAGCTCTGTAGTGCCCTCCCCTGGCTGGCCAGGAATCTGCAGATGCATGAACTGTTGATTTTGTATTTCTCAGACAGCACAGGCAATATGTGATTGGTGTCACAACTCATATTGGATAAGTCACATGTGTGGCCACTTCCTCCCGAGTCCATGGAAGATTGCTCAGTGGGGCTGACAGCCCGTTGAATTCAGATAGGAAAAAGGGAAATGTTTTTTTAAAAAACCATCCTACACCCTAGCATCCAAGCAACTGTAGCACACCCCCCCACACCCCACCCCACCCCCAACCCCCATACATAGAGCAATATGTAACACTTCAGGGGGCAGTTTAAGCAAACATCTGCTCCGGAACTTCTCAACCCCGTGTCCCTGCACGCTGTTCTGTAAAGCCAATGTGTAACAAAGGAAATCAATATGTCAATACGTACAGCAAATATAGCACCTTGCCTCTGCAACGGTACACTTCCATAGCTTTGCAGATTCATTTGGATTAAGCTGGGATTACAGAGGCTTCCGTCTGACATTTACAATGAGGCAGTGCAAAAAAAGCTCCAAAATATATGGGGAAAAAAAAGATACTTTTAATGCTTACTCCAACTATTTATGCAAATGTATATGACTTTGCTGGATATTTTTTCATTTTCAATCACTTGGCCCAGCAGACAGCTATAACAGAAAAAAGGCTAATTGTTTGTGTTTGATTGTCAGTTTTGAGGGCTGCAGGCCTGGAGGGTTGCAGAGCGCCTTTTTAATTAGGTACTGATTGACACCTGAAACACCATGGGAGTTGAACAACTATCCAAACAATCACCTCAATTAAATAATTAAGATATGAAGCAGAACAAGCATTGGCAGGGCCCACAGCCAGCCTGATCTGGAAGCAGTGCCGACCTCCAACACGGCAGACAGTGAAAACAGATATGGCTGAAGGAGACATCAAGGAATTTTAAAATCTGAGATAAATAAATGCATCTGTTGTGTTGCACTTTTGAAATTAAACTGTTCAGAAGAGCAGAGCAAAAAATGTCAAGCATGGCCCAGTTTCATGAGGAAACTGGAATTCAACACACTGAAAGGACTAATCAATAGGGTTGCTGCCTCGTTCTTATCAAACACCCATGTGGGTCTGGGTGTGTTAAATGTGTTGGGGGTGAGGGGCTGAGGAGATTAATTGCTGAGTATGGCGTCACACTAAAAAACAAAGAGCTCTGTGCTCTGGATTGAAACCGAGCAAAAAGCAAGACTTTTTTAGTCTTCTTTCCCAGACATAGGATACAATCCTGGATTAGCACTATTCATATGTGTAGAGCAAAATGGGTTTCTTTGTCTTTGAATGTAATGTGCCCAATGCTCTATAACCTTCCCCGTAATAAATAACATCTCTACATTTAGCTATGTTTTCTTTAGCCAGGAGGTACACAAGTAATTCTATAAAATGATGTGTACAGGGGGCTGAAACAGAATGTTGTCAGCAAAACTCAATGCAGGTGTTTAACTCTCCGGTTACTTTTGAGCACCATGAAGCAGAGTTTTCAAATGGCGGAGGGCTTGGGTGATGGAGAGAAAGGTTTATATAATACACAGATAAAATTCAGCCTTAAACAATTCCAAACCATGCCTGTGCTTCTCCCAGTAGTTCTAAGCGCTGTTTTGTTTCTATATGCATACAGAAATAAAACTGCTGTAGACATAAAGATCTATGTCTGTTGGAAATGTTGTCATATTTCTTTTCACTCAGGACTCCTGGTGAGATGTATTTGTACAAACAATAGTAAGCATATACTGTACATCTGCTTTGTGAAACAACTGAGTACAGAACAGTAAATATTTTCTTAGGGGGTTTGATTTTTAAATCTTTCTTTGATGACTGGATTGTAAAGCTGCAGATAAAAATACACATTGCATGTACAGGGAGTGGGCAAAAGAATAGATATTACCCTTTCCTTTTGCCAGAATAGCTTCTTTGTTTGCCATTATACAAGTCTTGAACTGTTTCTGATGGGATATCTTTCATTTCTTTGAGAGAGAATGGAGGAGGAAATGTATGACACCCTGTACATTTCATAGCTTAACATTAAGGTTCAGAGATGTTCGCATTTGGTGACTTTGCAGGAGTTTGACCTAAATCCTGGTTCATGAACCCATTCTTGAATCTATATGTAGTACTATGTGTTTGTCATCCTTGTCTTGTGTCCACTGTACCTCTTTCATCACAGTGTTTTTCTCGCCTGGCTTGTGCCTGGCAAACGCAGTCATGATGACACTGTTCCCCTTGACACATTAAACAAACGAGCTGTTTCTGTGACTGATGTACCTGCAATTCATATACCACCTGCAGTATCTGACCTCTCCCAACAGCTGTTAAATCCCTCCTGTTGTTCTGGAAAATCTCACATCAACATATTGATTTTAAAATGTTTTTTATAACATGAACACATTGGCAATTAGTTGAAAAGAAACATGTCTAATGTTCTCTTCTCAAAGTTTTATTCAGTTATTCCAAAATATGATTTTTTCTCAATTGGTGTTTCCATTATTTTGTCTACCCCACATGGTTGTTTGATGAAGTAGTGATGCTTTCCCTTTATTTTCTCTACAAGCTGGAAAAAAAACCTCAGCCCTAAATGAGTGTTTGTGTGATTGCTGGCAAAGCCATCCTCTTGATGGACTTGAGACCCAGAGCAAAAGAGGGTGTTTTCTTAAGGATCCCTAAGGATCCAAACTGTACCACTTTGACTGTGCACACAGTTGGCTGCTGACAGGCAGCATGCCATGTCTGTTACAATTAAAATTCCAGCCCACCGCGGCGTTTTATCTGCCTGACTTGAGTTGCAGGGAAAAGAAGCGTTGGCAGCCAACGCACATCTGTTGTCCTTGTCAAAGTAAACTTATAGGAAATTGGCTGCCGGTCTTCTTGGCCTGCAGTGTCATTCAGTCTAACCAGCATGCCACTTTGTCCTTCATTTTGAGTTGCAAAGTTAACAAGTGTATGTTTCCTCATTCTTTCATTGTGCATTTTGAAAGTTATTGAGGTTAATGGAGAATAGGGAAGGGAATTAAATTCAAAACAAATTTTATACAATAATGTGCTCTGGCCGTCAAGAGACGGAAACCACTTTAGAAAAGCATCTTGAGGATAACCCACTGCATCCAACTCTTGGGAGATCTCAGGTAGATTATTGAAGCATAGGCTGATTCCCCCATGGTAATTCCCAAGGTCTGCCATCACTCTAACTTCATGTGACTTCAAGGGTCACATGGGATAATCTTATTGATTTCCCTTACATTTTTATCCATCTTGACATGGAGGCTTTTGATTTCAGCCCGAAAACCCATTCATATCTTGTGTGTATTGAATCATTTCTGTATTCCTTTCATTGAAGTTGTTCCTCGTACCTCTAGTGGTTTCTTTGATGCATGAGAGATAAACCTTGCAGTCTGTTAATGATTCTCCCAAGCAGACTCTATAATGGCAGTGAACTTGCAATGGGTGTCATCATAAAGTCCCTACTTATGGGACTCTAATCCAAGAGTGTGTCTCTTGTTTGACTTGTTAGAGTCTACAAAGATATATCCCTAAGTTTCACTCAAACACACTAAAAGGGCAAATACAAGTACCTCCAAGAGGGTGCAAATTTAGTTAAATACAATGAAACAAAGTGAGTACTCATAACGATTCACCTTACACTCAATTTGTGTAGACTTTGTTACTTTGATTTTTATTCCATATTATGAAACAAAAATCCACGTAACAAAATCTACACAAATTCTGCATGCAGATCAATGATATATTATGATGTGGTTGAAGAGGGTGATTCTTCCCTGTCCTAAATGTTTTTTTTTCATGTCTAAAATAAACCTGCAGAAAGATTCATCCGATGCTATACATCTTGCCTGTTTTTTTCATTAACAAAATGCAGTGTGGATGATAGCTCAGTGCTGATAAATACTGTTTGACATCAACTATGGCTTCTATGAGAATGAATTAAGCCAAACCATGCTCGACAGATGCACACCACATCATTGCAGAACCACCAAAAACCCTTTACTATGTGAGCACCGTTGTGTTTCTACTTCAATATCACTTTGAAAATTTCACTTGTTGCTCATCAAATACTAATTATACAGACTAGTTGTCAACAAAATTAGAAAAATGCCACTGTCATTTCTCTCCTTGTTACAAAATGGCTGATATTAAATACCTGTTGCCTAGAAAGGTTAACTTTAATTCTTAATCTGAATAAGGGAGGGTTGCAGGCATTAGTTATATAATGTCATATGGGCTTTGAATTTAAAAAGGGCAGGCGACAGGGTATGAAATCATTATTAACCTTGTTATTTTACAGCATCTTATGAGCATAATGAGTAATCCACGTGGCTATGCAAATTAGCACATCTGCTCCACTGGCAGTTGAGCCCTGGATTCAGCCATGGTGAATGACTGTTCAGGATGATGTGGAATCCTACCTAATCGAGTACCGTGCATCTGAACAGCTTGTTCATTCAATTAACAGTTCCGTTAAAGTAGTAGCATCAGTACTGGACTTGAACAACCTGCCTTTTCTGTCTCCTCGAGGGCCTTGATTAAATTCATTTTTGACTTGCAATTAAATTCAGGTCTTAGTTATTATCATCACAAAAAGTTTGGTAGGTTCAACGGTCACACCAAACTTTGTTTAACACATGCATTTATTTGGATGTTCCAAATACTACCACCACTAGCACAATTACTTTTCCTACTGTCAATAATAATAATAATAATAATAATAATAATAATAATAATTTATGAAAATGATACAAAGCTGAGGGTTGAAAATGACATTCCCATAAAGCTCTACTTCAACATCTGACAGAGGTGCCCATCACTAAGAGTGTTAACCATCTTCTGTCATATTTCATCTTCAATAGCTATATTGTATGTAAGGAATTCACAATAAAAAATAATTAATTCCTTTGAACTCCGTATGGATTCCCTTGCCGGTACTTAAAAAAAAGCCCATAAAGGCGGCCCAACAGATCCTGGAGCTGTAACGATTGGTCCGCCTCAGAGGGTTTTATTCCCCATCTTAAACAGTGAGATGGATGACAGATGTTGCGATTATGGCACTCATCTCATCTTTCTGGGGCTAATTACATGACACCTGGGCTCTCCTGTGACAGAGGAGACAGATCCGCGTTGACTGATTATTCCGCTGTCACTCTGAACTGCTCTCAGTCTTCAGCCCTCCTATCAGATGGCATTATAACTAGAGAACAAAAAATACTCTGAAGGTTTCATTTCTAATGTTTATTTACCAATATATGCATTCATATATTACATATATGTTAATGCTTCAGCAAATACATACATCCGTTAATAAATAAACAAACACAACACTGTCACTCTCTTCAGCATCAGCTTCATGGAGAATTGGTGCGTGTCATTTGGCTGGCAGTGTTTGGGAAGGCAGAGCTGTCATTGCAGGGAAGCGCTGGAGCTGAGGTGCAGTACTACCACACTACTCAAATACATCTGTCCTGCTCTGGTACTGCACTGCTCTTCAAGTGTGCAGGTGTACCTCCGGATGTCACTGGTAACTTTTAATAAGAGTCCCAAAACCAAAAACAGCACACACACACACACACATACACACAAAATATAGTCTTTACATTACAGAAAATCAGAAAATACAACAGTTGACAATTATGAGTATGTTTAGTTGTATTTCAGTCATATGTCTTGGATTAAAAGAACATTTTATTTGTAACTTTGATTTACAAGTTACACTTTTGAAAGTGTTCATTCCTATCAACACCTACAACACTTCTTTTTTTGGATTACTGAACTTGCTGAACTGTTTTCATAAAAATGAAAACTAAAATTAAATTCATTGTAAAGCACAGTTGAGGACAAACGTTCAGGAGAGAGTCTGAATATCATTAAGATGATATTTCCCCAGTTCCTTTCTTATTTATACTGTAATTTATATACTCAAGCACAGTAACACTTCAGAACAAGGCACAGGTGTGCATGCTTTGTAAAATGCTAATATCTCCATTAAGTTTCATAAAAATACTTTGCTCCAATTTAGTCTAGCAAATACTGTATACATGTACATTAATTTATTGTATTTGTTATTATTGAGGGGTTATTGCTAGATATGTTTTTAAAATAAAATGAAATGTGTGAAATTGTGGGTACAGTTGCACATGCTAAAACTGAATTTTTTGTTATTACAATCATTATATGAATATTGTTTATGGTTGCCAAAGTGTGCCACCTTATATCAGTGCTATAAAGTATAATAAAGGTAGTTGCATTCGCATGATATGTCATTGGAGACATACTAATGTGGAATGTATATTTCTTTCATTTTGCAGAATAAAATGGACTTGGGGATTTCAAGATTCAGTCACTTTTATTAATTTTTCATGTATTTATTTATTTCTACAAAGCATTTTTAGCAGCACAATTAATAGCCAGATTCATATTCAGTGTCTCATTTGGGATTCAGTGAGGAGAGGAGTCCTCTTCCTAATTTACATTGCAAAGGTCAGGGAAGAGAGAGCCCATTTAGAGCGATAAAACGTGTTTACAAGGCCTTCCTCCCAAATAGTGTATTCACTGTCATGCGGGAAGAAAGTGATTGCTTTAGTCCCTCCATATGAAATGAGGTCGCCATTGTGCCATGTCACGTCTTGGGATTAAGACGATTATTTTGTTACAACATTGAATGCTATAAGAGAGTAGGGAAGCCAATATTTTATGCTATTGGAAAATTCAGCTTTCAAGTAATGATTAAACAAGAGAAAGCGCTCTGCGAGTTCGGAGCGGCAGGTCCCTTGGACTCACTCTGCATGCCAGCTTTCATACCGCCTAATCTCTCTGTGAATTAATCTGAATGCTAATTAGTGTTGTCAATTTGTTTAAGCAGCAGCAATTAATGAAAGTCACTCTGAAGACTCACGTTTAAGTTTATATTTTTTTTATTTGACCAAACACAGCTCCAACTGCACATTACTGTCTCAACACACCCCCTCATGAGACCTAAAAGTCTGATCACTGTTCAGTCATCCACTCAATCAAGCCTAATTAGATAGAGGCGGGTTTGCACTAAATATCCAGATTAAGTTTCCTGGTGAAAAGTTCAGCAGGAATGGCTTCAGAGTGCATAGACTGCAAGAAGTGACTTCAGTCTCTTACATGGTGTTTTGCAGAAATCAAATTTAAATTGGACCAGGGCCCTTATTAATTTTACATTACGTTCTCTCCTTAACTTGGGGAGAGAACGTGGAAGAAGAGACGTGTATTTATTGGTTTTATACTTACAATGGAATGCTTAAAATGTATTCTCAATTCACCAGCTGCCACAATAAAATATTCATAAAAATATCATGGTGGCAATGTACTGATTTCGGAGACCATGTGCAGAAAGAATAATGGGTAAATATTGTTTCAGGTGTCATTATTTTGAGAGAAACAAATCTTACATTTAAGGTACTTAATGTCAGCAAATCATCCATCCCATTAGCAAATATGAACAACCAACCAGTGCAAAGACTCCGTTTAGTCATCTTTCAACATTACATTTTGAAGTCTTGTTACTGAAGAAAAAACCGTGGCTGTAGGTGAAACTTGCAATCAAGCAAAGAGCAGGTCCCTCTTTTAATCTGATTTTGTGCACATACCACCTATCCCATATGGGAATAGAGACATGATATTTCTCCAGGGGTATGTCTGACAGGCTTGTAAAGGAACAACTGAACTTGACTATATATTGAGCCACATATTCAAAATTAATTCCTTCCATATGACACGTTTCTAATATGTATAGAACCTTCCCCTCTTGCCAATATAGGCCTAAAAACACAATGCCAAATTATTTCTTTTATAAATTGTCAGAGAAAAATGTAATAACACAAAAGGTATTAATGCTAGGAATTTAAAATGAAGATCTTCTCATCACACATAGAGGTAACTACACAAAAATGACAACCTGAGGAGAGCATTTAGGGATGGGTTTGATTTTATACTCATGATCTGTCATTTCTATGTAATATAAAATGGTGCCTTCAGTGTGTTGGAAATAGGGATGAAAGAGGCAATGATTGCAATACATTTGGTTCCATGTTTTTATGTCGACAGATATTTCTGCAATCTGGGTGATTTCATTATACCCCATCTGGCTCTGCATACAACTATTGAAGCATCACCAGACCTAGTTCTACAAGCACTGAAATTCCTACAGGGAGGTGCTTAGAAGTTTTAGAAGTTGAGTATCTAGCAATTAACTCATGTGCAGGGTTTCGCATGCAAGTGAGATTAGCAGAGCTTGTCTTAAGAGTCCTCGGGACATGTGAGGAGGAGGGCACTGAGTGTTTGAGTGAGGTTGTGCTGTTGTGTTGCGTAATCCTGCGGTATGCTGGATCCAATTACTGAAGCTCCCATGTGAGCAAAGACGAGCTCCCTTACTGCATCGCAGCTCACTGAAAGATTTGTGCTCTAAGCCTCGCAGCTAATCACCTCCAGTGTGAGGCTGATGAGTGGGGGGGTGGTCTGGGGGTAGATGATGGTTTTGGCTGCTTACAGTGTGTGTGTGTGTGTGTGTGTGTGTGTGTGTGTGTGTGGGTGTGTGTGTTTGTGTGTGCCAAGGTGCTTGACCACAAACAGAGAAGACAATAGCTACATAGTTTGGCTGACTTCATTAAGTTGCAAATTGTGTATGTGGGTGTAAGTGCATGGAAAAAAATGCAACAATATGTCAGTCTTTTATCTGTGTTTCTGTGATTATCTGGCTGTAAATCAGTTTTCCAAATGTGTTTTTCTGTGTGTATGTGTGTGTGTGTGTGTGAGGTGCCAAGGTCTTTGACCACTGAGTAGACAACAGCTACATAGTTTGGCTGACTTCATTAAGTTACAAATCGTGTATTTGGGTGTATGTGCATGGAAAAAAATGCAAAAACATATCAATCTTTATCCATGCTTCTGTGATTATCTGGCTATAAATAATTATTTCATATGTGTGTATGTTTTTTCCTGTGTGTCTGAGCTTTCCTGGTGAGGCTGCAGATCTGGCAGGGCTTCCAGCCTTCGGGGGCTGATTGAAGGAAGTAACTGAAAGAGAATACAGGGTGATGAGGTGTGGCGCCTGTCTCATCCTCTGAGCCAGGTACCACATGAGACTAATTCTGTTTCTATTGATTCAACACCATTTGCTGAGGAAAAGATAAGATAAGGTGATATTACCATAAAATATTATTATAGAAATTAGGAAAAATATATTTATATAAAAAAACCCAATATATTTATATTTAAAAAATGATTCAAATCATCTTCCTTAATCTGAGTTTAGGAAATAGTTTTGCTGCCTAATGGCTCCTCCTTTTAAGGTATTTCAGTGTGCAGACAGCGCCAGATGATTTGATACTGAATCTGAACTGCTCCAGTGCTGTGGCCTGCAATATGGGAGAGCAATACATATATGCATATATCGGTCTTAGCAGGGTTCAGACAATGGGGATGCAAGAGCATCATTGCTCTCTGGTGCCCCCCACTGGTCATGCAGATGATTGCATGCTGCCTGCTCAAAGCTGCAGGTGTTGTCTGCATCCAGCTCATGTCCACACAAGCGCAGCCTGAGGACTGTGGCTGGTGACACGAGAGGAACGCACAATCATGTCTGGGCTCTCCCAGACTGACAGCGGAGGCTGTAAAGATGAGAATGGCTCATGATGTTTTCAATATTCCAAATTGGGAGAAAAGGAGAGAAAGCATACAAACGAGACTGCCTAACGTCCGATGTGTTGTACTGACTTTTTTTGTAATATTTAATTCTTGACATAGGAATCAGTGCTATACTGTTAAATTCCAAGACCCAATTTTTTCAGCTTCTGTTGGAATACATGTGCTGATTTTTCTCCTACATATCTCCAAGTACATTAACATATATTTAGAAACATAAAGATAATTTGCATTGCAAATAATTGTGTTTGTAAATTCCCCAGTAGTCAAGGCTACTTCAGGGAGTATTGTGCACTAAGCAATATATAAATAAATTCCAGAACATTCTCGGAACATTAAGTCTGGTCCAAGTCTGCCTGCTGTACAGTAAACAATATGCTGTGATTAATCATGGCTTTATTCAAAAGGCCTTCCTTGTCCTAATAATAACTAGTTACCCATCTATCGTTGTATAGCTCCCATCCTTGTAATTATCCTGATAGTGTGATGTCTGCATGATGTATTGGGAGTTAATTTTAAGTTCCTCTGAAAACCCGCTTTTACTTTTTTATTGAATACTACAGACAGCGCCCGAGCATTGGATAAACTATCTGTAATAATCAAAAATGACACACTAATTAAAGGGAAGAAATAAAGTAAGATATTCCTTTCAAATGAGATTATCAGTTAATGAAAACTACTTTGTCTTTGCAAAGCACATGCAGCAAAGTGTGCATGTACTTTGCTGTGATGTTTTATTGGTATTTTATGGAATATGGAACATTTATAATAATCCCCCGCATTTAATGTTTCATTCCCATTAAAATTATTTGTCAAATATACACTTTTGAGAAGGAATTTACTGAAGGCAAGATGCTACCAATATACCAATGATGAATACCAAACTGCAAGTGTAACTGAAATGCACTTTGTATCATGTTGAATTGAAATTGTGTTATTCAAAGAGACTGCATCTTAATGGTAAGCAGCCATGTTTTATCTTGTAGGACAGGTGTTTTTGTGAATACCCACCTGTGATGAACTGACTGCATGCCTATGTGAACCTGTCTTTCTGTAAAGCATGCTGTTTACGTACCCAAGTCTGCTTCTAACAGTCAAGATTGTGCTTCTGCCTAAGCAATCCTGGCACTAGTTGCTCTGCTTTACATTGTTTTTGCATTGCAAACCGTGTCAATACCAATGTGTTTTGCACAGACCTAATGGCTGTGCTGTGAAGGAGCGTGTGCGGCTGAATGACTGTGTGACTCGTGGGGGCCGGAGCCATCACCACACTCTTAAACCCTCTCCTTAGATCTTAACTATATCTGCTCAGAATGCAATGGTGGCCTCCATAATCATGACATATAATCCATAAAAGAATGCCATATTCGAGGAAATCATCGTTTCAATCCTCTGTGATAGATCAAGGATATCTGAAAACAGGGTTAATGAGCTATTTGACACATAGTTATGATGCCAAAATGAATACATCTTACAATTTTCCCCCAAATATTATGTACATTTTTCATACACAAATACAGTTCAGCATGCAATCAGGAAAACAAACTTTTCATAATGTTGTTCCGACATATAATGTACACAAAGCACTGATTCTGCACACAAAACGGCTTCACTCAGCACATGAAGTTGTATTTAGTGTTCCTTTGACCCCTCCTTGCCATAGATATGCTGGTGCCATTCTGTTGACATTCACATACACATGGATCTTAATTGAGAATACCATTGTTATATAAGAGAATTCCATCATGCCTGTCTTTCCTCTATCTGTGGTAAGACCTGAGACATGTTTTTGTAATCACTCAGTGATAAAGCACTAGTGAATATTGCTTAGATACCAGGCAGATTTATGCATGTACATTACTATTTGTAAATAAGTGTCTGCCTGAATTCACACTCATCTTGGTCAGGGACACTGCTTTATTTGCAGCTACGCTACTAAAAAAGGATCAACTATACAGTACGGGCTGCTGAATACTGGAAAACACAGACAGCTGAGAGAAGTGAGATGGTGGGTGAGAGAATCGGAGTTAAATCAAAGGATGAAAAAGGAGAGAGCCCTCTGCCATAATATTTATACCGCTACCTGGGCCTGGTCTTCCTCTCCTCCTCCCCTCACAGCTCTGTCATGTCCTCCAATGAGCTGGAGCCATATAATAATACATTATTAATGTCATACATTAGTGTGCTAATCCTGCTTTATTCATTAGAGAAAACAGAGTGTTTGTCAGGCTTATCCACCAATTTTCTGTTATTTTTCATACGCAGTGCTACTCTGTTATAAGGATCACTTATACCTTTGGGTGTCATTGACAAAAGGTCGTTAAATGGTGTTTCTCCTCCTCAACTTTCAAAAGTTACCAACTACAGAAGGCTGTCACAGTCCAAGCATTAACAAAAATCACCCAAACAGAAATAAATATGAGTGGAAATAATTTAGAACATTTTTCTCTGTATAGTTCAACAGCATTTCATGGTTTTCCTGTACATTTGAAAAGTTAATTGCAAACTGATATTGCCTTGATTCCAATATTGGACAGTGCGTGATGGAAACAGCAGCCACAGCATCTGTGCTTTCACATAGACAATCTTTCTGGTGCATTGAATAAAGAGAAACAGATTATCAGACCACAGACCATACTCTGCATGACTGGAGCAGATAGATCTGGGACCAAAGAAAATGTAATATCCAATTGTAGCACTGTGGTATGACCTGCAGGTAAGAAACCCACAAACCTGCGATGTGCCTGCCCTGGGCCTGGCCTCCCTCTCCTCCTCCCCTCACAGCTCTGTCATGTCCTCCAATGAGCTGGAGCCATTTTCTGGCTTTGCCGGGAGGGAACTAAACATCCCAAGAAGCCAATTACATGTACCCAATGGAACATATCTGTGCACAACACCTCTGCACTCCGGATACAGCTCTTTTCTTTCACCGCTATTGTCAAACAAATAAAGGCAGTAAGCAGGAAACAAATATTCCATGATCTCTCATATTACAGTGCGAGTTATTTTATTGGGATGGGACAATATAGTTATCTCACAATTTGGTTCAATATACGATATGAGGTTCACGATTCGATATCACCATGATTCGATAGAGCCTAATAACAGTTCAGTGACAAAGTATGAATATTCAGAATTGACATTTAATTTTTAGCCAAATATTTTTGCAAAATACAAAATAAATTCTCATTTGAATAAAGTTCTTTACTAGACAACACATGAAGAGATCAAAGTAACAGCAGAAATTATTATAAAACTGTTTGATTACCGCCAGCAGCCATGTTCAAGTTCAAGTAATCTAGGGGTGCCTTCCAATACTTTTTCTCATCTGCTCGTTTCCTCCTCTCCTCGCCTACCCAGGAAGTATGCGGAGGAAATGAGGGGAGAAAACAAGTGGAGGAGACGAGGAAACGAGGAGATGAAATGAAAATTGGAACAGCTAATCCGATTAGTCCTTCATGAATGTAGATCTCGGCTATTGATGAAGTCGTGTAACTTCAACTGATTCTGTGGGTACCAGGTCCAATCGCTCTTCTCGTCCGCTGCCAGCCATTTTTATGCATTAAACTATAAATGTCAGTTACTCGCATTCTGCTCATGATTTAACATAAACATATGTACAAGGAAATAAATAAACCTGCCGCTACAGTAACTTGCTTGATTTTACATTGGTAAAAAAACCATTCGCAACTGAAAAACGTGAATATATCGCGTCAATGTTTCCCTATTAATGTAAATTATCGTGATTACCGTTTACTGTTCTGGCACTTATACTTAAGAGTTGATAAATTTGATGGTGAAACATTCATTTAGATTGTCTTTTAACCTGACTGGTCTTGAGCACAATAATGTCACCCAGAAATGTGAAAAGACTTCTGCGGTAGGATACATCAGTGTATCCTTCGTTTGGAGGACAGGGGGAGGCAAGTGGAGGAGGCGATAATTCATTTCCTACCTTTTTGGAACAGTGGAAGGAGGGAGGACACATTGATCAGTTTCCGGGGCACAGAGGAGACATGGTGGTAGTATTGAGTATTGGAATGCACCCAGAGAGACAGAGAGATTTTGGTGGTTGTAAGATCATCTAAGATCATCTTGTTTGTGGTTAAATACCAGGGTACAATACAAAGTTGCGAATATCGCAATATCATTTTCTGACTTGGATCGTCATATTATTGGATCACGATATACCGAATTTCGATTTATTGTCACATCCATATAATTTTAACATCGCATATTCTTTTACTGAAAAACATTTTTTTTTTCTTTTTCTATATATATGTGTGTGTCTTTACCTCACATTAGACCACATTGGCTGAATATATTATTATAGACAGTGGAGATGCTGGATGAAACATGTCAGTGTGCAGCTCTCTACCAGTGGTGAACTGAATCAAATCGCACAGCTAAGAGTCTAATTACAGACATTATGCAGGCACACACACACACACACACACACACACACACACATACACACTGCCTGTCGATATTGTGACTTCAAGCAATTTACATTGACAAGTTACAAAGAGACCTTGATGAAAAAAAATGTCAGTTTTAATCAAAACATGTGTGGGTACTGCATACAGAAAATGTCAGTCACATGTACATGTCACATGTACCAGTTCGGCATTGTGCCTGATGCATGTGGTAAAAATGAATTAATACATACATAAATAAGAGAGACAGGCAGTGAGGGCTTTAAGAGGTTGAAAACTTTCAACATCACATGGCATTGCAGTCATTTCGCAGGTTCTCTTATCCAGAGAGACTTACTGTATGACAGACCATAGTGCATCCACCTGATTAATGTGAGCAATTGATACCAGACCTGGATAAAATAATTTCCAAGCCAACAAGCATACGTGCACTATCACTAAAGCACTGGTGCAAGATTACTATGCAAATAAATCTCATTCACGCAAACAATTAATTTACAATATGAACATACCCATGCCTTAATTGAGGTCATAGAATGCTACAACCTCAACTAGTGCACAGAAACAGGATGAAGAGTTGAGTCTTCAGCCTGCATCAGAAGATGGCCGATCTGTTGTCCTGGGGAGCAGTTATTTGCCTTGCGGAATTGAAATAGAAAGGTCTGGCCAGGGATTGTACTTGTACCCAGTCTCAGTCAACTTGATTTCAGAGATACTGAGATATTTTGAACCTAAAAAATACATACACATAAACACATAATCAGATATTTTTTCTGTACAGGGATGCAAGCAATTACCCAACCACATGCTCACACACACACACACACACACACACACACACACACACACACACACACACACACACACACACACACACACACACTTACCCTGTCCCTGTCCCTGTCCTAAACTGAAGTCATGGACTAGTTAAAAAAAAACATTGTGCTTCAGTTGATCTACTCACTGAATTGCTGTCAAAAGTTTTCTATTGGTCACATTATCTGAATGATTGATGAAATTGTATTGAGGGCACTCACAGACTGTAGGCTCAAGGCTTTTCACCTATGGAGCTGGGGATAGGATGGTATTGTTAGAAGTAGTCTCCATGCTATTGGTGGCTTGCGCAGGAGTTACTTAACTGCCTGTTGCTGGGCTCTGTGTTTTTCTACCTGCTAAAGCTGAGCTCTCACCATCTTCAGATGTCTTTTGAACTGATTAAATCCAGGTTTATTTTCTGATGCAGTATATCTCGGCGTCTGTGTGCTCTGGCTTATGTCAGGATACCTGGCAATATTACTTAGACAGAAATTACTGTACTGTCAGTCAGTTTGTTCAAGTACACACCCATTCCCCGCTCCCTAGATAAATAGCAGTATTAATGGAATGCAGGGTTTTGAGTAGCATGTTCACATAAAGAGCTCTCCAGGCTTCCCCTCGGATGCATCAAGGAACCATCTTATGCTCACAGGTCCATGAACAGCCAGCTTAACAGCCATTAAAATGGCTGTTCCATTCGTTGTTTCTGTGGATCGTATGGTGAAATTGCTTGCATTCCATTGTTCCAAGGAAAAAAATTGCAAGGTTTTTATTTTTTTAAAAGAAATATAGAAGGCTGTGTAACAAGAAAATACATCCACACACACATACTTCTGTACACTTTTTTTTGTTGTTGTTTTTAACCTTGGGTCATATGCATGGGTTTTATGTGAATAAAAGTTACATATTTTGAGTAATGTGCTGGACCCTGGATCAGTTGAAGCTGCATGACTAAATTGCATTTCTTCAATCGCTGTATGCAAACTATTACATGCCAAAAATGTTGTGCTTGCAGTTATTTTTCATGTATTCTTAGACTATACACTTAGGAGTGCTGAAGACATTGTACTAACCAAAAGAAGAAAGCTGAAATAGCTATGATTATGCTTGTCTTCATGTGCTTGGTTTTGCTTTGATCATTGTTTCCATACAGGAAATGTGCTTAATTTGTCATTAGCAAAGTACTGTAAAGTATTGTTTGACAACAACGAACATGACTGAAATAGGGTTTTTCTACTTTTCTTATTGACATGATTTAACGTCTTAGTGTGATTAAAAAATGAATAATATTACTCTGACGAAACTAAACTGTCTAAACTCTTAGAGAACTGAGGTGATTCTCAGTTTTTTCTTTATTCAGTACTCCTTTCTTCCTCCTGAAAGATCTGTGTTATGGGCTTGTGTTGATCTCAGACCTGATTTGTTTTTGTCTTTGTCTCCAAAATGTATATATTTGTTGACTCAAATTTCTTTGTAAGACCAATAGCAGTCCTGCCAGCCTTCACACATTCGGACACAGAAGTAAACTGGTATGAATTGTTTCAGTAAACTATGGTACAAGATACCTGATTTTGATAATAGTCATAATGAAATGAATACAAAATAAATGAGTAATTTAAATATACAATATATGAAACATTCACTAATGTTCCCTCCACACTGAGGAATGCGGTAATGCTTACCACATTTAATGTGTGCCAATGTGGCACTCAAAAGGTTTCCAAGGCTGGTATGTCTTCAATATTGTGTGCTATAATACAGTCATAATATATCCATCTTGGAAATACTGAAAGACACTTCCAGGACTATTCCTGGTGCCCCCTTTGGCCTTGGTCTTGCCTCAGATTCAACTAGGGCATGGCAGGATTTAGCACCAAAAACCGAGTCGCCAGCTGAAAAAGGTCATAGAGACTATCGGAGGAACTCAAGTAAAAATTGTTTAATAGTTTTTTTTACCAGAATCACAATACAGTATGGATACTGATTTAACAGTGATAGATAAATGGAAACCATCATACCCAAAATTGCAGTTGTGTGTTTTTATATTTTATTTTCCCTCTATGCTGCCATTGCTCTCTCTATGTGTTTGGTTATATTGAACTTTTATTTTGAAATAAACTTCCCACTCACAATTTCTGTTAAATGTTCTGCACATAAACCTGCCAGACAATCAGCAGTTGTATAACCAAAGGGGGTGGGGGTGGGATGATGGAGTATGGGACGCAGGTATGCCTGTCTGGGAGCTGTAACTTTGTTGAACTACCTTGTGTTTCTGGCTCAGGTGTTTGTCTGCAGAGCACAATACCCATTAAATTACAGCTCAAACTGCAGAATTTTCCCTCTGTTTGGACCGCAGCAGTCGTGAAAGAGCCTTTCATTTTGTAATGTGACTTCCTTTCTTGTTGGCACTGACACAATAAAGCAAACAAATAAAAAAACTACGAAAATAAAAGGAGGGAAGTACAATACCTAGAGTCCTCCCTCCACAACCTCATAATATACACAACTACCAACACAGTGAACTGAAAGGGAGGCCAAGCAATCCCCAGCCTAAAAAAGATTGACATGAGATTTAGATTCAGATAGAGATTCAGCTATGTAGTGCTTGCGGTTTGAGGCAGAATGATGGAGAAATTACCTAAAAATTTTGATTTATAATCATTCACTGGAATGGTTTCAGCGTCAAAGGTCAGGAGGTCTTCCAGATATGGGAATAGACAGATAACACATTAAAGCAATTCTCATAAAGAAGTACAGAACTAAACACTGTATTCTTGTTGGCTGTCCTGGAAATAGGAGAAAAAATGTCTCATCAATGTGTTGCCTGAGCTGTGATGGGAGCCATGGCAACAGCAGAGCCAGTGACATGTGACGCATAATTATCCCTTTGGAGAAGAAGACCCTGTTCTTTATTTCTTTTTTATTCTCATATTTTTGTACTTTATTGATTATAGAAATGGCATATATGGCAGAGGGCTGCTATCGGAACAAATGTAATTTCTCTTGCACCATTACAAATGAATCCTCACACATATGATTTTCTTCATTGTAGTCAGTCATTTTGACCAATAAATGTAGTTTGACTGTAACATACTGTTAAAAAGAGGGGAAACTCAGCTATGTACAAATTCCAACTTTATTTGCCAGCACCCAACATTAAATTAACTAATGTCTGCCAAATCTGGAGTGGTTCTGAACAAAAGGCTTCCAAAGCTTGTTGATGGTCCCCATGCTGTCTGCTTTCTGTGTGCAATTTTGCAATCTCCTCATCTCATGAAACTTGTATTACATGGTTGATTGTTCATGTTTGGTTTACCTCAGAAAGTATCAATGTCACTAAGCTATAGATAACCAATTGAGAGGGATGTTACAGCCATAAACAAGCATTTTAATTGGTTTGAATCATTAAATACTAGTGGCTACATATTTGAATATGCTGCTTTCATTTTGTATCTATAAAACTTTAATTTTATGTAATCAACAATCAAAACAGCAGCAGGATATTCAAGCTTCTAACATAGGAACGCACTGTAAGTATTTTGCACTTGACTTGGTTATCTCAATAACAGAAATATTGTGGTACTGAATATGATCTGTGCCAGTGCTGATTGTAGCCAGCACCCACACAGGGTGAAGCATAAATGGCCAAAGTTTTGTCCAGGGAGGGAATTATTCAGTGGGTGGAAATACTCATGCCTCACTGTTTATCAGCAAACCCTGCTGGGCAGTCAGGCCATTGGGCATGCTTTCCCCCAGAGGAGTCACTACCCTGAACTATAGCTTTCTTTTACTTAACTAATGTCTGCAATTCTATGCTATGCTATGCTATGCTATGCTATGCTATGCTATGCTGTGCTATACTATACTAGATGCACAGTAATCCTGCAGGTCTTTATGATCTGGTTCAACAAGAAATACACTCAGCCAACACACAGGTCACTCAGCCCTGTAAAAAATCCAGCTCTTGTATTGATTACTGGGGGTGATTTCACTGGCTGTAGCAGACTCACGTACACGCTAAGCCTTGCTGCACTCTTCCTTCCTAAACCCCCACTGAAACTGAGCTGACCAATAGACATCAGCCTCAGGTGTTACTGACACCATTATCCCATGGCCCATGACACCCCAGGTCTCCTGCAGGGGGAAGAACTGAACTCCTGCCTCAACTTCAAGGTGTGGAAACTACTGTGAAAACACTCTGTAAGTGTGGGCATACACACACACACACACACACACACACACACACACACACACACACAAGCATGCATGCATGCACGTATGCACACACGCACGGCCACACAGACACACAAGCATGCATGCATGCACGTATGCACACACGCACGGCCACACACACACACACACACAAGCATGCATGCATGCACATATGCACACACGCAAGCACACGCACACGCATACGCACACGCACACACACAAACACATTATGAATTAACCTGATTTCTAATTCCAGAAAACATAGCTTTTGAGAATGCTAATTGTGGGATGTATATTGTTTCATAATCAGTAAATCTGTCAAAGTCTTACAGTGTATCTTACATACTTCATAAATGTTATATGTTTTATGTACAGTACATCTTTATTATTTGTGCATCTGTTTCAAAATAGAAATGTCACCTCACAGACAAGGAAAAACAATTACAAAAGTTGTACAATAGACCATAAATTCAAAGAAAAATGTTTATCCACCACCAAAAATGTCATTAATAAAGCCTTATAAAGTTAGCCTTCAACATATGTGACATGATTTGATGCACTGTCAGTTTGATGGGATGGATGGAAAATAACTGACAGAGTGACACACTGAAGCCTCAGAGAAATGGTCTTGTCATGCACTGGTGCAGTTGTACATTTTGATGCAAGATGTTTGAGCAAAGCCCTTTACAGGCCCAGGTTTTGGGTTTTATTAGACAATATTTAATGCAAAATTGCATAACTGGGGTATGTGCAATACCATTACTTTATGCCCCATGTAGCAGTCTCTGTATATCACTACTGAGCATGAGATTTGCAGAAGTTTCCTAGAACATGCAGTCTCAATCTTCTGTCAAACATGTATTTGCATGGCAGGACAACCCACCCCTTTCATTTTAAAGCATTTAATTCATTTAAATGAGGTTATTTTACTGAAATTTTACGGTAAGGAAGCAGTGGTAGAGAAGGCATTAATGTTTGAATGTGCATTAAGGTTAATGGAAAAAAATCATGTGTGTCTACTCCTTGCTGCATTTACAAAAAATTGGTATCTAAGAATGAATGAATGAATGAATGAATGAATGAATGAATGAATGAATGAATGAATGAATGAATGAATGAACACACTGAATCCCATTGTCACAGATGTTTTCATGGAACAAATCATAACACATGCTGTTTGATTATATGCTTTTATTTTTAAAATAGTTTTAAATACAATATTTAAACATCTCATGAGCAGATATTCATACATAACAAAAAAATTAATGAACTAAAATATTTACCGATATCTGCTCAGAAATGTAACTGGTGACATAATACAGGGAATAGAATTACCATGCTGACAGATGATTTTGTATTTCTGGTCCCCTAGACTTCCCCAGTTTCTGTTGTTGATTGTGCAGAGCCACTTTGATACAGTCTGTAGAATATATTTGGTATCTCCATCTCGTACCTGTCACAGAGAGCTCTGATATATATGTAGGTGGTTACATATGCATGTAACCAGAGCTGTGCAAGAGCTGCAATATGAGCAGGTTTATGGAGGAACTCCTGAGGTGAGCTCACGTGTGATCATTTCTGGCTAACTGACCATCTCCAGAGCAAGAGTCGTGACCTAAAGGACCAACCTGCTGGAGGCAGTATCATCTCTTTACAAACGTCTAACATATACCTGCTACATATTGAAAAGTGTTTGTGTTTTCACATTAACCTATTATTCTCTTCAATAAAAAAGTAGAAGGACAGAGGGGTGCACACATGTGGGGCACAGCAATTCATTATGGAACAGGGCCCTCCTACACACTCCCATCATGCTTGAATACTTAGGACAGGAGAAAATTATATAAGCTATGGATTTTAGGAACAGCGATCAGCGTTAAGAACAGGAGATAAGGATAGCTCTGGTGAAGGCTACCAATGCCAAATAACACCAAGGAAGTTAGTACAAATAAATATCTTTCAGAGCTGAATGTTTTAGAGGGTTATTTTGTGCAATTGGTAGCTGAGGCAAGGAGGTGAAATATATGTAATACCCCTGTGCTGAAATTCTGGAAGCATAAAGAATTGGAACCTGAGGTTGTCATGATAATGGTGGATATGACACAGCTGGTTTAAAGAGAGCTTGGTGTAGGGTAGGGGGTAAAAACTGAGAAAGGATAGTATCAATGAAAAAAGAAGGGATGTAGCCCTGCATTACAGAGGTTATCTTTATTACAGGAGTATGCTGGAACCCACAAGGTTTGGACAGTAAAGTAAATACTGCAAAGCAAGGTTTCCATGAGGGAGAGAATTAATAACAGGTCACTGTAATTACCCATTTATCATCGAAATAACGTGTCTGGATTGGGAAAATATGAAGAGTTTAGTATCGATGATATAAAAGATTATGTGGGTACTGATTTTACTCCACTTATGAGAGGGAAACCTGACTTCTGGTTTTCAGTAATATCCTGCAAGAATTTCCAGCTCACAGCAGTGGAGCCACTTAGGACAGGTGATCATAGAGTAGTTACTTTTGAAGTGTTTTGTGCAAATTTATTGCAGACTCTACAATTTTTCAAGACATTATGTCCGACAAACTGGCTTTCAAAAAGACAGATAACTTTATGTGAATAATATAGTCTGGGTAAAATCTCTAGAAGGAAAAACCATGAATGCAAAGTGAAAAAATTCAAAAGAATTACTCTTGAAGCATAGTGTACATTTATTCCAAAATTAAGCAAGAATAAGCTGAAAAAGCAGTCTCTACAGTGGATGAATAGGTCTTTACAGAAGAGTTTGACATAAATGAAGAAACATATAGAGTATATAAAGTAGACAGTTAAGAGACAAATAAGGCAGAATATTGTAATATGCATGGTAAGGTTAAAAAAGCAATAAGAGTAGCTAAGAGGCTCTTTGAAATGCAAATTACCCAAGATGCAAAACGTAATCCAAAGCATTTTCCTCAAAATTGCAGCACAAAAAGGGAAGTGAAGGAATAGGTACAGTGCATTAAAATAAGGAAGGAGCTGTACCATTTTACCTGTTCCTTAGTTCAATTGCTTAATGTTGATTCTATGTGTGTAACTAACAGCTCAAATGCAAAACTATGAAATTGTTTTCTGTCTTTTACAGCAATACACTTTCACTATTGCATAATGATTACAAAATATTTTTAAAAAATAGTATAAATACATGTAATTTATTCAGGCTTGGAAAAGGGAGAATAAGTGTGGATTTTATTGAGATTTTTAAATTCATAAAGGGTATTAACAGTGAGATCATCAAAGTAGTCATAATCATGTGATGTTAAGGTCCAGGCTTGCCACTATGCTGGATGCTCACAAGACTACAGGAAAGTAACAATCTCAGATGGAGTTCTGTGGATATAATATAATATAATATAATATAATATAATATAATATAATATAATATAATATAATATAATATAATATAATATAATATAATATAATATGTATTAATCTGGGCTGGGAAGGGATGACCAAGTCATTTTAAATTCATACATGTCACTTTAAAGGTTACCCAATAAAAATCATTGGAATAGTTGCATGTAGGGAAAAATTGGAAACAACTAGATTGACATGTTAATGCTACAAATCCAGGGGAAAATGTGTGATGCCATTCAAATGGAAAAATAGTGATTGATTTTCTAACAACAATACAAGAAATGTAATTCCCATGAATTAATCCATTTAAACTTCAGGTACCTGTTTCTTAATGTTTCGTATGGGCTGAGGTACACTGATGCATCTCATGTAGGAGTATGGTTTTCTTTTATCCACCGAGCCACTGCTCGGCTACTGCAGAGTGAGCTGGCAGAATTCCACGTCAGATGAATTCTCTGTAACTTAAAGTGTAAGTGTTTGAGTGGTGGAAAATGACTTCTGAATAAACCATCTTCACTAACTTTTTATAGTGTTTAGGCCAAAAAAAATCAAATGAGTTAAGAGATAAGAGCTTAACTGAAATCGGCATGGCTCCCAAGCTGTTGGGAGATTAAAGATAATCGCTTCCAAATGGCACGGGATTGCTAACACTAATATTTTCCCACGTTAAATGAATCACTGGCCCGTTTGGCCCTCTGGTCAAAGCACTTACAGGGCTTAACCTGAGCTGCTGGAGGTGTATCAGTGCAAGGACTCTAATCAGGAACGTGCTGCTTCCTGCCTTGCTTTCAGTCGCCTTCGTGTTGCGATCCAGAACGCTGACAATCCGAGTCAGTAGAAACAGTTCTCACTCTTCTTTGGCTTTCTCTCAAGAGCTACAGTCCGTACACACTTCACACGCAAGGGCAGGAGATGCAGCTGCCGTGTCTGTTTTCGACAAATAATGAATATTAAAACTGTCAACTCTGGCACCAAGGACCTGGGAAACTCCAGGTTGGATCGGAATGCTAATGTATGTTTATGCAATGGAAACAGAGGCTGACGTTCTGCCAGAGAGCACGGCGGATTTTTCCTGGAGTGCGAGGAACAACCTGAATTTACATTCAGAATATGAAAGGCCGAAGTTTTCACTCTGCAGCTGGTGGACACAGTGTGTCGTCTGCTGGTGTTTGCAGTGTACTGGAGTACTCCTCAGAAATGTGGAATTCCAATGCATTCTTCGCTTTTTATATACATTCTTGTGAAGCAAGTTGTATCTAAAGTATAAAAAAAATCTGCAACAAGGTGATGCACCCACATTGTCCCATTGTATGTGCATGCAATTATACATTTACTTACGAGGGAGCAGCAATTAATGTAGCCCATTAAATATTTTAATATAGTCAATATTCAGTCTTTTTTAACTTACTTATTGCCAAACTTGCATTTAATTGAGAGCCAATGCTGAAGATAAAAATGTTGACTCAGGACACATGTACATTCAATCAACACACAATCTGTGTGCATTCATTGAATGTAGTCCAGATAATTTTGGCATAAAAGTTTAAATTAGAATCATTTGTAATGCACGTTTTCCTTAATTTTTGAAGCATGGCAACTGCATAAACCAGTCTGCTCTCTGAATTGGAGACTAAGGGCTATATTCACTTCCGTAGCATACATTATGTAAAACTGGATGACATATAAGCTTGAGTGTTTTGCTTTTTGGTTGGTTGTTGGTTGGTTGGTTGCTCATCCTTTTAAAAGAAATTACTACAATAAATAACTTACAGGTCTGTGCAGTGTCTGTGGATGTAAAGTGCTAATGTTTCATTAGGTATGAAACTACCATGCATTGTCTTAATTGCAGGCAGACAGCAGCATATAATTAGTTGCTTTAAATATACTGTCAACCTTAAAATTGACAAGGTCAAACATTAATTAAAACATGCCTGTTAGCAAAGAAAAGAAAGAAGTTTTTTTTGTAATTTGTGCAGTGTAGTTGTCAGCTACAGATGATCCATGGTACAAAGGGCAGAATCTGTCAGCAAAAAAGGGCAGTGAGTAAAGCAAGCATGCATTGTGTGTGTGTGTGTGTGTGTGTGTGTGTGTGTGTGTGTGTGTGTGTGTGTGTGTGTGTGTGTGTGTGTGTGTGTGTGTGTGTGTGTGTGTGTGTGTGTGTGTGTGTGTCTCTCAGAGACAGTAAAGAGGAAATATGACCACATATGAATAATATTGGCAATGCTTGGGGAAAATTAATGCAACAAGTAGTAAAATGGCCTATAAAAATACTTATGAAGAAAGATTTTTGTTGAATATTGCCTCAAGAATTCCTTGTGTAAAAACAGTTAACCTTCATTTGGACTCTTTTACCCTAAATCACAGGCACACACTCTGATGAAAAACTGATGTTCTGCATAGCAAATTGGATTACTTAGCTCAGTCTTTTTGTATGTTTATCCTGTTATCACTTCAGAAAGGGCTTGCTACCTCACCATCTTACAGTCAATGAAAAGGTACCAACAGAAATAGTTTGAAATTTGTAAAATATATGGAAATTATGTGGCATGATCATGTACTCACATTGTTTTATCAAAACGATTTTTGGGGATAGATACAATGTTAATCAAATAAAACAACAATATCTATCAAGCAATTTGGACACATTGAACAAACTATTAACTGTATATGTATAATGGTTGTATTTAACTGGTCTTTTAAACCTTTGACAATCTCTTTCGTACCTGAGAACAAACCTGAAGGTAACTCATGCAATTCAGAAAATGAAGGCCTTCCTGAGGCTGTGGTACTTAATCAGTTATCTGTTGAAATGTGTTTCAATCCCACATGTAAACTGCATGTAACCTGAATGTTTACATTCATAATCTTTGGATCTCAGATGTAACCAAAGTCCTGGAAACACAGAGGTCACACCAACATGTAATTTAGTTGAAAGATCAGTCTATTTGCAATTAAACCATTTTTCTGAGAAAATGTCGACATTCATGATTTCTTTTTTATGGAACATTAGGTAGCCATCCCAGTTCCTTTTCATCCCTTGAGTGGATCACCTGTGAACAGAGAACACACATCTCAGGGCACGAGTGGATCACCTGTGAACAGAGAACACACATCTCAGGGCACGAGTGGATCACCTGTGAACAGAGAACACACATCTCAGGGCACGAGTGGATCACCTGTGAACAGAGAACACACATCTCAGGGCACGAGTGGATCACCTGTGAACAGAGAACACACATCTCAGGGCTCGAGTGGATCACCTGTGAACAGATAACTCCAGACATGGGAGGGCCCTACTGAAGCTGTGACATAGGGCACAGATAGCACTCTCCAGAGCTCCAAACACATCGGCCTCCCCTCGTCATTTAACACCTCAAACCATCATCAGCTTTGCAAGCTGGGCCAGCTCTGGTGGGCGGAACAGCATAGGAGAAGCGATGCTCTGATGGCTGCTGTGTGGATAGCATCAGAGCACGCCTGAGGGAGAGGGAGCGCGCTGCCAAAAGAACGAGCCCAGAGAGAGCGAGGAGCCCCGCGCAGTGGGACAGATGTTTCTGAAGGTCATAACCGCCCCGTTGTTCAGACGTGTTTGTCTCAATGTGCGCACACAAGCACATGTGCTGTCTTCTGCTTTAAGGTACACTGTATTTTCAGAACATTACAGAAAAGAAAACCACAGCTCGGAATTCTGCACATATAATCCAACATCATTCTTTGATGAACCAAGTCAGACTCAGCTATAAATATATCTGCAAATATTGGCCAAGTAAATGAGTATACATCAAAACATGACCACAGTAAATGTCATATGATGACGCTATGCACAAAGATAATGGAATTATATTTATGTATGTAGTGGAAATATATTTGTATTACAGCAGTTCTAATGCTTATGATTTGTATAAAAAAATGCATTGTTTCCAAAGTATTGACTGATTGTTTGCCTAAAACTGTCCCTTGGGTTTAGTTTATAAAAGAAAGAAAGAATGACAAACATAATTGCCCTAAAACAAATTTCATTAGCAAGTAGAGTCAAGTGATGCACAATTTATTAGCTACTTCAAGTCATGAATTGCATCAACTACTGTCATGCGGTTGTAAATGATGGTTTCTTTACTGTAGGTGTGAATTGAAATTGATTCGTTCAGTTCCACGGTGGCGCAGTCTCACTTACAACAGTGTTATTGACTTTACGAGGTGAGGCGCTGCCTTCACTCCTCCAGGGCTCCTGGTCATTACTCCCCATCATTTTCCATGGAAAATTACCACCTCACTTTCCATTGCCCTTTTTAGAGTCACCTTCAAGAGCTGCTCAGACCCACACAGACAGACACACACACACACACACACACACACTTTACAGGAGGAGTTCAGACTTCAATTAAAGAGATTATTGATAAGGGCCCTTTGCTTGCTGTAGTGATTACAATCTGATCCCTCTCTCTCTTGCTCTCGCTCTCTCTCTCTCTCACTGTTTCTGCTGTATGTTGTAAATATGAAAGCCAGCTACATGGTCTGTTTTTTTTCTTTCAGGTGTACAAATGACCTATCATTTATTGCTCATAAATGATATAGTTCTTATATAAATAAGTGTACATGTGTCCATTGTCTATATTCCATAATTAATGGTAATCCAATTACATTGGGATAAACCCTTTTCTTTGGGGATTCAACAAGCAGGATTGTATTATTAATATTTATGATTGTGTATCTTCTGCTAACTGGTGTTGGAGAATATCACAACACCCTTTTTCTTTTTTGGCTCTGATTTCCACATTGACTCACAGACACATATCTCAGTCTGCCATTTCAGACACTACTTTTGTGGTGATGTTCCACTCTACTGCAGCCGAACTGTTCATGCCTCTGAATTGTATTTCAATCAGAATATCCAGAAATTAAAATGTGCATTGCATGCAGCAACAATAAGAGCCAAATTCCAACAACACAGGGGCCACCTGCTCATATCCTAGAAACAACTAGTCAATAAACATGAACAATGAAACTCTACCATTTTGAAAGCACACATGGTTTACCCATTCTTCAGTTCATTGATGTATGTGCAATGAAAGTTGCCATGCAATATAGTGATGCTTTTTTGTTTTTTGTTTTTGGATTTTCCAGAAGGTGAAAAACTATAACAGTCCCTACTTATTCAGACCTGATCATATGTATTTATCCTAGCCTTTTCTGACCATTGTTAGCAAACGGAAAAACATACACAGTATCCATTTCATGACAGCAGATGTACCTTTCTGTCTTTTTGGTTAACATATTAGAATGATAGCTGGATGTGCATGAGATAAGAATACAATTTTAGCAATTCAGATAAAGAAACTAACTTCCCATACTTTCTTCATTTATCATTGTAGTATTTTCATTGATAAATGAATTTTATCATTGTAGTATTATCATTGCAGCATTGAGCATATGTCAAATCCCCCCTCAAAAAGAAATCAATCTTTCATTCAATTTTCTGTTTAGATAAATGACAGATAAAATAAAACTAGCTTGAATAAAAAAAGCACAACACGTTAGCACTAGCAGCAATGACAGGCTGCATGGCTTTTACCCTATTTTCCATTTTTCTTCTAAATTTGTTCTCCAATTTCAGTGCATCGCTGTTGTGTGTAATCCTCATGTGAAACACAAAGACAGAGTATTAAGCTCTCCAAATGGAGTCTGCCCCATTTTCACCTTGGAACGCATCAATGGGTCAGCCAGCAGCCAGGAATAACCAAGCCAGATTTCCTCTTCGGCAGCAACACTGAGGGATGACAGACACTAAAGTGAGAACACAAAAGCTTGCACAGAATCAGTTCTCTCGTACAGTAAAAGTTCCCTCGCCTCTCTATTTTAAACCATAATTAATTTGTTTCCAAACTAGCAGATGTACCCATCACTTTCTCATGCCTTCATTAATGAAAGTTGGCTATTGTTGTATAAGCCAGGCTGCAAATGACAATTTGATTGGCTCACAGACAGACACCAGCTTGATTCCTCCAATAACCCTTCAGTCCTTAAAACTATAAAGCTAGATTTGAAATGAAGCCATCCATTGCTCATGGATCAGCAACTGATGCTGGCAATTTCTTGACATTTTTGCAGCCACTGATAAGAGCATAATGGTTTGAGAAAATGTTTACCCACATTCGGTTTTGCCATGTTCAAAACAAAGATGAGAAATAAAATTAGAAAGAACATAAGGCGGCCAATCTGTGGCTTTGAGACACAAATTCCTGCTAAACCATATCTTAAGCTTCAATAACATCTTCAATAACATCACCAGCATATTGAAGCGCATAAACACCATGACTTATTGAAGACTTCAAGTAACTGTGCTAAACAATTTCCAAGCCAGCCCATTACAACCTACACTATGATATCTGCCTCTGGCTAGCACAGTTACAGGAAGTCTCCAACAAGTTTTCAGCTCTTGCTTTTGCGAATAGCAGTTTAATTGTGGCAGACCAAAATCAATTCACTGAAGATAAATAATGTTAAAATAGCTTTTGCCCCAGTACTAAAAATGTATAATTTAGTTTGAGCATACAAAATTAACATACCAAGAAGAGTTATGATAGAATCTGCCTTAACACAGATCTTTATGTTTAAAATATTCACTGCACAAGCATTATGTAAAAAAGATATTAAATGTTAAGATTTTATATTATTATTCTCTTAATAATCATTTTTCAATCTGATAAACAGTGAAAACATAGCCAGTGGGCATACTGGGCAGAATGATAAACATACCATATAGAGATCAATAGTACCAGCATCATATGAATTATGTCCCATTATGTTTTCATTGATAACTTCAGCAGATGATTCATTACAGATGCAGGCTCTGATAACTACATTCGTCAGCTATGGGGGCTGAAGTCTACAATCTTTAGAAGATTTCCCCACTTTCCAGTGTCAGGTCACTTTGACGTCCAGATACAAACCAATCAGTTTGTTATGACCCAGTGTCAGGTTCTGCTGAGAAAATGCGTCCAGATGGTCCACATGCATACTGCATTCTACTACGACTTCTCTTTTCATCTATTTCACATGTCATGGTTCAAACCGAAGCAGTTTGTGCATGCAGCAGGTGTTTAGAAGAAATTTATAAGAAAAAATGGGTGTCTGCGCAGGCTTAATCGTTTGTACAAAATAGATGTTGAAAAAAGTTATGTATTAAGTGTGTGTTTGGTTGTATATTTGAGAATTTGTGTGCTTGTGTATGCCTGAGGATTATGGTTTGCATATGTGTGTGTTTATACGCTGCAAACCCTCTTATTACATTAGTTTTTGCCAATTGCTTTCACTGAAAGTGAATGTTTAGACAAAAGCATCAAAACCTTAACTTTTGTAACCATGCCTTAAACAAAGGCACCAAAAGTAAAAACACATTTTCTGCTTTGCACTTTGTTTGCAATTCTGCAACATGCTTCCTGCAAAACACTACACATTGTTTCTTACGCTAGACACTTTGTTCAAGAATGACTAGGAAAACACTTCTATTCAAAATGCAAAACATACCTGACACCATGAACACATACACTAATTGAACACCGATCAGTTGTGAGAACTCTGCAAACATGGAGGCAGCAAAAGCAAGAATGTGACCTACGCACCTGCCTTGCCTGTAACTTGTAGTTTTGACTGAATGTGTCTGGCCCAAACCCACCCCCCAACCCCCAACCCCATCCTTGTGTGAAAATGTAGACATTGTAGTCATGTGTTTTGAGTTACAGCACGGGAGAAACATCACCTTGTGTACCTCCATTAGTCTTCAGTCCTCCATCACCATGCCATCCTAGGTCCCTGCAATACACATAATCCCATTTCTGGACTCACTACATGGCATCCTCATCCTAGCCAAACGGAGGGGTGGACCAGAGCAGCCAAGGTTTGTTGTCATCTGGGATAATGTTAGTTTCCACCGGGCTGCTCTGGTCCGAGACTGGTTCACCAACCACAATAACTTCACAGTTGTATACTTGCCCCCTTACTCACCATTTCTCAGTCCGGTTGAGGAATTCTTTTCAGCTTGGCATTGGAAAGTGTATGATTGCCAACCACATGGCTGTCTGCCTCCTCTGCAAGCGATGGAAGAGGCATGCGGAAACATTGAGGTGGGGTCAGTCCAGGGTTGGATACGACACGCAAGGCGATATTTTTCTTGTTTCCAAGCCAGGGATGACACTGCTTGTGATGTGTATGAGGTGATGTGGCCAGACCCTAACAGAAGGCGGGATCCATAAACCATCCACCCCATCCTTTACAATCGCTTACAATAATATTTTTGTTTACCATTGCACTGTAAAATGTGAAATGTGTGTAGATGTACTGTACTGGAACAATTTTTTACATAAGCCTGTATGAGAAAATTAAAAAGGTATACAAAGTACTAAAGACAGCAGTGTTTTGTATAAAGTACATCAGTGTGTTGTTGCTGCTTTGAAATTGTAATTCAAACGGTGCATGTGTCTATCATTTCATAGCAAAAATGCCATTTTGAAAAAGGATTAATAGGTTTTGATTGCAGAGATTTTTGACATAGAAGTGAGATGTTTATCTCCAAGTGTTGTGTCCTATTTGGCTAATGTGTTTTGATACAATGGGCCAAATTCCACAACAGGTATGTAAGAAAGCACAAAAAAACTGTGACTGCTGAAGAACCGTTTCACATTCTCAGTTCCCTTTCTACACCATCACCAGACAGTTCCCCTTGTATAACATCATCAGTCAGTTTGTAGTTTGCTAACATTTATTAATTATTTTTAATGAAATTAGCTCATGTCCTTTTATTAGGGGAAGGCCTTGATCCATATTTGACTGTAGATAAGTCAGTTGGGTATGGTAACATAAACTATCACTACCTGCATGCCTATTGTTATCTATTCTCATTACTGCATATCTACAATATATGCATATTTACATCTTCAGGAGTGCTTGCTTGTGTACATCTGTGTGTGTGTGTGTGTGTGTGTGTGTGTGTGTGTGTGTGTGTGTGTGTGTGTGTGTGTGTGTGTGTGTGTGTGTGTGTGTGTGTGTGTGTGTGTGTGTGTGTGTGTGTGTCAGTGTACATAACCCACATGTATATCTTGGTGACACTTCTTTTAACTGCACATCATTCCCGCTGGTTTACGCTGACAGGTCAGTATGAAATACCACCATTCCTGCTGGCATAAAATAAGACGTGGGTGTAAACCTGCCTTTGGCTCCCAGACTTTTATCCTGCTGATATTTTAATATCACTACATAAAATATGTTCCCCTGAGGGTGACACAAAAAGAGTTGGCAAACAGCTGGGCAAACCCAGATAATATCCATTTGTAGTTATTTTACCCAGTTTCCAGCCAGGAGATATCAGAATGTATTAAAAATATCTCTTAAACTATCAGCAACACATGTGGTGATACATTTCAGAGTATATATATATATATGTGTGTGTGTGTGTGTGTGTGTGTGTGTGTGTGTGTGTGTGTGTGTGTGTGTGTGTGTGTGTGTGTGTGTGTGTGTGTGTGTGTGTGTGTGTGTGTGTGTGTGTTCTAGATATCCTGGGCTTTGTGTGACATTTGGATCATTTCTATATTGTTATTTTCTGTATTACAGTTGTGGTAATTACTACTACCCCAATAATAATAAGAATAAGAATAATAATAATAATAAGGAAAAGTAATGTGTTGCGGTGAACTGCAAGGCACTGATAATATCTAATAAGCAAGAATTAGTGTCTGGGTCCAGTGTAAAACATTGCAGATCCCCATGAGGGAAGAACATTTACTGCTATTTCGGTTATATATATCAAGCTTCTCAGAGGCTAATAAACCCTTGCATTAATCCAGTAAAACAGGTAATTAGTTATATTTCGTAATTAGGGGTTCAGGGGGATTGTAGATAGCTCCCAGGGGTCAGAGGTCTGTTCTGCTGCATGGATCAGATAAGCTTTTAAAAGTATTTTTTTTTTTTTTTTTTACTGTTTATTGGGGGTTTCTTGTAATTTAGCCAAATGTTGTTCTTATTCAGATGCCAGACAGTATTTGATGAGTTTGCCCATCCATAAAGCTACCACACAAACAGCGTACTGCTGTTCTCCTGCCTGACACATAGTTAAGACACACTAAGGAATCTCAGGAGACAGGGTTTAACAATACAAAGATATCATACAGAATTTACAGAATTATATATTCTCAATCTTCCAAAACCACTAAAGTGTCTCTTTCTTTAGTACTCCTTCAACCTTCATATACATAACATCAAGTATACAGAACAAAAAAAATACTGAATAAAAAGAAATACAGTGTGATTGAGTCTTATAAGTTCTAGACATCTATATATCTGCCACCAGCAATTCCATGATCAGGATAAAGTCAGTCATGTGACAGCTGAAGAAATTGAGTCAGCAATCTCAATAAAAAGTTCAGATTGTTTGATTCATAAACGCAGAAGAACTCATTCACAACGAATGCATAGATTTGTATGTAAAACTGTGGACATGCACATTTCTATGTATGCAGCAGCAGCAGCAGCAGCAGTATCCCCATCACATGTGAATATGAATTATGTGCTGTCATTGTGCTGTCTCCTCTCTGAATATAAGAGCTTGTTCTTCAGTTTACTTCAGGCATCATGATGAAATGTAAAAGACGCACCAGACTTGTTTCTAGGCAACGCTTTGATAATGAAACTGATAATTGATTTGTTTGTCAGTTGGTTTTCAAACGTCTTGGTCATTTTATTTCTTTTGAGCTGAATTAAATGAGAGAATATGTTATCTTGAATGTGCTGAGAAATAATTGCACAACTTCACTTAAAATGTATCTCATGGTTTCATGAACTACATGGCCTTTATAATTGTGCATATTTTGCACTAGAGTGTATGTATTTAAAAATGATAACCATTAAAAATCCCAAGCCAATCAAAGTATTTTGTTAATATTATGTGTTTCCCTCATAAATGAGTAATTCTGAGGTTGTTTTAGCTGTCAGTTATACATTAGCCAATCACAGCCCAGATTTGTTAATCCGTGTAATCTCATTATAATATAGTCAGGCCTGATGGAGGTCTCACCACAATGAAGTGATTAATCCATTTTTCTGTCTAAACTGTTATCCCTTTAAAACCCCTCCATATTTCCCAGGAAGCCATTCTGAAGATGTATCATATGCTTAGATGGATGTCTGTGTTTACAGGTTAAGTGGATGTGTGACTGCTGCGACATAAATGGTGACAGAAAGCAGGCCTTCCATTACATTACATTACATTACATTACAGTCATTTATCTGATGCTTTTAGCCAAAGTGACTTACGGTTGTTTATGCTAACCAAGGGCCAATCCCCCTGGGGGCAATGTGGATTTAAGGACCTTGCTCCAGGACCCAACAGCAGTGGTGTTCTTGCTGTGGCTAGACTGGGGCTTGAACCACAAACCTCAAGGGTTCCAGTTATGTACCTTAGCCATCATGTGGTCTATTTTTATAACTTTTAATAACTTCTTAATGGGGTGAGTCAAAGATAAAGGACTGGTTTTGTCTCTGTTTCAGGAGTACAACACCAGCTGCTGGTCTTTCCTCCTATTCGTTTGTTTGTTTGTTTGTTTGTTTGTTTGTTTTTGTTTGTTTGTTCGTTTGTTTGTTTGTTTGTTTGTTTGTTTGTTTGTTTTATTCTTATTTGTGATTGCCACTTCATAAGAGCAAAGGTTGGGTGTAACACAAACCTGTAAGCTGTATAATGTCAATACGTATCTTCAAACTTGCCTTCACGTGTGGATTTTTTTCAACATCAGGCTCATTTTACAAAGCTTAGTTATTCATGACACATCCACCTCAGTAGAGTGATAATTGTATACTTTTGTTTCATATACCCTATGCAAAGAAAAGGTTAGAAAAAGATGGTTCTCTACTCAAAATCGTAGAGGAGCCATTTTCAATACACTGCAACAAACAGTTAAGGAACCAATAAACAGGTTCCATCAAACTGTTAATGGTCCTATCCTATATAATATTTGTTTGCTAATAACTTTGAGCTGCATATAAAATCCTATACAGACTTGCAGTTAGTTTCTTTTGAACACACATTGCTCCAAACAAAATGAACTGCAACTGTGTTCAAATAAAACACTCAAACAATGTAAAAGTGTCTCAACATAGACTGTGGTGCAAAACTTCAAAAATAAGCATCCTCTTGGGATCAGCGTGTTTCCTTGAAATGTACACACTACAAATGGGGAAAATAACATAAAGATATGAAGAAATACATACACCTTTGAAAAAGTGGTCTGGACTTTCACTGTTTTATAACATCATTCAGGGCCGATATTATTTATAATCCACAATGAAAGAATCTCAGACTGAGGTGCCAGAGATGTTATTTAATCACAGCAGAGCGAACACGGGAGGGACAGCGGTGTGAAGATTTCTTCTGTTCCCCATGTATTTTGGCAGAACCTCTTTGGACATTGCATGTGCGTAAGTTCTGTAAAGGCTTCTTAAAGAAAATGCATATGGAGAAAAACGTCCTCACTTGTTACTCAGCAATGCATTGTATTACGGAAGTCAAGAGAGACAGACAGGGGATGGATTTTCATTGAAAATGAAGAGCTGTTTAATTGGAGGTCACCATTCCTATCCAGAGAGTTATATTGTCAAGGCTCGTATTTATGTGGTAGTCTGTCTCTTTATTGTGACCACCTCTCTCTTCTGCTATCTTTGTCCAGTATCGGACCGAGAAAAGCAGCATTACGCACATTTGTGTTTTCATACACATGTGTTTCTCCTGCACATGTAAGCAAGTGTGTCTATGTTACCGCCACCATAACTATGGTGTATAATCAGCCACATTCCAGTATAAAATGATGTCACTTTTTGATTAAAGAAAGGCTTAGTTACTCTTTCAGGCCCTCCCCTGTCATAACGCTTTCAACAGAATTTGAAAAGTGCAGCTCCCTTTGTAGATGATTTCTCGCCTGCGCCGGTGCACTTTGAGAGAGATTTACATTTTGCGACGCCTTCTGACGTACGCACAGAGAAAATATTTGATGAGTTGTATTTTTAACGACAGCAGAAAAGGGTTTGAATCTCATTTCAGAAACATCAAGGTGCTTCCAAAACACAGCCTGACATTTTTAGGTAAGAGACTTTGGATATTGCATATTATTTATTCAGCTTCAATCTTTTAATCCAGCAATTTTAGCAGTTCATACTATTAGCTTTACATCACACAGTTTTCATACAGCACTCTGGTTTTGAGTACCTGTATTTTTGAACATTGGTAAGAGGGATATATAATTCTAAACAGTTAATAGTATTAGCAGAAATGTGCAAATAATATCATATTCACTTTCATATTTACATACAATATAATCCATTTCTTGCACTATGGCGTGATGTCTGTATCAGCTGCCTCCTTTTTAAATGTCATTCACCATATTTTTTGAAGGCATTTGGGAGCAGAACACAACCAAACAATTCTCATAACAGCTGTGACAGGCCTGATCCTTTCCAACCGAACCCCACTCATATGGCCCTACACAGACAACAGGGCTTTTGGAAAAGCGACGCTCTCTGCACCCTTTGAAACTATGCCACCTGTTTGCCTCAGCATTGCAAGTTACTCACAGAGATAAATCAAAGGGTGACTTAAAGAGAAACTGGTGTGCGTGAATATGCATACATTTTAAACATTGCTTGTTTTGTGTGTCTGTCCATGTCTGTGTGAATTGATGCATGCCTTTTCATGGACATACCCAGATGAGAATATTATAGTGCCCATACTGCTAATTATTATATAGACATTGGGCTTAATCAGGAAAGTTAAGTTTAGTGGCTTTGTATGGATGGGAATGACAGTGAAATATACTAGAGCAGTAGTGGAATTGCTCATTTATTCCAGAGTAAATGGAATATTTATATGGAATATCTTGCTTCCACCAGGTTTGGTAAGTCTCTGCTTTGCAAGAGATCCATGTGCATCATCTTTACCGGGGCTGTGGAGTTGGAGATGTGTGAATTGGTGCAGTGAAGTGTTAGTCAATTCACTTGCTCTTTCTATCTACACCACCTTATTAGTTAGGTATTTATAATGAGTATTATTAAGTTACAAATTAAGAAAAGATGTCAAATGTTGAAAAAAAGAATTTCTCATGGTGTTATGAATGTTTTATATAAGGTGTTACAAGTGTTATGAACTACATATTACCATTTTATAGATTTTTTTACACACATTATTCATATTATTTTCCAGTAAGTTATTGTTTTGTATTAGTTTAAGGTTAGTTATTAGTTTTGTATTTGTCTTTAATGTCTGTGAATAGTGAATGCATCACACAGTTTTGTACTCCCCAGTCCCCCTCCTTCCATGATCTTTAAAAACAGCTCTGTGTAGAGTCTGAATGTAATTATCATCCACTTTTCAGCATGGCTATTTCCATTAGCATTTTATGTTTTGTTTTTTTTTTGACATTTAAAACAAAATCACTTCATCAATGGCAAAAATTAAGATACAAAAATTCAGTCCAAACTTGAGAGCACAGCACGTAGTCCTCCTCCACTGCATCAACACATGTCCACAACTCTCAGTATTTATTTGTTCAGCTACAAGTAAATGAATGCCTTTCACAAAAAAAAACTATTTTTGGTGAGCGATAGCAAAAAGCAATCCCAAAATGTTTGTGGAGAAAAGGCACAGGCCTGCGTTTATTTGTAAGTCAAAGTTAAGGACAAATGGTGATTGAATCCAGCTTTGTGGTGAGGCTGACCCCTGTGTCACAGAGCTAGATGCACTCCTTTCTCCTTCAAGCATCTTTTCTGACCCTTTCTGACAAGAGGACATTGTGAGTGAATAAGGTGGTTAGCAAATCAATCCTAAAGTGATTCTTTTTCTGAATGGCAGGTAGTAACCAGGCACCAGGCATCCATCATTCAGACAAGAGCTTAATAAAGATGGATCCTGGGTCCTACCCACTTGCAAAAGACTGCAGGAGAAATATCCAGAAATACTTCTTAATCAGATTTATAACTAATTAGTTTTCACTCAAAGATTATTACAGGGGCTCAGGAGTAAGAAACCATAAAAATTTGATGTTGTGCTTCAATGAGAAACCGTTTGTTTTACGTTTTGGATTTCCCACTTTTTCTTTAAAATAAAAGGCAGTATCAAAGCTGATTATAAATGTCAATCATTCTTCACAATGCTGAAAAGTTAGAACACACTTCTACGTTTTGGAAAATGTAAAAAAAGAAATATTTTGTGATCGTGATAAATATTTGAATAGTCTTGCTTGCTTTCATTACCCAGTGCCCAGTAGTCAAACTGCCCAATTTAGTGTCAAACCATGATTTATTTAATTGTAAAATAACAGCTATCTTACTCCATGAGTCTTCAGAGTTATGACTGAGACTGCATGTTTAACACAAATATTTAAAATGTAATTTAGATGGACCACAGTCTCTTGAAAATATTTCCACGAAGTATCAAGTCACTGGTGATTAATATTATTTAAGAGACATTTTAAAACATATTATTTCAGAATAGCTTTTGATCCTGAGAACCCTCCTGGACTTGTTTCTGTCTAGCACTGCCTTCCGTTCTGTTCCATATTTCTTATGGTAATCTAACATAGCCTCCGAGTGATGAATCACTGTTGAATCAGACAGTTCTTGGCCAGCCTCATCCACCCATTCTGCTTCTGGATGGTATATGTAGCCCAGCAGCATACAGCAGCTTAATGTGACAAAAGTGATTTTTGCTCGGTGGAAATATATACAGTATATAGCTTTAGGTATTTCCAAAATAAAATGTCACTACTCAAAGAAACCCAATGCTGGGTGTATTTTATGTTATGAACATTTCATTATCTCAATTACACATCAGTATCAGACCGTAATGATAAAAATTAACAATGTAGTGGAGATGGTAGCTAAATCTGATTTGAACAAAAGTAGAGATTAAAATGAAAAACTGCTATTAATTATGGAGGTGGTATACTTTGTCCCAGTATCAAATGTATTTAAAAATACATCTCTTTGGGTCATTGCCAAATTCATATAAAAGCTGAATCTCTCTATTTCCCCAGAATAAAACACTAATGCCACTAACTTTAAGGCTGTCAGACTTAGTGCCATGATAATGACAAATAGTGAATTATATAATCTCAGAGGGGACTGAGAGCTAAGTTCAGTAAAATCTCAATTCTAATATTGCCATTTATTTCTGTAGGTTTTTTATTTTATGTTTTTATTGTTTTTTCATTATAATTTTAATCATTTTAATGAACTACAGATATTATATGACCTCAAAGCTCACAGTAATTTTTACTGAGAGTTTAATTTCATTTTCTTTCAGTTTTATTACCACTGTATTATTTTACATCATTGTACTTGTTAACTGTTCTTTCTTGTGCTGTTGTTAATTGATAAAGTACACATTTCCTGTAAAATGCATCAGGCCATTGTTACTTGTATGCATCTTGAGCTATAAAAAGGAATAATGTTAAAATTAAAGATATATGCAGAGTTCTGTTGTCTGAAGTTATAAAAAAAACATTCCTTTCCATCACTGTAAATATGACTGTTGTGTTTCTATAGAACAAACTCTGCAGTCTGACTGTTCTGACAGCGAAAGGCAGACCTGACTTCAATAATGCGTCCGATCAAAATGCGCACATTATTGAAATGATATTGAATTAAATAATATTTGCAATAACTTCTTACTAACAACGCACTGTGCACACATTTGTGGAACTGCTTTAGTCTATGAAGACTCACTAGAATGGATGTCATTTTACAACCATTTAGTTAAACACTTTCTTAGTAACAGATTAGCTCATCAGCTGTATATTTTAGTACACAGTTGACACTGTATTAGACTTGTCATGCTTATGGGTGTTTTTTCATGTATAGGGTGGATTTCGTTTGTATGGCCACACCCAAGGTTAAAAGGGATCATGAACAGAAGACAGAAAATCTGCCTTTACTTGCTTATTCTGACATGGCTGGCAGGTGAAGCCAATTGATTTACTTGCTTATGTGAAGTGAAGTCCTCATGTTTGTTATTCCAGAAGTCACTAGTGGATAATCCTATACCACCAGCAAAGATACTCTCTTAGTGCAGGGAATTAACATCAAAATAGACCCGCTTCTGAACAAGAAGCCATTTATGGCCCACTTGATATCAGGTCCAACCAGTTCCAACCACCTCCATGGAACGCTCAAGTTGAATTTACATGAGTCAGATAATCAATTGGTTTTCACTCTCTGCCTAAGTTGTGAAGACCTGACATGGTGTAGGTGTTGAATTTTAATGGCATTACCAAGGCCATGTACTTTCATGCCTCACTTCAATGGCTTGCAAATCAGGAATAGAAGCATTTTTGACATGGTTATCGTTTCTGACAGCTTCTGCCAAAATGGCCAGAAAAACATGTTGAGCACTTGCAGTCAAAATAGCTAGTTAACAATATGTGATACTTTGTCATATTTCACATCAAATTAAACTAGCCAAGACTTTTTATTCACACATCTCAATCCCTCCATGTGATACTCAGAATAAAGGATTCTTAAATGATAACTACAGACTATCTTCAATATGCATATTTTATATAATATTAGTATTAAGTTTAAGGGTCAATGGAAACAAAAAATTCAATTACTATGGCATGGCTCTCTGTGGTGTAAGTTACAGTGACAAGCATTTATCTTTCTGAAGAGGAAAATGTCTCATTGCTGTGGAGGACCTATTACGAAAATCTCTTTTTTCAAATCTAGATGAAAACAGCTTGTGTCCCAATCGATTAACAAACATCTGCTAATTAAATCAAACCCAAAAGCTCATTAGTTGCAAACGATTTGATGATTTGTCCAGATGATACTGCAGTTGGAAGCTGTGTTCATTTGCATGTGACACAAGGAATATTACAGCATATGTTTTTTTTCTGTCTAACAATTTACCAATGAAGATAGTACTGCACGCATGACACATAACAAGCAATTCAACTTCATATTTAAATTAAAGACATAATTTAAATGGTTTTTTGCACATTGTATGCATTTAAGACGGTAGCAGATACATCAGATAAAATGTATCCATACTGAAGAATAATTTACATAACATGCCATTGCAATGCTTTTTGGATTTCTATTTCCATCCTTCTGTACTAATAGAATATAAACATAATGCATTGTTGCAGATGATGATGATGATGATGATGATGAGATCTGATGCTTCACAGATGGACACTGATACAGACCTGGTTGTGGGCCAGTGACGATGGAATTTAGGCACATTACTATAGCGACATTAAACACAGCTATAGTATGTGTGTAAAAATGGATAAAGAATACAGCACTGTGCCTCTGTGTTTATGGTTTAAACAGGCTGAAAAAAATCTAAACCATATTATTTTCCACTATATGGAAAATGTGTAATATATATGGAATATAACAGGTTAGTATGACACAATGTATTTTAAGTGACAGCTTTCAAAACCTTTCTCCCACTGAATATTTTTTTCCTGAATACTGCTATGTTGCAGACATTTTTAAATAATTTATGTAGTAGACTCACTGATGAAAATGATCAGTAATGAGAGTCTCTCTTCTAAATTTGTCTTGAGCCCTGAAGACACATTCATCATATTTGAGATGCCTGAAGCCGCAAGGCTGACCAATAATGAAGACAAATGCACAGAGGACATCTTTTCTCTAGCATGGTCTGGTGATCATAACAAGAGACTGAGCAGACTGAGGGTGGTCTTCCTCCTCCACATTGCTTTGTAAGGACTGAAGATGGCGGATGAATTTCTGGAGGCTTCCCTGCATGCTAATTGACTTTTGCTCAACTCCAGAAGAAGTGTTTTTATAAATATTGCATGGTTTAATCTTAGCTTGTAATTCAAATATGTGCTTTATTACCATCATCCCACAAGACATGCATGTGTAATTCCATGACCAGAGGGGAAATAGACAAGCTGGGCCTAATCATGATCCTGGTGATCTATACAATGACATTTTGCACACAAATGACAGCTATAGCTGCTAAAACTCAGTAACAAGCAAAAAACACAAATAACATTGGTAACAATTGCAGAGGGAAAGGAGTCAATGCCAGTCCACCACACATTAGGCTGATTTCACCCTGCAGAGCTACATTATGTTCATTGTCAACTTGCCCTTATTATTGCTGTATGTTATGTGATTGATCATTGACTTGCATGGCCTGATATATTAAGCACATATTATAGGAGCAATAAGGACAATGACTGATGCCAAATGGATTCCATAACTAGCTTAGCATGAGGAACAGCTGTGAATATGCAGTCATTTTTAAACTAATTTTGTTCAAATGTATTCATTTTATTGCAGTACACTAATATTCTGTGATTTGTGTTGCAATTTGAATGTTCGGGTACATTTTATACATTTGCAGTGGCAAGGGAAGACAATGTTTTTCCAAGCATATGAGCTCCTTCAGTACAGAGAAATCAGCATTAAGAGGTCTCTGTTGGTACCCTGAAGACAAGAAATCAAGCCTCTGAAAACAACGCTCAACTGGAGAGAGCTAATTACATTTATTGGGCATTGTGGAACAGATAATGTAATCTATATCACCTCTGAGTGCTGTGTAAGGTTTAACATGTCATGTTCTACCAGTATTATGAATGCATTCAACCTTAAACCACCTGGAGAGTCCAGTGTCACCAGTTTCAATAAATCAATCATTATATGTGATCTTTTTTATTTCAAATAGCTAATTTTGATAAAATCATAGACGATCCATCATCAATGACATTAGCTTACCAAGCAGTCCTAATATTGTTTGCTTTTATGTGAATCTTTATGGACACACAAAACCAGAGTCATGTCAGGGTAAAAATTTAATTCCCTAAAAAAACAACAACGCCAAATGTGCCTTTCACTTTTAAAAGCTTTTTAACAAAAAATACATTTGTTGAAATGGCAAATGTTGTGATTTTGAGGGAAACCAATCTGGAATCCAAACAGCATAAGCACATCATTAAAAATGATTAGGCTGAAAATCCCCCATCATCCCCTCTGTTACACAGGAAATAAAAAAGAGGATTGGGGGAAATGGGGTGAAGACAGGTCAGATCTATGTCACTGTAACTCGAGACAAGATGCTGTACTGTCTTCATGTTTTCCAGAAAATGGAAATAGGGACACCTTGACAGCCCTCTGAGTGAGAGTGATGGATGCCTCTTTGAAAAGTGTTTGAAAGTCAATGATCCAGATTATTCTCAGAAAACAAACAGATGGTGCTTTTTACCCTGAAAAAGACAATCAAGGTGAGACAGCATACCTCGGAGAGTAGAGAAGAGCATTATGTATATGAATGAATGTACATGTGTAATAGAACTGAAAAATTATAAAAGAAAATAAAAGCATGGAGTGGTCGCACACAATACAAGTCAGTAATCCTTTTCCTGAACACAATGGTCCAATACAGAGTTAATCATCGCTCTCTTGTGGATTTAAATATCTTTTTTATGAAGAAATACTGTCATGCATTTTTATAGTCCCTTATGACATGCAATTCAATGTTTGACTGCAGTCCAACTCCTGTTCAGCTAGTCAAACGCAACATTTAAATGATCATGGTGTGCATTTAGTTGTCAAAGCTTGAGGGTGACAACTCAGTCAAATTAAAGTACAATATCTGCAAGTAACTGAAGTGGAAATGGTTTTCCATCAAACAGCGGCAGCATTAATAAACTCTGAAATGCATTAAATTTTTTATGCATACGCATAAAAGTAATAACATATTCAATTGAAAAGTGCTGAGTAGCGGTTAGGGAACCAGACTGTAGCAAAAGGTTGTGGGTTTGATTCCTGGGCGAGACACTGGAGCCTTAAGCTACATACTTCAGCTGCATTCCTTCTGTACTGTATACAAGGATAATATGTCAAAAGAAATATATATAAGTCATGTTCAAAAGGAAAAAGAGGCAGAAAAATAATGGAAATTTGTTCTTTTCGGTGTGCACCTTAGGATGATAGACTGAGCGAGCATGTGTCAAAGCAGGGGTGGGCGCTTAATCGACAAAAAAAGGTACTATTGAAGAACTGCATATGTGTCTAACTGGGTAGAATGTGATAGTGGGTCCACGGTTTGGGTTTTTAAAGTCCCCCAAGCAAATATATTTGTTATTCTGAATAATTAATAGAGCACTGCTGCATGGCATGTAGCTGTGAATTTAAAGGGGCTCATTATCAACTTGTTGCACAGCAATGTCCCCACAGGGAGGCAGTCTAGGGGTGGGGAGGAAGGGACAGACTATATTTTTGCCTGGTAAATGTTTTGGTATTTAGCTTAATGTAATCTGTAAATGAACTGTTTAAGTGTCCTTTATCCGACCAAGAAGTAAAGATCAAAGTAAAATCAATATAAAACGTTTTCAAATAAAACTTTAGCAGGACAAGCAACTTGTACATCCTTAACACAAAATTCAGTCCAGCTCTATGCATATATTTAAAGTAATTCACATCATTATCCATAAATCAGTCATTTTGAATCGTTCTCCATCGTGAAATTATTCAGTTTACTTATCCAGAGCAACTTATAAATGTAAATCCCAATAGGTCTGGACAATGGATGATACCAAGTTTTTAGCATCACAAACAATAGTAATTCATTTCAATAATCTACAACTTAGCACCATCATACGTGCAAGAAGAGTGCAGTGGTTTTACAGAAGTGTACACTGTAAACTATGATGCGTTTGAAACACACGAAAATCAAGGCAACAGTTTTCAGAGATGTGTCACTGGCATGTAACATGGCCATTACTGGTAACCAGATTAGGAAAACTGTATTTGTGTATACTTGGAAATACTTACAAGTAAGCTGCAGACAAGGCAGGCTGTAAAACCTGAGTACACATGGCAGGACACAAACATGAGGAGAGATGCGATGGTCCAGACAGGACCACACCAGAGCCTGGGCAATAAGAGAGGTGGCATAAGCAGGGAGAAACTGATTTCTTTTGTTTGGAAGATTTTTATTATTATTTTTTATTTTTGTAATTGGTCGTTTATTCTTTAAAATAGTCTTGAGGGTTCTGTTCAAAACAAGGAACGAAATGAAGGCCATTAAAAGAGATAGAGCAGTGGTGTAAATGAGGTCATGGGATGAAATATCTTACGTCAGGCTCATGAAAGGCAGAGGTCATTACCCTTGAGCTACAGAGAAAGCAACGTCCCACATCTCAGTGTGAGAAAAATCTCAAGGCAAAACTTGCAAGATTTTCCGCTCTGCTTTAATCTTAATGACAAGTGAAAATGTGTAGAACAAAAAAATAAATAAATAAAGAAAAACCTGTGGAATCAATGATTGCTGTCTGCCATACAGAAAGGGCATAACTCAACATCATCTTTGAAAATGTGCATTGGTAGTGACAAAAAGGATATTGAGTTTAAATTATTCATTTGTTATCGCTTCAGAATTAATCCTGCATTTACGTCTGCTTCAGTTCCACAGAGGAGTAATGCAATTTTTTAATAACAGAACATTCAGGAGCTGTTCAAAACTGTTTTATTTGAAATATTTCAATAAATGCACAGTCTTTTCAAAATTCTGTTAGCTGTTTGAATATTAAACCTAAAAAAAGATAATCATAAATCTAAAAGTATGCTGAGTATTGAGTTCAAAGACATTATGTAGATTTTATGTAATTTAGCGATTATCATTTAGGAATTTCAGGTCAGAGTTACAGCTGAGCACCTGAGCACTGTGTTCCTTGGTCCTGTAATTGCATGGATTTGAATCATACTAATCAAATAACTGTCCATAAAAAACCAACAAAATACTGAGAGTAGAATGTATGACTGGTAAGAGGCATGAGAGAACTTTGCATAGTTACAGGGAAGAAAACTTCAGCTGAACCCCCCCCCCACCCCCCGAACCTTTAAAGCCATGAACACACTTCTGTAATCAGGCCGCAGATGTAGAGCACCATTCCACTCAAACAGAGCCCACGAGACCTCTTCTCCCATAAGCACAAAGCTTACATTATAAGGGATAATACAGACCCTCTCTCCCTGTTTGCTGTTTGTCTGTACTGTTCTGTATTCTGCTCAGTGATTCTTTCATGTGTTTTTATGTTTATTTCACCACAACTCAGAGCAATGTAGATCATCCTAAGAGCACAATGTAGACCTCACCGACACCTGCCTGACAGAGAGAGTTTTGTAAACCCAAAAATCCTGTCAAGCATTAACTCACATGAACAAGTGAAAATTAAAAAAAAAAATTCAAACCATTATATCTTGGAGTCATAAAGTATCATATCGCCCATAACAATCAACAAGAAACACAGGGACATTCGCAGTGCCAGTGGCAGGACATTTTTGTCTCCCTGTGTAATGCTGTATCCATAACCTGCCGCTGGGGCTGAAGGAAAGCATTAGCGCCACCTCAGTCTCATGCTGTCTGTCTCGGAGGCTGGGCCGTGTGCTTTTGTGCATTTTTATTTCAGTGTTAATTTGTAAAGACACACATCCAGACCCGTACCCAGTACATACTGAATTAATTGGATTTAGAGAGGAAATGTGGGCCAGGCTGTTTTGGCCCTGGAGATGCAGCGGTTCACTGGTTAAAGCTGGTTCACTCCTCTCCCGCTCTGCAGGCTGCGGGCCCTTTAATGGTTCTCAGGGGGCCGAACCGTAATCATTTGTATGGTGATTCCTCTCTGATTGTCTTTGATCACAAAGCATCCACACAGCTGGAGATATTTTACCTTCACCGTGATACAGGATACGACTCATCACCACCTCACAGCAGGGCTCTGACTCTCCCTGATCCTTCTGTTATCTTACACATGCGGGATTTTTTTCCAGCATTTTCGCTTTTTTGCCATTGTGAGCACTTGGGCTTTGTTTCTGGTACTCAAACGACGCATGTAATGACTTTTGGATCCCCATTTATGTTATTTTTAATTGAGGCCAGAGGAAAAGAATTGGTATTCAAGGGCTCTGTCAATGTTTACTAATTTCTCAAACCTTTTATAATATGGGTAGGCATTCTCTTTTGTCGTTCCTAAGCCTGTGATTGCAAACCTATTCAAAAGTGTACTTTTACAAAGTCCTGTAACAGCAGCAGCTTAGACGATATCAAGGAAGTTTACATATATAGCACATGAATTTATAAGCGCTCAGCTGCAACTCTATAGTCAGATTCACAGAAGATTTTAGGATACTGAGGGGTATTTTTCTCAGCCGTCCATGGACCAAAGTTTTTAGTTCAAATCATTTTGCCTGCAGTTCTATTGCAGATTGTTTGGAGTTTCAAAGTTTTAACTTGATTTAAAAAAATACCAATTTTACAAATAACATTTTTTTATTAATTTATAAGGTCTAATTTGACAGTCAAGGAATCTCTGTAGGTTAGACCATTTTGTCCAGTGCATGTTAGAAGATATCCAGAATGTACATGATTCATGCTTATATTCAAAAAAGAAAATCTAGAACAGGACCATTTATTCATGAAGCAATTGCAACCTTCACAATTGCTGTGCTTATGCATCCAGAAACATTCAGACAGAGTAAATAAGCTCATTCCAGTGAAATACAAGGATGATGAAGTCTGAAAAGTGAATCTGGTTCTAATATTTGTCTGGTAAAAAATGAGTATTATTCAGAAATGTTCTGTAGTTTTTATCACATCAGACCTTTTCCATACATGTAAAGGTATTCATGGATATTCATTGTGTTGTACCCAGTTCAGCAGCGTGTGCTGTATTGTTACCGGCCTTGCGAAATCTTAGTCATAGATATTTGTATGTTTTAGGTTTGATGTGCCATACCCCCCGGTGATTATTTTTGGATATTTCTCTGAACAAGTTCAGAAGCATTTTACTTAATAGATTCCCCTCAGCATTCATAATCAACTAACAACAAGTAGGTACAGCCTAACTATCCACATCTCATACTCAGTTGCATTATCTCTTGTATGAAATATTTTGTAAAACATGCACACGAGTCTAATTAATTTTATACATTATATACAAAAACTAAAGTGGTTGTTTTTCACTGCTAGCTATTGGTCTATTTGGACCGGCACCTATTTGGCCCACTAGAAATCAGAGAAATTTAAGTGACTAAGAAGTTAACTTGTCTAAACTAAAATCAGGTATAGTGCCATTTTGAATAACAAGGTGTAAATGCAATCAATGACTAAGACACAGACCCATAAAGGATATAATGTTTCTCTTAGATAAATGGTACTCATGGAGTAAACGTTATGTACTCTTTATTCAGAGGTTTGCCTTGAATTTTACTCTTTAAATTATGGTCTCCAGATTGTATTACAGCATCGGCCCACTCATGCAAATCATATAAAATCACCATTTTTTTTTTTTTGTCAAAGAATATATTTTTATATTTAAATCCCCCAAAATATTTGGTAGTTTACACAGGCTCATGGGCATGCAAGCATCAAAACAATATATTGAAATAAGAAAAGTACAATACCAAAGCGAACCATCGTCCAAAAACCAAAAAATCTTTCCAGGCGCTTGTGTCATCATTTCATGTTTGGCTTATCTGGTTTCCAGGGCTGATCGCTCACCGGGGAGCCGCCAGACCTGTGACGTGAAAACAGACGCAAAGCTTTCTGAAGTTTTGGGAATGATATAGATATGTTGTCCCTTCTTTGTAATGGACATGAAGCATTGCAATGTGAAAAACAACTCAATTTATAACAAAGGATTTCTATACTTTAAAAATGCCTTTGGACATGGGGGAAAAAACTGTAAAATTGACTGTAAGAGCTTCTCCAAATGTAACTGTGTGACCTTCATAACAGTCTTTCCAGACAACCTTAAAACTGAGAATTAAGCATCTTGCTTTTCAAAGTTCTAGAGAGTCTAGACGAGTTTATCTGGGAACAAAGAGCTGTATAGAAATATACACAGCTAAGAGAGGATAGTCTTTCGGCAGCCCTTCACAAAGATCACCACTGAGCGAATGAGTAACGAGATGACCAACAACTCTCTTGGCTGATGAGACAGATGATCATGTAAAATTGTGACTGTGCCTTTTCAAGGACAAATAAATTACAAAAGCCAATATTCACCTTCCATGAACTAAACTGTTTTAAGGTTGAGCACATTTTAGAGTTGATTTATAAGTATTTCTTGTGAAGAATGTTGTCCTTAGGTTTGGTGTGGGTGTTTGGAAATGAGCAACCCCAAGACTGCGCTAAACTACAGGCCTTGAATAAAACTGCATGTAAAATCATTGGCATCCATCCAGACTGTGTCATTAAATTGTACTGAAATCTCTTAGAATTTTCTGAAAACATAGATACAATCTTTCACAATATTTTTCAACACTAAAAATTACATTACTGTAATATCTTAAATTTGTAATTACTTTTTTGTACAGTCATTTTTTTAACTTACATTTGTGGATATATTTATCATCATAATCTTCATACACCATAGGACAGAAACATAACTATTACCAGGTTTAGAGTCACAGATGTTTCTATTTTCTAGATTACAAATCAAAAACTGAGAGACAATTACTGAGGGATTTTTTTTCTCATTTTCAGCAGTGTACCTATGCCTAAATCTGAGTGTAAAACTCAGACAGATGTGAGAAACATTGCAGGAGAGGTGTTTTAATTATGTCCTTTGGAACTTGCAGGAAGAAAGTGTTCAACTTCAACTGATCCTTGTGCCATGTTACAAAAATTGATCTGAACAAAAACTGTCTCTCACACACACAGACATAGACACACACACACACACACATACACACACACACACACACACAGCTTCACTGACATTATTTTTATTTTGTGTTTTGTACAAAAAAATGAATGTGTACTCTATTTGTTCCATCATTATTGCACCATGCCTGTTGGCAGTTCTCAAACAGTGGGGAAATGCACAGGCAAGCATAATGAACAACTGCCAAGGCGCAGCAGAAACAGTAAAATGAGTGTAAAGCGTGGTACATTACCAGCACCTCTGAAGATATTTAGCTGCAGAGTAATGGCAGACAGCTGCAGGCCCTGATAGCTAGTGATGGCATTGGCAGCACTGAGGCGTGTGTAATGGAAAGATATTGGCAGAAGCCATGAGTTTACAGAACTGCGGGAATTTTCACAACTTCCTGAAAATGGATATGAGATATGAACCTGTGCATGGAGGCACAGCAGTGTCAGGACCCTCTCCGGAGAACACACACACATGCAGACACACACACGCACACACAAACAGACATACATACATACACACAAGCAGACACACAAAAATACACACACAGAGTAGTGTCATATTAGCTTTTTGGCAGTATGTATTACAGTATTACAGACATGCCTTCATTGTTAGAACTCTGGGATTACATCATAGACATGTCCTGGGTGCTGATTGGGCACTTGAGGAGTGGTTTGTGAGGCCTTGGTGTTCCTGCACATCTTCTTTCCACCGTGGCTTTCCCATGTCCTGCTCCAAAAGTCTGCTCCGTGCTGAGACTGGAGAAAATTGTGCCTTCAGGTTTCACTCTCCACTGCATCAGAATTTTGCCTTCAGCTAAATCATTTCTTAGACATATTTATAATATTTGGTAACAAAAAAAACTGTATATAAGGCAGGCCCAATGTTCTGCATACTTAATCATGCACACTAAAAGTATTCTCACAGCAGGGCCTTGGCTGAATTCTTGACCACACTCACAGCACAGCCTTGGCTGAATCCCTGACCACACCCAACGGGACAGCTATGGCTGAAGCTCTGACCACGCCCACAGCAGAGTCATGGCTGAAGCTCTGACCACGCCCACAGCACAGCCATGGCTGAAGCTCTGACCACGCCCACTGCACAGACATGGCTGAAGCTCTGACCACACCCACTGCACAGACATGGCTGAAGCTCTGACCACGCCCACTGCACAGCCATGGCTGAATCCCTGACCACACCCACAGCACAGCCTTGGCTGAATTCCTGACCACACCCAACAGGACAGTCATGGCTGAATCTTTGACCACACCCACAGCAGAGCCATGGCTCTGACCACGCCCACTGCACAGACATGGCTGAATCCTTGACCACACTCACTGCACATGCATGGAAAAGTTACACAGATGGAAAAGTGTTGTCCTGAATAGTGGTGCATGGTCTTGTCTTACAGATGGGTTGCTGCATCTGAACTCCCCTCAAATGGCAACAAATGACTGAAAACATATGAGCATACACTTGCATGTATATATATATAAGTATTATACAAGTAGATATATAAGTTTTACATCCATATTTAATTGTGCATTTTTCATCTTTTATTTAAATGTATTGCTCAAATATTTTAAATGTGGCTTGGTCATGTCGAGAGGACCTCCCACTGCAGTTACTATATGACATCGTATGGCTGCAGGGTGCTGCGTGTCTTCTGTGCTCTGCCTCATTTGGCAGCTCTAGGACCTGTCTCTCCTCATCACGCAGTGGAGGTCCCTGAATCCTGCCAGAGACTCTCATTCATTCAGAACACAACAGAGCAAGACTGGTGACACATGGCCTATTGTTACTGTACTATCTCCTTATCCATGTCATGGAAATCGCTCAGATTTGCTTTATTTTGTTATTTACAATGACATGTTTTCATGCTACTAATTCAGCACAGTAGTGCAAACTGATTCATGCCCTCTGAGCAGAGCGGAGGCGTTAGACAAATCAAAGACAAATATTTTACATTTTAAATAATATTTAACAGTAGTAACAGATGTATCAACTCACAGCTATTTACATATTTTGAAAGCTCTCATGTATGTGTCATACTTTTTCAGATAGACTGTTATGTTTAGATAAGGATCTGACTGCATACGTGCATATTTAGCTGGTCTTGTAGCCATGCCAGAATAGGTTACTCTGGTAATTGTGCCATTTGATTTCCTCTTTCATCACTGACCGGGGCCAAAAGCCAAACTCAGGTTAAGTGGATGCTGAGCAATGGCTGACATAAATGGACTAAAAATGGGTATCCTCACTTGACTGCTAAATTCAGCACAAGACGATAGATCTTGGGATAACTTTTGTCAGCTTGCCTGGAGTCAAACCAGATTTGATGAAACAATAGCAACACTTTATTTTTAGAAAAGTTCCTGTTCTTCCAGCTCGGTCTGTTTTTTTTTTTCATGGCAGCAGCACTGGATTGGGTCTGTGACTTCACATGTAAAATACCAGTCTGCCCTTTTCCCAGGCTGGATTCTACCGAGCTGACCAAAGTCCTGATAAAAGTTATTATATGAAACAAAAGCAATATGGCAAGGGATATTTATACATGCATAAACTTTCCCCAATACACACACAGACACACACATTATGTCTATAAACATAATTGTGAGAACATGCATTTCAGGATAAAAAAGATTTTGCAAGATATTCACCTACTAATACCATCCTATGACCCACTATCTATCTGCTATCACCTTCCAACGACCATCCTATATCAATGAAATACCATGGGCTTCAGGGCCAAAACTGTATAGATGGTAGTGATAAGCAAATCAAGAAAGAAAGCAACTTAAAGGATATTAAAAGCTAATCTGACACAGACACTGAATTTGCTGTTCTAATGTTCGGAAAGAGATTGCTCCAGAGAATAAAGGCTACAACTCAGAAACCATGACCTGCCTTTCTCCTCAGCTTAGACTCCTGATATATACCTTCTCATGTCTAAAAAATGCATAACAACAGTGTATCCAGTATTAAACAATTCACAGAACACATTATGCCCTGAGGCAACCTTATCTAATGAAGATCTCAAACAAACAAACCTACATCCAATCTATGCAAATCTAACAAACACTTGACATATACATGCCCTCTGCTACTGTACACCAGTAAATTATTTAGGACTCTTAGTCAATAATTTTATTTTTGTTGTTGTTTGTTGTTGTTTGTAAACAACCTGTCCAATTCCATAAATCTTTTCATGCTGCCTTAATGGCTGTCTGTATGTTTGTCTGCATCTTTACACATGTATATCCATTTTACAACAAAATCCTCCATCTCAAAATCTAGAATGGGCAGTGTATGTGTATGTGCATGTGTGTGGGGTAGGGGGAATGTTGGTATTAAGAATAGGGAACAGGCGGGGGGGTTGGAAACCGTTGTGGTAAAGGGATGTGTGCGATGGAGCTGATAAGTTTAAAGCCACAGTGGGTGAATAATGTATATTGTGCTTCTAACATAAGCAGTCATGCATACAAGATTATGCAGAATTAAGTACAAGAAATACTGTACTGAACGTGGCATGGAGAACAGATTAAAGGTAACTTGGTGGTCAGTCTTTAGGAACATAACAAAATTGTTTTGTCCCTCACTGTCAAATTGTTTCTCTCTGTTCTCATTTAGCCTCCAGCCAACCATCAAATGTCTCTGTCTGACATTGTGTTAATCCACATCATGTTTCATGTTGCTAAGATACAAAGTTTGCAATGGAGCATGAGTAAATACTGTTTTCAGCTTCTGTATATAAAAACCAGCGTAAGGCAAATACTTACATTTATTTAATTTGATAATTAATTTTGAAAATTCAAGAAGCCAGGCACCAATGAGTGCATTGAAACCAAGAAAAACATGAAAGACGATGAATGCCAAATTCCTAATTTTCATCTAAATTTAGTCTGCGAATGATTATGGAAATTTGGTAAAGAAGGTATGTAATTTGATTCCAAAATAAATTAGTGACATTCATGGAAATAAATCAATTTCCTCAGTCAGTCAAAAAGAGACATGTTTGACATAAGGTGGTATCTTGGAAATAGCTACTGCTCCATTTAAAAATGAAAAGACAGTGGGTATCTGAAACCAGTTTTCATTTTATTTCCTAAAGTGAACAGATTGTGAGGTATTCAGAAGGTACAAAAAACATGGAATAGATTATTGCCATTTTGATAACAAATCTGAAATCTATTATTTAAAGTCCTTGAGCTGTTTGGGATACAAGAGATAAAAAATATTGAACAATTATTTATTACATTTTTCTTCCTAAGGATCCTATAAATTAATAGTCTGGGCACCCAATACAGCAACATTGTACCTAAAATCACATCAAATAAAAATGAGAAAGATACAGAGACAAACAGACTTAATTGCATAAGGTATTAGTGTTTACAGCCCACATCCAAAGATTTTGGCTCTAATAAGCACGTCTGCCAAGGGTACTGTTTATGGTCTAATACTGTGTATGAGTGTATGGAGAATTTACTAAAGTGACCAAATGAAGGGCAAGGCAGCTCCAACAATACAAAGCAGGAGAAATAACCTGCACTCAGCCCATCCATTGGAAGCTGTCCTGGGGCCTAAGTCAGCAAAGTCTTCAGACCACCTCCGATGACCAGCTGCTATGTTCTTTCTCTCCATTTTATGTGTGTTTTAGGTCTCATTTCTGTTAGGGTCAATTCCCTACAGTGGCCCTGAAGTACCAAATACAGCAAATGTAGAACACAGATTGTATCAGGCACCAACACTGTATTCAGAAAATGTGATTGTATTGTACAATCAAAGTCACATATAAAAGCATATCTTTGGCATGTCCAGAGGGACATGCTTTGGTTTTTCAGTCTTTATGCACATGATCCGCCCCTACCGAATCTAAGGAGCTTTCCAATTTTGCTTTCCAATTTTCACTTTTATTCCTTTGGAGAGAAAGTATGTGTGTTTTGCAATTATTCTGTGACACATTCAAAATGAGACAAAATGTGTGGACTCGAACATATGTGAGAGACATGTTACAAATACTAACATCATGAACAATGGAATATAAACCAATTACACACAACAGTATTAAATACAGTAGTAAACAGTGAAATTATTTTTTTTTACCAAGACTCCTCATGGAAATCAAGCTGATCATCATCATAGACTGGAACATTACGGACTGTAAAAATGTCAGGTTTTCAATCACCCATTAGATATAATTATTCATAGTTGCTCTTTACTGAACATGCTTGCTATGAAAATAAGAACAAAAGGGATTTTGACGTTCAACCTGAGTCACAGCTTCTCTATTTAGAAAAGTAAGATCGTGGAGGTCAGAGGAAGAAAAAAACCGCCACACAAAAGAGCCCTGATCGGCAGTGTCTGGTAACCAAGCCATTATCGCAATTTGCATCACCATGGCAGGTATTCAGAGGGTCACATTACCCCAGGATGTTTGATCCTTCTCCTGCATCACGTATTTACGCCAGAGCCTGTACTTCCATGTACTTTCTAATTTAAATGTCCATTAAAACCACAATTAACATAAGCCCCCAAAAAACCCCAACAGTCAAGACTCAGTGATGTGATTTTGTAGAATCTATGAATGTTCAATAAAAAAAAGGAAAATCCAATGGCAAGTCACAAATGAGGCTGGACAACCCAGTCACTACAGCCTGTATGCATTGTTACATTGAGTCTTCTAATGCCTTAAGTAACGGGGGAGAAATACCATGCCACTCCTCCATGAGAAAGCCAGACAACACCTGCTTAGTTATAAAATATTAGTATAAAATACAATCTCAGGCATGCCTTTTATCCACATAATTAGCCAACTGGATATAGAGCTGATGATTGAGAAATTCATGACAAATGAATAAAATCATTGCTGTGCTCCTCACACCATTGGGTGTCTGTTGGTGGCCAGCAGGTGTAGTTATTGTGCTCTTGAATGAAATCCCTCTGTGCAGGAAAAATGCTTCAAAGTGGGTGAAGATAATAACTTGGTACTTCTACTTCATTTATTTAGATTCACCACCTACACCAAAGTATTCCCTCTTCCTACAGACAAGAGTGGACTGAAACCATGCCTAGGAAATTTACCTCACAACATTGTGGAAACTACTGTAACTCATTACAGCTGATACACTTCTGTCTTTCAATATTTTTTGATAACATACACCTATAGAATCCTTTCTTTTGAAGGGTATAAGCACACAGAATCCATGGAACTGTACCCCCAGACACTCATAGAACCACCAGAATACTCCACTGTAACAGTACTTGTGTTCCCATTCATTTGAAAACATAAAATCACTTCTTTCTTCAGTAAAACTTGCCAGAAAACATCCACCAATTAAATAATATAGTAAAGGAGGCATTGTGAGAAACACAATCCTGACATTTCCATGTCACTGACACCAATCTGACCTCCTGACAGCCCCCCCCACCCATCCACCCATCAGGGGAAGGATGCAAACAAAAAATAAAACATCCTCAAGGTTGTCAAGTTTGCACAAATAAACTCAAAATCGCCCACATATACAAGCATGAGTAAGTATGAGAAAAACAAGAATGCAGCCTTTCAAATGTCCGTATGCAACACTTTCAATGGTTTCCATCACTCATGCTGCTGATCTAAGCCCACACAAAGCCTGTAACACCACTCTCCACTCTGAATGGAGAGCAGTGGATTCAAACCCTGACCTCCCTTTTCACAAGGGAGCATTTCATGACGGCGTTCAGCATAAACATGTTCTCCCTTAGTAGCTCTCAGTGATAATGATGACAATTATGATCTCTCGGTCCATTCACAGCAGACCGCCATCTTTGTCTGGTCTGTGTTCATTTGGAGAGTGTTTCTCATCATTCTCTGCAGCTCGTGCTGCTCCATTTGTCTCTGCCTCGATCCGGTTTGAAAAACAAGGCTGGAAAATTAGATTCATGGTTCATTTACTAAACATCTTAAGTGTGGCCACGCCACTGTGCCACTGCAGAAGTAATTGGGTCTTTAAAAACCCCAGAGATCAGGAGGTTTAAACAGTAAATTCTGCCAAGGTTGTTTTCTCACCGTTGTGAGCGAGACACCAGTCATGACACTAACTCTACAACTATCCGTTCAGACAGGTTCTTTTGTGAATTATAGCAGGTTTCATACAATGCCAGCCCCCCTGGAACAGAACATTTTCACACACTTGATCTCAGGAGGGGAAATATTTGGGAAATTAACATATATTAAATTAACATACACAACCTGGTGTTTAAGGGTGAAGAAGAATTGGTACATATTTAAACAAACATGAAATCAAAAACAATATTATACGAAACATTTGATTAGTTCATTAGCTTTGCAGCTGAAATGCCACATCCAATTTAAGCAAGGTCAGGCAGGCCGTGGGGAGGATTTTCAGCTTGTGAATTACATGCACACATTGGACTTATGAATAAAACTACCGTATATACATGTGAGTCAGCTTTATAACAGTGCACAGTGAATTCCCTCAGTTTGTCATATGGCATTTCATTATGATATGTCTTACGGTTTAATTGACTTGGGACGTGAACAATGAACTCTGCTTTGTGTCTAAAATTGTTCTCATCACAGTAGTCCATTTGCTAGGTCTTCCAAATAGTTCACAACAGCCAGGACCCCTTAGATGTGAATAGATTACACATTAGTCTTTAATGGCTGTGCCTATAATTATTTAACTGCTCATATTCATACAGTTCTGTGTATACAGTTTCTTCAAGACAGAAGGCTATCTGATGGCACTGATTAAATTTACAACCTTGTTGAGCAGGTAATTCACATTTTGCTCCTTCTGTTGATTTCATATTTTCATGCATTCAGTGAAATATTAATAGAATGGCAGACTATATTTCAGCTGCTAGTCTTCTATTACTGTAGGCTATTTTAACTTCTGGATTTAAATATACCCTTGGTATAGGTTAGGGGGTCTACTATGTAGTACACCCATACATGCATGTGCATGTTTTGATTCAATCTGTGTCCAATTATGCACTTCTCTTCCAAAGAACAGAAAATATATGAACTCACTAGGAAAATGTGTTGTTGAAACCAGGCGTTTGGACCAGGATCAGAGCCTGGCCAAGATGCAGCAGACATTGTGAGAAAGTGTCATCTCCATGATTGTTTTCAAACCCTTGCTGAAGTGCCTAAATATGTGCATGAAGTTTTTTTTTTTTTTTTTTCATTTGGCTCTGAATGGAGATAAAGATACCTCATAAGACCCTTGGTTTAGCCTGAAGACGAGGCTTCCATGGGCAGGCCTGCACACACATCTTTGTCAGACGTGATCCTTTTTGAAGGAAGTCCATTAGTATAGGGTCTCAGCAGCTTGGTTGTAACACCCCCGCGTAAACAATATAAAGGAAATTATGGCATTTTTTTACTAAAAATAAGTTATGTATTTATATCTCTTTAAGACAATTGAAATGATGTATTTGTATTGTTCAGTTTATGCCCATTTTGTAATGTGTATAAACGTCACACCTTCAAAGAGACAAAGCAAATGCAGTCAGACAGCCACAAAGAATAGTGTATATGTATATGCTGGAAGACATGTTGGCATGGACATTTTTGTTCAATATTTATAAATAATGTTTGTCAGTCATTGGTGTGGTTTTTGTCATATATATGTAATAGCAAACAACTCTGTGAATATGAATGTTTCAGAAATGAGGCTCTATATCCAAACAAATGAATCTTCACATGCATTTGCACTTGAATCAAAATAGATTGCATGTGTATATGGTATTCTATTTCATAATGAAAATAATGCATTTCAAAGGGACAAAATAAAGATATTCAATTTTCTTCAATTAAAAACAAAATACTCAAAAATAAATACAGTGTGTGATGGAGTTACCGTCCATCTTTTCCCTACTCTTGGTACAAAAGACTCACATACATTTTTTTGACTAATAAACGTTTATTTTACCATGTGGTAATATAAAAAAACCATTGTTCTGCGCATTATTTTCACACATTTCTTGTGTTTCTGTTTCTGTTGCTGCTTAGGGTGGCCAATCATTAACGCAAGACGAAACCATCACATAATTTAAAGTTTGTTTCGATTTAATTGCATCGTCTTTACAGAAACTAAATGCATCTGACTGACTGTAACCCAATGCCTCCCACTTAAAAACTACTGCAAGCAATTCCAGGCGTCACTCTACAAGAGCAATGGAAACTCTTGAAAAAGTACACAAACTATATCTAATTTGGTTCTTGGCATGAAATTGTACAGTCATGAGGAAAGACCGAACAGGGACCCAATAAAACGTACTTAGTCGCTTTAAGGGCATGTAATTTAATCATAACAGACTTTATACATTTTTTTCTTCAGAGTTTTCTTTCTAATTTATTGGTGACAAGCAAACATGTCCTTGTATGAATTAATTGTTTTCATAATAAAATAGCCTTGCATATGGCTTTAAAGAGACTTCATTTTGATTGAATTGGGTACACTGCTAAGGCGAGGAAGTGCATTTGATTGAATCACAACCCCAGCTCAATTCTATATGGCCTTAACAATAGGAGGATATGGGGAGATTTTATTGCGATTTCATTAAAAGCATTACAAATACAGTTTTTCAAGTTGAGTTCTGTCACCAGAACAATGGGGTATGGATGGGAACGAGTTCTCTTCTGCTGGTGTTCCTAAGGTGTGTGCCTCTGGTCAATGACAAGAACGCCTGTGTCTTGTTTTATTATCGGTAGCAACAATATTAAGTACGCTTAAGATTTCAATCAATACAGGATTCTGATTGGTCAGGTTTCTACACACTGGCATCACTTTCAGCGTTACAAGCCACAATAAGTACGCAAGTGTTCAAGCGTATGCAAGGATGTCTGAGGTACTGCTGTATTTGCAACAGTATTTACAGTTATTGGAATATATGATTTGCTTTCATCACTTTTCCTTCCCTTTTTATTTCAATCGGTTACTGATTATTTCGGCCAGTTGGTGCTATCTCCTGTGCTAGCAGCAGCTCTCCAGAAGTTCGGATGTACACTCTGCCAGGTCGAGAATAGCATGACGTATTAATCATGCAGTTGTGGGGTGCTCCCGTATGTACCATACTTATGCACCCAATCAACCATGAAATTGTATTTTTGGGTCATTTAAAAGATCAAACATGTGGACATATTAATCCGCTTCTGTACCGCGCCATCATTAGTAATCTAGTTCTCTCGTAAGGAGACTGCAGTGCCCTGCCTGGGGATGTAACATATTTTTGTTCAGCGGAGCTCGGACATTAATTGAAACGTCTCTACAGGTGCGGGGAGGAAGAGGGGGAAAACAACCTTTGTCACAGCCACAGAAGCGACTCGGGACTGGACAGCCCCATTCGGTCTGAAATTAGCCTGAGCCATCGTGCCTTAATAAAGTTGCGAATGGCCTAGTTTCTTAATGCTTTGTTTACTCTTCTGACGGAGCGTTCGCCTGCTCCGCGCTTGATGGGTGATGATGAGAGACCGCGCGTTCTGCCACACACACGCTGTCTTCGTCAGCCCGATTTAATTTGTTTTCTTATCTACGTGCAGTTATTTTATTTTTAAGAGTACGATTTAACACTGGCGGGAAGCAAGGTATTTAAGAATAAAAAAACATTACCACCGCTATAACCGGAGATCTTATTTGCACGTGCAATTGAATAAATTTAAATAGAGAATTTAGAGATTCTGACTTCATTTTTTGCTGACTGGCTGAGATTGATGCGTTTGAAATCGTAGCGTAAACATAATCAGCTTCAGTACCTAGGCTGTTTTTCGCCCCACGCAATAACAAATTAAATGACTTTATTGTTGGGAGAATAAACACCTCACCAAACAGGAGACTATACTCTTGGTAGTGATCCCACAGGCCCAAACATACTAAAGTTAAATTCGGGATTAATTCGGAACTTCAGCTGATATCCAGTTGACTGTTATCTGTTCTAGATTATGACCCATATCCAATACCAATATGAACAGATAACAAAACTGACAGCGACATCCAAGAGACATGAGGGCAGAATAACAACAACAAAACCTGGATTTCCATTGGAACCATTAGATTTTTTTTGTATTTCTTAGTGCTTTGAGGCTTTGCATTTTGCCTTTGCCTCAGTAGCCACTTCTGTAGCAATGGTCTCAGTCATTTCACTTAACACGTTGTGTTCGAAAGCCAGTGTGCCCACTAGTTTTCACTGAATTGAGGCGTCTCACCAATGGAAGTTGGGAGGTATTTAGAATAAACTGGTCACTTTTCAGAATCCAAAATTCCCACGACAACACTGGCCTTTGTCGATTTAGCTGGTTAAATATACGTCGCATGCAGGTTGCGATTTTTATCTTCGTGTCAAAGGAGCTACGCTATTCAGCTTTCTGCTGTTCACACTGAGTGCAAAGATCGGATTGGTGTCACATACGTGGGATAAAATCTTAACTGGGCCACTTTGAGCTGCAGTGTGAAAGTAGCCTCATGGGCTTTCGAAACAGACATCATTCACCGTAAAGCCTCGATGTGTTACACATAGAAACAATGTACGCCTTTTTACAAATTAATACAAACTAATTTTGAAGACTAATGTGTACTGCTTTTTATAATTAACGAGAGCATTTCAATTTCCTGGGTGTGTACAGTTCATAATAATTCTAAATAGAACAGGCAAGACTCACCCATCAACATATATATTTAGTACAACCAGGTATTGTTCCCGTTCACAGGATGGACGTAAGCACGCATACATTTTGTGTATTTGATTTCGAGTTGAAACCACCAGCTTCTGGCTGAAGAACTCATATAAGGCCAGAACCATATCGCATCCAGTCCTAATTTATTACAGAGTTACATCGCCCCCATGCGGATTCTTCACTCATGTTTTAGAAAAGAAGGAAAATGGGTGGCACTGATAATCTGGAGAAAACAGTCTGCTCTGCCAACTTCCCGTATATTGTTCCTAATACAGCAATGCAAATCTCTGGGACTGTCAAATAATGAGAAAGTGCCATCTGGAGTCTGTTGGATAATGTGGAATTATTCTGCAGAACTCTCAGTTTTGTTGCAAACTGACATGAGGCAAGGCGACTGGATCAAGCAGAAAATGACAGACAGGCTTGAAATCTGGGTGATAAATGAATCAGAGCGAAAGATGTTACATAGATGAATAAAATAAAACCGTTACATTTATGCTGACTATAGCGCCAGAAGTAAGGTTTCCTTATCAATCAGTCAGAGCCCTTGACGTCCAATCATAACAGGCAAAAAATCTGCAAAGCAATTTTGTTTTCAGCTTAGAAATGGTAGAAGTGTTTTTAAAGAAGTTGACACTTGAGAAAAAGCTATTCATTTTTTTTTATTATTTCAGAAAAACATTAATAAATGAACATCAGAAAACCACTAGCAAAAATTACACTGGTGGAATACGCTACTATAAAGGAATAAATACATGATTGGTTCAGCGTGCATTGTATTCTTTGATTCAAACTTTTGATTTCTGAGGGAAGCGCTTTGTTCATGTTATGTATTTATTTTTACATTGTTCTACTGCAGCCAAGTAAAATTTGACAGTACAATTTTTTTCCTGGGCGTTAGAGGGCACTGCCCTTTTAACGAACTCTACACACAGCTGTAGATATTTATCACTGGACTGGCAAGTTTTTCTTCTTTAATAATCAGACGTGAGGGCATTGCTTTTAGTCAAGCAAACAATGTTTTTATTAGACTGAATATTAGTTGAAGTGCAAAATGTCAGGCTAATTTACAAAATTAAAGCAAATGTATCACTGTTATCTATGTTGAAAACACAAACAAAAAACTTTGAGTTTGCATTGTAGTTGCAATAAATTTATGACCAAACAATGCACAGTCCAATTTCCCCAGACACAGTTCCCAAATGCCTGCCTTGGCTTGGAGTTTAAATTAGCACCTGGCAATAACTAAAACAGTTCAAGCTGGGCACATACCAATCCCTCGATCAATAACTCACAAATCAAGTCACTTGTGGTCACCTGCATGTAAATTATCAGTGAGGGCATCTGAGGACGTCTAAGACTTCTAAAACTCTTGGCACATTTGTCTTTTTTCCCAGATGTCCCTTCAGTCTTGTCTTTGTAGTCACAAGAAACACTGCAAGAATGTTATTCTGCTTTATTATCCTAGTTGAAATATCTTGAACTGTAAATGGTAATTTATGTTAAGTTATTAGTGTCCGGATTTGTAATGAAAGAATTCTGCCCTTTCAGTGCTTTCATTCTCACGTTCATAAAATGAATTTGTCTCATCTCTTAAATGGTTTTCAAGACTAAATGATACCCATTAATAGGGGTTGCTTTTCTTTGAATGAGACGGAGCAGAAAAAGTAATGTGTGTGTGTGTGTGTGTGTGTGTGTGTGTGTGTGTGTGTGTGTGTGTGTGTGTGTGTGTGTGTGTGTGTGTGTGTGTGTGTGTGTGTGTGTGTGTGTGTGTGTGTGTGTGTGTATACTATTAACATTGATACTATTCATTTATGTAGTAGTGCAATGATAGTATTGATATATAATAGTAATACTCTAATCACTCTGTTAGACTGAAAGAAAATCTTGTTTGCTTGTTTTTCCAAATGCAGAGCTGCTATAGGACACTATGAGCTGCCATCATCAGTCCAACTGCTGCTGTACACATGCTTCCTCACTCCAACTGTGCCTCAGAGGAGCTTTGTCATTATTTTAGGTATATCGAATGATTCAGAGCTGCAAGGGACCATTATTGATACAAGCTGAAGAAAAAAGTCTTAGCTTTGAAATCAAAGATCTTTCACAAAAGAGAAAAAAATCTCTTTCAAGGACCAAGGCACATGCTAAATATTAATTTATTTTTTAATTATGTTTTTTACACTTGATGGGAAGATGATGAAAAAAAAGATTTAGTGTTATCCCTAACCTTTTTTTTTAAATGATAAAAAGCAGAGAAGTTCCATTCCCATTTCAGTTTTACATTTAGAATGTGAGGTCAGATATCAGCCAGGACTAATCATGTTTCACTGGCTGTGTACTAATACAGCTTTGTAGATGGAAACAAACAATGAACAAGGCCACTCAAATGTTTGTAATGTTCCTAATATAAATGTATATCTTGTTTTAAAAGGCCTTTTCATAGTTCAGCATGGTGGGGGTACACACACACACACAATGCACACAACAAAAAGAATACAAGGTTTCACATAGTAGAAATAAGATATTTCTGAGGATGGGTGTGGTTCAGAAGCCTGTAATTTATCACTGTGAACAGATGTGTGCCAAGCCCATGGTGCGCTGAGTGGCCTAGCAACGCAAAACACACTCTGCACAGTATGCCTCTGCTCATCAACGGCTGTTAGCGGTGCAAAGACAGGGTGCAGACGTGAGCACCTCTGTAAATTGGAGCAGCGCTGAGCCTGATTGGATGCTGTGGTCTCACATCACAGGCCGGTGCTCTGATTCTTTGAGGAACTTTAAAATCATGAAGCAGTGAAAAGGCACCGATCACTCAGAAAGATGTTCCTTTGTCAAACAAACTGGAAGGACAGTAACCGATTTATCAGCGAGAAAACAACATTACTACCTTCTGGAAAATTGTGTCTGTGGAACAAGGCACTTCCTGTTGCAATGAGATAACACATATTCACAGATCATACAGGTTTAGATATTTTTACATATGATGTTTTAGATATGCTTGCAAGCACCAAACTTTGATGAAGCAAGTGAATTTTCATTCCCTCTCCTTCAGTGAGGAGCACCCTGTTACTTACCTCTCCACATGCAGTGCAATTTCAAGGGCTCCAGTCATCTTAGTGAAAGCTGCCAACTCCTTTAGCCACACCTGTTTAAAAGACAGTCATGCAACAGGGAGCCATCAGCTATCGTAACATAACATTACATTATAGGCACTTAGTGGGCACTATTATCGCAAGCTACTTAAAATCTAAAGTCACGTTCATAGATTGGGGTAGAATACCTTACAGTGCCAAATGATAGAGAAACAAACAACTCAATATCCACAGTGGCAGCCCAAAAAGGGGACCACAAGTAATTTTAACAAGACCAAATCCACTGACATAGTAATGAGTATTATGATTTAGTCAGTGTTGGATCAGTGCTACAGAGGTTCAGGGGAGGGGTCACAGTGTGACATCATCAGCTCCATTAGGAGGTGGCTCTGGACTCAAGTCTACTCAAAGCTATGATGAGCTGTGGCTCCTCACTGCTTTCAAAACTGTTCTGATGGAAAATGTCAGCCTGAGTATATGGTACTTAGCCTTTTCTCTTTCTAAGTATTAAGTAGATAATTAGATTTCTGCAACAAATTTGTATTTTTACAGTGATGTATACAGTATACAGGGGAATGTAAAAGTGTATGTATTCTTAATTATTATTAGGTTATGCTGCTGGGTACAACATGTACACTGCTGAGAAACAGATGAGGAGAGGTGACAGTATTGTGTCAGAAAAAAAAATGTCAGAAAAGAGCTCATGTGCATATCTAGATTCACCATGATTTTTGCATTTGCTTTTTTGTCCAAAAAATAAACATGTATTTTTTGGTTTACAATTTTTCAAGAGTCATAAAACACATAATGTGTGACTATGGAGGCAGCCTATAGATAATGCTCCATAAATTCAGTGAGCATTTCACAAATACAAACCTTTCACTATGTGGGTCGTGCAAAACGTAGGACTTGTGCCCTCTTTGTGTTCTGATTTATGAATTTGAAGTGAGTTAGTTACCATGTTGGGTCTAAACAGGTTGAAACACTGTTTGGCGTTGTACATTAAGGCATTGATGTGACAATTACAAATATGACACAGCATTACATATAAAATATGTTAAATAAAAAGGACACAACTCAGGAAACCCATAAACTATGTTTTTGCATCCCCCAATACTTGGCCGTAATACTTTGTAAAACCTGCTTGGCAAGTTCCCCTTCCTTGCTGAACCCCAAGGTCCAAAAAAACGGGTCATGACTCTGCTAAGGCCACACCCATATAGTTTGTCTGTAGGTCATGATTAGCCCTCTGACTTGTCCATCCCTAGTGTCCCTCAACCTTAAAGCCAATGATGACAGGGTGCAGGTACAGTACAAATGCAGTTGTGTCCCTTTTGCAACCATCAGTTCAAAACCTACTCTGGAGAGTAGAAATCCCAAAATAGCCCAGATATTTTTCCAAAGGCTTTATATATGTGGTGTGTGACTATGCCTAATTAACCACACCCACCAAGTATATTCACACCCTGAATTGTGCTCTTTTCATTGTGTGTACATGCTTTTAAAAGTAAAAACTGAAAGCTGACCGATACCCCACTGTGTCAACAAAGATCCCTAATCAGAGCAAGACAGACTGACATGGGAAACAGCAACCAGCCCCCGACAGTTTCTCTCTCCTTTTCATACATTGCGATTCTTTGCACCAGATGAAATAGGGATTTAAATGTGCGCTCTACTTTTACTTTCTCAGCAGCAAGTTCTGACAGCCTGAGTGCAAAGAGGGGTCTCATGGAATGTGCAGGAGGTTGTCATGGATACATTTCTCCATTTACAAAATCATATTCTACACAAGATGTACAGTTGGACAGTAATCCATTGTTTCTTTCCTATTGTTTAATTTTCCCAGCTGCTGTAACCAGATTTGTCCTTGATATAAGTAGAAGACAAAGATACATAAAATGTGCTAATTTTCTCTTTTTACATTGACACACACACATGTATATACTGTATATGTAGTTAGTTAGTTTTTCACAAACTTGCTCCAGCACTTATTCAGTCTACACAAGGATTTTCTACAGTTTCTCCCCATAGCAATATGAATATTTCCACAGTTTGTTATGCACAACATTTTTTATTGTTAGATGTAAAAAAAACATGCTTCAGACATATTGATCTTAATTATTTTTAGAGCGACCAGGCAGCACTGTTTGAATGTGGTAAATATTGCTCAAGCATACACCCCATAAGTTGGATGTTTGTGTCAAAGCATACCTCAGAGTCCTAAGAGAGAAACAAAACACCATTCATATTTAATGAATGACTGTTCTTTTGTGTGTTTTTTAAAGTGCACCAATTTGAGAAGGGGTTAGCAAACAACCCTCAACCCTCTGAGTGGGATTCCGTCACAGCGAAGATGCTTGCGATGAACGCTTCAATCGGGTATTCAACGCAGCGAGGATGATACACGTCAGCCTTGATCATCACCGGTCCTGAGGGAGGAAGGATCCTTTTTTCTCTCATCTGCAGGCGAATCAAAAAAGGAGAAAGTGAAGTGCGCCAGGGGGAGTCGCTTTTAGACTGCCATTTGGATGATAAGGAAACTTAACACCAAAAAGCGTCACCTGGGGGCATCCTCATTTAGAGTGATACAACAAAAGTAGAGCCAAGGCAAGGCAGGAAGGCCACGGGGGGCTGAAAGAACTATTCAGATGAATACAGTTGGATTCAAATTCTTTTTAACTACATGGAATAAATTATGTATTTTTAAAATAAGTTTTTATTTTGTTTCAAAGTGAAACTAAAGGTTAGATAGTACAGAATGAACAGGTCTTGAAAAACCATGAGGGAGGATCTCTCTCCTGACTGGCTGGTTTGCCATCATTAATTCAGGCTGAGTTGGGTAATTATAGGATTGCGTCTTGAGTATATCTGAATTGGGCTATGAATAAGCGTCCACTGTAGTGGAACTGGATTGGCCTTCTTCCACCATGTCTGAGATAAGATTGCATCAACCAGGGTTCCTCAGGCTATTTATGAATTTCAATGGACATACAACCATATATAGGCCACCAGTTTTCTTCATTAAGAGACAGGGTGCAGTCCACTTCAGCAATAGAGACATGTGCAGGGCCTACATCAAGGCATTAAAAATGTGCCATTTTCAGGAGGAATTTCAGTCAGAGACCACTCAAAATGAAGAAATTAGCAACCAGGGTTTCTGAAACCAGATCCAAGACACTCAAAACACCTTTTCTCAGACTCAAAGGAACTGCCAATGTAAGACTGTCTTTTCATAACCAGGATGCAGGCCCTATGTGTGTTGAAAAGGCTCTTGGGAAACACTTGGCTTGAAGCCTGCAATGTTGCTGGCTTGACTGAAGCAACTCACCACTGCCTCCTCGATCATCTACGGTGACTTTGGGTCTGCCTGCCCTCAGACATGAGGCTCTTTCTGTTGTGAATATGTACATTGAAGTACTAGGGATCAGTGCAGTGGCTTTACATTAAATTCACACTCAGTGTACTTAAGGTTGGTAGCGCCGGAATTTGATCACAGCAAATTGGATGTTCACATACGGATCATGGAGTAGCCATTGCTTATGGAGCTGTGTTTGGTATGATTCCTGTCAGCTCCACTGAGTTTAGCAAATAACATCTTACGCTGGGGAAAGTGATGCGCATTTAATAAGAACCAATAGAAACATATTCAATGTATCAGCTTGTAGCCTGTAGTCTGTAGCCTAGTGTCGAGACAAAATTCCCAGTCTGGCTCTGTAAATCATCCCCAAGTTAGAAACAATGGACTACCATCCACCTGTTAGTTACATAACTCATAAAAGCTTCTCTAAGAAGTGTCATTCATTATTAGTATCAGGTGTAATTTGTGAAAACAGCTCACTGGTTAATATGACTTCAGAAAGTGAAAGTAAAAAGTATTGTATTCCTCAAGAATAAGGTGAGGAAGTCAAGTATAATGGTATTTTTTTGTATGTAGTAATATAACTGTAACCATAACGTGACTAATATTTGCATGTGTTTATGTATCCTGCTGTATGCATAATGTATTGTTATGTGAATACTGAATTATATACCGTAAAAGACTGAATGAATATCAAAATATCAAACATATTCTGAACATCAGACACTGACATGACCACAAGATGTCAGCATTGTGTAAGATATTGCTTATCTGGGTACCATTAATAGAGGGTAGACAAAATAATAGAAACACCAATAAATATTTGAACATTTGTTACCTACTGAGGAATCTGACCACCCTTTGTCTTCAGAACAGCTTTGGTTCTTTTCGGAATGCTGTTATGCAAATTTAGAGGTGTTTCTAGTTGGGTATTGGAGCATTCTCAAACTCTTGGAGAAATGGGGATAAATTACATTGGTCATCAGTTGTAAATGTTATGTACTGTAAATTATAGTTGTTTCAAGGTGTAGTGGCAGTCTAATATACTTCAGTCATGGTGCTCCTGGGACATTTTAATATGGAGGGATTTGGGCTGTGACGCTAGCAAAGTGGTTTGAAGGAATCCTTTGACGTTCTCCTAACTCCTCCTCCACATGTGGAAACAGAGCAGAAGATGACCCACCATATTACTTTTTCCCATTGCTCAGATCTTCATGTTTAATACATTAGGCTATGCCTTATTCCATAGCATTCTTGATAAAAGTGGTTTCTGAATGGCATCATTAATGTTATTATCATTTTTTGAAACTCACAATAGAGAGTGGGTCATGGAGTAGATTCACTTCTGTTGTAATTTTAGGCCCTTGTCATACTATTTTTAGCAACTGTTCAGTTAAGTGTTCATTTATCCATGTCAGTGAGCTTCGACCTAAGACCAGAGTTACTCTAATAAAAATGTTTTTGTTCAACATATGCTGACAACACTGTTCCCTTTAACATTAAATAATTTTGCCAGTTTTAAGACTGACATATTTTCATTTCAGACTCCAACTATTTGATCTCTTCCAAAAAATTTTGCTTTCTAAACTAAATGATGTGGCTTTTTAAAACACATTTTTTTGGCAGAAATATATTACTGATTAGTATTTGTGTGAATATTAACCACATCAGCACACTGTTTTTTTCTATTTCAATGTAACTGCTTCATAATATGAGCTCTGTATCATTTATGTTTCTGTGACTTTGTACATTCCCTGTATATCTATAGAACAAGGCAATTACCAGCTCTCTTGAAGACACTTGCACATAATATTCGTCTTATTTATGAAGTATGTACTGTACAGTATTTTGTGGATTAAGATACATTTAGAATAACACCAGTTATTCTGGTGTTCATTATTGCTTTTTCAAACGCACTTTTAGCCTCACTGAAACAAGTTTTCCTTTTTTGGAACTTCATCACAAACATTTTCCACCCAAAATAAGCTATGCTGTATTAGCCCTGCTGAGTGACTGTCTCCTGCAGTCTTGATAGGAGAAAGGTGTGAATAAGTGGCCCCTCTAATTCCAGCATTTACAAGCTCATACATCCCTCCATGAAACCCAATTCACATATCCATGCTATTGAATATATCAGTGTATTCAATTACCTTCACAATTTCTGAATAAGTCCACGAGTGGCTGCACTATAGTTGCGCTGTATTTGGGCTCTAGTAAAGGAGTGGGATGGGATAGTGCATTCACTAAAAAAAAAAATTCTTAGATATATAAAGAATTTCTCGAACGTATTCATGTTCATGTCCACTGTATATATAAAGAGAAAGCAAGAGTTGGACTGCTAATTATTTCTTGCCAAACACTGACCTCACAAGGAGATTTAGCTACTACATAAATGTTTAAAATGTTGAATTCATGCATAAACAGTCATGTATATGAGGAGACCATCATTTTAAAGGAATGATAAATTTAAGGAAGGGATTAGATATGTCATACACACAGTTGGGCCAACTCATCAACAAACAAACCCAGAAGTGCAGCACACATTCCAGGGATAAACATTCTCCCGCTCCTTACAAATATGCCACAGCAGCTGTGCTTCTGATGGAACTGCGGTTCCCATAGTAACCTTTCATTCATGTGTGCGCAGGTTCTCTTTTGAGTCTAGTCTAGCAATCCCAGAGATGTTTTCACATATTTGAGTGAATCCATGCCACACGTCCAAGCAGGTGCCATGGGGGCCGCGTCAGGTTGAGCATATGCCCCATGTCCCGCACTGCCATCTGTGCAATATACCCAATTAGATCCCGGCGTCATAGCCTGACATGTGGATCATATCATATGACCATGTCAGCTGCCATCTTTTAAAACGGCTGTGGCATAAACGCTGCGGCTCCCCAAGACTCTCTCTAAATGTGGGTGTAGCTTGCCCCTTGGCTCCAGAAAATGATAAGGAAACAATATACATTTATTTGTGTATTGTTTTTGTGTACTCAGTTTGCATCCAACATGAGAATAGTAATTACATGACTCAGTATACAAAACCCTGCGTGGGCTAGTATTTGATGACTATAAAGTGTACTTTACAGTTGGATTATACCTGCAGTATGGTTCAGTGTTTAGAGAAACAGACGGTAGGTCCAAAACCCAAGTGGCTACTCCAGGTGTTGTTCTACATATCCTGAACTGCTCTGGTTAATAACCGATGGGATAAATCAAAAATATCTAAAAATACTAATTATGTAAGAAAGTGATGTCCTTACTGTCACTGTCACAACTGTCACAATTCATTAATCAATGAATCAATTAAATCATTAATAATACATAGAGGCAAGTGATATTTAAACAAGGAAATAAGAGAAGTTAGATCCTTTGAGACATACTTTTCCTGAACCATTTTTCCCATATGGTCATGCCGGTTAATAAGGATCAAATATTACCACATTTATGCACTTTACAAAACACAGCGTCATCACAAAACTTACTGAAAACGGTGCTCAAATTGATCTCTCTCTCTCTCTCTCTATCTTGAGAGGCCCACCCCAGCCAAACATACTTACTGAATTTACTTGAAGAAATACTCATGAACGAGAGGCTGAGAGCAGTGATGTAAGAGTTCAACGAACTAGCTGGAAAGGACTGCAGCCCAACGTGCTCACTAAGCTTATGAACAGGTAGGCTATGTCCCAGCTGTAACACATACAAACTATGTCATGGCACGTGGGGAATTGTTGCAGGTGGAAGTCCAAAAATGGCCTTTTACAACTAAATCTATCCTGCTTTAACTGACAGGAATATCTGAGCTAGCTAAAGGGTATATTACAAGAGCTGAGCATCAGGATGGATCAAGAAAATTTGACAATTTTCTGTAAGGCAATTCGTTCCAGTGCCAAAACTATCATTGCAAGGTATGTTTTTATGCAATTGTTTATTTATTATGCAGTGCACATTTTGAATGTTGGATGACACAAACCCACAGGAAAAGGAGAACACGGCTATTTGTTTCTTTTTTACAAATCCATGTAGACAAAGCTCACAATAATTAAAGAAAACATGCATATCAAACCCATTCGTGGATGTGTTTATCCTCCAGACATCTTGACAACTGCAATTAACAAACCAAGAATTTACTTTACATTTTAAAGTAATATGTTAATATATACACACCATCGATAAACTGCATCTTTATCCATTTAACCTTGAACTCTGAACATCAATTTTCATCCACCTCTCACTACACACTCTGAAAAGTGTACCTATACTTCCACCGGCACTTGCTAGAGCACTTCTGTAGGTTTCTGTGATGTCAAGTCAGCTTTATTGTCACTTCCACAATATGTTACAAATAAACATAGGTGTAAAATATCGTTTCTCCTCATCCCTCTGTGCTACATATATGGCAGACGTGACACAGACAATAATTGCTTCTACTACAAAACTACTAGTGCAACAGAAAATATATAAATATAGAATTTGAACGTACATTGGTGAGAATGGACACAGGGTGAATGTACATTGGTGAGAATGGACACAGGGTGAATGTACATTGGTGAGAATGGACACGGGGTGAATGTACATTGGTGAGAATGGACACAGGGTGAACGTACATTGGTGAGAATGGACACAGGATGAGAGAATGGACACAGGGTGAATGTACATTGGTGAGAATGGACACAGGGTGAACGTACATTGGTGAGAATGGACACAGGGTGAACGAATGTACATTGGTGAGAATGGACACAGGGTGAACGTACATTGGTGAGAATGGACACAGGGTGAATGTACATTGGTGAGAATGGACACAGGGTGAATGTACATTGGTGAGAATGGACACAGGGTGAACGTACATTGGTGAGAATGGACACAGGGTGAACGTAGATTGGTGAGAGTACATTGCAGTGCAAAAGTGGCACAGATGCATGTAGTGCAGATGCCATTCCAGACAGTCCAAAGGTCCATAGCTTATGTTGGTATCACTTCTGTTTGATGTCCTATCCTATTATGTATACGATCATAAGTCACTCTGAAGAAGAGCATCTGCTAACTGCATAAATGTAAATGTAATACAAAGCTGTGAAGTGAATTTAATATGTGAAGGAGTGGCACCTCATTGAAGCCAAGAACATTGTTTAAGTTCAAAATGATGTATTAAATGGGAGAAACAAGTTAAATGCTTCATTTCTCAAGCGAGGTGATATTAAGTGCTAATTATCAAGTTCACCTTTTATTGCAGTTCATTGTCTGATTAACCAGCTGTGTTTATATTGGTTTTACTGGCTGAATAAAGTAGTTGTGACTCGCAGGTGCAATCAATGTTGTTAATTAGCTCAAAGCCCAGTACTTCAACGTGTCTGTGTTAATGAAGGGTGAGGAATGTAGGTGAAGAACTGCCAAGGGTTGTATTCCAACACTCGATTTTGTCTCCTCCTTTCCTCCACTCCTCTCCTCCTTTCCTCCTTGCCCCGGAAACTGATTTATGTGTCCTACTTCCCTCCACTGTTCCAAAAGGGTAGTAAACAAAATTTCGCCTCCTGCAATCGCCTTCTCCTTTCCTCCAAACGAACAAATGTATCCTACCACAGAAGTCTTTTCACATTTCTGGGTGACATCATTGTGGTCACGACCAGTCAGATTAAAAGACCATCCCACCGAATATTTCACCATTAAAAAGTTCTAAAACATGCAATCAGATAGTTTACATTAGTGGGGAAACATTACTGTTTGCTTTTTCAAATATATCCACATTGACTCGATATTTTCACATTTTTGAGTTGCAAATGGTAATTTTACCAATGTAAAATTCAGCAAGTTACTGTAGCAACAGGTATTTTTTTTTCTTTGCATATATGTTTACGTTAAATAATGAGCAGAATGCAAGTAACTGACATTCATATTTTAATGCATGAAAAAGCATGGTAGCATATGAGAAGCATGGTTGGCTTAGGTATCCTCAGAATCAGTCGAAATTACTACTTCATCAATAGGCAATGTCAACTTTGATGACAGGTGAATTGGATTTGCTGTTCCAATTTTCATTTCATTTCCTCCTTTCCTCCATCCGTTTCCTCCCCTCCTTTCCTCCACATATGTCTGGAGTAAGAGAGGAGGGGAGGAAATGAGTAGAGGAAAGGAGGAGACGAGAAAAAGTATGGAACACACCCAAGGTGTTGTTTGTACTTGGGGCATCCATTTGGTTTCCAATATCAATTTATAAGATGTAATACACATATCTTTTTATAAGATGTAATACACATATCAATTTATAAGATGTAATACACATATCAATTTATAAGATGTAATACACAGATCTTTTTATCCACTTTTCATTCAGTAAGTGGCAATGGCCAGCCATCTGGAAAAACACATTAATACCATGATACAAAATATTTGTGAACACATCTCTGGTCCACTAATAACAAGTATCTTCTTTATGTAGTTTTCAGTGTATGTGTTAATAGAATATAATTAGCATGACAATTAAGCTACTTAATCTGCTACTAGTATGGTAGCCATACTATACACAACTCTCCCTGACAAATTGAAATGAATCGACATGAATATGCTAAGAGCTAATTGTAATGTGGTAGTTGTATAGCATTTTGTACCCATTACTGAATTACTGAGCAGTAAAAACAGTGAAACCACTCCCTCTTTGATTGGGCTAGTTAACAAACAGTAGCTATCTTTGGCCTATTTAGCTAATTTTATTTGTTTGCTGTATCTATTTCTGCCAATACGCAACCAGCTAGCTGCTGTTTTGTGAAGGGAAGTAATACTTTTAAGAATGGTGATCTTGCAAACATAGTAACATCAGCAAGGTTTTGACTCTTCGGCTCAACAAACCTTATAAGGAACTTTGCTACCCTAGCTATTTAGTTTACAAGGGTGGTAGTCATAACCTTATTATAAAAATAAAATGCTGAAAAAGTGTTCATTAATGAAAATGTTTTATCAGTACCTTGAGCATCCCAAGGTGTTCCATTTTGTGTCTGAAGCAGCAAAAGACAAACTCAGTTGTTTGTTGGTGTTTTGACTTTTTTCTTACATAATTCACTAAGATTCAATTTTGTTAAGGGGCTCTAAAAATCATACTTCGAACATATACTCCATATTAATTTTTATTTTTTGAGACGAATGCACATGTCTTTCAAGAAATTACTTTGCCTATTCTAGGCAAATGGACAGCTTCCTTAATTTACTATTTATAATATTACTAATGTCAAAAATATTAATAGTCTCAAATCCTGTATGCATTTTACAACAAAGGAATTAAAGTTAGGTTTTGTGGTCAGATGACACCATTTTGTACATTGCAAACCGTTATTGAAATGCTAATTTCTGCTGTGGAGTGAGCAGAATGTTGAGTCATGGGCTTTTTCCCTCATGTCAGCCAGTGTGGTTTTGCCTTGACGGTGGTTTCCCAAACCATTTTTATCCTAGATGTGAATGGGAGGTGCAATGACATGCTCAGCAGGTGGGACTGTCTGCCCAAAACGTGACATGTGAAATCAAACTGTCAGTTTCATTGACTTACTTTAGGAGCTTGATGTGAATATGAATGTATCAATAGTGTAATGTTTGAACCTCATCATCATAGAGGTTTCATAACAGGTCAAATATGTTTTCTCAGTAACCAATGACAAAGCTAGCTTGTAACCAGGCATTATTTTTGCAAGTTTGTTCAATTTCTTTTTTGTTACATAGGAAACAGCCTTGAGCATCATTCAGTGATATGTCCTTTAAAATGTTCTTACATTTTCTTTAAAAAATGTGTGAACATGATTCTGCTTAGCCATGTGTCATAAACTATGAATGCTGATGCTTCTTATTATTCAGTGGGTCTTTTTATCTCAGTTACAGCATTTGAGCCACACAATCCCCAACTTGAGTACCACACAGCAACCAGATAATGTCCAGTATTATGAATTAAACATGACATAAAGATGTTATGAACTATTTTTATTCTGATAATCATGATAACTTGTAACATATTTGAATATATTTGAACATATCTGATCAATGAACTGAGTGGTGGGTGCTTTTAGTTAAGAGAGAAATCTGAGTGAAGGTCAACTACAGCCAAACCTGTCAAGACTTAGAAACTCACAGAAATGTCTTTATTTACAGTATTGTTTTACTTGATTGGTCACTATGGAAGATGAAAATTAAGAATTCAGATCTGATCACAAAAATAGTCAACCAATGTAATTCAGTGGTCAAAAAAAGGATGTATGAATAAGTGACCACTTAAATTTCAGTTAGTCTGTCTTTAGTCCAGTCTACAGCAATATTGCATTTGATTCTCTGAGGCTAAACTTACATAACTGTTTCAAACACAGAAAAGCATGTTGCTACAGCAAGAAGCTTTGTTTTTATCACCTTTATCTCTGTTTTGTTTTTCCAGAGCCAGGCAAAGTAAAGTAGTTTTATTTTTGGCTTTATTTTTGAGCTGGGATCTCTGGGTATTTGACAAAAAAGGTCGTTTTGTGACATGACTGAGAGAGACAGTAGGAGGGCAACATCAGGGGTGTGTTACTGATGTGTAGTGTTTGGGTGTGGGAGAACCAAGTCAGAAAGGGAGGATCAGATATTTAATCGCACTGTTTATGTAGTGTTTGGCAGAAGTACTGTTATCTTTGAAATCCTCACAGATTTTTAATGGATTTATCCAAAAATAATCATATGGTAGTCGTAGTCAGAAAAATATGCAAAGTTGTAACAGTATCCAGATTTTCCAGATCACTGACTTTCCCTACATACCCATTGTGTAGTAGTGTGTAAGTGATAGTTTGCTGCTGTATCTGTTAAACTAATTAATGTGTTAATGTGAATAAATACCCAGTAACCAGTTGTTTCTAACCTTTTTTATTTTTATTTTGCTGTAATGAAGATATACATGGATAGTTTACTCCTTTTTTCCCATATACATATTTAAATAATTAAATTGCTTAATGTAGCTTTTAATATAGCTCTGACAAAACTGACAACACCATGAGGTTGGGGATGCTACAGGGTCTAAATGAAGGTCAACTCCTGTTTACAAAGCTGTTAAGAAGAAAAGTCTGGGTCTGAAATGGAAAACCTACATTTATATGGCAATCACACATTTGTGTCTATGACTTTTATTTCTGCTGAAACATGAGAAACACAGTGACCTTTTCACAACTTGTCCTCACATTCTCAAGTCAATAAACTGGCCATTCCTCATGAAATGCATCTTGTGATTTCTCTCCCAGTCCTCCCTTCACCCGATTGACCTGTAGTCATATCTTCTTTAAAACCTCTAAGTTCTTTCCTCTCTCTCTGTCTCTCTCTCTCTCTCTGTCTCTCTCTTTCTCTCTCTCTCTCTCTCTCTCGACCTTTCGTTTACTGTGTTGCATGCAGCCGACTGTACTGGCAGCTGTTGCTCTTTCATATTTGTGTGAAAAACATGTTTCTTCCCAGCCCTGAACTTCCCCCCACACTCAGAAGCTTTGGATCCGGTCAGCATGTGGTTGCTGGACGTCATGTGCGCCACAGCCTAAGTGGCAGATGGTTTCGAAAAAGTCCCTTCAGCTGCACTTTTTTTTTTCTCGATAGCACGCTGGCGAATGTGTTTATGAAAACATCCCAGTCATGTGCTTGCTGTGCAAGTGCATTGTCTCTTGATTAGTGGGCGGGGACATCCTTCTCTCTGGCCCCCTCCCTTGCTCTCTCCCTGCCTCTCTCCCTCCCGCCCTCTCTCCTTTTTTTCTGTCATTGTGATCAATGGCTTGACTTCCTCCTTTGGTACGGCCGTGCAGCAGTACACAGCGATTGACTGCCGCCGCTCAGCTTAACAGGAGCGGCAGCTGCAGCATCTGAAACAATAAGGGAAAACACAAGCTCACGTATTCACACACACACACACACACACTCACACACACACACACAGGCACACACACACGCACGCACACAGGCGCACACTGGAGCCTCTGCGTCCCAGCGTTCGGCTGTCAGGATGAGTGCAGGAGATGTGGTCTGCACCGGCTGGCTTGTAAAATCTCCGCCTGAGAAGAAATTAAAGAGATATGTGAGTACAGCGCTGTTAATGGGCAGGGATGGCTGGTGGTGCTGGTGTGGTGGTGCGGGAGGGGGGTGGGGGCAAGGGGGGGGGGGGCTGACAATCAGTAATGTGCTCTTGTGATGCGTTCTGACCAGGCTACTGTGGAGGAGGTTGTAGTTCCTGCACCGCTAACAAACACAGCATTCGGCCAGCAGAGCAACAGAGCTGCCGATCCCTTGCACTGTGGAGACACTTTCACTGTTTTGATGAAGCTAGCAGGAGTGCACTAGATCTGACATCTATAGATTTGCTGTTATTTTATTATTCCTGTCCATACAGTAATGTGCAGCAGCCTTCCCCCTCTGTGGCAGATGGGGACGTTGTTGTAATGTGCTGTAGTGTCAGACACACTGCTAGCACGTTGCTGTGATCCCTAATGTAGAATATTACCTGTGTCTCTACAATACCAGCCTGCTTCAGTGCTTTTCATGCCTGGATGGACCTGCTTTAAACTGCACTGTTTGTATGGTGTCAAATGCATCTGTATTGTAGATCTATTTGAATAGCTTAATACTGATCATGAGAGGCATGCAACACTACAGTACACAGCACAGACCTACTGAATGTGCTATCATCTGCAAATGTTCTAAAACACAGAGGGTCAAATATGCATTTTTCAGGTGTCAGTCAGTTTAGTGTGCACTGTAACCAGAAGCACCTTAAGAGGAGATTGGCAGAGGTTACTGCATGTGCTTAGGCGGGCTGTATTGTGCCATAGAGGGAGGAGAGGGAGGACAGGGAGGGTGCCCCTTGTGCACTGTAACTGCCTGTTATTCTGTGAAATTTGGGCGTGTTGCAAAACATAGGAATCCCTATCACAGGCTAGCTGCTGGAAGCCACCAGACGCCTTGATGACCGTTGGTATTTTCTCTAGATAGCGGCAGTAGAGAGTGAGAGGAAAACCACTGAATGTGACAGGGTGGGGGGTTGAGGGGGGCTTGGGTTGTGTGGGTGTGTGTGTGAGGGGGGGTTGGGGGGTGTCAGCATATTGGACTATTGTGTACTTGAGGGTTGCATGGGAAATTCCACTCAGAATTATTTTTGGTGGAGCATGGGCGGGAGGGCATTGGGGGGGGGCAGTAGTTCAAGTTCCCTTTGTGGCATGAAGGAGGATGTCCCGGACAACAGGAAGGACGGGGCTCGGGGGGTTTCCCTGCAGGCACTCGTCGTACACCGTGTCCGACCCTTATTCAAGGGGGCACTTTCTCCTACGCAGGAGGAGAGACACTGACCAGCTCAGTCCCACACACTCTGGTCATCAGGCACCCAGAGGAGAGGTCAAACGCCCAAGGGCCAAAGCCTAGGTCACTCACAAGCCTTTCAAAGAGAGGGGAGAGCAAGAGAGAGAAAGAGAGAAACACACTATCCATTTTATTACATTTTAGCATCTTCATGTATATACACAAATGTATGTGTGTAGATGTTGATTTACATACATATATAATATTCTTGACATTACATTGCTATTTTATATTCACTGTTCTATCCATGAGTATTACCATCATCTATTGTTAGTGAAAAATAAACAAATGTACAAGGTCAGAGGGAAAGAACACAACCAACAATGACACAGAATAGGGTCAACATCTCATTACGAACATCTCAGCACGCTGGAGCTCAGTGTATGGACGAGGCACTCACAGACTGAAAGCACTTGTTGAATTGCGTGAACAGAAACATGTGTATTTGTCATGTCACAGTTTGGACTCTGCCCAATGTGTCAGAGGTCCGCTGAGCAGCTGGAACAGTGTACAAGATGTCTAATCTCATTCTCTTGGGGCTCAGAGTTGGAGGAGGAATTTGGCAAAAACCAAATCTTATTTGGGAAAAAAGGTGTGATTTAGAAATATGGAAGGTTTCCATAAACAATCAAGGGCAAGGTCATTAATGGAAAATCAAGCAGGCAATCTGTGTACATTCATATGGATTTGCCTTCTGCTGGATTTGCCAGTAAATACATTAGAGCTTGCAGGTGTTGGAAGTGTTGAACTAAAAAATGAACTTCTGATGTGAAAATGTTTGCTGTTCCAATAGGTTTAGCATTTGTGAAAGCTCTATCTGCTAACAGACGTCAGAAGTTAAACTGTTTTGCTGGCACTGTGGCAAGCAGTGGGACAAGAAGACTTAGCGGACTCTTATGGGCTCCACTCCCAGGTGTGGTACTCCTCCTAAGCTTAGAATTCAACCTGATCTTCTTGTACAGCAAATGTAGCTGTACAAATCGGTAATGTAAAGAATGTAAGCTATGTACGACTGCCCTAGCATTCAAATCTGCCCAACGTTCATTATGAACATTAATGTCTGCTTTACAAGCAATAAAAAAATAAAATATTTAATTTCTTATCTTCTTCCTGGTACTGCAAAACGGTTTATCAACACTGGCCATATGACCTAAATACCTTGGTACAGTATCTTGAAGTGAGGCAAATTCCTAGTTATTGGTGAATTCAGTGGAATGAGCTGATTAAGTTGGCTGCATGTTTTTCTCAGCTCTCCATGACAGCCCGGGCCATTTGGCATGGATGGCTGTTTCTGTGTGGCTGTGTCTTGTGTGTTGTTCAATAATGGATCATTAAAACAGGGTTACAATCCTTGGAAAAGTATTATTATTATTATTATTATTATTATTATTATTATTATTGTTATTATTATTGTTATTGTTATTATTATTGGTGTTTTTGTTGTTGTTTAGTAGTAGTAGTAGTACTTGTTGTTGAATATTAATAATAAATAGTATTTGTATACCAATGATATATCATGTTTTGCTCTGGATGTTTATTGTTTATAAATTGTTCTTTAATTACCATGTATACAATTTCAAATTCTTATTTTTTACATTTTTAAATTATATTTCCTGTCTTACCATGACATCACAAAATTCAACAGCTTGAATGGGGGAAAGCTGGAGCAAATTACATTTGTATAAAATTTTACAAGCTGCTTTTTCCTATAACCTTATAGTATTTGCTTAAGAAAACTGCCTGGTATTGTAACCAGTTTGCTTATGACATGCTAGCATCCTTGGTCCATACACATATGTCATGGTACTACCAAAAAGCTATGTGTGTACTGCAACCAGCTAGCCCACTGAGAAACAGTTACCAGCTAACCTCTTAGAAAACCAGCTGGCTAACCTTAAAATCAATTAAGAACCAATAATGAATCCTCATATTGATACAACATAACAGAGGGAATCTTAGCATCAGCCCAGTATCAATAATAATGTAAGGCGTGTGTACCCTTACATTACCCAGCCAAACCCTGCCCCCTTCCAGTTCTGCTTTAAGAACTGAAAATAAAGGGTTGGTCTAATGCATAACACTTAGTAGGAACTGAATACAAATAAGAAAATTATTTGTGTACCTGCTGTCCTTTGTTCTTTTCATAAGTGTAAAGTTATCTGGTGCGTGTATGCACCTGTGAGACAAAAGAATGACAAGTCAAAACAAAAGCATACCAATTTTTTGGAAAATCTCAAGTTTTGTGTTTTTAACATCATGGCATCTTGGTATGAATCTGGTTTAGATTCTCTTTCATATTTTTCATCTTACAAAGTACCATCCAGTTATCAATCACAATTTTAGATTTTCAGAACATGGAATGTTTTAGTGAAACTTGAAACTGTTATTATTTATGTTGATTCATGGTGAACATATAATTTATGAAATATTTGTAAAATAATCCAACTGTATTTAACTACAAAATAGTGAGTAATAACACAGTAACATACAATAATTATGATAGTACTCAGTAAACATAGTGCTTAAATGGAGCATTTGGAAGTCAGGCAGTCCTAGCTTATATCATTTTTTTTTTTCACAACAATTTCTGCTAATACTGTGGCACCTGCAGTCTACTTTTTGTGTTCTGTATGAATTTTATTCGATAATTCTCTTTGAGTTATGTTTTCCCAACAAATGATTCTTAGTCACATCAAACAAAAAGGGTTTCCGCGCAGAACTGTTCAGAGTTATTAAGGGCATGAGTTGATAAGAGTGCCCTGCGAGTTGGAGCCGTTTATGCACTGCTGTTCTGAAATAAAGCATTGGACTTATCAGAAAGGCCTGTCTGAGGTTTCCTGCAGCATAATCACACTTGTCGTTATCACACAATCAGAAAACATGAACATGACCTTTTCAGAATATTCCTGATGAATAAGTATTTTAAATGTACTGAGCTGTATTTTGCTTGGTAGAAATAAAATCAATCTCTGTCACATAGCAGGTATTTTTTAATGATTTTTACTGAGAATTCCCACTGGAAAATCTTTTGCAGGGATATCCAGTGGAAATGGATAATTTATTATACATAATTAAACATAATTAATATAAATATTAATTATAAATAAATTATAAATACATAATTAATATATTAAATATAATTTATTATTGATAAATTCTTATAAATTATTCAGGAGTTATGGTTCTGCATGGATATTTGTGTGTCTGTTCATGTGTGTCTATATACATGCATATGAGTATAGTAGAATATGCATGTTTGTATAATTCTTATTTCCCTCCTTGCTCATACTCATTTGTAAACACTATAACCATCAGTAAAATGGGTGTGTTATGTTTTGCAGCCTGCGGTGAAATCAGAGAGAGCTCGGAAAACTGGTCATTAAGTGTCAGAGGAACTTGTTCCTTACTTCCTGTAGTTGAGATATTCAACACCTGTCTTGAAACAGGAAGTCGGAAGTAGCTATTCCCAAACATACCCTGATTAAAAAGAATCTGTATTAGTGAATCTGTACAAATGAAATGAAAATAAACTTTCAACCTCACCCATCCTTGTTTAGCAATCACAAAAAGTAACTTTCAAAACTGTTTCTGTGAGTGTGCCATGCGCGAAGTAAAGTGATAATTAAGTAATGAGAGAAATGCATGTATTATACTCTGAAGTGTATTTTTAATGTAGCATATTTTATGGACATTATACTCCATGCATGATTTAATTGTTCACACCTGTATTTCATATACTACATTCAATCTTGCTGTTTTCCCTAAAGTTCTTTGTTCAGTCGGAAAACCAAAATACCTGAATGTTGCAGTTTCTGATGTTACATCTGAAGAGAAAAAAGATTTTCTGTGGGTGTATTGCTGAAATGTCTTTTTTTTTTTTTTTTTTTTTTGCTGTGGAGGGATTTCTTTGTCTCCCATTTAGTTTCACAGAGTTTCTCAAAAGCTTGACAGTGTGGGTTACAGTTCATGTGACTTCAGGCTTTGTAAATGGAAGTGGAACACTGCATATTTTGCATAGCTGAGCCTTTTTCATATTCACATGGGCTACGGCAGCATGCAAGACAAAGCAGAGTTGCGCAAGTTTGATGATGACGTAATCGATTTGAGCTGAGGACACTGCTGGTGGCATTGATGGGTTCCACTATAATTTATTCAAAGAAGATAATAGTGCCACATAAATGTCAGGAATGTCATAATATAAGGCATTGTGCCTTCTACAGTGGTTCCTCTATCTCTCCCTAGTGTTATCAGGGGTAACTTGAGATCAGGAAAAACAGGATACAAAAAATAAAAGGTTTGCCATTAGTCTAGGAAGAAAACTTGGAATGAGATAAAAATGAACACACATACACACACACAAATAAGAGATTATATATAGCATGTGAGCACTTTTTGATCCGTATTCCAACAACATCCACCAAGGCACTGCACTCTGAGCAACTATCAACTGTCATATGTCTCTGATTTGACATACAATAAAGTCATTTTTGCTCATAGTAACAGCGATTCTTAAATATAAATTATAATTCTTAAATAGCTGACATAAAATGCTGACGTGTTATTACCTCACCTTAACCTTACTTGAAAATAATGTACCAAGTCTCTGTGTTTGGGAAAAGGGCTTGCGATGCATTAGAAACAGTGTTTTGGAACTCTTTTTCTGACTTCAAGCATTTGTGTCACATCATGTTTTGGTACTGGAAAGTAGATACTATAGATGGCGTCTCTCAACACCTAAAGCACTGGAGCAGTCAGAGAGTAGGTAGCACAGATACTGCATTTACTCTCAAAGCCCTCCAGCTTCAGCAGTTGTTCATTGGCAGATGGTTCCCCTTGGGTCATGTGCTAACGTGTGACCCCAGAATCTGTGAGAGGTCGTCTGGGACAGAAGGTGGATACATCAGAAAGGAGAAATGACAGAGAACAAAGACCATGTGCTTTACTAAATGGAACGACGCTGGGGTGGGAGTCTTATCAGGACGCAGCTTTCATTTGGCCACGTGTCACCTAATTTTGCCCTCTGTCCTCCTGTGGTAACCATCGCCGCTCTGCTCTACTTGCATGGGATGGAGGATGGTAGAAAGGAGTGAGTGGCATCCAGAGGGTTATATGTGAGAGAATCCTGTTTTGTGTGCAGTGAGACATGCAGCTAACCTACACTACTTCGGTGAATTTCTAAATCAGCAATCTGTGCCTTTTTCATATGAAGTGGCCTTCTTAGAAAATGCTTGTTATAAGCAGTATGAATAAACTATGATATAGAAAAAAATAGGTTATAGATAGTATGAATAGCTAATGTTGTAAGAAATAAGATAACAGCATGAAATTGATGCAAAATGTATCATGAGATTGGCCTCAGTTTTATTCAGGTATTAGTAGCAGTAGTAGATTTTAACAACCTGCTGCAGTATATCAAGCAAGCCAACTAATCATCTGTATTTGGGATAACTATAAATGGAAATGATTAAATAGAATAATGCAGGATCATGCAGACTTGAAATTTGAAAGAGGAAGTTTTATTCGTGCAGTCAACACGTTGCACAATAAGAGGCCTGTGTGACTGACTGCTGACAGCCAGTGTTGTTACGTGATGACATGGATTTCCTTGTGCAGTTGAAATTATAACATTTGAAACCCATTATTTCTCATTGGACACATCCTATGAGGGTACACAAGTTTAATACAGTATATAATATACTATATAATAGAATGATATACTAAAAAGTACATTTTTGGGCCTCAGCATAGCCCATGCTGAACTGCTTTTCTTCAAGTAACGTCATCACATTTTTGTGAAGTGTGAATTTTTGTGTTTTGTTGCATGGTGTTTTGTGTCAGTTCTGTTTGTTACTCATCCCATATTTGCTTGGTGAGGTCTCAAAAAAAATATTTCTTTTAAATCTCAAGAGACTTCTTGGTGAAATTATGGTAAAATAAATTAAATGGGAAAAATTGGCATGCATTGTAGCCATGTGCCTCACAGTCTGGCTGAATCCTGACCATGCTTACTGAGGCTGGCAGTCCCATGAAGCTGCATTCAGCCAGCATGGTGCTCCTTGTCTCATCACACAAGACTGACTTGTGTGGTCGATCGGGGACCTGCACATGAGGTGGACCGCAGAGTGGAGAGAATCAGGGGCTGACAGACTGGTCCTTTGTGTCTCAGAGGGGTTAGTCTGCAGTCTGCTTTACGGACCATCAACACTATAATCATGAGAGTTCCAGTTTTGAACAAAAGAAAATTCAAAGGATAAAAATGAAAAAGATTTGTGTCCTATAAATAACATATTTTAATATTTTACTCATCTGATCTTTTTAGAATGTATGTAAAATTACACCTAATGTTGCTTTAGACACATTTATTGGTGCCATGTCATTCTGGTGAAAAATGAAATGTCTTACTCTGGATATCAAAGTTGGAAAATGCTTCAGCGTGCCAATTCAGTGGAGTACCTTCAGGGGAAGAAAAACCAACACAATATTTCCCATTGTATCTGTTTTCAAACTAAATAACATTGTCAAGAAGTTGTGAAAGTTGGGATGAAACAAAGTTGTTGACCCCCTAGGTTGTTTCTTCCATTTTCAGCAACTGTTTTCAGCATGACCAAAGGGTACATTTTTTGTTAGTTTCAGGCAAAACCTCAGTTGTGCAGAAAGGACTTCCTCTTTTAAAGTCTTCTGGGAAATGTGACATGGTTCCCCACAACAAGGTTACCAAAGCTAAAAAAAAATGCTTGCAGCCAGAACCTGAACCTGAGATTAGGGAGGGTAGACTGTGAACTGGCCAAAACAACACAAATCTTCTCCACAACAAAAGGGGAAGTGAATATAGAGGCTAGCCCTCAGACATTTTATGTAAATAGACTTTAGTAAATGATTCTGAGTCCTGTATATAGTAGGTCCATAATAGAATCCCTGTCAGAATGTTTCTCAAATACTCAGATACTATCACCGTGTTTGAGGACATGAGCATGTTATCACACGATGGCTTCTGTCCTTGGTATCAGCTGCTAATCAACAAAAGCTTACCAACAATTGAAAAATGCAAGACACAGTTTAATTATGGGGAGATGCAAATGTTACAATCACACCATAGTATGATATAAATGTTTTACACAATCTGAGACAGAACTATAATGTTGTTTTCTTCTGATACTTTTGTAAGAAATGCAAATGTATTTCTTATAATACATTTCTTTCTCTTTAACAATTTCTTGTATGTTGTTATTCTGTGTCTTCTCAGGCATGGAACATTGTTAGAGACACCTCAAGTGAGAGGCATGCAAAAGACTTTTATTTTGAAGAAATTAAAATGTTACAATTGTGCTATTTTGTGTAACCTAAGCATCTTACCTATGTGTTATATACCATATATTTATGTATGCTGCATATATGAATTGTCCTTCAGATTAGAAAAGGAGATTTGAATCTGTGCACTCACTTTGATGATTTGCCCATGTCTCCCTGCCTGCCTCCCTCTGCCCTCCACCCCCAGGCCTGGAGAAAGCGCTGGTTTGTTCTCCGTCGGGGTCGGATGAGTGGAAACCCCGATGTGCTGGAGTACTACCGAGGAAAGAGCTCCAAGAAGCCAATCCGCACCATCGACCTGAGGGAGTGCCAGGTCCAGATTCACACCGAGCTGCGTCTGGTCAAGAGAGAGCTGCAGAACCAGCATCTGTTTGTGGTCAAGACATCCTCCCGCATTTTCTACCTGGTCGCCAAAACCGAGGAAGAGATGAACAGCTGGGTCCGAAACATCAGCCAGATCTGTCACTTTGGCCCTCTGGACGAGGAAGCAGGTATAGGGATTCACGCCTTCTTCATGAATAATATTTAATTACTGTGCACCACATTTCAGCCATTCAGCACAATTACCACAGGTTACATTTTTATACACTATCCATTTATTCTGCTGGATATATACGAACCAGTTCAGGTGACATACGTTGCTTGGGAATCGTGACTTACAAAGTTAAAGCTCCGCGGAACAATTGATCACGTCAGGTAATTACACCTGATCTACTTTGAGTGGGTGTATTTAATGATAAATTCATTACAGCCATATTAATTGTCAGCCCATGTAAACCCCAGTATAATCTTATAATGACTGTAACTAGGCTGTGAAACAATAATATAATATGCGAAAGAATGCCAGGTCACATTTTTTAGATGATAACTAGTCGGCAGTAAAATTGAGGACATTAGCTGGCAGTAACTGGCAGAAACTGCAGGTATATTGTATTATACACAATGCTAATATTATCGTGTTATGGTTTTTATGGTGCTATAAACATAGCATAAACACTATACATCTCACATGATAGACATATACATCTGTGTGCTATGTTCAAAATGTCAGGTCACTGAATGTGCTGTAACTAGCTTATGCATAGTGGCTGAACTGCACTGAATTTCTTGTCATATACAAACTTTACAAGAATGCTAAAAACCTGATGTTCCTCACAGCATGCAGTACACAGATCACCTACTAAGTAATGATTGTTGGACGTATGTTGATGTCTTTCAGCTGATCATCAACAAACATCCCTGCATTAAGTCACACCAAGCTTCTCAGTTTACATATTACGATTTTTGCCAACATTTGTCCAGAATGCATGTCAGAGAAGTTCATCTCAGTTAATTAAAATTTCAATAGGAATGTATATTTAATACACATAGTGGGAATCGGACAGTAGCATTGAGGTAGGAGTGGAAATAGTTGAAACAGCTGGTAAAATCAGTGAAAGTACTGAAACGGTGGGTGCTAACCACCTTTCAGCTTCCCAGAAAACCCCTTTTTCCCTCTGCAGCTTTTTACAAGATCCCAAAGCATGTTTGTCAGTAGAAATTCTATTGTAAACTCCCTGCTTACAGCCTGCATCCTTTCAAATGAAGCCTAAAATGCAAGTCCTGTTTGTGCAGCATAAAGTACCACACATAGTAGAGGGCTCTTGACAGATGCGAAGGAAAGACAGTCCATATTGTGCATTAGATCCTGATGCATATTTATCGATTTTCAGGTTTAAAAAATTGATTTACTGTAGGCTTTGTGAGTGAAGCCAGAGCTTCATTTTTCAGTGCTTAGCAGCAAAGCCCAGCATCACGCAGATTTGGCACACATCAGAAGGGTAGGTTCCTTTTTCAAGTCTTGGCTGATACCAGCATGTCCCCCTCCCCCACCCTTCCAAACCCTGTACCCAGAGGAACCGACACTGACAGTGACAGATTGTGGCCTAGTCTTGGAGTCATGTCAAATATCAGAATTAAACTGAACACAGCATGCTGATGGATACTCCGTCTGACTTTTATTTGTTGATTATTTTTGCTTATTATTCATTCATTCATTCATTTGGCTGCAATAGTGAAATTGCAGTTCAGTTTGATGCCAAATGTAATAGTAGAATATAGAATATAGAATATAGAATATAGAATATAGCTGATTAGGCCTATCTTTCATTTTAAGTTTTTTATTTTTATTAATGTTACTCATTTTTTCATTTTAAAATGAATATGAACTTTTAAAATTAAACCGTATGCCAACCTTGGGGCATTTACTTCCTCATAATTAAAATCTAAAAATGTTCAGTGTAAATGTTAAGTCTGTTTTTAAGCATTTCGTTTCTAAACACATCTTTAAGCAGACATCTACATGTCATACTTGTCATCTCAAATAGGTCACTCCTCTACCCCACTCTACACCCAATCAGGGTGTATGTCAGACAATATTTACAGTATAACTGTACCCAAAAAAAGCATAAAAAAATTTGTGTAGTTTCTCAGGGAAGAAAAAAGTACATCTAGATTTGGGATCACAGTTTGATTAGAGACACAGATTTTCAGTAGTACTATAATGTGCTTTTGCGCTGTAAATGTGAGAGCCCTTGAGAGGAGAAAGCAGAAGTTAGCGCTGCCGCTGCCTCTGAGGAGTAGGTGTCAGCGGTATGAGTCAACTGATGTGTGTGGGAAGCCCTGATGGAGACACACCGATCTCCGTCATCGCCTCCCTCTCGCCACCCTCACGCCGGCCTCGTCGACCCCACCGAGAACCTCCCACACACCCACACCCCGCTGAATCTGTGCGTTCAGCCCACCGCTTAGCCTCGACACAGCGAAGCTGCTGTGCGTTTTACACCTTTAATGACAGCATATGGCAGGCCCTGCTGAACCCATTTGTGACAGCCCAAATGAGAGCAGGGACCGGCGGTACGCTTGTGGTGTGTGGAGGGAGTGAACAGTCCAGCTGGTGCAGACCTTTCATTAACCTGCATCTGAGAACGGCCCACAGGCCACTCTCACTGCAGAGAGAGCGCAGACTGTAACCCAGTCAGTGTGCATTAACCAGAGCTCCACAGTCACTGGAGAGAAGAGAGCCATGAAACATTGATGAGCACTTTACCTCTCTCTCTCTCTCTCTCTCTCTCTCTCTCTCTCTCCCCCTCTCTCTCTCTCTTGCTCTCTGATTATGTGTTATCCTTCTCCTCAGTAAAGACTAAGAGCAGATTTAACCACCCCACCCCCCTCAAACCTGTCCATTCTCTGACTCCAAATAGATATCAATAATTTGCACACTTAAAATGGCCAGACACTCTGTATTAAAGTCTGTATTAGTTATAGGACTGTGTTAGTCATGTATACACGTAAACAGATTTGTAAGAGAACAGAAATGCTTTGGTTCCCAATTCCTGTGTTCTGCCTTGCATGTCATGGTTAGCCCCATTGTACTCAAGAGTCCAGCTGGCCAGAGCATGGAAGCGTTTCCCTCCACCGTGCCTGTCTCAGTTACAGCCTGTACTGCTTATTCTTCACTCTTTTCCCTTTTTCCGTCTGTTTAATACTTTTACACTTTTTGTTTTCATATGTCTGCCAGAGGATGTATCCCCTTTCAGAAGGAAATAAAGTTATCTGTCTATCATGTCAGTCTTATCTGTGGCATGACAGAAGCCATACTGGGCCAATATTACTGCTTTAGGCAACTAACAAATATCAGGATTTTATATATGTAGTTTAATGCAGAACATATTTCCAATGAATACAGTAAGTGCAACCTATCTTACAATCACATTGGCAGAGGAACCTTTATATCATTTTGTTCAGCTTTATTTGATTAAATTTATCAATTTGCTGTGGCATAAGCATTAATATTGCTGCACTGAATGCAATAATGCACTTGAAAAATGAAACAAATTTAGAAAAAATGACTGGAGTTAAAAATGTCACTGTAAAATGGTGCCTGGCTGGATGGTTTTTGGTGTGGCGTGAATGGGGAGGGCAATCTAAAGCTAACACAGCAGGAGTGTGTCAGGTGGCCCTCAGCTCAAACAGCCTTAAGGACAGGGAGTAGCAGACTGGCATTTTAGGCAAGATCAGCTTCTCCTCCCCACCCCTACACCGCCCCCTCCCCCCCACCACCACCTCACCCTATAAGACTTCACACTTCATCACATCTAAGTTTCCGCCCTGGTGCACCATGCAGCTAACGGCGCTAAAAACGCACCGCGTGGTAAATGTTAAATAAAGTCATGGTTCAGGTCTCCGCTCACCAAGGCTTCCTGTGTCACTGGTCAGGTATATCAGACCTGTCCACACCTTTCCTCTGTCTGTAATCTGGGGATAGCACTGGGCACAAACAGGATTCATTCATATTACATTCATATTCATGCATAACTTAGAGTCTGTATTTGTTATCTGGACAAATAGTATCATAACATTCACATGTCATCCTCCTTGAATAACTTGGATATTAAAATTGCAATATTCAAGGTAATGTTCACAAACCACCTCATGTGTTTTATTGTGTCTTCTCATGGGTCTCACTGGGCAAAAGTAACATGCGTTTGGCTGTAAGGGAAACGTGGCGCTGGGGTGTTTTGGGGGCCGAGCGCTCAGATGGGCACTTGAAAGGGGTGGCACTGCTGTGATTGGGGCCTGCGTGTGATCTCCAGCTTTAATCAGCGCAGGGAAAGAGGGAGCAGCTCTCAGCGCGTCTGTGTGCACCCCTGATGGCTGATGATGTTTAAATCTGCATGTGTCAGCCCCGTGTCTGTGACTGCAGCACAAGCTCCTGGAGGAAGAACAAACAACGCTGGAATTTCGAAGCTATCAGCCCTGTTGAAAGGACAGCTTTCATCTTTTTTTTTTTTTTTGTTCTCGAAATGATGACTCATAGATCCTCCACCAAAAACTTGTCTTCAGAGTTCAGTGGTACATAACAAATGTGTTTATAGCATCAGTGCTACTCCCCCTGCTGGCCGCTCTGCAACCAATGACCCATAATGGATGAATGGCACATCTAAAACTACTAAAATGTCTTGTTCAGGGTAAATATATTTGCACTCAAGATCACAGACGTAGGTATCTTTGCTGTAATGGACCATAACGGTATATTTAATCATAAGTATTATAAGAAGAAGAGGAAGAATAAAAACAAGAAGACCAAATGTTTGTGTGTGTGTGTGTACGCATGTGTGTGTGTGTGTGTTTGTTTTACATCTTCTCTACAGTACGTGTACAAAAGAGAATCTGAGTGAGTTCTACCTTTTACATTTTTCAATAAAAGAAGATGTGTCATTTTCTGATGACAGAATATCTGGAACAATTTGAAACACAGAAATAGCACTCTCTGTTGTCTTGTGTCTCTGCCTGTCACACAGACTCAGACAGCTTCTCCCAGCAGCCCTCTCCCGCCAGCTCCACCCACACATCGCGCATCACCAGCAATGACCTCAGCACAGATGCAAACACCACGGAGGACAGCCGCAGCCGCAGTGAGTCAGAGAGCAGCCTGCCACCGGACTACCTCATCCTCTCACAGTGTGAGACCGGGAGGGTCAGCATCACCAGGCAAGTCGCCACGGAAACCCAAGCCCCATGCTCTGTTGTTGGAGAAGGCTGGTGGGGCGATGGGTGGGGTGGGGCTGGAAGAAAACATGGGGCATTGCATATGGGGCACTTTTTGGTACCACATCTGGACTTCTCCTATCCAAGGTTCTACCAAAGAGGAGAGAATTCCATGTTCCATCACAAATTCATTCAGGTCATTGAGAATTATTTCATGCAAGAACACAAAAATGTTTCTCAAACTAAGAATCTAAGCTGCATGTGAATGTGAAAGCATACACCAACTGATTACACAGTGATCATGTTCTGTGTATCTTCATTCATAACAAGATGATTTTGTTCTGTCTGTGCTTTTGCAGTGGTTCCTTTATTTCAGGCCTTGAGTTATGATGTAGTAAGAGAACGTTAATTAATCTTTTTCTGTTTTTTTTTTCTATCTTGGTGAAACAGCTGTTCAAACTCAGAGAGGTCTCTGGAACAAAGCTCTTCAGACAATACCTTCGAGGATGTTTTCCTGTCCCCTCTCTGCAGCAGTCAGGCTCTGTCCCCTTTCCTGTCTGCGGGGCCGTCAGAGCCCCCCTTGGGCACCCCTTCCTCTTCCACGCCTCTGGAGAGGCTATCCGAGTTCTCCTCCTCCTGCTCCTCCACCTCCCCCACTCAGACGCTCCATCCCGCCCCAGACTTTTTCCAGTTCGACAAGCCAGTGACCTCCCTGTCACCAGAGGGCAGTATGGACGGTCACACACCCCCTCCCCGCCCCCCTAAACCCATTCACTTTTCTGAGCGACGCTCAGTGGATGGCGGGTCCCATCATATGAACCTCAGGAGCGGCGAAGGCCTGTTCGCCCTTCAGCCAGCCCCGATCCCTCGGAGAATCTCCCTGGCAGGACTGGATCATGTTCGGAGAGGTATGGTGCACTGTGACCGACTGGAGTCTGATTTCTCTCCTGGAAAAGAGACTCTTACTGGTAAAATTAAGGTTTAAATGGATAAAATGAAATCGTTGTCATTTAACAGTTCCTCAGCTTATCATACATGTCAGGACATGGGCAGTATGTAATTAGTGGCACATCTGTGGTGTGGAAATAAGTGAGGGCTCATTTTCATGTTAACGGTCTTGGTTAACTGAAAATTGGCAAAAAAATGCCAGAAAGACAGTTATAATCAGTGAAAGATAAAAATTCAGGAATTTGGAATGGAGACAGTAGCTAGTGGCTGTGTGGACATGTATGTCAATCTGACTGTTTGTCATTAGTGCTCCAATGGTTTAAAATTGATACCTTGCCAGGTATCAAGAATTGCAAAACATTATGTATATACATCAACACATGCTTCCTCTTTATATATTTTCTAGAGGATATTCGTCTGCAGGGTTAATCCTGATTATCTCTGCAATTCCATTATTTTCAGAGAATGATTTATCTTTGAAACAATAAATTATTAATTTTACATGGTGTTTCTAAAATCAGAGGTAGGATAATATTTGATCTGTAATTGTGCATCTTATTATTTTGCGGTTGATTTCTCTAAGTTATGCTTTGCTGAACAAGAACTCTTTTTGTGGAAGTTTTTAAAAGTCGTATTTAAAAGTTTTATTTTTCATTGTGTATTCTTTGGTTCAGTCCTGTGTTATGTCACACAGATCTGAGTAACTTTGATGTGCAAGATGAAAATGTTTTCTAAGATGAAAATCTTTCTTTTCTTCTTTACTTTCAGGAGAGTTTGATAACAGCTCTGTAAGAAGTTGGAACAAAAGGCTCAGTCTTAACTTGGTAGGGAACTAACTGCATCTCTGTGCTCATTAAATCACATTTTATTGACTCAAAAATTGAAAAAGAAATAGATAAAAATCAGAATGGGTCAAAGCTGAGTAAGTTTTAAACCCTCCTATTGTTCTCTACAATCTGAACAGCAACCCTTTTCAGATACCGTAATTTTCTTTTCAAATACATTACTTAGAGATAGGTAAATGTCCTAGCACAAAGTAGTTTGAGTCAGTGCATGTTTTATTAGAAGCTGTCATTTCTCATGTTTCAGCCTCGAATCACGCCAGTGTACAGCCCAAGTTCCATGGACTGTTATGAAGATTCTTATATCCCCATGAACTCTGGAGTTTCCCCCACTGTCCCAAACTCGCACAACGAATCAGATGGCTATATCCCCATGAGCCCCACGTCAATCAAATTCCTCATGACCAATGGGAACTCAGAGACCCCTCCCCCAACTGCCCCCATGCGAGGGTTGCCAAGCGACCTGGAGCCACCTCCTGTGAACCGTGATCTGAAGCCACGCCGGAGAGGTAAGGGCCACAGACCGACGCTGAGTGGGATTCATCCAGAAATAGATCTTGCCTCATCTTTTTTTTCTTTCCCAAAGCAAACATGACATTTCAAATATGACATTTCAATTATTATTTTTGTGGAAACAGGTAGCCTCTTAGCATTTGCACGGAAAGGTCTCGTACTGTCCCTCACATGTATGTAGAGGCAGAGATGGCTCCAGAACAAACAGCAGAATGGCGTATCCGCAGGCTCCAGTGTTTGAGCAGTGTGACTGCGCCTCTGCAAAGCACCTTGACGGTTCTAGAGTGCAGCGAAATAGCGTTGGCTTTTTTTTTTGGTTTGTGTAATGGTTTTTTAACAGTGTGCCAGCAATTCACCAGGGAAACAAATGCAGAGTAGCACAATCATCTCCCGCTTTGAACATTTCAAAAACAACATAGACCTGTACTGACAAGTCATTTTTTGGTCATTTTATTTCATTTTTTGATCACTTGATGAATTACCTTGCTCACATTTACATAAAAGTGGTCACAAACACTGCCACAGCCATGTACCTCAGTGCTTCTGCATGCATAGGTGTTGGCCATGTGTGCAGGTTTTAATTACAGAACAGTTCAAAGCCAGTTGGGTTTGGCTGACCTGTTTTCTGCTTTGATTTTGATCTCTAAATTTAACGTGTTGCAACTGTTTTTTTTTTTTTTTTCAGTTCACATATGGAATAGGATTAAGCCCTTACCCAGACTCTTTATGCACCCAAACACCTCCACAGTTTTTCAGACCTCACCTAAAAGCGGATTACTCATTCTGCATTTTTATGACTCACAGGATGTATTTTATACATATTTATATCAATTGATATAGATTGACAAAAGATGTGCTGCATCATCTTCCATCTCATGATATGTGCACATGGTATAACACACCATTGCTGATATCATTGACAGGAGGAGCCATTGTACTGGATGGCAATATAAGCTTTATTAATGTTATACCTATGTGAATGCTATGTGGTGTTTATAAAAGCATATGTTTAGAAAAAAAACTTCATATGGAAAACCCAGAATAGACAGTGTAATTATAACTTACCAAAACATATTTGTTTATACCCCTCTGTCTGAACAAACACACTCCCAGCAGAAACCATATCTGTAACAATGAATTAGAAATCAGCACTTGATGACTTAATATCAAATGCAGAAATGTGTCCAATTAGCTGCTCAGTCATAAATTCTGTGCTTGTTAGCTATTCAGTCAGACATGGCAGAGCTCAGCTGGAAGGAAAACTATCATTTAGCTCTCTATCAGCTCACAAACAGAAAAATGGGTTGTAAAATGCTGCTGTATCCAGTCTCGGCTCCAGCACTCGTTTTCTCATCGGGATTGTCAGGGAACCTCAGTATAGCAGAGACAAAGCAGCAGAGCCTGAGAAATGTGAGAGGCATACAGGGAATCACGTCCTTCGGGGTAATCCGCTGCAGCGGTAAATGAAAGGGCCCGGAGCCCCCACAGGGAAAGTAAAAGCCATCCTCGCCATGCGGGGCAATGGAGCATCTCCATAGTTAAAGCACACCTTCACTCTGTGAACTGCAGAGCCCTAGATTTCAGCGAGCCCTCATCCACACATTTAATTATTGCATGATAAATTATTCTACTCGTCTTTCTACATGTATTTACAATGGGGAGTGTCGTTCATGCTTTGGATTTTTCTGCATAAACAGCAGTGAGTGCTATATAGTATATTTTTATGAAACTGGTTTAATGTACACACCACAGTCTCATTTAAACCTTGGCCTGTTCATATTACTTGGGGCACATGATCATCACACAGCTTACACAGAAAACATGATATATGATTACATAAAACAGAAGCCAACTTTAAATAAATAATGCGCTTGTATTGTGGGCTCAAAGATTAGATCAAAAATGTGTTATTATTACTGCAGCTTATTGTGTTTATTGTCTGTTTCCTGACTTGCAGAGCGACCTCCACCACTAGATCTACGGGGCCTGTCCACCATCAGCGAATGTCCACTCCATCTCTCTCTGACGCGGACCCTGACTGAGCCAGGGTGAGCGTGAAATCGCCCCGGCACGCCACTCTCCGCTCTCTGTCCCATCGCTCAGGTTGCTCTGCTGGTGCACGCCGTAGAGGGGGGACAAGATGTGCTTAGCAAAATAGCTTCCCTGGATCCAGCCAGGGCAGGAGATGGGTGTCCCCCAGGGCCAAACCCATCACCGTGCACTTTTCCTGACATCTGTTCATCCCGTCCGCATGGCTGTGTGATTGACAGAGGCTGCCATGAACCTATGTGTAGATGACAAAATGTATAAGAGTCAAAATGGTCAAGCTAATGTTCAATCTTAACAATCATAATCTTTATAAAAAATATAATCAAATGTGTAATACAAGTTTATATTAGTTTTTAAATATAAATAAGGTTCAATAAAAGACACATTCAGATGTGCAATTGATAAAGAAATACTGTTAATTTATTTTCCTTCTTAACTTATTTTAGCCAATACAAAGAACATTTTGAGGTATACTCAGATATACTGAAACCAGATTCAATATATCTCCAAAACAGTTAAAATAGATTTTTTTTCCTATTGTTTGTGTATCTGTGAGTACAAGCTACATTCATTAAATTCAAGGTTTGTAAAAATTTTCATGTAGCTATCATAGTAAAGCACAATATTTTAACATTTTTGAGTGGTTTCCTTAAATTAGGTCTTGCATTTCAGGAACAGTATTACCTCTCGTTTTTCCCTCACATTCATTATGAATTTTATTCATTTCTCACTGTGTATTTCTTCTGTCCCAGAAACTCAGCTCATCGGTTCCCAGTGGATAGAAGGCCTGGCATTGGAGGGACCTTGGGGGATCAGGAAGACAGCTGCCTTTTGGGGGTAACCGAAGTTCACTGCCTCTAAAATTAGCTACAGAAATCATTCACAAAATGGCGTATGTCTCCACTGAGGGCTTACCATGGAGGAAAAAAATGAATAAAAACCCTAAGTGGGTAAAGGATGCAGCTGTCATACTGAATCATTTAATACTGAAAGAAGGCAAACGTTGAACGTGCACCAGAAGCCCAACAGACAGGCATGGCAGAGAGCATGCTGACTCTCTGCTGTTCTTTTTTACCAGAGCAGGACTTCTTAACACTGACAAATGGAAACACTAATCCAGAGTGAAGGACAGATTCAATCTACTCATGTTGCAAATGCAACTAACTTACTTTTAAATAGCAAAACAAGTCTTGTGTTACTTTTAACACATGTTTCATCTGGTAAATCAGATTGACATCCCATGGAATCCAATTGCCCCACTAAAATAGTGGACTAAATATTATATATAAGTTGTTTTTGTGTACTTAGACTTTAGTGTAAATTGATGAGTTTTGCAACCACCGAGAGAATATCAAAATGATATTGCTTAAATTTGTCATTCAGAGTCATAAATGTGAACGGTGCAATTCTCCTCCGATTTGCAGTAACGCTCTCCTGTACGATTGAATGGTCTGTGGGGTGTAAAACAATCATTTGTTCACAGATAGCTGTATCAGAGGACCGCCTGTCTTTCAGCTTCAGTGCTCCATGCGTAGGACATGGTGACTCAAACAGGCACAATTGGTTGATTCCAAAACTGGGGGGAAAAAAGGGGAGGGTGGAAGGGAGAGTGTAGAGACAGAGCTGGAAGGTCAAGCAGCTACTGGAGACTGCGCCTCAGAGGTGAGATCTGCGTTGAGGCCTGTCGAAAGTCTGGGTGTAACAGAGCATCCAAAATGGCACCACCAGAGCTGTGATCGTCTTCTCTGAAGTGTCACGTATCACACAATGTCTTTCGATTTCAATTTCGTTTTCTTTTTTTCTTTGTGCATCTCTTTGCTGTGTCTCATTCCACCTCTTAATTGGATTTAGTAAAACTTTTGTTGAAGTGTGCTGTCCCTTCACACATTTCAAAGTAGACTTTTTTTTCTCCCTCTCCCAGAAAACCAAATAATTATCAAAGAAGGGCAGAACAGGATGGAAAGCCTATTAGACTGAACACTTCACCAAAGTAAAACTTGAGATTGACAAAAATACAGCCAATTTGGAATGATTTCCTGAGGGTGCTTATGAATCATTAAGTATGCTGATAGTCACCCCCTCCTGAAATGAGAACAGCATGTGTCTCCCAACTCTGAGCAGAGACCAGGCTAGTTTAGCCTCGGGGAAATTAGACTCAACCACCGAGCAAAGGTCAGCCGCTCACATGCAGGCCCATCACACCTCTGCCTAGTTTCCCTTACAGCAGCAGATAATCGAGTCTCTCTTTCCCATAATCACAGGAGTCCAGGCATCTGTTACCGGCTAACGGCAGCACGGCTCTCTGCATCCCCAGGAAGTCAAACCTGGATTACCTGTCACTAGACTTCAATTCAGCATCACCTTCACCAGTACAGAAGGTGAGCAGGGAACAGGAGGGTTATACTATTTGCACTTACATTTGTATTTGGATTTGAATGATACAAATGTTTTTTTGAAACTGTACACTTAAAATGTTATCTCACGCAACAAGTGCTCATCGATGAGATAGATTTGTGAGCTCAGTTTCCAGAAGCACACTATGTAGCGTATTTAGCCAATGAGTGACTGAATCCTCAAGGGTGTCAGTTTGTTCTGAAAAGTGCTCAGGACAATGACAGGATCAACTATCTAAAGGCTTTCAAAAAGTGGTGGGGAGGAAATGGGCCACGACAAAAAGTGGTGGGGACATGTTCCCAGCATCCCCAGCGTAAATGATGCCTATGGCTATCCTGTACTGACCTCATGGCTTGAATGACTTATCTATAAATGCAAAACAGTGAGGTAAACATGCTCAGCTTCAGATTATCACAAACTAACTAGTGTGGATGCTGAATCTCAGTTTAAAGCAAAATTGAGAAAGTGCAGATAGCACTCTGAAAGTATATGGTCTCATGTATTATTTATTTAAAATGCACGGATGCATTTCGGCACTCAGCCCTCCTCAGTGTATTTGTTTGCTTGCTGAGGAAAGCTAAGTGCTGAAATGCATCCCTACATTCCAGATACATAATACATGAGAACATATGCTTTTGGAGTGCCATCCATAATTTTTCATCAATAAATTCAAAACATTGTAGTTTAGAAGTCTCAGATTTTAGCTCAGTCTAGCTTTCTGTGTTGATATGGTGCATCGAAGTCACTTTGATTTTCAAATCTGAGAAAGAACTTTGGTAAAGTCTGTTTCTTTTTAAATACTGTTCCAGATTGAGGCTTTCATGTACACAACTCATAAATATCGTAGCCTTTGGTATGACTGTTTTTGTGACAAAGCATATTCTGAAAATAGAAATGTTTGGCTATGGGTGTTCAGACAGCCAGTGTTTTACTGTCAGGTTTATGTTTTGGCTGATGTTGTGTGATGCTGTCCTCTGCTGTGAGCAAAGTATTCACTCAAACACAACATTCTATATTTAATAAAGCCACTTTTTATTCTGACAGATGCTGGCATCCCATTTTCTGTGTTAAGAAATGTAAATTCTGATCTTAAACTCTTATTTCTTACATTAAAACCCAGTGCAGCCAATTATAATACCATGATCTGCAGACTAGTTTACATTTAAAAATCGTATTTATGTACAGGCAGTTCAAAGGCTAAGAATGCATGTGCGTATCTAAATCCTTTAAATTTACTTTTGTCTGTACAGGCCTCATATGGGTATTTCCCAGTTACAGAGTCTTACCTTTGGCCCCCATGTTGTGCCATAGGTCAGAGCGCAACAGAGCGGCACTCATTATTCTGCAACTCCCATTTATGTTTGAGGATCAGCCTGTTCTCATGTGCACTGCCGGCTGTATCCAGGCAACCGCTCTTTGAGGGCCGAGCCAGATTGTCTGTCTGACGTTATCCCTCAGGAGCACTTACACAGTCATGTCTGCAGTGTGTTTGTGTGTTACTTGCAGGCATGCCCCATGCAAAGCTCCCTGGGGACAATGCGTTAAAATGATTCCCTCCCTCCCACGTGCCCCCCATAGTCGTGTACATGTTATTTTCCTGTTTGGCTTTTTGTGTGACAGGGACTATGTACCATCTATTTAACATCCTTGCTACAACCATCTCCAATCAGACCGAGAGATGCTAAACCTTGCCAGTTAGGCTCTAAGATACATTTCTGCAATCACAAACATCTGTTGAGGATGAAAATGAATGAAGTGTATATTTGCATATTATATATTTCACAGCATGTTAGTTACATAATTGCTTATACATGTGTAATAAGCACACAGTTTAAATGTTGTCAGTTTATGAAGCAGGGACATCATTAGTAACTCACATGGGTGTCCAAAGCTACCAAGCATGTTCGTGTCTTTAAAATATATCTAAATATTTCTATTTCCTTTGTAGTATTATTTCAGAACACATTAAAAATATTTGGTGCAATGGTTTGTGCAATATTTAGTGCAATTAGTGCAATGGTTTCATTGTTTTTACATTTATGAGTGAAATGTAAAATGTGAATGCAGACATGAGCTAATACCGAAGAGGTTGTATGTTTGTGATTTTAATTAGTCTTGGATGAAATGAGGTTTCATGAATCCTGTTAGAGTGGTAGATCCAGCTGTCAACCTTTGATTTTTTGAACCAATCAAAAATGTTTTATCCCAAGAAAAATTCAGTCATTGGTCTAGTTCACTAATACTATATGGCAGCTCATCCTATTTTGGTACAATACACCTCTCTCTTTAATTACTAAATTGTATGGAATTTTGAGAAATGTATTCACAAAAAAAATATGACAAACACAATGTAAATGGCATATTTTTCAACATAGTTTAGATTTCTTTAGTGAGATCAGTTGGTAAATTAAGTAGACAAAAATGCACATTTTTTACGGTATGCAATGGGAATTTCTCAGGTTGTTTTTGAACCCACTTGAAGGTCAACTCAGGTGATTCAAAACGATTAACATGGTTACCATGGCAACATGAGGAGAAATACTAGTTGTTTATGGGCTCTAAACCTGCAGTTTACAAGTATTTATATTGCCTTGTTATATTTATTTCTATATAGAAAATATACACAAGTTTGTGTACAGAGAGTTGCTTCTCAAGAACAGCAAATTCTCATTTATACTAAACCGATTTCTCATTTAAAGAGGATTTGTGTGCTAATCGCCTCACAAGTCTATGGTGTCACTACATCATGCCGCTAGTTTGCTTGGAATTAGTTTTGACAGCAAGCCTCTTCTGTGTGATAAAACCCCGATTCATCATTGTGTGAAGGTACCTCAGTACCCCCGAGAGCTGGGAGTGGTCATTATAGACTGGAGCAAACAGATACAGCAGTACGGTACACCATCACTGTCAACAGCTTTGTGTGGGAGTGAGTACCTACATCACCAGGACACAGAAGGACTGGCAGCGTTACAGACTGCTCTCAGCACTGAGGCACTTACACCACACACCCAATACAGGTCTTTCTGCATGAATTTGCATCTGTTAACATACCGAGTAGTGTATGCAGCAATTAACAGACTTAACTTTTATTCTCTTTTTTGGCTTAACTGAGCATACCAGCAGAGGGAACAGCAATAATTTACAGATTTCAAGATAATGGCATAACTATAAGTGCCTTTTATATAAACACTCTTTTGTTGTGATTTTGGTGGCAAAGAACCCAAAAATGTGTCATTCATTAATCAATGTTTAACACAATGACCATTGTGGTGACCGACTGAGCTACATCCCGTCCACAAATGCTCTGCAGGTTGGGTAAAATTAACTCTCTCTTTTGTTCCAGAAGGCCCTGCTTGCAGATGAACACAGAGTAGACTACGTACAAGTGGATGAAAAGAAGACCCAGGCACTGCAGAACACTAAGATGGAGTGGAAGGATGTCCGGCAATCCAAAGTGTAAAGCAGGGTGGGGAGGCATAGTGACTGTGAGAAAAAAGTGCCTCCCCCAGACCAGAGGACTGAATAAAACACAGGTCACCTTCACACCAACAATATGAACGAGGATCTGCATTTGAGTTTTTTAACAGCTGGATAATATTTATCAAAGTGCCATTCTTTGTCAAGACTCCATAAGCAAAACCATTTTTATACAAATAATGGTGTGCCAGTATATATTTACTGGTATTCACGATGGTAAAGCCAATTCACAGTGCACTCCATTTTAGTTTCAAAATTGCAGATACACAGTGGACTTTATGCAAACAAAGTCCTGAAATACAATTCTGATCTTATCAGTGTTGCCTATGGCAACGCCACTTTGCTTTGAACAATGGTTTACTGAAAAAGCAGAAAAATAACACAGCATGACCTGTTCACAAGAATTCTTGGGATGCCATTTGTTTTATTTTGCTTTATATTGTTTCCAACTTTGGATCATTTCCCATTTTTGTTCAGTGAGCTGCAGCATGCAACAATTTTCATTGCTGTTATATTTGATTACTCCATATAATCATGTTCAAACCTTTAAAATATCAAATCTGGCAAATTGTCTCTGAAGCAGGGTGTAACACAATTACAGATTGTACCAGTATCAAATGCAACTGAAATGAAGTTGGGAAATCTCTGAACCCCAAACATGCTTCTTCAATGAGTAAGAAGATAAAAAAATAAATGAAAACCATGGTTAAGTAAGTTATTATAGGTCTTGTGTCTCCTTAGAGAAAGGAAGAAAAAAATGAAATTTTGAGAATTAAAATTGGTCGCCCTGTCAAATTGTTTTGGGAACATATATGTGGTGTCTTTTGAGGGTCGAGGCAAACGTGGCTTTTCTTCACATTTAGGAGATGCACATATTGGATTAGGCCGGGGTCTGCTGTTGGTGACACCTGTAGAAAATAAACTGCATAAATCCTTCAGGGTGAAGTTAAAGACCACTATGTGGTCTTACATTCTGATATCAGGGGGTTTTTAATGTGCAGTTGAATCCCAGAGATACATACCTCCAAGTTAATAACTAATCTTCAAACTGGCAGTAGCACAAATGTGTATATATACAAAACAATTTTCACAATTAAATGTGAAGAATAGAACTAAATTGATCATTAAACCAAAACTCATCAAACTTCAGCAGCTCACACCTGTAAGGATTGATTGAAAACCTGACAGCTTTCACAGGAACAGCATTACCTACTTGTGTGCGATACAGCATGTGTTTAGCATGTTGTTTGACGCATTAATGGATGCAGTTATTCATTGCAGTTACTCAGACAGGCATCTTAAACCTCACTAGTCATTCGCTGTGCCCTTTTCAAGGCCCCTTGCTGAGGCTTTTTCTTCTGCAACACAGCAAGAACCGTTCCTCACTACCCTTATTTTCACAGAATGGCCTATCTAGCTGTTTAATTGGGAAATAGTGCACCATTTCTCTTAAATACGCATGCATTATTCTATTTGCCTTTCCAATTTACAGGTAGCATTAATTTCATATTTGAGAGTGAAAGATGGATAGCATGTTTTCTTTTTTTCATAGTTGTCACCTTCAAGTGCACCTGTCTATTAATGCACTTACATTGTGCATCTATGTAAATTGACAAGATTTGCTGCTGGTGGTTTGATTTTCAGTTGATATAAACAAAAATGTGCACCCATTCAAAAAATAACAAAGCAAAAATAAGTAATTATTCCAAATCAAGAAAGGATCCAATTTTTTTTTTTTTTTTTTTTTAAAATTGATGGATTTTGACCATCCTTTTCAAATACCAAAACTTTCACATTTCCAGAAGACCCTCATTTTCAATCTGTGCGTATCTCTGAAGTTCTACTGTATATTTTAAAATCTAACTCAGTTTACTCATTCAGAAGCTAGCTCTGTGTTTGTATTGTGCTGCAGAGGTCTGAAGAAGCCCATAAACCCTTTCCTAAAACCAACCCACTTAAAAGAGTGGCCCTTTTTATAATTTTTTCTGACATTAACATGAGGGCCACAGATAACTCCTGCGATTAAATATTGAAGGAAATTGTTTTCCTAATTCTCAGCTGCTTCACTTAGGTTCAGAACATACTTGAATTTGACGGTTATGAGCATTCACACACAAATGCAGAATTTAGAGTCTAGAAAAGGTTTTAGGGGCTAGTTCAGAATTCAGCACAGATAGAGTGCATTCGCATTTTACGCGAATATGTGGTCCTGAAAAGGCTCACATAAAGCAAAATCGAGGAATTCAAGTCTAATATCCCCATTTAAATTAATAGAAATGCTCGAGACGCGTTCCGCGGTCGCGTAACCTCGACTCACTTACTCCGAAAATTTGTAGTAAGGATTGAACTTTTACCATATGTAGGACTCAGCTGCAATTAGCATGTGACAACCATTTTTACATCAATGTTCTTTCATTATCATCAGTTAAGTTCTTTATTAACACTTTTTTTTGCCTTGTTTTTTACAATTTTGACATCATTGAACTAGTGGGAGTCTGTGAGAGAGAGAGTGGATATCGTATTGGTAAATGGGATATCGGATAATGCTAATGGTACAGTATATAATTACATTTCTGAAAAATAAATGCTGTACACTACCTTAAATACCACTCATAATTTCCTTTGCCAATTGAAATATTATTAAATATTAATATTAAATAATATTATTTTAAAAATACCACTCGTGTTAAAGGGCGTAATATCACATAAAGCGATAATTTTTGAATCGTGTTTCAAGGGGCATTAAAGCGAATTTGCGTATTTTAAGTTCGCGTAAAAAACGAATGCACTTTATAGCAAAGGATAACAGGAATAACGTTTTTCAGTGAGGCACTATGCTCTACAGAATGGTGGAGGCTGTGAAATGACTTCCTCCATGGTCAACCAATCCCATGAAGAAGGCAAGGCAGGTTTTTCTTGCTGTAGTTTGACTTCAAAATGATATAATTGTACACAGAGGTATTTCGTGGCACCCTGGAAATACAAAGATCGTTGTATTTCCAGACACCAATTCCTGGAAGGATATAAGGCTGTTTTATATTGGATTTTAAAGTTTATTTGTTGTCCATCAGTGTAAAAATAGAAATAATACTTTAATACTTTACCTACCAGTCAGCTATTTGGTGAGCTATTGTGTGTGCATACAAATAGCACTTGTTCATATACCCAGCTGTGTGTCTTTGGTTTTGGGGAACTTTCTTGCTAGCTACATTGTTAATTGCAATGTTATTCACTTGCTGGCTAACAATTGGTAACAAGGGATATTGAAACTGTACAGGCTTTGATGAAAATCTATCTCTGAGAAGCTGTCAAACCACAGTGGTCAGCTTCAGTAAAAAAAAAAAAATCCAGAACACAGTAAGAAGTTCCTCACAGGTAAAAAAAAATGCTGAACACCTATTCAACTCGAACTGTCCACTTCAAAGTTTATCCAAGCACATCATGACTAAATGGTTTTATTTGCTATCTTAGTTTTTCTGGAGGAAGCCTATGCTGGGGTTACCTTGGAATAATTTGACCATAAATGCATGAAAAAAACATCACACTCAGGACTTGTTGGCATCAATGAGAACATGTTTGGGAATTGCTAATCAACTCTTTCTAAAAACTGTACTTTTCTGGTCAGGTTGTTTCCTCAGTTTCAGTGTGACGTTTTGAAACTTGAGGTTTTTGTTCAGTGTTAGTAAGACTTTGTGAGTATCATAGGGACAGCTCCAAATTTAGAGGGACATTTTAATGTATTGTAATAAGACTGTGTTAGAGACTGAGGCTTTCGCTCAAAAAATGTCCCAGTTTATCAGTTTATCACCAATCACCTTTTGTCTTAAAATGGATGCCATATTGCTGCCTCACTGTACCACATAAAAATTTCTCAGGATCATTTTTCCCAGCTTCATTGCTCATCACCTTTAATATTCCTTCATGGCCAGCTGTAATTTCTGGTCTTAACCATACCCAAGATTCAAATTTCCTATGCCACTACCATACTCTTATTAGCTGAAGAAAATTATGTCTTATGTTCGTTTTATTCATCATTCTAAGTGACATTTCTGTCACCATTGCAATATAACATCATATAATGCATGTTCACCCCATACACTCACCTAGTCACTGACAACAATGTGGACTTTTTTTTTGTTTACTTGGTTACATGTTGTGTGCTTTATACAGCCATTTTGATGCACTGTGATCCCCTGAGTCTCTACACCAAATATGTTGATTCATTTGTTGCCTTTGATTGCCTTGATCATAAATGTTGTGTGTGCTTTGGCCCCTGGCAACTGCTAGATCACAATGAAATACGCAGGCCAACGGAAAGTAATAATAATAATAATAATAATAATAATAATAATAATAATTTAAAGTTAAACTACCTGTTATCTCCTGATGGAAATAAAAATAACTACGGTTTTTAAGACAACAGGGCTATAAATCAAGGTAGGTAGTTGCTGGTCTGAAACATAATTGTAACTTCTTCATCAGGGTGCTCTAATGTGCACTGTGACAGCACTGTCATGTTCTTCAAAAGGGAAGACTTTTTTCAAAATCATTATTTTTGTGAAACTGAATCACTGTGTCAAGGCCTAAGTACTGCCAGAGACAGATATGCTGTGTCTTATATTTGCTGTTTTGTTTTTAATGATGCTGTACAATGCTGTAAAAAGGGGTAAACATGCCATACATGATGGGAGGCTTTGTAAATATACATAAGTGTGATCGCTATTACATGTGCAAAAAGGGCAAATTATTAAAAGTCTGTTCGAATATGAACTCAGAAGCTATCTCTCTGTCTCTGTCTTTTAAGCTGTTATTTTGCATCCTGTCTCAAAGGAGAAGCTGAAAAAACTTTGTGTATTAGACCAAACAATGCTTTCCCTTGACACTCTCTTTGAAGACTCTGTTACATTGTTTTTTCTTACGGTATTTGTAGTTATCTTGTTATTTAAAGTAATTGCTTAGCAACATTCAGGTCAATGAAACTACATTGTGTTGAAATTAACCAACAATATATTGTTAAACTAGTAAATGAAAACATTTTATATGACATTAATTACTTTTTAATTTTTGAGGAATATGTGGTTATTACCCTTTTATGGTCAATTCCACACAAAGGGGCATATGATGACCAAGTTTACAGACCACATTACCCTGTCAGTTTGTGTACAATTATGACTGCAAGTCTACATTTACAGGGTACATCACAAGAAGATTCCTTCTCAACCACTTGCAGTTCTAAAATGTTCTGTTATACATTTAATTTTTGCAGAAATAAAAATATGAATGTTGTAAACAGGGTTGAGAGGTAACAATACATGTAATCTAATTCTGTATTGAAATTACACAACGTTACAATGCTGTTTTGTGTTGTGGTATTCTTTTTCTTACTGTTTCTTCTTATTTCAGTTCAGCTAAATCTGTTATATCATTTTAAGTAAACACCTAAACATTTAAATACCAGTATAACTGTATCCAAAACCAACTTGAACTGTGCCACACAATAAGGCTGATGAAGTTCAGTTAACTGGTGATTTTTGATGAGACTGTATGCCTGCAGCTTTTTATCTGATTAGTAGGGCCACATACAGTACATTTCAGTTGATGGCTCACTGTTGGTTCAGTGAATCTTCAAGGAAACAGGCTCAGTAGCCAACAATCAGAGAAAGCATTCTAGCTGTAACAGTCAGCCATTTCCACTTCTGTTTTATAGCTGTAAAACACAGCTGAAAAAGTCTCTTCTTACAACAGTTCTCCCCTTGTAATACTATCCCTGTATCCCAACGCTATGTCCTCTGATAATTTGACACAATTTAAATAACCAACCGAAGCTCTGTGACTTAGATCATGACCTGATGGTCCTTGGTATCTCGGATACGTGAGTAAAACACGACTTAAACTTTTCTGTTTGCAATTGCTCATTTGAATTGAAGCGAGCACATAAACGCATGCACACACACACACACACACACAAACGCCAGCATTTTCTGCATTATATTTCTGATGATAGGTTTTTTGCTTTTCATTTATTTTGTTCTCTGTGCAAGTTGCGTATGAGTGTGTATGAGTCATCAGGGAAGCAGGATGAAATTGAGCTCCAGAGCCCTGTGCAGAGCTGGGGAGGGAAAGTGCGCTCACAGGGGCTTAATCTCAGCCATTTTCAACGCTTTCAGCAGCCCCCTGATCCGCTTACCTGGGGGAGAGCGGCTGCTGTCCTGCAGGACAAGAGCTGACGCTGGGGGATTGTGCTCCCAGTGGAGCCCACTCTCCACTGCTTCACTCAGCCCCCACTGTCTGGATGGGCTCCACTCCATTCTGTCAATTCACCACCTTAACTTTGACTATCTAGGTTGAAGAAGACCCTCCGACTGTTTTAAAACACATCCACAAATGTTCCCGACTCATTACAATTCCCTAGGTTGATTGGGCCTCTAAAAGGGAAAAAAGGAGATAAAAAGATCATACTTGTATATTGATGATTGGATTTTTTCAAATATATTACAGGACTGAAACTCTTGAGTAGAGTAGTGGACATTTTTTACCCTTTGTTGTTGCACCACATCCTACTGTCCTCATTGTGCACATTAAAACCCTCAGCCTGAAATATACTCTGGCAGTGTGCATTTTACTCTTGAGTATCACACCCACTCCACTAAGCTACACTATTAGAGATACTGTGAATTGTTTATGACTATGTATTCATGAAGGGTTTTTATTAGAAATAGGAATTGGTTAACTCCATTTGACGGGAAGGGAAATTCATTACTGTTGAGGACACTATGCTGCTCACAGTGTTATATTATATCCCTACTTTCTGCTTCATGAAGCTGGTAGAAACGAATAACACATTTACTCTTAGCACACATTACCTGGGTTTTTCTGATTTGAGGTATTCTGTCATAAGGGAAATCTTTTTGAAATTCAGCCTGGCAGGCCCGCTGACAGAAGATCTGTCTCCAGTAAAATCAGCATTCTACATGTTCAGGAATTACACTTCTCTGTTCAATATGACGCACAGCACAAGAGAATGGAGTGTTTGTGCTGAATGTGAAATACCTCTTCTGTCTACAGCTGTACAGAACCTTATCTCTATCTCTCTATATACCTCTCAATATATGGACTATATAATCTCTCCATATAACTCTGTATATAGACTACACAGACGTAAAACATTAAAGTTAATAATTAGATGGTCCTTACTTTACTGCTGACAAACTGGTGTTTTCTGTATTGACAGAGAAACATACAGGCTGGTCATATGATTACCTCATAACCCTGTATATTAAACAATTTCTTTTAGATAGATTATGACAATACAGCATGAGGGAAAGTACCAAAAATGGTGTTCACTGTATCCCAAAAAAATCAAGGAATTTATATTGGTATCACAGATAAAGGGCTTTGTGACATAAAACTAAGGCCACTGTGGTTTAGAGACCTACTAAACCCGAGAAGATGTTTAATGAGGGAGAGATAACAGCATAGTGAATCTGACCATTTAGTACTCTGTCTTTATTTCAAGATCGTTATCCTTCTTTTGAATGTAACATCTAGTCTTGTTAGAAACTGCCCATAACTCAACATATAACAAGAAAAAGCAAAATAGCCAACTCAATTATGCAGAATTTATTCAGTCAGCTTGGTGATTTCCTTAGATATAGAGACTTTTTATGTATACAACACTGATAACAGTTCACCAAGTTACAAAATTTCTATATCTAAAATTCAAAAACGAAAAAATAGAGAACATTTTTTCCTGTAACATTACAGCACCAAGCAGACATAGGGTTTCAAATGTGGCTATGTACAAAGTACCAAATTCTACTTTAAGACCTCAAAGCCTACAGCTCTAAAAACTGTGGAAATTGCCTTTATGAGTCACTGTAGTCATTTAGAAGGGGTGCTTTCTGAAATGATCATTTCCAGTGTGTAAAACATTTTAAAAATATATACCATTAGCAACAAAAATGAAAAAATACATACTACTACAATAGTTTATTCTGACTCATTTTAAAAGCTATTGTGAAAAATCTCTGGTCTTTACTGGTCATTCATTTTGCATGTCTCAAATAACTTTAATAATAGTCACAGCTCACATTATGTGAGTTCTCTAAAAACTGTTACCAAAAAGACTTATGGATAACATGTAGCCATTGCTGTAAAATAACAGCTCGAAAAACAAAAAGGCCTGTTTACTTCAAATTCTGAACAGAATGTTGAGGGAAGAGTTTGAATGAACTGAGTGAAAGACCAAGTATCATGTTGTTGGCAAGAAAAGGAAGTAGATGCGCTCTGCATTTCTGCTGTCAGTGTTATTGGGCTGAACGTCACCAGCCTCTGCATGTGGTTCTTCAGTTACAGTGAATAAGGTCAAATATATAAGTAAACACCGGGGCCATGATAGTAACATCTGATTTTAATTTCACAATACATGGGAAATAAGACTTTTTTTATCACATTACCTCAGAATGCCTTTGGTCATTTGAAGGTATTTACTCTTTCTTTTGTTAGAAACAACATTGGGAATACCAGGATTGGTATAGTTATTTGACAAACTGAAGTTTCACAGACAGAAGTACTGTGTTTATGTACAACAAAATAATTTAAAACTGGAACAAAAACCTTGTTTTTTATTATTAAGCCCAGAGGGAGTGTGTATTAAGTATTGTAAACTTGGATTATTATTTAGCTGTGTAACTGTGTGACTATAATTATGAGAGAAGGTGAATAGTAATGAGCCAGGCTTTATAATCACATTACAACAGCTGCTGAAAGTTGAATTAAGGATTGAAACATTTTAATTTGACTTTCCCTCTTCAGCAACCGTGAGTGGTGAGAAAAAAAGGTGGACACCGGTACAAAATTATAATAATAAAAAAAACTAAAGCTGGTCAAACTACACAGTTTACATTTCAACAGAAATGCACATTTCATTCAACAGATTCAAAGTGCATTTAATAGGGTCTCAATAGGGAGACAGGGGGAGGGGAGGGGGGATTCTTCCAACAAAGAATTAATTGTCAGCTCTCTCGAGATCTAAAGATAAACCAAACAACTCAGAAGACATAATCTGTATAATAAAGAAAGGAACCATAGTACACAAATATGAATGTCTTCATATTGGATGTGTCTGTTTCCTGACCAAACCTATCTTCTCATGTATCTGCTGTTCTTCTGAAGTCTTCAGACAACTGAGTGTGTACAGTGCAAAAGCAGCTACGTAGCTGGTAGGTGGCACGGTATAAGAATGTGTTACAGAAGACTGTCGAAATGTCCCAACTGACACCACAATTCAGAATACAGTGCTCTTAATTACAATGGCAATTACAGTTAATTACAATTGATGTTAATCAAGTAAAATGCAGCCTTTACACTGAAAAACAACATATTCCCAATGCTTCTGAATACACAAAAACATTTAAATAAACATGTTCATCCCCCCATTCACAGAGTAAAAGATGACCTTAGCTGCAGCTGTTACCTACTGCTAACTACCTGTGTCAGACATGTGGTAGGATATGTGCATTTTGGGGTGGAGTCAGGAGTGGGGGGTGGGAGGGTGTTGCGTTAAGAAAAGGAAAATCAGAAATATATTTTTATTTTTAGATTGTATTTTGATTTGAGAAAAAAAGAAGTAATCTTGGCTAAAGCATTTGATGCAAGTGATGTGCCTATTATAATACAACTACAACAAGAGTTGCATGGATGCTACGTTTCCATTAGAAAGTCACTGAAAATTTACCTTGGACAGCTACAAACAGCTTTTACTTATGTACAAAATACACTTTTTTGAAAAATTTGGTGATATTTCATTTGAGAAATCTATGTATATTGCCAGTAAGTGGCTATTTAATTTATTTACATGTGAAAATGTTGGATTTTTTTTCAAATGTAGCCAAAGTGTGGGTAAGGTTTTGTAAATTACAACTGTTTCCATTTGCCTTGATGGGCATTACAACCATTAGTTTTGCATTTTCCCAAAATGCTAACTTAGAAAAAAGGTTTACCATTTTCATAAAGTCAACAACATTTTGAAGTTGCATATACTCATGCTGGTGGAAACGTAGCTACAGAAAAGGGGTGTGTGTTGTTATCCTCTGCATGCTACAAGCACTTCTCTGACTGGTCAGGACATGGGGTTAGTAGACCAATCAGAGGACTGCGATGTGCATTTTGTGCGAAGAGAAGAGCAACAAGCCCTTACATAAGTAAGCCATGTGGAAACAGCTGAGAAATCCCATTTTACAGGAACATTTTTTTTTCTCAAATCATGAAACAAAAAAAACACACAAACAAGCAAAATCCCCCCCCTCCAAAAAAACCTACGGAAACATAAAATTTGTTTCTTGTGTCATGCAGAACCTTTGATGCCAAAATCATGCGTCCACTTGAAAACAAAACCTAGCATATAACTTAAATTATATCTGTCTCATACTTAAAATACCAATATTTAAATATATGATCTGTCCTATTTACAATATGTACATGGTTTAGCTGCTTGTTGTAAGGTAAATGGTTGTCATTACAGTTTACTCACTTTCCATTGTCTGGCAGGAGCCTGTATGTCTCTAGTGATCTGGTCTGTTGGTTGGATTTAAACTCGAAGAGATGCAGTGTAGATTCAGTCAAACAGTATTGTCATGGCAACTTACACAAAATACCATTGTACTGGTTTCTGCAAGTTCCTCACAAACTAACATTTAAGATAATAAATAAATTAATTTGAAAACCCCTTACCTTCAAAAACCAGTCACTGTCAACTGTTCAATGCACACCATCCTTAACAATGAGGATACAAAGTCAGAGCAAGTGTCACTTCTCTTTCCTTCCTTAAACAGCAGTATGAATTTGAAGGTTGCTCAAAATAATAATACATAAGAAATGAATAAAGACAAAAAATACAGAAAACTTTGTCCTGTAAGTTGACAAAGTCAACTACACAGGTCTTATGATGGATATCTATTCATCCGTCATCAGTATTAAAGTGGTACTACACATTTATAGTACCCAGATCTGTGATATATGTGTGTGTGTGTGTGTGTGTGTATATATATACACACACTCACACATACACACACAAGTATAATATGCAAGCCAAAAAGAACCCCTACCTTTCTTCAGTGCCAATAATTAATCCACAAACACACTAAAAACGGATTGTGAATCTATAGTCCTATGTTATAAATATGTTATATGTTATATGGCAGTGTTGTGACATTATTTCAACAACAGATGGCCAGAACTGTGCCATCCAAGAGACTCTTAGAGTTATATCATGCCTGTCACAATGCTCTTTGGCACTCTTCATAGTAGTCTTCCTGAACCTTAAACTCGGACCACTTCTTCTGGCCCTTCTCCAGCCGAACAATGTTAACATTGTAATGCAGTAAGATGTGTGCAGACTTATTCACTGTGCAGAAAGCAAAAGCAGAACTCATTTATTACTGTCTGGATAATTCAATCAAGCATCACTAGTAAATGCTAGAAGGCACTGTTAGATGGCATCTACGTCTTTTAAGATAGAATCTGATAGCGCATGCAACTATATCTTAATCTAGACCTGAGGTTTTCAATCACTATGAGCAAAACCCACAGAATCACATTCTACACACTCTGCTTTGGGAATGTTTTCAACAGCATTGGGACTGAATAAAAAAATGATGTGTGAGTGATGGAGAAAATATTAAAACAGAAATATAGACATTTTTAGTACATACGTTCTACCCTACATAATCTACGAGGGAATTTTTCTGTATAACTTAATCCAACTGCTGATGACACTGAAATGATAAAACAGTAATAAAAGTGTATCTTATTATTTTGCATCAAAAGGCTATACATGACAAGGAACGGGGGTGCACACACACCTGGACACACTGCACATCGCTATTTGAGCGTCTCTGCAGGGAAATGACTTCATATTGACCGTTTGACATCCTTCTATGCTTTTTAACTTTGAACTAATTAAAACACGTTCCTTATTAGATACTGAGGATATTTTTTCTTTATCATTTTAGGAGTAATTTAGCATACTGTACACTGCACACCACTGTATTTTAAATATAAATTCTAGATACAACTTAAAATGCTGCACCAGTACTCTTGTATCAATATAATGTGTCATACTCTTAGCATGCAGCATTGTCAGGTCAAGTGTATGATGATACTCTACAGACAAAAAAATGTCTTTTGACACATTTTTTACTGGACATTTTTGATAAAGATCATTTTTATGGGATGTGGTTTTTGTAGTTGGGGGTATGCACAAGTGAATGACAATGCCAAAAAAAGAGGACAACTGCTGAGCTTTAAGGAAGAAGAGGCAACTGTCTCCAAGGATGATACTGACATTGGTGCACGGACAGCCTAATATCATTGTATGGAACTTCAGCATCCCAATTCCAGTTCCCTCACTCAGCCAATCAAACAGAAGCACTGTGGACCTCTGTCACCACATTCTGTTCTTCTGTGCATGATTCAGTTCTGCATTTCTATAAACATACATGGACATGGGTAATATAAATTGTAATGTCAAGAAACATACATACATCTCAAATTGATGAGAAAAAAAACATGACGTTATCCATTTGGTGAGCACCATTAATGTAACCATTTGCCTTTTCTTAATAACGACTACCTTATGGCACAGAATTGCAGAAAAGAAAAAAATACACTACTGATGTGAGCTGAAATTAATATGGTTATAAACCCTGTCATTGTCACTTGGGGCCCACCTGGGCTAAATTCTCTGTAAACGAATACAATTAAATTATCTTCAAAAAAGGTCTTGTCACTCTAACCAAAATTACTTTAAGACATGCAAAAAATGTTACTCTGGTCCACAATAAATAAATACCCTGTCAACATCATTAGGTGGTACTGTAATAAACTGGAGATACTGATGCTGATTTCTTCCATCATTCCACAAGAATACCTTGGCATGTTAATGTAACTGCAGGTGAACTGATTTTTTACATGCAGCAATCAGGAGAACACAGGAAATTTGAAGACTACGCAATAGAGATATTACCCGAGGATGACCCTGCTGGCTGGCTGACCGAAGGAGTGGCCTTTCACATACAGAGGGCAATACTGACAGACGCTGCAAAGCACAAGGACGCTGATGAAAGAGACCACCTAACATGCCCACTGACCTCACAGTGAACAACAGGGTGGATCCTGTTTGGCACAACCAGTAAAATGACTGCTATTTTTTAGTATTTTTTTCTTCTTCCACTGAAGAGCTTGTGTTTACTCAGTTTTGTGTGCTCAAGAGAATGATACTCAATGTTTGCTTCCAGTTTTCAGAGGGCAAAGCCAAAACAATAAAATAATACAATCTACAGAGCAGAAGAATTGCATTGGTGATTTGGTCAAATGTTTCTTTTCTCTTTTTTGTACAGGATCAAAGGATCTGGTGCTGTAGTTGTAGTAGTAGTAGTAATAGTAGTAGTAGTAGTAGTAATAGTAGTAGTAGTAGTAATACAGTAGTAATTTCTGTAGAAGCAGTTGTACAAGTAACAGTGGTAGTAATCGTTGGAGTAACACAACCGTCAGGCAAGATGGAATTTTGCGAATCGGTAGCATTCCAAACGGCATTGGTCCTTTATTTTCTGTTTGTTTTTGCTTTTTTGTTTAGTTTTTTTTTTCTTGATACGTCATTTGTCATATAGTGCTTCTCAAAAAAATAAGGTGGTCCTTCTAAAAATGTCCACTAGTGTTCCTCTATTTTTTAAAAGGTGTTAACCTGCTGAAGTTCTGCCAGAAGGGAGACTGGCTCCTCCTGGGCTCATTAAATTCATAGACCTGGGCTTGCGTGGAACCATCCGGTACCATGTACTGTCCTGGGCTCATGGGGTCTTGGGGAGGTGGATATGAAGGGGGCATGGATCTGCTTTGGCCTACACCTGAGCAGGAGAAATGCAAACACACAGAAACCAGCAAGAGCCAGAAGAAGAGGGAGAAAAGGGGGGAGGAGCAGATAGACCAAACGAATGCTGCTGTTAGTTGAATGCAAACTGAAAATAATGAAACCACTCATGCCACAACAAACGGACAAACAGAAAAACGGATACAACACATATCGTCATCATCATATCGTATCCACCGGGGCCGCATGTCATTTCTTTCATTGGCCCCCGGAAGTACGATACATACATACATACATTGCTATGTTTGAGTGTCAACAGTATTTTAAACCATTGAAAATATGACTTCTCAAGGGGTGATTTTATCCTCCTTCATTGCGCAAGTTAGAACATGAAAAGAAACAATCTTTAAATGAGGGTTGCAGTGCAATTCGGTCATTTGAACTTACAAATAGTCAAGACTCAAGCTGGCCAAAAATAGCTACAGAAGTAGTTGTTGTCAGGAAATTGGGTAGAATCTATTTGTAAGGCCAGTGAGAGCACAGATTACTTGATGGAAAATCCAACAAACAAGATAGTGAGTTGAGTTAACAAATGTGTTTATGCAGTTATCATACATTTTGGTAATTGATATACTGAATTTATACACAAACAATTTGTGTATAACTTACCTAAAATTATAGTTGGTTAGGTAAAAAGAGCTTGAGCTTAGTTTAACCATTTTTAACTCCAGGTATGTGAGTTTGCATTCTAGTTGGCTGCCACTTGGCTAGATGAGGACCTCCTATTGATGTATAGGTATATTGACACATTGACACACATCCTTTCCTTTTCAGGAGGAGATCTGTCTTTTAGAAAGGCTGACTGGTGAAATATCTGCATTTGGTTATGATGTAGCTTGAAAACTTCAAGAAAGGACTGAATTGCACCTACACATGCAGAGCGCAAAGAGGTCCCAGCAAGTCACATCAGTCCATACAGATATGGCCAAATGCTTTGCGGTTGGATTTAATCACCCCCTTAGATACAGTAATGGCACAAGAGGGCATAGATTATCACTAAAGACTGTTGTGATAAATTACTGTATTCCTGAATTAGTCATGAATAAACACTGCACTAAAGCCAATATCAGTTAACAACAATTGTAATTAACTAAAAACTAGAATAAAAAATATATATCACAAAAGTTGCCATGGCATCTTGATAAATAAAATATTCCTTCAATTTTAGATTTTATTCCATATATTACTCACATGATTTCTACATTGATCAGTGCCTTCTAAGTCCTCCAATTATGTTTTATGGATAAATGTGCTTTAGACACATGAAAGTATATCAACTATAGGGTTTTATTGATTAAAATAACAACACTATTGTAATGTTTTGCTTATGCCCTGAGCTAAGATGTACAATATCTACAAGTATATAGCTTCTCAGATTAAGAGCACACTGTGCTTTGGCAACCAAAATTGCCCTTTTAACAGTTGCCATGGCATCTTATAGAGTACTTTATACTCTACTTAATGCTCTAAGAAATATACCTTTATAATTTTCATACCATGTCCATATAAATTGTCCATCTTTCTCAAGATGATATCTACAAATGAATCTGAAAATTTAAAAGAATACTTCACCTTGTGTTGCCCATAAACAAATGATTTTAAACACATAAACCTCTCTAACAGACATGCTGACAGAGAGGAACGATACACAACAGCAGCATCCATGGAACAGACATTACTATAATGCTTGAGTCCTAGATTCATTTCCAGCATTTTCAGTATTGCTATTGTTATTGCTATGATTACGCCTTGCTTTACAATCGTAATGTAAACAAGATGAAAGAAAATGGAGAACACACAGGGAAATAAGACTGATGGGAGCAAGACCCTTTTTCCCACTATACGAGTCTCTCCTTACCCCTCATTGAAACAGAACATGCTGCAGGCTGGCATTGCATTCTTTACAAATAAACAGGTCCATGAGGTTGTCTCAGTCTTTTCATTGCTGTTTCATTGAGTTTGGTGCTAAGACAAAGTGTGCACTGCTTATCGGCTGCAAAGCCATTAGAGTGCTGAACTGAATGAATAGAAGAGGGAAACGACACTCAAGGCCTTTTTAAAAGTAATGTGTTGTGTTCAAAAAGCACTGATACTTACATAATAATTTAACATACATGAAACTTTGGAAATTGGGGTATCTGTAAAGTTGGTTGAAAAAAAATATTAACTTATGAAACCCAGGGACTGTCTACTTACATAACTTGAGCATTCAGTATGTGCAGTCTAGTAGACAGAACTCACAATTTCACATAATATGACAAAGTTACAGTGTGCCGACAGCATGTATGTCAGGATCCGATATATTCATGTTGGTTTGCCTACTTTAGGAATGAGTGTTCCTTCTGGCCTATTTCAATGTTAATAAATGAATCATTCCTCATAAGACATGCTGCCAAACGTCACGGTGTGTGACACACCCCTCATGGTGTTTCTCCCAAAATTACATTCGATCAAGTTATTATCAGATCTGAATCAATTAAGAAATTCATTCCCAAAACAAAAAACCAAAAAGGAAATTTGAATTATTTTTTTCTAACTATATGGCAGGAAAAAGTAGCTGATCTCCCTTTTTCCTGTTGCAGAAACAGCAGTGATGAGACCGGATGATGGGGATTTAAGGAGGTCAGAGAGAAAAGTTTTTGGGGATCACCTGGTGTCTCTTTGTTCCCTCACCTTTCTGTTTGGTTACTTTCCGCACTGTCATGGCAGCCTGCCGCTTCTGGTACTCAGATATTTCAAACCCTAAAAGTCAAAAAGCAAACAAATGGTGGTGAAACTTTTTAAAAAGTTCAGTACATTATAACAAAGCAGGGCTTTTAAAATAAAACATCTTCAACCACTTATCTAAGCAACTGTTATGATAAGATACCAACTCAATTTCATATGTTCTCTAAATTGCTTTGTGAAATAAAAAGACTTGTCTGAAACTCACACAGAAAAACCAACGGTCAGTTACCATAGAGATGAGAATGCTTTTACAGGGTTTGTGACCCCACAGGGTGGAGCTGCATCGATCTGTCAATCAATATCTTTTTTCAAGAAATTCAGAGGTTTGGCTATCCACAGCCAAACATGATGATCAGCGTAAATAAGCGAGTCACTCGTTAGAAAAAGGTGGCCCACCTGCTTTTGACATCATATTGAGACTGGATCTGGCTTTACAAATGCTTTAAAATGTTTTGTAATTACTTTTATAAAAAATGAACAACCTCCAAAAGCAATTAAGCGCACATCCAACAAAGGGGGATTTGATTCATAGAAATGAAGCTGAAGAGAAAAAAGCACATTTTTTTCATAGAACCTAAACCTAGAAGTTGAATTAGCTGTTGTTATTTTGCTCTGTTGTTACATATTTACTGAATACAGCACCATTTTAGAACATGACATCTATGATTCTTGATTTCTGATGTCAGTGTGATGCCTTTTACTTTGCCATTATGAGAAGTATTCGCAAACATTCCTAATGCCACTCCACACAACATCACCACACTAAACATTCCCTGAAGAGCGCTGGTAACGCTGAAGGCAGAGGAGCCTGTGGCCTGGCTCACCTATTTTCTCGTCCTCTTGCACCATCTTTCTTTCCTCATGGAAAGCCCTAAGCCACCTCATCTTTTCCTCAAGCTTCTTGGCCAGGAAGAGGTGGACCTCCTCCGTGTCCTTGTTGTGAAGCTTGAAGGCGTTCTTCACACTGACATTGAAGTCCTCATCACGGCCCTCATCTGCATCCACTACCTCGTACCGGTCCATATCAATGCGGCCCTTGTAGTATAAGATGTCTCTGCGTATCAAGTCCTGTGGAGCAAAATAAACCACCTGTATTATTTCTGATATGCTTTTGGATCTGCTGGTCTTATCCTTATTCTATAGGATTTCCTGATTGCTACCTCAAAATGAGTACTGGGGACCATTAGGAAGGCCGGTTCAGTGAACCAACAAAAGGATGAAATGGGACTGTTTTCCTTCAGGTTATTAAGTAATCTAAATCAAATTCATAAATTAAAATTCAGAAAGATGTGGCGTGTTACTTTCCTCTTGTGATGGAAAGACCATATTTACAAAAAGTACAATTACAAAATGTGCCAGGAATGAAATAGCAGAGGGAAAACAGTTACTTTGAATTTAGCAATACATCATACATCTGTTTTACTAATTATTTCTTTCATGCTCCAGCTTTTTGTTAGGATTAATCAATAAATAATTGGCGGTTATGTTGATCTATGAAACAATCACAATATCATAAAACATCACTTCCACTTTCATACTACCCAAAATGATCTAAAAAGTCCCAAAGTGATTCATTGCTTAAAATTGAAATTAAAAAGACAGAATGATATTTCTGGCTGATTATTATGCTGGAGCTTGCTGACAAGAATGCAGAGTCTGCATAACGAATATTTTTAAGCATGAGAAATCTGTTCAGACATCATAAATTTTGTCATAAGAAAATTCAAACAGATGTGCTTTTAGAGTAATCAAACAAACCTCAATGAACCAATACAAAAATAAATGACCCATCAAAACTTGTCAAACTTATCTGTTTCTTTTCGTTTGAGACAAGATGTTTTAAGCATAATATGAACACACAATTAAAAACCGAAACAATGAACAATCATTATTTCATTGTCTTCTTAAGTTTGAAAATAAATATTGATTCTCATTGCTAGGATAATGCATACGTTTGACCTAGGGAGTTACAGAATTTATTACAAAGAAATGGCTGAAACAATGACCATTCAAACAAATGATACGATGCAATAAGGAGAACACACATTTTAAAAGGCCTGTATGAGTAGTTACCATATAATTAGCATGTGCATGTGTTTTTGGAGACATACGAAGAGCATTAATTAGAAATGAGCACAACCATTTCTGGGGTGCTATGACACTCATTGCTTCTCCTTGCTGATCAGGCAGCAATAAGAGGAAGAGGAAGAAGAGGAACAAAACGCCAGTTTACAGGCCCGTAGGGCATTCATTATACTTTTACTGTTGCTAAACTCAGAAAAAAATTGAAGAACAAAGACTTTCACACTTTAAATAATTAAGGATGTCCAGCAGACATTACTTGGCTAACATTGGTCTACTTTGGGGAAATGATTGAGGCAACGCATATTTTTATTGTACTTTATCACTTTATCTCTTATTTCATCTTCAGTTCTGCTTGTGCACATTTTTTGCCATTGCTTAGCAAAGTTTCATAAACATTTTCTATCTGTACTTCAGTTGATGCCCTTCTCCAGGATAATTAGAATTTGCATTGATTACATTTTTATCTTATCTGGTCATGCTGCTGGACATTTATGGAGGATATTCAGGGTGATACAGTTCCTTGATTCATGAAACAATGGCTTCTGTTACTAATTTTCTGTTTGGCATAAAAAGGGATACAGAGGCTATTTTGAACAAGAACATTCACCAACCAATAGAATAAATTGTTTCTTTATTGGAGAAATAATTGTAGGATGGTGGGGATGGCAGATTTAGAGAACCAGACAGGGATTCAAGGCCTCCACCCTATTAAATTACTTCAACAAGATCTTTAATGACCATAGTGCTTTCATTTCAAAGATTATCCTCCTACTGCACAGTGTTCCCATCACTCCACTGAGGCAGTGGGTTGTATTGATGCTGTATGAACAGAAGAAAAATGGCCATCAATCACACTGCTCTGAGCAGGAAAATGGCCTTGCCTGGAGGTTTATAAAGATCAGATTGAGATGTACACAAAAGTGCAATGCGGGTGCCGGGAAGGAATAGGCAACCACAGTAAAAAAGAAAGACAATACCCACACACTGCAGTGCAATGCTCCCAAACGCGGTTTTATTGCAAACTGTTTGCAATAAAACCACACTGAAAACATTCTGAAGCCATCTGTGGGTACTTTCTTTTTAAACTTTGCCTGGGGGTTTCCCATCCAAATACAGTAATACTTCTGTTAGCAAAGTAATTGCATTCCCTGTGCAGTTGATCAAATTTAGTCAATTTGACAGTGCCCAAGAATCTTGAAGCATTATGCTAACATGATACGCTGCAGAACTCTTTTTTTTCCCTCTGTTCTCACCTGCGGCTCAGGCCATGCAAGCAGGCAACTGAAAAGTTCCTTTAACAAACGGCAGTACACCAAAAAATACCCAACAGACAGCATTCTAAATATATTTTTCATATATTTCTGCCTAATTGCTCAATTATGTTACTGTTGAGCGACACTTTCCTATTGTGAATGCTATTAATATACTGTGCTCCTGCAGGACACACACATATGGACGCACTCAAAAGCAGATGGTCATCTTTATTTTCGCTCTTGATGCATGTGGTGATCTCCGTCATCTCAACGTAAATGCAGAATGTACTTATGTCATCTATGATGAAGGCACCATTCTATTGCTACTGGCCTGGTGTCAGAGTCCAGGGTTAATTGACTATGTCTCTTTATTAAGAGTCTGCTTATTCAGCTGTGGCTTCAGAGACTGCCAAACAGCTGCTTCTCCAGCCCTTTAAAATAACTGACACCCCCATACCCAGGATGGGAATGTTATTGATTCAACAAAACCAATAATTATACCCAGTTTGAATGAAAGCTTGTAGACAATTAAATCTTAGCTCTCCAGGACCATAGACAAGAAGCCCTTTGGACACTATGGTCCTCCAGGACAGGGGTTTAGCTGCCCTCTAGACACTTTGGCTCTCCAGGACAGGGGTTTAGCTGTTCTGTGGACACTATAGCCCACCAGGACCAGGATATATTTAGTCAGTAGATACTTTGATCTCAGTGGTACAGAGTGGAGTTTCCCTGTTTGCACTGTGATTTTTCTGTGATTTAGGAGAAGGATAGTGGACTGCAGGTGTAGCTGACCTTTTTACACAGGACCATTTGGTGGTCAAAAAGGAAGAAGACTCTCTGTTGACTCCTCCCATACGGCTGGTAGATCCATGACATCTCGCCAGTATAAATCAGCTCGGAGCTCCTGTCCAAAATGTCATCACCCTGTACAGAACAAAATCCATATGACAAAGATACCCTTAAACCTTTTATTTTTGAGTCTGTATCCAAGAGAAAGATAATACTACCAAACAATGACTATGTGGTTAAAAGTAATTACCTGCACAAAATAAATTAAAATGACTTTCAAAAATATTTTACTTGTGTTGTCTTTTCACATAGCAAAAGCACTATATCACAGTGAATTATTTTACCAGAATATTGAACATTCATTATCTGTGGGGTTGAATACACGAATACAAGTACAAAGCTCAAGTACATTCTGTAAGTCACCCTGCATAACAACACCTGCAGAATGTTACTTCCACAAACAAAAATAACAACTATAAGAACATCAATTAAAAGCATCATTGAAAGCAGTAATGAAAGGGACTAAGAATAAAACACCAATAAGCAAAAAAATCTACAGACATTTCACATATATCACAAATATGTTTTTGACAACAACTACATTTTATAATTTCATGACTTGTTAAAAAAGTTGCAGGATCGCTCACTGGACCCGAACCCTGAACCTGAACCCCAAACCCCATCGCCAATGACTGAAATGTGTTTTTCTAACTTGTTTTTAGACCTTGTGCTTGGATTAAGATTACAGCTTTCATTAGCAATATGAAGAAAGAAACTTTTCAAAATTCTTTTCAGTCTTGAGAAAATTTTCCTTGATTACCAATAGCTTTCTTCCTACACACTCTGTACCTCAAAAAACGATTTAAAAGATTAATAATGAGGCATAACTTTCAGTCCAGTCCCTAAGCTACTGTTGTTCTTCTCTGCATGTCTGGCAAGTTAAATAAAAAGCCGGGCTAATCCACACCGCTGAAGAGTGCGTTCCTCTCCATGCATGTTAAGGGATGTACTGAATTGGAGCCATATATCTACCAGCCATGAGCTCTGCCTTTGGTTAAGAATAACTCTAAAGACAGACAAGTTTTCTTCACTTCCTTCAGCGGGATAGACCCCACCTGCTCTTCTGACTCAAACAACAAAACCAGTTTTACAGTTTAATCATGATTTTTCTCCACCTTGGCCTTATTACTTTTTTTTTTACAATTTGGGCTGAGAGAAGCTTGAATATTTCCAAGAGCAGAGGTGGTGATGTAGTATAATGGTTTGGGAGCTGTGTTTGACGGGCTTAATTCCCAGGTGGGGCTTTGCCTCAGATACATAAGTGCTCTGCCTTTACAAAACCAGTTGTGTAAATCACTCTAGCTAAGAGCATCTGCAATGCTTAAACGCAAATGAAAAAAAACCCCATTCACTTAGAAATTCAGACAAGGCGAGAGATGAAAAACACGGCCTTTCTACAATGCTGCTGCCGCTGAAGATGCTCACCGCAATCATAAAGAGACTGTATTTGAGAAAGAATCATCCCATCCTTTCTACATCCAGTTACAAATTGACTAAATTTATGACACAAATGAATAGGGGCTATGTGACAACACAGTTTGTTCAGAACTGGAGAGACTAGCTAGCAAATCCTATAGAGATTTAAATTAGTCAATTTATTTCAAGAAGATTTACATTTAAGTCAATATAAATAAATTTATTTATGTAATTGCATGTTTATTTATTATCCTGCATTTCTATTTTGCAGGAATCATCCTTCCTCACGCTAGTTATAAAAGTAATATTTGAGAGTGTCTGTTGTGATGTTATGTATTGCTTTTGTGTACTGTGTAATACATCTAACTCATCTTAGTCAGTGGTTTTCACTTTGCTCTTTTTGCAGGGCTTTGATAAGTGTGTATCTTGGATTTTGGCACATTAGAACAGTGTTTTGAAAAGATAGCCACAGCAACCGTAAAACACTGAAAGTCTACGATAAGATGAGAAGTAAGGTAAATATATGTGAATCGATTTTATAATCAGTGTGTCTGTAGTCCCCTCACATAGGGCTCCTCAGTCTACCTCGGGGATAAGGGCCACTGCGGGCCAGCCAGTCCTCCTGGGGTCTGGAAAAGTGACTGATGTTATTATCCACCATGGACACATTTCCAATGGAGGATCTGGACTTCTTGAAAAGGTCACCTTCATACCCCATTTGCATGCAGAGAGAGACTGCCTGTGAGTCTGTGTGTGTGTGTATGTGTGTGTATACGTGCTTGCATGCATGTGCATGTGCGTGTGTGCATGTGTGCAAGTCTGTGTCTGTGTGTTTTTGTGTGTGTGAATGTGCATGCGTTTGGGTTCGAGTGTGTTTGTGAGTGTGTTATGAGACAGGGAGAGACTGTGTGTTGTGCAGGAGCACATGCATGTGTGTGTGTGTGTGTGTGTATGCATGTTTAGGTGTGTGATGGTGTGCGAGCATGTGTATGTGTGCGTGTGTGTGTTTAGGTGAGTGTATTATTAGAGAGAGAGATTGTGTATTTGCAGGAGCACATGCATGTGTGTTTGTGCGTGTGCTGTGGCCACCCCACATGTTTTCCCAGTGGCGCCTACAGCAGGGGGATGGGGGGGTTCTGTCTCAATGGTTTCAGCAAAAATTAATCAGAGTAATAGAGCACTGCTCAGTCTTTAAATCTATACTGGGAGATCTCCTGCAACTGTAAAGAGTTTTTCTCCCTTTGCATCCATATGTAGTATCCCTATTAAGATGCTGAAGCAGAGAAAGCATGCAGGCATTGTGGAACCCGCTTTGAACAAACAGAGCAAAGCGGAGCTGAAGAAGTGTGACTCACAGTGATTGTGAATCCCTGCTTTCCGTATTCACACAATAACACTAACATTTCCAGAACATTTTCCATTAAAGAGGGTATCTGTGGCTTAACAGAACCACAGAGTATGACTGTCACACACACACACACACACAAACAAAACAAACATCACAAACAAACAAAACAAATTGAATCTAAAGTAATAGCATTGATATCTAGGTTACAATTTAAATGTACCTAAACTAATCCTCTGCAGGCTTGAACATAATCAAAGCATAATTCATAAATCGCATCATCTCATTATGTACTAGGGCAATATCTATAAACATACAAAGACACACCATTGTGTACATAAATTATCATTGTTCAGAATAACAGAATGATATAAAATATACATTTATTATTGGATATTCTGGATTAGGCAATAGCAATGGAATTAAAATGCACTACAAGTCATTTCATTAAACCCTTTTTAGCTGATGCTGAGTGTTCAAATTCAAGTGTTTTGTGTGTGTGTATTTGTGCATATGTGCATTCATGTGTGTGTATGTATATGTCTGTGTGTGTGTGTGTGTGTGTGTGTGCTTGTGAGTGTGTGTGTATGCGTGTGTGTATTTGCAGCACTTGTCTACTGCCCTGGCATGCCAGAGGATCCTGTGGGAATTTCATGCTGAAATCTGGAGCCATGCCCCGAATGTGCCCAGCCTGCCCTGGAGAATTTTCTGCAGATGGCATCACAAACATTAGTGCTTCTTGCATTAACCACCAGGTGGCACATATACACACAACAACTTTAATTCAATTATTTCAAAAGAAAGTGTGTGTTTGTACATGTCTTTTTGGACACACTTGTTTATGTGAGTATGCTTTTGGTGTGTGTTTTCTTGTATGTGTGTGAATGTCTAAGTGTGTGTGCCTGTGTGCGTTTGTCAGTATATATCTTTAGTCAGGCTTGCCGTTCTCACCAGCCTGTCTGTGTGTCTGCCCCAGGCAGGATACTCAGAGCCAAGACAGCGCTCAAAACAGGAGTGCCAGCTCGAATACACATACACTTTCTGATCCTGAAGGATTGTGGGATTACGCAATGCTGATGATGCATTTAAAGCCCAGCTATGGGAGGGAATACAAGGCATCATGGGTAAAGACCCTTGGCCTGTATGGCATTTTTCATAACATAATACTGCAACCCCTGGCTTTTCTCAGAACCTTCAATTAAACAGCCCATAGGGAAAAGGCTTGCTTGCACACTGATGTAGACAAATTCTACAAAAGAATCACTATCAGGCCAGATGCAATATTACCTGCCAACTGAACACAATCAAATACTGTGCTGCTGTTTCCTCACTTCAAAAATATTGGCATAATTGTGTTGGTCACTGTGTTTGTCAACAGTTGGCATCCTGAGGTAAATAAAATTATTTTTTTTCTCTTGATGTTAAGAGGTAAGGCAAATAAAAAGCCAGCTGAATTTCTGAGTTCAAGCTTCCACAAATAATTCAGAAAAACAATATGTGCTTTTACCCTTTAGCCAGTGAGATGCTGAAAATAAAAATACTTTTTCAATAACATATTCCCTGTAGTTTCAGTCTCTTTTCTGTTTACAAAGACAGTTGAATTAAAATCTTAAGCTTTGCACAAATAAGTACAAAAACTGTAGTTGCTTAAATTTTGCAGATGTATCTGTGAATTATTTTCCTAGCTTGGGGCTTCTGACTTTTACTTTAATACATCAGCATCATCATTTTTCTGTTTTGCCTGACTGGACTTTTTAATTATACCACAAATACATTATATTATTTTTTTCATCATTGTATTCAACTGACTACTGTGTGTGAATGCATGCAGGATATACAGAGACAATACTGTAACCTTATTTATTTTTTAAATTAAACTTTCCCCATTTTCTCAAGCACACCACTGGCATTCTAGGTAAAGTAAGACAGTCTTGCTATTCACATGTCACACAGTAGAGCTGTGAAAGGAGCCTCCCTGCAGCCCCCTGACTTCAAATAACTGAATCTTCAGCATCAAGTATTATATCAAAGTTGACTTGAACTGAATAATGTGTTTAATCCCAGTCCTTGGAAATCAGATGCATAGCCTTTTTTATAATTATATTTCTACTGTAATCATCATTTCTTCTGTCATTTATCCTAGATTCATATATCTCGCCTTTCCCCATCCAACTGTCTGTCCCTACCAATGGTTTAAAAAAAAAACTTTAAGATACTGCAACTCCACTCAATTCAGCACTCCATGCAACTTGTGGGCGGAGCTGTGTCACGGGAGGCTGACGCCCCGGTCCCTACCTCCCAATCCAGAACAGAGGCTTGCCATTGCGCAATCTTATCGATGTTCTCCAGTCTCCTCTTCCTCTCGTTGATCTGCTGGGTGACGTTCCTCATGACGGCAAGGGCGGCAGCCACATAACGGTAGTCACTGAGGAAGTGGGACACACAGCCCTGGTCAACCTGCGGGTTCACCCTCACCTGGTTTGGCCGTACCCCCTTTACCGTACCTCACACAGTCTGCTCCACAGGGGCATTAAAACCAAGGGACAGGATTTGACTGGCCATCACACACATGTATAACGCAGCTTTGGCAGACACAAAAAAAGTCACCTGCTGTGAAAGTGCTACTCAACCATCTCATCCCCATCATTAGAAAACGATTCATTTTCCACTACTGCTTCCATCACCATCAGTGCTCGTGTGTCCCAGAAAATCTTTTGCATTCTGTAGAGTAAAGGTCATGGTTTGCTAAACAATACTTGCCAATTAATAGTCCCAACACCTGGGATTAGTACAATCTTGTCCTGGACCAAAGCATGTGACTCTGCATCTTTGGTGTTTTGATGGCATGTTGATACAGAACCAACATATAAGGGAATCATGTATCCACCCCTGACCTGAAATTGATGTTTTAACGCAGCTCAGAACTAAAATGTTAGTAATTAGGGACATTTTATTACATTTTACTTATGATACAAGCTAAGGGGTTTTGTAAATTGATGTCCTTAAAGGAAGTGTAGTAACCACAACTTACTGCAACTAAACTTAGTGTTCAAAAAATAGCATGGTGTTGAATATTTCAGTGAAAGACATTTTCTTTGAGCTCCCGTGACATGCTGGTTTGATTGGCCCTGCTTTCATAGTCGTTGAAAAAGGAAGGATGATTCAAAATTACATTCAAGCCCAGGATTCCCTGCAGGGTGACAAAGCGAGGCTCTTTCAGGCATTACTCATTGGGTAACCACGGCAACCTACAGCATCACTTCCTGCAGAGAATCTAGGGGGAGGCTGAATCCTCCAAGAGGATGTCTACTCTTTAAGCACATAGTCTAAGGTAAAACGAGGGCCTAACTAAAATTCAAGGCATGGTATCGTTAAGAAACACTGAAAAGAAAGATTTGTTCTCAAAATATGGGGAAGGATATTTATGGATTGCTTTAGGCCACTGTGTTCGTGTGGTGAAGATATCAAAGGGACTGTCTATGCCCACGACGGAGAGCCGCCACGTCACAGCTCAAGCAGCTCCATATATGGCACTCTCTTTTTGGCTGCTGCTCCCAGTTTTACCCTTTAAGAAGGCACAAAGCTACTGATATATGATTAGATGTGACAACGGGAAATTCGGTCTGATAAGATTTAATTGGGAGGCATTATTTCTGCTGCTGAAACTGGAGGCTGGAGATTTTTTCACTTGTTGTATCTATTTATTTATTTATTTTTTCATGGAGCTTAGGTGAAAACAGGCTAAAGCTCTCTGACATATCGCTAATGAAATCAGGAGGCCATAATCCGTGAAAGCTGCATGCACCATCGATGCCAGGCATACCAAAATAACCCTGCAGAGCTGCAGGAACATCTTCTTCTTCTTCTTCTTCTTTTCTTCTTCATCACCATGTTTTAAAAAAGCTTGAATTCTATCAGTAATTGCTGTGGAATTTTACTTCCAATTCATTTCAAATTTATTTTATTCTGTATAGAAGCACATTGTAGTTCAGATTCATGATCTCAAAAATTTAAATCAAAATGTTTGTTTTCAATTTTAAACATTTAGCATGTTCATTGACCTTACCAAGTTCAAGATAGGACATAATGGTGTAACCTAATTCAACAAAGCTAACGCTATGGTAGGCAACAGAAAATAAACTCAAGGGGACATTTTGGTGAACTGTAACAAAATAATTCAACAAAATAATTTTCTTTTTAAGTTTAAAGCTAAAGTTCTCCTCAGTAACACACAATGTAAGTCAAAGTTAAGGACGAATGTTGATTGAATCCAGGCCAAAGTCTATTCCAGCTTTGCCAACAATACTGAAAGCAATATTAAATTACTGACATTGAAGCCTATAAAATAAATCAAATTATAAAAAATATCATAGTGCAATGTTCTTTAACAGAAATAAGGCTGTTTGGCCAATGGAAAATAATCAAATCAGTGGGCAATTTTTGTCAGGTATAACAAAATGATGCACCAGATATTATGCATGTATTTCTTACTGCTTTTGGTAATGACTTTAATCACTTTATTTCAAGGTTTTAATTTAAAGTTTCTCTCAATAACAAAAAGAGTACCAGCTAATTAATGTAATTACGCAAAAATATAAACACTTTCTAGATGCAATATTTGCCGCTACAAAATGTGCCCTGCCAGTTAACAGACCGTGAAACTACAGTAATCATTTAAAATTCCAAAGGTATTTAAATTTAAATAATCCAAAGGGACTGAAGTTACTCACTTCCTTTGAATTCACTATTATATTCATTTCTCCTGAATTTTAGTTTCAGGAAGATATTAAAAAGATAATTGAACAAAAGATAAAACCTGTCAGTGATACAGTAGAGCCAGAATGTAATGCAACAATCAACAAACAAATCTCTCAAATTTAATGAGAACACAATTCTGAGGACTTACCTGTTTTTAACAAAGTAGTAGGCATGATGAGGCAGTGGATTTGCACAATGATTCATGGTTGGAATGGGAATGTGTCTCTGAGCCATGAAGTGATGTCATTAAACTTTACCTGCTCCGATCATCATTATGCTCTGCACTGAAACCATTGCCTGCATCCATTACGAGGCACCTAGGGCGGTTCTCTCAAGAAAATGAAACTCGGGGAGAGTGTTTGGTTGGACGTACCAGAGCATTAATGATAAATGAGCACCCCTGAGGCACCCGCTCGGTAATTCCCACTAAACACTGTCCCTGGGGGTCATTTTCACACATGTCCACTTTTTTTCTCTTCCCTGACCTACAAATCGGTTGTAAGTTCCAATTACACAGATTTAAGAGGATAATCGTTGGGCGAACCCCCCAACAGAACAGCCCTAGGTGCCCTTTAATGGTGGTGACGGCCGGCGCGGCGCTGTAGTACACTGTACCTATGCTCCTGGGCAGTGTACTTCAGCAGCTCGGCCAGCTGAAGCGGGTACTTGCAGATCTTCTGCACGGGCGTCAGAAGAAAGCCGTCGATGGCGATGTCGATCATCTGCTGCAGGAGCCGGCAGGCCTCAAAGAAGTGTTGGTAGCGGCCGTCCTTCATCAGCTTGGACAGTTCCATGCAGGCGTCCAGGTGGTTGTTGCAGTACTCTGAGTAGATCCAAAAGCCGTCTTGCTGCATGACAAAAATGACACAGGTGAGTTCTTGTGTCAGGGCCGTGTGGTGGGCAAGCATCCCATGTCACAAAGTTGCTGCATAGACTGCATCAAAACAGATCACAAAATATATTTAAGACTATCTTCTATCAGCAGAAAGAGAGGCCATAGGTAGAAAGTTCTGACCATGTACAAAAGCTTGCCATGCCATGGTGCAGAAGCACACACTCAGTGTACTCAAGACCAGGCTTAGCACAGTGACAGAAACTCTTTTAACAGTATGCAAAATAATGAGCGTAGATGGGCTGAGTTGTTCTCATTCGAGGTTCTCATGTTCTGATGTTCTGAGGGGCTGATGTATATCAGAGAGCAGTGAGGGGCTGTGAGGGGCTGTGAGGCTGGAGGGAATGGCCGTGATCGCCACAGGTAATGTCGAATCGAATAAGAATCGAAGACAGGACTGGGACCACTGGGGCTGAGTTTGACAGCAGAGGAACATGATGATTAACATGCTAACTGTTTGCATTTGTGCTGACATTTTTCACAGTGGAATCCAAACTTTAGGATGTCTATGCTATGTAACAACCGTAAAATGCCGTTTGAACTAAACTACTTGTTTGTATTAAACTCCTTTTAGAATGATTTTTATCTGAGGAGATCACATATTGAATGAGGAGGCTAAGGAGCAGAGGTTTAAAAATATATAAAAAGCTTACTGAAATTCCCCATTCCTCTATACTGTCATTCCTCCAAGAAAATGATTGATGGTAGAGTGAATATAGGATAGTGTGGTGTATAACCATATAGCTCCACTGTCCCTTAGAATAAAAGAAAATACAAGCTGACAGTATGGTGTCTCTGTGGCTTGAGCAGGACCAGTGTAGCTAACACTAATGGCACCAATTCATTTCAGCTCACAGTGAAATATTAGCTTTCACCGAGGCTCCAGCGCATAAAATAATACAATAATAATAAATACTTGGAAAAAAGTCAGTGGGGTTTGATAAACTGGAAATATGTCATACCTAACGTCAAAAGGAAATGTAACGATGCCAGCAAAATAAAATCATTTTTAACTACATTTCAAGCCAGTGAAATTAAACATTTTTCAAACCAATTTTTATAGGGTGCAGAACTATGGCACATAATTAAATGTAGTTCTGCTCAGTTCTTGCAGTTCTCGCAAATAAAAATGTATTACTGGTCAAATATAAAATACTTCCAAATGAATAGGTGCCATGTGTGGGTACTGGGACACCTGTCTAGGGCACTGAATAATGAAGACCTCATTTGTTATCATTGCTTTAATTGAAATATTCTTTGAGATTCAGAGTTAAATATATTTCGAGGTGATGCAAACACTAAAACAATTAAACAAAGACCCAATTCCACCCGCTTTCTTCTCACAGAACCCGATGTCTATCTCTACATTCTTCACTCCTCTTCTTCATCCACAACTGTGAGAGCTGTTGTCAGATCAACAAGATAGAGCAGTCTGGATCACAAGCGCCCACGTCAAGCAATCAAGGTTTCTGTTTCAGTCTTCCACCCAATGAAAAGGGAGGGGGTGGGAAGGCAGGCATGGAGAACAAACAGAACGTTCAGCCTCCCTGCGGGGAAGACGGCTGTCATTCATCCCTGATTCTTCGCTTTTTGCAAGTCCCATGAATCTACAGGACCTTTAAACTGTGCCACAGGGCCTCTCGCCCTGTTTGAGCAATCGATACCCATGTCACCCATCTCCCTGAGCACAAATGTACTATGCAGCCAAACAGTCGCTGAGTTACTTCAGAGCCCTTTCAAAGGCTATTGACTCTCAAACTCACCCTAATATAAGGCATGACTATCCTACATAAAATGATACTTCATAAGCAGTTTTTTCACAGGATTAATCAATTAATGATCTATCATGTTCCCGATTCTCAAAATTCAGACTGGGGCTTGCTTCCCCTCAATGCTTATCCTTAACTTTAACAAACCAAAGCAAGAGTTTTTTTTTTTTTCAAACACTTACAGTAACACTTGGATGTAAGATTTTCACTTGCAGCTGATTGTTAAGCAGCTGATTGTTTTGCTGGCATTCATTCTTGCAAATTTAAATGGAAAAACACTTATCCAAGTCATGGCATATGGGATCCATTGAGGTTGTAGACAAAAGCATTAGCAAGCTCATAATATCAGAGAGACCGGAATAAAAATTCTAACTGCACAAATTCAGCATTGTCAAAGACGTAAAACACGGGGCCACCACTACCTAAATCTGCACAACACAGCTTTGATTTGCACAGCTAGGCAAGGCAAGTGGCGTATGCACTCTCTATATGCTGTATTACACACAGCCCGAAGAAATTCCTGATCACATGACCTAAGATTCCACTGTGCACTGATGGATATGGTTTGTTTTGCACAACATGCACTTCATAATTAGGCCACACTCAACAATACAACACAACAATGGACTTGCACTTTCAATCTCACACTTTTTAAAAGCAAAAGCTAAGGGTATCCTATGTGAAAAAACCATGGCTAAATGAGAGCTTAGAGAGCCAGCATATCGTCTTCTATGATTTGACAGGAGCATTAATCAACACTAATATTTCCATGGCACAACGCCATAATGATTAACAAACCGCATTTTTAAAACCACCCTTTGTACCACAGATGAATAGAAAATAGTCTAAAATACTCTAAAAAAAAGAGCATTTTACTCACTATGTCAAATCATTTTGTCTAGGTTATATATGTTGTTTTTTTTTCACAATTACAAAATATTGGGCCTGTCAAGGTGAATGTCTCCAATAACCACATATTATATACATTCTGTTTCCATGGTTATTTTTTTTTATTGCATTGACTATCACAATTCAATACTGAAAAAAAGCATACACTGACATGTTTGAAGCATTTCAGACCAGTGTACTTACATGTTCCAGAAAGCAAGGTCCGATTTCACTGAGATGGGGTTCCTCGGTATTGTACTGCTTCTCCAGGTCTCGAACAAACCCCATCTGAAATCTGTAGATGTCCTCAATATTCCCAAATATGACTTTCAGCTGGTCATCATTGAACATGTCTCTTCTCTTCCGACATTGCTTCAGGTAACCCTTTAAAGAAATTACACAAAAATATAAAGCTATCTCAGAAATGATATACAGAACCAAAAATAGTACTTTTTTCCTGTGGTGCCAGCTCTTAAATGAAGTACAGACGGTCCTCGAGTTACGATGGTCCAACTTACGATTTTTCGTCTTTAAGATGGTGCGATAGCGTCACTTTCAGTACGTTATTCAATAAATTACATGACATATTCAACACTTCATTACAAAATAGGCTTTATGTTAATGATTTTCTCCAACTGTAGGCTTATGTTAGTGTTCTAAGCTCGTTTAAGGTAGGCTAGGTTAAGCTATGATGTTTGGTAGGTTAGGTAGGTTAGTGTATTAAATGCATTTTCAACTTACGATATTTTCCACTTACGAATTGTTTACGGAACCGTCTGTATATAAAATTATACTTCAGATGCAGTTTTAAAAATAGGAAACACGATATCACAGAAAAAAAGTGACAAAAGGATCCTGTACAGTGCACATCTCGTCTCATTTGGTCGAGCTTTTATTAGCCCGAGTAGCACACTGTACATACGCCTGCCCTCTTTATAAGATTTAGATTGAGGTCAAGTCACCACTGAACGCTGGACGATCTCGTCACGTTATTTATTTGTGCCTGGCGGCTTCTCGGCTCAATGCGTTTTTTATTCGTATCTGTGGGGAAAGCCCGAAGCTGCAAACTATGGGGGTGGGGGTGCCCATTATATAACAAGATGTGCGTTTTATCCAAGGGCCTAAGCTCTCTCATCGCTATTAAAGATCATTCACAAACATGCTGGATCATTTTTACACGTCCAAGATACTCAAAAATTGTTCTGGGGCCCTCCCTGAAAGCTTTTTGCCACTTACTGCGATTGTGAAAATTCATACAAACAAGTTTCTGCCTTGCTTTGGCTGGATGCACTTTTTACAAATCACATCATGCGTTTACTTGAAAAAAGCCCTTGCACACAGTGGCATTTTCTCACTTTCCATTTATATGAATGAACAGATCATTAAGCAGTTCATTAAATTCAGGTTCAGTGGCATGTATTCTGGTCTGTGTTATATTTTGTTTTGATACCCTGACTATTAATTTGGAGTCTTGATCAGTGTGAAATTTTGAGACAATTACGCATTGTGGTTGCATGATGACAATGAGTGATCCACAGGCTGTGGGTCTGTCACTGGCCTTCTCCTCCCGTAGATGGTCATATCAAGGCAAAAAAGGAAAACTTTTCACTTCAACAGTGACAGAGACAAAACCTTCAGTGTGAAGCAAGCTGGAGCTCGATATCTGTTCAGGAAATAGAAATAGAAATTTGTGCTTCACAGCTTTTCAGATTCTTGTGATGGAGTCAGTGATTGGATCTTCAGTTACACTGTCGTAACAGGTGCCAATCAGCCACAGGCTAAAAGAGGCCTGATTGGCATCTTTTAGAATCCTTGTGACTGTGGATCTCCAAGACAAGGAGCAAAAGCTAAGCTCTATTTCCAGAAAGTGATGTAGCCCTCTGTGGGTGTATGGAAATAAAGACACTTAGCCCAAAAAAAGAGTGAAACTACTACACCAAATTTAAGTGCTTTCCCATGTAGTCTCCAAAATACAGACGGGGCCTGTGGACATTAAGTGCTTGCTACTATATTTGTCACAGGAAGTGTTTTACAGCGAGACTCTGTGAGATGGAAAAGTTGCTAACCTGGAGTTCCATGCTTCATGTTCATTGTTCATCTTTCTCAATTACTGTTTTCTTACATCCAACATCTGATTCTTTCGCACGATACTGACAGCACAAAAAAGGTCACCTCTCCCGCCTTGTTAACTCTGATAGCCTCTTGCATGATAAAGAGACTCTCTGGCTGATTGAGCTTTAATGTTTCACAGGGGTCATCGCTCAAATGCGTCCCTACACTGTAACAAGGGTTTGCTTCATTCAGCTCCTCAATGTAAATCTTAAAAATTGGCAGAAAAAAATTGCTCATTTCTAGTCATACGGAAGTCGTTCAAAATGTTGTATTCTGATAAGAGCAGCCTACTTTTAACATGACAACTGTATATTTTTTCGCAACAGTAGATTACTAGTTTGTTTCAAATATCCTACTTGAAAAGTGTACATATTGCAAAATACCATTCATATTTTATTTATTCAGTATTTATTTCAGTTATTCTGGAAATATATAATCTTACAGTAATTTCATATCTACCCAAGACAAAATATCTTGTTTAACCCCATATATGTACAGGTAGTATATGTATGGGGTTAAGTATGTACAAGTGAGCTACTGCCATCTTAATTGTAGGAAAAATATGCTTTAACGAAAGAGTAGACAAAGATCAAAGAGTTTTATCTATGATACTGATTCTGGTAATGACTAATGTCTCTGTCCTGAAAGAAAAACACACTGTGTTACTCGAGTGTTCTTTCATTATCAATTTAATTATATATCCATTTATACTGTTGGATATTTACTGGAGCAATTGGGGTTAGGTTCCTTGCTTAAGGGTCCAACATTAGTGCCCTATCTGGAAAGCAAACTCAACACCTCTGAGTTGCAAGACCAGCTCCTAAACCATTACACTAAACTGCTGCAAGTGCCGGTTGAAGGAGACAACAATTGAAAATATTGAAAAATTTGATCCACTGAACTGTTTTTATTGTAAGTATTATGATGGTTGTGCAGTTTTTCATGGTAATGTTTTGTTGACTTTTGTTAGCTCTGTTTTGACACAATCCATAAATATCACAATATATCCACTCAAAATTTACAAGTAATATGAATGCAGCTGATACACTATGAATTATATTTGAATAATATTACATTTGATAATAATAAGGCAATCAATACTGCAGTCAACACAAAAGAGTTGCAGCACTCCAAATCCATTTCTCAAGGAAACACATAAACTTAAAACACTACTGCAGATTTATTTCATGGGAATACAAATATGCACCAACTGCATTACCCCTTAGCTAAGCAGCCCACAGTTTCAAGGGATATTTTGCTGATTTGAAACTATATTTCTATCTGGCCAAAATGACATATTACAGGAAATTTAAGATGGATATCCTTCATCTCTATGGTTGTGCTTCTTGATGATGCCAGGAAATTCCAATACAAATTCCACCCATGATAGATACTCATCATCCTAAACATTCTAACATCAGTGATTTGGTATCCTCCTTTGGTGAACAACAACACTTATATCATTGCATTGTATTACTGCAATAGTACTCATACATGTTGTAACATATTTATTTTTAATGCAGCCAGATATTTAACAACACAATTTAGCTGAAGCACCTTGCTCAAAGACATACCAGCAGACCCTCTGTAAATTTGCACTAGAGGATACTGCAATGCAATATGGACTGAGGATGTGGACTGTTTAGAATACAAATGCTTAACAATATAGGTAAAGCATTCTAAAATCTAGGGCTTGGTGAATATCAAAGGTGTGTGAATGCTCCATTTCTCTGTGAATGTGTTACCTCACAGATGTCCTTTAGGTGTTTGATGTAGTGTCTCTCTGTGCTCATGATTTCGTTGATCACATTGGCCCTCATTTGGTCCCGGTTCTGAAGCGGCCGGCCCAGACAGAGGCAGTCATTTCCAGGGTCCAGGTGGCCGTTCTGTACCTCGCTGGTGCCTTCCGCTGGCTCCGCCGCCCCATCCTCCTGATTCACCCATAGCTGGCAACATCAGAAAGCACATGTGAGGGGAGCCACAGGAGGCGCTGGGAACAGCATCATTACTTAGCCCCTGGCATCACAACGCCCGGGCAGGCTGCAGATGCTGCTACAGCGCTGAAAATGGTGGATGGCAGGAAAGAGAAATGTTATTTTGTCAATAAATTAATGAACAAATGATACCAAGAAACCCATACCAAAAAAATACAAAGCACATTATTACAATACACATATTCCTTTTAAATTAATGGAGAGGGCATACATCAGGGGTATATGGAAATGTAAAAAGACTTTCAAGAACATAATATGTATGAAAAATACACAGGATACAAAAAAAACATCAAATGTATGCAGCACATGGTAATTATATTTTATTACATATTGCATTCTGAGTTTACATTATGGTGAGTTCTGGCTGGCAGTCTTCTTCCTCCCCTCACCAACCCCTGCCATCCCATACTACACCACTTTGTATAACAGACGTGTCACGGACAAGCCTTTCCCCCTTTCCCATCTCTTCACCACATTTCTGAAACGCTACGCTTTTACAGACCTGGCGCTCCACGCCAAGCTGTGTTCAGTGCATAAAGCAGTGTAAAGAAGCATCACGCTTCCTGACGTGGGACTCTTCCAGGCCCCTGATGTTAAGGCACGGTGCATCAGGAAAGTATGAAATCAACAGAAGAATATTTTACTCATTTTTTGTCTTGCAAGGAAGTAAACATCAAGTCAGATTCAATTGTACTTTGTCTGCAATTCTAGAGACTGCAAATTAAGATCAAATCGAAGGGGAAAACATGGCAATTGCAGAGGACCAACAAATTATCATTCACTGCATGCAACATCAACACCAGAACAGTCTCCCCACAGACCCCCAGATTAAACATGGGTAATCAATATCAACACAACAAGCCCACATTGTCCTCTGCATCTGATCTCCCTCTTCATCCGCAATCACACGCCAGCCTTTCAACACACTACTAATCCCAAATAAACCTTGCCAGCAAATCCCCTGTATTAGCCATGGCCTCCAACACATGTGGGGCTCTCTTAATTGGAAGTTAAAAAAGGCTATTTGAAAGGGGGACACACACAAAGACTGGTTAATGAAAGCACTCACATGGCTCAATGATTTTGGGATTATGATCTTCAAGTTAACTTAGAATGCTTAAGAGTGGCAATCATTGTCTTTTCAAAGGTGCACCCAATTCAAATGTTTTGGAAGTCACTTGTGCTGTTAGAGCAGTGATGCGGTACAGAGGAAGGCTTGCCTACATGCAGTTTTAGTTGTTGGGTTTCTTCAAGACCTTTGATGACCCATGCAGAGGGATATGAGCATTAATGACGTCATGCCGCAGAAGTCATGACCCATGTTGTGTGATGACAGCATCACTGAACTCAACACGCTTAAAACTAGAACAGCACAGTGTAAGGAGCTGTCATTGCTGGTGACCCTTACTATGGCTACGTACTCAAGTAAACTAAATATCAACCTTTTGCAAGGTGCTGTTTGTAATGCACTCACGTCGGGTGTCTTTCTTTCTTAGCATTTAGCACATAATTCAAGCTAAAACTGGCTGCACATGTGTCTTTCATTTGGAGACTAGTCTCCTGGTACTTCTTCCCCCATAGAGCTCATAGAGCTCAACTGCAAACTGCACCAGGTGTAACCTACCAAATATCATCATTAATCAGTCTGAAATTACAGTCAGGGGTTGGTAGACTTTGTAGCAAACTCTGAACAAGAAAAAGGGCAGGAGGAAGTTACGCTGGCCTGAGGATTGTCAAAGGAATTTCAATGGCATTAGCCTAATAAAAAATGTAATGAAGAGTAATCAAAAAACCTTTAATGTCTAGGATATTGAGTCTCTCAAATCATTCAAATGGAAATATCTCAGCACAGAGGACCTGAGTTTCAATGCACAGTCACATAGCATGGAAACTGCTGGATCCAAGAGCTCAATATAAATGTGTGCGATTAATAGTAAAGGCAACTGAGGAAAAGTCAGTTTGTATAATCCTCAAATCTGTACCTAAGCCTGTTCTTAAGAACACGTTGAACTTTCACTACAGAAGAGGATGGTGAACTGCCCTCATACAAGGGTGCATTTCTGCAAGCTGGAGTGAGCTCTTTGGCAATATCTACTGACAAGAGCTTCATAACACTTCGCTCTTCTGATATTATTTATTTTTTCAATTCAAATCCTGTATGAACTGATACAGAATGTAAAAAATTAAAGGGAATGCTGCATAATTACAAAATGTGACAAAGAAAAATGATTTACTGCTGAAATACAAAATGGGACAGACTCCATTCTGAGTCTGTTTTGGTCTACAGAGGAATTTGACATGGTATGCTTGTGCAGTGTCCTCTCAATTCAGCTCTTCTGCATTTTTACCAGTTGTCTACAGAGTATCAAGCACTGCATCAAGCCTAGTCTTGAACACACCAAGGGTCTCTGCCTCTACTGCATGACCTGGCAAGCTGTCCCAAGCATTGACAGGTCCTGGTGTAAAATAAAAACTACCTGATCAGCTCAGAATATGTTCTCAACTAATTTCCATCTATGCCTCTTTGGACTGAACTTAATAGATGCGAATCCACTCACAGATGTGACGACCAAACTAGCGTTGTGACGTAAGGTCACATGACATTAGGTCACACGGTGTGAGACAGCAGCGAGCTCCCCCTGCCCAGAAAGAGGGACCTTTCACTGGATAAATACCATATCAAAGCAATGGAATTCATCAACTGTTTCTTACATTGATGACATCATTCTTGTTGTTAGGGCTGTAGCTAAACAGATTGCAACTAGCATTCTCTGCTTACTACGATCACATTCCCTTAACTGTCTGCTTATCTACTCAACACACTGAGGGCTACATATTCCCGTGTGTCAATACTTCCATTCTAATTGTATGGGATCTGGCCTCCACAGAATGAGTGAACTCCAACAGAGGTCAGAGGTCAGCCTAGGTAATAGACAGAAATCCATCTACTGGACTGATATCCCCAAGGGGGGGCATCAGGGGACACTGAACAAAGGGTGCACATTCAGTACCACAAACAGCTGCATGAAAGCACTCCAAAATGGAAATTATGCAGAGCTGAACACCCACTTGCAGAAACGCTCCCGGTGTGGCAGAGAATGTGCATGCATTAAATGTGCTGCTTCAAGAAAAACTGCACGGCCAGCCGAAACTGAGTAAGAAAATAAAATAAGAGCCGAGTAAGCCAGGCAGTAATGATACGAGAGCTTTCCCTCCTTTTTGGGATCATGGGCCATCACCCCTCCATCACCAGCAAAAAGCACGTCCACTCTGAAGCACAGATTCTGATGCATTCTGATACAGCCCTCCCCTTCCTTCTGCTGCTCAGTTGGCATGGTTACCCCATCTCTTGCCAGGGTTCCAGGTGTGCTTTCGTAAGTTCTGCAGCTCAGAGCTGAACCTAAAGCAACAGTGAGCAGCACAGTTCCACCCTGATGAACATAACAGCATGCCGTCTTTAAAAAAAATAAAAATACCAAAACAAATGATACTGCAACAGAGATAAAGCCCACCCTTTCACACGTGGGGGATACATCATTAAATCTTATTCTGTGCACAGACGGTTTGGGAACAGTGCAAAAAGGAAATTACTCAATTTGACAGGAAGCCTCAGGAATAACTGTAACATAATGTAGGAATCTGCTTAGTGAAGCTTTTTTTCGTAACAGCTTTCCAGGCACACACACGGATATTGTGCACGAGTTTATCCATAAGATGTGTATGCCTTGTCAATGATATCTAAGCTACACACAAGCAGATTAAGCTTGCTGCTAAAAATACCCCAAAAACATTACTGACAAACGTGTCTTTCACTGTCAAAATTAAATATTTAATTAAAAAAATCCCAGAAAATTCTTACAATGTTATAGGCATATTATTAGTGTTGTTGGAATAGTGGTGAATTTGAAGTTGTGCACTTGTGAAATGTGGCAGTTTGGAAACACCTGGCTATGATGCCACATTTTCATGATGCCACATACATTTAAGACCACATGGTTTTGCAGTGGCTTCATTTTCTTCCACCATGTCACTATTCTGATGTCTCAAATTAAAGGTAGCAAGCATTCATCATATTACCATATTATTATTTAACCATAACATTATCATTATATCGTATCAAATACATACTCACAACAATTCACTTTATAACCTTAGAAGTATAATTAAATCAGCACCTCCATCTAAGACAAAATCAGTCTGTGCCCATGTGAGGGGAGAAGTAGAGATCAAAGGTCACCATTCACATGTAAACTAATAAACATACAGAAGGCTCTCAGGCCTACGGTGCTGAAATTTTTCTCCTCCTCGCTAAAACCTGGGATATGGCATCTGGCCCTGCCTGAAGCTGCATGCATCCTCCCAATACCCACAAGCCCTGGCGCAACACATGGGGTCAAAGGTTCAGCACAGTCCAGGGCAATAAAGCGTTATCCAGAGCGGGTCCTGTGGGCAGTGGAGCTCTTCCATATTACCTTAAATACCATTTGACAGGATATTATGAATGCATACTGTAAAGGTATGAACACCAATGGCCAAAGATGTGTAGACGGTACATTCATGAGACTCATCAAATGAGAAGAATAAAACCAATACAAATGAAATTATGTTATAATGGTGTGCTTGTCATTGATAGACTATAGTTCTCATAGGGCAGAAAACATAAACGCTGTGACACATCACATCATATTACATCACATAATCTCACTGGAGAAATTCTACCATGTATGTCCACTAAAATATTAACACAAAATGTAATGTAACTTCACAAACATTAAAAGTAACATAAATATTTATGTCTTGAATGACTCATGTAACATTTATTATCAAATGAAACACTAAATGGAAAAGGTCATGTATGCTGTTTAATTTCAGTTTACAGTTAAATCTGCTTCAGATAAATTAATAAAATTAAGACCACGCAAAATCTCTGGAAACAAAGCCACTGGCAGATATGCGTTGTTGTATTTCTGTATGTAGTTATTTCACTTCAAGCATTCTCTGTCTTATCAAATCAAGTCAAATGTCAGAAAATGCATTAAGTCTTTAATCCACACAACTTAACTCAATAAGTAATACATGTACAGAATCAAGGTTTTCAATTGTATACGTATAAAAAAGGATCCATTTTCTATGGTAAACAACATCGAGAAAAAATGTACGAGAGAAGCTCAACAAATTAAATTATTATTATTATTATTATTATTATTGTTATTATTATTTTCATTATTATTATTATTATAATACATGAGAACTACATGAGTAGTGAGCTGTTCTAATGGAGAGGTCATGGGAGGGTCGGATGCTCTGGAATGCTTGTGGATGTGGACATAACGGTTGCCATGACGAACCTAGTGGAACGTGATGATTTATGGCCAACAGAACGCACCTTTGAGGCTGTGTTTTGGAACCGTGGAGTTGCTATGGGGTTGATATAGAATACTTGTTTTGTTTGAGGTTGAGGAGGGTGTGGTTCAACCTTAGAAAAGAACGACAAAGATACAATTTTGTTCATAATCTATCATGGAACTATGGGATATGACTACAATATAAATGGAGATGGAATAGTGGTGAGAACACTGCATTTAGGTAATGTCCCCATAGAAAATTACAACAGAAATAAATACATTTTAAAGAGACTATTACAAAAAATGTATTTGCATCCAAAAGACTCAATTTTTCAGCACAAAAAAGCACAAAAACATCTCAAGTCCCCAAAACCAACTGCATGGGAATGAAACCAATGTAACTCCATGATTTTCTTAATGGCAACTGCAATCACTTCTATCGTCAGAATTACCTTATTTAGAATTCTTTCAATTTTCTCTAATTAACAAAACTACCACAAAAATTATTTTCTGCCCTCAAATGCAGGACCCATTCCTAAGATGTGATGGTGGTTCATGTAAGCGATCGATGGACAATGGCGTCAAACCCTGGTTTCTTCCTTCTTTTCTGATCCTTTCGCTGACGCAGTGTGATGAAGTATGTTGGATGATGATGAGGGAAGGTTTGGGGCTCTCTCACTTACCCTCACAAAGCTGGCGGGGAACCATCCCTCTTCATCGTCGATTTGTCCCCACCACCAGTCCTTGTTGGAAGCATCCAGGACTTTGATGACGTCCCCTGCCTTAAATGCCAACTCTCGGTCGGCCATGGTAACGTGATCCCATACTGCCTCAGCGCTGACGATTGAACCTCCGCTAATCAACTGAGAAGGGGGAGAGAAGAAAAGAGTGTTTTGAGTCCACAGCCTCCCTCCGTGTTTGCGCTCTCTCCCAGAATGTCTCCCACAAGAGCACTGCTGAAGCAATAATCAAGTTAGGGCCGGCATTGGCCACAAGTTGTATCCTTTCAGGGAGGGGGGAGAAAAATGACTTAGCAAAGCTATATGGCTATGAATATCCTTACTGCAATCCTGGCAAAATACTAGCAATGCTGGTAGCTTGAAAGAGAAGGCTGTTGATCTTGAAAATAGAACACAATTTGGAGGACTGAAAAATGCAGACATGGAGGTTCAAATAAATTTAAGCATCAAATGTGTAAAATACAATGGAGGGTCTGTTCACATCAGTAATATAAATGTAATACTCTGTGTATGCAGTAGATCAGTAGGAGTAAGAAGGTTCAGGTTTCTGCTGTTATGAAAATAAGTTTACATTTTAATCACTGTGGATGTTTGGACATGTACACAGAAAGTGATAACAAAACAACAGTACCAGATACATCTACAAAAAACTTGAGTGAAAATATCACTGAATTGGATTTTTTAAAAATAACTGCGTTGACCGAACCTTGGTGGTAAAAACAGGACTCAAACACAAATACAACAGCAGTCTGACACAACACTGTCATCTGCAAGAACAGACTGTGATTACGAGCAGCACAGATGAATTTATTTGAGTTGTTCTGCTGCACTGCTGTACATAAATTAGCCAGGTCTGTTCCTACAGAGGACATTAAATGGACAACTACACATCATCTGGCAGACTTCCCACTCAGAACCATGCAAATGAAACTATAGATGGTTGGTTATTATTAGATTACTGGAGGTTATTCCTTATGCACCTTTCCCATTAAAAATGATTAAATAAAGATAAATTCAACAATGCATTATTGACAGCTACCATTTCCCTAGAAACAACTGCTACAGCCATGTCCAAAATGTTAGGTCAGCCTACTCTTTCTGACTAAGTACTGGTTTTTGTGTGCAGATGTAGTTTATCTTGAATTGAAAAGTAGCTGAACATTTTGCGACACAAGGACAGGCAGTCCTTCTACCTGAAAAACGCGTAAAAAATGTGGTCTTTCTCTTCAAGACCAAGCACAAACTCATGGGTCAATACAGAACCTGACAGCCTCTGTGTGAATATGCTAATGAGACCGAAAGGCCTTCACATTAAGCTGAATTCCTTGTTCTACGCTGAGGAACATTTCATACTGAAAGCAGTGTTTTCAACAGAAAAATAAATAAACAAATAAAAATTCTACTGATTTATTTACCGGCTGCAAACAGAGTAGAATACCTTGGTGTTCTTCATGCCCAAAGACACACCAACACATAGTAATTGTAAAAAAAAGCACTCTGATGGTCTTCTTTCAGATTCATATTTCTTGTTGATGTTTATTCTTGTATAAAATGCAGTTCACACCAGAAACTCTTGATTTCCTACCCCTTCCATTTCCCGATCATATGATATTTTAATTAAATCACATGCACCTACTTGTTATGCAATTGTTACCTGAGGGCAATTGAAATAAAGTTTGCTTTAAAAAAACTCTGTTCCTTTTATTTTAATATTCTTGGCCCCTACTCAAAAATTGTACACAAGTGCAACTTCACTGCAAAAGTGTCTTGTGTAAGGTAAGATACTGTAGATCTAAAGCACATCCCAAAAGGATATCTCCTAAAATAGACATGTTTTATTTTTTTTCTGTGGTGCCGCAAACATTTTCCCCTGACAGTCAGGATGAAAGTAACCCTAACTTAGCAGAAAAGGTCAGAAATACATTTTTAAAACTTTCCTAAATTTTTTTTAAAGATTTAAGACATTTTCCTCAAGTGCAGTTACCATGATTTAAAGCCTGATGTCCTCGCCATAGAGAAAGGGACAGCCTAATGAATGAGTTGTTCATCCTCACAGTCTGAATATGGCCTGTTCATCCAGCCTCCATCCAGCGCCTACATACTGTAGCTAAGCTGTATTTATGGAAAAATGCAATTACATCATGAATCCAGCCTCTGTGATCCTGTGCATCAATTAAGAAGCAACTAGTAGTCTGTTTATTTAAGATTAATGAATCATAATAACTGATCTTCTTATGCAGTTATTATCTAGGCAAAGCAAAAAATACACAGGGACATAAATAGCATAATCATACTGCTCTGCCCAGTTAGATATGTCACAGCAGTACTGAGGGATGCATAAAGTCCAATGTCCCTCCTACACAAGGCCGACAAAATTCTTGAAAGCATGTGAGCCCTCAACCAAAAAGCAATGCAATTACGCTAAAATGGTTTTTCTGATATTGCTGGCGAAAGTCACATGAAAAGTCGGTCAGCGTAAATTATCTTGACCGTGTCATGAGCGTCCAAGCGTGTCAGAGATAATACAACTAGATGGGCAAATCGAATTACACGATACATTTCCACAAGACCACTGCAGTCTGAAATGAATCCGCATTAAATTCACAGGGTTACTTGTGTGTTAAATCTCTTTGTAGTTTTGCTTGTCACACTCTACTGGAGAGAGCTTTTGAGAGGCGGGGTTTCTTTGAGCTGGTTTCTTTCTAACTCAAATTCCTGGTGATCTTGACAGCTCTTTGCTGTCACAATGCTGTCACGTAAAACATACTCTCCCACTCAAACTTGCTGTCAAACCCTAAAAATGCAGAGGACAACACAGGTTCTGATTTTATTTTTCAATATCTACTAAGTATAAAACACAGACAAACAATACTGACAAAAACCTTTGATTCTCAAAAAAATAATATTCTTTAATCATTTGTTTGAGTATTTTTGTCTGAGATTTATGTACCACAACATACGAGTGGCTTAACAATTCCTGTCAAAATCAATGATACACAAACGACAAGGTTATATAATGGATTGTTTAACACAAAGTCATATTAATGATGAAACATATGGCAGGCCATTTGATAGGTTTTTAAATTGTTCAAAATGGCACCTGCATAAGCTTCAACCTTCAGCCAAAATAAAGCTAAATCCAATTCCATGCTACCACTAGCTGGTAACTACATACCACCAAGATACTAAATATAAGAAACAAAGTCAAGCAAAAAATGTTAAAGCTGTTGAATATACTGAATATACTTGCAGATACTTGGCACCCAACCAGACTACAGGGGTCATGGAGCATAAGAGAAATACCATGAATATCCTGCAGGGTAAGACTGTCACAACAAATTCTTTAATATATACTGTTAGGAGCATTATTCTGTTCTGAACGTAGGGCTTAGGTAGGTATAATTCCTCCTTGCAAAACATCAGATCATTACCAACACTTACAGGTATGCATATAAGTCAATGCATAGGACAAAAGTGGATTCAATCAAGGCCTACAGGTAAACATTGACAAACTCCAGCGGGAAGCTAGGAAATAACTTGTATTATAATACAGAGATAACATGAATGTACAGATAATCTGATTACAATGTAACGCCACAGGGTTACATTTTGCCAACTATGTTTTTATTACATAAACTGCACCACGTGAATGTGAGGTCTTACTTTTTGATTCATAACAATTTTCTAAAAAAAACAGAGGCCAGATTCTTCACATTTCATATGTCACAAACACAAAATGATCAACAATGGCAGATACCTACATACTTATCATTCTTAGTTCAGTCATCTAGTTTACAGATCCACCCCATTTCTGTCAACATACACAATGCCTAGCCTCCCTGTGACTCAATCATTGAGTTTCCTACTGAAAACAAGGAGTTTCGAATAAAAAAGGGGCAAATAAAAACCTCTTGATATCTGTACGCTAAGCCTGACATTCATAACTATTTTTCACTGTATATAAGCAAAGCAGATGATGATGACTGATGCAGCAAATATTGGCCTCTCCTGGGAGCCCACTGCACTCTCTAGAAAGCAAGGCCAAATGAGTATGCTGTGTGCTACCCAAAAAGAGATAACTTTAAGGATTTATAGGAAATCACAGAACAGCCCTGTGAACCAGCATTTACTGACCAGCGAGAATCTGTTGGATCTCTCTCTCTCTTCGCTGCGCTGTGCTGGCATAGTACCTTAGACATAGATGAAAATAGACCTACATTTTCCATTTTGGTTAGTGGAAGCACTCCAATATAACTACCAAAAATACTATGAATAGAAAATGCGTTTTATTACTGTTTACCAAAAAAAGAAAATATAAAACATTGCTTAACAGTGTTACACTCTCGATCACAGCAAATAGAGACTGATCATGAGCACTCGTGGTGAAATTTTTTGGTTCTTTTTACTCTTTCCTTGAAACAGAAACAAACCTAAAACAGAAACAAAAAGTAAAATCTTTGTTGCAGTTATTTAAAATGCAATAGAAGATACATGTTTACATTTCTGAAAGATCAATATTGAGCTGATAAAATTACAAAAGTGAGTGTCACATTTCATGCACTACAGAAACTGATTCTATAAACACCTATCCAACGGCTATACTCATGGAGGAAATAAAGCACCGTAACTCTTGTAACAGATTTTTGTTTTTCTTCCTTTCCCACTCTCTCTCTCTGTTTCTGAGGCTATTGCCACATGGCTAGAAAAACAAACACTTTCAATGCTACACAACAATGTCCATGGAGGCTTTCTCCTTGTTTCTTAGACATGAGCTAATTCTTTTTGTTCTTTCCCGCAGCTCTATACTATATCTAACAGAATTGCTGAACAGAATCCGTAGCATTGGCCTGAATATGTCCAAATCTCACACACTCATTTGTTATACCACATTCTCCTGCATGTTAATGGCCATCACCTCACACACACCATCAATACATGTCCCTGGTATTTTCAGGCTCTGTTACTTACTGTACTGTTTTAATTAACTGAATGTATGTACCAATGAATCATATACACGTCCCTTCACCCCATTTTGAAGATCTGAAAACAGCAAAGAGAGGGAAAGAGGGCGGCGATTGGCTGGGTGCATAGCTGCCATTTTACACCAGAAAATTCACTCCACTGGGAAAACTCAGGAATGATTAGATTGTAGAGAAGCATAACTTAATTTTTAGAAATGGCTAACAAACAGATGGTAAGTGGGTAGTAAATTGGTAATACAATTTTTCTCCTTAGTTTTGGGTATGCCACTTGTCTCAGGAAGTGATTAAATTAAATTTAATAGTCTAGGTGGGACTTCAAAATACCAATGGATACAAACATACACACAGAGTTGCAGGTGTTAGGGTGCCTCTGTACTGTTGCTTAACACCAGGCTGTTGGGACTGAACACATGTGTCCAGTGTACAATTTCCATTTTAGTAAAAGAAATAAGAAACCAGGCTGTCTTTACCTGAGGGTCAAAAATACCATGCTGATAATGAAGAGGGTCTCTTCTTTCTCAAGTCCCTTGACAACTGAATCATCTCCAGGAAAAATCCCCAAGTACTAATAACAGATACATATAACATAACACGTGTTATATGACAAGTACTGTGTGTAAGATGAAAATCAGAATCCAAAACTCAGTATAAATTCAGTATAATTTTAAGTATTAAATTTGAATACTGTTGCTGCACATCTCTAATATCAATGTTATAACCTGATGCTAATTGAAACATTACTGAAGCACATATTGAGAACAGAAGTGAAAATAACAAATACTGTATGTGGGAAGGTTGCCAGGTTGTGTTTAAACAGCCTGCAATGGTGTAGTGTGTGGATTATGTTTAAAAGGAATCTGGTGACTTTGTTTACATCTAATAAACAGACAAACAGGCAAGACCAATTCATTCATTCATGATGACTTTTCCTGACCAGGGATATGAGGGATGGGACAACTGTGGGAGCTTTCTGGGAGAAACTACAGGAGAAAAACGAGACAACGCTAAGAGACGACCTTAAAATACGGCAGAAACCCAGGAAAACGGGAGAGTTGGCAGGTATGCTTCAGCACAGGCCCTTACGGATCAGGGCACAGACCAGCGGCTCAGACTCCTCCCCTGCACCTGGGGCAGGGGCTGGGGCTGGAGGTGCTGGAGGTGCTGACTGCGCTCATCACACATCCTTTTCAGAGGTGTAATAAACCCATCACAGTATAATGGCAGAGCTGGCATTCACATGGTCAGATTGGCCTGTGGTCCTCCCAGGGCTTAACTTTACCTGGTGATATGTCTGTGAGATAATGCTTCATGCACTATCCTCTGTGACCATGGTAGAAGACTATGAGGTGTGGCTGTTAAATAATGAGACTAATGCTCAAGAAAAACATGTCTACCTCAAGCAATGAGTGATAGCGAACTGAAAATGTGAGCAGATTGAAACTTTCAGGGGTTGTTTATGCTTGCCCATTGGTCAATGTATACGACATTGTTTGCTCATGCATGCTGTGGTTCGACTTACATAAGCCCAGTCTCGTTATTTAACAGCCACACCTGGTAATGACCACCAATACTCAGGACCGGCTCTATCTGTGATCTCCCTCTCCTGCTATTCAGGGACTGACAGGTATTTCATACACACTACACACTAAAGAATACCGAGACAGCTATCCTGAGAGCTTTTAGGCTGGACAATTTTAATGGGATTTTACTCCAGGCATGATAGGACAGCTGTAAGAGCCACATGGGTCATCTTGTTTAAGGTACTGCCAAAGTTTTACATAAATGATATAAGAACCTCAAATAAATTACTTCATTTAAACAACACCGTGGAGGGCCTTAAAGGGCCACACCAAAGGAATTTCTGAGGAACTGAGCCAAGACAAAATGAAAGAGAGATGCAGTTTTTTGGAGAAGAGGCTAGAAACTGCATACATTCTCAGTTAATACGTGTTGCAAGAAATTGCATAGCCTATCAGCTACAGGATGATTAGGTCCCCTCATGTACAACAAATACTTCATTTGACCAAAATATGAAGGTCAACAAACATACTCTTTCAATTGGATCATTAATGACCACTGTAAGCCACAGTGAACCTTGGGTTAACATCTCTTAATAGAAGTCCTCTGTAGCACAGGACACTGGGGCCTTTACTCAGTCCAGACAGAAGGAAACCTCTTACCAGCCATCAAGACCACTTCTAACAGCCATTTTGTTTTCCCATTTCGCAGCCCAGTCAAACACTAACCACTGTCAAACTGATATGTTTGACAGCCAGTAGGAAGTCCCATTAATAAAATCCTGTACCCTTTTTATTGAGGTGTCAAAAGACTAAGACAGTGGGTTTGAGAGGGAGGGTTAAATAGCACAGGGAGAAAAGCTGTCCCTCCTACTCTATTCACGAATCCCCCTCATTGCTCCTCTAACCTAACCATGCCAGAAATACAACACAAACATTTGTGGTCACACCACGTGAGCTAGGGAAGACAGCCAAGTATGGCTACAGCCAGTTACATTGGGATTAGCTATAGTTCCTATAGCCAGTTTCCAATGGAAAAAGCATACATTGCTTGCAGTTAGAAGTCAATGGACCAATGCAACTATATAATACATATTATACTGCAGATTTGGAAATAAATGTATACAAAATTTGCACTGCATCAAACAAAAACTAAGGGCTGAATCCAGGTATGTGTTAAGTACATTTTCCACATAAAAATCAAGCTTATAAACATCTCTACTACAAGGAAAATGTACTTAAGCAGCACATAACTCAGGTCTGGATTCAGCAGTAAATGAAAAGATTTTTGCTGTGTGACATTGTGCATTTTTAAATTTTACATTTAGTTACATTTTGCACCTCTTGTAACTCCACGCTGAGCCTCTGCTGAGCCTTACACTGGCAGCTGTGTGATGTCACAAGTGTGTCCTTCAACACCCCCCAAGCCCAACACCTTCAAAAAGCAGTTCACCTCCAAGGAGAGAGGTGTGTCTCATCCACTTCCTCCCCACCCCTGGCAGTGCGTTGGCACAGTGTACAGAGAGCGTTACGCACATGTGGGTCACACGTCAGCGATTCCCAGCTCACTCCCGATTTGTCACGCTCACGATTCCCACCCCACCACCCCCGCCCTCTAACACCCCCATCCACCCCCCCCCCCCCACCACCACTTCACACACCTCGGACACCGTCAACTAGAACCGTGACCTCAATATACAGAGAATGAGGGAAAGCATAGATCTACTGCTCTTTCTTCAGTTTCTATTTTTTTCCAGTACGAAATGAACAAGTCTTAGTATAGTTTTGCAGGTGGTAGGGGAGCTCATTAGACAGCATCTGCTGCTGAGCATCATTTGTATTCCTCTGAAGAGCTTTTCTTATCCACAGGCTCCTTCTCGGGGCTGCTCAGAAGGCTGCGGCCTGTTCCCTAATATTCATCCACACACAGCATCCTGAGGGGAGCCCCATTCCAAAGGAAGAGCTCCTGTGTCACCCCCCTCACAACCGACCCCCCCCCCCACCCCAACACACCCACCCAAAAGAAACTGGCACAGGCACGCTTTGGAGCTGCCAGCACACTCTCAACGTCCTGATGTTTTTCGATACAAAGCATCTTGTTTAGTACTACTGATCCAAGCACAGCTGGGTACTTGCCCAGATCTGGGGTGATTCAGCGTTTCCTCTTGTTATTTTATCTGTCTAAGACACTTATTTTATGAAATGTTATTTTATCCCCCCCCCAAGCTTCTAAACAAAAAGCATACTCAGGCAACCTCATCATGAACTACATTACTAATTATTATGTTGTCTGAATTTATTCTACTACTATGTTATACTGCACAACAGCTCGGAATTTGTCAAAAAAGGAAAAAATAAATAAATATACAAAAATTTGGGGGTATGGCATTCATCAAAAGTGCCATACATGTGTATGCTTCATACTGCCTGATTTATATTTAATGTTAACTCATATGGATGTACAATATTTATGGTACAAAATATATTTAATGTTTGCTCATGTGGATATGCAATATGCATGATACATGACAATGTGAGTCATTCCAAAAGGACATGGGCAAACCTTATTCTTTATCTGTGTTTCTGCTCTGATTGTATGCATGTCTTTCTCTCAAAAACACAAGGCAAAGCTCTGGTGAGAGCCTGAGGTCTTTGAGCTGCAAGCATGTGTGAATGCAAACATATCATCTTTGTAACTTGCTGCATGACTGCCCCATATTCTCATACACAGACACAACATAAAATATGAAATTCTTCATCATATTTCAACAGGTTTTTCTTTAGGCTTCCTTCATGCATATAAATGTAGCTATTAAACCTTACCACAGGACAAGAACACCACATGTTATATGAAATGCTCTGATGTCATAAGCACTACATAATAACACAATGCTTTAAGTAAAATTCATCATAAAAATAGGGCTCATCAGTAATAAATAGGGCATCAAGATGTATGCCCATAAGCTTGATACAGTTTAAGTTCAACAGTTCTCTAAACCATTAGCAGTGCAATGAAACTGTGCAACACAGTCCAGGAAATTGATGGCAACACTTGAACAAATAGCCCCAGTCAAAGAATCAACAAATGCTCCTGGTACAGCATACACTTCATATTCTTTGCCTCTTCCCATCTAATCATTTTTCTTGTTGGCAGCATTACACAGGATATTTCTGAGGCCATTTTTAAAACAGATGTTTTTTTTAAGTGCATTGTGCCAGATGAGAGTTTCTGATCTTGTGTTGAGAAGTGTACAGATATACCAATAACCCTATCACAAATGTGCTGTAGTAATTGCTCCACTGGAGGACAAATAGACCAACCTTTACAAGGACTGGTCTCACAGTATCTGGTCAACAGGACCCGAGCTGTGTGGCTTTGGCTCTGTGTCTGTGTAAGTCCTTACATAAAGACACAAGGAACCGGGCAGCCTTAGGTTAGCAAAACATGTCAGCAATATCTGAAGATATCTGTGACTGGCAGCACAGGTTAAAGAAATAAAACATCCAAAAAGTAAGTGTTACGACCATGGCCAGAGTCATACCTGAAACTGTATGTAATGCTACATAATTGCACACTTTTATCACTTCATGCCACGTCCACCCAAGATCTCTTTAAATAAACTCAATGCCATCAATCTGCAATATTCTTGCAACTGTGGCACAACCCACCACACACAGTCTAGATATCAGACCTATATCACACTGAGTTAATGCAATATCCACTCAATATTGTACTGGATATAGCACTGTTAGGGTTACGGTTAGGTCTAGGGTTTGCTTTTTCTAGCATGTTCCATCACTGGTTTCTGTGTACTCTAAAAGCATGCAGCCCAGTCAAAATGCCAAAAAACAATAAACTTCTTTTTAAAACAGCAGCATAATCTTTGTTTTTGACACAATGCAACAGATGAACTTACTTGTGCAAGTTCCACAATTTACTTACATTAAACACCCTGAGATTTCAGGAGGTCTCATTTGTGAATGGATATTGCTTAAATGCTTCTGTGATGTAAACTGCAGTTGACATAGAAATTTTATTGCATAACTTCAAAATTGCATGTGATTACATCATGTAATCTGTGTCTGATATTTTATTATATGTAAATCACTCATGTAACATGGGTATTAGAGGCAGCTTGAGAATAGCTGCACAGCCCTTTTTATCTTCTTCAAGTTTATTCTTAGGCAATTAAGCCACTGGCCAGGCAACTACCATTCAGCTTGGTATAGCTATTATCATATGCAGATCCCAATCGATCGGTTGGAATGAAGTCAATAAGGCCCCAGATACAGATAGGAAACATAGTGGCACCTACTTAGTAGGTAATACTCCATAAATGTAAGCACATTTTACCAAAGGAATCTTTCCCTCTCCTTCTTCCCTACCTGAAGTGATTGTTATGGTGCTAAAATGGCTGCGGTGAATCGCCTTGTTAGTAGGAGTGGTTGAGGGGAACCCCACTTGCCAATCACTGGTGAGCCTTAAAAGGCACTGCATGAATGCAAATCTCCCCTTCCCTTTTTGTAATCCTTTTGTGGTTGCTGCTGTTGTTGTTGTCATATTTTAACTGCTGATGTTAGTATTATTTTAACAAAATTGTGTGTTCCGATATAAGATGCACATGTTGCTTCAACATGAAAAATTATTGGCTACTGTAGTGCTGACAAAATGACATCGAGTCCATTGCTGTGATTTTACAGTTTAAACAACAGGCCACTGCACACTTCACACTGATCTCCTCAGGACATTACACCCCATACACTTGATGAATACAGAGATGGAGACAGCCCACACAATCTCCAACAATGGAGACACTGTGCTTTCCACACAGCAAGCACAAGTCTGTTTGTATATTGTTGTACATTGAGATTTGGAATGCACAGGGCTACTAAATGTTTGCTAAATAACTCAAGACATGTAAGATAAGTCCTTAATTATAAGTAAAAAAATTGTGAAGATAAGTGATGATTTTTATTTTTTGTTATTAGAATATATGCGTCAGAAACACATATAATTTCCACATTTGATAATACCTTAAAGTATTCAGTACTATTCAGTTACAAGCAAAGCATATTTTCAGTCAAGAACTGAACAATTCTACAAAAAACAGCACAATGTAAGTGTTGTTCTCTCCATTCCAGTTCCATCCAGTGTAAGGTTGACATCTATAAACCAAATGATGTCATCAACATCCCATGAGACTTTTCTGACTGCAAGTGTAAAATAACTTCATAACCACTCCACAGCAAAGTCACCAGAAGTCTCAATATAACACCACGCCACCCAACCCATCTAAAATACAACGTCAACTACTGTGGGGTTAATACGATAATGCAACAAGACTGTCTTTCACAGACACAATTTCACCTCTGGGCAAATAGGGAGTTTTTGTGCATCAGCACCATGAAGACCCTGGCAGGCACTTTTCTGTTATGTGGAAATGATGTCTATGTGATCACTGACGGCAGGAATTCATGCAGCATTAGTTTGTTCTGAGCCAGTCTCAGCCCCTTTACAAATGGAAATGTTTTCCCTCTCTGCTCTCCAAAGCGAATCCCAATATTCCTCTGCTTCACTGAACAGGTCGGGGAGATTAACAGGTTACATAACCAGTCTTTCAGAGTCCTCCTTTCTTAAGGATCATGAAAAATGGCATGCACTTGTGCAAAATAAGCAACTACATCTGCACCACTACTGCACTCAGATGCAACTGTGCTCTTCATTCTCCATACATTTATTTTAAGGAAATTTCCAAAGTTTTACTGCTTTCATTAGGTTGATTCAATCTGATCAATTCCACACCTATCTTTGGGTATACTCAACTAAAAATGCAGAATATTTCAGTGCTCCATATTTAACCTGCTGCTCCATACTTAATGAGCAGCAAGTTCTCCATACCTGTGCTGCCACAGTGCTCATGCAGTAAACAAGGGGCAGGATATCATGATGCTCCGCAAATATGATCAATAACGACACTACTACAGAAAACCCCTTTACCCCAAATGCACACATACACAAATGCAACATGTATGCATGTGCACACGCACATTCACACACACTGGAAAAGTCATACAAAACAATACAAAAGAGTGAAAATACTATGTTTCAGTTTACTAAGCATGCACACAAATACAAACACCAACAACACATGCGCACAAAGAGTCTTTTAGGTGAAGGCGAGGTATGTTTTTTTTTTTTTTTTTTTTTTTCAAAAGGTAATGCAAATACAAGGGCTAATGGATAATACTGCTTAAGAAAACCCCCCTACATGCAGCAGGTATCCCAGCAACACAGATAAAAGACTAAAGTCTCTGTGAATATAATGTCCTTACCATAACAGTTGCAATATGCACAACTATTCAGCAGTAATGTCTATACATTTAGTCAGGCAGGCAAAAACTGAAGGCAAAAATATCTTCCTTAAAATGAATTGTTGTTCAAAAAAGCTCATCTATTATTAAGCAAGTTGTTTGGCGAAAAGAGAGCTCTTTTCAGCATTGCAGATTCTTGCTGAATCTCTAGCCTGTGTCTGGCAAAATGTTATGTAATAGGCTTATACCCAGAGTATGAAGGCCAATCAAAGTTGCTTTGCTTCAAGCCAGCAGGAAACACAGGCAAACACACTCATAAATGTAAAAGCATAGACACATTCTGCCACTGCATTTTGCTGAATCTTTGAAAAGGAACTCCTGCTAAGAAGGATCTGAAGACATACTGAATTACCTTGAATTACGGGAGAGAACGCGAAAATGGTAAACACCAAAAAATCTCAGAAAACATGCATCAGCCACCCCTTCCCCCCACAAACACACATGTTCTCACTGTTGCACTCAAGCATGACAAAATTGAATTCACCTTTACTACATGTTCTAGAAAAAGGGTATATTTAGCACCACATGCTACTGCATGTGACACCACCACTGCCTGCATCAAATATGCATGCCTCTCCTTTACTACAGCTATCCGTTGTGCCTTCAGCCTAACAAATCCATTGAATGGCCCTGACAATATGTATACAGACAGTTGCAGAAAAAATGGAAATATGCTAAAAAATAATTCTAAGACATCATCCAACAGAGACTCTTCAGCTGGATGTTGAACAGGTGTAGTCTCTCCTTTTGACAACCTACAGGCTTTGTTTCACAATTATTTTTTCCAGTTTCTTTTTCCTACAAAATTCTTTACTCAGCCATTATTACAAGTCTCTTATGTGATTAAAATATGTCTCAACCACATTAAGAAATAACCAAGATATATTACCTATCTTTTCAAATTCAAAGAAAAAGTAACCTATGTTCCTTAAACACTCGTGTCTATACGGTAGCAGAGATGTGGCTGTCTATCTGGATAGCAGTCAAAATGAAAATAGTTTTCTTCACCACAGATGTAAATTACGATTAAATAAAATGAACACCAAACTTGACAGTTTTCACATAAAATACTCACCATATTTGGAATTATAACGATTAAAATGTTTTTGAGATGGCTGTAGAGCAGCGCTGGCGCTGGCATTGTAGCACATTTATTATAGTACCATAAACTTGCTACGTTGCTAACCAGAAACACCCCCGTACACACCCGCACACGTTCAATATGTGTGACAACTCAAAACACCCCTTTTTGACGGCCAGAAACATCGTTTGTCCAAATAATTTCATGTTGTTAAGCCGTATGAGCATGATCAAATGGTAAATAATACCCGATATCATTGTATTACTGTTTTTACTGCCCAACATAATGGCTACCCAAAATTAAAATCGCGATGTTGTATTGCGGCCAGGGCCTAACTTAAAATTGCAATTTCACAAATTAGGCAGACAACAGAACATGTTTCGTTTAGGTGAATAGACTAATCATGCAAACCAAATCAGCATCATTATATATAATCACTTTATCGCATAACGGCGTAAGGCCGCATATTTTTGTCATTTCATGCAGTAAGTCTCTTAATTCAACTCACAATTAAAATAAATACAAAATGAAAAAATCGTATTTGCACACTGTAGTCTACATACAAACGAATCAACAACACAGGGTGGAGAGATAGATAGAGGAAGAAACACACGATAAAAAAGGTGCGTTATGACAGCTGTATCACGAGCGAAACCTTATGTATCTAAACAACGACGACCACGACCATCACCTACGCTTACAGACATATTAGAAAGACAAGACAGGACAAAGGATTTAGGGAGAGATATAAGATACCAACGTTATTCATATCAGTGTGTGGCCATGTCGGAGCGCTGGGAGTCCCCCCGCTCTGAGTGAACGCGCACTCGCTCCCTCACTTCCACTGTATAATTGCCGTATGAATCTCAGCGCAGGCAGGCAAACACTGGCCCGAGCGAAAAAAATCCATTTACCGCGAACCCAAGAAGAACATTAAAATGACGTTCACAATCACCAGCACCACGACCACGGTAAATACAACCACCGTTTGTACGTCCAAGGTCATGGTGCAATGCAGGAGACTGAAATAATCACGGTGTCGGGCTGGCAGGTTGTTTTCAGTTGTCAACCTGGGTTCTGTGCAACTGTCCATACATCCACCATTATAATCATAAAAGGGAGGGAAAAAAACAATACCAACAGCCTTTTCTGTTCTTATTAATCTCCTCTTCTTACTCTTTTTTATCGTAGCTCATGTTTAAAGCTCGCCAACAGAAGCATCAACATCCTCACCATCATCATCATCAGATTCAGTACCGTTAATGTCTCTTCGAGTCTAAACCCGGCGTCCGCTGGTTGCCCGACTCGGGGACTGAGGCGCAGTGAATACTGTAGATTACAGCCACTGCGCGAGCCTTGGCGTGCACTACTCTGACGGCAGCGTAAAGAAGCTGCGGCCGCTACTGCATCTCCCTGTGTGTAGCAGTGAACAGCAGCCGAGGCGGCCCCTCTTGAATGCTAATAAGTAACCGGCAGCTAGGCAGCGAGAGAGAATCAGCCGTCAATCATACAAAAGGAAGGGGGAGTCTTTACAATTGCAGAGCCAATATTTAGTCATCAGGCCGAAAATTCCAAACCTATTAAGCCATTCAGTCAGCTTTTCAAAGATCTAGCTGGCAACAGCAACAACAACCACTATACCACAATAATTATTATTCTTATACACATAAGGTGTGTTAGAGCACATTTTAAACAAGGAAACACAAAGTGCAAAATTCTGAGTTGGACAGACAATTATGAGTTTAAAAGCAAACATGCAATATTAAAAACATCAACGGATATAAAATATTCATAAAATACATTAAACAATAACATTTTTCAACTGAGAATTAATTAACAGTTTCCTTTTGTTCTGCAATTTTGGAATAATGGAAGATTCAGTTTGTTCTGCTTACCTGAACAACCTCATCTCATTCTCATTGGCTGACAGTATATTAAAAGATTGTACATTTTTTAATGTGCGAATACATTTAGATGTAAAATCTACATGAATTATCATTATTATTATTATTATTATTATTATTATTATTATTATTATTATTATATGGAGGTTAAAGAACAAATTAAGATAATATCAGCCAGTGGCATATGCTATGTCCTTTGTGATCCATTGTTATGAGTATAGCCATGGTTATTATTTTTAATTAATGACATTTCATGAGTTATATTCACCTTATATTTGACAGCTGTAGATGTGTATGCATTTCTGTAAACAAGACATGTGGAGTCAGCTGATGTATTGGCTTCCTGCACGCACATTGTTTTCTAGCCCTTGCATCTGTCACTTCTGCTCCACAAATATCTGGAACTGATTCATTTTTCCAATAGCAGTGATTTTCACTGGCTGGAAGGAGCATGCATGCACTTGCATGCAGAAACACACTCACACATTTACAAATATGTGCCTGCACACACACACACACTCACACACACAAACACAAACACACACATACACAAGTTCATGAAAGCGTGCACACACACATGCATGCACAAACGTGCACACATCCATCCAATACAATGGGCATACAAAAACTCATAAAATACACACGCGCACACACATACACAAACATGTATTTTCTTTTTCATTTAGTTTGATAATAACTGCATCTACCAAAACACAATGTGTATATGAGGAACAACCCAGCAACCCAATCTTGCATTTAAAACATTTTAAAACACAGTTAAAGACATATTTTTCATATGTTGAGAGATGCAATTTAAACATTAACACTGCTCCAGAACACAAGGGCATGTTATCAGTTATTTTTTGCTGTTTGCAGTTAGTACCATAACCAGAAATTAACTTTGTTCTTGTTCCCAAGAAAAGTTTGATTAAATAAAGTAAAACATGCAATACATCAAAAGTACTGTATGAACCCCAACCACGCAGCAAACACGTATCATCCAAGCCTGAAGATGATAAATGAGCATTGGCTTTGAACCAGTAAAATATAAGTTCACATACACTGCCTTCCTACAATTCACGCTTCATACCTTCACCATCCCTGTTTATAGAAACATTTTAATTGGATGACTTTACTGATTCCACAGTCACTACCAAATATGAGCATTTGATGGAGGTGATATAAAGAGGTTATTTTTGAGCTCCTTTTGCTTAGTCATGGCAAAAAAACTAATTGGGAATGATTCATTTCACAAAGGAAGGTAAGAGGGTTAGAGTGACAATAGTTCCAAGAGTTCAATTCACTGAAGAACAGATTAACTTCTTTCTACTGATATTTCATTACATTATAAAGGGATTCTTATAAGGTTCAAAGGGGATAATAATGATAGTTTCACACAAAACATCTGAGGGAGACCAAGACAAGAAATGTTCATCCTGCTCATCTGTGGTAACTTTCCAGGCATGATTTACCATTGATGATGTTGCTATTGCTGCATTTTAGACAGTGATTGGGAAGAGGAAAATTCAATACTGCTTTCACAGATCAAATCATGTGTGGCATGTGGAAACAGATGATCACTCACTATCAGACAGAAAAAAGTTTATCATGTCTACAAGAAAACCCTTCTGTGACCTTTGGTCCGAGGCTCATCATGGTCATCCTGTTGTCATGGCAACAGCCCTCCAGTCCTCTTATAAATACTGTACACCAACAGGAGTTTACTATATTTACATTAATGTTAACAAATGAAAAAAAATCATTCCTATCATACTTCTTATCATTATCCCTACCATTTGTTTCTTTATGGAAAATGCATTTTGTTAAGTGCACACTTAAAAATGCTACCAGTTTTAACTATATTACCTATATAGAAAGTCCCCTCCAGCATAAACTCTGAAAATAACTTCCCAGCTGTTTCCTGAAACCAAACAGATGTTTTTTATTCATTTCTAGTAAAAAAAAAAAAAACACCGCCAAATCAAGCAGACTCCACACTGCCCACAAATGGTTCACACTAATCTCCACTATAACTGGCTGTAGCAATCCCTACATCCGAACTTCCCAGAAATGTGATGTAAAAACTGAACATACTATGGCCCCAACATCTGGTCGTAGCCTGTAGGGGTATTTTTTTTCTGAACAATAATCATAACCCTAATCACTGATATTATTTCACAACTCAAATTGTGCTTCTCAGTATTGTTTTGCCCAGGTTTAAGATGAGCTGGTGGTTTCTTGACAACAGATGTCTGGCAATGCATGTTTCCTGCCAGTCCATAAGAATGAGGAAACTGAGCGTGAGCACTGCTGGGCCAGTGAGGCCGCTCCGGCCCGCCAGGTCTCCATTTTGACATGACAGCTTTCGCGGGATTTCTCTAGCTTATCAGAAGCAGGGCCCATGCATCAGAATGTGGAGAGATCCTTTCACCTGTGCCCAAAGGCTCGTTCTGAACCCCACATCCCCTGATTAGGAGCAGAGCTAAAGCAGCCATAACCCCACAACTGCTGAACTTGCTGTTCAATTCACGTGACTGTTTAATATTCATTTTTAGAAAATATAATTCTATTTTCAAGCTCTGTATGACCTTTTTTTGTTTTATGAGAAATAGTCAAATGAATGTGATTTGGCTTCTCACCTGAATAAACTCCTACATACTGCAAATCTATAATACAGTTACAGGAATAACCATACAACTCAACAATAAATTTCAAATTAAACAGTCTGTCAGAATTCCATTGATATTCATACTGCTGACCGAACTGACACATACTAACCACTGTCAACAAACTTTAAACCACTTCAAATACTATTATATTTGTGGTCCAGTCATGGCACTTAAGTGGACTTCAGAACATGGTATTGTACATTTAGACTCATAGAAGTATTATTTATTTTCAGATAACAGCCAAAGAGACATTAAGCATCTTACCAATCTTGTCAATCTAATTCTTCAGCCCTGAATGGTTTCTTGATGAAGCAATGGACAAAATTGTGATTGATAGATAAAAGCAGCTATGAGAGGAGAAAGGGATAAAAACAGAGATATTACAGCCCATGGATTAAGCTGGTTTTGTTTTCCATGTAAATCATCGGTAGGCAGAAGACCATCATCACTAAACCCTCCCTGACATGCACAGATGAGGAATTAGGTATGTCATCTGCAGGCACTCGATGGCCTTGTTGTCACCAGAGCATAGTTCAAAGGTCACAGAGGAGATCAAAAGCATGTGGTAACCCTGTTCAGTTCTAACATTAAACTCCCGTCTGTCCAACCTGATTATTTTCTATTGTTTATCAGTTTATGAGCTGGGATTGGCAGGGAGGGGCAGAGAGGCAAGTGTGAGTAGGGGGGAGTGTTTGCTGGTTATTCAGCAAACTTCAGAGATGAGGATAGATTGGATGAGCCTATGAGTGTGTGGGGGGCGGGGCGTGATGTCTCCCAGGGCGATAGCTAGGACCACAGCTGTGAGTACACTGCACACCAGCAGGGTCCATCACTGCTGGGCTCCAGGACTGTGTGCTCAAAATACCATAAAAAAAACAAAACCCTGTGCAACAGGTTCCCATTACCCTGGTGAAGGTCTCGTGTCCCAGATAACAGTCAGAAGAGCGGCTTCATTGACTGCCCATGCATGCTGCACTCTCATACCACTCATACAAACCCAGCTGTGGCTGAAAACTCACAAATCCCCTTCACAGTGCAGCAAGCTGCTGCTACTCAGTGTGGGGGCTGGGGTTTTCATCCCAACACTGGATGAAAATGGTCTACAACCAGGAAAATTTTGAATTGATTTGATATATCAATAAAATATGGACCATTTCTGAGGAATATATCTGTGGATTTGCCAATATCCACTAAAACATAACAATAAATATAAAACCCGATTCAACTTGTGCAGATTAACCAGATCTAGTACAATGGTCATTTCATCAGTCAGGATGTCACTGAGAAATGTGAATTGCCATAAGATTCAAGAGAGATCAACAGAAAGAACTACAGTGTGCGGTCTAATTTTTATATTTTACAGAATCCCGTCCATTAGTAACTTAACACATAGATGAGTTATTCAGATACTCAGGTGTTACACATTCACTTAAACATATATTGCAAGATAAGTGTTTTACAGCTTGGGGTGATTTAAAAATAGCAGGTGATTGCATTTGCATAATGTGGCTCATCAGGCGGGCTCTACAACCGCTCCATTGAAAGCGCAGAGCGCTTGCCAAGATGTCTGTTTCCTTTTTGCTTTGCTGAAGTCTTTCTCTGACATTACCTCACTGGAGCAGAGGGGGTTCCCTTTCCACTGATATCATCTGTGTCGTTAGTAGACACCCCACAGATCAATAATAACACTGCCACAACACTCACACACACACACACAAGCAGATCATACATGCCTCATACATATTCCAGACCAGCTGTGCACATTCCAGGAAAATCTAAATACAGATCCAATCCAGTTTACCTTCCAGCATGTGTTTCCTCTAATTTAAACTGATGATGTAACAGCTTAAGTTAAAGACCAAAACACTGTAAAATCAGTTTAGCTTTCGCTGGGGATATAAAGATTTAACGCATGACAGAATGATCACAGCCATAATGTGCTCGCATCCCCAAAAATGGTTTCACATTTCTTTCCCCTGAGAAGCAAGAACTCTTATATAAGTGCTGAATTAAACTCAACATACTTTCCCTCTCCATGGTACCAGCTCAGCTCTTTTGTGACATTTAGACACCAAAAGGTCACATCTGAAATTCTAAATTTACAAAGAAGACCGGCAAATGCTAATGCATTCATGAATATAAGTAACAGCAAAGGGTGACTTTGTCAAAATGTGTTACCTCTGAGGAGACCGCCATTGGCCAGGCAAGGTTGACCAGTCTTGCCAGAGAGCAACTTGTACATGGTGCCAGCACAGTTATACTCCTGTCTTTTATATTCATCTCTCAATGGAAATTTACCATTAGACATGAACTAATATATAACTGAAAGAAAACAATCACAAAGGTTTATTGCAGTCCAACTTAAAACTGCTGCTACAGGAGCATAGGGTCATTATGTAAGTTTATAATGTTTTTCCTTAGTAGTTGTTAGGTCTCCATTGAACATCCAAGCCTTCTACTGCCTTGCACAGTTTAGCACATCTTTACCAATACATTACATAACACTACATTAATTCATTTTAACTGTGCATTTATTCAGGGCAGCTTACATACAGTAAGATTGCATTTTTACATATCCACTTACTGAGGTAATTTGGGTTAAGAACCAAGGGCACTTGCTCCAGGGTACAACAGCAGTGCCCTTTCTGGGATTTGAGCCTGTGACCATCTGGCTGCATGTCAGGGTAATTAACCCCTGTTCCGCACTGCATGCCTGCCTGATGGAGGCTCTGCTCCGGTTCAGCTGGAACCTGTGCAACGCAAAGACGTCATGCCAGGTAACTCTGCATGATAATGTTAGCACACCTGCTGGCAATGTGCACCTTCATGGGAAAAAAGGAAGTTCTTGCTCATTGACATACAGCATGCTGTGGCAATGGTCTTACCTCCAAAAATATTCCATAAAGCTTGTTAAGAAAAACCACAAAATTGTGAAGACATGTTCATTCTGGTGTTTCCATGTGTAAAAGAAAAGATGTTTACAGCATTCATTTCTTCCAAAAATGTTGTCATGTATTAGAGGTATGATTTTTATCATGTTGACAAATGTATAGTAAGCTCTGAACTGTAACTTTGGGGAATGGTAAAATTTTTTTGGACATACTTGAGATTTGTTGGAATACTGGACATTTGTCACAGTCTTTTTCATAGAAAATTCGAGAAAAACAAGAAACTCTGAGCAGCAAAATAACACTTCCAGCCTCGGGCCAAAGCAAGATGAAGAAAAGTACTGCCAACATTCCTTTAGGCACAAGGCCCCTAATTGCTAATTAACAATCTGCCTGAGTTAACTACAATGCAGAGCTATTCTACATGCAGCTCACATCTGAGCAGTCTGGAAAGGTATGTGAAAAACACAAAGATTGATTTAAAAAATAAATCACTACATATACAGGTAAATATGTGACTGACGATGCTGAGGATATTCAAAACATTACATTTATTTCTTATCAATTTAATTAACACATTTAAAAGGAATATACAAGCTACACTTACTGTAGATACATCATTCATGTTTCCTCCTACAGAGTAGTATTTTTGTAAGATACAAATGTTACCCTGTTGTATCTGTTATGGTAGTGAAAAATGTCCACAAATGGCCTGAATATCCACAATTAAAAAATACTCTTTTCTACATCTTTTCTATATTCTTTATAAAGAGTATAAATTCACTCATACAAAGACAGTGACTATTGGAAGTATTGTCCAATAAAGATGGCTTGAAGACATAAATAACACTCTGACTCTCAGGCAGCATGGGCAACATAAACAAAAACAGGAAAATAAGACTACAAGAGAGGCACCTTCTCATTTCACGCATTCTGATGGGCGAGTGCTCACACTCTCTCCATACCCCCAACTCATCAACCCCCGATTATTTTGCACTGTATGTGCTTGCCTAAAATATATCTGATTCAGCCACACCACAGTTAAAACAAACAGGCCCCAAAGAGCAGTATAGCCTGTACCAGATGTTTTGAGGAATAAGAATCCATTGACAATTCAGAAGCTGAGTCATGCTTTCATAGACTTCTGCAATTTCACTGTGAATTAATTGTGTTCAAATGAATAATAAAATCATGGCATTAAGGAGTTATTAGCTCAAGTGTTGGGACTGTGCCGATGGGTTATCTTACCTGTGAAGCTACTTTCTTACGTGTTCCAGATTGAGATGACTCATCAGTTCTACACAGTCCAAGCCTCTCGGTCCCACACGGTTTTATAACACAAAGGACTCGAGGGACTGAAGCAGCGTTTCCATTTCTCTTGAGGATAGTGTGTAAAAATCAGGTGACGCAGAAAGCAACACTCCAAAATGGAGGGGAAGTCTCCACATCTGTCAGTTTGCCCTTGCAATTTAACAACCGTTCAAGGTGTTGTTGATGGAGAGGAATGAGGCTTCCCTGATAAGACCCTGGCACAAGACGACTGGAGTGTCGTTCACAGTGGCTTTGTTTCCCGACAATGAGGGAGTAAATGAATGCTGACATGACCTCTGATTTAAGAGCTGCTTCACTGATGGCATAAGTCCTATCCTTTTCCACATCTTTTCCTCACAGCGTCCAAGACACCACCTGTTCCAGAATTCCTGAAAGGAGCTTTAAAAGACATTGAGGGCCCCAGTATTAATTATTATATGTCAAAGCCAAGTCTATTGTGAAGAACTGATCAATATATGAGACAGTGATTAAAATGGTTTCTTTACCTGTTTTCATAAATGGTTCCACTTTTTCATGTCAATCACACTATCTTTGACAACCATACATGATTTTATATATCAGCTACTTTGACTTAAGTAATAGAATGTTACATGGATATTAGGCCAGTCTGAGAACAAAATGCTTCTTTTCATGTTCATCTTGTTCAGTAACAGTATGCCATTTTCAATAACAATAACTTGAGTTGTCTTTTGTCCATGAAAACTATATCTCTCCCAAATTATCAATCAACCTATAAAAAAACGTAATACATCCCAATAATTGTAAACTGAAGCCCAAGCAATTACAGAACGCGGACGCAGATCGGGTGGAGAAATGATGCGGAGTCAATTAAACTGAGATCTGCTGTCGACACAAATGATGTGCGAAACAAATGATGTGCATAATCCGAGGTGCTGTATGCCCATTGAAGCTCATGACTGCATTTTATAATACAGAGATAAATGCTGCTCCCTATTGTCAAGGTATACTTTCACATCTACTTATCTATGAAATATTACAAAATCAATAAAAATGAATAACAATCTTGCCTTCCAGTATGTTCTCCTTGAAGTTATTGAATTGCCCTGTAACAATGAAGTGCAGATGTCTCATCCCTGTTTATTCCAGAAGTAATGACTCTGTAGGCATATTTGTATTCAGCAGAACTACCCTCAGTGATCACATACAGCTATATAACAAATAAAAATGTATTGTTTCATGTGCATTCCAGAAAAAAAGTTTCACATTAAAAGTAAAATGTTTGTAACCATTTGTTTATAAAATTGCCGTTATCCACTGACACTACACACGTTTGTTATTGTGTATTTTGTAAAAGTGGCAATACTTCAAGAAAAGGTTTTCACTTTACTGGGTAGCCTTGAAAACAGCCTCCAGAATACAAAATATCCAAAAATGCTGTACGATTCAAACAAAGCAGACGTGTCATTACATATATCATAATGATGTCATTTTAATGTCTTACATCATTTCTGCATCCCTTCCTGCCAAACAGTGTTTACCATTTATAGCAGTACTTGGATGACTGGCCTCTATAAACACTGCCTTAAGCTAATAAGTGATGCAGATAATTATTATAATGGTTTATAACCAACAAACATCCTTTGCCACTGTCACTGCATAGAAAGACCTGCAGTTTGTACAATAAAGAATCCTTTTGTGAATATACAGCCAGTAAGAACTTGTTTTTTGCTTATTGCCTTAACAGCTCTCCACCCTGGGATACGAAGGCAATTCATACTTCTCTGATGGCTGCTTTTGTGACAATACTTTGAGTCCCTGAACCTGACAACCATACTACCCTGATATGCTGGAGAGGTGTACTTTAAGAATATTCTTCTCAGTAATTTTTCAAACAATGGCTGCCAGGTATTAAAGTGACAGTTCAAACAAAAATGTTCAAAACAAAAAAAACAAACATTCCCCTTTTTACCTAGTCTATATACTTGACATTGTCTGCTTCTCCAGGCTCTGAACTACTGGCTTGTGAATAGAAATGAATGCAAGTCACCAAAAACAATTGGAAGGTACCTATGAATAAGCTGAGGCTTAAATATAAAATTTGAACTCCATATTTTTCAAGTGTACAATAGGTCTTCACAAGTGTTTCAGGTTTCCATACATTAGTGCCATTGCTTATGCCTCAGGAGACTAATATGAGCTAGTTATCAAGTTTATTATGAGTATAGGGAGAAAAACATTTCTGCTTGGTTCAAACAAGTCAATGATTGACAGGTGAGTGTATATCCATCCTAAGGGGTTGCATGAAACTTCATGTCAACCGTCATTACTGAAAAGTATTCTGAGGAATTTGAATTATCTATAAAATTCAGTAATTTTCTTGAAGGTAGTTTATAGATCTCCTTCTCTAACATGCAGAGCTACATTTCTGGGTAAAATAAGGAATAACAGGTGGACACATGTGCTGGGTTACTGATAAGCCATAAATGAGAAATTTACAGGAGTAAATGAGCATTCCAAATTCTCATAAGGCTGAATAGCCATATCATTTTTTTCTGAAATGAAAATAATTTATTTAGATATGTGGGAATAATTTCTAAAATTATTTCCATATTGCTTTTTTGCAGATAAGGGCTGGGATTCAATCAGCACTTGTCCATAACTTTTATTTACAAATGAGTGACAGTGTTTGGCTTTTTCACTGCAACAACAGTTTGGCAAGTAAATTTTCATGATTGGTGAATTTGGCAAACTGTGCTGGCGAAGATAAAAATGGACACTTGCACTTAGTTGTGAGCCAAAGTTAAGGTCAAATGTTGATTGAATCCTGACCAAACTTTACACAGTTCTGTGAAAGGGTTTTTTTTTAGTATAATAATATCACTAACAATGTGATAACATGTTTTAAATGTCATGTATTGTAATGGAAACTAAGCTACAATTCTAAAAGAAAAAAACTATGTTATGACTGGCTGCAGCAACTTGCTCTCTTTTCAGAACAGCTGTTGAATATTTTATTCTCAAAAGTTGAATTCATCTATGGTTATTTCCCTTCTAATGAGGAGGAGCAGGGGCATCAGGCCTTGTGGGAGTCTATGGTGCATGTCTTACAGGATCATGTTTACTCTTTTGAAACCCGAGGGCTGTGCGCTGCCTCTGCCATGTTATTTGGCTCTGGCTTCTTTACTGAATTAACCTCTGTCCCCGTCACAGCAGAGACACGCCACTCGGATTCTACCCCCGGGAGTCTTTCCCCATATTTAAATGTCTCTAGAGCGAGATGAATATGTGCTGTTCTCCCTAAGAAAGAAAGAGAAAAAAGAGTTCCTGTAATCTGAGCCATCATTATTCTGAGGCTCAACATCCCCACACATGCCTGTGTAATGAGATGCTTAGGACAGCAGAAACAGAACAGTCTTAATCAGCCTCGACTCCTCACTTTTATGGGCTTTTGCCAGACATGTGAAATGTCTGTGTGTGATTGACATAATAAACATTATTATGATAGCATTGATTACTATGGTCTGACACATTTCCCTAAATGGGAGAGGCACTATTTTTCTCTTTTTTTCTCTATCAACATCAACAGTGGCTGCCTCCTGATAAAACGTCCGCCACATGTTTTCTCTCAGTCAGTCATTTCATTTGGTCATGCAATAGATGTGCTTACACTGCAGGGAGCAGCCAAAAAAGCTAAGCCTTCTGTCAAAAGTAATGGAATAACACTTACTTACATGTTAATAAACAATTAAGGCAATTTTGACTGAGTTGACCATATGTAGGCTAAAATATTAAGTAAATGGAAAATGATCAAAGCAGTTCTGACTTGATTTTAATTGCTTTTGATATATATATATATATATATATATATATATATATATATATATATATATTCTATTTCTCATCCCATTGTCCCAGAGATGCTAGCAATTTCGACCAAAATTACCATTAGCCTGTAAATTTCATTATCTGGTCATTAATGTCTAGCTCCCAATCATTTTATTAGCAGAGCTTTGCTGTCAAATAGAGATAAGTTGAACTCCTTCCAAAAGAAGCAGCCATCATCACTCGTTTGAGCTGAAGACATCCCTGAGAGTGACTCCTTGCATCCATCCGGTATTATGTAATTACCAACCCGGCTAATTAGTTTCCACATCAAAGGCCGGCACTGACTGACGTCAGCAGCACAGAGACATATATTTCCCATGAGTAGTGGGCTACCCTCAGTGCATCCAGGATGTGTATAAGATTTCATGCCTAACTGTCGGGGGATGACTGTTACTTCTCCTTATCGCCTCGTTTACCAGCCAGGAGCTATCAGTCTCCCTGGCAACCAATCCAAATCCACAACCAGTATGTTTGTCTCCAAAACTGCAAGATTTTGATGTGGGGTTAGCAGTGCTTTTTATTGGTCAATGGAACAGAGTTTATAACAAGAAGGCCGCAGATTAAATTCTGGGGTCAGGAACTGCCATCAAACCCTGCCATTATTTAGTCAGTATGAATTTTTTCTGCCAAAATTTGGCTGCAGAACTGGATGAAACATAAATAGTGAACTATACATCTATGTCCAGAGTTCTATAAACTCCAGCAATTCACAGCTGATGCACCAGCAGAGCAGACAGTAGTGAACTGGGGAAGGGTTGCGCACGTTATTTTTAGGCAGTTTCAGACGGCCTACAAGGCCCCAGGGCTGGAAGCAGGAAGTTGGTGTGAAAGAGAAGACAGAACTGGAACAAAGGGAGAAAAAAAAAAATACTTGCTGTGAAGGGAGGAAATGGGTGGGGTCGTCTACCCCAGCAACTCTGCCATTATCAAATCACAAGTGAAAAATCAAGTAGCTGCACGCATGCAATACTTTTCAAAGTAACTTAAAAACAGCCAAATTCCCAAGTAGTAACACCCTGGCCTGGATTCAATTAGCATGTATCCTTAACTCTGATTAACAAATAGATGTATTTTATCTCTTTTTAAAACTAGCCTGGGAAGTTCAGCAATCACTAAATTAACTTAGCAAGAAATTCTTCTGAAGGGAAAAAACTTTGCATATAGTTGTAAGTCAAAGACAAGGTCATATTATGACTGAATCCTGGCCTGCATCACAAACTTGCCGATAGGTTTTCGTTCACCAGCATGAACAAGGGGTTCGTGCAGACTCAATGAGCACTTTTTCCCAAATATAAACTGAAAAAGAGAAAGAGATGCATTTAGAGGAATTAACAATGTGCCATTTGTTTTCTTAAACAATCCCTCTGTTGTGTCCCCCCCACAAACTACCTACATATTGGCCGCCTGGAGTTTGGGACTAACTGATTTCTGGCACTGAACTGACATTAGTGCTACCATCCACGTTATGTTTAACTGTCTTGCATGTGATGCAAGACTATCCTTTGAAACCATAATTTCAGTTATTCACTTACCTCACATTTCATAGCCTTTATGTCTTTTTTCAACATGGTAGCTAATGTTGTCTTTCAAGGTAGCTACAGCCCTTTCTGTATTGAAAATCTGTCTTTATTGCAGAATGTCTGTGCTGACTGGCCTTTTGCCTGCCTTTTCTGAACCTAAAAATATCAATGTTACTTCCAGCAAACCTATCTAAAATTTAACCTTAAACTTACATACATGTTAGTTTCTGTGTTTGTGGTAAAGTAGCAAGCTACATAGTTAGAGCTAGAGTGTTCATAATGTTGTCTTTGCCTTGTGTTCTCCTTTAACTCACGCTGCAGTGCTCAGCACCATTTCTACATCAATATTTATTGTTTTCAGGAACAAGCTACTGCAACCACTTTCTAAATCTGGTGACAATCATACTTTGTAATTGCCTTTCCTGTTTTCGTTCAGGTGCTGGTTGGACAGCAGCCATTAAACATTGTGGTGATAAAGAGGGAAATGCACCATTAAACTAAAATGGCCAGGTGCCAGACCCGTTTCAAATTCCTTCCAAGTTAAATACTACAACCTCAAAAATATTTTATACTGACACAGGTTTAAGGTATGCAAATACGAGTAGGTTAACGATAACTCACTGTTCGTGAAGTGGCTGCAATTTGTTGAATTCATTCACACATAATTCTCTGTGGGTATATGTTTCAGATGCCGTCTGGTCTGGGCAGTGCTGTTTCTCAGATCTGAGGAGCCAGTTCTGCCCCAACAAAGTGGTTTTCATTGCTTGCGCCCTTCCCTATGTTGTGGTGTGTTGGGGTATGAGGGGATGGGGCGTGTTGATGGGTGGAGACTGATCCTAGTGGGCCAAGTAAACGTCTCTTCGTCCCTCAGCACGTGCTGTGCCCGCTGTACCCACTCATGTGTAAAACAACGGCCAGAGATCCAACACACCTGGACCTCAGCCAAACAGCTGGGAACAGTATCTACAGCAACATGTTTATGAGTGCGTCACTGACTGTGTGGGTCACCTGATAAGGGTTGTCTTTGTGTCCTCACTACTCATTTTGAGGACAAAGCGGGAGCCTGCTTTCTCTGGCCTGGCCTCTAAACCACAGAGCGCCAAGCTTGAGAACAAAATTATAGTTCCTCCTACATTTTTAAAAGATTTTTTTAAATGTGCAGTTATTTCTCTGAAGCAAGGGTGTATCTTTCATAGGAACTGTGATTTCAAATGCACCCGGATGGAAAGTTTTGTAAAATTATATCTATGCACTGAAACTAATTGGTACTACTCATGGTATGTCAAATACAGTACATATGTGTGAGTGTGTGTGTATGTATATGTAAAAAGGTAACTACTGCAATGTTAAATGACCTGAAATGGTATGTCAAACACATTCAGTTAGTATGATGGTCTGACAACCTTGGCTGTTTCACTATGGAGGTCACACCATGAAAGTTAACTTAGTTCAGGGTGGCAGACGGATCATTGATTTTTTACAGCCTTTTGGCCATCAAGGTTGGTGACTGCAGCTCAATAAGACTATAATGCAAAAACTTTGCAATGTATTGGGTCATGAAGACAGTCTTTTCCAGTCAAGGGTGTTAAAACACTGCAAATTAAAACTACTGACCATGCACTCAAGGTGCTCGATGTTTTACTATGTTGAGAGACCTAGAACTGAGGGGAGGACAGAGCGGCTGCTATCATCCAGCATGCCTGCTGTCTGAACTTGGGCCATTCAGACCCAATGAACTGAACTGTAGAGTCAAAGACCAATGACCAGCAGTTAAAATCCCCTTCAGAAAGTTAGCGTAAATGGCCGTTACGCTTGACCGGGTGATTCTGCTGGCAAGGCTTTGTTTTATTTCATTATTTATTGGACAGGAAACAGTTATCTTATTAGAGCAGCTGGCATAATATGAATCACTGTCTTTTTTTATTGAGCTTTATTGCCGTTTTGGAGACCCTTGAAGGTGTGATGCAGCGGGCTGCAGATTTATTGTGGTGCTAGCACCGTTGCCTGCGCTGTGAAGCAATCTTGGAAGTGAAAATTAAACACTCCCTTATAAGGGACGGAGGAATAACCTCGGGCACACGTTTCTCACATGTATTGAACCATCATTTTAAACCGTCACCTCACTCACACACGCCAACAGGCACACATACATGATATTGCTGGCCTGGTTTTTCATGTTCAGGTTTCTGTTAACCCTCTAATGCAAAAAAAAGTACTTGACGTCATTTGGGTGATAGAAATGCACCAGAGCAATATTTTGTTTTACCCTGTGGAGATTTTTAATCATCCACCCATGTAAAATTACGTAGGTATAATGACTCAGCAACCATAGTACACTTAAACATATTTGCAAGGGTGAAAAATTGTGATGGAGGATTGACATTGAATCATGAAATTTCCATCCCTGCATAAATACACTCAAGACTGTGGATGGTCACAGCGTGAATCTCTGACTTCGAAGGTTTGGAAGCTTCCTAAGGCAGCCATCAATAAATGTTATTAACAAGGGAAGAGAAGACAAGAAGGCTGAATGTAATGTATCACAGCAGAATAAAAATAAAGAAGAGATATGATGTAGCTGTTGCATTCCTCTTACACTAGAGTCTAATTTTCAGTTTTAGTTTCATGGGCTATGGTTCATTTTTAAAAAGTAATATTATTTTGTTATAATAACATGCCATAAGGTGTCATATATAAGCCTACTTCAGCTACTCTCCCCAGTACCAGATGTAATAATCCAAATAATCGTCTCTCTTTGAAATGATATCAGGTATTTAAATGAGACAGGCAATGTCCTGACCATGGAGAGGAGGCATTAAAGAGGGGGATTGTCTTATTATAATTATTGATTATTAGAGATGTGTAATACACATCACCAAGGTGACCATTAAGGATTTTTTACAATCCAACACATGCAACGAAATGTGGCTCAAGTCAGATTGTAACCCAATTAAATGTGGGGCTATTTCAGATTCATTGAGTTAAAAAGAAGTGTCAAGGGAAGACCGCAGTGTGACCTTCAGCAAACCACGACCTCACCCAGGCACTACAGACAGCCCCTTAATCAATACACGGGCGAGGCAAGCCTTTTGGAGCCCCTGTTTGGCATTAGAGAGCCCTCTCTGTTTGGATGGCATGGCTCACCGTCTGAGGCCAAACCTCGCGGTGACCCAGCAGAGAGAGATGATTTTGCATCATTGCTGTGTGGCTCCAGTGATCGATATGAGGACAGAGATATGGAGCTCTGCAGTATGTAAATCAGGTCGACCCCGGGAGGGAGAGAGTGAGGGAGAGGAACCATCATTCCCTGCTCTCTGCTGCTGATCCCTCACTTCACAGAACGCAGCATCAGCACATTTTCAGTGGTCCAGCCGTCCAGGAAAAAGAGAGCTTCCAGCTGCCTTTATCTGCCTGCTGGTGTTTGTGCCTTCCCTTGCAAAAACTGGGCGGCCATGGGTTATCGGTAAAATGTCCCATTCTCGGAACTGTTTAAAAAAAGCATCGTGTGGTCAACAGGCCAGGAGAGGTGCCAGCATTTCTGTGGTGCACTTGGGACCACTCTGGCTGCTGGTCTAGGGACCACCTAGGAGAGCTGGTAGCCGTAGATATTCCACTGACCTCTATTTTACCCTCCCAAAGAGACATAATTTTGGAGACAAGGCAGCACTACTTCACTGCATCTGCTGCTGAAGTCTCACCTGCTGCTCAAAGGCCACTGATTTTCCAATGTCAGTACTGTGCCTGCACATGACCTTAGCTGTTACTCTAATTCTGAGCAAAATTAAATGCATAGGAAGCCTCAGAAAATATCCAGCTTTACAGAGTGAATACCATGTGAAATCTAAGATGGAGCCTTGTGAAGCAAACAAATAATAATGGCCTACTGTATCCTCACATACTGTACACACATGTACTACACTACAGAGGTTGCAACCAGTGAGACAACAAGATTTCTCACAGTGTGCCATCACATAATCGAGGTCCGCTCTCTCAGTAACATTACTGGAGCATACGATGTGCACAGAGCTTGTCTATTTATAGGAGACAGCCTGCTGTGCCTTCCAGGTTCAACATTTTAAAAATCCTCATCGCAATCCTGCAAAACAGAGCCCTGCACACTGCATAAAACATGCAGGTTCTTTACATCTGTGCCCATAAAAAAACAACAACATAATAATACAAATAGGGTGATTATGCAACAGCAGGAAATGGGGTGACAGTGTCTGTTGAGGCAGCGTAAGCAAATGAGAGGTCAGGTGGTAACTGATACAGTACACATGCACAAATTATCAAAAACCACTTTCTTTAAAGCTCCATAAAGATAAAGAAAAGAAAACCTCATGTGATACACACCGAATGAGTTAACAAAGGAAGGTTAGTGTGCATCAAGTAGGTATTCCTCACATGTCTTGTTGAATATGAATGTGACTGTGAATGTGAATGAAGTGGCATGCTGTGAACAGACGGGCTGTAGCTCTGCAAAAGGGGTGCAGTGTATGGCTATACAAATTTAGCATGTAGAGCTGGAACCAAGCTGGCTCATTAAGCCCACATTTCCATTTGCAGAGCCGGACCCAGGATGGCTGATTATATCCCTTTCCACTGCAAAACTAAAATCAAAAAGGCGTATAATGAGACAGACTGGCACTACAGCGGGAAGAGGGCACTGACGTATGGTGTGGTCTCATTAATGCTGTTGTCTCACACCCTGTTTTACATGGGCTGTACCCCAGTACACTTCCCTCCAAGCTCCATCAGGCAGGCAGATTCAATTTTCTGACCCCCGAACAAAATGTCCCACAGGGTCACACATTAAGTAACTACTGTCTGCTCCATGCTATGGTGCATCTGTGTGCTCTTGACAGCTTTGCATGCCCACATGCTCCCCAAATTCTCTGTCGAAAAATGGCACAGCAAATGTGCTTTGACAGAAAGGCTGCGGCGTTTGGAATTACTGAGCACAGATTACAGTAGCAGCTAATTGGCAGATAGGCCATGTACACAAGCATTCAGATTCAACAACTGTTCCAGTATGGACAGCCGTGCTGGCCAGTTGCCAAAGAATAAACAGCCTCACCACCATCCGTGGGTCTCTGTGTTTGAGTTCATCTTGGATTTAGAGAGGGAACGCTCTGTCAAAAACTGTCTTGGAACAGAGAAACAGGTCGCATTAAGCAGCCAGCTGTTAGCTCGTTGCATCTGCAACAGAGCTATGCTACACAGCCACCAGAGACACCATTAATATAGATGAGGCCTGCAGTGTAGCGCACTGCTCAGTAGCCAGGGGTGTGGAGCTGAGACCACAGGCTCCACAACAGAGCGGCTAACCCTGCAGGTGTTAAAGCAGACACCAAAGCTTTCAAAACACCATGAGTGTAACAGAAGCAAACTGCCATGCACTCTTACTCCAATGAGCCAACCTGATATTTATCTGGCTTTTATTTAGCTTTTTTACATACCCAAAACTGCACCAGACAAACACCACCTTTTGAGAATTTTATAATTAATTCAATTCCTGTTTAAAAAGAGTTGAGGGAAATGAAGGTACTGCATAAGCTTGCTCCCCTGACTAATAAAACAGCAAGTATTTCTACTCCAGTATGTTGAAGGGTGTGACTACCTCCCTTTCTGAAAGAACTGACCACTATAACACTGACGCAAGTGACCTCTGACCTTGTGAAGTTATTCCTCATTAGGACTTGTGGCAAGGCCTAGAATGAGAATAAAACATGACATAACATGCAAAGGAATTTAATTAGGGATAGAATGTGAGAGCAAATCATTGCCCTTAATTAGTTGTGTTCCATAGAGGAAAAACAAAATAAATAAAAAGTATATAAAAGCTTGAATTCATGAGCTAGATCTCTTTTTCTACAATGAGTTGGTTTTGTACAAGAGGACAATATGTCTATGGAGCCCCTGTTGATCTGCAAGGGAAAGTATCTATCTCCAAAACTAAGTGCAGTCAGTGGGACACAGAGTACAAAGCTTAATTCTGATCTAAGTGCTGTGTTGCAATAACACTTCTTATTACAATGATGAATGACTTTCATTAGCATCGCATTCCAGAAAAATTACACAACCTCATCAGCTAAGCTTTCCACCCCTGAAACTAAGACACAGGCAGAGGGTACTGACCGTCTCTCATGCGCAAAGGTGATTGCTGGTGAATAAAGTTCTGTTCGACTGACGCAAAGAACGACGTGTACCTGAGGCCACTTGGCAGGAGTGAGGCTTGTCCTTGTCAAAACAGCAGTTTGCTATTGCTAAGGACTAAACAAAGTCCTTTAAAGTGCTCTGTAATACGACACTGTCAAGAGTGCCATCAGGACTAATCTCTTGCCATTGTTTTAAAATCGCATTCCGTACAGTAACGCGATAATGCGTGTGTCCTCTGCGCACTGATGTGGAACTTGCATTAATATAAGCACTCATGCGTAATTTATTTGCTATTTTAGAGTAACGTTTTTGTATTTTTTAGTGCATATCGTTTCTTTGATTTATTTCACTATACAAAATATTTATTACAAAGAATGCCCTTATGTTCCTATCAACATTTCCACACTGTGGCTGTAGTATATTTGTTTAAAAAGTTTAGAGAAAACTGAAAGTCATCAGGGTATATAACATTATGGAAAATAAAGCCCTTTAAAAGTGTGACCAGACTTGTAAAAGTCTCAAAAAAATAAATCTGACTTGTGGGATAGGGAAATGGGTAACAGCACACAGTTAAATTCTCCACTGTTCATTTCTAATGGCTAACTTTCCTTCATGAAAAATTGTAATTTAGATGAGATAAACATGCTAAACTTTGAGTATAAGGTCATCTGCTGGTATAACATTCATTTGGCAGTCACATCTCACCAATGAGACCTCCACGGCCTGCATTTCAGACAACACGAAGCGCAAATAACCCTGGCATTTATTTCAGACCACCATGGGTCTCCTGTTCCATGTTAATCTGAGAAGAATACATCAGTAAATATCCATACATGATACACAACGCCACTATCCTGGAGTATGATACTCTGTCTCTTTCCATGATCACTGTTTGCATCACTTTTATCTAAGTATCAAAAGCTCTCATAGTAAACACCTGAAGCTAACACTGCTGGTCTGCATTCATCAGTCCACCAACCTGATCCCATTGGGATTCATTTGTTGTCCCAGTTTCGTGAAAAATGTTTTTCATGGACAAATGACTTGCTGGAGCATCTGCTCCTGCAGGTTTGTGAGTGCTTCACCTGCAGCTGGACTGATGTAGATGCTTACAGAGCCACTTCTGAGCTTCGAATCATAACACACGCTTCCAAATGAAACACAGGTGCATTCTGGACAATAACATGAGTAAAAATATGTACGGGGTTCCACAAAAATGCATAAGAGCAGAACCTCAATATAGACACTGGTGACACATCCTCTCTAGAGACTGTCAGGGCACGACTTGTTAATCTGTGGCATTCACCCAGCAAAACCGACCAAAATCTCTTTATTCGAGCCAGAAAGAGAAACGAGAAAGCTGGCACTGAATTTTGCAATACTACTAAAAAAAAAACAAGAGCATTGAGTGCAACTCCACCACCCAACAGCACTTATGAGCTGTCATCAGCAAGAAAAAGGACGAGCAGGCATGGGGGGGTGGCAAACGGAATTTTAAAATAGTGTCTCTGGGCCTGTGGATGTTTTTATTATAAGAGTATCGGGTAAGCAACTTCTGCCCTAGACCTGTCAGCTGGACTCACTTCCACTTTGGTTTTCATCTCTAATGTGTCTTGACAGTGAAATCGATTCATATCCTAAAATAATTCTGCTCTTTTTTTTTTTTTTTTTTTTTTTTTTTTAAAGCCAAAGCCAAAGGACTAAAACGAATTTGGACAGGTTACACTATATCTTTTCAGGTATACTTGTAGCTATGCTGCAGTGTAGAGGAAACACCTATTCCAAATAAAATGGAGTGATTCAACTCAGAAAAACATACCTAAAATTAGCAAATACAACTCTGCCCTTCCACAATTCACAACAGATTCACGTAAATTAATTCCTCATTTAACTGAAAATTTCCAGAAAGCTTTTCATAATTTTCAGTGTTTCTTCCAGTACATAACAGTTCTTACTATACAACATTTGTCAGAATTCAAAGTATCTAGTGCAAAACATGTAAAGGAGCTGCTATCAAATTGGTGGAAGTGTATTCTACCTGCACTAATGTAGAAAAAGGCAAGGAGTCAGTTGTGCATTTCAGATTAAAAAACACTGCTCAGTATTGGTACGCGTTCCTACAGAAGGTGAAGGATTTATTTTGACAGCCAGTTTATTTAAAGCCACTGCATTGGTATATATCTGTCATCAAAGTGTCTTCAGATCAGCATCCCGAGAAGACTCAGTATTTCTATTTTTCTTTCTTCCATCTTTAACTAATGAGCTTCCAGATCCTGGAAGTTGAAAGGTACGTCAATATTATTAGCAACGCATCACAAGCAATTAGAATGCATCACTGTCTCTGCTCACCGCTGGAAGGCCGCATGCACCCAGCCAGTGTACTCTGAATAAATTACCTCATCATCAACTTTTCACTGGCGCTGTTGTAAACCACTTTTAAAACACAATTTTTAATCATGCCATCTTTCATCAGCAACCGCTTTAACACTGAGGTTTCAAAAGCCAGTAATTTTAACAATCACCGTCTAGAGGTCCAACTTTCTGAATTAAGAACTGCCTTTCCTTTAAAAGATAACCTGGCTTATCTTAAATTACATTCAAGCACAAACACATAAAGGCCATAACCGTGGGGCTGTAATACAATGAGGCGGAGTGGATCGGAGATTAATGTCTAATTAGAAGCATTCAGGGGCTTTCTCACTCTCGGTCGGGGGCGGGAGGGAAGTGTCACTGATCTGCTGATCAAAGGATCCTGCGTGGCGGCACAGGACAGGCAGGGGGAGACCCCTGATGAGCTTTTTGGGGAGGAAGTATTTTCAGAAACCCAGAATGCCACAGCTCATCACCTTCTCCGTGTATCCGGTTGAAGGTCACATTTACCGGTCTGTCAGAGCCAGACACATAAAAGAGAACTCTCAATTTGATTTATTTATTCATGAAATATATGCACTCACACTTCATATTTCTCCAGTATGCAAGGGAATGACTTTACACATATACATTTATGCATTTATGCAAATAGTATATCTGATTTGAGTCATATAAAATATATGAATAAGTGTGTGTATATGTATGTAGGTCTCTTCCGTTCTTTCTGCATGCCAAGGTTTCTGGCTGCTTAAGCACTTATACAACATCATAGAAAGTGAAAGAATTCTATTACATTTTCAATTTCTTGGTGTGTTAAAGTAATGACACATTCTCTACAGTCATTCTCACATGCAAACACTTTGCTGTTGTTCTTTTTGAAAAAAAAAACTTAGATAATCTAGTATATTAGCACTGTTTGATCTGTTACTGCAATAAAGCAGGATGGGAGTCCTAGCAGAGTGATGGTCCTCAGATCTGGATTGAGCCAGTGAGGTCCATGGGTGGAAGAAGCACTGTGTAACTGCTTCATCACCCAATGAGGGGCAGATTCAGTCTGTAAGGTATGCTGCCCAGCGTCTGCCTGCTCCTGTTTCATCAGATTTGCTATCATCCAAAACAACATCTTTACCAAGCAGCCCAGATGGTGGATGGCAGACTAAAAGACACAGCTGCTCACTGTACAAGGCTCGGAAGATGTGAATTCCAGTGTACACATTCCATGAGCAGATTCGAAATGTGAGGGTGCTGCCGCACGATTGGACAGATAAGTAATCAAAGGCCTGTTGGACTCCTCCTGACATTTTTCACCTGTATACCACATCCTCCAGCTAATGGTACTGAACACTGATCAATATCTGCAAACTGACATGCTAGTGAAAGTTTGAGTATTCTGGTCATACAAGCTAAAAACCGTTTCCCATTTGCTGTGTAAATATATGTTCTTGCATATATTATATATATGACATAGCAATCACTTTTGCATATTTATGAATTAAATGACTCCTGTGTTGCTGCTCTCTGTGCCCATTTTATGGTTATTTCTTTGTGTAAAATCCAGAGGTAAGTTTAGTTGGAGTGGGAATTTAAATACAAATCCTGTGATGATCATTTCATTATATTAATCAATTGCGTGATTAACATGAATTCACAGTCAGTTCTCTTTCATCTTGAGTTTTTTTTTCATATCATACCAATGGATATGTGGCATTTTGTCTACTTTTACATCAAACACAACCACAAAACATCTTCATGTCAAGCTATCTTTCTTTTCCACTGTTACACTGAATATAGAGAGTAATGGCCTACCATCACATTGATATAAAATGCTTTAAAATATTCAGAGTGGCAAAAGATAAAACATGGGAAATGGGAGCTGAGAAAAGACAATCACTGAAGACATTTCAGAGATCACTAAAAGACATTGCTCTGGGTCATTTTTCATAAGTTGTTAGTGACAAAACTTAAAATACAAACAAGCAGGCAAATAAAGCTCGGTTCTTAAGCGAATAACTGTGACTCAGATGGAATAAATAGCTAGATAGTTAGATTCTGTTAAGTCTGACTCACGGTTTGACCGAGATTCAGGTCTGCTCTTGTTTTTTTAATATTGTTTGCTTTTTGGGGAAATTCTCATTTATAGAAAAATACATACATTTCACCTTGTGAATATGAGGAAGATATAATGCTTCCTTTTAGAAATTATGATCTATGAAAATCCACATAGCAGCTTACACATGTGACAAACAATTATAATAACCAGGACCATGATGCCATAACCATATTTGGTTTTAAATTTACAAGACATGTCCTAAACATAAAGTTAATCATTAAAATCACATAATAATGTATTTCACTTATCAAAAAAGCTAAAATATCTCCACACAATGTTTTGAGTCAACTATGTATTTGGATGTGTTTGTTTTAGAAAAACAGGCAGTCAAAATATGATTTGGTGAAATGATAGAGTCAGGACGTGGCACAGGACTGAAAGGAGCTGACAGCTGTGTGCTTCACTGAGAGGGGAATCAAATCATACGTAACCTGCTCAATGACAAGTTCACATTGTTACGTACAAGGGGGAAACACTCTGAACACGACAGGCAGGGGTGCAAGTCAGCAGGCTGTTAACACAAGGGAGTGCGTGAGACACAAACCAGGACAGCCCTCGCATAGAGACAGAGAAGAGGAAATAAACATCGGCGCCTTACCGACGGCCTCTTAGCCAAACAGTAAAGAAGCATCCTGGAATGAGGCGAGTCGTCACAGGAACGCACAGGGCCTGGCAAATTTGTTTCGCAGAGATGCTCTACCTCAGATTATAATCCCAGTTTTTGGAAGGGACGCTGGAGCTCTCAGAGTCTGTACTTCAAAAGCATTTTGATGGCTTGAACCTTGGAAACATGACTGCTCCCGTTAGGAGGAAAGCATCACCTTAACATCTGTGCGGCAGGCTATTAAATTAACACGCATGAATAGAGGGGAAGGATTTTTTCCATCCCTGTTTTTTTTTCCCTCCACCCTCTGTCCTGTGATTCTTTGTGTCCTGCTGACTCATCTGTTAATAAGTACAGTTGCATAATACGATCAGAGCAGAAATAAGTTTAACATGTCCTCAACCGTCCTCTTAATTTAAAAAATATATAATATTCACACTATTATTTAACATAAACACAAATTAACAAGCACCAAAAGATGCATGTGAGCAAAATGAATGTTAGAAAGGTTGACACACTTATAGCATACAAATTTATAAACACAACCTTGGGATTCGGTCTCTTTTACTACCACACCACTGGCGAGTGAGCACTCAGGGCAGATCAATGCCTAAAAGTGGGTAGGCTTGTTTAGAAATCAAAAGGAATGGAGAGACAGTGTTAGGAGAGAGCTCATCTACCTGTCACAGCCATTTTGAGCTGAGGCAGTACTGCGTAAACCCATACACGGTCAATATCCCAACCATTTGACAGGAAAGATATTGAAAATGATATGAGAAATTAAAAATATCATGAGCATATAGCAAAGAGACCTAAATAAATCCCTCTCTCTCTCTTCTCTCTCTCTCTCTCTCACTCACCATACATTCATGTAGGATTTCTAAAGAAAGATTGAGGAGAGAAAACGAGGCCGTTATGTCATGGCAACAGGGTCTCTTTGAGGAGCAGGTAATCAGGCGGCTCCTAAGTGGAGCTCGTTTGTGAGTCAGGTGACCAGAGTATACTGTGGGAAGGGAGGAATTAACTGTGACTTCCTTTGAAGTGGTAGTTTAAAAGGCAGAAGATTAAACTGAATAAAACCCCAGACAGTGAGCAAGACAGAGGTTATACACGACAATGAAATGCTTTTTTGATTTTTTTTTTTTTTTTTGAACACCAAGTCCTCTGGCTGTTGCTTTAATACAGATAGACTGTAGTAATGTTGTTTGTCCTAGAGGAGCTGTAGTGCACTTTAAAATTTCTAATCCCAGCAAGGTTTTTTTCTTTTTATGAAGGACTATCAGCTTTTAATGCATGACTACATCCACACACACACACACACACACACACACACACACACACAATTATAAGTTTTGCAGTTTAAAGAAATTATGATACAACAACATTCAATGATGTCAGTGAAAATACAGTTCTCCCTCGAATGTTCATTAGGAACATTGTTCGGTCACAATCACAGATAAAATACCCAGATCCATACAGCTATTGTACCACAATCAGAAAAGCCTGCAGGCCAGTCATGTTTGCAAATACGGAGCCTCATTTGCTAGGCCTTGTGAAGCATGCCGAGTCCTCAGGAAGCCGGGCGGCATTCCAGCGAGACAGCAGTCCCATCGATTTAAAATCGCCCAGCCGCAGACGTCAGAGAGGGGGAGAAAGAGGGCGGGGGGCAGGTGCTGCCTGTGGATAGCATGTCATACGCAATCGCACTCCACTGAGTGATGCCGGTCTAACGGGGGGCCTGCAGGTTTACCTTTACAACCCACTACTTCAAGGTCAACGTGATTACAAAGTCCAAAATGTACAAAAGCCAAAATGCTGAAGCATATACAAATATATACATATATAATATTTTTTGAAGAAGAGATGAATTTTACAAAACGCAATATCAAGCCCTTAATAAATATTTTAAAAAAGAGAGAGAGAAAAATCTCTTCTTGTTCTCTCTCTACCTCACAAACAACCTGCATAAAGGTATTAAGTATTCAGATGGGCCAGCCATTGCCCTCGCATGGTACGAATCCACCGGGCGCGTTGTAAAAATAGGATCAATTAATAATGTTCCCCTGCATCCTGAGAAGCACCTAACCAGCTATTTTTGAGCGGCCCATGTTGCTGGCCTGGAACGGCAGGAGCACGCAGGATTGGGGAGCAGTGAGCCAGGGCGGCGCTGACACTCACAATGGGGATATGAAGAGGGGGCACAGTAAGTTACACTTACATTTAGGCATTTATTATCCTGAGGGACTTTCAAAAGTTGGGGGTGGAACTGTGCTTCACAACGGGAGTGAGAAACTGTAAGCAGTGGGTGGGAGGTGTTCTGATTGGGGGCAACACATATTCACATGATCACCGGTGCAGTAGTAATTTCGTTAATAACCGTGACTCACGATGTTGACGTGGAGTTGTTCTGACCCAGGCCGAAGCAGCCTCCTCCTGGTGGTGACCGTGTGGTAGGCAGCCTGTGATTGGAGCTTCAGTGCAACATCCCCTGCATGAGAAATATGGTGACGTGACACACTGGTCATCTCTAGCCACAGCATAAGCCACTTCCCCTTGGCCCAACACGTCATTTCCCAGCAAGCTACTGGGCCACAGGCACCCATGGCTCTTACATCTGTGACCCTGTCTGGCAAGACGAGTGAAATGTTCCATGCATTGTATCTGAGCTACAGCCAGCAAAACCTAAAACTGAATTAAGTTTCTGCAAAATCAAGATTTTTGTAAAACCACATTGCCTTTTTTTTACCCATAAACACCACAGCAGATATTTTTACAGTGCAAGATTACTCCAGAGATACTTCAGTGAGAATAGCTGAATATTTTCAACTGTTTAATTATTTTAAAGTCATAAAAACAGTTTCTTGCTGTGGTGGTGGGCTCAGTGTTATCTTGCGTTTCATTCCTGATTGGTTTCCATTGGCAAATTGCTCCATATGCATTGTGTATATTTCAGTCATTTAACAGACAGGTTTAATTCAAATGCATAAGATGCATAGGATCCTTGTGTAGGATAGATGCCATGTCATTGCTGTCTCTAGCTAACTGGATTAGTTCAATCAGAAGAAAAAGGAATGCACTTTTGAAAACAGAGTCGAGTGTTACATAAGTGAATCAAAATGACAGACAGGAATGAAAAACTGAAAGGATGACAGCAACTCTACATACATGGTTGCAAAGGGGTTTTTAACAAAATATTTTTCTATCAAAGCAGGAATTTTCAATTATATTTCATTAGTCACATTGCAAACTGTATTCATGCTTAATCTGCAATTGTATTTGTAGAATATAACCACCTATATGTAAAATGTTCGTACTCATAATGTTCCAGAAATGGGGTAGGATTGGTACAGGTTAATGATGGCATATATGTACACAGGAAATGGACAGGGATATGTGCTTCTGGGTCAATAACCTGGTTGCGTTGAGGCCCGGGACCAGCCAGTTTGCTCCAGCCCAGTGGGCGTGCTCTGGGACAGGGGGAGGGACCTACACCTCTGCAAGGTGGCCCTGAATGGAGGGTCCCGCGGCGACAGGCCAGGGGGGCGGGTCATAGGCTGAGAGTCACAGGACAATGTGAGGACATGCTCATGTGGAAAAAAGGAACAAATCATTATCAATATGTATAGATACATAACGATGCATAAATAACAAACTTCAGTGGCATTTCATATTTCAGTCACAGCCAGATTGACAGACAAGCAAGTGGACTGACAGATAAATCAACAGATACACATTCCAACTTTTTATTCAGGTTCAAGGTACAGATAGACTAAAATATGATGATGTTTATTTGGATCCTTGCATTCAGCTTGCAATGTATCTGCAAATGTATTTTATATTCATTATTTTACATTAATTTTGTCTAATAAAAAGAAGACACTATCCCTCCTGTTGAAATGGCTTATGAACAATCACTCAGTTGACACTATCAAACTATTAATTGGGATCAACTGGAAAATCATTTTTCTGTTCATTTATCACCTCTTCCAAAAGACACGGCTTAGCTCATTGAGTTGTTTTTATAACAGTTTATTATTTTTAAAACCAATGAATGAAAATGTAACATTAAGTGTGATGATCTATGTATTCATACTGCAGATACATTATACCTCCCATAAAATACCCTAGATTAATGGATGCAATATTCTTCAATATAATATTCAAACATACATCTACAGTCTTGGCAGAAAACACAGAAACAATCCATTTTGACCATAATTCATGGCCTCAGTGTCATACTTGCTATGGCCAAACGCTAGAATGCTGTGGAACCAATATTCATTATTTTCAAGCAGCTGATATGTCTGGCTCGATGCCCTGGGATATGGAGGGATGAAAAGATGGGATGAAAGACTGAAAGTGACGAAAGCAGACGGGTGACCAGGAGAGAGGAGGGGGGAGGTGGGGGTGAAGCAGCAGCTCAAAATGCACTTCCTTTTATAGAGATATCTGGCTGCATGTATTGTTATCACATGTAAGTGGTAGTTTGGTGTCAGTCTCCTCATTACTGTAGCTAAAGCCTATACATGTGGATTCATAAGCGAGCGATGCTATATTTGTCAGTGTGTGGGCGATGGGCTGTGGGCAGGCATCTCCATTCTCCTGCTTTCAGTTAGAGATTTCATATTTACTGTGAAACACTCATCTCACACAGAGGCCAGGTTGTACAATAAACTCACGGTTTTGCATTGCAATGTGTTGGATCCAGCTGGAGAAGAAAAAATAGAGTATGTGAATATATTTAGAACACATGTTTCACATATAATACCTCATGACTTTCTTAATTAACTGAGGAACTTTGCTGCAGTGAATCATGTACCTGATTGACTTCATGTGGCTAAGATGGACAGGATAACATTATATATTTTTTAAGGATTTAACTAAATATGCTTATATTTATTAAAGATTTTATAGTTCTATTATGACTGAATCTGTATCAGTATTTAAGTACAGACACATTTTGAAAAAACATGAAAATGACTAGTGTGATGAAGAAGTAGCTGCTGTTTGGTTAGCTTTATGTACATGTTAGCTGCATCACATTAGCAGAGATGGACTGGATCACACAGAATGTAAATGTACATTAAATGATGAATGATGAAACAAGACACGGGTCTGCATCCTTATCTTATAGGACCAGATGTTTCATGGAATGGAACTTGGCCGTTATGTAACTCTGCTGAAACTAAACATCAAGATGGTCGCTAACCCTCTCATCCGGAGTGCATTTTGAGACGAACGCAGGGTGGAGACGTGTATCCGTGGGCTTAGTGCTCCTGACTGTCACATCCTCAGTGGATTATACAGAGTGCTGAGCTGGGAGCCTTAGAACAAAAATCCTAACAAAAGAAAAGCTTTAGCACAGAAACGCCACTACTGGAAATGATTATAAGCTTAGCACTGAAGGTTCAAAATTATTTGTATTTATTTTTGCCTATTGTGGAAGACCTTTGCAATAGGGGAAGTGGGAAAGACATGAAAAAAAATATGACATATGCCATAAACTGTGAAACGAATGATATCAGCAGTTTTGCATCTATCATAGACAGGTGGCATTTCCTCTTGAATGGTCAACAGTATGAAATCTGTTTCATGGGGGTTCTAATCAGTTTTGTCGGTTGCTATGGAAACTTTGTCTGGTCCTGATGCGAGTGAAGGGGACAGCACAGACAGGAGGGAGAGAGGATCCGCCAAGGGCCACACACCAGGAGAGGACAGGTCAGAGACAGGGGGAGGACGATGGGGGGGACATGTCTTACTCTGAGAGGATGTATGGGATCACTCTCCATGGGAACGCTTCCGTCTATCACAGAGTGGGGTCTCCTGCGCATCAGCGGTCGTCTCATGCCCGGCTCGCCCGGTGCCCCAGGAGCAGCCCGCCGCTTCCACAGCGGAGAGTCATGACCGTCCCTCCCCGAGAACACCACCCCTTCCTCCAGGACGGGACACTGCAGGCTCAGCTGAGGGGTGTACACCGACACGGGCCGACGCTTCCTCCGCGTCGGAGAGGTGACCGCCACTGGGACCACGCCAAGGTCAGCCATGCCATCCCTCACTACACAACGGCTAGCTGCTGCATCCTAGCACCCAGCCGGTGCCCAAGGGAGAGAAACTATTACCTACTGAGATACCCAATACAGGCCCAAACAATGACACTGACTCTCACAGTGTTGCTAATGCAGACATTAGCCTGTCAGTGGCAAAAACGTGCTGGAAAAGCTACACAAGTGCCATCTTTTCACATTCACTCACAGCATAACTTCACTAGGCAGAGAGGTTTCCTGATTTACTTAGGAAAAAGTCACATTAACTGACAAATTACATAAAGCAGGAGGCAGCCGGTATGTTCCGGAATGGAAGCTGACAAGGAACATTCTGCTGAGGCTCAGGTGGCTAGTAAGCGTGAGCCATTCTGACAGAAGAGCGTATGGGCCCCTTTTTCAACATCTCCAAACCGTCACCCCCCTTTAATTACAGTAGGATGAGTCTCAGAAGCATGAATCACAAAGGCTGCAGGCAAATCCCTGGAGAGCAGGACCCCATGGTGAGACTGGAGACCCTGGGCACTCTGAACAAGAAACAGCGTTCTTACGGATCCTAAACAACAAAATGCAGGTTTGCTCATGGAAGGAAAAAATGAGGTGATGCTATCTCAGAAGTGTAGGGGTGCTGGAGCGGGGGAGTCATGCTTCATTGTTTTGCTCTCTGGTTTATATACCTATACTCTCCAGTAGATGGAGCAAAATGATTTCTGTAGGCATTTAAACAGAGGCACTCCTCAATTTTACCTCTAAACCTCCTTTTGTCATCAGCCGATTTTTAAATACAAAAAAAAATCTATGAAAGTCTACAGCAGGCACTAAAACTGAGTCATCTCTTGTCGAGTAATGTCATTAGACTGAATGATTTTAAAAGGGCTGACAGGATGCAAACATGATGGGAGAGTGAGGATGAGACACACCATATCTAGGAATGAATGGCAGAACGTGTTGCAGTAATGGGATGAAGAAAAGTGATTCCATTAAGAGATGTAATGATGCTGTTCATGTTCTGAAAATGAGGTGCCATAAAAATGGCCACTCTGCTCGCTGTCAAATAAAGATAAATTGGCCGTTAATTGAACGCCAGAATTATTAGATCGATCTGCTCGACACATTTACGAGGTTCTACGTGCAAATGAAATTTTCGTGTATTCCAGCTTTGTGCAAATGAGATAGAGCAAGAAACTAATAAGGGGATATTAACATGGAAGAAGACTCCAGGGACTTTGGTGGCCATCTTGCTGTTTTTTTTGTCCCCACAGAAACCAGAAATTGCCTGCCATTACTCTGTTCTTCATTGTGGTCTCTATCTCAGTATTTGGCTGCCAGGGTTATTCTACAGAGCAGGAGTCTAAAATGAATGGTTTCAATATTAATTAAACATGTATTCCTCAATTTAGTTCTGCCTGCAGCATTAAACCACGCATGGACCCCCAGTGTGTTGCACCAATTTGAGGGGTTTATTGTGAGATTTATTCTGTTTCCCTGGTATACATAAGACAATTTATTGACTATGAACGAGATTGCTTTACTCGAGATCACATAATGATGCAAAATATGTTTCTAATTGCCTTGGCAGCACACTGCATCAACTAATGATAACAATAATCGGTATATTCTGTTACAGATATTTTTCAAACCCACCTACCACCCAGCACTGTGCCCTACATCTCCCTCGGGCTATTCCCAAACTTGATGGGAGTTGCTCAGAACGCTGAAGCATCTGAACATCTGTAACCTAATATACTCATCATATTTTAAACTGTACTTTTCGATTAAATCCCAAAATATTTCTCTATCTTAATAAAGGTAGCAGCTACATTCATATTTTTTGAATAGCGGTAGGTTTCTGTGGAATGTATAAATATTACCCTCACCTTAAGTGCATTCTCCGAGCAAGGCTCAGAGTCTGTGCCTGAGCAGGTTTCTGTGCCGCCTGCATTCCGCTGCTTCCCCTGATCCCACCTCGGACCGGCGGCAATGGAGACAGAGACATCCTCGGAATCCCTATCATTTCCTACATCTCCAGCTTCCTCTGTGCGCCTGCAGACTGACCCAGTTCCCCCCTCCGAGGGAGTCCTGCTTGCTGGAGCCATGTGCCTGACGTGGAGCTCCACTGAGGCCTTGGGCGTGCAAGGTGACCCTTGCGGTGTTCCTAGATCAGCCAGGAGGTCTACCAGGTGGCCATTAGAGCCTGGGGGGTCTGGGGTAACCTTCCATGACTTTAGGACCACCCGCAGCGATGAGCCTTCCTCAATTAGACCGGCAGGCAACGCATCCTCACGTGAACCCAAGTTTGGAGACGAGGGACATACACTCGTGTTCTCACTTCCCAAGTACAAGGGGACATCCTGGGGAAAAAGTCCAGCCCTCTGGGAGCCAGGGGACCCCATGGGGGACCTTTCCCCATCGGGAGGGGAGAAGGACCGGCCTGAGCTCCTCCATTTTCTGGCCGTCTCAGCAACACTGCTGAAGAACCTAAAAAGTCCTCTAAAATGGCCACCTTTGCCTTCAGCACCAGCTGTTGTGGGTGGGGGGTCAGCATCTTGGATGCACTCAAAGTCAAAAGAGGTGCAATCTGAATCGATCGTCTTGTCCAGCGTGTGAAACTCGGAGTCGAAACTCTTCTCTGATACTCCAGAGGCTCCTTTTCCCATGAGGGATATTTTCTTCAAGTAGCCCCATACTTCAGCTCCACGAAACCTCCTCCCAACCGTCTTGGGGCTGTCCCTCTGGAACTGCTCCTCACTGGCGGCCGAGTTGTTGCAGTTGGAGAAGTTAGGGTGTGCTTTCCTCTTGTCATGGGGCACCCCTTCCCCTGGCTTGAAGCCATTTTGACAGCCAGGCAGGTCTCGGGGCAGTTGGTGTTCATTTCCTGAGTGGCTTGGGAGGTCCATGTCCTCAAAAGTGCAGTCAAAGTCCTTTGTGTGGCCAGCGTAAGAGTGTCTCTTGCTTTTGCTCCTGAAGGGACTTTTCCGAGTATATGTGTGGACAGAGTAGTCCCGGGCAGAAAATTCTGCAACAGCCTCATCTTTGAGAGCACTGCTGAATTTCCCCCCATACATCTTGACAGACCTCCCTTTGAAGATGGAGGAGGACCTCAGCTTCTTGAAGGACCTGACTTTGTCCACGAATGACAGCCGTGGGATGGATGCTTCCCCAGGGAGTATCATAGAGTGGGGCCGCCTTTCACACCCAATGGGGGCTTTCTTCCTGGTCAGGATTTTCCAGATCCCAGCTGCTCTGGGCCTCCTGCTGGAGGCCACCCTCTCCCCATCCTCCAGGCTTGGGCAGCGGACTGGGGCATCCCCTTGTTCAGGGTCTTGGATCCGCAAGGTGCCCATCTCCTTATCCACATCCAGGGAAACGTTAAACACCCTGTTCACATATCCATTCGGATCTTTGCGTTTAGTGGCAGGGCTGCAGCCGTCTTCCATCATCACATCTTGGACAGGTTGGTCAAAAATGGGCACATAGCTCCATGTCTGATGTCCGTGGAGCTATCTGCATACATAGAAAACAGGCCACCATCAGGATTAAGTTGTAGCACACATGGACCTCAGTAAAATATTGCAAGTGCAATCTACGTCTCCCTGGAGATTTCACACTTCCCCATTCACGGCAATACATTCAATCACAACAGGACACACGCTTACCTGTGGGAAAAAAGCAATATTTCATCCACAGGATCCCATGCCCCAGGTTGAAAATTTTATCTTTGTCATGTAGCTTATACATTTCACTTGGGACAATCTAATTATCCCCTGGATGATGTCCTAGTCATTATTTTTCCAGAACCAGTGCAAATGTTTTGCTTTGCATATTGTATACATCTACGATAAAACATCTTGTCAGGTCATAATTAGTAAAAGTTTGTAAATAGTCATTGATAAGATGTAGAGCAATAGATAAATACAATGAGATGAACACCTGACTGTGCATCACAGGAACAAGGAACATGAAGTACCAAAGGCTCAGACAAAGCCAGATATACAAACACACAAGCAAAGCACAAAGTTAATTAAGCCCATCACCACTAATGCCTAATGCAGCTTTCTTTTCTGGATTGTGCTTTAGGGCAGTATGTGCTTTCTGTGGGACATTCAGCTGGTTTCAAGTCAATGAGCTAAATGGCCCATGTGACATAGCTGCTGTGCCTTCATGAGTTTCCCCTGCACCGCTGAAGCTTTTTAATTCATTTAATTAAGGTTACTGTACACTGGTCACTTTCTGAGCCTCACACTGCAGGCATAGTGAACCTGGCCAAATACAGCGGCCCGTATTTCTCACGGTCCTGGTCTGTTTCTCCACACCCCTGCTGAGTTCTGTTGTCCACAGATCTGCTGGGGTCCATGCACTTGTCATGGGCCAGTTTGTGCAGCTGAGTTGCTGACACATGCCTGTGGTCACACAAAGCCTCCTGTGTGCTGCCCGTGGCTTGATGCTGAAAACAGGAAACAGCAGCGGCCGTGTTCTGTCCGAGCAGGCCAGACTGCACAGCAGCTCCTGAGCTCATGCTACCGGCTCAGTATTAACATCATGACAAGGACAGTTTGTTACCATGAGGCAACACACCGTGACTGGGACTCTGTTAGCTTGTATAACGGATGGTCATTCATACACACACACACATGCACATATAAGTACACATGTGAGTGAACTCTCTAACATATCTCTACAAACATATGAGCACTCTCAAAGATGCATATGCAAGTACACATACACACAAATACATACCCACAAAAATGCACATGCAGTAAATATATTAACTGCCCCAGTCAGTAGCTGAAATTGAATTAAGTGACAAATGGACTGCCATATATTTCAGTCCTGACAGGAAAATGAACTACAGCCAATCTCTAAGTTGTGAAAGCACTCCAACACTCGCATGGAGAGGTAAAGAAAACAGCACATGAACCTAGATAAGGTGAGGGGGTCTTATTTCAATGTCCAGTGTTTGGAATGTCCCTGCGGTGCACACATAGCATACATTTGCACATTTTGTACGCCCAGGAAGACCAAGCCGATGCAGATCCAATCTTTGGGCCAATCAGACATTTTTAGGGTGTAGCTAAACAACTCTGCCGTTATTTCAGGGTGGGTCAATAACTGCGTCTTTGAACTTAAATGTTATTACTTGATAAGTTGCCTAAGAATTCTAAAAATAACAAGGTACAGCCAGGGAATTGTACAAAGAAAATATCACAGAATAAAAAATTATTTAATTTTTACACCAATGAAATCACCTGCCATGTATACACAATAAATATACATGCATCCTTAAATGTATCATCCATTTTATAAAAATTACTCATCTTCCAACAAACCTTTATTTCTTATAGACCATACAAATTTTACCTTCCAGCATAAAGAAAGTGCTGTCATTACATCTTATTTATTTTGTAAGAACACCCTTGTGCTCACAGCCTTATGAAAAGTAAATAAATAAAAACAAATTCAAAATACAGAAAACCACAGCATTTAATATTCTATGAAATGTAAACCCAGAACATTGTGTAAATCTGAATGGACTGATTCATGTGGCAATGTCAGCTTGAGGTGTGGCTTCATGTGTAAACCAGCCCTGAGGCCATTCAGCCAGCTCTGGTCACTACAGTAAAAGAAGAACATGGAAGCTCTCTAAAAAGAACAGAGAATAGTGACAGGACAGGTCCAACATATACCAGAAATAAGACAGAAGAAGAATGAAAATCCTTTGGGGTGGTTACACCCACATTAATCAATCATTAAAACTGCTTTAGTTCACAAGTCAGATTAATCAGTGGCTGGGATTCAGTCCCAGCCGAAATCTTTTCAGTCTCACCACTAGAACATACAGATGGAATTATTTTTGAGGGGATTGATAGAGTGAATGCACAGAATCTATATCAACCTTACTTCTCCAACAAATGTCCAGTTTCATGGAAGAAATTACTTTAAGGTAAATTTCATGCCAGCACCGCATTTATTTTCCCACAGTTATTAACACCTGGGAAAGTTTATCATTACTGATAGTGGAGGAAAGAGCCTGACTAGGCTTAACACAGTTGGAGAGACGCAGACTACAGGCAAAATGACGAGTCTAGACAGGCTGACTGACCTAGTTTCCTCATTAAACTTCCTTATCCTTTATGCCTTTTGGGAAGCTTTTCACCTGCTGGCCAGGTAAGTGATTGCTGATTGGGGGCCTACCACAATGAGATCATGTTTTGTTATGACAACCCTGTCAGTATGAAGCAGAATGACTGACTCCACAAAACATTCAAACATTTGAAATCCTGATCCTGGCTATTTAAACAAAACAGAGATTTACATAAACCGGCCATATTCCATATATGTCAGATGTCACTGCTGAATTGGTCAAGTAGCACAAAAAAAGGACAGTGAGTCAGCACATTCATTTGATCGTCACCATGGTAAAAGATACAGCACTGCTTGCCCTCTTCTTCCAACACAGTTTCAGAGTTGCCATGGAGACCAGGCAATCTCTGCGGGATACTCTGGAGAGCATGGTGAGCAGAGCATTGATGTGATGTCACAATAATATTGGTCTGATGATGACCTCACTGAAGCCAGTTTTCCATTTTGCAGGTGCTTTTTTACTTTACTACATGACATAAACATCTTGTCTCAGATGTCCAGATCATCAGGTTCTGCAAATTATTAGCTTGGTGTCGATCAACAGTTTTCATACATATGAAAATGTTCAGTTGCAGGGATATTATGCTGCTGAATTTTGTGTCACACAAAGCCTCCTGTATTTAACAAGAATAAGCTGTTATACCACTTTCATTCATATTTTTCATGTATAAAAAATGTTGGCACTTATTTCTGTCCCTTGAGGGAATTCACAATCCAGAAGATAACTGAAGCTCATTTCACTCATTATTTTCATCTATGATATATTCTATCCAATTTTATGAGCCCTCAGTACTGGTTCAAAACATCAATGAAACATTTTTTAAATTTAACTATCTGATTGAAAACAAAGAGCACAAACAATTTCTGACAAATATCAAGACAAAATAAATACAGTGAATGTAACTATTTTTGTGTCTCAACAATTGTGACCTACAAGATCAAACCCCCTCAACCCCCCAACCCCCACCCAAAAAACTACCCACAATCCACACAGTTACCATAGGTTGGGATAGCACTCTGTCAGAATGGCCCAAAATCCCATTACCCTTGTTTTCCCATGACACCTAAGAATGTCTTTGTTCTTTCAGTGATGTCCTGCAGTTCTGCTTCCGGTTCAGAGGTCAAAGAGGAGCCACATTTACCAGCTTGGAAACACTGAAGCAGAAAACAACACTGCTCACAGACATCTAAAGAAGGGCCACATACCATCTCATCCTGGGAGGTGCCCAGCTCTGGAGCCAGGATTAAGCTCCATTCACATTCAACAATGATGCCCTCTATTTAACCTTCAATGCAAAACATACTCAATTTAATAAACAGGGCAGCTGGCCTATCAGCAATTTTAAATCACATTTATTTGGTACAATCTGTAGCTCTCACTCAAACTAGTGAAGAGGAATTTCTGCAGTGCGACTAATGGCGTGATAAATACAAGGGCACTAGTCACTAGCAGTATTCTTGGTATCCCACAATGCCACAAAGTATAAGTAGATTATAACAATGTCATTCCACAACAATGCAGAAGAATAACACAACTCTGCATCCTCTATCCCAATGTGATTTTTTCCCTGAGGTCCACAGATCTTTTTAATAGAGGACCAAACAAATTCACATGAGCACAAGCAGAAAGCACAAACAAACCAAATCGTCAGATTCACTAAAATAGATACCCTTCCGTGCAAGCAAACACACAATTTCTTTTATGCTTAATATTTTACACATTTGTATAGCGAATTCAAAGCATCATTTATAATACCATTTCTATTCATAATTGTTCAAATATGACAAAATTGTTGATAGTTAACTTGGAATAGATTGGAATATTGTTCATGTTCACAATGACATTGGTTAGCTAAATTTAGCAAGTCTCATTTTATATTTAACTACAATTACCGCAGTCCTTCACACGAACTTGAAGCACATGAATTATTTAGCGTGTGTCCATGATCCTGGTCCATGGCCATAAAAGTGACAGAAAAACACTGTCCAGACTGCAACCTTGCAACAACCACATACCTATCAACCCTTTTAGAGAGCTGCCCCTATTCAAACCTCCACAAATTCATCATAAAACTTTTGGATATCAGGCATACTGTGGAATAACTACATTGATCACCCTCAGGTGTACGCAGACATATTGGGGGTTTCAGTGAATGGGATGCTTCGTGTCTCATCAGACCAGAGCAACTCATAAAGTGCACTCCTTTGACTGCACAGCTGAACTGATGGGGTGTGAGGTAAAATGGGGCAGCGACTGCTAGCGCATACGTCACAGGGGTTGCATGCTTGTCTGCACTATCCTGAATTGATGCTGAGGACAGTGGAGGAAAAGAATGGATCTTTGAAAACAAACCGGAATATCAAACTGGGAGAAAAAAAGGAGTTAAACATTAACATAGTCCTAACTTTAACCCTAATCTGTAATGGAGTTGGTTTTGTTTTGAAATGTGAGCTCAATCTCAGCCATGGAAGATTAACTGTCTATCCATGAGACAGGCCAGGAACTCTGTTCACAACTTAATACCCTCTCCTGTAAACTAAAACTAACCTTTAACCCGGGGTTTTCAGGTTTTTCCTCTTGGGGATAAGCTTATTTACTTAAGTGGTGCATAAAGGGTGAATATATTCCACCTGCTGTTTATAAAAGAAAATAAAGCCTAAATAAGATGGACTGGGGTAATTGCATTACTTCTACAGACATCAGATAGATGGGGGCACCAACATTCAGCTGGGTCCATGGCACTAAACACATGAGGCCGGAGCTCATCCACAATGGAGATTAGGCCGCACTGCGTGGTTTACTGAGTAATGGCTGCACACCCGGGGTGCTGTGGTCACCATCAGCAGGCTTGGCCGTTTTTTAGCTACAGGGCTAAATAGGAGAGAGGAGTACTTCAGAGTAATGCTGTTGTACAAATAGATTATACACTAAATTAGATTAAAAAAGCATTCAAAAAACTGCTCTGGATACAGTTGTCTTCCAAGCTATAATGCTATGATGAAGGCAGCATAATCTTCAGTCTTTGAAAAATGTGCTCATGTATTAAGAGATTTAACATAGACACGTAGTCTTGACTACTTCTCATGAACATTTTCACTGCACTTGTCCCTCCATCATGGCTTCATTTGCTGTCCTGTATTATAAAACCACATTAACAATGCATCCATACACTAAATAAATATCTAAGCTTCAAGACTATGATATTAGCATCAGAAAACAACATTTTTGTCACAACCTGAGGGTGAAAACTATTAATAAATAACCAACTTTAAGACAGCAAACAAAATAATCTGGTGTTACATCATGAAATAACATGATAATAGGAAGTAAAGGAAACAGGCTTTTGGAAAGTAAATTCAAAGTGCTGACGTTTGTTGCAGCTCATCACAGCAGGACCCAGCAGAGATAGCAGCAGTTCAAAAGTCAAGGTCCATTACTGCTCATCAATTCAGGTATGCCAAATAGAGAGTCTCTTCTCTTTGCTTTACTTGAGACACATCAAACCTATCATTCTAAATATCAAAGGAATCATTCTCTGCATCCTTCCTCAGCGTAAGCCAGCCTCACTGAGAAAACATTAAAAGGAGCCATGCAGCTTCAGCTGACAATATTGTAGTTAATGTGGTTAGAATATACTTGCAATAGTTCTACGTAATAATTAATATGTATTGCTCGGCAAGTTCCGTTTTGAGTATTCTAAATTTTCTATGTTATATGTTTTAAAGCTGCAAATACAATTGAAGAAACTAGTGAAACTAATTTCCCTGCAAAAAGATATGACAATGCCCCACACTGCAAAGAACCCGTCAACCTTCTGCTCAAAAAACCCCACCAACCCATATGAGTACTGGTAACTATTTTTATAATTCATGGAAGAGACTCCTTTCAACAGTTTCATTATGAAATTTTCTGCATTGTAATATACTGGGGACAAATCAGTTGCAGCTGCACTGAGTGACATTAATACAGAGTTTAGCCATAATTTTATGACCTGAAATGACATCAAAATCATTAAAAATCTTAAGTATGTTTGGCAGAGAGTAGGATGTGTATTGACGTATGCCATCAGTAAAAAATTGGCTGCCAGTAGAGACCAGTTTTTATTGGAGGTAGTAATGGATATCCTTGGCTAAGAATTTAAGCAACTCATCAGATTATTAAGAGGAGAGCACAAGTCCCTGCTATGGACCCAATGGGAACACTGAACAGCCCAATTAATGTCCTGACTATGCAAACCACTGCTGCAGGATTTGATAATACAAAATTATGGAGCAGCCTGATATCCATGACACCACTTAAAATTTCACTAGTTAAACACTGGAGATATACGCAACCTATGTCAACTTTTGCAAAATTGGTAAATGATGCTAAAAACCATCAATTTGAAGTAACAGCAGGAATGAATCGACATTACTGAGACCTATAATGTGAAAGTTTAAATATTCAGAGATGACATTTAATGTAAATTTGAATATTTAATGTTGAGTTGCAGAATTTTGGGAATAAAGAATAAAGATACTATACTGCAAATGTAAAAATATATAAAATTATGAATTAAAAGAGATAAAAAGCATATTCCCCATACACCACAGTGACATAAACAGAATGGTAATACAGATAACCCCCCAAAACAAACACACACACACACACACACACACACACACACACACACAGTGTTGCTCATTTTGGCCACCCTAGTAGATTCCATAAAGAATAATTACATTGCATTCCATTACATTAAAATCCTCTATCAGACACACTTACATACAAAGCCATTTACAAGATGATGTGTATACAGAATATGCAATAACATTACAAGAGAAAAGTAACAACAGAATAGACTCTGAGACCCAGTACCAGTACAAGAATTACCGTACATGTTTAAATTTAACATATCCAACTCTGCTATCAACCAGGGTTCAGTATCTGATAAAAATATTAGGTGTTAAAGAAGTCCTAAACAATGGCTTGAGAAATCTAGTTAAGTGTTTAAAGAAAGAAGGTAAGGGTTGATGGAGTGAAGATTAGGAGGGATGGATGATCAACAAAAGCATCAGAAGATGATCAAACACTTTGCTATCCTAACTGCTGTTGAATGTTCACTCCAATGTAATGCAATAAAGATGTACATTTTCCATGATGATCTCCTTGCATGGAAAGGATTGTCCTGCTTGCTTGCTATGAATGCATAATTCACCAGCAAGCTTGTAAGCATGAAAATGGAACAACCTTGCTGATCATCTGCTTTGCTATCTTTGGTCAATTTAATGAATCAATGTGATAGACAACACTTTCCAATCACCTGCCCCGAATGCAAATTCTTGTTGTTAATGTATAAGAAACTACATTTGTAAGAGGAGAGACACAAAATTTCTCACTTTTCATGATGAAAAGAAAGTTGGATCCTACTTGCTAAATTGCTTGGGGAAAAAAACAGTGCTGACACTACTGCAAAACTAACTGCTGAGAGCAAGCCCACAGAAATGTTGTGACCCCATAGCTGTGTTATATGACAAGGGTGAAACAAAGGTCTAACAAACACAAAAGCTGCAAGCATGTTTTTGGAGGAGGGCAGGGTGTACCAGACCTTCTGCTGCTAGGGCAACCAGTGTTATTGAAGAGAGATACTTTAATTGTCTGGTATTATCCCAGAGTATGACAGTGATCACTTCGCCCTTTAAGAGGGGTCTTACATGTGTTTCCTGTATACTTCATTTCCCTACAACAGAGGCCAACTTCAGATTGGATTAAGTGAGTTTACTCCTCAACAGAGAGGAGACTATTAAACATGTCATGCTATGAAATATTTATTGAGGGCATGTACACAGAAACTCACAAAGTATTACATTTTTGTCTGCATTGGAATTCCCAATTGCATTTTTAATCTGGTCTCATTGCTGTAATTTCCTCTGTCAATTTGAAAGAGTGCAGACAAGCACGTGCTCTCTTTCAAAACATGTGCTTCTGTCAGCAGCTGCTGCATTTCATTGAGCAGGCAGTCACATGAGTTTGCAAAGTCATTGCCTTAGAGGAGTACACTTTATGTGCAGCTTGTACAGGCAGGCTGTGGGTTACACCTGACCAGCAGGGGTCAGCATTGAGAAGTAAGACAATGCTATCCTGTTACCGTATTTATTTGTGTATAATACGCACTCGTATCTAATGCACACCCTTAATTATGGGCAATGAAATCCTGGAAAAAAATATCTGTCATGTACAGTATAATACACACATTTCCTTAGTATCATTTCAGACTGTCAGACATGGAGATCGCAGCAGGCCATATCACAATTTATGGGAAAAGGAATGTTTAGTCAGATTTATTCTAATTGCTGAATAACATACTGAATTACATCAGATTTGCATCATTACCAAACTTACACTTTCATGCTTTGATTACTTTGGGGAATCTGTGAAACGCATTTTTTGCACACAAAGAGTGGTCTATTATGCATTTTATCGGTAACTTCAAAACCCGAAGGTGGCCCTCCTCCCTCATAGTGATTTAATTCCATCTCCGTCACAGATCAGTTCGCTTGGGCAATGAATATTAGGGCTGTAATGGTATGTGCATTTGTCCCAAACCTTTTGGGACAAATACACCTGTTATGCGACCATACTTTGTAATAGAGAATACAGGTTTTAAGCATGTGGCTAAAGTGCTTGAGTTCTGCTATAATGTGCATTCTCGTGTACATTTCAGTCAGCCTGTTGTGCCTGCCCTGTATAAACAAGCGAAAGCTGCAATTGTTCAGGAATTATCAACAGATCAGAGGATGCTTACGATTGAGCATTACTGACATTTGCATACATTATGTATTTCTTCTTAATGACAATATGATCATATTAGAGTGGCTTTCCTGTTTCAGTCAGAATTGTTGCCAAGGAGCCACTGTTGAATGTTCATATTTTTCATGTTTTCCCTGCTGTATCGAACTGTGACACCAAAACCGAGGTACATATTGACCATGAATTTACCGTTACGCCCCTAATAAATGTAACTTATGTACGGTCATACCGTCCCAAACATGGGCACGCCAGGAAAAAAGGGCTAACATAGTAATCCTGTATAATGTGCACTCCTAATTTTTAGATTAAAAAATCTGGGAGAAAAGGTGTGTATTATACACAAATGAATAGGGTAATTAGATCCTCCTTTTCAATGCAGCACTACAGCTAAGTAGGCACTGCCCCGTAGGGCTGCCAGCTACCATACAACACTGGCATCCTGGCAAGCCTGGTCCATCCACAGACTGCAACAGAGTCTGAACAGAGAGAAGAGAAACCTCAGATAAATAATTTTATGAATTGCACAGTTAAACGGGGGACCTGTGATTAAAGCTGCTCACATATTTCTTTCTTAATAACTTTGTATATAAAGTCTCCATTGCAGCAGTAAAGAGAAAGCATTTCTAATTTTCTGGCCAAAACATTGCCTGTCGCAATACCATGACAAAAATTTGTATTGTCTCTGCTCAGATTGTTCAAATACCAATTATGCAAGAAGTGCAGAAATGTATCACATATTATGGCCAGGACCAACTGTAAAGATATTATCTTAAATAAGTTTATATTCATGATAAATCCAATTGATAAATTTAGCATATAAGTATATAAAAAAGTCTTGCCTTTCCCTTTTACATACTCTCTCTCGCTCTCTCTATTTGTCTTCAATATAACACTGAGTGATGATTTACAATCCCTGCAACTTCCATAACCTTTGGAATTTGCACACAACAGTACAGGCATCAACATGTTATGGCTCACAGGCTAACCAAGGTTTGGGAAGAAAACTCCCAGCCTTGTCATAATGAATGAAGAGTCCCCCTGGGACAATACAGCCTGCTCCGCTTTTGACAACAGAAGTCCTCACAAAGGAGTTCCGCATCTTGCGTTTTGTCTACTATTCCGGCATGCATACAAGAAGGGGCTAACAGTTTAGCCACTGTGTTAAAACCGCTTTTATTCACAGATAGACTGTCATCTCCTGTCTTTGTTCTCACCCTTCAGTGAATCGGACTCTTCTGCCAATTATCATCTCTAAAAGATGTTTCACATTTAGACTTGCACAACCTGTACCAATCATTTTCAAGCATAACAATTCACAATGTCGCTGAAAATGGACCAGTTTTTTGAATGCCTACAGTTTAGTCAGGTTATTATAATGAGTCTGAGAAACTCTTGCAGCATTGCGATGGTGCTATAGACATTCAGCTGGCTCTGGGCGTATCATTTCATGTTGGTTGTGAGGATTGTTTACAGTGGCTCAGCCAGCGAGGGTGGGGAAAGGCATAAGAACAGGATATGAACGACTGCATTCTTTTAGAATACAAAACCACTGCTAAAACCCACCCTTGAAATCACAACAAGGCACCAAAACCTAATTCCACTTCCTTAAGAAATGACAACACCACCAGGATTTGTTTAATTCTTATTCAATAATTGATTGTTTATGTATATTTTATGTATATATCCTTATCTACTCTATGGCACAGAGTCCTGTTTACCGATACAGCTTGTTCATGAAGTAATACATATGACCTGAACTAAACAAAATGTAAACATGCATGGTGTCCCCTCTCCAAGGACAAAGGTCAAATAATGCAGGTTGGCTGCAGCACACACAGATCAGGTGTGCTGGCACTTTGTAGTTTGTAGTTTGACAGTTTGTAAGAGACAGTTCGTAAATCTGTCTGACAACCTGAGAGATTAAACTGACCACCAATCTCGAAGAACCATAATTAATGACTCAGCAAAAGATAAACATGTTAACAGTAGTGCTGTAGCATGGCTAATCCTTAACTAGAAGTCAAGCTATGCTCTCCAATCAATGTGGCCAATTCAAAGAACATTTTACACAAAACTAAAATATCCAAGATTTCACATGGCCAGGTTTTTCTAAGTACACCACTGGTTCCCACAAAATGTGTCCCCACAGACATATGTGAGAGGTATGTGTTGATCAGTAGAGAGGCCTAAATTATATATACCCATCAACAAACACTTTGACCATTCCAGAAAAACACAAACAGCCTCTTATTAAACACACAAAGAATACCTCTTAAATATATATACCATACTGTTGGAGGTTGTGGTTAAGATATTTATATGAGAGTTAGTCACATATTAATTCTGATGTTCATTACATTACGAAAAAGGTCCAGAACAATCAATGATTAAGAGATGTTTCTTTAGACTGCAGAATTAAATGTCATCAATAAGTCACACAACTGATGTTGACATCTGACAGCTGAGCCTTTATTTTAAGTCTATGTCTGGTCAATATGGATATACAGCACCTTTCAGATCAATCCTTTTTCTCTTTGGAAGTAAATCAAACTAATCTGAGACATATCAGGCTGCAGACACAACCTCCAGAATGACCAACGCTTAGAAAGAACTCCTCTTGAGGAATTAATTTTGACCTTTTGGCCCAGGACTCCTTGGGAGAGGTTTTCTATTAGTTGTGGGGGCTGAATTCCAAATGAATCCTCAATCAATTTTTAACAAGCATGGAATAGCTCCTAAACAGTACAAAGATTCTCAGACTTAAAATTACCTTTCTGCCATCCATTTTCCGTTAATACCCTCAAGCTATTTTCTAGTTGTTTTCACACAGGACTTCTCACCAACACACCCAACTTTCACAGTGCAGTCTGCCTGACAGGAGTGCACAGACCATAAATTCAGTCTGCTTAACTGTGACACTCCGAAAAGCCGGTAAGAGCACTACGTCATCACCAGATATTTCACGTCTTTGCTTTGTCTACAGAATTCGTTTAATTTCTTATACGTAAAATGACTGGTAATGAAGATTTTAGGTTTCTGGGGTTTTTCACTTCAAAATGCTATTCCTTAGTACTGATATTTATTGCAGTCACATGAACACACAACAAACTTGGAGCATGCACTATAAAATGATGCTTTGGCAACCTTACAGATAAGACAAAGTAACAGATTCCGCACAACCACATAACATACATGTTTTAGTTCTTACTAGTCCACAAAACATTCCAGGGTGCCTTCTAGTTTTATAGCCCATGTTAACCAATGCTAAGCAAAGTCCATTAAATACCTCTCTTTACTGTAGAAGACACGTGTTTCTGAGTTAGGACCATGTACAATTCAGCACAACATTCCTGAACAACTCAATTATTGTGTATGCTTGCGACTGGAAAAATTAAAGCAGAAGTCTAGAATTCCTTTAAGTCTGTTTCAAGAGGGTGCCATGGTGTGTTTTGCTGTTTGTTTTGCATTACACCAGAAAATTAGAAACGTATGTTTAACAATATTGACGGTTAATGCCATATGCACTACTTTTTTCATACGCTTTATATAAAGTGGTATAACAAATCCATTCAAAAAAAAAAAAACAGTCACCAGAAATGACCACATTTTTAACTGGAAAGTACCCTTTCGTAAATAACCCTCTGGTTAGACGTCTGGACATACATCCTTTAACTAAGTTAAACTTTTGAAACTTTTAGTGCTCCTTTAAGCAAGTCAATAACAAAGACTATATCCTCTGTAGATCCAGTTGATGCTGCTTAATGTCATTACAAGATGACATCTCAAAACATGTTCGTTACACATCACAGTGTCACTCACCTGAGATTTTCACTTCGTTATTCAGAAAATTCTCAAAGTATAAGACAGATTTGTTTATGCAAGCAGAGGAAACAAATATTTCCATGTCCAACTGTCAGTCATCCATGTGGAATCCGCGCAACAGTTAAACTTTTATGTCAGTGATATTCCAGCGCAACCGTTTCAGTCAGCTTAACAAAGTTTCAATATTCAGTCTGTAAAAGAAGACTTTGACTGAACTCACTCATTAGAAGAGTTCCTAATCACCGAGACTTTCGTGCTTTGGCAGCTAAGTTGCTAACCTCCCGGGGTGGTATAGTTGAAATGGCAAACCATGTTCGGTTATCTCAAAACAGACACGCATGCTCCCCTACTCAAGACCCTTCGGCGAATACGAACGGTCAATTCATGACGGCACTCTGCTGTGTTCAGCGCTAGAATTAGACTTTGCTAGAGTTTAGCAAAGTCCGCTAAATTCTTACTCCGTCCATACTTAAATCTCGATAAGTGCGACTGTCAGCGTCTCGCCTGAAGCAGTGAGTATAAATGTGGGTTACTTTACTGGTTAGTAATATTCACTTTTGGCAAACGAGAAGAACCGGTTTTTAGCGCATAAAACTCCAAACTGAAAATTTATTAAGTTATTGGCAGACCTTTTATTGAATAGTATTGATGTGGGAAGTTTCATTCAATGAATGTAAAGCATTCTACAAATAATTATATTTAGATTGTTAGGCCATAAGATTATGACTGTTGTCAAAGTGCACAATATCATGCCATGTAGAGTTGGTAAAGGACTACATAAAAGACAAGAACTGTTATTTCCATTTTAACATTCGAGAGTAAACTATGAAGGAAGAAGGATGTATGATGTTTCGGCGTGACACTATGACAATCCAGACGGACCTTGTTTTTTTTGCAATGCTCAAACCTGTATCCACAAACAATTTCTCACTCATTCAAAATCTGCTCAGGCCAATCAAATTTCTTCCTCCTCTTGCTTGCCAGTCGTCTGACACGTTTAATCTCATCAAACTACCCTTACTTATCCCATGGTCAGTGACTGTATCATTTTTTTTCTAAAGCAAATCGATTGACATGAATATGTGAACCAATGAATCACTTGAAGTGTTTCCATGACCCAGACGATTGTCAAGTTATTTAGAAGGGAGATCGCTTTAAGCGTAGGGCTTGGGGAGGGGTAATCTGTCCCAAATTGAAAAAATCATGTCTTTGTCTGATTCTGGAGACTTCCTTCCCTGAGATTTTGCAAAATTAGAAGCCTAATTGCATCATGGGAGGGAACTGCTCCCGCTTTATCTAAACTTCCGACAACGGACTTTAAAAGTCCTCATGGAAAACAAGAGCAAAATAAAGGTGTAATTCATAAAAGTGGTTGAAGTGTGACAGACGAAGGCTACATTTCCTTTTAGACCTGTTTTGATGCTATTGTTTGACAAAATAAACAGCGTGTTTCCGTTTGGACACAGGAAAGAGGGGCCCTAACACCAATGGGATGAATAAAATATACTCAAAGACAGATACAAGAAAAGCTCAACTTTGTGTATGTAAATTTTAACATAAAATGTGTTGATTTCTCACCAACATTGAAATAAGATCTCTCTACCATTCAAATCCGGCACAACACTTTGGCATATAATTTTCAAAAGCTGCTAAAAGATGTAGGCAGAATGTAAGCACCATATTTACTGCTATATTGTTGAGACATAGGTCTGGATGAAGGTAAAATGTTTCCTCTTACTTTGACTTCCAGCTAATTTTATTTTTTACAAGTAATGCTAGTAAGTTCAGCAATCAACAAAATTATTTCTGCAAACTGCGTTTATGTGAAGAAACACATCTGTTTATTTATAAGTAAAAGTTAAGAGTACATGTTGATTGCATCAAGACTCGATTATTATTAATTCTCTTAGAACAGTTAATGAAGTCTGCCTGAGCAGTGGGGAAGCACAGCTTTGGGGTACTGAAGTATCTGAAGGCCTAAGTGTTTCGACATTTTCAACACTCATTACATCACAGGAAATTGTTCCATTGAAATGTGATTATATATATATGTGTGTGTGTGTGTGTATATATATATTCCATTTCTCAAAGGATATTCTCATTATCAGTATATCTACTTATTTACCGCAATGTCCTACATTTCTTGGTCGTTATATTGAATCAGGCATTATACATAATAGTTAACATTACATTCCAGAGATAAAAAGAATACTCAGCTCCACAAGTTATCATTACTACCTGCGTTTTATAGAAATCACAAATCACAGAGCATTAAAGATGAGGAGCATGCTCCACAGAGTAGCACTTTTTCCCAGCATATTTTCCCACATTTATTTTTTGTCACATTTTCAAAAGTGTTTTAGAGTCAGTGTCTTGTTTGCTTGCATTTACTTCCATATAGTGTCCGGAAAGGGACTTTGGCAAAATAGTTTCATGTCCTCTCAAAAACTGCGCAGTGTGATTGGTTCAAGAAAGTTCCTGCCAGCATTATGTTATAGGTGAACGGTTGGGTCAAATTTCATTGCAAGCTGATGACATGAAAGTGCATTCCGAAACTAATGAACCTTGTTGTTACGGTGCACTCACATACCTATTGGTACACATTTGACAGTATGCCTGCCAGTGCGCACCACAAGTACACATTGTATTCTAAGAAATGTTTTCTGCCTTTGGAACAGAGCCTGAGTCTCTTCTGTCCCCCCTGTCTGTGGTGTGATTCTGGTGACTTCCGCAGTGGGATGCTGCCACTCTGCTGGCAGTCTCCCTGTTTTGACAGCTCACATCCTGGGCTGCCCATTTCCCCAAGTCTCATCCGTGTTGTCCTCTTAAGTATACCACACTCACCCTGAGGGGTCAGGTAGCCCTTGTGTAAACACTCTTAAAGTGCCTTTGTTTCTGTTCCCTTGCATGGGGACTGTGGTACATATCTGTTAAAAACTCTGCAGTCAGCAGAACTGGTCTATACAGAAAATCACATCATATTATATCTCAGCGAGTCACTTTTTGTATCATAAAGCACCTTGTCTTTCTTACACTCAGAGGAATGGCACATAGGATTACTTCCAATCCAGGGTTCAGTTTTCAATTCAGCAGAGTCTCTCTGAGAATACGTTTTATTGGGTGGACCAGACCAAAATCCTACATTGCCTCTCTTGTTTACCAACTCACTGTCTACTCCTGTATTTTGACAAGGCACAGACACAAATATGAACTGCTACCCAACAGCAATGCTGAGCTTTGTTGCCTAAAAACAGCAGTAGACTGCATTTACTTCAGCTTAGGTAGAAAATCATTTCCCAGTGTACAAGACTGTAAATATGCACATAAAAGAAGTTCACAAATTGATAGAATTGGTATCTTTGTAATATTTATGGAAATGTGAGTGCATATAAAATGAAATATATATTTGGCTTGCTGTTGAAAATATATACTTCCTATGAGCAACATCAGTAAAGTATAACGTCATGTCCAATATCTCATAGTCTCTGGAGTGAATAAAAACATCAAGAGCTGTTTCTGCCTTGAGAAATTTCGTTGCTTTATCTGAAAAAGAAAGATGTGACTTCAGCGACATGTATAGCCTAGTTCAATTTGTCATCTTATCTCATCCATACATCTCCTTAGTTGAAATATGACTGTCACTCTCTTCATATAGCTTAGCTTTCAGTGAACAACAGCCATATTCAAACCCATCAATACATATACTTTAAATGGTATATTTTTCACATGTTGTATAGTTAATATGTAAGATTATATGTTAGGCAGTTTAAAGCCTTGGTCAGACATGACAATCCTTGAAACAAGCAAAACCAGTTGTAACGGTTTGTGTGGATGATGTCAGAGGTTTTTATTGTCTTAAACAATGGACTTCCTTCTTGACTTCCTCTGATAAAGTCCAAGCCAAGCAGCATGACACAGACTGTTAGAACACAAGGTACCCATTAACATTTTGGTTTAGTTTAAAAAAGACAAAATACAGTTGAAGAACAAATTCTAAAGTTTTGATTTTTCTAGCTTATTGTGTGTTATTCAGTTTCAGAACACCATCAAAACATGTTTTGCTGTGCAAGTCCAGAAACAGATAACACAAATGTTACATTCACCACCCAAAGGCAAGGGCAAAGCACATTGTAGTTTGAAGATTGACTCTGTCCTTAAATGTCAAAAAAGGCAAACAGGATTAGCACGGGTTAAGACATGTAATGTTAATCATTAAATTGTGCAAACAACAGCTTGTTAAACATCAGTGTGTGATAGGAGTACTTAAATGTTAGCCCTGATTTCTCAATTGTAATAAGAGTACAATGTGACACTGATACAGTACACCCACCAAAGTCATACATTATCTGGTACGATTTCTTAATTGATATGTAATTGTGCAGCAATTAGACTTTTTGCAGAAGCCAATTGAAGTTTAACCAAAGCCTAATTACAGCTATGCTTTTCAATGGGCAGCCTAAATGAGCATACATAAAATGTGCTAATTAGTTGTCACTAGGCAGAGGTTCATAGGCTGGCTGTGAGCTCAGCACTGTGACCCACTGCGTGCTGGAGAGGCAGGGCAGCTTTGTGGCTGCACACTTCTGCTTGTCCTCATATTCTGTCAGCTCTATTTGTCAGTGCCTAAGGAACTGCAATTTACAGGTCCAGCAAGTACAATGTGATAAGTGCACCAGTCCTCAGGTCTCAGGTGCACTATTTCAACACAGTGTGCTTGGTTCTTAACCTGAGGTCATCTGTGTTTTTCAAATCTGTTTTCTTTCAGATTGTCCATGTATTGCAATCTTATTAGTTACTCTGTCTTGATGGAGAAACTATAAGCTGTATGCTGTATCCGAGATCCTGTTAGACTGACTGCAGCCTGCTGACTTCTGTCAGTATGTGCCACAGGAGGAATGTTATGTGTTGTTTAAAGCCTACTCATGCTAAATCTACTTTCACTGTGTACATTGTGAAGCATGGAACCATTTTTTCAGAGAGCAACAACAAATTCAGACAGAGGTTTTCACCTCTCAAAACTTAACAATATGATTATATGGGTCTTACCACTTGCTTAAGGGACATAAAGGCTTTCTTATAGAGCAATTACATATTCATCAAACTAAATAATATAATGTTCCTTAAATACATAATTTACTTAATTTAGGCTCTTAACAGAATTGTGAAATACCTTAAATGGCATATAAATGGTGCTTTGCTGAAATTCTGAAACTCAGCAACAACTGAGTGAAATAGGTTTCCTCATATCACAAAAAATAAAGACCATTCTGTATTGAAAACATATTGCAAGCATACCTTTAATGCAAATTTTCTTCAGTAAACTTGCTTCAAGTAAAACCATAGAACCAAATCCCATTATCTGATTTTAACAGCCAAAATTAAGTATGTATTGTTTTCACTTGTAATCTATTCCCTTACTCAGGAAACACTCTTGACTCTATTTCCCAAAGTGCCTTGTGCTTCCTCTGTTCAAATTCCGTCTGTTGCTCCCCTTCTGCTCACTCAGATTTGATGAAATAACACTGAACAATGAAAGATCATGATGATTGTCCTGGCAATAAGCTGTGTTATTATATTTTGGTTATGCAATTGAACATGCAAACAGTAGAGGACAACAAGTAAAATAGATTGATATATACCTTTTCATCATGCAAAGTGACCATCTCTGCAGTGTACAGCTATTTTTATTAAACTACAATACACATATGATACTTCAGCCCATGAAAGACATTCAGATGAGAGCGACATGCCCCTTGTTTAACACACGCTTGTCGGATATTCTTATGGTATTCTTGAATTTGCACTTGAAGACAACATTAGAAAGACTGCTCACTTTCATAGGATGGGTTGTTCTAGGTCTCTGAAAATTTGTAAACTCTTTCCTTAGCCCAGCACACCAACACTAGGAATGTAACAGTCGCACACATTTTTCAGTGTTTGGTTTTGCTCAGTGCTTTCTGTTGTCGCGGCCCATCTGTGGACGCTCTTCAGCAGCTCGTGCACTCTGAGTGTGCAGTGACCTTTCAGGGGCTCCATGCAGGAGAGCGCCGCTGCATTCATTTGGCCCTTTCCTCCAGGCATATGTCCTTTTGTGCTGTAAATGACTCCGGGCTCATCTGCTTCACTGAGCAATGGTCAGTACTGGTGCATGTTCCATTATTTATCTCCACCGGGTCCTGCAGGAGTGACAGTCTCATCCAATAGGAACAGCTGCCCATGTTGGGTTAAATATTTTATTTTAAAGGGGCAGTGATTCTGGCCAATGTGTTGTAATGCAGACTAATCATGTCAACACATTGTTAATGACCACATTGTCATCATCTCTCATTAACCCATCAACTCACAGACACAGAATGGTGAACATCTCATAAGAATGAACTGTTTTGCATTCAGGAAAAAAAACAACATCAAAATGAAGAAGGAGCATGCTCTTAAGTGTTACTTATGTCAACTGTCACCATGCCAGCCTGGGCTACAGACCGGAAAGGATGCGGCAATGCTGAAGGTGTGTATCTCCTAAAAGGTGAGTAAACAGCTGAGACACGGGGGAAGGAAAACAGACTGATTTTCTCCCTCTTCCTTCAAATCAAATGCTTTTTCACTGCAGCAACTGGAGAGTTAAGGAGCCGTGCACTATCAGGGGAAGAAATCAGAAAACAGGAAAATCAGCTACAATAAACAGGATCAAAGCCGGACAACCACAGTTATACTGAGCTCATTTCCTCTCTAAGAGATAGCAAGGAAACTACATACTTTTTTAGGAATTCTAACGAAAGGCAACGTCACCATCAATCTGCATCCAACTAGGCAAGGTATCAAAGTTTCAGAAACAACACGTTGTTGCTTATTTTACTATTAATTATGGGATGCTCTTTTAGCTTTTCCCAATCTGTATTTACAATCAAAAGGCATGCAGCATCATTGCATGATAGAGTGTTACTTTCCTAAACAAGTACAGTGTATGGTATACAGCTTTATGATGGAAATTTCTCTCTTAGCCTTTTAGGCTAAATTTGAAGTAAATGCACTCTGAACTTCATTATTAATTATTCTAAAAAATTTTGGATGTTATTCATTGTGCATTGTATAATGAAATGCTAAATAACACTGCTTCTTGAAATATGTCAATGAGTCTTATGCTAGTCTAGTGGTAGTCTATCAGACAATTTGTATTTGACCCTTTTTTTCAAAACTGTAGCAACCATACGGTTCAATAGTCAGTGTTGTACAGTATTTTACTTGCACAACCCCAGTAAATGTTATGCTACATTCATACATAAATGCACATTTAAAATGCTGTTTGTTTACAAACATTGAAATTAGCATATTTGTGGAGAGCAGATGGTTTCCTCACACTCAGGGGGTACTGATCAGCCACAATACTCTTCATTTGTCCTGAAGGTGAGGACTCAAATGCACTCTATCAGAGTAAGATTTATTTTATTAGAGTTTGATGGGCACTGACATTTTAAAAGGATAAGGTAGGATGTTATATTATGATGTTAAGTTTCTGATATTTACCCCGTGACACATAGTGATTAATGTGGCCTTCAGCCTTCAGCCGCTGGGCCAAAGCCTTAGGTGGGGGTCTGTAGGTCAGGGCTGGAATGAACACCCTTTCTGTCCACAGGCAGCACTGGCTTTCCTGTATATAAAGCCTTAATCATTGCTCTATGAAACAAAATGTACAAAAAAAACTCTCCATTGAGGAAAAGGATGGAACATTTGACTTTTGACCACAATTCGTTAAGACAAAGCTAATTATTCACATCAGCATTGCGGAAGATGGATGGAATGATAATTACACAAGCAAAGAGCTTCCTTGTTTTCAGCCTAAAAGAGTTTAATAGTTTATTTTAAAACTGGCTGGCTGTCTGTCTGTGGCATTCCACCAATCAGTATCTATCCCTCTTTAACAATTACCTACCCCTCTTTCACAAGACATGCAGTGCAAAATTAAAAATCTAACCTCAACTGGTCTTGTTATTCATTTGTTGGTTGTAGGTTTATGTTTTATTTTTATGCTTATTTCACAGACAAGACAGAAGACACTAGGGTGTTCATGAGAAACCATGACAACCTTATGTATCTGCACAATATGTGTCTGTGTCAATGATTCAGTAGTATGGATCGCCACCATGGAGTGGTAGCGTGTAAACTGGCCTGTCTGTTACCACAGTTGGTGGCTTTACTACACTATAATGCTTTTAATTAAACATCCAGCTATGCTTGTAAGGCCCCCCATCCTTCACCCCCCCCCCCCAAAAACAGCCCCCCTCCTCTCCAGCCTCTCCACAGATATCACCAGGTGCTTTGTTCTCTTAATGTGGGCTGGGGCTTACCTCTAAGCGGAACCCCTGGGAAAATTGTCTATCAACCCCTAAACCAAATGCATCTCCCCTGGGAAAAAAACCTAACTGAAAGCACTCCTCCTGAGATCATCAGAGCTCCAGGGTGCTGGTTTTTACTGACCCAGTTGGAAAGAAATTATGTAAGGCCAAGAAATCAACCCTCTTTTACCACTACAGTGTTGTACTTCAGATCAAAGCATCGGGAAATCAAGTGGATTTTTCTCCAATGTTTTTTTTCCTTGAAATGTGTGAAGGTTAAGTGAGTTTGTGTGCAGTCTAATTACCATGCATACCATCAATAATGAATAATCCCATTTCCGCTTTAAAGACAGGCAGGAGCGTCTCTCTTTTGAGATTTAATTTGCTCTAACGTTGCATTAAATAGTCATCAAAGGGGAGAGGGATATGTCAGGTTGTAAAAGTCCAATCTTCGCATATCTTGCTTGCAGCACAGATTTTTCAAGGGCCTGTGCAACAGCTGTCTTAATTCTGAGCCATCAGTCAAGTGCTACAGGAAGTCAGGTTTGTAAAGTGAAAGGAGAGATTAAAAATGACAGTTTGCTAATGTCATACAAGACAAATGCAGGAGTTTGGTGTATGTCTGAATTGTCTTGAAGGCTATGTTCAGTCTACTCTCATTGTAATTCCCTTTTATTCTGAGTGGCAAATTTAGATGACAGACTACTCACTGCTCACAATGGTGTTCCGTTAAATGGTCAGTGAAGTGAACAAATCTAATTATTTTTTAAAAAATTAATTTAAAAAATTACCCCAAAAGTCACCACACCATTTGAACGGTAAAGAATATTGTAAGAAGGCTGAAATATGTAACAATCCAAGGAAATTCTAAAATAGTATACAGTACAGTTAAGTTAATATGCGCAGTAGGTATAATAGCATACATAATACCATAAGTGTAGACTCTCAGTTCAGGAAAACCACATGTGACGAAGAGCTACACCTGCAGCCACACATCATTATTTAAAATTCTCCTGGTATAGATTTCCCTCTACCAAAATGTAATCTCTTAAGGTACAAATTTAAAATTTAGACAGTGATATAAACTATTAGCAATCACAAGATCGTCTGTATTAGACTAACAAGTTTGTCTCTTGCACATCCTGTCTGCGCCTACTTTTCATATTCATTAATCATTCATTCTTATAGAGATACAAAGACCGAGGCTTGCATCCCTTTCTGAGCGCATAAAAACACTCATCCCCGCAGCCATCGTCATTTCCTTTGAAAGTTCTGGCTGCTTCCAGAGCACATTACACCCACTCAAAAATGAAAAAGAGTAGAGAGAAGAACATTAAAAGAATGTCGCACGCATGTTCAACAATGGCCTACATAGCACCGACTTTGATTTAAAGCTTTGAAACCGAATTGAGTTTTGCGGTTCTCACTGCAATAGAAGAGAAGAGGAAAGAGGCTTCACCGATGCTGTCTGCCCGACTGGGACAGCCAATGTTACGTAATAATTCCCAAGACACGTTTCATTGCTTGAATGAGCCCTTCTCTGAGTAACAATAAAAAAGACGGAGACAACTCACAAATTATTAGTCTGTTTCTTTTCCATACCATTGACTACTCAGTACCACCAAACTCCTAAGTGATGAAAGCAGAAGCATGAAGCAGATCTCATTTTACAGGTAAAACAAACGGGACGTTGTATTTTCCTCTTATGTCATGGCCTGTTTGAAACACCCCAAGGGTATATTCTTTTTTTCTTATCTGCAGAGAGCAGCAGAGCTGTGAATTAGTTTTAAACTTGTCAACAAAAAGAAGAGGAGTCAATGATACTTCCCTCTCTGTGGCCAAGTCGGGCAGAAATGTCAATATACAAGAATCTTGGATATCTGTCTGTACCCAGCTGTGTATAAGCCATGGGAAATGGCAAAAGATAGCCCAAACAACATCCTCATCTACAGGGGCAGGCTGTGGTCCTAAATGGAGCTCTTTGTGTCTTACAATGAGTGGAAGAAACAGAAGCAAAAGTAAGAAGTCAGCCTAAGGGCTTGGATGAAAGACAAGGGGGTTTTGGATTTTTTTTATTGTTATTCATTTTTGAGTGGTTTGCTGTCCAATGAGCATGTCCATGAGGCACACACACGCTCTCAGCTGGACGTAAACGTGAGAAAAGCTGAAAGCTGTCTTTCCTGGAACACATCTCAGAGGATACTTAGCACTGCTGCAGGCAAATCCTTCACTCTCACCTACATAGGCCCAGACCCAGGTTTTCTGCAGAGCACAGAGAGTCTCACAGTGTAGTGGAGTCATACTGAGAAAATGGCTGCGCTCTATAGCAGCAGTTAAGGGAACTGAGGCAGGGAAATTGTTAGATTGTACACAGACACAAGCATTCATGCAGCATGTCCTGGTATCATATCAAGAACACTCCCTGTTCCTGCATGGAGTCTTCCTTCTCTGAGTCTTTGCACAATCATTTCTGCTGAGAACTCCCAGAACACTTCATTTTTCCTGCTCATTTTGTTTACAAGGCTGTAAAATCCCTGAAGTAAACATTTCTATTTTCAGCACTTAGAAAAAGCATAGTAAGATGCATCCAGTATGTGTAGTATATGATTATGCATTAATCTAAGGAAACAAATGCATAGATTATCGAGTATAAAAAAAATCATTTTCGCATTTGGCAAATAAATTCCAGGTCTAAATGGGTAAGATGAAGAAAACCTGATGCATGTTAATTTGTACTGAAGCTTCAACTCACCTAATATTCTACCAAGAGAAGTGGTTCAGAATTGGAGGCAATCTAAGTCACTGCAATCAGGCAAAAGCAATCTAAGACAATATCTAGCCATGTCACTGTTTCAGTTTGGACAATCGAAATTCAGATACAGGGTTTGTTTTTTGTTGTGCATTTCTACCATGGAGCTTAAACCAGGCTTGCTATTCCTATTACTATTCCTGTTTCCCATCATAGAACTGGAACAGAGTTAGCTCATTATTCCACTTTTCGTCTATAAAGATTTAGAAACGGAACAGACCATTTTCCACAACAAGAGAGCTGCAACCAGGCTAGCTCCTTCAGTTCACATTCCAGGTGGTTTTGCATTACTTTTTTATCGAGCCAATCTGACTGTGTCGCTTCAGCTTGCCATCATTACCAATGCTGGCCTAATTACAGGCAAGCTGTGTGGGTACAGTCAGCATGCTTCATGTTCCTTCTGCTTCCGGCACCACAAAAAAAAAAACAATGGAGAGTGAAGCAAGGGAGTGCACTGCCATTGCTGATCATTATATTTATTTTTCTTTCATACAAAAGGAAAACATCAAGCATAAAAAACAGTTCAAGCTGAACCATTGTTAGCACCTGGCAGTACTTCCTCCCTCTTCTGTTTCAAAAGGAAATAGCAGTCCACAGCACTGCCCACCATGACATATGTCTCCAGGCATGCGTGAGAACATGCGCCTCAGCTCTGGCTACAATGGGAAAAGACACTGTGCCATACCGGCTAGGTTAGCTGTGGCTCTACCTCACACCAGTCACAATTCAGTGCTATACAGCGGGGATCCAGTCAGCCTAACAGGCAGAAAAGAGACAGTATGGAATGTCAGAGATTAGTATGTTACATTTTGCATAATGTGATGCCCTGGGAACTGAATTATGAGTGCCACCTGTTTAGGTTACAGTGATAACATAGCTCAGGGGAGACTCTGGAGAAAGTGAAGCCCTCCCCAAACTGAATAAAAGCTAGTCCGAAATCTGCACAATCAATTTTATGATCAAGATTGCTAACTAGGGCATGTTTTTTTTTTACGAGACCATGAGAGGAGATGCAAAGATAGTGACAATGTGAGAGTCGACAGCCCAAAAAAACAGCAAGCTTTGAAGCCAGATTGTCATCATGCTGGGCTGTGCAAGATAAAAAAATGTAGTCCAATTCAACTTTTTTATGTGTGCACAACTTTATATTGTACATAGTTACAAAGCACCTATACATCGATCCTGGGCCCCACTTCCATCCCCCACCCCCAGGGTAAGCATAGGGCAACAGAGACAAGGGAAAACTCCCTGCCTAACGGAAGGAAACTTGAGCAGAATGTAGCTTAGAGGAAGAGCCCATCTGCTTATGGCTGGCACTGGGCATTCTTAATGGTTCAAACAGCGGAGTATGTTAGTGCTGTCTATTGGGCGGCGGGAGAAAACCTTAGGCGTTTCAGTTACAGTCACAGAGGCGCTGGTGAGATGTACTAGTTTGGACATGAGAACATTGCCAGTTTGAATCCCCGGAAAGAGCTTTCTGCACCTTTGCTAAGAGGTTCAGTGCAACTTGAAATTACTTCGTCTTTACAAATATACAATATGTGGGTATATAAGCTAACACAAGCTGCCTTGGAAAAAGTGCCTGTTAAGCAGGTTAATGGCAAAAGGGTTTTAGTGAAACTGTGTGGTCAGTATTGTGGTATTCCATTGAGTATTCAGCACTCCAGCTCTGACAGCTGCTGGGCCTGCCATGCTCAAGGTGATGAATTATGTTATATTGCAAGCTGATTTATGGAGTGGAAATGAAAAATAATCAGTGGATTTCAAAAATAAAGTGTATATACTACTCTGATAACATCATGGCTATAAGCACTGCTTTGAAAATGATACGCTTTTTAAAACTCACTAAACTGTATGGTCATTTCAGATCTTTCTGCCTACTTTCATGCATTTCCATGAGGAGAGCTCTGAGATAATAAAAAATTTGCATAAATCAGACTTGTTCAATGATAGTTCATGGCTCTGTTCTCTATAGATGATTAAGATAATAATTATAGATATATATGATGAAGGCAATAATAATAATAACTATTATTATTATTATTATTATTATTATTATTATTATTATTATTATTATTATTCAGAAAATACATAAGAGCAGCTCCCTCCCTGCGTCAGCCATTGGGATGACACAATTGCAGGTACTTCAATTCAAAATCAATGTCAAACATCAATGAACTGAGTGCTTTCACAGAAAAAAACTCAGCTTCATGCATTCTGAATTCTCTGGAAAAGAAGGGAGGCGCCTGTCGGAGATGCTACATGCATGCTGTGAGAGTACAAACCCACCCAGTGTGAAGGAACTAGCAGAAGGCTTATCAAGACTGCGTCAAAATATGAAAGGACAGTGGCACACAATATGTTTAGCACAGAGATTGATGCTTGTAACTGTGTGTGTGTGTGTGTATGTGTGTGTGTGTGTATATGTGTGTGTGTGTGTGTGTGTGTGTGTGTGTGTGTGTGTGTGTGTGTGTGTGTGTGTGTGTGTGTGTGTGTGTGTGTGTGTGTGTGTGTGTGTGTGTGTGTGTGTGTGAGGGCGGTATTTCATTCTGTGACTTTGTCCTTCACTGTATCTTTCATGTGTCTCTTTCTTTGAACAGTCAAATGGTGCCTTTGGCTTTCTGGTGTGGGGGTGCTGATGGGACCTGCCAGAGATAAGGAATGTATCTCGTCCTGTACCAGTCACAGCTGAGAAGTCTTAAAAAAACTCCAAAATAAAAGAGCAAATACCCAAAAAGCTCAGAATAAGGAAGCTACCATAATCTGAAAAAAAAAAACATCAGTTTAAATAAACATGGTTGCCTTGGGAACAATCCTCCTCAGTGCTGACAAACACAAGGAGCTACCTTGATCTATTCTGCTAACTCAAAGAATTCAGCATCAGCCAGACTAGGCAACAGCAAAGACAAGCCTGAAATCCAGCACTTAATAAACAAGGCCTGGGATCCATGCTGCAGTGTGTCAACTCTCCGCACCAACCAGCTTGACTGATACCATTTGTACAAATTCAGAAAAACATGGAATGAGAGAATCCTCTCCGGAGAGTTGAGTACCTCCAATCTGAACCAAACAATTTTGTAATTATATTCTATTTGGAGTTGTGTCACAGTCCTATACTTCTGAGAGAATCATCCTATCACTGCATGTGGTGATTTTCCTCATTAGAATATGTGAGTAAAATAATTTTATTATCTGTAAAAAAAAAAATACTGCTGCTCTTTGAAGCAGCTCCTCTTTTAACATCTCATAAGTAACTAATTCCATTCCAACAGTTAACTTTTTAAATTAGTGTTGTGCTGTCGCCCTAATGTTATTTTGGAGTTATTCCCTCTTATGATTCGTTTTTGCCCTGGACTGATATGTGTTGTTGATGACAGCAGCATGTTGTTGTCATGTGCATCCACGATAGTAGAAAGTGACATGTGTGTCATCTCAGGTTTGCCGTGTCATCAACAGACATGAAACTAACCAGGACAGGCACGTCCAAATGAGCTCTGTGCTAAACAAAGCGAAGGCTGAGCTTTCCATGTTAGGACACATATTTTGGCTCCTGGCTGGATTTTGTCAAAGGAGTTCTTGCCACCATCTGTTGTGGTCACACAAGTTTAGCATTAAAAAAGCCCTCACCCTCTTCCTACAATAAATTCAGGTGGGCAACAATAGATTTTTCAGGTTGAGTTCAGTCAGAAAACAAGGGGGCACTAATGGGAATTAGTTAAGGGTAAAATCCATACTGATGTCAGGAAGTATTATTATAGTATAGCCATCAAGATCTGACAATGCTGGGAAGAGCCTGCCATGTTAGGTGGGAGAGACAGAGACCCTGAGAGTGCTCAAGTCCATGCTTGATGCAGCACTGGGTACTCTGTAGATTATTGCTGAATGGCCTGTTCTCCACATCATGTGTTCTTATGTTCTTTAACTAATTTGGACCTGCCTCAGACCCTGCAGGTCTCAACCAGGATTTGAATTAATAAGTGATGCTGTAGACCTAACTTTGTCCAAAGAGGTAATGTCCTCCAAGGGATCCTGTCTTTACATTTCAAATCCTTCAAGATAATGGGCAGAAGTGTAGGTATGGTTAGGATTAAAATTCAAGGTAGTGGCAGAATTGGTTAAGGATAGGGAGATGACATTCATGGAAAGATCACCTGAGAATGCCTGGTTTTATTCATATTGCTGTCTGTAATAAGAACCTTCTCTCATGCTGAAACACTTTTCCATTTTCAGAGAACTTTACTGACAAAGGGCGCCACCCTGTGGCTATAAGAGTACCCTGCTGTTTCAAAGGGAACCATCCACCACCATTAAATGGGACCATCCAACAGAGGGCAATATAGTACTCCACAATGATCAGGACATTGACAAATGATTATGTACAGAAGAGAAGCAGTAACTAATTAATAAAACAAGCAAACTAGCAGTGCAAACAAATATACATTAAAAAGGTATAATTCTACAGTTCATATAACCCACAATTATGGATTGATGATTGAATTATTTGTAATGATTCAGACAAATGGGTATTTGATTACTTGCTAAAATTAATTGAAGTTTAACTGTTTGTGTTAATGAAATCATACTGCACCATTTGTGCTTCATGTGCTTCATTAAGGAATGTTGTCTATGTTATTTCTGCATTTGATGACTAGATCAAGAACTGAAAATGGAAAGAGGGGCTTACTGCCTCCACATGGTGGCAGTAGAGGGAGGTAGACCAGTTTAAGCATTTTGTTCTCAGAGCAGCCAGTAGACAGCTGTCAGTCGAATGGCAAGGGCAGCGGAGGTAACGAAGCATCAGCCACAAAATGAAATAGTTGGCAATAACCTGCAGCAGAGCATGCTTATCCAGGCATGACCGTGTGCTCCACCAGATGGCCCTTCTGTAGCGGGGGCAGCAGCAGGTCAGTGGGAGACTGACCTGTTACTTAGTGAGTGATGAGAGATGCAGGTGTTAACAGCCTCAGTTCCATTAGCCAAAACAATGTGTTTGTGTGTTCTTTCAACACTGAAACAGCCTCTGTTTACAAGAGAGTTCACAAAATATTTTGCATCAAATTACAGAGGACAATACATATTTAGAAGGCTGTTTTTGATTTAGGAGGTTGCTTACCAGGAAAGAAAATAGTGAATCATACCTACAGTAGCTCTTTCCAGATCAAATTGTGCTGCCAGTCGGTCAACATCCAATCTACATCAACAGCTTGAGCTGGTTTCCATGGCAACTCCAGACATACAGCTGTTGTGGCAAAAATTATCAGTTGCTGTAGCCCTGGAAACGGCCCCAGCCATCCTTGGTGGATAACACAGACAAGCTTGCCCCAAGTCCCATGACCTATCCGAAAGTGAGGCTGTACTCCACACACAGACAGATGTCAACCAGAATGTCCAAAACTATATCTCAACTATATCTCGGTCATTATGCCTAATTTATTGAATGTTATTCCTGGCATATGCTTGTATTCAGAGTGGTTTCCAAGGACATCATAGCTAGATACATTAAAATCATATCTCAGGAAAACATACAGGACAGCCAGTGACACAGTAAATAAACATCATGCTGAGCAATAGCACAATTACATAAATATACAAAGGTGACTGTTATATTCCACACGTAGCACTCAGCTATTATTTCTAAGAGCAGAATACACGTCACACTAACATGGACAAGCATCCAAAAAATTATCTTTAGGAGCAGCATTACCGTAAATTAGTCTTCGAATAACAAATAATAAATTGATTATTTTGTGACATATTGACATTTGTATCGCTCCTAACAGTAATCATAAGGCTAACATTGTATGATATTAGATACCACTCAAGGTTTTAGGGTTTCTCCAAGATCAGTTTTAATATGATGCACTAAAATTAGATTCTTCAAAGATGATTCAATCAAGTCTGAAGGCTAAAATCTGATTCTGGTTTTTATACTTGAAAAGACTGAAATTATTGCATCAGCAATTGAAACAATGTCCTGAATAGAATGCAATGTATAATGTCCTCAACCCTCATGATGAGAAGAATACAGGATTCCCTATGCAACTGGGTAACTAAAAATGTAAGCAAATGTAAGAAACTAGTTAACTACGAATGAGTGTAACTAAGAATAGCCCATCACAATGGTTGACTTGAAAACAAAATCAGGGATATAAACACAAGATTATGAGATGTTTTGTCCAATGGAAACTCAGCCAGTCCAGCTGGGCTTGTGGATGAAGATATCCTGGACAAGAGATAGAATAGAGATGTTCGCTGGACAACACTGTTCGTGACAATGAATTGGATTAACCTGAGAGTGACAGACGAGCCTGTGGTAACCCATCCTCAAAACTTCACTGGTTTTCCGGATGTGGAAAAGCTCAGTTTTAGAAAGAATCTAGCTGACTCTAAGTAAAAACTCTTCAGCCAGGTATTGGAGTGAATTTGTGCATTGATGGAACAAATACATGGCAGTACTTGTACTTTTTGAAGCTGGGTTTTTTCCACCTCTGAATGTAACCTACTATAATGAGAAGAGCTTTGATAAAGATCATGCACCCCACTATTTGTATGAAATCCCGAGAGACCTAACCTTGCCAAGACAAGATGACTGAATAAGAAAATTCACCATGTGTATCACACCCATATCATATGGTGTGGTGGATGGATAGTTTGTGCCCTATTTTTTGACTCTCAGTCAGCAAAAAAGACCCCTCCAATCTCATCTGAGAAGGGCCTGTGTGGGTGCAAGCTGGTTCAACTAATGAACTAATCATCTTTAATCAAACCTTGATACATGTTTAATTCAATGATTTAGCACTGCGGTTGAATTAAAAATCTGCAACAACACTGGGCCTTTCTGCAAAGGATTGGACACACTTGCTTTAGATGCTGAGAAAATCAGAGAGCAGAGGGATACAATGTGAGACTAATCTGAGTTTCTACAGAAAGTATATACCACAGCAGAAAAGGCAGCTCTTTCACTTTTCACTATCAGAAAATGAACAGAAACAGACATGACTGTTCTAGATATCAACATGAGCACATTCGCTAGGCTTACACATAAATACTCAAACAGAGGTATCAGCAGATTTGTGCAACGGAAATATTATGGCTATTTTTACATTTTAACCACATTTGAATTATACGGTTACATTGATTCTGTCAAAAAAGCAATGTGCAGTACTTAGTTTTCCCTCCCTCAGCCATTGTGTTGCATATAATGTTAAACTTCAATTTACTGCCCTCCAGGGTGCTCATTTGATTCTGCAGGGAAGGACAAATCATGAGAGCCAGGTTGCCCTGCTACATGGCCAGCTGTGGTTACTTGCTGCATTTTGAAAGTTGGATGTATAGTCAGTTTAACTGGAGCATTCTAAACCCAGAAATGACAAAATAGCAAGAAAAACCATGTGGCATTTGTGATTCTTCTGTGGCCCAAGTGTTTTTCACCAACCGAGCCTAAATGAATCAATCCCACTACAACGTCAGTCAGTTCTGGCAGCTTGGGCTCGGTCCACTGCCTTAGTTTAGTGGACAGGGCTCCCCCGGGGACTGCAATTAGAACTGCAGCAATCTGCAGATGCTCTGGCAACTGTGTAAACTCTCTCAGACCCAGGCCGGGAGAAGGGCAGCGCTATCGAAGTAGATCTCTGGCATGCGGCCGAAAAGCGGAAGAGAGCAAACTGAAAAATAATGGCATTCTGCTTTGCTTCTGTGTTACATTATTTATTTATGTAAGCCAATCCCAAGGCAGAGTCACACAGTGGGGATATTGTGCCCATTCCCATATATGTAGCTGCATTTTTTCTGATGCAGCTCAGGTTGAGCACTGAGAATTCAATATTGCATTCTATTCTTTATTTTAATCTTTGCTATCCTTGTGTGCTGTGCTTGTAGCCATTTTAACTGGGCTTAAATTCATACTGGCCTCCAAAGTTTTTGTCATAAGAACATTAATGTGCTGTAACCCAACCCCTTTGTTATTACTATGGTTATTTGATTTAAAGCATACAAAGGACCTGCAATAGTGCAGGGAAGAATAATACTTCTAGCAAAACATTTAGTGTTGTCTAGCAATTGGATCTTTTACCCATTCATTTCTTCTCATGGCTATGATTTATTATAATGATTTGACTTTTTAATGGTTCTAGATTTGTATCACATTCATGTCTCAGTGCATATAGTGTCTTCCTCTATGCAAGACTAAAGGAGGTCCAAACATTGGCCACATGATACCATCACATGGATGACTCAGTAAAATCATCAGCAATATATTCTGTATATCTTTGTTCATCTTTGTGGGCTAGTAGGCGGTACTCTACAATAAATTACCCATTACATTAACAGATATACAGAAGGCAGATAATATCTATAAAAACTGTCTTTAATACAAGAAGAGAACATAGAGGCATAGTACAGAGAAGTGCAGCACAGACTGGATAAAGCTTCTGGACTACTGGACTTTGAGTCAGAAGTTAAAACTTTCGGGCACATGATAAATATAATTTTTAGTCTACTCGGATCTATATGTTGTGCCAAAACAGAAAAAGCTAATTATGCTGAGATATATGTGTCATACATATAAACACAAATAAAATGTGCAGCCATATTACATTATATATACAGTGCCTTCGTCAGACCACATTTAAAATATTGTGTCCAGTTCCGGGCACAACATTATAACAAAGATATACAAGCTCTGGAAGAAAGTGCAAAGAAGGACAATAAAATAGGTTCCAGGTGTCAAACTTAAAAGTTATGACAAAGACGTAAGAGTCTATCTCTTCAGGCAGCCTCAGCAAAACTGGCTATAGCTGGAATTTACTGAAGATTTGAAATGTATAAGAGATTAATCATGGGCTATACCATCTATCTCAGGTGAGTTAAGTCAGCAAAATAAGGGGTATTGTTTGAATATTGTTGCAGGTAAAGTTTGCTGAAAACTTTACTGAGCTTGTTCGTTCATGGAGTAGGTTCCAGGGACTGAACGAAGCAGGAAACTTTAGGCATTGCTGGGTACTCTCTTGACAATGGGCAAAATGAAAGTAATGTGTCAAGATAAACTAAATAAGCCATTCCCATCATCACCCATTCCTGGTCTAATGTTTAATATTTAGCAATAAAATGAGAATTTATCATGAATTAAGATGATATAGTATCAAAAACACCGGAGTCATATGAATCTGTTTTTCCACACTGCTTGTTATCTTATAATGAATTTCTCTTACCACTCAACAAACAAAATGTACTTGTGCTCAAATTTTCATTGTGAAAAGGTCAGTTTAGCAAGTGTCAGCTTTCAGGTGATAAAAAACAGCAATACCCTGTTATTTGTGGGCTGGGGCTTCATAGATTTGAGTTTTTGCACTCCCCTGCAAAACTCTTTTTCCCAGCCACAGCACAAGGGAAATGAAGTGGTGGAAAGATCGATATTAAAATGCTTAGTGCATACAACGCCACAGCATAATGCTACAAGCACATTAGTTCATGACTAAATTTGTGTAATGCATCTCTAATCATAAATAATGGTCAGTTCCATAAAAGACATTATCTTGAGCATTAACAGTACTCACTATTCAAATGTTCTGCAGTTTCTGGAATGCAGTCCCCATTAAAAGCAAGAGATCAGCACATGAACAGAAAATCAGCAGTACTGGGTGTGACTTTTTCTACATATTCAATGACTTACCTTACCATACCCATCTAATTGAGTAGCATCATGGTCCACTTCAATCATGCATAGTTACAGTTTGTAACAGGATATCTGTCCTTTGCACACACAGTAAGAGTGGGCATACTGCCACTTTGAAGCTCAGATGCTGACTGCTTCCATTCTAACTGCCACTTTGTGTGCAGACGGGATTGTTTCCACATCCACCATATGCACTGACAGAAGACAACATCCTGTAGGTGTCCGACAGACACATTGTCTAGCACATCACTACCCCCTCCAACCACCCCCACACACACACACACACCCCACACCCTGAAAAATGTTCATGTGACTGACTGCTTGTCTTGCGCCAGCTCTGTCCCATTAAAAATAATTCATCACATTACAGCAGTGCTGGCGGCACTCCCAGCCTGCCAGGAGCTGAATAACTCACCAATAAACGCCTCAAATCTCAAGAAGCTCCGCACACCACACTGAGTGAGTGAGCAGATGCAAAAGTCTATTGAACAGGAATAATTACACAGCATCTGTTATTTTTCGCCTTGAAGCTGGAGAGAATGGGATAATGATCATCGCCTTTGTCATGAAAACAGTGAGGATACTGGGATTGTCTTACTTGCATTCTTCAGGCATAAATAAAGCTCCTTCTCACAGTATGCATAATATTACCCATTTAATTATCATTTTTTATGACATCACAAAAAAACGTCCCTCAATAAGGTAAAACTACATTCCAGCATACTTGTACATATGAATACAATGTGAACATTTGAAAAATATGAGCATATTTCAGTTTTGGATATAAAAATAAAAGGATGGCCTTCCACAAATCTTTTTTAAAGCTGTCTCGATCATTTTCTGTCTACCCAGTATTTAAGACTGCATCTCACCTAAGTAACCAGCATCTGGTTTATTATATTTATCTTGGATTTATATGTAGCAACAAGCTTTGAATGTTCTCTGATGCCATTTTAAAGCTATTTAAAACCAGTTCAGCCATTTTGGTCAGCTGAAATACAGAATGAGACAACAATGTTCTTGTCCCTCTTTCACGTCTCTTTCTCAGTTAGTTCCCTGGTCTCTCCTTCTCCAAAACCTTCTCGCCCTTTTCAGGGTCAGGGCCTTGCCTCCTCATTAAGATTCTTTGGACATTCACCCCATCTATCAGTCCCCCTCTGCACCAGGGTCCGGTCATACCTCATTAATCTCACTCTATTCATCTTCCTCTAATTGAGTTTCCTTCTTAATCCATTCATACGAGCAACACAGTCAATCTTTTGTGGAGCAGCCTGGGTGGAAACCATCCCCATGTCTGTTTTAACAAGCTGCCCTGTCCAGAGTGATGGAGTAGCCCTCACCATGTCTGCAGGTCCCTGCAGGGGCTCAGCCACATCTTCCTTTACCTGAGTGCCAATGATCATGATTATCTTTACTGGCTCTTCTTATCCCTGTTCTCATGATGATGCCCCTGCATACATGCTGATTTTAGTGAGGGGAAATCTACCATGAGGATAGCTGGTGAGCTACATAAAAGGGTGGCAGAAAGCTAACCTGTTAATTGTCAATGGTAATTACCATCTTCATTAACAAGCCTGCTTATTTTCATACCGTAAGATACAGTAAGAATCATGTTAAAACAACAGACTATGTGCTTCATAAACACAATGATAATTACAGATTGTAGGTATCGTTAAAATATTATAATAGATCAGATTTCTTGAGTTCAGAATGCCTAAATATTTGCAAGCCATGCACATTTCTTGGTATATTGTCTACTGTCAGCTCAGGAGAGCAAATATGTGATACTAGCTGTCACTTCTTTACTCACCATAGTCCACAGGTTGAGTTTGCAGACATGATGTCTTATGTGTCTCATGAAGATCTGTCATGTGCATTTTTGTGCAGGTGGACTGTGGGTGCCCAACAGACCAGTAGGGGTCACTAGAGAGCAATGAGACGCAGGCATCCCCACCATTGCAATCCATCCTACTTGCACTCAACTAAAAGGTCACAGTTGCCACTGGCATGACCCTGACATGATGCCAATCTGGGTAGCCCATCCACACTTTAGAACAGGGCCCAGCAGCCACAAGGTCTGTTTTTAACTTATTTGTTTTGTGTCATTTTATTACCATAATGATTTTATTTAAGGTTCAAAAAGGCAGAGCTAAGACATTAGCTGCTTGTTACCATTCTTTCAACAATTCATTAAATCGCTTAAATTTGCATATGGGTTAATCACAATCAAAAAAAAATTCAGAATCATTACCAAATAAAGAGCAATCCACTGTATTGAGGAATTCAGATACTGTTGTTTATCTTATGCTTTTTAAAACTGGTATTACCACACCAATGGTCTGCAGATTTTAACCAATCGGTGTAATGTTCAAAGATCAAAGTCTTCTCATGGGTTGATAAAACTCAGAGATTGACAGCAACAATAGCTCCTGTCGTAATTGTGTAGCTGACCTCTTACTTTTCCCTTACTCGAATCAGAGGCCAATGAGCTCTCTGCCACCTAAATTTTCCACATGGCCAACCTGACAGTCTTCCCATTCAAAAAAGATGATTATGTGACTGCCCTCAATTGCCTTAATGATCATGGCCTGGGAGCTAAAGTGCTTGAAAAATTAGTTTTAGATTGCTGAATGGAGGTGCCCAGACAGCTGAAAATGTGTAAAGTTCAGTGTAAAACTTTTTTGCTGATTTCAGTTGTCTTATTTGTGTTATGGAAGGGGGAGAATGTGGAAAAAGGTGTTCAAACCGTGTTTTAGTGGTAATTCTGCTGAATGTCTGATTCAGTGGTTCTCAGCCCTGCTCCTTGACTGCCACTGCAAATGCTGGGTTTTGCTAACAACTCTTGGTTGTTATGATTGTTGAAAACATGTCTGTGTTCTGAAATTCTCTGCAGACACAGAAAAACACAAGCAAGCTGGGAAAATCAGGACCATTTGCTTTGTCTCAGAACCCTCTATTTTCTACAAATGTTTCAATGATCAGGCATCCACACTTTACACATTAGGTCTGCCAATTAATCACTGCAAATTGTAACCTATTTTTAAAGGACTAAGTAACAACAGCATTCAAAAATGAAAACAATGGCTGTATGATAACTGTTCTGGCTAATTAAGTCCTTAACAGAAAGTGGAACATGGAACATATTCATATGGACAGAAAATTACTCATTAGAGGTTAAAAGCATATAATTAAAAACAAATAGTTGTTTTTGATTCCAGAATTATAATTAAGGTTGGAACATAAACCAGCCTACATGGGCATATTCAAAGACCAGTGCAGCCACTGGTCTAATTCTATTGTGCAAATCTGTAGCCATTATTGTTTTTTAGCACCACTTGTCCTTGAGGCAGTTCAGTTTCATCCAAAGGTGTCCACCATTTCCAAATGCTCACAAGGCTTCACAATGTAGAATTAGGAAGACTCTGTGTTCCTGGCAAACGTATAATTTGAAATTATTCATAAAACAAAATTTCTCCTAAAATCAGTTTCACAGAAGAAATGAAACCTTTAATACCTTTTGCTCAGCTCAGAACATGCTTGAATAAAGTGTTTGGTGTGAGCGACACTTTAAACAGTAGCCTCTGGCACCTTCAGGCTGTGGGTTGTGTGTGGCAGACAGCATCTGGTCTAGGAGCAGGTCCAGCCCACTTGGCAAGGAGGAGGTTCAGTAAGCCAGCATGCAGTCTATTAAGCACTAGATGTGGCTTTTGGTGACACATGGTGCCTGGCCAGGTTTGCCAAATCTTTAGACTTTCATCTAAATTGTCCTCCACAACAACATAAAAGTATTTATCAACCAAAATTATGGTAAGGTCTCAAAATGACCAAAATAAACCATACAAGTCTGAACCCTAAATTTTACACTGGGCTTCCACAGATGACTTCATTTAAGATAAAACACCCTGATCTGGCAACCCTGTGTCCACCTCTTGGCAGGTTTTTGTTCCTTGTGTGGTGCTCCAGATTCATTGTTGGAAGGACCATTTCCTCATGGCTTCCCACAATGGCAAGAATGTCATCAACACACAATGAAAGCATTACATTATCTTTTGGGGCAAACATTACACTGAATTATGGAAATATTTCTAAGTAATTGTTTTGTTAGTTCACTTTTAAACACTTGAACTAAAGTTTCCTCAATAAATATTGGGACAGGAGAGTTCCAATAGGAATAGGAATCATTCACAATAGGTACATACAATGAAAAACTATTTTAATTGACTGAGGTTAACAGTGGTTGTGCTCAAATGAAATGAAGGGACTGAAGACAAAGTGTCCATTATTCTAAAATGGCAAAACATATAAATGTTGTTAATACCCAGATATAAAATTGCCTAAGTATGCAGCTAGGATAGCAATTTTGATTTCACTGTCCCAGTTCTTATGAAGGGCACTGTATATAAACACGTATACTCACACTTTATCATATTATGCAAAACGTCCAGGCTAAAAATACCCAACAGCACAGCTCACTCCAGTGAGGGGGGGGGATTTAAAGGTTAGATGTTCCCCTATAAACTTGACACCGGGATTATTTCCTGCTGTTTGTGGCCAGAGGTAATGATGCAAATCCCACACAGGTGCTGTAATTCCTGTCTTACATTAATACCCAAAACACAGGAACAAATCTGTACTGTTATTGAAACCTATAAGCTCTGACTCGTCAGCCTCCACTAAAGCACACTGTAGCATTAACTTTTATTATCCTCCACTACTGAATTACAATAAAATGAAGAGTAATCATCAAAAAAGTACATTAAGTCCTTGTTTTGTTCATGGTGCAGTTTATTTTGGCAGGTCCTGGCACAATGAGCCCATTTCCAAAATATTTTATGAAAATCAGGAAACAGCGCATCTACAGCAAAACATTTGTCAAAAAACTTTTGAATACCCTTCAAGAAAAGGACTGTGGCATTGAAGGACTGCAACCACTAACATTCTTCAAAACATTGTGATAGAAAAGGTCTCACTCTTAAGCATCCTTACATATTACTTGCAAAAGATCTTTTCTGGCAGTTTTCTAAAAAGACTGGTGTGACTGAGGCATTTCGCACTATCCTTGTCTGCTAGGGTAAATATTATCTTTTCAACAAAGAGAATTACTCTGGAATTATTAGGGAATTACTAAAAATTGTTTGACCAGAAATAACAGGAATTCCAAAAATGTTAGACACAAGGTACATTCTCAAACACTTCAGTATCTAATCCCTCTCAATGCCACCAATCTACATCATTCAACAAACGACCTTCAGCAACAAAGTCAGCAAAGATAAAGTCTGAAATTCAAAGACAACACGCTGTTTGATACATGATAGTGCCCTGCACTGTATGCATTTTTAAATTAAAAGATTAGATTTTCAACTTAACTGGTGAAAGACTCACTAGGGGTAAACATGTATCATTTTTATGCTACACAAATAAAAATAAAATAAGAGATGGCACTTCTGAGCACCACATAATACAGTATGTGGCTTAAATTTGACATATGGGTGGGGGGACAATGAAAGGCAAGAAAGCTACAATGATTTCAAGCAATATCAAGGCAATCAAATATAAAAGTCTTGGCTTTTTCATGTGCTCAGTCTAAGAAAAACACAGTTAGTATAAAATATTGAAATAACATATGTAATAAAACAGACTTCAAAGTAAAAAAAATGACCATGACAATTTAAATAGAGAACATTAAGGACAACTCAAAGATTTTGCTAAACACCACACAAAATTCTCTCATCCACAAAGATAAAAGGTTTTAACAATACGACTTTTTTAAAAGTTGCCAACTTCATATTTTAAAATATTTTCCAAAACTGGTCAGCTGAATGACAGGTAAAAATTTAAAGGGGGAAAGCAATTATGTCAGCCCTACAAGTGACTTGACAGTCAGTCAGCATTTCAGCCCAAGTACAATGATAAAAGAAATGGATTTATACACAAATGATCACATGGAAAACTTTTTTCAGTCTACAATCTGTATGCAAGAACGTGAACCATCAGAGAGTACAGAATCTGAAGTAAAAACAACATCCATAAAATGGCACACAAGGAACATCTGCAGCATTCTGCCTGAGATTTACAGAAACAACCAACTGGCACAATGAAACAGAACGAGGCTCATGGCACCGCAAGCAGAGTAAATGAAAGGAGTTTCATATGAATGTCTGGATATGTACTGTGACATCACAGATTCTACAGACTAACCAGATGGTCAGTACCATACCCTTCACACTGAATACTGGGTCTCTCTATTGTTGGAGCTTAAACATTCAGTTTGATGTACTTCATGAATATTCACAAAGGGACATGACCAAGACCAATTTAGTGGCAATGTTCTATCCTGTCTCTGGGCACGTATCTTCATAAATATTCACGAGCTAATATAGTGCTGAAAATTCCTGCTACCAACTGCTAGCTCCTTGACAGAGAGTGTGCAAGCCATGTTATTGAGTGCCAGAGGTATCTAAGGCTCAGACCCAAATAATCAATCACAGATGGAAAAGTAACCTCATAATCCTGACCTGGAGTAGACGAGACAGAGGGAACACAAAGGCTGACTACCTTATTAATATAGAGAATCTGTAGTAACACTGAAGGCACTGTAGCTGGTATAGTTTTATACTACATAAGCCATTCTAAATGTCCCTCATGTTTAAAGACATGGAGTTTAAGGCTGACCCAAGCCATATTCAATACAATCTTTCCCTCATATGTGGATATCAGATTGACATTTGAGTCTTCATAGGACATTCTTTCACATTTCCTGTGGAGTACTCTGAAGCCCCAAGCAGATCACCCTTCTGCTAAATTGTTTGTGCATGAACAGTCCATACCATGGATGGCTTATGAATACATTTATGAGTTTGTGTGCATATCAGAAGAGCTCATGTTTTACTGTGAAGCACCTGCCAACAAGTTTAATGTGCACTCTTTATGGAAATAACAGCTAAAAAAGAAAGACAATAACAAGCATGAGTGCATGTTTGGATGTTTCTGTAATACTATAGTGAAAAAACTAAGCCACATGCTAAATATTCTCATAATCAAGGGAGAAATTGGGTGGAAAAGGTAATTATCTTGCTTGTAACCAAGCCAACATCAGACTTTCTGGTTAAATGCAGAGCCTTTTTAGTATTCTGCATTTGCTGTCAACTATAAATTAGCAATAAAGAATCAATGGAGACAGGACCCATCCAAATGGAATCATTTAGTGGTTTAGAGAGCCAAAGAGGATAAATATATATAGCCTGAAAGTCTAGTAACCCTAGCAGCAGGGCTTGTTAAAGCAATGATAGAGGTAAAAATACATTTTGATGACCAATAATCTCCTGTCTCATGCAACACACACATACACACACAAAATTTACAGCATTTTAAAAACATATCCTTAATGCAGTACAGGTTAAGCAACAGTATAACTATAAAGCAACAAGAATCCATTAACCCTTGGTTAAGTAATGTGTAAATTCTCAAACACTCCAGTGCAGTTTTGACTTGTGTTCTGAGAAGTGAGTGAAGTTTGTTAGTTGTGGTTTGTTGTTTGTACTTGGATGCCATTTGGCTGCTTCTATGCATTGACATAGTTTTATGAGATCATGCATTTCCACTGTGCCTTCATTTCTTTTTCAAACAATCTATTCCTTTACAAAACATGTAGTAAGTTGAATGAATTTACAAGTTAATGTGAGCTTACAAGATAACCCCATTTCACATAATACCACATTGTGGTGTCTGCTTTCAAGGGCTGGGGACACAGACTCTAAGTGCAGGGTGGGGATGAAATTTGACTAACTGACCATGTCCTTGTTTGGCAGCTTCAGAAGGTAAAACACACTTGACTATACTAAACAGCTATTGCATTTTGAAACACAAATGCATCAGGCTTCATGGTTAATTCATGATATGTATATGTAGTAGTAGAAATGGTTTCAGTTCTATCCTACCAAACCTAACAAAATATGAAACATTCAGTTTACTTCCAGACTTTCCAGCAGCCTTGGAAATTAAACATTGTTTGCAACAGTATGCTTCCATGTTTTAAAAATCATAAAACATAATTATTCTTATAAAAAATGGAGAAAACATTTGTGCCTTTTTATGAGATTTAACAACTATGAACAGTACACAATAGCAGCAACAAATTACGAATGACTAGCGTGTTAGAGCAAGGCAAGGTAAGAAACGGGCCTGCGTAAATGGGGAAATGTTTTAAAGGGTGGTTAAAATCTAAGCACCATGAGCTAATCTGTAAGAACCCTGAACAAACAGAGCCCGTAAAAAGGATCCCTGCAAGACAAAGGCAGTCATCAGACAAGTGTCTTTTTTTTTTGCTTTAAAATGGTCTGATGCAGTCCACTGACAAAGTGCACATTACAGCAGGACAGCTAGAATTGTGCAGCAGTTCAAAACAGACACCTGTGCTTAGCCTGTGACACTCATTTTCAGCCAACATCCTGTACCTTTGAACAAAAAATGCAAAAAGAATTGCTGTATTCTACCTTACTTTGCCTTCTACAACGAGGCCATATTTTGGACATATCATGAGATTAGATAAGATCATCTAAGGAATAAGTACCCTATTCAGCAACCAAAGAAGAAAGGATGAATCATTTCCATTTTCTCTCTAAAATCTAATTCACAACAGGTCAAAACAATGCAGAAGGAGCAGCTGTCAAAACTCTAAATGCTATGTCAGAATAAACAAGGAATGTGAAACCATATCACATTCTGATGAGGTTGTTTTTTAAGTGTTTAAATCCAGTAAAACTGCTCAAAAAAACAAGGCTCCATGGTTAAGCTTTACATGCTTCAGGTCATTTACATTTCACAAGATGTGGTAGTTGCATGTTGTTAAATAAAACAGTAACTTGGAACAAAGGTGATGATTTTTACAACATACAAGAGAAATAGTACAGGTTGACGTCAACAGAGAAATACCTGATAACTTGTGAAATGAAAATTCTGGCAGCAAAATAAACTTTAAAGCAAATACTGGAGGCTTCATCCTCGAAAGGGTCCCATTTTTACAACTGTTACACATGTTTGTGACATCCAACAGGCTGGGACACACTGAGGTCATCTCTCCCTTTGCTTGTAATTTCTCTTTGCTTCTTGCAGTTCGCCAGTTTGGAGGTTCGGTTTGTGTCTGGACGGCAGTGAGGCATTCCTCGAGTGACCCCCACAGGCCTGATCTTCGGAAGCACCAGGGTACAATCTTGGAGCTGGTTGGCAAAATATTTCTGTGAGAGATGGGCCTGTTTCCTGTCTTCTAATGCAGCGACTTGAACAGGATCCCCATACACACACTCTCCTGGGGTCCCAGACAAAGAGGGATCAGGCTGAGAGGGATGGGGACCACTTTGGACTGGCAGATGTGAGGATCTGACCATCTGTCCAGGGCTCTGTCGTGTAGAATTACAGCCCCATTTCTCCTTCGATGTGCACTTAGTAATCGGAGGTCTGATTTTGCCTTTAGTAGCTTGACCTATGTGCCGTGGCTGCTGTCTTTCACCATGACAGTTCGGTAGTTTAGTCCCTTCCCTCTCAAAATCAATCTTCAGCCAGCCTACTCGCTTCTCATCAGTCTGTGGAGGCACAGAACTTCCTAATATCTCTAATTGCAATGATGCGGCTGGTACAGCTCTGCCCTGCATTTCTGGGTTGGCTACATTCGCATTTAGTCTGTGGTTTGGAGGAGAGACACTACTGAAACACTGTTCAGATTTTGGGAAGGAAATAAACAGGGGCTTGGCAATGTTTTCTGTAAGACACAAGTCACCAATCTCAAATTCCAAGGTGTCTGTGTCCAGGGACCTGCTCCTCCTCTTTGTTGAGAGTGGAGCTGGTACAGGCAAGCTAATTCCAGCGAGACCATAATACCGTGGAAGACTTGCAACCCCCCAGGTGTTGCTATAAAACAAACTCCGGTCGAAGTCATTTAACATCCTGTCATCACATTCTGCAAAAGCGTCCTTCTGTAGGTAGCTTTCGTATGGTGAAGTATCATATGGCGATTCAACATCCTCGTCTGTAACCTCAATGTCCATCTCCAAGTCCATCTCTGTACTGCGATCACATTCCCCCTCATTTTCTGTATCGAATACATCAAATGTCACCATAGCCGGAAGAGCCTCCACATTCTGGGAAAAAGAATTACCTGGCTCAGGGCCCACCAGACCACAAGAGAGATTACTGAAGAGCTTGGTGTTTTTTGTGAAGTCCATCAGTGCTTGAGAAAAGCAAACGGCCTGGCCATGCTCTGCTATTTTTTCAACCTTTTTTGAAGAATGCATTTTCCCATGATCCTCTGAGAGGTCCCTTTGTTGGCTCTGGTCTTTGTATGAATTCAAATCTTTCACAGGGATGGCAGACGTTAGGACTGTGGCAGTACAACCTTTATCTTCCTCCTTGGTATCATGGAGATGATTGTCCGTTGTTTTCTGAGAGCTTGGGACACTCTGACCATTAATGTTTCTGTCTTTAAGGCATCTTGATTCATATAAGACACACTCTCCTTTTGAACTTGGTGTCCATGAAACACCCTGTTGTTCATCATTAAGGCAATGTTGCTTTTTGTTTAGCCTTGGTAAACATTCATTGGTGCTTTTTTTGAAACAGAATCTGAATTCAGCCTGCTCCTTTGCAGTTGAATTCTTTGCACCCTGTTGTCCACAATGCAAAAGCCCCTGCTGTACCTTAGCCAGTCTGGCCTCTTCCATTGCTGAACTAGTGGGTCTCTCTTCGTCAAGGCTCGCAGATGTCAAGCATAAAAAATTCAATGGGTCTTGGTTGGGTGGCTGTGTGTTTGTGTCAAAAGAGGGTTTAATGTCTGGAGGGGGGCTTGTGAGGGGATCCTCAGACTCATAGAGCTCATAGAGGGCATCGCCGCTGTAGCTGTCCCTCGGTAGCCTTTCATTCGCTATTCCAACAATGTTATCTCCTCTGTCATCATCTGGACCTGGGGTAGTGGAGTCATAGTATCCCTCATCACTGTTGGGCAACGACCCCTGCTGATCACTTTGTGGAGTCAAAACATTCAATGGTGCAGAGGTAGCACAAATTCCAGGTTGAAGGCTGTTGAAATTTCCACCAGCATCAAATTGGGGAGAGAGGCTGGGCTGTGCTTTAGTAGTAACCATGAGGCTAACATCCTGCATTACAAAACCTGGCTTCTCTCTAGAGATGCCATCCATGTCTGCCTCCGTGTCTCCTTCCCATAATCCCTTAAAATAATCTGCCTTGTCTACCTCATCTGGAGTGGCCATTTCTTCTCCTCCCCCTTGGTAATTGACATAGCAGGAGTTCCTCTTGCCGGCACTGCGGCTCTTCTCTCCTGAGACCGTGCTGTCAGCAATGCTGTCATCGTCCTGGTCAGCGATGACATCACCGCAACCAGTCAGTGAGTCAAAGCTTTTCAGAGAGGTGTCATCCCCCAATATCACACTGATCTGATCAGATGACTGAACAGATAGCTGACCCCTCTCTGTGTGGTCCAAGCCAATGGGAGGGGCACTGGCAAGCTCAGCATTTCTGCACAAAGCCTCACCTTCAATACCAACATTTAGGGCATCTGCTGCAAGGTCTACAGCAATGTCTATACCTGTCTGTGATTTTAGACTGTCTTGATCAGTACCAATACCATTTTCAGACACAATAGCCTCTTCCAATACTTTGCATGATACAGTTAAACGGTCTTTGACACATGACACAGGGGACTTGCATTCACCTGAACAACTCAAACTCTTGTCATCATCAATATCAGTACTGGACACAGCAGCACGCACCACATGCTCAGTTATTTCTCCAGACAATTCAAAAGCCTCTTGATTTTCCAATTCAACATTTCTGTTCTTTTTCGGACGCCTAAGGCTGCTAAAGAAACCTTTTAATCCTTTCTTCGGTCGACGAAAGTGCAAGGATTTGTCCCAAAAGGGTTTATGATTGCCATTGGATTTTGGCAGGCAGGACGACTCGCCCCCTTCAGAAATCTCATTAACAACCTGTGAGCTCTGGCGGTTTGCCAGGGCTGAGTCTTTCTGGCTGTGGTACTCAAAGTCCCTCGCTGGTATGTCCCCAGCCCTTCTTCCATCTTCCCAGCTCACCTTGCTGATGCCATCGTGGGTTTTGCTCTTGCTTATTTTCAAAGGCCCCTTTCCATGGCTCTTTCTGCCCCTGAACAAGCTTGGCAGAGTGCATATACTTCTCCTGCCCCCAAAGAGTTTAAGCGCAGACCACTTCAATGTCCTGGTTGGTTGTGGCTCAGGGAGGGCGACGTCACATGACTCTGATGTGGGAGGGGTCTCGAGATGGAATACCCTTGCAGTTTCCTCACAGTCTCTGATCAAAGGCTCCATTACACCAATGGGCCCACTTCCTTTGCCTGGTTCCATAGAGATGCTATCAACTGGAAGACACTTTCAAAAGTGGCTCTGAATACTGAGATCAAGGGCCTCTTCAAAATGGAGAATCAACATCTTTTGATTTCTGAAAAAGCAGACAAAACATGATTAGACCTTAGATTATGTGATGCAGCTTGCAAAAATGCATTTAGCAATTCTACCAATACAACTACTGTGTGTAAATATATATACAAGCTTAATTATTTAGGTAGGGCTGCGGTCTGTTTGGAATGGAATAGTAATGTTTGACATGACCATATTTACTTCTGGAAATGAAGCTTATTAATTATCCTTCCCTTTATTCCAATTTGTCAAATCATATTATACATTTCATTTCTGTTCAAATTTCTGGTCAGCAGTGTACATTCTGGTTCAATTTGGAATTGAGATGAGATGGACATGCCTTCCTTTTTTCTTTCATATTTCCCTCAGAAATCAAAATGTAGAAAAAACTACATCTCTGAATCTATGAACTCAACAAAGGGAAAATATAATCACGTTCATAATTCATTAAGCCTTGTTTTTTATGTGCCTGTCATAAATTTTACGTCTCCATCAGAGACATACAAAAACAATTCCGCAATGTTGCCTTCAGTTGATTTCAACAGCATATGCACTTAAACAGATGATATGTGTTTACTTGAATAGAATGGTTTTAATTACACAGGAAGCAGAGGTGTGCATCATCAAGACAATTGAACTATTTTGTTAAATGGTTATAGTACTAACATCCATGTTCTCTCCTTTCATGTAAATACTTCCCACAGAAGCATCCTCAGTCCCTCACAGTTAGACTTCCTATTCTGCCTTGCAGCAAATTTCAGTCCCATTCTTGAATAACCCAAGTGGTAAACTGGTAAAACACATTTTTTTTTTTTTATTCTGACTGCCATGCTGTCATTGTCTCGGTTTTTATTTTACTTTTGCACATGCTGAAGGCAAATTTTACATCTATTGATTAAACTGGACTTTTACATAGGAGGTGATAATTCTATGAGTAAAACAATAATTTACTTCGACTGACAATTAATTACTTTCGACTGACATGGAGATTGCGTAAAATAAATAAAACACTGACTCGTTGATGTGTATTGCCTGTTGCAACTCGTCTATCTACAAGTTTGCGTTCAACAAGCTTTCTATAACCTAATCAAGTATCCACAACAAAGCCTGACTCTCAGGTAGGCTACTGGAACCCGGCCTACTCCAGGAAGCTCACAGCAATAGGAAAACATGCACCAACCAGCAACTTCAACGATTATTAAGGGTGCTGTTAATCTAACATGTCAAAACACTACTGCTGTTCCGTACGAAACAGTTTGTTAATGCATTTGTGTATGTCCTAAATCAATAACAGCTGTCACATTTACCAAGCTAGTTACACAGCTAGCTTAATAGCAATCTTTAGCAACTATGCAGGAAAACGCTGGCTCGCTGCTTGAATGTGAATTATGAATATAGCTAGCTGATGTTGTGATGGGCAGCATCGTTTGGTAGTGTTAGCATCACAATTATTCTGAGTTTCCTTTGACTGGAAAGGTGACTGACAACCACGTAAACATATTATCCTAAATTTCTTCGATAAACAAATGGTTTCAACAAAGTATCATTTGAAAACTGTTAAACAGGCATGCTAGCTAACTGGATACTCTGCAGGGGGAGCTCGGTAGCTAGCAAACGTTAGACTTGCTTTGCTTGCTCAATGTATCCTCTGCTTTTAAAACCTCATACTACCAAAGAATAGGATCAAACTCACCTTTCATCACACCACACAGGTAATTACATCAAGCAATAAAGTTAACTTGGATATAGCCCGCATTGTTCGATCCGCGCTAATGTTTTGCATCCCGCAAACGTAGCCTCCTGTTGAAACAAGCTGTTGAAGCTGTTCATACTTGTTACTAGCAAACAAAGGCTGGACCGCTTGCGACAGAAAATGAATGGCGGAGAAAAGATCCAATTGAAAAAGGAAAAGGAACTATGGAGCGAATAGTACGAGGTGGGTGGGACGTTCTGTGAAAAACCACGCTTTGTTATTTTCTGGAGTGTGAAACATGGCACCACCATTGATGTGAAATGGTTCACATGTTCATTGGGTTCTTGAACAAAAAGTGAACTAACTGCTACATTTACCTAATCTCAATATGTCCACCTTATTATTATAGGCCACACGTTTTACCAAACGTAATACATATACTATATACGTGTGTGTGTGTGTGTGTGTGTGTGTGTGTGTGTGTGTGTGTGTGTGTGTGTGTGTGTGTGTGTGTGTGTGTGTGTGTGTGTGTGTGTCTGTGTCTGTGTGCGAGAGAGTTTTTAAAAAAAAACCTTTTAAAAAAACATTTGTTCAATTTGCTTGTACAGTATTAAGATACATCTGCATGGCAATAGACCAAGTATCAAATTGCTCAAAACAAAACAGAAAATTAATATAATGCAATGATTCACCTCTGTCTTAAAGAGCCATGCCTGATATGACATGACCAGCTAGGATCAACAAGGAACAGTCAACCCTTGTTGTAATGCAAACAAAGAAGCATTTTCACACTGAATGGATAAATGAGGCATTGAGATGTCACTGTCACCCAGTGTCACACATAACCAGTGGCAAAGCTAATGCACTGAAAGGCATTAATGATTCTGGGGGCCCCATGTTTGTTCAAAATGTTCATCAATGTCATAAATAGGTTAGGGGGCCCGGCGTCATATCTTTTGTTGGTGCCCAAGATCCTGGCAGTGCCACTGTACATGATTTACACAGCTTTTATTAATATGCCTATTCAAAATGCCTATCATTATGCTGCATTTTGAATGAGTGTCATTCCCAATAGCTAATAATGGTTGCCAGAGAAATGGTTGATTTTTCAATAGTCTCATGTAAATCCTTACACATGTAATCTATAACCAGAGTCCATTACTGCTCAGTGCATCTGGCCAGCTCAGCATGAAAGATATTTTTAAAAAATGTATAATTTTTCCACAGATTACACATCATTTGTGTAACCAATACTTAAAATGAATGTACTATTTGGTATGTTGCCATCTCAATCATTCATGGTTTTTTTTTTTTTAAGTCAGATGTCTTCATGTTTAATCAATTAGATGTTCAGGGTTAATGTGGAATGTTCATGCTTTGAAAGATGATCCTCCACTCAGGAAAGGTTTGCTGACAAAGTTTAACATTCAAGTCTTTATTGCCACTTTGTTAGTCTGCGGATGTCTTTGGACAGTCACCTGACAGTCATTCATCAGGGTAATGCCAACCTTAGGACAGCAGCTGTCAGCAGTAGCAATAAAAATTAAAATATTCATCTTTAAAATATGCACAGAGAGTAGCTTTTTCAAATGTAATAGTCATTGCGTAATGTATAACATAATTAGAAAACAATTATCAATGGCTAAACATGATTCTTGATTTGTATAGTCAATACAATAATCCATATTTGTTGCTTTCAAACAGCAATTTTCTGAGCAAGATATCAAGTTCTACTAGATATAAATTACATGTTATTGTCAGGTTCTACTTAGTGGTGTGAATTCTCTCATATTTTACAGATTCGTTTTCTGTGCATTTAATTTCTCTTCCATGTCATGGTTCACTTCTACTCATTTGCAATAATTTCAACATAAGTAGAGAAAAACCATGCCTTCCCCTTACAGCAATGGTAAAAGAAATGTTACTTGCTTCAGTACTTCAAAATCCTTTTTGATTTCACATATAGATACATTTTAAATAATATATAAATAATAGGTAGAGGTTTTTTATGCTTAAAGCCAACTCAAAAAACGGGATTTTGTCATTTCAAGAAATAAACAACAAATATGATTAATTTAATATTGGGAATTCACAAAAAATCCAGTTTGCTTCATACAAAATAATTTTCTAATTCAAAAGTGTCCTTATAGAATATGTGCGGCACAAACAGATGCATCGTATTGCTTAATCTGTAAAAAAAAAAAAAAAAAAAAAAAAAAAACTATAACCATTAATAGCTCCCTATTCTTGATTTATTTTATGTGTAATTGACTCAATGCAACAGTCATAAAAAATGTATAAACTTATAACTGCTTTATGATGGCATCCATTCATTCAAGGTACTCATTATACAAAAAAACATGGAGCATACTTGAATTATAGACACTGCCTATGGAATTCAGTGCTACGTATAATTATTCACAGTAAAATACGGTATGAAAACACTTAAGTAACCCCTTAAACAGAGGATTCTGTCATGGGTGTAGCGTACCTTTGAAAGGGGTACAGACATAGAATCTGATTTGCTTTAAGAATATCTACCTGTTTACACTGAGAGAAAAAAAATAGAATTGACTGAAATGGATTCAGGTGTCTGTCGAGCTAATACAATTACTGTTCAACATCTAGGTATATTTCCTGGCACAACACAAAGCAACTGCTATATCAAAATTGTCCGTGCTCTGTTTTGGATTTGTCCGTAGTACATGCTGAGAGATTCTTTCAATAGCCCTGTTTCAAGTGACGTCATGAAACGTGTTTCAAGTAGTTCCTCAGTATTGGAGGGATGCCCAGAATGTCGATGGACCGCATTTTGTTAGCTTCACGTAGGTAGCCTCGGATAGCTAATCGTGTCTGAGACATCAGTGACTTGGGACAAACTGAAAATGAAAAAAGACGAACAAACATGGGATGAGAATTGCAGTACATAAGAACAAAGTAAAGCAAGAATTTAAAAAATAAATAAATAACCATTGATTTTTCGTACTAACATCTAAGAAATAATGATGATCAAGTTTATTTATTTAATTAATCAGACTCAAAAGCATTTGGTTGATTTTGGTGTGAGCTTGAGAAATCCAACTAGCTTTGTTCTTTAGAGGTTTTTTTACATTTTTGTTGAATATTTTCTGTTAAATCCATATTTATTCAAACAGAATATACTATTTAATAATATGGACTTCTTCTGTAACAGAGTGGGTGTATATGACAACGGTGAAATGTGTGTATTCTAAATAAGGCTTAAAACTGAATATTATTCTCACCTCTCTCCTTGAGTAGCAACATCACAGCCTCGTTTTGCTTGGTGGTTTTGTCTATGATGAGGGTGGGGAGGTAGACGTTGGCCCCAAAGTCTATCAGGAGCTGGATGTACTCTACTCCACAGCCATATCTGAGACACATCTCCAGCACAGTCTTGGGCTGCTTGATCCTAGAAAGCATCTTCATGTCAACACAGTTGTAGTTGGGATCACTGCCGTGCAGTAGGAGCAGCTTAAAGCAGTCGAGGTGTCCATAAACGGCAGATAGGTAGAGGGGGCCCCTACAGGCCGTGGCGTTGGAGGCCCACTCGGGAACCTTGGGCCGGACGTTGACCTCGGCACCGTGCTGGAGGAGCTCTCTCAGGATGTCCACATCGCCCTCACGGGCAGCGGTAAGGACTGGGGAGCAGTTGTTGTAAACACTGCCATTTGGGTCAGCCCCGGCCCTCAACAGGGCTGACACACAATCCGCATGCTTACCGCTAACGGCAGTGAAGAGCGGGGTCTGGGCCTTCACATCCAGGCTGTCCACCTCTGCCCCATGGGCCAGCAGAACCTCCAGGCAACGGAGGTTCCCCTGAGCTGCTGCAGTCCGGAGAGGGGTGCCGGGGACCCCCCAGCCTGTCCGGCTGTTGATAAACTTCCTGTACTTTTCCTGGGACAGCAGCTCAGAAAGGAGCTCTGGGTCATCGTTGGACACTGCCTGGTTAAGCAGCCGGGACTCACCTGCGTCCTCTTCATCCTCATCCTCCTTGGGCTGGAGCATGGAGAAGATCTTGGATATGTCCATCAAGCTCATGTCTGCGTTTTTCCTAAGCACCATTATTCAGAAAAACCTCTTCTCAAGATTCCATCTGGAAGTGCAGTCACATTAAATTATGTACTGGAAACTGGAAATCGCAAAATACTAGAGCTAACACAGACACACCATTGTTAAACAATAGAAACAAAGGCCCCTAAACTGTGGTCAAATTATGCAATGGATTTTAAAATACTTTCAACAATAAATTCATTATTTTTGTAAATTTTTCACCAAGCAGGCTTAAATTTCAACACCTGATTCCTAAACATATTTTCATGAGTCTCTACTGTTCTATGATATATCACCATAAGGCAGCCATGTTGTGAAGCACAGTATTATTTACCATATACAAAGGTAGACAACACATTGAGATACTGGAAGAAGACAACTTACCTTGATCAGAAATCCCCCTGAGAACTGAAAAAAGTACTGTGATGATGATGAGGCTGGGTTGGTAGACTTATCCTGCTCTCATTGTTGCAGTAACTATTACTTGAACAGATTGAAAGTACTGGGAAGGTGTTGTTTCCAGTTGACACAGACATACAAGCTGAGGCAAAGTGTCACAGTCTGACACAGCACTGACACACAGAACAGCCTGCTCGTCAACGGGCGGCTAAATTTAGGCAGCAAATGGATCCCCCCCAAACTTCCATTCTTGGAGAGCTGGAGCAAGAAAGGTATATTTAGAAGGGTGATGGGTACGTGCTCTACTACTGTCTTAGTTAGCTTGATTGGCTAGCCTTGGTGCCTGGTACTATCAAGACCACACTACTATCCATGTCACTACTTATTTATTGTTAAAGGGTTTGTATTTTGTGATATATGGTTCTCTTGCTCTGCCTGTGTCTGCTTTTCCCCTTTTCCTTTTAACGTGATTTAAAATGAACATATCTGCTGTTTCTTACTCAAACTTTAAATTGTTTATCGAACTAGGAGGCATTTAATGTGTTCTGTAGGTCGTATAGTAATATGTAACATTCATCTTTTTCAGCCATGTCAAAGTTCATATTTCTTTTGATAATTTTTGTGAGGCCATTTCATCCAAAACTTCCTTAGTCACTTTCTCATGGGTTGCTGTATACAATCAGCTGTCCCTGTACTCAGGGCCCTGTAAGCAGCTGACAAGCACAATCATTCACTGCACTAAGGGAAAATATTTTTGTTTCTCCATTTTGACCATATAACTTTGTGTTTCATGGAACACATTACATTAAAATCAGCTCATAAACAGTCACTTGGCAACCAATGCTCAAAGTAATTTGAAAAGGAAATGAAAACCAAAGTAAAAAAAAAAAAAAAAAAGAGTCTGTGCTGTTTTACTGTGTAGGTGTTATTTGTTCTTTTTTTGTAAAATGTTCAATTTGTTTTATAATATCTGTGTAATATTCAAATGATCTGTGGCTTTACGCCAATAGAGTTTACTAAAAATGCCTTGACTGTACAAACTAAAAGAAAATCAACAAAATCTATAGGTGTAAATACAAAATATACAATAAAATAAATCTGTTCTCATCATTCTGAAGCATGCAATAGTGTACAATAGATTTGTATATCAGAACTGATGTGCTCTGACTATCACTTAAACTTCCTGAACTCACACAATTAGAAGTGAAACTGAAAATCAACAAAAATGTATGATAAATGAGTGTGATATTGATTGGTGGTTCCTCTGTGAATGAAGCTTTCCACAGCCACTTTCTAAATAAGTGGTAAATTTGAGTTTTGTGATCTGCTGCCAGGAGGGCTTTCAGAAGATCTGGTTTCACAAAGAGCCGTGTGGGTGAGGATATTACCAATGGAAGTACAAAACCATGAGATGTGGTGCACAGGACATCTCAAATTCAATGGAAAATGACTGTTCAAATGCATCAATAATTATATCAAAATATATATGAAGTGATAAAGTGCTTTCTCAATGATGTAGAAGTGTTTTATAAGAAGGGTGGAGGACTTACCTCAACCAACACCAGATTTAGCATAGCATGCATAAGCAATTGTGAAAGCATTCCTTGAATAGCTGTGATGAATGGCATAGTTCAAACAGCATTTTATAGCTCACCCAAAGTTAAAACATCCCTAATTTTACAGTAGCTAGCCATGCTTTTCCATAGAAAGACAATATGCAAATATTGCTCAGTATAAATTTGCAACTGATTAGCTGACTAGCTTGATGAACACAACACTAGTGCACATTATACCATTATGGAGAAATCAAACGTAATTGTCAGGTCATACATAAAGAAGACAACTGTGTTTTTCTGTGTGTGTGTGTGTGTGTGTGTGTGTGTGTGTGTGTGTGTGTGTGTGTGTGTGTGTGTGTGTGTGTGTGTGTGTGTGTGTGTGTGTGTGTGTGTGTGTGTGCGTGCGTGTGCAACATAAGTAGTTTCATGAAGAAAGACATGCCATCGTAGGTCTTTTGTGATAAGCATAATTAAACAGCCACAGGCAGGTAAGGCTGCTTTCTGTCCCGTTAAAGTGGCTCTTTTCATGAAGTCACTTTATTTACATGCAAGCAGCAGCCTGTGGGTTCAGGGGGAGGGACAGGAGGGGGATTGCTGGGTGACATATCCTGAGTGACACCTGGTGGGGGGGGGGGGGTGAGAAAAGGCAGCAGATGGAAGTTTTTGCATTGGAAAAAGTTCTCAGTGGTTCAAGGAAGTTTTGTTTTTTACTTTTCCTTGAAAGCATAATATCCAGTATGACATCCTAGGGAAGTATCTATGGCTGTAGGGAAAATGCTAACATGTGGTAAAAACAAACCTCATATTACCATTGTAGCTGTTTTTGTGTTTGACACATAATAAGACAGAATATGTCATCAGTGGTGTAATGTCAAAGTTTCATGGCCATGACACTAATAGTATTTATTCAAACCACCATGACTGTAAGTTATCTAATATGATGTAATGTACTAATCCAACTGTTTGATGCTTCCCATAAGTTGTGTTCTTGTTGATACAGGAGTTTGTTTGTACAGCACAAAGGATTTGAAGTGTTGACTTTAAGAAAGTCTGGACAACTTCATCATTTTCCATTGTCCATTGGATGTAGTGTTTCATGCTGTCACCAGGGGTCTCTCTGGATCAAATTCAGACTACAGGTCTGATACCATTGTCATTTCCTGAAAGAATCATTGTTTTATATTTTAGTTAAGTCAAATTAGGAAAGGACATAAACTAATGTGTGAGAAATGTGGCACTAATGTTGATGCATTGAAAACAAGCATAAAGTGCTTTGCCATCTAAATAGGTATTTTGGTCCTTCTTTAAATATTGAATTATAAATGGCAAAGAAATTAGCTTTTAAGCAAAGAAACAAAAGTTGAATAAGCCACTTACCTTAATTAGCATCTATTTCCTTGTGGCTGAAATCTCCTTTTGCTAATCTCTGTTGAATTGGCATTGTCATGTAGCACACCTTTGTGATTTAAAGCAAGCAACCTCTAGCTGAAAAAGGGTGGGGGCTTAAACCTTATGACCCTTTAATGACCTCATTCCTGTTTGTTCATGGCTTAAAATTAGCATAGGTAAAATTAGCAAATTAAAACAATCTAATCTAACACCTAAATTTAAGAATTTAACCCTTTTGCACATTTCAAAATGTTTAATTACTTATGTAGACATCATAAAAATTATCTCTCTTTACAACTGCACATGCAAGTTTGATAGCATTTGATGAATTAGTACTAAAAGTTTAAGTTTTAACACATGGTTTTTATGGGTCAAAAGGCATAAATACTGGTTATTGGTTACAGGTTGAAGAAAACAGTTCAGTCAGTGTGTTGGCACATTTAATTTTCAGTTTATTATGTAACAACAAAGTGTTCATCAATCATGAAAACAGACATTTTCTTTAGTAGACATTCTGTAGCACAGTTGTTAAATTGACCAGAAGATGATAGTGTTATTATTATTTTTTGTAAAAAGAGGTCAGGTACATAGCAGCATGATATGGAAAAACAAATTAGACTCATATTCCATCTGTAGTTGAATGTATCACACATTAATAAATCATCTTCATAAAAAGACAACTTAGAAAATGTTGTTTCTTAAAACCCTTCAAACTAAAGTCTGGTTCCAATTTGCTACAGTTGTGAAATGACAAATTGTCAATGTAAACTGATAACCTTCTGTCAAAAGTGCAACCCCAGATGACCTGTGATTTCATAGCTGGACTTCTGATAGCAGGCTAAGGTTTGTCTGAAATTCACCCCCCTCTCCTCCTTCTGCCAGGGCCTTGCATTCACTCATCTTTCACGTCCCATCAAGCCCATCTCTCCAGGGATTAGCACAACCAACTGTGCTCATTCCAGGCTACTCTGGGCGTGAAGAGTGACCCCCCTCTGCTCTCCACCCTGCTGCTATTCCCCCCAACAGAGTCACACCATCCCCCACTCCACTACCCCCTCCACCCACAGAGTCACTCTTGTTAAGACATCTGGCCTGCGTCACAATTGGGAGCTTTAAAATGTCTCGGTGCCCGTGACTTTCCCTATCTTGCAGGCTAATAGCAAGCAGTTCTTCTCGACACTTAACATTCCATTATTTTACTTAAGAATGCAGCTAATGTACCCTAAAAAACTGAGGAATGGTAAGTGTGTCCCTGCAATTTAATGAATGCACTCACTGTCTCCATTGTAATTACCTGCGGCTATTAAATTACATGTGAAACCTTGCAGAACACACTGGCTTCTGCCGTGCCTGTCAATGGGTTGTTAGTAGACTAAGAGCCCACAGCAGCTTTGCTCTTCAATATATATCAATTTCTGGTCATTGCAATTTGCAATGTTGCACTAATTATCTAATTATTTGCAAAACTGCAGGAAACTCACTGTAGTGACTTTAATGTTAAATCAGACACACAACACCAAGCAAATACAAACATACAACTTTATTTTTCAAAAAAGGCCATACTGATATCAGTGAATAAAACATTTTACAAAAATGATACATAAATGTACATGTTCCTTTTTTGGAATAAGCACTTTATATATTTTCCCTGAATATATAGTTATTCTATCAATTCAATATGAATTCCATTTTTTTCCATGTAAGAAGTAAAGTCTCCACATAAAATGTCTTTTAATATAAAAAAAATAATTCTGACAGGTATTAAATTAAACAGTGCTAATAAGCCACTTATTCAGTGGAACTAGCAGCATACCAGGACCAGAGACACAAAGCACACTATAAAATCTGTATCATCCTGATATTATGTAATTCAGAATAGAGACAATCACTTCCAACATGCCACTGTAAACAACGGGAAGCGAGATTGTCCACCAACACACCACACTGTCTGCAAGAACAAGCTCTCCTGTTATGCCAACAGCAGCTCTCACATGGCAATTCCAGGATATATTGGCTCCGTGTGCATGGGGGCTTGTGGGAAGGGGTAGGCCTGTGGTTGCCCATAGCTGGCATGCCCATCCAGGTATGCAGGGGTCACCAGCACAGCATGCTCTGGGGGGATGCCGTAGCTCAGGTATTGTGGCTGGAAAAAGGGTCCCAGGGGCTGGGGTGAAGGCAGGTACTGTTTGGCATGGGCACCTGGTGTAGCAAACCCGCCCCTCGCCACTGGCGAATACACACTGGGGGCACCTGCTCCGTCCTCCGAGCCCACATCACATCCATTTTGTCTGACCGTGGGCCCAGAGCTGGTGCTAGAAGAGGGGCAAGAGGTTGCTACGCCATCAGATGGGGGTCCAGATTCAAGCAAGTGGCTCTGAAGGGGTGCAGATCCATTCTGGCTGTCTCCGGGTTTAGGCCTCAGGCACCGGCAGCAGCAGGCAGCAACAACAGAGCCAACGAGGACAAAGGACACAAATGTGCTGGCCACGATGAGGAAAGGCAGGTACATGGGAACTGGAGAGGAAAGCAGAGAACTTTACTTTGAAAAGCCGAAAATCACTTACTCCCCCTCCCCCTTCCCTACTCCTACGCATCCGCTGGCCATTTTCACCACTTCAGTCAGGTCCTGCAGAACCCCAGACTCCACACACTTGTAATTCAAAACCTTCCCAAGAGCCACTAAAAGTGCATTGAATTGAGTGCATGGATCCCAGGATAAGGTTTCCTTAAACAAAGCCAGTTTGTCCTCCACCTCTTTTACTTTGAAACTTGAGTTTAAAATGAGACATTGAAATTTAGCAGATGCATAGACGTAAAAAGTATTTTTCCAAACAACAGTAACACCAATGGCAAAACACAGATCATCTCTAAGCCGAATATTAAAATGTTGTCAAAGTCTTACCTTGCGGAGGGGTTTTGTTGGTTTGCATGTCGTTTTCAAAGTCGAAAAAATTGTCGTTGTCGCAAGTGGTCTGGTCCAACCTCGCTTCCACTGCCGTGCAGCAGTAGCGCAGCGTGCAAGTCCCGCAGCAGTACCTTGCTTCCTCACCATCGTAGCGTTCCGGGCACTGGAAACCTTTATGCCAGTTGTCAGCGTCGGCCCAACCATGGCAGTACTCTCCTGTGCTTTCCACTCCAGTTAGCTGCGACCAGGAGATTAGGAAAGAGAAAGCCCAAAATACAATCGAAAGTTGCATGACGATTATATTCACCTGGTCAGAAGATCTGAGTTAAGCCTAAATATTAAATATTTTACTTTAGTTTGCGTTTTCCGTTTAAGTATATTTGGTCACTTGTTAGTATGCACGACGCAGAAGGTAGCGCGAAGGATAGCGTGGTAACTATCCGAAGCAGTACTCGTAAACTGACACGACACAGTTGCGGTCTCCACAGTTCTCGCCCCCTTGGCCCCACGTATATAATCCCATCTCACGAGTGGGTGGAGTTCCTGGATACATGCTTTGTCGACGGTGACCCTGGGTTCCCCGATAATCTCCAACCAGTGATGCGCTAATTAAATAGTTTTTAAAGAGAGTAGAATTGATTTGCTTGTCCCCACGCGACACTTAACACAGGACATTATGATTGTTTTAAGTGTAACTGGAAATGAGGTTGTTGAAACCGTTGTAGTTTATGGTCACTTTGTACTTTAGTAATTGTATATTTTCCTAAAGGGGAAAATTAAACGCAAGAAATTTCTTAATTCAGTTTGTGTTTATCTAATTTGTATTTATCTTTCAGGTACACCTCTGTGTGTAACTAAGTCTTGTGATGGAGCTATTTTGAATAATGTGTATTCACAAAACACTGAAATAATGAATTGCTCTGTTTTCACTGCATTTTGTGATCTTCATTAAACCTACTGTACAAATGTTTCCTTCTGGTAATGTAAAGGATAGACTGTTGGAAATTCTGTAAAATCCAGACAGTTCATATTAAAGTAACTTTCTAACTTCTTGCAATAAACAGTCTAAGATTTAGATTTTTTAACTTTCCCGCACAGTTCTGGTAATTGTCCCTTATTTCTAAGTCACAAAACAGGTGCTATCAAGCTTTAGAATATGGCTTCATTACCCATCACTCATTTCCTGTTTACCTTTTCAGACCCTGTCAGATGGACTGGTTCAGCTCCCTTCAGCACAAATAATACTCTTATTAACATGGATATTAGAAATTGACTAAGTACAGAGAGTGGGAATATACTATTCTGTTGTAGCTATTTGCTAATGTGTGTCCTGTCCACACTAGGACTTTGAAATTAATGTGTGTGAACACATTCCTGGATGATGGCTTGTTCTTAAATACCTGTAGACAGATAAGGGGTCTATTGCATAAAGCCAGCTTGCTCCTGAATTGTCTGGATGACGAGGACATCTGGGAAGGCACTGGTTATTGGAATAGAATAGCTGTAAGTGAAGAGAAGGTGGTAGCACCTGTTCTGTGAAGGCTGTCAGGAGAATTCTGAATATGTGTCAGCCATCCATGAGCCAAATGAAGGTTTGAAGGCCATATGGGGTATCAACATATATATTGGAAGTTTGGGGGACATTTAGGCTCCTTCACTGTGATGTAAAAAACTCTAGAAGTTGAAGCAAGTTCATAATTTACTTCTGCATATTTAATGAAGAGAAATATTTTGAAGGATAAGAAGAGAAGTTGGTGGAAAAATCTATGAGATATAGCACATCACTTAAAGAGGATTTGAACAAAGTTGCAAAGGAAAATACTTACCTAGAACTCTCTTGTATTTCCAGACAATTACACTTATACTTTGGTTAACTGCTGAAAAATGATCTAACTTCATCAATGATCTAACTAAAAAAAATCATGTTCTTCCTGAGAGCATTTTTTTTCTGTCTGAACTGTTCAGATAGATGCAATGCATTTGTCCTAAATTATACATTTTGCATGTTTATTTGTCCTGAAATGGCAGCCAATGCGAATACAAATTACAGCTTCTTTTATTGGTGCAACTCAATAGGTGATTCAACTGGAAATGTGCCCTGGACTGTTAGCATTACCTGCTAGAGAGAGGCAGTCCAGAGAGAACCAACACTCACGGACCATCAGGCCTAACATATCCAATTAACTAAAATAAAGGCATTTAGGCATGCCTGATAAATGGGTCCAAGATAGAGATAAGGCATTAGACCACAGAGCTGTCAGCTCAGAGGATTTACCACCACAACATTTGGCTTTTGTCTTACTCCAGACTGTCTGAGTACGTGGGTCATTAGTCAATGTCTTCAGATGTCAATTTGAACTGGGCCCCACTTTCATTTTATATCCTTTATTTTTGGTCAGAATCACACAGTGGTGGCCTCTACTCTCATTATTCTTGGGAGATATTTCAGGCTGTCATTAGTTGTCTTTGGTGAGGTTTCTCTGTGAAAATTATGCTTTAACACATTTATTTTGTTATATAACGTAATGACTTTTTTCTGAAAAAAATGAAATAAGTGTTTTTTGATCCATTAAGGGATTTTTTTTGCTGACACCTATATACATTAAATGTAGTTTAATAGTTTAATGGAACAGAAATAAAACTCTTAAATCCACCTTTTTGTTATTATCCTCTAAAAATGACTTTGTAGAGACCAATTGTTAAGCCTACCCAGAGGCTTGGAGACCTACATTTTTAACATTTTGAAGAACGCAGTCCCTTCTGGATTTACTCATTTTATCAGAGGACTGTCAGCAAAGAATTTCACTCAAGAAGTCAATACAATATCTCTCCGCTATATCTGATCCATTTGCAGATAAAGGCATTTAACACTCAAGCTTAAATGCATCTTGCAAAGATGGCCCAACAGCTGCAACGTGAGGTCCACATACAAGTGGTTTTAGGTGGGCCTTCTGCATTGTCCTAAGCTATAACTGCTTACCTTTTCCTTAAAACAGAACATCACACAGAGATCCTGGTGGGAAGTACTAAAAACTACACAAGAATCATATTAAAAATAGACTGTGAAAAACTTTGGTTTGGGAGACATGACACCAAGGGCTCCTATTGTTCTGAAAGGGCAGTGTATGTCAGTCCCTTGCTAGCTTAGAGATGAGTGACTGAATTATTTTGCACAGTTTCTCTCCATGCTATATGAAGATTTGAGTTGACATTATATCTGCTATGCTATGCTGATTTCATCGCATAAATCCAGGCTCAAACTGGACCAATTCGTCTTCTTTTTTAATGACAATCAGGAAGAATGCCACCTGGTACAAGCCGCTGTACTCTCCAGCATTTTGCTTAGATCTAATCACTTTAGTTAGAGTCATGTGTTATAGAGTTAAGTGTTCACTAAAGCATAATATAGTTTTAAAATGCTCTGAATATGTTCATTCTTTTCTTATTCATTTCCAGGCCAGACTCTGTAATGACTTTTTCTCCATTATCAGATTGTAAACTGAGGATCTGGAGTCTCATTCTTATGATAACAGGACTATCAGTGGGGGTCCTCCCCAGTAATTAGAGGACAGAGATTGTCCCCTGCCCCCTCCCTCCTCACCTGTAGAAAGATTGGAGAAAGACTGAAAGTCAGGAAGGTTCTGCTCTTCATTTGCATAGAGGTAAAAATAAGTGTATCTAGATGTACAGATGCTTAACAGCCAGCCCATAATAGGTATAAATAATCATCTTGACAGAACGCTCCGATGAGCAGATGTGATAAGTTGCTCACTTTATGAACTGTTCAATAGATTTTAATACAAACAGCCATTTCAATAGCTGAGATAATGTGTTAGTTACATTAATCAGTCATACTTTTACAAAATGTATTTTAGTATGCCATAATGAAAGCAGACAGCATACATAATAATGATTAATGTGCTTGGTATTGTGTGATTCTTTTCCATTACAATAAATAATAACTAACTACACACACGTCATATTTTATTCCTGAAACTAAATAGTGACTCTGAAGGTGAAGTGAAATTAATCATGTTTACTGAACCGAACTGTGTTCAGCCAAAGTGAATCTTGCGTTCCCCGGATTAAGGTATAAAAAAATTAACTTTTTTTTTTCTTTTAGTCAGTAGACTATGCGGACCATGTGGTGGTAAGAGATACAATGAGTTTACAAACAGATGAGTTTTGAATGTGGTGACATTTCTGCTGTACTGTGCAGTATTCTTTGTATCTTCACAAAAAACAATTAGTCTACCATTTTACTTCAATAGTACAACTACAGAAGTTTCACTCGGGAGCAATTGAAGGAATTGCGGGAGCTGGGGAAGTAGGAACCAAGTAAACATAGAAGAGGTGTAGTATAGGACTATTTATCAAGTCGTACATCTGTTTCAGTGTTTCCGTTTTGTTGTTGTAGCAACGCGCCCATCGGTTAGCTAACAAATAGCCAAGTGGTTGATTTCAACAGATGATGGACAGTGAAATACAGTTACACAGGTATGATGGCTGGGTAACCAGTTAGCGTTACTTAAGTTGCTTAATACTTTGCAGATTACAGCACACTAACTTGATATGACTTCCCTTGCCATGCAGCTGCTTCTCAGTCGCTGCCTAGCGATAACTGCGTATTGGTTGTGGTGATAGCTACCTAGCTACAATGTATAATGAAATCAGGTATTACTAGCTATTAGTCTTCATATAAGGTCACTAAGACCAGAAGCTAACGTCAGTTCCACTAAAGCGAAATCATATTCGATATAACATGTGTTACACATTGATTTGAAAGATAAAATGTGTAACTATTAAGTGCAATCCAGTTAAATTAATTGTGTTGTTTAATGGCTTTTCTCTTTGTTTTTTGATAGCAGATAGGCTTGGTGGTGGTTGGTTCGAACTTGCTTCATGTGATGGACCAGCACCCTGATGGGAAACACATTTCTTCAGTAAATTATGAAGACGAATCTTTTGACTCCTGCTCAAGCATCGACAGCCATGACAGTAGATGTACCACGAAGGGCCCGCCGACTGACTCCTGTTCTGTCAGATCGAACCGGGCGGACTCTTATGGCAGTGATTCATTTCTGTCTTTTGACAGCGCAGACCAGACTGAATCCAAGTTGCAAACCAGACCTACATCATCCGTTGAAGCATACAAAAGTAAGCAAAATGCCGTAGCATATGTCCTGAACTTCCCTGTGCCAACAAATGGGTTTTTATCACCTGTCACCTGTAATATTAAAATCCAATATAGACGTCCATAGACTGGTTCGGGAATTTGAAATAGGCCTAATCATTTTTCCTGCTTTCTGAAAGTGTGGCTAGCTGTACGTGTTGTCGAAGAACCAAGTACACCAAATATTACCGTTTATAAACAATACTTCTTAAAATGTCTTGCATTTTAATATGATTTTCACAAATCACTCAGAAGGGTTTGTAGATATTATGTCAGATATCTCCCACAAGATGTCACTTTTATACCTCTGTCTTACAGTTATTCTATATATATGACATCGTCTCTTTTTGTAGTATCCTCCTCCGGTGTGTAAATAAACTTGCAAATTCATTCAATAATTTAAAATGTATTCATTTAATATAGGTTTTAAATGAATACATATTCATTTAAAATATTTTAAAAATCTGCATAAAGTTCTCTTTTCAGCCCTGTCATATCTATATATTGTAGACTCGTACTTCTTTATCAGTTGATTTATTAATTTATTTTTTGTATGTTTTAATATATCATGCTGCCACGACCGTGACGCTTTGACCATTCTTAACTCTTGAAACATTTATAAAATCCATAGAAAGAGCAATATTGTATTAATATCTCCAACAGACAATCAGTGTAGGAAAATAGGTCAGTTTTTGGACTGACTGTGTGAGTGTAATAACTTGTTTTTGGTGGGGTGTTTCTTCCTGTTAGGTGAAGACTTTGAGCAATACGATGAAAACGAGTCCACGATGGAGGAAGAGCGGAGAGAAAAATGGATTGGAATCCTCAGGACCAAAGCGCTCCCCTCCTCCATTCCTCCCCCGAAGCAGAGATCAAACTCCCGTGTCCTCCGAGGTGTGTCATAAGTGTTCTCTGCCAGGGTACGGGGGGAACAGAACAAAGTCGATTCCTTTCAGATGCCACATCAAAGTGCCTCCTAGCTCTCCTACAGATCTGCTTATAAAAAAGAAATAAAAAATACACTTTTTTTCAACGTACCCACGGGCTTCTAAAGCGTATCTGGAGCTGATTAAAATACAAAGATACTGGGTCACAAGTCTGATGGAAGATGCTGTATGTTTTGTAACACAGGAGAGAAAAATTGAGTTTCAAAGACAATTACCGGTTTTTATGTTTTACATAATATATAAATACCAACCAGTCTTTCTGTTGCTGAGCTGGGCAGAAGGAGGAAAAAAAGGTACTCTAAAGAAGATATAAGCAGATATCATTATGTTTTTGTTTTGGAAATGCAGACACAAATATCACCCATATGTCAGATTCTCCATTAAAAACAAACTAAAAAAAAAAAAGGAAAACATTTTGTTCCTATGACTATGTTGTCCTTTTTCTCCACAATGAAAACAGCATTTTTCAGTGTTAAAAATGTCAAAATTAGGTGTGAAATGTCCATGCCTAATGGGAATTAAATGTCACTGTTTTGTCCGGAAACAAAAAGGTTATTTTAAGGATTTATCATATTTATAAGGAGTTAATTGAATGCATTTAGTTGGTGAAAGCCTGTTTCTATCTTCCTTGGCCAATCAGTTAACACAGGACTCTGGCGCTAATCCTGTTAGGCTCGTAAACATTACAGCTAAGTGTTCAGAGTTCCCACAGAGAACAGATTTTTCTCCCTGCGAATCACGGCTCAGCATAACAAGGCAGTGAGAGTCCAGCATCATTAAAAACAAAGGTGTGAAGAGGCACACGTCATGGCCCAGTGTGGGAGTAGCAGTGAAAAGAAAAGACATTTACAATGGCTGTGTACAAATGCATGTGTCGCTTGCAGTTTCATTAGTATTTCAATAACCGCTTTGTAACCCCTTTTTCTTAACACTCAACTTTGAATGCCCAATCACAACAAAATACAGCAATCACATGTAAACACATGCCTGTGCTGCAGAAACATCCCAGTATACTAGTAGCAATTTAGCAAAATGATCCTGGTCGTGTAAAGTAGAGGTTGCAGGTTCGATTCTAGGTTTAGGCACTGTTATTGTACACTTAAGCAAGGTACTTCAAGGTACATGACTGTACATTGCTTCAGTAAATGTTCAGTTGCATAAATGGATAGTGTTTAATAGCACCAGCACCCCCTCAGGTGAATTGTATTTCCTGTGGCGCAGGCATGGCCACTGAGCCAAGTGGTGAGTAGAGGGAAGACACAACAAAAATGTCAACAAAAGCTGGCCAAAGGCCTTTTATTTACCTTACTACCTTCCTGGAATAAAACTACAAGAAAACAAAGAAGAAATGTAGCTGTACAAAGGGAAAACTGAAAATCAGCACAGCCACCAAAACAGGTAACACATAACCCAAAACAGTTCCCCTGCAGCCTATAAGGCTGTGCTTAAATAGAAGGCCTAATTGAAGGCACGTGCTCACAGCTGAGTTGATTAGAAATCTCTCTCAGGTGAGCCTGCCTGTTCGTAAGGCCACTGCTGTTGCAGCTCCGGTTAGCTCTCCAGGCTGAGGGAGGAAACCAGGAGACCGACAGCAGTACAGTGGGAGGAGCCACAGAGCTTGCTCCTCCCTCCACCTCTCCCGGCACCACATCCCACAGTCAGCCTGCATATGCAACATTTGAAGTGTCATCCTCTGATTCAGTGACTGCAAGTGTAACTGGGGGACTGCAGGGTGGAAAGAAGCTCTGGTTTAGTATCACACGTTCTGGTAGAGAGTGCATGCTTGTGCGGAGAATCGACAGAGCAGCTGCATACAATCAGGTATTCCAAATCACCAGAAAAAAGACACAATGATGTGTTAATGCACAGTGGCACTGGCAGATAGTTAAACATGGTAAGACTGCTTCACTCGTGTTTGACACTGGCCCAGCATTTAAGCCAGGCAGAATAAACATGAGTTTCTGCTGTTCTGACACTGGTCCAGTTTTGCACAGAGCCGGGGTAAGCTTAAGCTCCGCCAGCCGTAGGCGGAAGGGCTTCTCCCCAGCTCTCTGTTCAGCCGCTGTGCTCTAAAGAGCGCTGATGGCGTTTCGTCTTGTCGCCCGTGACAGGTGGCGGGAGGCCACGTCCGGAAGAGCGTGTGGCCCTGAAGGCATTCTGCCAGGACAAGATCAGACGAGTGCAGTCTCTGCGACGGACCAACCCGTCCGCCTGCCGGGCGCAGCTGAGCGGGCAGACGGTGCCCTGTCCAGAGATGGCGGGGTTTCTGGCCGACCGCCCGGTGCCCAAACAGTTCATCTCTGTGCTCAGACTGAAGAGTTTCACTGAAGAGATGAAACAGGTAACCTCACTCTTTCTGTATCTGCAATTGTACCGAGAGGGGCTAAAATTACTCACCTCCTACCCCCTTCTCTCAGATTCACCTGCAGCATCTCCATTTTCCTTAAATATCTCAGTATTGTAACTGCAGGAGAAATAAAACTGCTTGCTCTGGTTAAAGTAAAAACAGAGAAAGGAAAACATGATAAATGGAGAAAGAGGTTATCTGTATTTGTTCTGTCTCTTTAATGCAATTCCATTGTAGATCCACTTCATTAAATAAAGAGGGCTCAAGTACAAATTCAATTAACTTGCATAAAATAACAAAGCCCATTCAATAAATTAAATCGTTGGAAAGATTTTTGTTTTAATTTGATTCAGCACCTCATTAGGGCAGAATCAATGAGAAACATTTTTAAAAATCGACTTTTCCTTTGTTATTTATTCTGCAAAGTACTTGATGAGGTTTTATACACCAGAAAGTGGTTGGGACTTAATTAAAATGAGAGCCATTAATAACTCTAAACAAGGTAAGGATCATTGATGAGTTTGGTTGTGCAAAGAGCTGGTGTCTTGGGTGACCTTTTTGTGGTTTAGTTGTGATTTCTCTGTTGTGTGTATATGCTGCATTATATGTACATTTAATGTTTATGTGTATGGCTCTGTTTGTTGGGGCCTTATGTGTATGTGTGTGTGTGTTTGTTTGGGGTCTGTGTGTCTGGGTGTGTTTGTTTGGGGTCTGTGTGTGGGTGTGTTTGTTTGGGGTCTGTGTGTGTGTGTGTGTGTGTGTGTGTGTGTGTGTGTGTGTGTGTGTGTGTGTGTGTGTGCGCGCGCATGTGTGTGTGTGTGTGTGTGTGTGTGTGTGCGTGTGTGTGTGTGTGTGTGTGTGGCAGGCTGCAGGGACAGAGCTACACGAGCCCTCTCACTGCAGGGCCTGTCAGGAGAAGCAGGCCAAGCTGGCCCAGGACACCTTCATCCGGAGAAAGAAGAGCCAGCTGGAGTCTTGGCTGCTGAAGGACAGAGTACAGGCCCACCTCTGTGAAAGGGTACGAACACGCTCCCATTTCAGAGAACACAAGCACATAAGCACACTGTTTCTTTTAGACAGTGAGTGAGTGATTAAAACTTACTTGAGTGAGAGGGACAGAAATATTTGTAAGATGTAGAGATACTATTGTATATCTTAATAATATCTACATACAGTGCCTTCCAGATCATTCAAACAAGTTTTCAGTGCAACCATTGTAACGCTGTACTATTCCAATGCTAAACAGTAAACAGCCACTGTAACGTTCTTGGGACTTGGTTGGGAATGACACGCACAGATTGATACATTTCTTCCCATGTCTTAAAATGCCACAGGATACCATATGCCTTGTGGGAGAGTTACTGGGGGACATTCCTAGCACTTCAGATGACCCCAGTAAGATCTGGGAAGGGCTACTGACAAATGGACACTGGACGCCTCAGTAAAGTAATGGAGGGGCCTACCCACAATTCTGACCTACACACATGCTGCTCTATAATAATGTATAGTACCACAGCAGGGCTTCAGAATTATGAAATCCTGAGTAATGGACTGACCAGTCAGCCAAGTATGTGAATGCAGTATGAGATGATATACACAATTTTGCTCTTTATTGTCAATATCAAGCTCTTTACTGTCCCTGATGACTGTACACTGTCCATCAGACCTTTATGACTACTTGTTATTATTGTTAAATCAACCAGTAATCAAACTGATCTCCACTGTTTTTATTATTGAGTAATATAAACAAAAGTTTATACAGTCAGAGTAGCCTAATTAATAAATGGGCCATTTCAGAGTTCCGAACCACCATCCTTCCTGATATGTTTGTATCATTAGCGAGGTTCTTCTAGAAATCCCTTGAAATCCCAAACCAAAGTATGCATTCATGTCAGAAATACAGATAGGTTTTAAATGTTAAGTCTGTTTTAAATTTGAAATGCAGTATTTCTCATTAACCTCATACACAGAAGTTCCTGTCGCTGTGCAATGAGTCAGGGTAGGTTTAAGGACCCAGGGGCCCCATCTACAAGATACATGCAGTGATATTACAGATAGCATTTGTGTGCTTGGCATCAGAATAATGGCTCAGGTAATTGCACTTCTCGCAATAACCAAAAACAAGATCTTGTCATTCTTCCACCAAGCCTGTCATGCGAGTCTGATTGTACACTTGGAAGACTATTTTATTTTGCAGCAAACAACTACATGACAGGTAATTACCAAGGGAGCTCATCATAACAACAAGAAAGTACCTCTCTGTTTTTGCATGTTGGCAGGGAAAGAATGACAATGAGGACAGTGTTTGCATCTAAAACAGTTGTTCCAGTCTGTAAACAAGTTGTACTCTCCCATTATGTGCTCTCACAATGACCACATTTAGATGACCAAATATCTTGCATTGTGACAGAGCCACAGCAAACCAAACAGCTAAACACAATCTAACGCTAATGCTCTTTTTCCTTAATGTTAGGTTATAACTGTAAGAAAACCTTCAATGCTCTATGTTTTGTCTCAAGTGTATGGCCAGCCACTAAGTGCTGCTTTTACTGTGCTGCTGCAAAGGTGGTATCCAATGGGTTTGTCACTCAAAAAGTGTTGTGGAGGCCACCTTTGGCGCTATATGTTCAGTGGCTGAGAATTCAAATCCCATTTGTACTGTAAGAGGTTTTGGCCATAGATCCATATTGGGGACACAAGAACTGGCTAAGCCTAACCAGGGTAAAATGAGTGTGTAAGTCAATTAATCAACAGTCTCACTGCTCTCTAGCGACCTCCTGTGGCTGGGTGGCCTTTAGTTAGACAGAATGCTCTGTATTTAAGACTAGACATGTTAATCTTAGAAAAATTGATTAGGCTGAAAATGAAATGTTTGTACACTGTTAAGACAAACAGACTGAATGCACATGAAATCACATTTTGGAAGGGCCATAGAGAGTACAAACATCGAAAGACTGCTGTTTTAGATTTATCCTGCATTGCCTGTCAATACAGGAGAGCTTTAGAGATGGAAAAGAAATGTTTGTGAATTCTAACAGATATTGTACAGGACTATATTTTTGTAATAAAACATTCTGAATGGACAACTATGAAAGTAGTTTTTGTTTATTATCTGGATACATAATATAAAAATATAGAGCTAAAATGGTACCACATTTGCCAGCTTAAAAGACACGCACAGATTTTACAAGGACATGCTGTAATTAGAAATCCTTTTGGGAATTTCCAGGGCTGTTGAATAATAATCTAATTAAACATCAAAAAAGCAAAAAAAAAGTCCTTGAACACCAATATATTGTAACACCAGAAATAATTGTTAAGTTTCTGTTTGTGAATAAACCATCAAAGTTCTGTAAAGTAAAATTATTCTCTCCAGATCTGCTTGCCATTAATAAATAAAATTGTGGACAGCTTGTGTGTGCCATTTCTTTAAAATCTGCTATGGAAGAAAGCGTATGGCACATTTTAATTTTATTACATTCTATAAAACACTGTTAATAAACAAACTGGCTCGTGGGGGCTATTACCAGGATGTAATGCTGCTTCCTCTTTACTCCTACATACAATAAAAGTGGTTTATGTTTTTAGAAATGAAAATGTGAAAAGGATGTGGATTCATTTTAGGGAGAATTAGAGGAGAAACTGGAGAAAAAACTTTATCTTTTATAAATGCAAGCCAGCAAGTAGCTAGGACATACATGTTCCCATAGGAGCATACAGGGGAACGTTGGGACAATTACTGTTATCTTAAGGTCCATGTAAATATAGTAGGAAATGCAGTGTGTGGTGTTCACAAAGCATCTGTAAAAACTAAGCACAACTGTTGAAATGTAGCTTATGGTAAATGGTGCCTTTTTAATACAAAATGCACACATAACACAGAAGCTAAAAATCTAACATTTGTATGATTTTATTTCATCACACTTTTAATTCTACCTTCCTAAATACTCCTTCACATAAACATAACACCTTTATGAGCCTTGTGTTACAAACCATTAATAAGCAAATATGTTTATGACACCTGAGAGACTGATATACTACATTTTCCAGCACAGTTTGTTTTTTTTATGTAATGCATTGTATTACTGTACATCTACACCAGCTATCAGGAAGCACCACAGTTGTTTATGAATGCTTTATAAAGGGTTAATGGCATGCTCATGAAGGTACCATGTGTGCTATATGAAGGTGTTCTTAATATAAAAAGTTACTGTTCTTCTGTATGAGTACACCGCTGAATTGAGACTTATAGATAGTTGCAGGTGTTACATGAGAACTGCAGTCCAGATCTACCGTACAATATGTATAATAATCTCTATGAAACATGTCAGAGCAAAAGCACTCACCACAAATGCAGGCATAGCCCTGTAGCCTAGGTACTGCTCCTTACAATCTGGGCTGTCATTATTTGACAATGACCAGGAGTCTGTAGTGGCATGACATAATTTGTTTTGTCTGGCTGGTGTAGAACAGACGAAAGTTGGCTAGGGTCCACAGATTATTGATGCATCAATGTCCCCTAACTACTCACTAGACATTTACGGACTACCAGTTCACAGTGAGAGCTGTTCCTCTTCTCCAGTCGCTGCTATTGTCTCACAGGCAGATGAATAGGAGGAGTTTACACACTTCAGCCATTGTTGATGTGAGCATAATACAGTTGGTGATTCCCAATGGGAGACATGAGGGAGGGGTCTCCAAAAATACTGATCATGATATCAGTGATCGTGAGATGGGTTGTGAAGTTCTATAAAACGTCAAGAACCAAGTTTTACTGGCATATATTGTATCCACAGTTCATTGAGGCCATTGTAGCTCTTCTTCATTCCTGATCACCTTTTCTGATATATGATTTTTTTTCTGATCTCAAAGAAGTTTTTCAGTGAGTATATCTTCTCCTGAGTATGTAGTAGGGACGAGTCTGAGTATTTTGCTTGTTTCCATTGGTGTACAAATGGTCAGTTATTTAACAAAATGGAGAAAAGATACAGTCCCAGTCTTTCTCCTCAGTATTTAGGAAAAGCCTAGAAACCCTGCATAATAATATTGGTACTTACATTAATATTAATAGTAATATACCTGCCAGAAAATATGAGTGCCGATGTCTTTGCCACAAGCCATTATTTACACAAGACCTGGAGTTTAATATTGTGCCTAGGGACAGAATGCTGGCCTTTGATTCATTTATTTTATTTTCAGAGCTATGGAAATATCAAATTATTCAATTTGTATCTGTAATATTAACATGTATCAAACCAAATTTGAGACAATATAATTACAATTGAGTTGCTACAGGGCAATAGCCCTCTGCGCATTATAGTTTGACTTTCAAGGGATCCATTTATTTGATTAATATGAGCTTTATCAATGTATGTATTCTGGAATCCCTTCAAGTACGTGCTATTATCTATGCTAAAGGAAACTTTTCATTAAGCCATTTTGAATGATTTATATTCTTGCTTTTGTGTTTCACCTGTCTATACAATTTAAATTCCACTGGATCTAGACCATTGTCAGTTTCCTGGATGAAGAAACAGCCATTCTGTTTTCCTCCCACAGTGTCATAGAGGGATCACAAACAGGACGTTTTTGTTATTTACAGCCCCACTCACTCCAGAAAAAAACCTCTTCAAGCTCTCAGTGAGGTCCCTGGTCCTTGTCCTTCAACGCCTCTGCTCTGATCGCTCTCGTACTCCTGCTGGGCCCGCCTCAGCTTCCTGCTGTGAAGCTGCCATTTGTGACAATGGAAAGTCACCAGTGATGCAACAATCACAGCACAGGCTAAAGCTAGTACCACCATCAGAGCAATGATGGAAGAGGGGGAGTCCTCATGATGTCTGGGTACGCCCACTTCTGTGAGATTGGTCAAGGGGACACCCGCCCTTGTGTCATTAGTTGTCAAGGAGATGGCCAAAGAGCCACCTTGGATTTTGAGCCTCATTTAGATGTTTTGTTTTATTCTGTTACAAGTCAGTGGAGAGAAAGCAACACCACACAGAGGAGATTTCTGCCAAAACACAAGTGATATATCATAGGGTAAATGCACGTCTGGGCTTTATCCTTCCTTCCGCTCAGACAAAATGGTGGCAGAAGAACCCCTATCAGGTTGCCCCTGGACTGGATCACGTGACCTTGATCAGCAAATCAGAGGCTTTCTCCTTTTGCCAGTGCTCTCCCTGCGGGCACCTTAAGCCCTTGCATCAGTCCTGTTCGATTCTTACAGGCAGAGTCAGGCTGGCCGCTTTCAAAATGAACTTCAAATGAGATTTGGGTCTTGGCAATGGGCCAGTTGTGCTGTTATTAAATCCAGAGTAATAAAAGTTGCCTCCAGTCACAGCAGCTTTATTAGAACAATGCTCCACTTTTTCTCCTCTTCGTTGTCAGCCTTTTTTTCCTTTCCTGTTTATTTCTTTTGCTGCTGCAGAAGGGTCCTGCGTGCCTTAGAGTCGTCCACCTCCCCTCAGGTTCCCCCTGGGATCTCTGTGTGAGGCTCCATATGAATTTACGGGACGTCCCATGGGCCTATGGTGCCGGAAGCTGGTGCAAAGTCCTGGGGAGGGGGGAGAGAAAAAAGTATGATGTTAAATCAAAGCTGGATCCCATTCACCTCCGAGGTGTTAAATTAGCTCTCGTCATCCAGACGAGGCGGAGGAGACAGCGGAGCTGGGAACGGCATTGATTTCATCATCCTGTTTGCTGCGCCGTTCCTGGTGCAAGGCCGGGAGGTTTAATGAAAGCTGCTAATGATATTCATGCCCTTGTGTTTAATAAAGAGCTCGTCCTGGAGCGGACGGCTGGGGTACGGCGTGCCAGTGACACACACACACATACACTCACACACGCGCATTATAATCTGCGCCGCATAAACCCACGTAAATAAATATATTTCATTTATTTAGGCCAGACACACTTACACGCTTGAAGGGCATATGTAGTTTGATCAAAGCATACTTTTCTCTTTTTCAGAGTTAGGTATTCTGTGTTGGAATGAAATGAACATATGCAAAGGACATACTTGCCTGTCTCTGATGAAATAGAGAATGCTCAAAGAAACATTTTATTCTAAAATCTGATTTGCTTGAATTCTGTCTGCTCTTTAAGAGTAAGGCCAAAATGCAACCCAGATTTGTCCTTAACATTGGCTCACAATTAAATGCAACTGTTATCTGACACAGTTTGGTGAGTTCAGCATTCATTCTAAGTAAAAGTTAACAACAAATGTTGACTGAATCCAGCCTCAGTCTCTTTAAGGGCATATGCAAAGGAATCACATAAGACTTTGAGCCTGAGCATGTTTGATTGGGTCACATCCTTAAGCATTATTTATCCAAAAGAAAAAGAAATCCATTGACATCTCTTTTCAAAGGGAGCTCTGGCCAAGCAAGCAACATAGAGCATAGATGAATACAAATACACATGAATAAACAAGACTATATTAAAAGAAGACAGAAGCACAGTGACATTAAATCAAATAAAATTTGCATTAGGTTGTTATGCATCTCCTGCATGCATACGCACGCACACGCATACACACACACACACACTGCACACAGAGATATGGGCAATCTGGGCTCACTCCCTATCTCCTCAATCTCTCCTCTCATCTTCTCTGTTATAAAATATTCCTCTCAAATGTGGAGACATCCTTTGAAATGTATCACTATTTGAGAGTATGGAGCATCGTGTATTGTATGGCATTTCCATCTATTTGCACTAAGTAATGCTTTTTTATAAATTTAACAGAACTGGTAGTAGGCAGGTGCACTATACATGTTTGTCAATCTTACAGAAACTAGTAGCCCTCCTGTATTTCACATAGATGCTGTTCATAACCAATTTCTTTATGAACCTGGCTTGTATTCAAGGTTAAATTTTCAATGGTTTATAGGAAATGGGATGGCTATAAATGTCTAATGACAGCTTTGGTTTGTTTTATGATAAAGGGAGAAAGGGCCTTCTTATCTGCAAAGTTAATCTCTGTATCAATATTATCTTCAGGCACATTGAATATGATTACTTTTTTCCAGCAGATGTGCCCCTTTAATTTTCATGAGCTTAGATTCTGGAGGCATCGTCGTTTTCTGTTAACTATTCAGCTATAACCAATTGGGTTTCTGCTGGACTCTACGTATCCGCATCAGTGAAACATAAAGCGTCATACATGGCAGCCTGTACATCTGGTGTTTCACACAAGCCCAGCTGGTCTCCACACCTCCAAATTTTAACTGATACCCAACCAGTACACGGCTGACTGCTATCCTATCATATTGTTGTGTTAGAGGCCTTCCAGTAAAGAAAAAGTGACTATTTTTTATTCATATTGGAGAGAAATTGACGGCATAAGTTGCACTGTGTAGTACATGAGAAATGGAACCTTATTATACAACAACAAATGTTTGATTGCTTGGCAGAGGTGGTCCAGTGCAAGAGCTGAGCTGGCTCTTCTACTATAACACAGGGCCAGAAGAGCTCGTACCCTCCAGCTCAAAGTGCAAAGGACAATGGGTCCTTCACTGCTGGCAAGCAAAACATTTGTTTGTGTTGGTGGAAATGAGGATAAATTGTACAGCAAGCCAGGGGTTGAGGGAGGGTGGGCGGGGCACATGGCATAAGAGGAAAACAGAAGTCTTTTCAGTTGTTTAGGGAGATTAAAGTTTAAAAGGGCAGCCACACATGGAAAAGCACAGAAATATTTGTAAGGATCAGTGAACAGCTTCAGGCAGTTGATTTATGGCAAGGTTTCCATGGTTGTAAGAAAGAATTCACAACATGCATCATGTGACCTGAACATTTTTCAAATCAGACTCTGCCAGTGTCACCTCCACAGCTGATCCAGGGTACCATATGGGCAGCAGCATTAAAACACTCTTAAAATATCCAGTCAGTCCTAGTACAACAAGGAGCTGCTGACTAATTTTGGCACATTGATATTAATAGAGGTCATTTGTTTTTTATTATGTCAAAGGAGCAAATGTCCTGAGTGGAAAAGGACACTAAAGACACATCAATTAACGGATGGATTATGACATTTTAAATCGGTGTCTGTTAAAAAATATCAACATTACTTGGGCTCTTGAAAGTACTGATAGTCCATTTGCCTCATTCTTTCTCATTAACAATTCATAGCATTTTTCATAGCTTCAGTTTCTCTCATGTTGGATAATGGAGTTATAATTACATTAACTGTCTTTGCTGAATATATAAATAAAAATGTTCATGATGCACAATATCTATAGTTTTATATTATTCATGATTTAGCTCATAAATAATTCATCATTTTGATCCAGATAAAAATAGCCGTTTATTTAACTGTCAATTTCAAACAAAGCAACTAATAAAAAAAAGCTGCAGACATTGGTTTACTGTACTAAAGTGGTGTTACAGTTAGAAGTGAAGAATCAGAACAGTTGTTTATGTCCTATTTGACAACTCAAGACCAATTAGTTAATTGCTGTTACTGTTTTCCTGAGTAAACCTAATAATTGTGTAAGATTTGCAGTGATGCTATGTGAAATTAACTCAACATCTTTATCAATATTCAGGGTCTACATGGTGATGACGTGTCCCCAGGTCCTTATTAAACAAGAAAAGTTATCAAAAAGTTTGGAATAAAAAATATACATTTCTGGGAAAAGTGGCAATAACCGTCCTTCAAACATTCTTAGGAATCTCTACCCAATGAAAATATATTTTATCCTAAATCTTTATCCATATCTTTGAGCAATGCTGGAAATGATGCAAGCCTATACACCAACAAAAATGCATCCGACATAACAGATCAGCTTTCCACTTTAACTGCAGTACTTTGCCAATAAAGCTTAAGTAGGATAATGTTAATGATATGAATTACCTAAAACTAATAAAGTTGTTCTGCTCACAGAATTATATATTTCACCATTTAAGGGCCAATGCCAGTGCACACTGAATCTGCAGTACAGTTTAGTATCTGAGACAGTAACACAGCACAGTACAGACTTAACATACTGTAGAATTACAGGCATACCACAGGAAAAGCAAAGCATGGTAAGTAAATAAGCGCAGATATGTAAAGGAAAAACTCACTGTACTCAGGTTGCTGTGTGTTGATCAAATGGACTCACTCCGCTGCTGTTACACTGACTCCGTCCCCTGAGTAAGATTGTGAGCAGCACTTCCTCCCAAGCTTCCTTCATTTACAGAATAAATGGTGGAGACGTACCTGAGCCACAGCCGCTGTAGCCCCTGCAGGAGAAGGAGGGGTGCGCTGAGCACGGCATCCGAGAGGCTGCAGAGGGGAAGAGGGATTTCTGGAGTGAGGGTGAGAAACTGAGTCTTTCCAATGACGTGAGAGAGAGAGGTTGGTCTTTATGAGATGGGGATGTTGCTGAATAGGCTTGTTGTCTCTCTGTGGTTGGAGCAACTGAACCCCCCTCTCTCTCTCTTACTCTCTCTCCCTCTCTCTCTCTCCCTCTCCCTCTCTCTCTTGCTCTTCCCATGACTGTCCAATCCCTCTCCTTTTCCTCCCCTCTCTCTAACACCCTCTATCCTCCCTTTCCATCCTCTAACTGTTAGACTCTTTTCTTCAGTTATTTCTGTATGTTGGGATATTTAGCATAATCTATCAGTATAGTATTAAAAAATAAAGCTGGGTCATTTTCACCTCTTTTAAAAATACATAGGCTTTTAAAAACAAAAAATCATGTGTAGACCAATTTATATTTGTAAAAGATATGTGGAGTGCAGAGATACTTTCATGTCTGCTGTTTTGTCATGTGTACATCTATCCTGCAGTCAGCTTAGCCAAGGAAAGTGGTTTGTAATCAACAAACAACAGCTCCATGTTTGAGCCCGTTCATGCAGCCCAGAGATCTACAATATTTCCAAAATAGCAAAGGCCCGTAGAGGAATACTTCTCTTTTCATCATCAGTAGTCCCCCTTAAAACCTCCATTTTTTTACATTAGCTTTTTTTTTTTTGGGGGGGGCTTTATTGAGCTATTCAGATTTTGTCTGACATCACTCTTTCCGCTGTATGACCAGGGTGAAAGAACTTTGTTCATGGAATTGCATTTGTGCCAACAGAAATACACAAAGTAAAGTGACGTATTTGTGATATTTCTTAAAAATATGTTAATTACTCAGACTCAGAGACACCATCAGTGAAGCTTGATGAACTGTTTGATTAGCTATAATTTCTTTTGGCCCCTAACTTCTTTAACTCTATAATTGTGTAAAGCGGAAACTTCAATGTGAATTCTCTCAACTGATCCACTATTAATTTAAAAATACATTTGTAATATAGCAACAATGTATCATACGTGACATGGCAACAATGTAGCAAATCCAGGAGAACCATTGTCCTTTGTTGTTTAAGAAAAGTACTTAATCTGGATAGCCTCAGCTGTTTAACTGGACTGCATTCTAATGTTACACTGGGTGAGGGCGTCTGCTCAGGAAAATGAGTAATGTGCTTGGCAAGACCAGTGGCTCCGCCCTCAGCCCTACTGTCCCCTATTGGCTCAGGGGTGTGTGCAGCTCTTTAGTTTATGTGTACGACAATGTATAGGACATTCCATCAATTACATATGTCCCAGTGTGAGTCAACAGGCCTTACAACCAACACTCATACAATATGATAGCTCAACACAAAAGTCTGTATTGTCAAAACTCAGACACTTCATTTGCACTATTCTTGCTAGAAAAAAATGGGTTAATAACCAGCCTCAAATAAAAAGAGATTGATATACCTGGGGTGTTATATATTTTTTATAAATATTACACATAGAAGCACAGTGGCAGGAGCTGCATTACAGCTATACTGCTTTGAATTCCGATGCAGTGCTGAAATGAGCTTTTCTCCTGACAGGAAGAGGGATGTGTTGATGTACAGAGGAAATTAAAGCCCCTCCCGTCCAAAAAAAAGGCACCACAATTCCAAAATCTTTGTACAAAAAATGGTAAAAAAAGCTTGCTGTGGCAGGTTCATTTCGCCACATCAGTCAAAAGGAGAGAAAGCTGAATGATTTTGCATACAGCTTGTGTGAGCCATTTATTCCACATATCGCAGTTATGAAAGGGAAAAAAAAAGTATTACTATCAAGCTGTCTCCTTTGGTTAAACAAGAACTGACATGATATTACGGTAAATGTTTTGCTTTCTTCTCATATACCTTCCAAACCACCTGTCACCCTCATCCCCCGTTTTTACACTTGGGAGTTAGCTTGTTTTCCCTATTCCAAGAAAAGACATGTCCTAGCTGGCCAGCAGCTCTCAGCCAAATTAAAACCACATCTACATGTAGTTGTGCCACTGCTGCTCAAAGTATGGTGTGTTTATGGTAATTGAAAGTATCCCTCCGTTGGTTTTTGGTATGAACTGCATGCAGTTCATTTTGGGGAGAGGAAATGCAGAGCTTTATTGTGCATCTGCTGTTGGGGGTTTGCTTTTGTCCTTTTTTATTTCTGATCTCCTAAACCGTTGGATGGGTTCTGTGGTTTGGGCTCACGGTACACCTGCCTTTTTCCCCCCTTCCATCTCCACAAATAGAGCGGCAGAAGCCAGAACATCTGTTCCAGTCCCAAATGAGCGCCAACACCACCTTTCTTTCCTCTTTTTTCCCAGGCAGTGTCTCCAAGTGTAAGCAACTGGAGCACAAATATAAAAGGTCAGATTGCATGAGGATGAATGATGCATGCATAAATCAAACATTTCAGCCCACAATTTTACCCAGACCAGGTAGTAAATCAGATGAATTTACTTGCTTTTTAAAAGATATAATCAAACTGTAATAATTTTACTTAAATGGTGGTTTTCAGGTATCTCAATTGATAATTCCACAATCCAAACTCTTTCCAGATGGTGTCTGAACCAGCCTTTCACCTTTCTCATCAGTTCAATTAATCAATCAATCAAACAGATTTTTAAAGCACTTCGCACTGAGAGAAAAACTATCAAGAAAAACGCAGCACTCTGGATAAATGAGCCCAAGGCCCCTTTTCATGCAATATGCAGGAGGATATGAGCAGATAGGAAATATTGCCACTTTTCCACCAGGGAGCAAGCTAGCTGATTTGATACAGCACAATTGCTTTTTGGTTGCATTACCTACAGCCACAGCTGTGGCACAGAACTCTACATTCTGAAGTGCTGAATTCTGCCCCAGCCCAGACTGTCCGGACTTTGTCTGCAGTCCGTAGCTTCCTTGTTGGTGCATAGGTAAAGCAAACAGGAAAAACTCCATGGGAAACTAACTTCCTAATTAGTTTCCTCACAAATGACACTACAATAGTGAAGGGAGAGGCATTTTCCCCTAATGAACCCACAAAAAAATAGCAGAGATCCAAAGGTCGCAGCACAAGGTAGGAGGATATCAAATAATGATTAGATTTTTTCATACAACATACCCAACCTACATGCTCCTCTAAAACCTACACATCACCACACACAAGTAAAATTAAAAATTCATATACACCCACCCACACAAATGAGCAAATACACACTTTCACACACACTACAGTACCAGAACAGAAGACAATGTAAAAACCTGCAGCAGTAAAAAAAAAAAAAAAAAAGCCAAAAAAAAAAACATTTAGATAGAAACCATAGGAAAAAAGACAAAACAAATAAAAGGGAATCAAAACATTCATCAGATATGCACCTGAGAGAGCTGCTTCCTCAGAGAGGCTAACATCAATGCCTAATGACACGCAAAACAAAAAAAGAGAGAAAAGCAGCCACAAAACAAACAACTAAAACAGAGCAAACAAAGAAAAATATGAACAATAACAACACTCACATAATACATAATACAATGCATCTCAATAACACCATTTGTTTATATGGTTAATATGCAAATTCCATCTGTATATATTTTAGAGTATATATTTTCCTTATTTCTCAGCATGGCTTTGCATCTTCCCATTGCCCTTTACAATAAAGCCCTTTAAAAGTGTCAGTGTCAGTATGCCTTGAGGTCATTAGCTATCTTTCTTTAAGGACTCCAGGGCCCTTGATCTAATGGGGGTGGGAGACAGATGACTGGTGGTACCATGGTACTGTATCCTGGGAGGAGATAGAGGGCAAGGGCTCAAGGGTGGGCAGCCAGTAACATAGATGGATAATTAGTGGTATTATGTCATGTAGTTCAGGTTTTACGTTAAGGGTGAAATGTCCTGTAAGTATATGTGTATTATAACCTTTCTTCAGAGTTGTCGTGGACTGCCCTTGGGTTTCTCTCTGTGAGAACATCAGTGAATAAATCCCTTTTTTGGATTACTGCTGTTGTCTTCACAGGTTCTTGTGAGTCTGACTTGGTGTACCAACTGTATGTGGAGAAATGTAAAAATATTGAGTAAAATATTAGGTGTTTTTCATTGGTGACCACAAATAATTAATAATGAGCAAATACAGTATCTCAAGGTATCTTTCGTATATGGCATTTGTTGGCATCACATGGCCATTCGATTTCTAAAGCAATTCTTGAGTCAGTAACATTCAGAGCAGGATAAAGCAGCTGTATGACAATTGACATTTCTTTTCAGCCCACCCTGGAAGGAAATGAGATTCAAGTCCATTGGAGACTTAAGGGCTTGAGCTGAAAGGATCCTCTGGTATGTGATGTTACAGTAACCCACTGTGTCCCACAGTGTTTCCCTTTTGCTGCATTTGAACACCTTTTACATACATATAGCATTTACACAGTATATTCAATGTTGTAACTCCTTGGGTTTGAGAAACTCTATGTAGAAAGGAATACAGACAGGGGTGAGCAAAAGCCGCCATTCAAAGCATGTAATAATAACAATGAACTAAAGATTCAACACACTTTGAATGAAAATGACAGTTTAGGCAGTACATACATATTCACACTGATCTAAATATGACACAGGAATGTATTGAATTTAGTTCACAAAGAATCTGTAGATAAAGTTGCAAATCTGGTTAAATAAAGCTACAATAAATAAATGGGGTCGAGATCCACTGATCAAATAATTGCTTTGGTTGAATTTATTGCAACTCAATGTGGTGAAATTATTCATGAAAATATTTACCTGAAGGTAAAATCTGAATGCTAAAAACATGCACATATCACTGCATATTAAAATGATAATAACATTACTCAGTGGTTCAAACTGGAGTTTGTACTGGAGATACAGGATCATGGGGCATCATTGCTCCTGCTGAAGGAACTTCTTGCCTTACGAATTTTTGATTTTTTTATGTTAAAATGAGATATTTCTTCACTGCACACACCTGCAACGACACAGTTCTCCCACAGAGAACTGACAGTGAGCGGGTAACTGTTGAGACATCAAAATAAGATCAATATTCAATTAACAGCACAATCAAACCTAATTAAGTTTGAACAAACCCAGACAAACACAGGGGTTCCCAAAGGACTCATGCTGAGAGATACTGCCTTACCAGCAGCTTAAGCCCACTACAAAACATTTAAGTTAGGACTCTGCATACATTTTCACACAAGCTTTCCCAACAGCTTTTTAACACCACATTTATGCATGTGTGTGAACACGCCTTAACAGCACACCACTGAGAGGTACTGATCAGGGCCTTGAGCCAGTGACTAGAGAATAGTGACACACTCAAGAAGAGTACTTTGCATCAAAGTGCTTCAGTGAAGAAGATCTTAGCTGGCACCTATATCCTGAGCGACCTGTACTGTTGACATTTTATTAATATATTGCCCATATATAAAGCTGGACATTTATTGAAGTAGTTCAGACTGAATACCTTGTTCAAGGGTACAATGGTAATTTTGACCCGGGATTTAAATTGGGAATCTCCTACAAGTTACAACCCTCATCCTTAACTACTGTCTGAATACAATCTGTACTCCATAAATGTGGTTGTATGTAGTCCTATAAAATTAAAATGAATTGTGTAGAAATGTGGTGCATACATCCTTCCTCTATTTAGATGTGAGAAAAGTCTCTTTATTATGGTACACTATTGGATTACTGTCAAATACAATGTTTTAGATGCCATTTGCCACTCTGAAAATAAGTACTAATAATGAATATGTCCTTCATTTGGTGTGGTGCTGCCAACTGTTGTTTTACACCAATTAAATTACAACTTTTAATTAGTGTGGACACATAACAACTGTTCACTTTGCTAAAATATTGACTTGGAACTTTTCGCCAGATCAGCAGCATTGATTTTTCTGATGGCTGTTTTCAAAATAAATACAGAGGCAGAGAGAAGGTGGGGCTACCACTCTCTGGGAGTTTCCTGTGACTGGATAGCTGCAGCAGCTGAAACTGCCCACTGAAGGTCCTGATATGGCTATTCAGGATATCATGCAGGGGTTCATTTGTAACTGTTCATACACGGGAGCATATTTAGTAATCCTTAACTTAAGGGTAATATTACAGTCAGTTTTGCAACACCACAAAAGATTATACCCAGCAAAATCCAGCATTTGCACAGTCAGATTGCACAATAGCACAGTGTGCCTTTACAGGATGAACCTCTCAGCAGGCCCACAAGTTTATATTTATTATTGAAAAAATACTGAATTAAACAATGTAAGCCGTATTCAGAAAAACAAAAAAAGACCCCACAAATATGAATTAAAAATGAAAACATTAAAAAAGGATTACTTATATGCACTAATGTTTTAGAAATGAGTTTATGGATCACTGACTTCTCAAGCGCCCACATTTCACGCCGTTACATCATAAAGATGACATTTCTAAAAATATGCCTTCCTCACACCCCCATCGTGGCCCAACACATCAAATAAAATGTGATCTAATTAAAGCCCGTTAGCAGCACAGGAAATGACAGCCACCTAGCAGTGCCACTGTTTGATTTTCAAAGATGCCCTCTTTAAAGATGAAGGAAATGAATGTTCCTGACACACAAGCACCCCTCACTGTCAGGTTAGTTCAAAGTGACAAACAGAATTGTTTTTGGGTGGGCGTTACCCCCTGCGATTGAAATTGTTGCCTGACAACTGGCCAGGGCCTGCAGGTTCAGCCATAGCGTTTTACTTCATCATCATTAGGGAGATGGACAGGCCCCCGGCACCCTTGTCCTCTCTGCACATTAGCATGCAAAAAAAAAACATCAGGACCGACGGCCAAGTCCTGTGCTGTCAGCTGTCCCGGGTGCTTCAGGGAGACCTGCGTCAAGTCACTTCTTCATCATCCCACATGGTGGACATAGTATGTGAGATGACCTTGTCTGAAAGGTCTGAGCAAAAAGACCTGAGTAAATTAATAGGAACCAACAAAATGATGACAGCTGATTTAGTATGTATGTGCCATCAACATAAGGCCCACGATTTGTTGCCCAAGAATTTCCATCTCTGCTGTCCCAGTGCTAGTTGTAAAGTAAAGAGCAAAAGACAATTGAAAACAAATAGAGGAGTTCAGGGAATAAAGCTACAATATTTCTTCTACAATGCTGTCATTTGTTGCTTTTTAAAAGAGCTAACATCTGAGCATATGAAACAGGTCAGGGGAGGGTGGGGGTTCCATTTCATTTTCTGTTCTAACAGCACATCCCAGAGCACAGGATCAGAGGAGATTGGGTTTCTGCAAGAGCCTCTTAATTCTAGAGTTGATTGCTGCACTTCAGCACAGTCCATCTCTGCCACATCAAGACAATTACACCTGACTCAATGTTTTCCAAAACACAGACAACAGCAAAAAAAAGCACCTCTTTGTCAATTTACTCACTGAGTATATAAAAACTAGGTTTTTGGGGGGGGGTTGGGGTGGGGAGGAGCATTTTGGGAAGGCTGGATACTTTGTCTTCAACTGTAAGAAAAACAATGTTTCATTTTCAAGTAGGGCTGCACTCATGTATGCTACAATGCCAATAGGCTGAATTTTATGGCTTTTGATTAATTTAATGTGTGAATGATTTTTAACAGTAAGCAGAAGATTGCTGAATGTATAAATAGCTTATCTATGCTACAAACGCTGAGATGTGAGTATACATGTTTGCATATAAAAACAGATACACCGACCCATAAACCCACATACCCCACTCTATGCCCTATCCACATACAGACTCCCCCTTTCTCTTTTTATAATATTTAGATATGTACTGCTTGAGAGTTACAGGTGCATTTAATTCAATGTAGGGCACCTGCACTGACTCCAAATATCTCCTAATACAGAGGGTGATTTAGGCACAGTAAAAATGAGTCCTGATGCCTCTCTCATCACAAAACAAGTGTGGAGGTTATCAGATTCACTGCATGGATTCCACAGTCATTGTGTGTGCTTGCCACATGCTTCAAGGGGAATTGATTTAATAAAGGCTATTTATTTGGCTTCCAAGGAAGAGTTCATTTTTGTTCTGCTTTCTTACTGATTTTCTAATTGACCATACACATTAACAGCTATAAAGCAGCCTAATCAATTTTTCTGCTCAGTAATTCTGTTACATATTGATCTTGCACATAATACATGTAATATCTAGGAGCACGCGAGAACACCAGGCACGTACACTACAATCCATTTACCACTACCAGTAGTGATTTTTACTTCATGCCTAATTCACAAACCTGCAATAGTCTCATAAATATGTGTGCCGGTGCTGGTCTTGAAGACAGATAATAATGAATTTAAAATGGGTACAGTCAATAAACATACCTCTCTCAGACGAATATCGTTTTTTTTTAAGTTAATTTACTCGCACCTTCGAACAGCTCTCTGCACACAGTAGGGAATTTGCTTGTGGAGTAAACTTTAACGTTTGATCTGTTGACACATTTTCCTCTTTTAGACGAGCTCTCCCATCAGTCGAGGGAAACAACTGCGTCCCATTCCTCCGTGCCTCTGAAGCTGAAGGAGAAAAGAAAAGAAGACTCCCTCAGCGGATTTAATTAAAGGAGAAGACGCCGAGCGAGTCGGAATTTAATGACGAAAATACTCTCCTTCCCGTTCTTTCATGATTTTCAAAGATTCTAGCCGTCGCTCGTTGGCAGGCTGGCTGTACAGCTGTTAGCTTGGGGGGTCAAAAGCTCACCACAAGCAGGAAAAGGCTGGAATGACGCTCTTTTCATCTTAGTACCTAGAGAATTGTGCCCTTGTCTCAGAACAATCAATGCTATAATGAGATCTTCACACCAGCTCTGCTAATTGGTGGTAAACATTTTGTTTCAGCAATACATTCCACCACTCTTCCACACACACTCACATGCGCCATTTAAGGGGAAATTTTTGAATACCACATTGCGCAATGACCATATGGTATGCACAAAGCAATTAATAATGAAGTCCGTAAGTAAGCACATACTTCTGTAGTAGTAAGCTGTACTCTGCCCAACACTCTCATAACTGAAACATGCATGCTGTTCTTCCAAAATATGTAACATAATTTATTTCAACAAATTTTAATACTGTTTATTCTCCTAATTTGAAATGTCCGATCATATTTATAGATGTGCCACTTAACTGAGAGATCCCCTGCCAATTTGGGAGAGCACCAGTAAGCACACATTTTGTTTAGGGTGCGGGCTGCCATCCACCATTTCCTTCAAATCTGCAGCTCACCAGCAGATCTGTGCAATCATGACTTAAGACAACCACACCTTGTGCAGCTTAGGCAAACTGAGTGCAGGCACTCGCTGAACCAGGGAAGCTATTCTAGTGCAATCCAGGCAGTGCAGCATGTTACAACACCATATCAGTGCTTAACATAGAATGAGCCAGCTGAGTGCTGTCTTTAAATATGACTGGTAAATGAGCATGTTATTTTCTGTTCCCTCTCTTGCTTCTGGAATCACGACAGTGCCTCCCACAACCCGGCACCCAGCTGCTAAAAAATGTGCATTCCCCAGACACACTCACCCGTGGGCTATTGATTATTTGACACACTACAGGACACACACTGCTACAGCAGGCTGATTGCGAGAGAGGAGTACCTCTCACTGACAACAGCGCTGTTAGCCTGTGGCTACCTGGCCCATCATCTGGATGAGCTAATGCAGCTGCAACCCAAGGAACGCAGGCCAGTTTACACTCATCCTCTCTCTGAGGTAGCCTCCATGCTGAGAAATCCAGAGCTTTGAGCTCACCATATCTTTGCTGTAGGAGAAAAGCAAGGGTTTTAGGAGTGCCTTCACTGAATAAGCAACTCCTCTAAAGACTGTAGACTTTTGTAACTTTTGTGTGAAGGTATTTTCAAAATAATACAAAAATAATTAAACTCATTTTTTAATAGGATCCGTTTGTGGGCAAAATTGTATCAACTTGGTATGTGTCTGTGTGTGTTTTTTTAGAGTGGTTAGGCTCTGTAACAGACAAAACACTAACAGCCACCCACTCCTCTATTTCTTCTGTATTACTGTCCTTGCACAACTACAGTGTAAATACAACAGAACATGAGATGTGAACACCAGGGGCAAGGTCCCAACACAGGCAGATGTATTTAATGTGATTAATTCTGTGACTGTGGAAAGCTGAATAGACACAATGAGTAAAATTTCAAAAAGACAGGACATACTTGAATTTCATTGGGCTTGCAATGAAACCAACTACAATTGAACTCCTTTTTAAATTTTATGCCATAATGTTAAATCTATTTGAAACTAGGATGTTGTTTTATGTGCCAAAATGCAGGAAAACAAACCCTTTTACCATGTTACACTGCATTCCACTATTATTTATGGACAATGTTTTACACTAATAAAATACCACTAGTAAAAATCAAGTCATAAGATTATTAGTCATAAGCTATTTTTATATATGTAAAGTTAAACCAATGCCATGTAATGACTTACAGCACAATTGGCTCGTTTGTTTTAGTATATGGGAAGCATGAATTAATGAGTTGATTTTTTTATGACATCATAATTTACACAACTGATTAAAGTGTATGCTGTGGATGCAAAAAAGGGCCATTGTTATTATTTATTGGTTTGCTAAGATGCTTTTATCCAGAGAATGGATTAGATTTTATTCATTTTTACAACTGCTTTTCCAAGCAGAAATGCTCAAGGAAATTATGGCAGTGTACCACAAGGGGCTACAGTCCTTTGCCACAGGTCACACCATCTTTAATTAGTTTTAATCTCAGCTTTTATTCAACAGGAAGTGGAAATACGATGCATAATATTCAAGGCATGAGGATATGTTCTGCTGCTTGTCTAGTTCATTATGGTTATTGTTATCATTGCTTTTCTCTAATACAAATGACGGTACAGTATTTGGAGAGTTCAAAACTCTCAATCAAAGAAAGCCAGCAAAAATTAGGAAAATAAAAATGATAATTTTATTATTGGGTCCAAGTAATGGAACAGGTAAAGGTAATTGATCAGGTCCTTTCATTTTCAGAGACATTGCCAGTGGGTTGCTCATCACTTTCCCTTGTCATTGACAGTTTACCAGGGCATTATTATGTGTCACAGAGGAAACTTTACTTTCTTGAATTAAATTTAGTGAAGGCAATCAGCAGTTGACTGCTATTTTTATTAATGTCATAATATTCCAGATTTTATCAATGTGCTCCTTGAGGAAACAGATACCTTGAGAAGCTTAATACAAGAGCCAGGTTGGGATGATCTGAATCAGTGTTCAGATAGTGCTGCCAGCATGACCAGCAGACAGATGGACTGGCACAAGCTTCAAAGTCATCTCCCGTCTTAGTCTGGCAGTTCGTTTAAAATGTTAACGATAAAGAGAGGAAGATATGGAGCGTTTTAAAAAGAGAAAAATCCATTCATCCACCAGTGACAAACTACAAATACACTTTTCCAGCTTTTCTAGCCTCAGAAATGTCTGGCTTTTAAGAGTACCCTTTGGCTGACATCTGACATTTGACAGGACGGTTTGTGTATGACTAAAGGAATGTGACACAGAAAGCTTTAGAGCCCAGTAACATACTAGAGATGCAGGAGCAGAGATGCAAACCAGCCTAATTATCACAGAGTATGATGCAGTATATCTCAAGCCAATGTTTCAATACAAATGAAGAAAAATGGGTTCAATTTGAGACTCTCTGCTTCAAAGCTGTTTGAAAATACAATTTACTCATCCTGTCAAGCCCAGTCAAGTCCACAAAAGTGCCCATAGAATGTTCTACAACTTTCTTAAAACTGCAAAGGGTACTTTACTATTCTGAAGCACAATGAAATGGACTGCAGTAGAAGAGAAAAGAGAAAAATTATTCATGCACACCATTCCATCACCCCACAACCCCCCGCCCCCACCACCACCACCCACATAAACACACGCACACACAAATATGAAAAAGGTACACCATTTCAAAATGTAAAAATGTGAAAAAAGAATAAATACTTTTCTAATTGAGGAGTTTTGTAAGCTTTTTGTTTCACTGTTCTTTTTGTCTTCTTTGAAGATGAAGTCACCACTTTGCAGCTGACTTTCACACATGAGGCAAAGCTGAAACTTGTGCACCAGAGTTTGGGTTCATTCTGTTTCACTTCAGTCATTTTGATGAATGGATTGAAATTCAATAAATGAATGAATTAATCAAAAATCCTAATTGAACATGGGCAATTTTAAATACATTAATTAAATTGAAGTTAATCTAATTTATTGGCAAAACTGAAATGCAGTTGACCCCAATATAATATAGAATATGTAAAACTCCTAAGACCAGTAACCCTCCTACTCTGCCTGCAACAGAGTGCTAAAGAGAGCTAGCACTGTTCAGACAACATTCACTTCTCTAATGGAGGAGAAACACATTGCTTTGTGTTTGATATCTGGTTGTTTTCAAATCACTAAATGCAAAAAATATAACGGTATTTTTTTTTTTTACAATGTTACTTTATTTTGTAAAGTAATATCCTTTAAAATAAAGTGTGCTCAAATATGAATATAATTCAGGCGTGTAATCTGGGATTGTATCTGATGTGGGATTGTGACTAATCTCAAATGGCTAATTAATTATTTGGTCTGCAGGCTATCTCTTTAGTCCCAGCATTCCTAAACTAGTTCCTTGTCTCCAGCGTGCCCCTGCAGTCCCATGCAGTCTCTTATTAGCACAGTGAGAGACTGAAAACTGGGTCTGGAGGTGCTTTTTATGAAGGTCACCTTTTTGCTGCAAATAACATTAAATGTGAAGATTTATTTTTGTACCTGCTCTCACTATGAATGGTAAAGCACATAAAAAGCTCGGACAAGAAAAAAAAGGGGACATGAATAAAATGCTAAACAATAGGACGCATAGAGTCCATTTTTGCTATAGGACACAGGTGTCAAACTTCTCAAGAGCCACACTGTCTGTGGATTATTGAGGTTTCCTTCTATTCAGAGTCCATGGAGACATGGTTTGTCATTTATCTGATCTATGTTCTGAATTAAACACTTAACTACTAAAACACACCAAACACTGGCTACCCCTGAGGACCCCCCAGGACAGGAGTCTTACATATCTGCCTTAGGACAAGCACAGGAGAACAAACTCTGTATTCTAGCAGAAAAGCTCCCTGCAAAGGGTGATCAAGATCGAGACCTGCAAAGATAAGTAAGAGGCAGACAGAGGGGAGGGGTGGGAAAGGAGGTACAAGAACAGGTGGAGGTGATGTACAGTATGTACATCCTTGTCTTTTTTTAATAGATGGGGGAGAGTTGACATAGCTGAAGAGTTATTTCTCCTCCAAAACTTTTGTGTCCCTTTGCATTGTCAGAACTGTAACGCTTCACAGGGGAGCCGCACAGCGCTGTCCTACAGCTGAGTGGAGCTGCTCCCCAGAAGGGCTGGACTCCCCAGCTCCTGCCGACCTGCCTCCCCTACATTTTATTTCTGTCCTTGTCTATTAATAATTAGCCTCCTTAAACTTCCTTCAGCCTCATGGGAAATTCTTTTCTTGGTATACTTTGGGAATTCTTACATATGACTGGAGGCAGAGGATCTCTAATATTAGGGTGTGTGTCTGAATGTATGTGTGTGTATGTGTTTGTGTGTGTACTGTGGGGTGTGTTTGTTTGTTTGTTTGTTTGTTTGTTTGCTTGTTTATCATGTGATATCGTGCTGTTATGAAACATTAGCTTATGCATCCAGTTAGTACAGGGATCCAGTCCAGTCCTAGTCCACAGGGTCTGCTAGGTACAGTCAATTCTGTAGCCCTCCAGAATCGGAGTACGAAGTCCCAACATTTCGGCTTTCTCTCATTCCTTCCCACATTAAATTGCTTGTATCAAATCTGATTAACGAAACAATTTTAAATTTGACTTTAAGAGCAAAGTGTCAAATGAAACTCAATTGACTGTCTGATTTAACTGATGTCTTGTCTTGCTTCCTTCATGTGAATGAAAAGGTTCAGTCCCAGCTGCAGTCGATGTGCTGATGGTGGGTGTTTGTGTATTAGTCTCACATAGCGACGTGCCATAAGTAGCATGGGCTTGTGATGATGACTTTCTCATTTGTTCCTCTTAATATTTTCCTCACAGCGAATACATTAGCAAAATCTGGCAGGGTATGAGTGGGTTCAATGATCATTATAGTGAAGGGTCACAGGGTTTGGTTAAGAGCTCTGGAGATGTGGGAGTCGTGCTAAAGTGAGATGTTTTAATTTCTCTAAAACTTTTTAAAATCAATGTTAAAAGTCTTGGCATCTGGTCCCTCTGACTGTCTGACATTTTGGAGAGAGACTTAATTGAAGAGATGCTACTTGTGCAAAAAAGATTAGAAGTCAAAGTGACATTAAGTTATGATTCATCCTCTTCGCCAGATTTGTAGAATTAGAGACAGGAGATTAGAGGACCACCTTCACCTGATTCTTAGGAGAGGATTTGAGTCAGATCAAGAGTAAATCTTCCCACCTGAAATGAGGGAAGAGGCGAACGAGACGTGTAAGGTCACTCTACTCTATTAGACATCTCACTCTGAGAGCAGTCTTCACCTCTCCAATGCCCTTTGCTCTTTCTGAAACACAAAGCATTGAGCATTTGTACTGTTCACAGTAATTACATAACTCAGTACAAAGGCAAATGCAATCAAGTGTGCTTTATGTATTTTTTATCTGTTTAAAATTTTATTTATTCATGCTTGAGTTATATAAGTAGGCCTTTTAAAATCTTTTATATCATAGTGATAATTATGAAGTTGTACTTTGTATTTATCCTACACCTGTTTTTATTTGGTTGAGATTTCTCACTTTGTCCTGTCAGAATGCTACACTTTCTCCAAAACAGTAAGTCATATTTTGAATAATATCCTCATGTGTATAGATGCTGTAGTGTGTGTGTGTGTGTGTGTGTGTGTGTGTGTGTGTGTGTGTGTGTGTGTGTGTGTGTGTGTGTGTGTGTGTGAGTTAAGTTTGGCATAATTGTATCAAAAATAATCTGCATTCAGTGATTTTTACTAAAGAGTATTTTTATGCATTGAATAAGGTCCTCAAATGAAAGTCATGTTCAAATTAATTGGATCAGAAGTTGCATTAAATATGGAATGTCTGAGTATTTATTTTTTCTATTTCCACAGTCTCTTTTGTATTTGCACCTTTAATAAAAAGTAGAATAGCCATTGCACAAATGGCATAATACTGCACTGTAAGCCACATTTATGCTGACCCAATTCAGTGGTGTGTGTGGGTGTGTGTGTTTGTGGGTGGTGGGTTGATGAGGTCATATTTGTGTGCAACATGCACTTGCATTGTATTCACTTGCATATGGTTTTTTGGCACCATCCAGTACACCCATTTGTCAAGTTCTGTATACCCTATAGAGTCTATGGGTGGAAGTATTAGCTGCACCCTTTCATCTTTGCTCTTGCTTATAAATAAATGAGAGACCACACCCCAGATGTGAGCCAGTGCTTACTAGTTTATGATGCAAAAATAATTCCTGTTGCTTATGCACTTCTGATTCCTGATTTTGGGAAACTGCAACTTGACTGCTGTTGTGCAAAGCACAGTATTTACATTTCCTAATTTTATCTATTACTAATACACACTAATTATTGTTAGCGATAGGTAGAAAATCACTGGGAATATCAGTAACCATTCACAATAAACAGAAAGTGACAGAACTGCTGAAAAACTACTTAATGTCTGAATCAGCCATAAAAAACAGTGAGCGAAATTTTGGCAAATAATAAATGCAAGTTAGCATCCTTTTATTATGTGATTTTACTTTTTTACCTGCTTCTTTTTTTCAACCACTGTGGCATATAAATTCTATCAGGTGGAAACTCTGATTAGTTAACCTTGCTTATCTAACCACAGTCTAACCAGAAAGGAAATGCCATATTTTGAAACATTCAGGCAGTCTGAATTAGTCATACAGTGCACATACAGCTCAAAGGAGGTGTACGCAGCCATACAGACACTGTTTCCAGTTCACCCTATCCACAAGTATTTCTGTCAATTAAATGTTTCATTTTTAAAGATCTTTTTACTCTCAAATTCCTTTTCTTTTTATACCATATTGGAACACCAAGTTATTTCCATATGCCATGAAGTGTTTAAACACACTGAGGAGACTGGAATGCATGTTCTTTGACATACATGTAGCCAGCCAGCTTCCTATCACTTCACATACACCACCTGGCCAGAGCAGCAGTTGAGCAGAGGACTGCACTACTTATGCAGCTGGCTCAAGCACCCTGCAGGTACCCGATGGCAGTGATATGAGACAGGGAGTGTCCTGTCAGCTTAGATACCCCCTTCCTGGCTGACGCAATGGCCATGCAGGGCCACTGGCTGGAACCAGACTGGCAATGGACTGAATTCTGTGAAACGCATCACTGCACTGACAACATGCACGTGGTTTTTAGGTGGATAGACCACCCAACACCGCCCCTCTCAGTTTTGCCTCTTAATAAAAAAAAAAGATGCGAATGAGTGATGACAGGAAAGCTGAGCTATGAAAAGTCTCGATTCATTTGAAGAGACTGATAGCACAATGATAGCTTCACCCATTCTGGAAGGTCCATAAAGCCGCAATCCTCCATCACCACTTAAAACTGCTCTTGGCAGCGAACTGCAGACTGATGTCGGGAGGAATTTGCTGGACCAAAGCAGACAGCACAAACAGCATTTCCTCGCAGCCTTGACACCAGATTACGGGTTCCGCCCCGCTCCTTAACACCCCTGTCCCACTAGGAGCCGGGATTGATCGTCCTGCTCATGGTCAGTGACTCCGCCTCCCTCCCTGACCCCATTTTTAAGCCAAGGCTGGGCCCACTGGCGCGTTACCGGTGGAATCATAATGGGAGCAGAGCCGGAATCTGAAAGAGGGGGGCAGCGCCCGGACTGCGTCCGGATAAGTGGCTGCAGTGAACTGTTGCAGACGGATGGCAGGGATCCAGCTCGGAAGAGTAATGAGCTTGCGGATAAACCCTGACACTCCGGACGTGTGCTCACCAAGGCTCATTGTGCTTGAAAAAGCCTTTTTTATCAATATTCCGCCACGCAAAAATAATAAATAAATAATGGGGAGAGGCTGTGAGGATGCATCACTTCAGTGCGGATCTCACGGGCACTGCAGTACATCTGATTGTGCCGCACTATTCATCTCGACAAGTAAGGGCTAATAACAGGAGGACAGAGCTGATAGGAATTATGGGGCTGGACAGCCATGTACCCCATCCATCTTGTTCCATTTCGTCTCCAGTCTGCCATGCTTTGAAAAATAGCCTCTGCAGTGCTAATCATCCTACCCTGATTAACATGTGAAGTGTGTATTTCTCCCAGGCGACAAACACACAAATGTCCCTTCGGTGTATCGAAAATGCATTTGTCCAGGTACTGTAATTAGCAGAAGTCATGAGAGAACAGTATATTCTGAAGACCATATTTTTGGCTCTGTTGCACCATGTGTTGATGTCATTAATGGTTAATGGTACAAAGACCCTCCAAACCTGAGGGTTGCTTCCTCTTCTTTTCTACCTGATGGTTTATGCAGCCTTTCCATTATCATTCCATTATCATTCCAAGATGAGTTGGGAGTCATCAGACTTTAGTCAAGCTCAAAATAAAATTACATCTGTAGGGTGAAAGCACACCCTTGAGGTAAAGTAAAACTAACATCATGATGAATTGACAGTCCTATCCTTGAAGGTGACCTAAGATTAAGTAATTGTCCAAATTAGAAGGAAGAAAAAGCAGATTCATTTGCTGCTCTGGCAGCTGCACACTAATTACGTGATAGCTCTTCAAGGTCTTCTCCCACCCAAGGTCCTGAGCCCTAATCAGAGCTGGTGCTGTGGAGAGGCTCGAGCTCTGTTCACAGCTCAAACGAGCGTCCCCACAACTCCTTCTCTGTGCGCCGGCCACAATTACTTTCAAATTATCTCGAGTCCCCTGAGACAGCAAGAGAAGCTGGCCCCTCCACATCAGGTGATCACCTGTCCCCAGAGGGACCCCTAAAGCAACACTTACTCAGTGAAAAGTGCCCTCTTTTCATTGCTGCCCCTGAAAAGACGGAAAAATCTAACAGGAAAAGTGCTGCTTATTTTTGCCCAAGAACCAATGGCACAGGGGATTCAGCATGGCGCTGACTTATGAATGAGTTAGAGGTGAACGTGATGAAGCACAGATGGTGAAACTCAACCAATTATCAATATAATGAGCAAAATAACGAATAGAACCCCTTTGCCCTATTAGTGCGGTGCAAGAATGATAAATTAATGGAAATATTCTTAGAGCCTTCAAAGCCTTGTTTTAGCTTGTGTGTGAAATTATGAAAGTTCAGCTTAGAGAAGACCACAAGACATCAGTGGACCTTCATTCTCTTGTTTCTGCAGAATTTTCTTAGTTGCTCACAACTTTACTTTGGGGCTTACGTTCCACTCTAACCAATCTCCAAATCCATCTAGGACACAGTTTAGATACATTCCCATAGTAAAGTAGGTCTCTTATTTTTGTCAATCGGTGTGCAGGCCCTGCTGAAACTGGCCATGATGCCCCTCTTGCATCGCAAAAGCAAAAGCAGAAGATGATGATAATGTGGCAGACCCGAAAACGCCAGCATCCCTCTGAATTATGCATTTTAATCTGCTAAATAGGGTTATGCATCCAAGCATCTGTCTCCCTGCAAGCACCTCGCACCGTCACTGGCCATCAATAACACAACAGCAAAGGCGCAGGCCAGGCTCTCAGTGGAGAGGGGCATTTGTCAGGCTGAGAGATGGATAGACCGACTCCAAACGAAACGATGTGCAAGGACATGCTGCCATCGGGGTTTTACCGTTTCCACTATTACCTGAATCAAATTGAAAGGCAGTGGGTACCAAGAAAGGAGAGACACAACTTAAAGTCAATTTTAAAATGGTTGGGATGATTTGTTGGGCATACTGCTCCCTGAACTTCTCAAATCATATTATGATGCTTTTAGAGCACTGAAATACAGAATAATACGAATAAATGTTTTGTCAGAGCACTTTGCAAAAAACATGCACTGCCAGGTTATCCTTTTGTAATTTATCTTAATTTGGTAAAAGATTTTAAAAGCCAGCGCTGTTATACAATACAAAATAAAATGCTACAGATTAAAGTCACATGCGCTTGGATACCTGCCTGGAAGTATACATGAGTTTACAAATGAGAGATTATTCAAATCATGTTGCGCTCCTTGCAGCTTGGCTTGTTTTGCCCAAACACGCTACCTCATGAAGCTGCTGTTTTGAGCTTTCTAGCCCCTCGGCGTTCCTGCAGCGGAACGGATTATGTCACATACATAGCAAACAAGTGTGCTTCCATACAAGTAAGCATGCCGTTAACACTAATAGGTTGCGTAGAGGTTTCTAGCGCTTCACTTCGGCCGTGATTTAGGCTATAACTTCAAGCATGACATGGCACAATTTGAGACACAATTTGAGGCCGTGAAAACAGTACACTAAATAAAACCAGTGAAACCCAGTATGAGAATCTGCAGCCCCAGCGGAAATGAAACACGTCCACACTGGCTGAATGAGACTCCTTGCTGGCTGCACCCCCGCAGTCTCCTATCGGCTCTTGTCATTACTGCGCGCTACGGCAGAGAAGAGTTGAAGGTCAGGGCCCAGCACCGTAGAATCGTTCTACCCATTAATTACTGCAGAGACCATCCATCACAGGCAAGGTGTCTCACTTGCCCCTGCCAAACTGGAAGGCTAAACACAGCTAGCACACAGCCAGTTGGGGCCGGGTTAACGAGTGGGTGAACCATACATTTTAAAATGTACTGGTTCGCTAAAAGTAATAAATCTGCCGAAAAAAAAACACACAGTCGGCTAGCCAGTCAACATTTAAGAACCCACGAAACACTTCGTTATAGCGAACAGGTAAACACGGTAATATGTTTCTCAGCAATCTTCGGCACGCCTCAGGTGGTTTAGAACAGAGGAAGTAAACAAGAGACGCAAGGGCGCTAATCCAGCAGCGTTTGCACCTGTTCATCTCTGACACGAAACTTCTAATCAAGTCACATTTCACCGGGGGTGTTAGATGTAACGAGGTGGCGCAAAATCACACGGACCCTGGAGTTGTCGCTGGCCACCATGCACAACTGCGAATGGCCAACGCCTGCTTGTGTGGTCTTTAACCGTTTGTTTAGTGGCAGCCTTTCTCTGCCTTTACATTGTAAAGACAAATCATTTAAACCACAGAAAGTAAAGAATGTTTAAGTAGTTTTCAGGCATTTTTTAAATTAGTGTGTTATTTATTCATAATACCAGTGGAAATTTTTGTACACTCGGAAGTTGATTTTCTCACAAATTCTTGGAGATGGAGCATCAGTCATCTTTCTAAAAGCAGGTATTTTGCTTTTTGAGATAACTTTCAGGAAGCAAAGTGATGTCCCTGCTTTCAGTGTGTGGAACAAATATCTTGAAATGCATAGGGAAGCACTTTATAGTATAGCATGATCCTAAACCCTACTCCCTTCATTATCAAAAATGTTATGAATAAATTCACATTTAACATGCAATGCTTTGGCATTCAAATTTTAGTCTATGTCAAAAGTAAGGAAAAGGTCTGTCATAACAGTCATTCTACTAGTGGTGAAACATAAACCGTGTTCATATATCCACGGATTGTTTAATTCTGTCAAATTATGTAACTGAAAAAAATTGAACTGTAATGCCAAGAGTTAAGCTTTGGTTTGTAAACTCAAATATTATGACCTCTTTTACGTATCAACAGGAGCATACTTTCAAAGACATGTACTTCATTCCTGCCAAATAATTGGGTATGCCAATTCATAGCAGCCAAACAGTCTCCTGTTAGAGCTTTAGATAAGTCAAACTCTGAAGAGGCCTTTTAAATCAAACCACAATATGGTGTTTCTTTACATGTATTTTTTTATTATTATTATTATTAGCAAGTGTTACATATTTTTCCTTTTTTGAAAAGGATTTTCCATGTATTTCACTGATTTAAACTTTGGCCTTGTGATACTTGAGTCATATATAAATAAAACATTCCAACACTTGCTTGCAAATATTATTCAGAAGTTAAATAAGAGTTAAGGGAATTGTGGGTAGATTGACAAAAAGGGTAGAATACTAAGGGGAATGAGGGAAAATGTTCTGTCAGGAATGATCTCATTAAAGTCTCTTTTTTATCTCAGAAGCAACAAAAATGTGTTATATATATTGTAGAACAACTTTGCCCCACAGACAACATATGAACCACAATGGCCTTTAATTACCTGAAAATAATGCAATTTTGGTTGTAAGAGGATGTTATAATGACATGACTGATAGCATGGGTCAATATTAACATTACCTATGAACATAACCTGTATGTTCTCTGCAAATACAATCACAATTGTATCCAAGTCTACACTTACCCTATGCAGTGAAGCATGCAATTGAGATTGTAAGCCATAAAGGGAAATAATTGCTATCCATTGCTATATTTTCTTATATGTTCTCTGCAAATACAATCAAAAACATAATTAAGATTGTGAGCCATAAAGGGAAATAATTGCTTTACTAATAAACAATACATTGCAATCTGTCAATTCTCATAATATCTGATGAAGTTTTTGCCCCTTGTGTAGATACACTAATTATGCCTCTGCCTGGGACATTAGCATGAAAAATTAAACAGTTTCTTCTGCAATCTGGTGCTGCCTGCAGTGCTGAAAAATAGTGACGGGAGGCTGAGACCTCATGCACCTCCATGAGCGGAGCTTTCCTGTGCCGTCAGTGATCTCTTTGTGTTTAACATGTTCTGCTCTCCACCACAAACACTGTGTGATTTATTCAAATCAGTGAGTTATTGATAGCACATGATAGCTCTCACACATTTTAGGAGGCCTCTTTCTCCAGTCATGACTGAAAAGCTTGAATGGATTAAACAAATTATCTTGGCGCCATGTTGTTGATTTTACTGGTTAACAGGAAAAACAAAGTACTCTTGTACATTGTTGATATATCCCTCAGAAACAATGAAGGAAATGAGGACAAACTTGATCCTGTGGAGGGCCCTTTTAATGATCACTCTCATAAATGTATTTACAAATTCTATTTATAGTCAAAAGAATGTAGCTATTGTTAATGTCAACTTCTTGTTGTTTTTTTGAATATTTTTGTTCATCTTTTAATTTTCTAGTCTTTTACAATATAATCCTGCTAACCAGCATGCAATGGAGATTTAACGCCCCCCAGTGTCCTAATGCACCTCTACTAATAGATGTGAAAACTGAGGATGCTACCATGGAAAAATCCTATTCAATGTCACTGATTTTAATTCTCATTAAGTGATCTTGGTGAGCATAGTGTTATGCAACAGAGGATGTGTTTATGAATATTTAGCAGTAAAATGGATTTTTTTGATGAGTTTTCAACTAAATTACGGATATTCCTCAGTAAACCCAGTCTTATGAAAACAGGTTAGCTGATATACTCAGTAGATCATTTTAAGGTAATGAACACAGATAGTTTTGTTATAACTTTGAATAAAATAAAGCATGGATAGTCATTAGGATTCTGGTCTTGTTTACACCATGTGTTTATTGATGAAGTTAAGTTGACTGGGGATAGCTCTCCTAGGTATCAAGCACAAGAGCAACTGCACCTTATCTGTAAAACCTAAATGTTAAGGTAACTCCATTTGAGGCCTTTACAATGGCCTCAGATCTTCCCATTGATTTCGTTTTAATGTGTTTTGACACAGAGATGGTTTTTGGATATTTATTGTCCACATCCCTATTGCATGCTTCACTGCATAGGGTAAGTGTAGACTTGCGTATGTATCTTGTCCCCTGTCCTTTATGATTCAACCTTGACAAATGACATGGAATTGTTTGTCAGCAGGGCAGTGGATGTGTGTCATTTGGCTGTGAAAATCACAGGATATTAGAGCACAGAAGCAGGTCTGTCATCAGGAGAGTTCAAACAATAGAAAGACCTGCCTGCAGTGATGAATGATTGTCCTCAACTGCACTGTGAATCCCAGAATACACTTGGTGTGATAACCTTGAATTTAGAACACTAGCCTTCTAAATTGTAAGACCATGATCTGCATTCCATGGTGGCTGTATCCCCTGCAGGTTACTCATACTTTTTTAAAAAAAAATCCCAAACAAAGAATACATTTACATAAAGGATATAACATACAAGCGAGCTGAAGGAAAAACTGTTTGATATAAACATCAGTATACTGAGGCATAGGATCAATAAAACATTTTTTGATTTGGCTTGTGTTTGCACTGAAAAGTGCTGCACATGTAAACATAAGACAGCACAGCATAGGGGTGGTGAAGCGCTGCAGGATCGAGGCCTTTTGCCTAGTGATTGCTGGTTCTGTTCCCTCAGTGGAGCACTCCTGCTGTACTCTTATGTAAGTAACTGAGCAGGGTAGCTGAACTTGAATTACCGCCAAGCAGGATGAAGTATGAAGCAGTAATGATTTAAAATATGCAGAAAAATGTATGCTGCAATATTCACACAGCTAAGCAAGTAAATAATGTACTGATTTTCTTTTTGCACCTGAAACCATGACATTGTGTTTTGTAGAATACTGCCCTAGTCTCTTTGAAAAAGCTACTTCACATTTGTTTTGTAATTATCTGACTACAGAGGCGATAGATCCATGACAAAGGAGAGCTGGAAGTGGCCATGCTCTTCGTCTGCATGTTTTAAATCAGCCAGTCCTAAGTGGGAGGCCAGGCAGCGCAGACATACCTCTGCGCCCTTCACACAACCAGATGGGCACCATGTGAAAGTTGCTTCAAGGTTGTAGTGGATTTTATTGTAGTTGTAATTCATTCATTGGCACAGTCTCTCCGCAGCACAAAAACATCACAGCATGCTGGGTGGCAAGGGTTCAAGGCAAGAGAAGCCCTCCCACATGTGTTGTAAAACGGTTTATTTATATTGTAAAATTTTCTCAGAGACCCTTCATTATGCTTTGTTGGAAAAGTGCATTCTGCAAAGAATCCATGATGGTTCTCACTGAAATTTGTTCACCCCATTTTCATTCTGACTTTTCATTAATGTTATCTTGTATGTATTGTCATGCAGTGGTTTGTATGTACAGTAGAAAGAAGGCAAGAAGAAAGATAATACTTGCCTAACATTAAATATAAAGGAACGTCAGCCAAGGTCAAACATTTTGCCTCCATCCTGACTGTATACATCCAAGGAAATTAAATTATGCTTGCTAAGCCAGATCTTCCTCAATTCCCTATTTTAGCCACTCATAATTTTATATGAAATTGTTGAGTTTGCATTGTTGCAAACTTGCAAAATGTTTGGACTTTTATGAGACACAAGGATAATCAAAATGATCTAAGTGTAGGCTGCCTGACAACTGGAACAAATGTATAACTGACAGAAAGTAAAATCTTTATGTGGTGAATGGGTTACCATTCTCTTATTGTTATACAGCTGTATCAATGCAATTATGCACAGGAAGTATTTCAAACAAAGATCAATCAATCAATGCACAAGCATGCCCAAGGATCCTCAATCTGACACACAGTAGTACCTTATTGGCTGTAAGGTTATTGTATATTTAGTACAAGAGTGGTGGAAGTATGTGTCTTCACATTACCAAGCAGAGAAACAGCAGAAAGTGGCCCTCTCTGATCAAAGGGAACCTTTGGCCAGTGCCCAGGAGGCCCTGTTTCTCAGGGGCCCAGAGGGATCTGTGCTGCCCGTAAAAGGTCAACTCTCCACACACACTGAGTCTTTCTGACAGTCCTCACCCTTCCCACCATCATGCATGGCCATGCGGAGATGTCAAATGTGTCAGAGGCATCTATTCAGCTCACATCTCTGCAGTCTAAAATGTGCTGTGAAACATGAAATGATTAAGAAGATACCATAAACTTTGGCATGGGTAATGGCATTGAAGATAACCCTCCAGTCAACACAGACCTGTGAATTTGTAATGACCGTAAATAGCCTTCAGATGCTGATAAGAGTGTTACGCTCAATGCCTCCAGAATGGCTCCATCAGTATGATCACTTGGATCAACAGCAGAATGTAGGTTATAGGTCACGCACGTCTCCTCTTGTAGACATTTAAAACGAGGAGAGTAATGGGTACAAGAACTGATTAGGCCATCTGTGGTGAAGTTATTTGAATCCGTTTTTAAATTGTACATTGTAAAAGTAATATATAACAGAAACAAATGCCTGAGTTTCCTGATGCAAATTACAACAAAAGTGCTCCAAAGTTTTTAGTAACTATAAATGCATTTACCTCTCTCTTCTGTATAGAGAGTCATTATATAATATTGTATTAATGAGCAAATGATTTCACACACACAAACACAGACATAGAAAACTACACTAGGAAAAAAAATCAACAGAATAGCACTGTTTAAATCATGGAACCTTTATGTACAGTACATACAAAACATAATGCCATAATGAAATACCAAGCTGCCTTCATGTTGTGAAAAACAAATTAATTTTTTCATAACATTATTACCTGGTAATAATGTTCTTTTCTGCCCAATCAACAAATAATGGAGCACAAATTACTGCAAACTCCTGCCAACAGAAAAAAAAGTTCTTTCATATCAAGTTTGCAATCAAAATATGGAATCAGAAAGGTCACCCCAGCTCAAAGAAGTGCTAACTCACACTTAAATAGGCCAACTACATCAGCCACTTCCACAAGAAATACAAAACCAACTGAAACAATGCATTATACACATGTTTTTCTGCATTGAATCCATGTATAAATGACTCTTCTTGTCTGATTACATACTCATCCAAATTCATATTAAAATATGTAATTTGATTCAACAATATTAAACATATTATCTCAAGTAAATATAATCATTAAACAGTATCAAGACAATTGAGGTACACAATTTAGACTTTCCATTGCTATATGGTAGAAGTATAGCCTACTACTACCATGAATTGGGGCATCTATTCCAAAGCCATGAATTAATACAACTACACAACACCATACAACTGATATCTCATCCTAACACACATGGTACTTTGCACAATAATTAAGACAATCTGAGGATAAATTGGAGGAGTTTTTATGAGAACAGGAAAAGTATTACAGGCAAGACACGGCACAGTTACGATAAAACTTCACACACAATCTTGTAAAACAACAATTAGACATAATGAACGTGATGTAAACCAGAAAAAATATATTGGGTATCCATTTTGCTTGGACTTTGGGCATGGTTATTTCAAAAGAACTCCACAAATACAGACCAGCTGAGCTATCAAGAAAATATTAATCATTGTAAATGTCAACAGAACAAGACTCTAGGTAATTATAGGTAACTATATCTAAAGCAGAGGCATTTATTATTTTACAGTACCTGTGGTACAAATACAGTAAACATCAACCAGTACTTAAGTTCAGACCTTTACACTTACACCTAACCTCCACTTGAACACAGTCACAAATCAGGAAAGCAAAAATGAGAGGGAAAAAGACAGGCAATCTTTGTCATTTTAAAGAAATAAAAACAATGACATTTGTGTAGATAAAAAAAAAAATTGAATTGGAAAATACTAAACAGCTTTCTCCCCATTATGCCTTAAAATTTGAATTTGTGCTTACATCACATGTAAATATATACTTGAAAATAAAAGAAAAAGAAAACAAAGCGTTCCTAAAAGTGTCAGTTGGGAATGGTTTCATTCCTCTTGCTTCCTTTTGGGTTTCTTGGGATTTCGAGAACGGCTCTTGGCTTTGCACAAGGGACAAATAGGAGCATTTCGGTGGATTTGTTGGTGACAAGACAGGCAAGCCTAATAGGGGAAATACAACAAAACAGTTACATCAGTTACAATAAACATTACATTTACTATGTTTGGTTTTAGTTGGGTTTTTGATTAATTTCCATCCAACTCCTCTTTTCCAATTATTATAATACTGGTGTTTCTTGTTGTACCTGGGTCATTTGCAATCTTTTGATTCTGCCCAGTAAGCAATTTCCTAGTCTTGGCTTGGTGCTTTGTAAAGCAGGCTATGTGAATGCTGGCTACTCAAGGCTGTGATCAAGGCTGTATTGTTGTAAAATGGTTACTTTTTTATTGCCATCTGGAATACACTTCTGAGAAAATTACTTCAAATATGATGCAAACTTGCAGATATACAGCTAACATCATAGCCAAACTCAAGAGTCAATAAGGCAAATATCACCGCCAAAATCAAATTTTCTGCCTTTCTATGTGTGTGAAAGCACTCACCTTCATTGGCGGGGGCTGCTGTCGGAAGGTGGTGGGCTGTCGGGCATCTTGTTTCCTAGACACCTGTAACTGCTGGGCAGCTGCAGCTGCCGCTGCAAGGGATTCTGGGATCAACGGCTCTTGTGGTTCTGTCTGCCACTCAGCTTTCTGCTTTTCAAAGTATCTGGAAAAGAAGGAGCCATTGGTTACCAGTGGAAATGTGGCATGAAAACATGGCAGATCATGTTACATGTCAGTCAGGTGAAATTACACCTGATTTGTATATTAATACTGACCAGACATGTCAGTTCTTACACACATATTTCTAACATAATCTGTTGTGGGTAAAAGAGAGATAGTGTAAACTATAGCATGGGGGATTGAAGGATTAGAATGTAACAGTGGGAGTGGGGCTTGACACTGACTCCAGTGAGAGCTTCTCCTCTTCCTCACTCAGGTGTGGCAGCCTCTGGAGGCCGAGGGTCATCCTCAGTGCATCCACGTGCTCTTTCAGGGGCTTATACTCATCATGCAGTCGTCGTGTGGTCTCCAGCAGCTTGTTCAGGTCGTTCTCCGACTGCTTGATGGTGTTCTCCATCTGCAACCCCACAGGCAAAGTTAAACTTCATGTAACAGTTGACTCTAACAACACTGCCATCTAACTGACAATTGTAAATATCCACAGTCAAGATCAAAGTTAATATCAATGACAGGTATCTGAAAATTAACTCCATTGTTTAGACACAGATGTATCAAACAGCTGTACTGCCAAGATTGGTTTATAAATATTTGGTGCATCCAAGTAACATTAAAAACTCTTTAACTGCATTTGCAAGTTAAAAAAACCACATAAAGGCAGATGATCTAGAGCTATGAAACAACAGCAGTGTTTGCTGATCCACCAGAACAATTTCAACTGCAGGAGATACTAATCTGATAAGTTGGTTTTCAAAGAGGTTGTCCCCCAAAGCTCAGAGTTTTTCATATGCAATTATAATCAATACTGAAGACAACCATACAGCCTGGTTTATGATTCTCTAGGGAAAAGAGGGAACACTACTGATTCCTCAAAACATTCGATATCAATCCTCAGAAAGAGACCCAAAATTGGCTTGCTCATTGATCACCGACATGTGGTTTCTGCATACAACATAAACACCAAGAAACTACTTCAAATATTATATATTTTTTTTTTTTTTTTTACAAATCCACTTTATTTCCACCCCTAAACCACCAGGGATCATATAAAGAGTTGCCAGCCATGGCTACACACCACATTGATGTCTGCATGAATTAACCGCAGTTCCTCCACGTGAGCCATCTTCTCCTGGAGCAGCAGGTCCATCTCTTGCTTGTACTCTTTTAGCTGCTTTTCCTCAGTCTCAAGTGCTTCAAACTCAGTCTTTAGCCTGCTCTTGATCCGCTCCATCTGAATAGTCTTGTTTCTGTGCCATAAAAATACCAGTACATGTAGGACAACTGGTTAGTATTGCAAAACTGGCTCTAATGAAGCAGCTACATTAGACACTGTGGTAATGCCATACAAATGAATGGAATCATAGCTGTGTGTTTTTAAACTGTAAACACAATCAATTCAAAAAATACACTGACCAGGACTAGAGATTCTCAAATGAAATTGATTTTTCAATTCTGCTCCTTTGAAGAGGTTATTTACCTAATACTTTGAACATGCCCAGATAGGATTCATGTGTACAGTCCAGGTATTTGCTTGTGAAATTTTTACTCTGGCTATTATTTTTGGAATGATGGAACGATGACGCAAGATACGTCTGGTGGGAAATGTAGAAAAAACACAACTGAGGTAAAAAAGAAAAAAAAAACCCATTTGACTGGATAGGCTTTATAGCAATGGTATGATATATCATGAACCGGCTTTGTGTCCGACACGACACATACGAAAGTGGTCCAAATTTGATTTGAATGAAGTCAGATTCCATGTGTCGAAATGCTATTTAAACGTACATGAAAAATCTAACATGAATTGAATTCCCGTTGATGTGATCTGATTCAGTTCAAGCGAACTGCCTTATAACGGGGCTCATAGCTTAAAGTCCTTAGGATTCTTTGAAACCTTTGCTGCAACATAGACCTATATGTTGCCAATGTCTCCATTTGAATCAGGTTTTTCTTAGCTACAAGCTAATGTTTTGCTGAGGGCTGGAGAAAAATCCCTCTGGATCTTTCCACGTTTTGTAGATCTCTTGTGTATTTACAGTGCAGCCATATACCATTAGGCTATTTCTAATGCAGTTTGTAAGGTTGCGTAGGCTACATGGCGATTTTAATGGCGACAATTAAATATGCTTGCTACAATAGGCACACAGGTTCAAACTGAGGAACATTCTGCAACAATTTACGTTTAGGTTGGAAACAGCTGCATGTTAATGCGCAGCGGGGAAGGGTGCTCAGACACACTGTAATCTGGGCCAGACAATGCAGCCAGCCAGTTAATTGGAGACGAATGAAATTATGAGAGTCGAGACATTCTTTGAATATTGCGTGGCCACGTGGATGTCGTTTAAGTGTCTGCACTAGCAAGTGTTATTCTTTCCATAAATATATTCATTCTATAATTAGCAATGCATTATTAACCACACAACGTCCAACAATTGACACAACAGGTGATAATGCAATTAAGTACATTGGTGATAAATTGGTCACAATGAGTGGCCATTGTTTATTTCACATTTCTGAACAACTGCGTCAGGAAATCACCAATGGCAACCTTATCTAAACGGGTGTCTTGCAAACAGTAGGAAGCGGTAAATGAAGCCCAAGACAGCATTTTCAACGAAAATCAAAAATCGTTGCACGACCACATTAGGTAAGTGGCAAAAGAAGACCATTTTGTAAAAATGTTTAATGCTAAAGAACCTAAACAATTGCATTCACATTTGGCGCATGAAAACATCTGTCTGGCTAAGATTTCTTTTTGAGTAGCTTGCCAGCTAGCTAATTTAATGCCTTACTATGCCGGTGTTGACCAGATGGCTCAGCAAAAGTACATTTACAGTTGAAGTTTATTTACGCAAGCCTATAGCTGAACAAACCAACAGCCGTGAACATTTGATGGAACAAAATGGTTACATTGACTGTACACTGAAATAGCGATTTCATTGTAACGGTAAAATGTAGCAAGTTAGCTCGCTAGTTATAGCTACATGCAGCTTGGGGGAAAGTATGACATCGTAGTTTTCTGTATTAATCATTTAAAAATAAATGTATGATTTGCAGAATACCTTATTTCCTTTATGTTTTCCAATTTGCACATTATCTCTTGCTCATCTGCCATGGCTCTCTGCGTGGATTCCAGCGAACAAACCTTTAACCCAAACGCCAGCAAAACAATAGATGAAGGTGGTTGCAAAGGGATTTGGTGGGCATGTGCGAGAGAGTATAGAATTGTGGTAACTGAAGTCTTTTGTGAAGAACTCTTCAAGGCACATTAGTGCCACCTACTGCAGTCGAGCGCATTGTCATATCCGCACAGATTCTTCTATCCCTTCCCTTTCAGAGGGACCCTACAAAATAAAGCAACATCTCTACTTTATTTTCAAGACAGCGTATTTTAATTGGTAACCAATTTTCTTGCTCATTGCGATGTAGCTGAAACGGACCATTCCAAGTAGTGCACATGATGGACTTCAGACGAATGGCATTGTTGCCAGTCTTGGCACTTGTGATTAACAGCTGCTGTGGGGGTGTTTTAGTAAGCAGATTTAGCAAAAAAAAAAAAAAAAAAAAAAAAAAACACCCGAGTTAGCCTAACTCAGAGTTAACGGAAATCTGGGGTCTTATTTTAATAAGAGAGATCAGATTAACTCGAGGTCAACTACTAGTGCAATTTACACTCTGAAGCTAACCTGCTCGGGACTAGGTTTACTTCAATTTAAACCCGAATTTCGCATCAGAACACCCGTCGAACCTGCAGCATTTAGGTAGGAGATCGTTGTCGGACATGGTGTGCCTTTTTCTTGGTGATCCTGTCTTTAGTGAAACTCAAAGATTTCTTAGATCTTTCCGTCGTGATTAGACACCGATTATTTATTGTATCGCTCCCTGGTGATTATCCTTTCGAACGTTAGTCTGTGCAAAATTACTCATGTTTGAGAAACATTCTCCAGCCTCACTTTTAAAACGTTACTAATCGTGGATTCGACCATAGTTCGGTACCAATTTATAAATGCACTGCCCTTTTTCGTATTATAACATCGAAAATGCAGACACATTAGCAAGACAACCGTTGTAACTATTACTATCGCTCTTCTGCATTGTGAAGATAATGTATTGAACCCCAGAGGCCAGGCGCCGTCCATGACTTCTTGGGTCACCCCAGAAAGGGCATGTGACATTATTATGTCAAGTTCCCTATCGCCACAATAGGAGGAGAGCGACACCCTGCCATACAAATACGAGCCCAAGACCACATTTTTTTTTAAAATAAACATTCATTCTCCAACTAACCCACCACTTTCCAGCAGTCATGTATGAAATAAATGAGATCCACAATTCAGTGGTACAAACTGAAGCTTTAATCTTTTAGATAAGGTTGCTGTACTTCGTTCATGTCATGTATGCTTCATCCATATGCTTCACTCTCATAACCCGGTTGAGTAGTTTGTACATTTGTCAGCTTTTCCCATCAAGATCACATATCTTTGTCTCTTTTGATTGTTGCTTGTAAACTTTTTTTTTTTTTTTTGCAATACCTGTGTAGGTGGCTACAAGAGATCAAAAATGCATGCAGTTGGTAGCTGCATTTCAAAATTTAGATTCTCAGGATGCCAGCACAATTTTTCCATGTCAAACTGTAACCAGTTACACTGAGATGGATTACAGTGCCAAGTTGGTAAATAAAGTACAAGTACTGCTTTAGAATAGTGATTGATCTGTTTGTATCTGTGGTCTGTGCTGTTGAATTTTGATTGTCAAATCAGTTATCTGATACAGTACGTTTTATCAAGTGTACATTTAAAGTGTTGAGGGCCATGTATACAATGTATGCATAGTTAGATTTTTATGCTGTAAATGTTGAGACTGTATATCTACAATGGCAATTTTAAAAAATGTATATTAAAAAACGTATTGAAAACATTCCCCTGTATTGTTGGTTACTTTGCTCCCTGTCATTTCCTGTTGGCAGACATGCATATTTTTGGCTTGTTATTTGTGAAATAATTCAGCACTTGTCAGGCAGCAGATATACAGTGCTGTTAATAGCTTGCCAACAAGCTGTCTTTCGTAACACTTTTCCACAGTTGCTTTGAAAGCATGTGTCATTCCAGGATGTTCCTACTGTCTTCAAGGTGGATAAAAGTTTGCATTGCAAGCTAGTTACAAGTTGAGATGTCAACCCTCCAAATTTGGTATTTCTGAAACACCCCCAAAATGAATACCTATTTTAATTTTCCAAGTTGGATGTTACATTTACTTGTAAGACAGATATCCAAGTATAACTTAACATCTGCAAACATGTCTTTAAAATACATGAAGCCAAACTGACAGGAAGTGGGCAAAATTTGTGGTTTGCAGTCATCTCAAAAGAATAAAAAGTCTAGAACTAGCATGTGAAATGCTCAACCTGGTTATTTAACATTAAGTACAAATTTCCCTTTAAGGTCTTAATGTTTAAATGGTGTAAATGTATGGCGTGTAAATAAATTCAGTTCTCTAAATTGAATTTTATTTTCATATTCCAATTAATCTATTGTAGATGGATATGGGCTGACACCTAGTGGACATTTTTGTTAGTAAAATACTTCCACTGCAGGATACTACTCGTAGTCCGAGAAATAAACCATGTTGAAATGTAATGGTACTGTGATGTACATATAAGAACTTGTGTGTCCCATTGGATAACTTCCACAATGGCAACAGAGGATTATCATGTGATCTCTGGATATCAGTTTTGAGAACTCTTATTTCAGACCTAGCCAATCAAATCTGCATGAAAAAAGTGTCCAAAATCTTATGATTTTGAGATTTATAAACAAGTTTTTTTTTTTCCATAAAACAATATTAGTTGCATAAATGTAAAGATTAGAGAGAGATATAAAGCACATTTGCAATGCACAGGAGTGATTTAGAACTAGGTTGGTGAGTCACTTATTCAAGTTCCTCTAGAGATGCAGTGCTTTTGCAAATCACCAGATTTGGCCTTTTAATGTCCAATACTTCACACAATTATACACATAAAATTACAGTACAGCAAAGCAGGATGGAATATTACTGGTTTTCTGAGCTTATTATATAATTTGCAACTAAAACTCTCTATCATTCTACTTCAATAATTCTGACAAACTATTTCAAGACATCTTTTAGAATGAAAAGCTCAAGTAATATTTCAATTAAAGAAAACTTAAGCATACTACAGTATGATGTGTAAAAAACTGTGTAAAATAAACAAAGTAAATTCATATAATGGAAAATAACCTTCAAATAAAGGTATCATTTTTTTTACAAAACTGATAATCATACTTAGATAATCTCCGCATTCCCTGCCTGTGACTCTGGGAGCGTTCCCATGGGCGGATGACAGGAGTGTGCCTATGCAACATCCTTAATTTCCAGCCATGTCTCATTTAAACACCTCTTTCATTCCTTTCAGTCTCTACAGTTAAGCAAGCTGAGCCTGACCCCATTTCTTTTTCTCTAATCTCTGATCCTGCCGTAGGAGTCGGGGTCAACCCACTTCCTGTCTCCAGACCCTTTCCAGCTCTCCCTGCTGGAGTGTTTTATTTAGACTATTCTGCTAGGGGGGAGAAAAAAAGAGACATGGGAATCGCTGCCAAAAAAATCCATTTGAACTGCACTAGGTCAGCAGGGAGATTTTGTTTTGACTGAGGGGGGAGTGGGGTGCCTGGTTTTCGTCTGTCCTTGTAAATATATAATCAGCTGTTCTTCCTGTACTCATATTTTGAAAAGCATAAATATTTGCGCACCTTTCTACCCAAAAAAAGGGTCTGCCTGGCTCATGGGGCCTGACTCAATTAACCCGTGAATGCAGATTTAGGTCAGACTGACTGAAAATGTTGGTGTACACTCTGTAGCAAAAGGCAGAAACTGCAAGCCAAAAGAGGTTGAACTAAAAATGTACATTGTCATACACCACATTTATCTGGGTTGAGGTTTTGGTCACCATATTAAAAAACTTTAAAGAGAGGAGAAAATGCAGGGTCTTAAAAAAAAACAAAGCAACAAAAAAGGTCTTCAAAGTCAGAGTACATGCTCGTGGTTCAACTGTGTGCCTTGTAGCTGATGTTGGCTTCACTCTTAATGGAAGCACACATTGGCAAGGCTAGCTACGTTCATGAGTCTCATTGCACTCTGGCGACCTCCTCTGGCCAGCTATGCACCTACAGGTTTGTGAACTGAACATCTGTGTTGGTTCCGCATTCCTGCTCTGGCTTAGGCAGGAGGTTATTACTGCTACATCCTCCTCCTTAGTCTGTGGGGACTGTTTGCAGTGGGTTGATTCAGTTTGACTTCGGGGAAATGGTAAAAGAACACTTAAATTGCAAAAGGAATGTGGATTATGGAAGCGCCAGCTACAAGGCACAAGTAAAAATTAGCCAAGGGCAAATTTTGGCAGGAAAAAGTATTTCTGTACTGTCATTCATTTATAGAATATGTGTTGTCAGTTACATGCAGGTGGTACAGGAGAGACTTAAGCAGCACAACTAGTGATTTCAAACTATGGGGGGGGAAAGGAGCATGTTTGCTCTAGAAATGCATGGAATTAATTGCTGGGATTTGTGGTTGGATCAGAGGGACTCAAGGATCCCTCGAAACCAAGCTGAACAGTAACAGACCACACCATAAATAACTGACAAAGTATACACTGCATGACAGGCAAAATGCATTATGCCTTCATGCCCACCATCCTTTATGAAGTAAATGAGTATAAAAAGCAATATACATGGACAGAAATTACAGGAAAGAAACATTCAAGACAGACATTTAGATTGAAATAGTATTATTATTGATGGTACTTGTACAAACATTAAAAAAAACCTTTTTGCAATGAATCAAGAAATGCATTAAAAAATGAAAATAAAACCACATTCCACATGTGTGCCAATTCAAATCTTGACTGACAAGATGTTTCCAGTTGGTTTGTGTTTATGGGATTGTGGTACAGGGCATGGCGTTAAAAACAGGCTAATATACAGGGGTACACAATCAACACACAAGGAGACTTTTACTTCATTGTATACTTCTAATAAAACATTTATACACTTTAATTCTATTCTGGCATAAGAAAACTCAGTACTTTAAGAAATGGAGCAATCTTAAGATAATAAAATATACTGAAACAGCACTTCTGTTGAAAATATGTTACACTAAAGGCAGTAAATACAATCCAAAGCAGCTTTCTTTTTTTTCCTTTTTGTCTGAGGCATGTCCAGTTTCTCTCCAGTTGGTTCATGATGAGAAGTTGCATTTTTTCCAGGATATGCAGTACAATAGAATGACTGGCAGTTGTACTGCACATGGAAAGATGTTCTCTCTTATGCCTACAACATTAAAAATGGTGAGTTAAATACTAATGTAGAACAGTATATATGCGCAAGCTGCCAACCGATAGAATCTGGCAGGACAGAAACTGTCAATATCGTTTTCCAAAAATGTTGGCAGCACTTCGTTTTTTTTTTTATTAACAATACATTAGCATAAAGTTAATCAACTTCTCATCAGCACCCTTTTCCCAAAAGGTACTTGTTTCAAATGCCTGACAACAGGCTGGCAAGGCATGGGAAGACTGCTAGGCTAGCCAGGATCCACAAAATTGCATTTTATTTTGGCAAAGGCACACAGGCTTCTGGGAAAACAAAAGGGAAAAAGTCTTTGGCAATTTTAAGAGCGATGCTATCCAAGAGTAAGAGGATAAATATGACACAGAAGGACAGAAGATTTGTGTGACACAAGGCTAAATGGCACTATGTTATACATGGGAGGATGCTGCTTTTTGACAGCCAACACACAACTTTAACCCAGTGCACCATAGGAAATGAAGGGCAGATACTGACTGCAGCAAGAGAAAAGATGAGAAACGACTCCACCTTTCCCTTCCAGTCAGTAAGGACATGGTATCCTGAGCATTGTGACCAGCACCATGAACATCAGACTTTCATACTATGAAAATCTGACGTTTTTTTTTAATACATGTACCAAGAGTGTCTGGCTTGCCTTTGGCTAACTCTCAGTTAACTATATGGTATTCTGACCCCCAAACAGTGCCATATGCATGTCTGTTTCTCCCTCGTCTCAATAGCCATTTCAGTGCATCATCATTTACAGTTGCAGTGTTGATCCACACAGTAGTGTGGATGCAGGTGGAGGCCAAGGGCACTTAGCCAAATCAGTTGTGCTAAGATCATGCAGCCATTCCAGTTTCAAACTCTGCATTCCTGGGTTGCAGATTTTTTGCAGACACTTACACCCTTAGAAACATTACTCAAAATGCAACGTGCTTTGTCCTTTGCTTTTAGCGCTATTTTTCCCCCCTCATTGTTCATAAATGAGATTCTTCATGTAAAACTTAAGGACAAGTTGCAAAAAGACTTTTTTTCCTGGATAGGTATGACAAATATGGCATTGCAACACATTGCAATAACTTCCGTTTTGACCGTAGACTGTAGTCTGCAGGTGCGTTATTGAAGGCAGCTGGACGGCTTGGTCTGCTCTGATAACCTCAGACACTTCAATAAGGGTCTCTGGTCCTGAGGGTGGACTTGGCACACTCTGAATGATAGGGCTGTGCTTGCTTATGTGGTTAGAAGTCTCAAAGAAGCAGTATGGGCTCGAGCAGTTTCTTTGGCACATACTGGGACACACTTTTCTCCAGCTTTAAGGAATGTAGGACGATTATCTGGAGCACAACGCCGGGCCCCTCCTCACAGATAAATAAATAAATAAATAGCAGTGCCAAGAAGTGGCACTTCTTCAGTCTGCTTGTACACACACAAAATAAAAACTTTGGCCATACGATGTAGTGTGTAATTTTGAGGTCACCACTGGCTGGAGAGAGAAATGCCACTCTACAGTCCAATACCACGAGTTTCATTCGACCACTCTCTCAGATGGAGGTGGTTTTAATAAGGCACCAAAATCCACAACGAGCCGGGGGGTTACTTCACCTCTGGAGCAGTGTTACCAACGGAAGGCCACAAGGAAACACTCATCATTTTCTTTCAGTCAGGAAATTCCCCAGCAGTTACTCATACTCCCAATACAGGTGTCCGTGTCACAGGCCTCCCAACTGCTCTGTAATTGGTCCATCCATCCTGACCATAATTGTCCCTGATTAAGAGGCATCTGGATGGTGTGGTTTGCACTTGGTGTGGTCTTCTTTCCAGCGCACTGCCACTGGGAGTCCAGTCCATCCAGCTAAACCCATTCCCCCACCTCCTGCCGTTGGCAGTTCAGTAGTGGCTGTACCCCAGACCCATGGGTACCACGCCGCCCAGCCCCAGGCTCTCCCGCAGGGCCCGCAGCTGCTCCTCACCCAGGCGGATCTTGTCCTCCAGCTGGCGCTGTTCCACCAGGAGGGCGGCCTTCATCTTGACGAAGTGGCTGTAGTCACGCAGCTGCTCGGGCGTGAGGCAGCGGCCCAGCACCCTGCAGACAGCCTGCTCCCGTCGGTCCACATGCTCCTTCAGCTCCTGCGCTTCACCCAGCTGGCCCTGCAGGAGCTTCTTCTTCTCCAGCAGGGGGAGCTGTGGAGGCAGGGAGAGAGGCACACATGTCACTGAGGTGTTGACGGAGAAAGGATCACAATGTGGACATGGAAGAAAAAAAAAAAACGTACTGAAAATGTAGCAGAAATCAGAGGGTCAAAGCAGACAAGAAGAAGACAATGAAGAAAAAGGTACAAAGAGACAAAAAAAACTTAATATTGAAACAGCACTAACAGCTAACATTATGTCCCCATTTATCAGCACATCAAACATCTATTCCTACTGTATAGACAGGTAGACCCTGAAAGAGAGAGACACCCCTGCTTCACTCACCCGCTCATGGTGGGGGCAGTCATTGCCCAGGCAGTCGAGGGCACTCTCCACACGCAGCAGCCGGCCTGACAGGGACAGCAGCAGGCTGACCACCTTGTCTAGATCCCCGATGAACATGCGGAACTTGTCCACCTCGTTGGGCTTGCACACGGCCAGCACCAGGGCCTCTACCTCCTCACCCAGCTGCGTGTTGGCCCTGATGTCATCCTGCAGGCCCCGCTGGGCTTCTCGGAGCACGCCTAGCTTCTTCCGCAGGCTCTCCATCAGCTGCCGCTGTCAGAGGGAGCGAAACGAGGGTCAGGTCATCACAGGGCAGCGACATGACTACAGTGTAATTACAACAAGGATAAATAGTGTCCCATGCATTTCCAAAATGTCATGCCAAGGTGTAGCATTACCTTGTAGCAGAGCTCCTCATCATCCTCTCTGACAGTCATCCCTGGGAGGTCCTTCATCTTGTTCAGAAGCTGGGCCTTAGCAGCAGCGTTATTATAGAAGGGGCCTTGGCCTTGAGTGCTGGAGGGCCCCTGCCTGGAGCGCCTGCAGTGGGGAAGAGAAGGTCTGGATGAGCTGAAGCCCAAAAACACAACAATCACAGCAGAGTAGTGCAATGGTTATGGAGCTAGGTTTGTAACTCGAAGGTCCAGTGAAGACATTGCTGTTGTACTCTTAGACAAGATACTTGACATAACTTGCTTAAGTAAATAGCCACTTGTGTTACTGTGAAACTGTAAACTCTAAATGCCTAAAATGTAAACATATAATTTCAGATACAATCTAGGAGTAAATCTGTATAATTATGTGATATGATTAACAAACCAACTAAATCAACCTGTAAGATTGCTTCTCACGCCCTTGTGTTATTACCAGATGATGTGAGAAAAAAGTACGCACCGCTCCAAAGTGTCAACGCTGAGTTCCAGGACACTGTGACCGCCCCTCCATGTCTCCCCAGTCACCTCTCCCTCTGTGCTGAGGGGACACAGCTCCTCCATTAGGTCAGCCCTGGATCTCAACCCAGACTCCTCCACCAGGGAGCAGCGTGCTGTTCTGGTTACACCCTCTGGTGGGGGCTCCACTTCGGGGAGCGTGTCTATGTCCGTCTCCAGAACAGTCACCGGCCGGGCGAAACACTGCGTCTCCGTCCCAATGGGACCCTCGCCTATTCCGTCTCGGAGTTCATCAATGTCCGTTTCAAATGGTCCGTTTGTCTCCTCGCAGGCAGCCAGGAAGACTGGGGTGGACCTCTGCTCCGTGTCCCTACTGGACATAGGGTGCAGCTCCTTCCTCTGCTGCTCGTAATTGATGGAGAAGTAGGACTGTGGCGGAAGCGCCCCCAGGTGGGGGCCACTGTCTGCTGTGGGAACCCCCAGGCTGCGCTGACTGCCGTTCGGGGGGCTTCTCTGCCACTCCGCCACGCTGCGTCTCGTCAGCGAGCCAGGCTTTACAGCGGCTGGTCTGCCCTGCCCTGCATCAGCCTCTGCATCAGCCAGTCTGCAACACACAACATATGCATGAACCACCAACCACATAAAATACCAGCAATACAATATCACACAGTCAGAACAGGGAAAAACAGGGAATTTAATAGTTCCAAAAAAATTAAGAGAAGCAAATGACACCACGCAGTGTGCAGATATTTGGAAAAAAGCAGTGTGAGGACCTCTCACCTTGTGTGGGGCTCTGCTGGTGGCGTGGGCGGGGCCTGTGCCTTGGGAGGATCAGGATGCGTGAGCAGCAGATGATCACGCTCTTTTAGGGGTGGAGCCACAGGTCTGAAGGCTCTGCGTGTGAAGGCGGGGCTGTGCTCCGGGCGCCTCTGCGGCTCCTCCCGCGGGGGCAGGCTGTGAGAGCGTGGGCGGGTCAGATCCGGGCCACAGAGAGGGTGTGAGGGGCTTTCATAGCGGTGGAGGCTCTGGTGCTGGGGGGCAGGGGCTTCTCTGGGTGGAGAAGAAGTGGACGACAGGAGATTTTGGTGGGACAAGGACAGGAGGTTGTGGTGGGACGCCCTCCTCCTATGGAACTGCTCCCAGTTGGGCGGTGGTGGCCGGGGTGGCCCCTTTTTCCTGGGCACACTTCTGCTCTCCTCCAGCTCACTCAGTGTGGGGGCTGTGAACACTGCGGCTCGAGTGCACAGCCGCTGTGTGTCCAGACGGATGTCACTCTCTGACAGAGCGCGTCCCCGCTGCGGGTACTGTAGTGGAGGTGGCTCCTCAACGCTGCACACAGACAGCCTCTCGGGCATCCTAACGTCAACCCATCGGCTCTGACAGCCCTGCTGCACACCGCCCTCTGATGGCTGGAGGTCTCTCCTACACCGTGTGTAATCTCTGTATACAAAAATTGAGAACATAATTAAGCATTTCTATTACCTGGCAGCATGGGAAACAACTTTAAAAAACATTAAAGAGCATCTGTGCCAATACACCAAATGTGGAATGGGAAAAGCAGACCTAATTCTCAGCTTTGGGACGCTATTAAAATCAAGTCATAAAAGGGAATGGTTATACATGAAAGTATCAGTCGTTTTAAAATTGCTCTAAATGACCAATCATGCAGTGCTTAATGGCAATCAAATGATTGCACTAGTCTATGGAAACTATTCAGATATTTCTGGAAGCCAAAAGTAAAGTGCCTTACCTCTCAGTCAGACTGAACTTCCTGTTGAGTTTTGTTTGTTCGCTCTCTCTCACAGGATATGCCTGCAGAAGACATTTGCCAAGTTACACAAGAGGAAAAAACCACAGAGGCCGGTGCAGCTCGTCCCAACTATGGCAACTGTGTTGAGGGGTACAACCAAGTGAATGGGTGTAAAGGCTGATAAGGTAGCTAAATTTGGACACCTGCAAGAGCCAAGAAAAATAAATTTTAAATGGTTCCATATGTTTGCATATTTCCATTAATGCAGAGTAAGCTGAGGGGAAAAAAAACTTATGCTGATGCAAAATTCCAAATACTGCATTATACACAGTCCATATCATTTAAAAGAAGAGAGAGTTCATGAACCCTTTGATATTCTCTACAATACCCATGATTTCTGTCTTTTGGGGGCTTTAAGCAAGACGGTTTTACTATGTTCTGCACATCTGGTAATATTAAATGGGAACTGGTTCTGTGTGTCAGATATAAAACAAGTATCCAGTGGTTATCATCGTGGGACTCAACCGAGTGCCTTCGTTTGAAAACTACTGAGGCAGAGAATATGGGGGTTCAGGCCCAATGGCGACCAGCCAGGAAAAATACCTCACATCAGCTATGAAAAGTTACACCCTCAATCCCACTGGGATCACATTACACAGGAAGCAACATCTTGACTTTTTATAAACATGTAAGTTTGAACAATTTAACTCACTGAAAAACCCTCTTTTGTATCCTCCAAACAAGTATGTGAATTGGTGCAGCTCACTATAACATCAAAACACTTAGGAGAGCTAATTCTCTGTAAACACTTGGGACAGTTAATTCTCTGCAAACCCTTAGACCAGTTAATTGTCAGTAAATTTACTTTAACTGAATAAAGTATAACAGAGAGCCCATTAGGGGAGTTATCCAAAGAAATATATTTTTTTCAGGGAGCTTATTGTAGATTTCAAGTTGATGTTAGCATTGAAAACTATGCTGGAGTCAGATACAGAGTGATCTGAGAGAGAGTGTGTAATCAGCTGAACACTTTTTCTCCTCCACATGTTAAGAGTGAGCGGCACAGCTGCACGATGCTGGCTCACCCTTACGCTATTGTTGGCGAGCCGTGGAGACTGCATAGTGAAGCTTTTTACGTGCTTTTCCAAGTAGGAACACCCAGGAACACACCCTTGGTCTCTGATCCATAAAATCCCATTGTGTCCCTTGCCAATTCTCCAGCCCCAGACCCTTGTTAATCTTTAATCTGTGCAGTGCAGGGTTTAATCATTAGGTTTGGTGAGTTTAAGGGGTACTGGTCTCTGCGTTTGTGTCTGTGTCTGTGTGTATGTGCATGTGTGACTCACTTCAGTAGGAGTGCAGCTCCTCTTTTCATACCCCTGGCGTAGAACCTGGCTCTCTTGTGAAGTGGGACCAGTCACAGGGTGGAAGGCGGAGCGTGGGATGTGGGTGTCCCTGCGCTCATAGGGATACTGGCTGTAGGAGGGAGGTCTGCTGTCTTCATCGGGCAGGGGGCGCTGCTCAGTGTTGGACACCGTGGATCTGTGCAATCTGTTGCTGCTGGAGTCCTGCTCAGGGTCGACATTTGCCCTCTCCTGACCACCACTGCCCATGGTTTGCCGCATAGCCTCTGGAGAGCTGTAGGAGTTTTCCTCCCGGCTGCTCACGCTTGGCCTCCTGACCTCAAGAGGGCAGTAGGGATTTTCCTCTTGGCTGCTCACATTCTGTCTCCTAGTATCTGGAGGGCAGTGGAGATTTGCCTCTTGGCTGCTCACGCTTGACCTTCTGGCTTCTGGAGGGCAGTAGGGATTTGCCTCCTGGCTGCTCACTTTTTGTCTCCTGGTATCTGGAGGGCAGTAGGGGTTTGCCTCTTGGCTGATCATGCTTGGCCTTCTGGCTTCTGGAGGGCAGTAGGGATTTGCCCCCTGGCTGCTCACTTTCTGTATCCTGGTATCTGGAGGGCAGTAGGGGTTTGCCTCTTGGCTGATCACGCTTGGCCTTCTGGCTTCTGGAGGGCAGTAGGGATTTGCCCCCTGGCTGCTCACTTTCTGTATCCTGGTATCTGGAGGGCAGTAGGGGTTTGCCTCTTGGCTGATCACGCTTGGCCTTCTGGCATCTGGAGGGCAGTAGGGGTTTGCCTCCTGGTTGCTCACGCTTGGCCTCCTTGCTTCAGGGGAGCAGTAGGGGTTTATCTCCTGGCTGCTCACATTCTGCTTCCTGGCTTCTGGAGGGCAATAGAGGTTTGCCTCCTGGCTGCTCACACTTGGCCTCCTAGCTTCAGGGGGGCAGTGGGGGTTTGCCTCTTGGCTGCTTGTGCTCTGCCTACTGGTCTCCACTGGGGAGCAGTTCTGAGCACTTCCCTGGTAGGAGTACCTCCTATAACCTGGCTGCAAAGCAGGTGTTTGCAGCTGTGCTGGGCGCGGCTGCCTCCCCCTGGGCCCTTCAGCCTTCTGCCGGCGGGACGTCAGGCCTGGGAGGTTAGACACAGACAAACTCCTGCTTGTCTCCTCAAAGAACTTCATGCGGTCTGCGAAGGGGAGTATGTCGCATTCATCCGACCTGGTAAAGCGTGAGGTGGACGCAGAGCCCCTACCTGGCTGTGTCTGGGCCCCCGTGGGGCCCGTCCTTGCACTCCTCCTTTCCAGCTCGAGCTGCAGCTTGTGCTCTGGGGTCCAGCGCCAGCGCCTGGCTTTTCCTGCGGAGGACTGATCATCTGATCCACTCGGGTCAGAGGCCTGACAGGGATCCCGTGCGTTCTCCTGGGCCTTCTTTGGGTAGGTAGCTGGGGCAGGTGGGTGGAGCTGAGGCGTGGAGCTGGAGACCAGCCGGTTGAGAGCACCAGGGGCGCTTGGAGATGAGGCCCTGTATCTGCGGGAGGTATATGAGGGCTGGGGAGGCTGAATTTGGAGTTCAGGCTCTGGTGTGGTCTCCTCCACCTCTTCTTCCTCTACAGTCAGCTCCCCATGCAGAAGACTGCCGCTGGACCCTGTACTCTTCTGCAGCTGGGCCTTCTTGCGCTGGATCTCATTGCGGAGGTTGGTGGCAAAGCGCTCACTGCGTCGACGTGACTTTGATGAGCGGTGCTGTCGTGATGAGCCAGGCTTTGGCTGTGGCTTTGGGGCTTCAGGGGCCCCTTGTGTCTCCTCCAGCAGCGTGCCAACACTGACCGCCCCACTTAAGCCCCCAAAATCCCTGGGCAAGACTGTGGAATCGGTAGGCTCACTGGGCAAGGACAGGCCGCCCGCCACTTCCCCAGGCACACTGATGGAGCGGCCCCAGGGGTGAGGGATGGGAGACGCAGTCAGGGGTGTGGGCTTGGAGGCATCAGTCTCCGTCTGGGCTTCCTCCAGCTCAGAGGCAGCCAATGAGCCAGGGGTGGAGCACCTGCTTCCGCCCCACTTTCCCTGCGACGTCTCACTTATGTCTGGGCTCTCAGACTTCTCTGTGGGGGGCGGTGGAGATTTGGACCATCTGCTGCATGAGGACACAACACCCTCTGACCGACTGTTTGAGAGCTCCAGGAGGCGGAGCTGGGCAGAAAGGAGCTTCTCAGGTGCACTATGCCTGTGACCTCCAGCCAGATGTTTGTTTGCGGATGGCAGGACCTGGTGAACAGTGGGCTCTATGCCCATCGAGGTCTCTGAAAGATAGGGGCTGGAGGTGGGGGAACTGCCCTCTGGGACAGTGCTATGAGTTCCTGGAAGGCCTTCCTTGCAGTTTCTTGCTTGGCTGCAGTCTCGGCAGGGCTCTAGCTGTGAGCTGAGCATGTAGTACTGCTCTAGCCGGTTCCCTTTGCAGACCACACCCCCCTGGGTCTCACATGGACACCCCCTCTCGCTCTGGCCCTGGATCTTAAGCGGGTCTTCACCCTGACAGCCTGACAGGCTCAGAATGTCCACTGGGGCAGAGGCGCAGCGTTTGTCGGCGGTGCCTGGGCGGCCTCGCATCGCCCTGAAGCTGTCCCTGCGCGTGGGAGGCTGTGGGGGGCCACTGGGGGTTCCAGTCTCTCTCTGCTCCTCCTCGAAGCCATAGGAAGACGGCCTATTGGTGGCCTCAGAGTGCCGGGAGAGGGACCGTGACTTGACGCTGGCCTCCTCAGAGAAGTCCCCTGACTCGCCAGCAGGATGTGAGCACCTTCCCTCTGCGTAGCGTCCCAGGCCGTGCAGGAGGTTGTCCATGGAGCTGGCCTCGTCCGGCCGCAGCGACACAGTGTAGTCGGAGGTGTTGGAGCTGGCTGAGAAGGAGCTGTAAGCAGAGTCTCTCTTGTTGTTGAAGATGGCGGGGTCGACGGGGGACAGCTGGCTTTCGTAGTAGCCCTGGCTGGGAGGGTCGAGACTCTCCATGCTACCCAGGGAGCTGCTGCGGTCAGTGCTGCAGTGTCGAGACAGCTGATTCCACTGCATGGACAGGTCACTGTGCAGAGGGAAGGACAGCACACAGGCTAAGAATTAAATGTGCAGTCCATGGGCCATATCGACAGTTTCTAAAGCGCTTATACATTTTCGAGTTAAGTATTGAGTAATGTAAGCACAGGTAACTCTATTCCTACCCAGACCTTGCAAAGCAGTTGTACTAATATATAATTGTTGAAACATATGACATGTGATCAGGGAACAGACGGGTCATCACAGGACTTGGAGTCACATGTCTCAGCATCCTCCTCCCTTGTAAACTAAACAGACTTAACAGTTTTACTGAGTTTGGGGGGTTGGGGGTTTGGGGCAACAATAATATAAATGTTGCTGTGGCAATATCACAGGAGAGGCATCAGACAGTGTAACATCTAGGAAGTTGAAACTCTCATAATTGTTGGAGATTGGTGCATAATAAATTTAGCTATGTATAACCAGTTGATTATTCTGGCCAGTTACGATAATTTAAGGTAATGGAGGAAATGATTTGACTGATATCAATCAAAATGTACCAAAGTCCCCTTGACTGAAGCTGATGGAGAACAGCACCAACACAGAGAGCTCCTTCTCATAGTATTTTAGAAGAATAACAAATCTAAACTTAATCCTGAATGAATGTTTAGTTCATAGCGTACAATTGCAATCAGATAGTAATCATTTGGAAAGCTAATAAAAATGTTCCATATTTACCCGTTAATTATAAAGGTATTCACATTTTAAGTTTTTGAGTCAACTGTATAGCCTCATTCACTCAATTAAAAAAAAAACACTTCTGAATGTTCCAAAATAATGTTATCGTTGTCACTGTAGTGCCATATGGAGGAAAAAACTGTTTCCTTTATGTGGAAAACAGCCTTTAAATAATGGTCTTTATTGTGTTTATCCAGGTCCTTTCATTGGTCATCTTAAAAAATTCCCCAGTCACACAGTCACACTCTGAAAATAGCGGTGGCATCCCGTGTGGCGCATGTTGACATTAGACATGAGATCATCAGTTTCCTCTCCATTGTGTTTCTCTGGAAACTTGTCAGGCACAGAAACTACCCCCTTCCCAAAACCCACCCTCCCCAAACCCACACCACCAAGTTTTTTCACTGGTCATTCTCAGTCCAACACACCAAGCCATCTTATCAGCACAGAAGTCAAATTGTAATACCCGTAATCATCAACCATGTTAACATACTTTTCAGTTACAATAATTTATGTGATCATACTGATGTGAAGATTCATTACCTTCAAGTTCAAATTTACACTGCAACTGACAACTGAAGTGGATGGACAGAAATCACAATCAGTGTTTTCTTGCTACTGTGTTACGTGTTGATTGTATGAGGCAATTCCCATCTTACTGCATACAGGGCCACCATGCACATGGGAGTTTCAGTCAAAGCTGGCTGGGGTTTAGATGAGTTTTAGGGTGCTGCCGGGGGTCTAGCTTACCTGTTGTCGCCCCCAGAGTGCCATGGTACGCTGAAGGGCACTGAGTGGAGCTGCATGGCAGGAGGAGCTTCTGGAGCAGCAGCGCTGGGGGGCTCCGACAGCTTAGCCAGATGCCATGAGTGGGGTCTGATCAAGGGCACAGTCCTCCTGCAGGGAGCACAGACGCACAGCACAGGTGAGTGACATCACAGGGACACACTGTGTCAGTGAGATCACAAAGACTCACAAAGGATAGATCATACAGACACACACAACAGAGACACACAGTGTGAGTGAGATCAGAGACTCACAAAGGACATCACACAGAGACACAGACTTCAGGTGGGTGACATCACAAACACACATAGTACAAAGTGACAGAAATAATACAAAAACACAAAAAAAATCCCAGTATGATGTGCTTGGTCACAGCAATACACACTACAGGTAAGCAACATCACATAAACCCCCACAGTGCTGTTTGATTTCACAGTGGGTGAAATCAAACAGTACATGACAGTACATGAGTGAGATTACACAGAGACACACAGCACAGGTCAGTGACTCCAGACAGGAAAAATAAGATTATACAGAAACACACAGCGCTGGTGAGTGACACCATATAAACAACATAAATAGCAGACAGGTCCTACAGCAACTGAGTGGCAGACAGAATATACAAGCTAGACAGTGCAGACGATTTGTAATTATAATGTCCAAGCCTCCCTCCGACAAGACAACCAACCTCAACCTTGCCTCTGAACCAACCTCAACAGCCACCCATGACCTCAAAAACACAGTTGTTTCAGTCTTTACATCTGCAACACTGCTCCAACCACAGACTGAGGCTTCAAACAGAAGCCCTCGGCACTGAGGAATTCTTAAGCGATTCAGACATCCACACTTTCCCACAGAAACGGTCGCAGGCCCGTCTGCCTGTCTGAGTCACAAGGTACCAGTTGAAGAATAGAGTTCCCAGGAGACTGGAGTTATGAATGAATTGTTATTCTACTATTAATAACTGCTGAGAGTTCCTGTCTAAGCACTGGGAGGGGGAAAATCAACCATGATAAAGATGTCTGACCAAAGCCTTATGAAAGAATGTGAATCTGGCAGAGAAAGAGCAATGTATGCATTTTTTTTGTTTACAAAGTAGGGTTTAAACTCATTTCCAAAGTAAACTAAACATAATCTGAAGCACTGATTTGATTTCCTGCTCGATTGTTCCTGAACAATGGGTTTCATTATCCATGGAAAGCTGATTATGTTTGAAACAGACGAGAGATTGAGTATGAAATTCCATATTCAGCATGCACAAAGCTACACTTCAGTGTCACTGGTGCTGTTGAAATATTGTATTTAAATGAAATAAATCAACACATACGCAAAAACGTACTAAAAATGTCTCAATAGTAGGATCCACTTACATGGAAGAACTGTAACACAAGCAAGTTCATTATTCTACCTCCCACCACCCCTGAGGAAATAAATGCAATTAGTCACTGAAACGAGTTCCATCTGATTACTCAAAAATAGAAAAACTTAGGAAATGAAATCAGCTTCACAAGACACAAGTCATGTCATGATTTTATTGATGACTTTTTTTTTTACTGAGAAGCTCAAACCCATAAAGGTCCCTGAAAGACCACAGTTTGTGTTTAACGGATACGCTGATAAGTAAATGCAAGGAATGGGAAGTTCACACACAATTCATTGAGGGAAAAACCAAGCAGACAACTGACTATTATGGTTAGTGGCTCTGGTTGAAAATTATTTCTCCAGACACAGTGTTTCTGTTTCTCACTGTACACCCTGCTGAGCAGCTACGGTATATTAAAGGACATGTGGCCGGTGCAACAGTCACAGAGTAACGACACCACAGAGTAAAGTACTTACTGTGCGCCAATGGTGTCTTCAGACAATCACCAGGTTGACAAAAAAAAAAACAAAGCAGATAAAACAGGACAGATAAAGCAGGGAAATGTATGGTATGCTCAAAATTGTTTCTTCAGTGGCCTGATTTCTCCCTATTCCGTTTATTGGCAGTAATATCCAATCTTCACTTGGATTGGAGGTTTCTGCAAGTAGTCCATGTCTTGAGTCCGTTGGAGTCTGGGAGTCTGAAAGTCAATGGTGTAAGCCTTTCACTACATGGACTTTGAGGACTTGGGAATTCAAGCAGTTAACTTTATATAGCTTCTCCAAAGGGGCTGCTGTTTTCAAATCCCCGCTACGTCACAGGAGGCCAAAAATACTGTTTCTGAAAAAGAAATACAAAATAATGCTTTTTGCCCCCCACCTCTTCTGTCCCAAAGTGCCGGCTGCTTAGCTTAAGCCAATCTCTGTCCCTCTAGAACAAAGGGAATTGAATCGCTGCAGTGTCCCAGAAAATAGTTCTGTCATCTGTCTGACTGAACCAGCCCTGAATTCCAATCGGAACGCTACAGCAAGAAACTGAACGGTACCCACCCCCCCCCCCTTAGAGAAATCCAAACGCCCTGCTCCCTACCTCCCACTCTCTCCTAGCTCTCCTTCTCTAATGATATTATAAGGCAGGAAGCCTGGCTCAGACGGAAAGGAAACTATGTTCAGAGAAGATAAAGGCTGAGCTGCTGCAAAAATAATACCCTGGGTTCTTTTTATTATTGTTTGAATAACAAAAAAATGCGAAGGCGCTTCCTGGCTCTCAAAAAGCCGTCAGGTTTGGCCGAAGCACGGACCAGGAGTGAGGAGCTTTTCAGTGGCGCCCTGCCACCCGAATGTTTGCTTGCCCTTTTCTCAATGTTGATAGCGCAACAATGTGGACTTAACTGTGAAGTGGTAACTGTACCCACTCTTTAATCGGCACTGTTGAAAAGAGGCTTAATGGGAGTTTTGCTTTGTTTCAAGTCTGTCTGTTTAAAGTAGGACAGCTTGTAAAACCATGTGAACGAAGTCAGCGATATTCGTAATGCTGCCACCTAACCAGCAGATGAGAGGAAAAGGTGGAGTGGAAGAGGGAAGGAGGAGAGCAGGAAAAAGGTGGATGAGGGAGGGAAGAGGATGACAAAGGTGAGTGTAGATGGGAAGATGATGGAGGAGGAAATAAAGGAAGGAAGAAATGGAAGGAATATGGGGGAGGAGACAAGAGTCACGGTGTTCTACCATGGTTACCGCTATACAGTTACGAAACTCAGAAACAAGGAAAATGCAAGACCAACATTTGAAAATCTCAGCTATGGGTACAGCAGGAAGCACTGTTTTATAGAACTGACCGTGACAGCTGTATAAAACAGAAAATGGATGATCCCTGATTCCATGCTATGCCCCTTGACCTCCCAGTCTCTCTCATTCAGTGCCTCTCTGGCGAGAGATCACTTCCAGCCACTGTATAAGTCTGAGGATCTGCTAACGGTCTCTCCCCGTGGGTGGTGGGAGTGAGGAAAGTGAGGAAGCGCCTCCCAGGGCCGGCAGGATGAGGTCAGAGCCCTCGCTGGCCTCGCGCTCTCAGAGAGCAGCTAGGCTGACGTAACATAGCGACAGCACAGACACTGAGCAGCCAGACCCAACACAGCCTTACAGCTCTGCTGCTTCTGTTTCCATGAGTCACACACAGCCAGGACAGCTTCTGGAAACTCAACAGAACCTCCTGTAATCCTCTGCTCAAAAGCTCTCCCAGAATGCCAGTGAGGTGGTCCAAATGCCGTGAAGCGTGTTCTGTGAGGCACGCCAGTCTGGCTCTGCCCTGATCCGCTGACACAAACTGCAGAGGAAAAAAGCTTTCAAACTCTTATGGAGGCTGAATCCATGAAAGAGTTAAGTCATTGGGAATGGTGGGAAAATCTCAACAGGGAGAAAAATTGCACACCACAAAATGAGAAAATAATTAAAGGAACAATCTAATTGGTCAGGATCAAGTCAATTTCCCACAGGTCAGGACCCCGCTGGCTGGACTGGAGTGAAATGAGAGGGGGAGGGGAGAGGGAGGGTTTGAGAAAGGGGTCAGCCCTTAGTTATTTAGTTGGGATGTGGTTACGGCTCTCATACTGTACCTTCCTTGCAGAGGAGGAGCTTAGCTGTGGCCCCCCCTCTCAGAGCGACTCACCCACGCCTCCCCAGCTGCAATCAGCCTTGTTTGTGTAGGGCACCCGTTTCCCACAAACAGCACGCGCAATGCACTGCCGCATTCCAGCTAATCAAGGAGGCGAGACTGAGCCATTAGCGTTACACGTCCAGGAAGGGTGAAGTCCAGGACGACTTCTTAGCACAATGCCCTGTTTGTTGTTTTGAGGTTGGACAGCTCCTCTCTTTTTGTCTGAGCAAGGAACGCGCAAGAATGTGCCACGTTGACAAACAGCCTTTCAGGCACGCTGGAAACCCCCTACCCATCCTCCCAAAAACCTCCCACCCCCCAAACATGGGCAAGACCAGCCAGCAACAAAGGGACTGCTTGTTTACCCTGGTAAGGGGCAAGGGACTCTCAGTGGATTTGCGTAGTCCAGGTAGGGTCCCTAAGGCCGTGGGCAGAGATGCACGTGAGAATTGCAAATATTTTTGTGAGGCCTAAGCCTTGCATTTTGCAGCTTCCCAAAGAATTAAAACAGAACCATGCAGGTACAACCTTAGCTCCCTTACATCAATTCAATTTAACCGTTTTAACCTTGGTACTAGCACTGGTTTTAACACATCAGCCCTGCAATAATGAAGCTAATGGTAACAAACTGGAACCAGGAATCTCTGAAGATGTCCTTCACTGTTACCATCTACAGCCACCCAGGTAAGTGACAGAACACTCAATTTTAGAGGCAAACACACATATACCTCAGTGTTGAGTCACTGCTTGGGAAAGCAAAAGCTATAAATACTGGCAGTGGGAACTTTACACTGAATGGTCTTCCCTATTTCTAGCAAGATATAGGACAAATTTTGGCTAAAATTAAAGTCTAATTTTAGGATAGGCTGAATTTAAACTACTTACAAACATTTATGCCATATCCTCACTGGGCACATTTAGCTGAGAGGTGATGTGAATGCTTCTCAGCTGGAGCTGGGATAGAGAAAATATGGTGCTTTATGCCTCAGAGGTACAAGGAGAAAAATGAGGGCAAATAAATCACTGGAAGTTAACCCTGAAAACTCTTTGGTTCATAGTATGGTTAATGGTCCAAGTTCCCCTAATGCTTCCAGCTCCAAGTCATTTTGACCCTGAACCTCATTTCCAATGTCGAATGACCAGCTATGTTTGTGGGTTCCCTAACTGCTGCAACACCAACTTCAATCTAGGAGCATGTACAAACCCTGTAAAAAAAGAGTACTGTAGGTGCCTCACAGGCCAGTGGACACATCACTGCTATAATACAAGGTGGGGAATGCTCAGCCAATCACCCTCAGGGACCCCAGGCCATAGTCAGCACAAAGAAGCTCAAGGTTCTCAGGATTCACAACTCATGAGTTAAAAACCTTTATCTGATTATTTTTGCATACGTCCATCAACAACTTTCTTCTACCACAGACTTGGATCAAATACATTCTGAAAGCCATATTATAATTAAAGATGGTCTCCATTATTGCACTCCAGTATGCATTTAGCTTATAATGCCAAGAAAGATATGCGTAAAATGAAACCATACAGACACAGCAGTGGCTCCCCAACCCCAGCGCACTACGTTTTGCTACATCTAACCTCAAATAAAGAGGTATCATTCAGCTTTGAACTGGCAATTTGGACCTCAGGTCATTTAAAGTGTAATGCAATCTGAAAAGTCCAAAGGTTCCCCAAAGAATTAAACTGGTTTTCAGCTTTGTCTGCATTGCATATAAATGACATAGGGCTATGCTGGCCTGCACAAACACACATATGCACAGGCAGAACACACAAAGAAACAAACAGATGACAAACACCAATAACCATGATACATGGCACTGGAGAGCTGGAAATGCTGGTAAAGCAGCTATTCCTGGACAGAACACGGGAAGAGTTAAAGAGGGGAAGGGGCCTGAGAATGTCAGGAATGTCCATTGTTTTATTTGGCGCGGAAGAGTCTTTGTTTTGCTGTTCATTGGCACAGCAGGAGAAGGCCACCTCTCCCTCTGGTCTCTGTGGTGGGCTGCCCTGGAGATCCAGGCCGCTTCCTGACTGCAAACACCCTGAACTTGCCGTCTCTGCCGTTGCCACTGACAGACCTCGCTGGGTACATGGGAAGAACTTAAACCCTCATCAATTATTAAGGTGTCCAACATCCAAATCTCAGCTCAGGACGTGAGGTGTTGTGTCAAGGGTTGGGAATGATGACTGAATGCAAAATACTGCAATCACAGAAATTCAACTGGTATGCTTTTCTTCCCATTTTTTGCTGTTATCATTTTAGTAACAATTTCTCGCAAGATATTTAAGTCAGTTCTAATGCTACATAGGCTGCATACATAAGTCCCTTTAGCGGAATGAACGCCACATCCAGGAATTGTGGGAAGACCTGCTGTCACCATTCATACAACAGAGCGTTCCCACACATTCAGCAGGCTGGACCTTTCACACAGAAGCTGCCAGACTTTTATCATCGTAATCCAGATGTAAGGAAACAAGGACAGAACATTTTTTTTTTAGTTTGGTGAATTAGTGTACATCACAATCCTGTTACTACTGCCTAGACCTGGATGGGATACACCTCTTTCATTAGTTATTCTATACATTATTATATACATTACGGTATAATGTAGTTATTCTGTACTACTAGGATTTATTAATTTATGTTAATAACCTTGTATCCAATTCAAATGAGAAGCTAGCTTGCAGATGCATTTGTGGAATATTAGGTTTGGGTGGACCTGATACTCAACTTCGTGAGCTTTGAGTCAATATTACAAGTCCTGTTTGTGTACATTTTAAAAATGCTATTGTGCATTTTACCAGGATTTTTGGAGTAACTAAATAAACACCTCACAAAAGCTGAGGTTGTGGGCCTGTACAGGTTCCCATTGAGAGTGGTTGGCTTACTCGCATCAAAAATGTTGAGTTTAATTCTCACTGCTTGACTGCATCCCTCCAACAAGTCTATTATGGATTTCCACCGTATCAAATTCCTCTATATGACTACTCTTGAAGGAGGAAGAGACGGAAAGCAACATTTTGTTTTATAAATGTCAAAGGTAAGTTGGGTCATAGTTCACTAACTTGCCATATATCCCTGCTCTTTTACAGTACAGGGTACTCAATTCATATTTTTTGAGAGATGTTAAGCCACAAACACTATGGGCACAACTCCACTGTCATGAAAAAATAAAGAACATGCTCACCTAAAAACACCTGTAAAATGCCTGCTTAAAAATGTGCTTCATTCAAGGAAAGGCATCAAAAATGAACATGAAACGGAAAACAATTACTTCTTAGCATAATAATATAGATGTAATTGTTGCATAAAAAGCAATTCACGCATTCTTGACAAAAACACAGTGATGAGAAAACAGTTCAAATGTTCCCTGATTGCAAAGTTATTGTGAATGTGTCTCTAGTCATACAGCAGAAACAGCAAACAACCACTGTAGAAAACGGAAATCCTTCTTCAGTGTTTGCGTCCAGTGATGTCTGCATTGAAATGCTTTTTTGAACTGTCTCTTACAGGCAGTGTTTTTATTTCAACAGCTGTGAACCTCTCACAGACACTGCAGGGACACCTTCCTCCTCCATCATCTTCCTCCTAACACCATGCTCCTATCCTCTCCACACTCTTTGCTGAAGCAGACACATCAAAAGTCAAGTTAGTCAAAACAAGCTTTTTTTCCTTGATTTTGGGAATGGGCCAGTTTTGTAAATTATGTTATTTTAACCCACCAACCCCCATTCAGACACATCTCACTGTATTGCTTGCTTGTGGTAAAAATGAACAGCAGTTTGGATTCAACAGTTATTTTTTTTTTTTTTTTTCCCATCACTGCTGGATGGCCACAGGAAGACTGGAGGAACACATCGCTGGGCTAAACAGGAAATATGATCTGATGTCCAAAAAATCTTTGAGAAACAGTGTGAGGAGGAGGGTCTGACTAACCAACCTTGGCTGCTCTTGTCACCAATAGCCGCAGAAAATCTACTTATTTCTAAGAAATCACACCTTTCGATTTACAGTCTTTACAGTGTCTAAATCTTGTTTCACTTTCAGTGACTACATATTGTTTCACAGAGTTCTGGGGCCTTTGGAAAAAAACCACACCACAGCTCTTAAATGTTTTATGAAAGGCAAAATAAAGGGCTTATTACAACATTGTTACAGATACAGATGTTATAAGAAAGTAATACAATATTTTGGCTTTTGAGTTTTGGCTCTCAATACTAGCAACATCACATGAAGACACTCTAGGTGGGGGCACTATGTGTTTGTCCACCCCCCCCAGAGCTGCTAAGAGGGGTGACCGGTCTCATACCAGGCACAAATGGTCTATAGTCCTTTCCCACTAACAAGTCAAACAACAGTCTGCCATTTTACAGCCTGGGGAGGGAGGGGAAAATAAACCAAAGAACAACAACCCACTGAGGTCGAGAACAGATACCAAGAGTCCAGTCTGCTGTCTGACAAATTCTAGAATAAGAAATCAGCCAGGACAGAAGTCACTGCAAGAATGTGTTTCAGAGGAATCTGCTACATGGAGCCGGAGGAAACACCACTGCTAATCAGAAGAAGGCATGCTGTCGGATATTGGTAAGTAGCCCCAACAATAAGACACTGAAACACAATGACCAAACCCATGTACTGTGATTGCATTTTTTTTCAGTCAAACAGAGTGATTCAATTTAATCAACATATTGAGTGCCAGCGCACACACTATGACCAGAGGATGTATCTTCATGTTTTTCCAGTGTTAAATTAGTTGAACTCAGGGGGGTTTGTAACATATGTCTTAGGAATGCAGCAAAAGGACGTAGAATCAGGTCAGGAAGAGGAAATAACCTTTTAGCACAGCTTTTCCCCTAACGAGGCAGCGTCACTTTTTACCAGAACTGCAAAGGAAGTGCAACGGCCTCATGGAATACATAAGCCTCTTTCTTTTTGCATCCTAAATAAAGGAATTAGCACACAATCAAATCTTAACAACATGGGAATTTCAGCTCTTCAGAAAAGATGTACTATTGGTATTGTGAAACTGGAAGAACGTGTGACTAATATAGTGCAGGAGGTCTTTGATCCCTCTACTTCAGGCCTCCCTTCATGTCTAGTGAGTTTTAATTGAGCTTGATATAGCTCCGCTTGTAAAAACTGAGAAAAATGAGCTGAAACAATAATGAAAAGCTAAGAGAAATCCCCACAGGTTGGCAAGCATTCATCTTGGCAGACAACTGGTCCAGGAAGGACCAAAGTGAGGGGGTCAGTGGAGAGTGGACCCTCGGCCCGCCACTCCCCCATGCTGGGTACACAGGAGAGCAGCTGGCGAAACCCATCGCTTGCGTAGTATGAATGCCTCGTCATATATTCCCTTGCGCTTTACAAGGAGCAGTAATGGGACTTGGCGAGTTACTAATGCAACCTTTTCCACAGTAAAGTCAATGCCCTGAACATTTTCCCCCAGCTTGCACACCCGCCCCCCCCACCCTCATCCGTGCAGGCCGTGTGGATTTTGGCACCAGCGCTGGAGAAGGACCAGCATCTCTGCAGTGACGTCACTAGAGACAGGAGGTCAAAGTGCGCTAGGGTGGCAATAAAACTGCTTCCTGGACAAGCGGAGCACAAGTGTCAGCGGGTAGATGAGGACTACCCTCAGACTCAACTGGAGTCAGCCGTAAACCTTATCAGCAGTTATTCTCACATTGACCCTGTCCATTGTGAGTTATGAGTCCCATGTTTTCTCAGCCCAGAGACTCATGACAGACACATAATTACCCTGCTGGAACCTTGATTCCACCTCAGATAGCAAGCACTCAGCTTTCTTTGAAATTCATTCAAAAAAGGACAACTGAATTCCACTTCAGGATTTCTGAAGTACTTCTCACTGGAGAGCTGTTACAGTCCACAGTAAGCAGCATACCATTCTTTGTCTCATCCTTGTTTAATTATGAGTAGCTAACCAAGTTCTTGCCACTTTACATTAAAGGTGACTAATATCGTTCCTAGATTTGCATGTATTTAACAGCATTATTTCCAACCAATCTTTAAAATCTGTTCAAGGCTTTTGCTAGAGAACATGACTCAATATGTATTTACCTGACTGCCAATAAGTTTAGTCAAAAATTAAATTTACCAACCAACACGCTGTGTGATACATCAAAAATCTATTGTTAGTAAAGGGGAGAAATGGGGCTCTTTCCCGCGGTGCAGATGGGCTTATCATGAAACAGTGCTTTTATGCCCAGGCTTTTTACATGGATATATAAAAGTCTGTTCAGCACAGCTACCTGGAACCAGACCCAACAGTAAAGCTCTGTAAGCCCAGGCTTCCAGGACACTGGGCCCAAGTACTCACTGAGAAAAAAGCGACAGCAGTTGAAGCAGTTCATACTGCATCTATTTACAACAAGCCCACAGCTTGGAAACCACAGTCGGTAATAACAGTGTTTTCAAAATGACTTTTTGTGTTTTTTTTTTCCTCTTCTCCTCGGAGAGGTTGCCAAAAAATGGGAAGAATTTTTCCATCTTTAGCCCACCCTCCCCCCACCCCCCCTTGCCCAACCCACTTTGCTGTGGCAAAGCAAGTCCCTTGAGGAAAGTCCAGCCTCAGCCAGGCCTGCAGGTTCCTCCACCAGGCGCAGTTATGAGTTTCGTTAGCGCTCAGCATGGTTGTTAATAATAATCTAATGAAGAGCCTAGTGAAGAGGGGTCCGGAGGGGGTTCGGGGGGGTTGGGAGGATGCTAGCAGAGGACGCAGCTGGGACCACTGGCTTTGATGTCTGGTCAGTGGAACAGAATGCATATGGCCTCAGCCCTGCTACAGAGCTCCATTTGACTGATCAAGCCATCTTATTATGCCTGAGCCCACATGCCAGACACTGTATCCAAGCAGTATTTGCTGTTATGTGCTGTGCTACACTAAATCAGTGTCCTTGTTGGGGGCTTACATCTGCTTTTCGCCCACTGCATTTCCTGTTTGGGGCTGCAAGTAGTTTTCGATATGTGCTGAAGTCATACCACAAACAACACTATTACGGATATAAAGCACAATAGCTCTAAAATATGACTTTTGTCTGAGGAGAACATGCTGCTTGAGAAAGACATCCTGCCAAAACAAATGTATTTTGCAAAACCTTTCCAGGATATTTCCTGTAATAAAACCGTCATACCAAACTGGCGGACACAAAAAAATAACATTTCACGATAAGACTCTGAAGTACAGCTCCCTAGTTAGGACACACACAGAGAGAGGGGGAGATGTGTTTATGTATGCATTTGAGTGTGTGTTATACAAAAATATTTATTTGTATGCATAATGTTTATGTTGGTTTGTTGCCAAGAATTACTCCAGTAACAAAAAATATTAAGTCTAAATAATCACAGACAGCACACTTGATAGGGCAAGTCCAGTACCCCTCTGCAAAAATATGCCATGACTGTACATAATATGTCAGAGTACATAAATTGACACTGCTTGTTTAAAATGTGCAAGGTGTGTTTTCTGTGCTGAATAATTCAAAGTGGCAGACTGACAAAAATCAGAGACAACTTTCTTAGAAACTCAGCACTTTTTAAAAAGAGAAACAGCTCATTGTGCACAAATGTTTTGGAAGGCATTATAAAGATCTATATTCAGCTTATTTTAAGGACAAGTTACCTGTGCACTATCCAGTGTTTTATGAAACTACATTGCTGATTCCACCCTCTCGTTATGACCTGCACACTTTGCATTTTCAACATCGACCACTGTGAGGCACTCTTACATATTGCAGATACAACTATGAGCTGTGGGAATTGGAAGGCCCCTCACTCTACCCACATGAGTCACAGTAAAAGCAAACAGTGCTTATGTTCACAGGAACGGCCAGGGAGTGTCAGAGAGCAAAAGTATCCACATGTCCAGCTGCCAGCCACCCCTGCGTCAGCTCAGAACATATTAACCAAGGCCAACAGATAAGACAAAGATGGCCAGAAACACACTATGCAGGGAAGTAGTAGCTTCATACTATCACTTAGCCTCTGTGAAAATGTCCCAGGCAATCAAACCTGAGAGAACCTGTCTGTACAGTCAGGAAGTCTCCAGACAAACTGATTGACTGACCTGAGACGGGATGAATGTTGATAAATTTGAAACATCATGCTGCCTGCAATCTCGAACATCTAGAACAGAACTTATTACATAGACACACTTATTGACTGTCAAAAAACAGGATAGGGCTAATGTGGTACATACACTTAGCTGTGTCTTAGTCAACAGCTCCAAAAAAATCTACTACAACAAGGCCAAGTGAGACTGCAGGTGTGGGGAGAAAGGCTTCGTAGCAGAATTGACTTCAGCCGCCTGGCATGGGGAAACGAGACGTTACCTGCGCACCACCATCTTGAGGATCCTGTAGGAACCCTTGATGAGGATGAGGGCCTCCTGGCGGGAGCCGTACAGTGCGGAGCCGTTGATGTTGACCAGCTCGTCCCCCACTCGCAGCTTCTTACACTGGGCAGCCTTTCCACCGTCCTCAATCTGTGAGGAGAGAGGGGTCAGAGGTCAGCCGCATGGTCTAGCCTGGAACACACAAACTACACAAAAGCTCTGCAAACTGTCCTGCATGATCTACACAATTCATACGCATGGACCTTTCATGGCTGCATACAGTCAACAGCAACAATGTTACAATACAACAATGGAGACTTATTTGGAAGTACCTGGTGCCCATAGTAATAAAGTGGTACACAGAGACATCTCACATAGTACACAGCACACCAACTCAGCCTATGGGCTGATGACCCTACAGATAAACCTTCCTACATAGCAACACCCTGTTTATCTCACACATTATCCATCTGTCTCACATCAAATGCCTTCTGATAAAGAGAGAAAGATGCAGGATGATACCAAAAGTGACAAAGTGACAAAGCCAACAACACTTCCCATTCAGACAGACTTTGGTATGCTGCCAAACACCAAGCAGAGGGCTTACAGATCAATTCACCAAAGTGGTTATCAGTTAATATTTTCAAATAGTACAGCACCGCCCCAATTGTGATGAGGCCAGTTCTGCCTCTGACCCAAATCGCCACAGCAACCCAAACAGTGCACTAACGTAATGTCAGCCCTCTCTGCCAAAATGGTGGAGCTCCCACGCTTCGCACCATCTGTCTCTGTTGCAATAATAAGGAGAGGTTTCTTCTCCCATGCAACCCCCGTGGTCCATTGCACAACAGTCCTGGCTGAACCTAAGCTGTCCAGAGCTGCCTCCTCTCTGAAGTCCATGTCTGAGGTTTCACCGAGGAACCAGGCATCGCTAAGCCAAGATGACTCCCATATGCCTCTGTTCCACCCAGTGGCCTCTTGATTTCCAGCTCCAAAGACATAAATGAGGAACATTTGCAGAGGCTTTAGCGTGCCCAGCATAAAAGAGACAGGGTCAGAACACAGAGAGAGGGCAGCTAACCCCCACACACTCCCCCACCCTTTGGCTCTTAGTGGTGAGTAAAGAAGACAGGGCAGCCAGTCCTCAAAGAGGAATCTCTGTAAGAGCACCATTGCTGAATGAGAAAGAAAAGGGCTCCTAAACCCTCAAACAAACATCTCGCCATCTGATCCTGTGGTCGCTGAGAGCGTCACAAAAGCAAAATTAAATGTCAATGGGGGCCCTGGGGTTTGTGGTGGAAAAACACGGGTGCATTGCAGGAATACTTCTCTGTGGGTTTGGTGTAGTACATTCAGAGTAAAAAGAGAGATGTTTATATAAAGGTATGGCCTGCACTTACTGACATTTTCCACTGTGTATTTGCATAAATGTATAGTTGGGAGAGGTACTGAGGTCCCGTTCAGCTCCTGACCTCAAAAAAAAAAAAAAAAAAGGAGAGTGCCTTAGACAGGAGAATGTAAGATGTCCGACAGGGGGCAAGAGCTACAGGAAAACAGTTAGAGAACCATGCTACAGCATTCCAGAACATTCCATTGTTCTATTGAACATTCTTCTGTAGTCCTCCTGTCATAATGTATGTAGCCCGGCCGCTGCTTGGAACAGCTCGCTCTCCTCTCCTCACATTCTGCTCAACTGGCACGGGAGCGGAAGGGGAAGGAGATGGCAAAGAATGCATGTAATGGAAACATAATTCAGATTTTATGGTTGCAATTACAGGCGTGTAGGACATTTTCCTCTTCCCTCTTTCTCCTGTCAAACTGAAATGTAGATGTGGAATTTCCCCAAGACGCAAGGGCTCTCATCTGTAACCAGGCAAAACAAGATGGATATGTACATTGTCCAAACAGACAAATCACTCAAGTTGAAGCTTTGAAAACTTACTCACTTATGTTTTCCGATCATATTATATATTTGCTTGGATGACTCTGAAGGCAGAGGTGGGCATGTTCAGTGTGCGTGAGCTTCGAGATTCCACATGGAAAGCTTTTCATTTCCCCCCATGTGGATTCATGACCGGACGGAAGATGGAGTTTGCATGAGAGGCATGCTAAAACATCAACTCTATGTTTTGGGTTCATAATACATTTCATAATACTATAACCTTCAAACAATCCCAGCGGAAAAAGCAAGGGACGACTTGAATATGAAGACCAGGATAAGTTTTGGTTTGACAACCGTGCCAAGCATGCAACAACCAATCTGATGCATCCCGCTGCACAAGAGACCAGAGGGCCAAAAGCTCTCTGCCAATACTCAGACAATTAAAACCATCAGGCAGACGTGGTCTTACCTCATCGGCTGCACAAGTGGTCAAAACTACAGCGACTTTGTCTTCTGGAAAAAAAATTAAAAGGAAAGAAATAACAGCGTGCCCACTGTGTTCTCTGTCGTGTTCTCCATCAAACAGACTCCGTCTCTCCAAGGAGCGTTTTAATGGCCGCCCAAGCCATGATGTAATGGAGCGCAATTCTTGTTAATTCCAACTTTTCGCCCTTTGTGTTTATTTAAAGAATGTGCTCAGGAGAAAAAAAAGGCCTAAGAGTGTTTCACGATACCCCTGGCAACCCTGAAGAGCGGTAACCTTTCCCTGACGCATCTCCCTCAATCCGCCTCAACTCCGGCCTCATACAAACGTTCTGCATGTGGGCCACGCCACCACCTTCCCTTTCTTTCCAAGGCTTTTTTAAGGTTTCCTGGGCAGGGAGGATAAAAATATCCATTTCGTATACATGTGTGTGCCACACCTATGTTTCCATCTCGCTTTTTTCCGTTTTCATTTTACTTAAGCGTGGATGCCGGCTGGTTTTGTGGTCCCATGTGACCGCAAGGTGGGTTTACAATGAGGGCCTTGTGCATGCTGGAACTTTTCTCCTTTTCTTCCTGAGGCCAGTCCCTCGGGAAAAACTGCTCACTACAGCCCTCAAACATGAAACAATCTCCACCTCCATTCTTCAAACAAAACTTGGCAGAGCCAGCGGTGGGCAACATGATTTGCCATTGGATTTATGTTCATTTTGTTTTTAATTAGTCACCGTTATGAAAACAACCTTGGAGGAATGGTCTCTTGCTGGAGGACTGCAAACACACAAAGGCCATTTATGTGCTAATTCATCCCTCCATTAAAACGATTAAGAAAAAACACCACAAAACTGATTGACAGGAGGGGAGAAAACTGTCCAGCAGTAACCACAAATGCTACAGAGTTTATGAGTCTCACTGCAAGAACAGTTACAGCTTCAATACAGTAAAGAAGTTCTGAAAGTCCATTTTTAGCCACAGTGGCAGTGTACCGTAAAGATTGCATACTCTCCAACTCTCAGACAGGAAGCAAAGCTAGCTTGGGCGCACTCCTAAATCCCTATTTCGCCTGCTCAATTGCTCTGCTCACTCAGCCATGGCGAATGTACTGGTCCCCTCACCCTCTTGGCACAATGACCAATTTGGGTCATCTTCCACTGACCTGTCTACCCACCTCACCCCTTGCCCTTTGTCCCAAATCTCTGCATGCCCTGCATTGCTGGAACCTCAAAGAATACATGCTGTACCCTCTATTACATTTAGGATTAGTGGGCAGACTGGACTCGTTTGAAACAAAGCAAAATGAATAAATACAGGGTTTACATGGGACGTTTAATACCAACTTCAAAACACAAAGAGAAAAAACACAAACCACACACTGACTTTATAAAGCTGATTTTAAAGTCTCTAAATCTCCGGTGTTTATCATGGCAGCCACTCTGGAATGCTAGAACAGCATAGGTATCCTGGAGTGTGTGTGGCCCTGTTCATGTTTCACTCTAGATTCTGCAGGACAGGCAATCCTGTCAGTGTAACCTAAAACTAAAGAGTTTTATTTTCATTAGTGTTACAAAAACAATGCTGCAAATAGTGGACTATGTTGGCGGTTATTTATTATTGAACATCTGATATGAACACATTATTTTCTTTTTTAGATCTTGGCTAAACGTGGAATTGAATGACAGAAATTTGACCAAATTCAATGACAGGCTACTCCATTTTGATAAATAAGCCATTTTGTTTACTTATTAAGAGTAGAGAAACCCTGTAGCATCATTGTCATTTATGCTACCTCATTCCAGAGAAATCCTCTCAAAAATTCACAAGTTCACGGTTAAGGAACAGTTACTTTAAAGTTAACAAATTTAATGAAAGCTCCAACTGACAACAACCTTTTTCCAAGGTAAGTTCATGAAGTGAAGTTTTGACAGAAAGAAAGCAAGGAATTGAACAGCAAGCCATCAGGTCACACACACCGAAACACACAAGAGAACATCTTGGTTTCATTCGACAGTAATATGGCAGCGAGATCTGCAGCCAATGGGAAGCTCCTTCACATCTGAAGGAGAATAATGTGCTCATTGTGTCCAGACCTGCGTCCGGGTTGCCAGTTAGCGTGAGGTCACACTCAGACGCTCTATAAATAACAGGGTGTGGGCCATCACTGTGGCCTGGTGCCTACTATTGTACCAAGGTTGATTTGTCACTCTGGTATGAGCCTGCCACTGCCCCTCATAATCTGAGACATACAGAGACATACAGCTGCACACACCCTGTGATCAGGCTACTGCGTCTCCATCGCTGACCTTTTATTTTTCCTGAGACTGATGAGAAGATCCAATAGTGCACATGCCTTAAGGGCCTATTTCACCTAGAGATAAAAAAAAAACAGACAAGTGCAAAAAAGCAGCAACAGACCTACTGTTATGAAGAGGAGCAGACTGGTGCTAAACAAGCAGGACAGTCATATACAAAGGCATCCTTATTCAGGCAACTTAATAAAAATAACCAGATGAATAAGAAGAGTTGAACTTTAAATCTGTAAGTAACTGGGGCAGAACTGAAAATCTTTGTAATGGCTTCTTGAGAGCTACATACACATTAACTGCTTTACAAATATATAAATACACACACACACACGTCCCATTATTTAACTTGCACAATGTAAATATCTGTGGTGCTTAACAGACAATGATAATGTCATTTAGATAACACAGGTGTTTCTGTGATTGTTTCCACATACAGTGACCTGTCAAAGATGAATCAATACCCAATAATAAAAATTCAATTAAAACTTAAATAAAGCCAACTGGCTACCTGGATATAGAAAAGCACCACAGTATAAGGTGAGTATAAAAGGCCTGGTGATTAGTTAAACCCATTGGGCTTGACATTGTTTAAAGTATGCATTTTGTATGCCTTCTCGTTAGGACATTTTTAAAGTGTACCTCATATTCTTCTATCCTAAGTTTAAGAGCTCCCATGGTATGACCAAAGTATATTTTACAACAAGAGCATTTAGTTACACTGGAGGTATTACAGTTAGTAAAACCATTTATTTCATATTCTTTGACTGTGGTGGCCTACTGGACACATACATAAAATTGAGCCAGGCTGAAATGATATACAAAACAAATGCATAGCCATATTTGTGTTTTTCAAGTTGGTATTATGAGTTAATTGTGATTCTGGGTCTCATGGAAAGTGCACGCAGTTGCACTGGCTGCAGTAAGCCCATTACTTCACAATTACATCATTCTTTCGTTACAAACAAGACAAAGAGTGAGCCATTATTTTCTTTTCCCTGCCACCTCATTTTCCTAGACTGTAGTGTGTGGTTTTGCATTTTTGCATGCAGGCAAAAAAAAAAGAAATGCATTATTACCCTGGAAAGGAAGTTCCTGTCAATTGAAAAAGACAAATGCGCTATTTTTAGATTTAATAGTTCTTAGAACTGCAAGAAATCTGTAAGCTCTGTTACGTTTCTAGAAGGACAAGTAGGAATTCCCACATATTAAAAATATTATGGCCCAGTTAGCCTTTAAGATGCCAAACATGTTGAAAACAGACAGGCAGACTGTGTTTCCCAATATCTTACTAGTTTGTCTTGCAATGGCAGGACAGAAGGTGGGTTGCCCACCAAAGTCTGGTTGCGATTTGCTATTCCAGGACTGGCCACTGTGACAAAACATTGCACAAGCCAGCTTGGTGCATTAAATTTACAATTTAACATGTTTTTATTTTCCCCCACAAGGATGTATCTATTGAAAGCACTTTTTTTGTTATCAGTGAAGCACTCAGGGCGGTTCTATGGCATGATAAATAACAAGTTGCTGGATGTACTGAGCAATTATAAATCATCACTGGGAGGGTAATCGACTTGGTTCGTCCAAATGAGCACTCTCCCTGGATTTCATTTTGCAATATTTACTGATGAGGCCATGTACAAAACATCCATGCTTCAGGATGGTTCTGCAATCAACTACTGATATTTCTTAAAGAAAGGCCACAGACCTCCCTTTAAGACAGGCTGTTTTAGTATGGGAATAATTCATACACCATGGTGAAATGCATGCTTTCTGTGGGCCTCATCAAGCCAAAGGGTTCTCAGTTGATACAGAAGACGATTTCTCCAGTCAGAAAACTGTTAATAAGAAATATGTACGCTAGGACCCAATCAAATTCACTTGGACTGCAATTAAACGTTAAGGGAAAGTGTTCCACTATTCTTAAATAGAATAGCATATGCCTTTAAAAAGAGACCATTCTGATTGATTTGCTTATGCCCTTACAGAAATTAAGTTAGTTTGATTGGGCCCTGGGCCAGAAGCTTACAGCCGCTGGCCATAAAACAAGCTTGCACATTATAGAAGGAGGACAGCCCAGAAAACATCTGTCTACCACCCAGCTCACATCATGTTCCCTGTGTGTGAGAATACATGTTGTCACATTTATGGCCCAGCTTCATCCGCCTGGGCTTTTCATTTCTCCCCACAAGTGGTAGAGAAGACTGACGGGTTGTGAACGCATGTTTGCTCAATAAAACCTGCATCATTAATGGACTGAATTAGTATTGATTATAGAGGATTTAGTGCCAGGATCAGCTCGGATTTGCTGGCTGGAAGACAGGAATTTGAGCATTGGGCAATGAAGTTAGATTAGGGAATCCAGGGGAAGTCTGATGGAGCGGGCAAAAGCTGGGCAGCCACAAACTCGAAAAACATTTTTCCCTTAGGTGTGGAGAAAGAGGAAGTCTGAAGGAGTAACTGCTGCACCCCAGCGTGGGGGGGATTTCAAAAACTATGCCTACATAAACAACAATACTGTCAATCAAAGGCTATTCTTAAATACAGCAAGAGGAGCTGGACTGCTGTGTTGAGTCTATTTTGCTTTATTTGGATATGTACAAAGTACATTACAAACCCTGCCTGATTCACATAAATAAAGAAAAACCTACATTACCATCTACTGCATTTAGACACTCAATTTTTAGACATCACTGTTTGAGATTTTTTGTTTTTGAGGAAACAAAACAGACAGACAAGCCTACATCAAACTTCATTCTGATTCACAAACAAAATATGCCGCATACAATAACATATCCAAATTAAGGGGATACCAATAACAATGTTCTGCTGTATCCAGTTATGCATATGAAAATGAATGCCAAATGCCAAAAGTCTACCGGGAATGCCTTTAAAGCAGTTTACGCACACATCCTGAATGGTAAATCCTTTCAAAGCACCCTCAGTGGCCTCAGGCCCTGCATTCAGTTTGACAATCAATAGCAGAGTCAGCAGACCACCATGGAAACACTACCACAATTCTCCAAATACAGTCACCTAAACCGGACAATGCCTCATCTATGCTCTGCAAAGACAGATGACGGAAGAATCCCATTCTTCTCAGCCTCCACAGCTAATTATGCCGTTTCATTCGACAGCCACGAAGTTTAGGATTAGATTTGTCCCCTACATTAAACCTAGGAGGTGTTATAAAACAAGAGCAGAGATGTTCCACAAATAGACCCAAACACCCACAGCAGATATCCACAGCAGCCCTGCCCCACACAAAGGAAACACCCCAGGAGGGGGGCCTAGGTGAACCCAGCTTCAAAACCTCACTTTTGTTCTTCCCTGGCTTCCCATTCCCATGATCCTGAGGCCTTACGACCCTGCTAACCACAGTCTGGCAGCACTGACAGAATGAATCAGATTTTCTCCCCCAATTCTGTGTTCTTTCTTTCCTTTCTTCTTTCTCAAAAGTTCTTTTAACCCTTCCTTCTCCTAACACCCACATTAATACAATGCCTTCCTTAATCCAAAAGATGGAGGGGAAATAAAGGCGAAAGAGAAAATCCCACTACTCACACCACAAGCCTGTGGTTACATATCCGAGGTCAGCGCAACAGATTGCTTGTCCTTGAACGGCCCCATTTCAACACCTTCCACTAATGAGAGCAAAGCTGCACAGGGCAGACAGAGAGAGGCTCTTGGACAGCTCTACATAGCTCCAGCTTGGGCTAGGCTGGACTGCTGACACACTTGGACACAATTCAATGTCAAAGTGGGCGAGAATATTGTTGCTGGCTTGTTTGCTACTTGAGGAAAGAGCACAGCAACCAGGGGAGTGTAGAAAAAAAAAATCACAAAAGCCTCTTTCACTGGGTTGCAATGGTTCAAACGAGAGGCCTACTCTGACTCACGCTGTCAGCCAATCGCGCTGGCACCCCAACGCCTCTCTGGGACACTCAGGAAGGGGCGGCAGGCAGGACAAGCCACATCCCCAAACTGAGTACAAAGCTGCAACTTTTCCCAAATACAAATATAAAGAGAAGACATATGCCCTACCCACACAGCAGACACACGCATGGTTAAACAGAAAGGTTTTTGTTTTCCGGGTACCAAAAAAAAGCCTAATGCAGGAGGAATGTTCCTCCATGGAGTCGTGTGTTTTCACATTCCTCGGTTTGTTTGCCTCTTACAGTTTTTCGTCGACTAATCTTATTTGCACAGACTTCCCCTTCATGCAACTCAACGAGAAACGGTCCCAGAAAAGAACAGCGTCTCTATCCTCTCTGCTTCTGTGGTCAATTTCAAGGATTTCTGTAGTTCCTTGCAGGCCATGGGAAAAATATATAGGCCTACCTCATCAGCAGGCAGTCCTTATACATAAAGAGCCACACATACATTTTACACTTTTTTGATAGTAGAAAGGGTTCCTAAAGTATTCTGAAAGCAAAACTCAGATTGTGATAAACGAAATGCACATATAAACATAGGGTGATTTTTAAAAGCACCATTTTTAGAGCCAGAACTTCAGAAAAGAAAGTGTGCCGTAGCCATTCACCAACCTTAACATTTTAAAAAAGTCAATGTTCTGTAGTCAATGTTCTATAGATGCATTACTCTTGTGACACATGGCAAGGCTATTAAAATCTAATCTTTGCCTTTGCTCCACAGAAAAGTTAACTGTCACAGCCATGAAGATTACACTTTGATAACCTGTGTTTAGAGTATTGTGTTTATAATACACGATCACAATCAACCAAAACTTTCAAAATACTCCAACATCCAGTATCACCGGATGACACATTCTTATCAAAACTCAATGAAATACATGCAAGTTTGGAAACTTGATTGCTTCACTGCCTAGAGAATACTTTATCTATTGCCCTTAGTATTGCTAGTCATGGATTAAGAAAGAGTAAGCTTGCAAGGAGACAGTTGTTATGCACATGGCTATCTAATGCATCTCATATTTAGGCTCAGTCACATTTGAATACAGTGGAAAGAAAACTAGTTGGAACATTAGCTCCGTAAAAAAAAAAAAAAAAAAAAAAACTTTGAGTAAAGCTCTAGCTTGCTAATGTTTCACAATTAGGCACTAAGCCAGATACTCATTAACTAGGTACCTTGCTGAATGTCATTGTGTCAGTTTTTCATGATAGAAAGTATCTTTCAGTAAACAGTTGTTCATGCTAGCTAGATACCTACCTAATGAATACAAGAAACTTACAATCAAATACTTTGGACAGCTACATTAGTTACAAAATGTATAAGAGTATAGGCATTTTGAACATTACTAGGTAATACAATCTCCAAAGAAAATAGAATAACATGTGATTCAGTGAAGACAACCCACTTTTATTTAGTATACATCCTGGTGAATGGATGTGTTCTAATACTCAAAATAGTGAGAAATAGTGTTAACTGCAATTGAATTGATCCAGCTCTTATTCATAACACTGGGAAAACTAGGCCCTTTCTACGCAATGAACAATGAGTCATGTCACTGAGCTGATGGCCTCCAGGAAAACAACTAAATAAGATAAATCAATCAGTTGGCTGACCAGTGACAGGAGGGAGGGGCAGGACCAACAGTGACAGCCCTTTGAATGGGTCCATGGTGCACCATTCACACGGTAATGTGAGTGAGATGACCTTGCCCTAACCAAATGGCCCACTGGAGAAGGGAAAAATAAACTACTGTGGTGCTCTTACTGCCTCCCTCTGAGATAAGAGCTTTCAGGGGAGTTTCTTTATTATAGGTCCCCAAGATGAGTGCAAATGTACGCAAAACAACAGTGAGCAAACCATCGGCAGGCATAAATGGTTTAACAGCTTCCTGAAGGCAACCCAGAACAAAGTCAGTCAGGATACTGATCCCCATACTCTTCAGTAATGCAGACAACATGAAAGAAAAAACCCTGATGAACTCACTTCCTGCCTCATGAGGAAAAAATCAATAAGCACAGTCTAAACATACTGTGGACTAATACCTTTCTCACTGAACCTAATCGGAGATCCAAGGCAGTTTTTTCTCACTGCCTGCTTCTGGGGTGACACCGCACATCTGTTTACCCCCTGCCCACCCCATTCCAGGAACACCAAAAAACTCCCAAACCACGAAAACTCCCAAAGTTCCCTCAACTTCTCCCCTTTTTAATGATGGGCAGAACTGATAGGGTACCCAACCAAAAACAGATCCAGAACAATACTATAACAAAAAAGTGCTGATGATAGATGTGACTGTCACATCATGGCCTCCACACTGAAATAATTTATAGTACTCGTGCCTGGGATGGGTCCATGGGCTGGTTTGAGAGACATCCAAAAGAACCAGCCCAAAGGAAAGAACATACTGCAGTACCCAGTCATCTCTTCTTTTGACTTCCTCTCTGAAGTCTGAAATTGTTGCTTTGTTACAGACTCACAGCTTCTTCCACTGAGACTAGGCAAAGTCCTACACTAGACTAACTGAGTTGTGCAATAGACCCCTGAGCCAGTGGGCAGTCTCTACATCAAGGAGGGACCCTAAAAGAATGGCACTTGTTTTCAGATTTAAGTCTGAAATCAAGATTTCATTAGGGAATTAAAAGCATTGTTTGGTAGAACAACAAAATTAGGTTTTGTTTATTTTCTCTACAATAGATAGCATTCATTCTAAAAAGCAAAGAACAAGTTTTCACAACAGAAAAATCTGTATTCAACTTTCCCCTTCTCTAATGTATGAGAATGCATGAATGTCAAATTCCCAGCAACATGTTTTGATAACCTTATGAGCCTAAAACATACAGGTGAATATTCTGATCCATTTAAGATATTTATTTCCTCTTGTAATAGTTAAGTAAAATTTAGTTGTCAGTTAAGACATCTCATATCATTCCATCTCATATCCCCAAATTGCAAGATGAATCTTGCCACATCCCCTCTACTTGTGGTTGCCTACCTAGCGATCTGCTAAACCGAATATAAACTCTATTTCCATCCAGCAAGAGGCAAAACAGCTTAGCACAGTAACAATGGATTATCTTCAGCCTATAATGGCATTTGAAGCATGTATTTATGCCTTTAAGTGAGGAAAACATTTGTTTTAAGAATGAGTAACAGCAATGATATTTGACAATTTGATTTTCAGAAGGAAAGAAAGGTAGCGCAATGGACTCTGGGCTTTGTATAGGGCTTGCAAAGTGAAAAGGTGAAAGTTAGGGGAGAATACTTGGATAAAAAACTATTTAAAATTAGCTTGCATAAGTCACTAAAACAAACCATGAACTATTACACATATATTACAGCTAAATGTAATATATGTCTATATGAAAAATGTAAACAAAGGGTAACTTTTCAGCAAAAAAAAGTATACATATTTGTGCTAAGTAATATAGTGATTGAATCAATTAAAATTTGGAATCTGATATCAAAGTGAAAACTGAAACACATTATTCAGTGACAGATTGGCAGAGATGGTCACCATTACAACAGCTGTTTCAATTTATGGGTGCAACACAGAGGATAACCCATTTTAAGTTTAGGCAGAGAACAATTCATATTTAAAAAGAAACAAGACAAAATGAGCATATTTTATTTTATGAATTTAAAATGGTTTCAAAATAAAGAAAAAACATCAATTACATTATTGAAGCACCAGAGACTGCTATATCAAAAATTAACATTTCATGCAAAATTAGCCAGACTAAATAAATATGGCAAAAAATCATATTCACTAAATGACCGTTTTTATTTAATGGATTCAAATGAGATTACATACTTTAATAATTGAATTATTATTCTGTGACATTTTCTTACCAAGCTTAGGTTACATAAATTAATTTAATTCAAACAACTGTTTACACAGGAAAATTTGACTTTGGCAATCTGAAACCTGTGGCAGTCCAAAGGACAATGTAATTTACATGGCCCTAAGAAGCAGGCATATATTCCATTGCCCTTTTGTAAAGCTGCCCAAATGGTATCCATACATGAACTGCTCTACATGCTGAGCACGTGGTACTGAGAGTGTGCTCTGAAAGAAACCACCTGCCTGAGCGTAGACTAGGGCTATGCAGCAGCGGAAACCCACTTCATATACATTACACACTGAACTACACAAACACAGAAATATACCATATCTATACAAAACTGAAGTAGTGTGGGGAGAGTTGACCAATGGGGTACAAATATACAAATGTGCACATATGTGCATGTATGTGACAACAATTTGTCTCTTTATCTCAATTTAACACACAGACCAGCATCATTTTCTGATATGACTAAAGATAACCAGTTCTCTTTGTGGTTAAAAGCACTGTTACGCTGGGTTTCCTAAACACCCCAGGGATTGAAAGCATACATAAAGGATTGGAGATTCAAATATAAAATGCATATTGTTATATAGATGCCTCTGTTGTGTATGCCCTAAATTACAAGGAAAACAGGATGTGGCTCCATATGACATTTATTACATTTATGGCAGCTACCATTGTTTAAACATCTCTTATCTGATAGTTCTCTTGTTGTGCTTACACCATCATCAGACGCAATACAACCCAGAATTAACTGTTTTCAGAGCAGCAATAATACTGCAAGTTTTGAATTTCTGAATATTTCAGCATTTTCCCTTGTTGTCTTTTAAGTTGTTATTGTTTTGTAATGCAGCTAGGTCTGGTCTCGCAAAACTTCATGGGACAGTGTGGGTAGGTGTAAATTATCTGTCCTGATAAGTATTACAATGCTAATTTAGTCCTACTGACAGGTAAACCGTTTGGTCTGGACAACTGTGTTTGGTTGGTGCTGGACTTTAAAGAGTCCAGGCTACATACTCTTAAATGTGGCTCCAGGGTGTAGAGATGGTAGATAGGAGTTCACAGTAAGTCTCCAAACCCTTAACAATATCGGCTCCATTGCTCCAGCTCCACCCACGGAGAGATTAACCTCTTCCCAAAGATTTCAGCGATAAACGGTCAGAGGAATGTGCCTTGAACCTGATTGGCACCGATCTTGCCGACATATGTCAAAATAATGTTTAAATCAGCCCTGGAACGTGCAGAGCTAGGGATGACTCAGCTAGCAAGACTGAAACATTTTCTTTTCCAAGATTATTTTCAAATGTATTCTAAGCTACCACAACACCCCAGGGGTAGGTTTTCTGGTTGTGTCATGGATTGGAAAAGTTTGCTAATGCAAATGTAAAAAGGGCCAGTGTGAATAACCAGCCTAAGACTGAAAATCTAGCAAACAGAAAAGTCTCAAGGAAAGAACAGGCATCTCTCTGCTGGAAGAACAATCCGAGATTCACTGGAATACTTCAGAACTTTATAAAGAAGAATGACATACATGTAAATAGAAGTACTAACACACAAAATTGTAAGTCATCCACACTTTCAAATGTTAACACAGGGTGCACTGATATGCTGTAATAGCTGTCAGAAAGTGATTTACTGCACAAACAGCAAGCAGGCCTAAGAGGATTATCCAGCAAAGCATTCATGTGTAAATAAATACTACTTTGGCCCTGTTTTGAGGAAGCAGTTATTTGTTCCTAATCTTAGTGTTTTTAAAAATTTACCTCAAATAAATGAGGAGTAAAGAATGTAACATTCGTAAGAAATGCCATGTGCAAAACCCTGCAAAAGGCAAAAGATTCTCCCCCTTTACCTTTCATAATCCACCAACCCCATTAAGAAACACAATGGCAAAAAACTGAATTTATTTCTCTGGGTTCAAAACCACAGTCCCTGCTAACAAACACATTATACACACTGTAAAAAGAGGTGTCATTGGTTTCAGTAACATCTCAAGACACTGTGATCAAGTTATCAGCACTTACTAAAATTAAGGTCTAGCACATTTTTCATCTTAATGAAACACAGTTACAACATTGGCACTCAAGCTGAGAGTGGGATACATAAGCCATATACAAATCATGTTGTGAACATACCATGATGGAGCTAATGAAACTTCACTATCATATGACAAAACAAAATAATTCAAAAAGAAGTTATTTCTAAAATTGTTTTGAAGAAAGATGTGTTTCTTTAATAGACTTGTTTCAGAAAGGAAAGCAACCAGAGTGCTATTCGAATTTATTTTCTTTTTTAACAGTTTGTAACATGTGATCCTGAAATTCTTTGACAGAAGGATGATCATCAGACACCGTAATTAACTTAACAACAAGCAGAATTAATTTGACACTGCAGCGCTTTGGGAGACATTTGGAGTTTCATTGCCTCAAATTCACTCTATTTTCACATTAGCTGCACAACCCACATTGTGGGGACAAACAGAAACTTCCAAATGGTGAATATGAAAGACTACATTTTGAGTGTCCTATTGTGCAGGAAACATTGAACTGGATGAGGTGGCCTGTGGTGAGATTCTGTGATGCAGTTCTACAAATCTGTCTTGTGTTTTACCTCCAATGACCAGAAAATTCCATTCAGATTTCGGAGGTCAGCACTTATCCCACTTACCGGTAAGTGTTTCCACTCTTATATCTAGTATATGCAATACTATTTTTAAAAAAGGCAAGTTAGTATGCCTGACATGCTACAGACCTACATAGCTGCATAATTGTTAGGATTAGGGACTGACAAACCACAATAGTTTTGAAATGTAGAAATTGTAGTGTGTGAAACTACCAGGATGTGGCTACCACTACACTACAATGTGCAAGCTAGCCATTTCATTGATTGCCGTGCTTGCTCTCCACAGATAATCACATCAACACTTTGTTCTTACCAAATGCTCAAAGAGCAAATGTTCCTCCACTTACATCTAATGTGTGCCCTTTTCTTGGCATTTGTGACTCTATACCTTTGCATCTTTCCTCTTATATTCTCTTGCTGCATCTTACAAAAACTAAAAATAATTGGATCAACTCCTCCAATAACTGTGGCACAGATTCCAATGAACACTGGGGGTGTTCCTTAAAATAATCTTAAAACTAGCTAGCCTACATATAACAAGTCTGACAGGTACAACATCACAGTAAAGAAATTTAAATGGTCATGGTTTAAATGGTCAAAAAGGAAGAATGCACATCATTTTAACATCCCTAATCTGTAAAGGTTACTCAGAATGTGTATCAGTCAAAGAAAAAACAGCCTATTATTCTATTGAACAGACATTTAATTGGTTGTTGGCAATACTTGATATTCAGGCACATGAAAACACATCAATACTGAGCACAACTGTAGTGAAATTAACGGTAATTAGTCTATAATCTGTTTGTTACCTTCACTACAGACATTTATTTTAATATTTTTAATCAGAAAGTTAAAAATGAAATGGTTAACTTGATGTTGTGAAGTTCATTCACCTTAAATGAAAGAAACTTAACTTAACGAAGGGATACAAAAGCATTGCAACACAGAGACACAAAATTTGGGCTGACAGATATAAAAACCCTTTAGAACTGCAGCATAAACATTCCAGTTCAGCAGAACTCTTCAGGGCTGTAGGGACTCCTGCGTCTGACACATACCATGTGTTTTGGGTTAGCCAGTTAGCAAGGATTCCCTGCTATCAGACTGGCCACCTCGACTCCACACAAAGGGTTAAAGCTAGGCTGTATTTTCTCAGCTTGCTCCAGGGCGATACTGGTCTGCACACCCCACAGGATGTGCGGCCAAGACCCCCACACATACCAAAAATTGCACCCAATTATTATTGTGTCCCACAAGCCAATGGTCTCCAAACAGAGGAGCAGAAAAAGGCTGCTAATTTCACCACTCCTCTCCCTGCCTGGCTTGCCTTGTTTTCTTATGCACTGCAGCACCATTATGAGAGATGTTAGCAACTGAATAGGGCTTGAACGCTGAGAATGGCAATTTTAGATAAGACAGTCTCTGAGATGAGGTGTGTCTCTCACCGAGCCCCCCCCCCCCACCTCCACTATTCACCGCTTGGGGGTATCATACACTTGGACAAGCACTTATCTCAGACTGCCTGATGTCAATTTAGATAACTAGCCTATTCAGTCTTGCCAATGACTCCTTGAGAAACAAACTAAATAGCCCTAAATCGCAGAAATAAGTCGGTCTATTACAGACCAGTAGGCAAAAAGGCCAAATTGATATATACAAGCTAAAAACAGAATGAGGGCATCACAATGAAAGACTTACACATCAACACAACCGGTCTGGTCTGTGTTGAAATAGCCCTGTCTGAGCTGGCTGGTGGTGAGAGCAACTATGACATCAAGGAATGTGTCGAAAAGCTGATCACACCGACTGAATAGAATGCCGACCAAAATGATACCCTCCAAGTTTCTGCTGCTCCTCTCCTAAACTATGGTAACCCTTCCTTCCTCCCCTCCCTCGCTCAGCAGTGCAAGTCTGAGAATGTGATCTCTGGGGTCATCTGCTCCTAAACATCTTCATTCAAGAAAAATAAATCAGCACTTTGCAGGAATGTGGCAAAGGGGACAAGGGGAGGTTGAGTCTCCCCGGCCATACCCTTCCCCCACACAAATATGAGGAGAGAGATAGTTTTGAGATTTTTTCAAATAATAACAAGCGGAAGCACTCCACATGGCTTTCCTTTGGCTTTTTTTAAGTTACCTATGGCTGCCGAGAATCACACTGAAAACTGACCAAGAAATGTAATTGATCAATGAAAGCCTGACTAATGATTGCAGTACTGTACATCTGAATCTTAAGAGAAACCAGCTTTTCTTAAGTAAAAAAACTGAAATGTCAGTGTGGGTGTTAAAAAGCATTTAATACTTGCTAAGTATTTCAATTTTTTCTGTCCATGTACAAATGTGCTAAAGCTAGCCAGAGGCTTCTGTGCCTCTGGATCATGTAATGCCAATGCAGACTTTTAAAGCTCAAGTATACCATGGCAGAGGCAGCAGCCCTCACATTCATCACTACTGCATGAGATGAAAGAAACATTTATCCCTTTGTGGGACCGGACCTTAAAAAAAATCCTTCTTGATGGGTGAGGCCATGAAATAAGCAGCTGATTCATGGCTTGATTATGCTAATAAATTAAATAAATAAATGCCACTGAGGAGGCATGGCAACTCTGCACCCGGCACAAATTTATGCCTTTCCCAGATCTTCACCCTCAAAAGCTGAACATTCAGCCATTAAAATGTCCACACAGAAAACACTGTGATCCTTGCATTGTTCTAACACCCATTCAAAGTAAGCGGGTGTTAACAAGCTGCTGACATGAAGCAGCGCCTGGCTTTGATTTTTATCTCCTATTTGGAATAAACACTCTTTTCTACAGTTTCCCATCAGAGATGGTCCTTCCCAGTGGCTAACGCAAAGATTTAAACTGTCGCTAGCAACTCATCAAATATCAGAGCAAAGAAAATATTAAAACCACAGAGGAGAATTATGTGATGATGTGGGTGTGTTTTTTTTTCTTGGGGGGCACAGTTTACTATGGTATGTGCATCAACTGCAGTAAATAAACCACAACTAATGAGACAAGGGCTCAAAGTTCACTGTGGGACTCTGTGGGAGCTGCTAGGAGCTTTCAATTACCAAAATGAAAAAACAGAAGCAGACAACCTACCTAATGTGAAATCTGTTTTTTTTTTTAAGAAAAAAACCACACTGAGCAGGTCTTTGCTGTCCCCAGATTTCTGATAAGGAACGTGATAACAACCCGGTGGTGGTGCCATTCAGGTGAGCAACTTTTCTGCTTCCATCCTATTTGGACCACTGCAAACAAGAACTTTCCTGGTTTGGTGCTTTGCTAAGTAAGAGTAATTTAACGGCGGGAGGTAATCCAGTTTAATAATAGTTCGTTGCATCTTCTCAAAGGTGTTATGCCAGGATTACAAAGCCACAGCAAGAAAGGACTTTGACTAATAGTTCCACTGTATGCAGTTAACAGTGTCGCAATTAAGAGCAGCCACATTGCCGAAAGAACTGACAGAGATAACTTCTGCTGCTAGCTCACGCAGATATTGTTCTTTCTCATAAAAATTTAAAATAACATGAACGTGTTTTTGGACCAGAAATATAGCGCAGTAAAGACATCGCCGAAGGTACGAACGTTAACCTTCACGCATCAGCTTGAACAGAAAGCCAAACTTTAAGTGCTGCTCAAGGATGAGGTCTGAACTATTAGTTCTACAACATACAGGGGCAATACTTACAATGAATAAAAGTTTTGCAGACAGCTATAACGTTAGCCAACCACCTACCTACCTATCGATACTTCCATGTCCGATACATAGGCAATACTCGTCATCACGTATCCCTTCGAAAATAACTAATTAATTGTTTATATCCCAGCTAAGTAAACGATAAAATGCTGTATCGTTAGCATATATCGCAGTAGCTAGACCCTTCATCTACTAATAAATAAATATGTTAAGTTATCTATAAAGCAACACCACATGTCCATGTCTGGACTGTTTGGCCAAAAATGCCACAATTAGAAAGCTACCTCCAGCAGTTCAAAAAATAACGGATTTTGTAGCTATCCGGTAAGTCAACTCTCCCGCAGCTGCATCGCCAGCGCCAGCTGGATGATAAAATAGCAAGTAAGATATTCAACAGGTTTAGCACGCTAGCTAATAGGTAATTTATCGTGGAAAAGGTCCGTACAAAATGTGAAAGCCATCAACCCTACATTTTGACACTGGATTACTGCTATGCAGTTAGGTTAACAGTCAGCTAATATGTTAGCATAGACAAGATGTGAGGAGATAAAAAACATACTTTAGTTATGATGAGCGGCTCTCCGTGTTCAAGTCCCCCTTTCAGTGTGAATCCCCAGGGAGCACCTCCTTGTAGCTGGACCTGGATGTGGTGGAAGGACACGAGTTGTTCCACAGTCTCCATTCTCTGATCCATGACACTCGCGTCCTTAATCGCTACTATCCACGCGTTGTAAAGTTTCGGATCTCCATCACCACTGTTCCGTTGCTTTGCAGTCACCAGGCAATGAGGGGAGACCGGGGAGGGAGGGCGAGAGGAGCAGGGGGTTCCAATTTCACAGAGGAAGTCTTCCTGCCGAAAATTGGGAATTTGAGTGACAAAGGCAATGGCCCATTGGAACTGTGGGGTTAACTTTTAACGACCAATGCGAAAAGCAGTAGAGGGAAGGTACCAAACAGAATCAACTGTTGAATTGTTTTTCCCTGAGAATAAAGCGGCACTGCAGCTTCGACGAATTGAGTGGTACAATGAGTTAACCTTGTACAAAATCAGAAAACGGGGATTATTGTTCAGATACGTGTAGCGTTTCGGACTAACCATTAGTCTACTACGGTGATCACTTTAGGTTTGCACTGAAATAAAAAAATGAACAAGATTACCAATTTAACCATCTCAAAAATCAACTGAGGCGCTGGCATGGTGTATTTTTTCATTACTTGGCTTGTACGCTATTGATACTCTCATGAGTTTATTATCTCACTTTAAAATGTAAAATGCACATGGTTGGCTACTAGTAACGATCCAATCCATGTGGCCAACTATGGTTATGGTTTTTGTGTCCAGAAAGCAAAGGGGCTACAGTATCCCTTGTAATTTAGCTGCCCCTTTATAGATTATCCGTTGGTGTTGATACAAAGATTAAAATATAGCTGTCCTATATTCAAACTACAAAATTACATAGAATGGTCGTTTTACTGAAGCCTGAGCTTAAAGCAGTCCTCAAAAACTAGCCTATACAGGAAGAATTTTCCTTTCTCATTAAGTAAAGTCGGTATGACATTTGGTGCAGAGGCAAAAGAGAGGCTTCCATCTCGTAATTGTGTCCGCATATGTGCCTGGACAGCTGCGTACTTGCAATCATTGTTTCCCTGCACTGCTCATCATTAGACAGTACCGCAAGTCCTCAGAGCGCATGTCAAAATACTCAAATTGGAGCCCCACAGTACTTTGCCGTGGTCGCATCGCGTGCTTTGAACTTTAATATCGATTACATCTGGACTGGAAACATTCGAGTACTGTCAAGAACACATTGATGCCTTGTTTGCATATGTACGATAATTATGTAACACTATTCAGTCACTTGGGTGTTTCTAAACACTGCTAGACTGTCATTGTGGTTCAGCATGTCGTTCTTGTTCTGGCCTTTCTTCTTCAGCCCGATGAAGCACTTCATTCACTTGATTCCCGACAAGGACTACATGTTTTGAAATGTTTTGTTGCTGCATGTGTATTTTTTGTTAAAAAGCCCGAATAATATGCAAATATAAACTGTTTTTTCGGCTTATTTTTGTTAACATCATTAACATCTCTGGGACATCAGTCTCAATTTTTTTTTATAACATTTTTTTTTCAGTAAAATGTAACATGTACTATGAATAAGGTGCGACTTGGTAAGCTCTTACATACCTTGCACTATTCTTGTTATGATAAAGTTTCAGTCAAGGATTAATATTTTTGGGTCCATGCAACAATTAATTGAAGAAAAAAAAACATCTGAAATACATCTTCAAAATCTATTCATGTCTCATTAACACGTTGACTAACTATTTAATGATCTCTAAATACATAAATTTAATACACAGAACGTAAACTCATTCTTTCATTACCATATCTTGAAGGGATTGGTGTTTGTGTAGTTTCACTAGTGAAAGCAGTGTGAGCTGCCGCTCCTGTAACAGTGCAGATCCAATCACACGTATGTTTTTAACGGCTGGCCGGTTTTTTCATTCCCAACTCCAGAAGAAAGGTCATGGATAAACATTAATACATGATTCATCATTAATCATCTTGAATAGCACATACAAGAAACAGGAAACAACTGAATTGCAATTAAACTGTTCAGCTAATAATTAAAGCAAATGAGAATTCCAGGAATCATAATGGAACAAGTTTAACAATATATTAACTCATGGTGCATCAATACAATTAGGACTTTTTATATACAGAGAATATTCCATATTACATTAGAAAAATAAATTTTTCTAATATAGTAATTGTGAAAAATTGCACAGATATATGTATATTTTGAATATCATAATTCAAATAATGTATCTATTAAGTCTCTCAAATATGTGAACCAATTGTCAATTGTATAATGCTCATCTGCAGAGGTTCCCAATTCTTTAAAAGCAAAACATTCTTGTTTACGCTCTTTGGGTTTTCAAGCCTGAAAAGGCTTAATACATACAAAATGAAATCCTAAAGGCATATATTTTAGAGAATAGAATTTTTGGTGTACAATAATGGTAAGTACACAAAAGCAAGCAGCAAGTAATTGGTATGGGTATGGTTGCTGAAACTAATTGGTTCACCCAGCCATATTGGTATTTCCAAGCATTATTAATAGAGGCTGTTGTGATTAGAGAGATGATACAGTTAAAAAAAAAGTTTGTTTGACATTTCAGAGCAGAAATCTGTGCATTAGGGTAAAGACAAGGTTTTACTTCAAACTGTTGCTAAGACTTTTACAAGTAGTTAAGATTTAAGCAAACACAGTAAAATCACACAGTGAAATAACCACAAATGAGTGTTGGCAAAGCAGACATTGTTCTATAATGAGGGAAAAAAGGTTCCAGGAAGATATACAATATTAATGTTTTTTTCCGCTCTAGAAATTGTCATTGTTGCATTCAGAACAACAGTACCACCCTTTGACTTCCTCTAGTAGCTATCACAAAAACATAACCAGTCTCTGGTATACTGGAATCTAAATAATGTGAAATATTCTTTTAATTTTTACCACGCAAGTAATAAATCTGCCTGATTGGATGGTTGTTGTCTCACTGAAAAGACCACAGTTCCATCACTTTCAATGCCACAAATCTTCCATTGCCCCCTCTGAATCATAAATTTACTTAAAATTGGTTGTTTTCAGGAACTAATGGAGGGTTCCTGTATGTTGATTTCCCTGCTCTTTTTCTGCCATTGTCTGTGGATAATAACTGTTGTGGCTGGCTGATACTATAGCAATTACACCCCCTTAGCACCACCCACAACCCTCAATAGTAACCATTTACTTGTTTGTGTCTCTGAAGAAAGACCCCAAGAAACATCTTGAGATTATTAGACATGGTTGGAGAAGACACTGGTAAACCTAGGGATATTTGTTACAAAACGCTGAAAAAACCACATCTTTAATGTTGCATTTTGAATAATTAAATTGTAGACAGTTGTTACATGTCAGTACTGCTTTTCCATTTCATGCTCATTTACACTTTTGTTGTTACCCCTGTGTTACATATTTTTAACGTAAACGTCCCATCAACTGTTTACATGTCAACGGGGAGCTAACATTAGGTAGCTAAGTCCTGATGTGTTTTTCCAGTTGTGGAAAGAAGGATTTCAGAGTATGATTATGGGGGTACCATAATATATACCAATCCCCAAAGATTGGACAGAGGGATTTGGCAGGTACAATATGTTTATTTAGATAACAGTTGATACCACCTCTTTCCATTGATGCAGATCTCCAAAGACTTCCGGACTGTGCCAACAAGGACTTGATGGTGTTTCTGGCTAAGCCCAGCTGTGCAATGGAGAGCATGCCACTACAGGACTGTCTGTGGTGGGAATTAGAGATACAGTGACTTTTGGAAATCCCAAGCAGCCACATCACCCATCATCAGAAACAGGTTGGGGGCCTAGGCATGGGGCCCATTGTTTAAGACACAGGGGGTTGTGCTGACAAGGTGAGCTCTAAAACAACACCAGCATTAGGATGAAAGCAAGAACAATTGCATCCTTGCACAGAACAAAAATTACAGAGGCATTTAACAACTAGGAATTTTGAGCACAAAAGGGCAACAGTGGTAGAGGCTTCTAGTTCATTATCCACTCAGTCACAATACTGTGCTACTATGCTTGCAAACTTCAAAATTATATGCCTGTATATCCACATGCATGCATACATATGGACTATGTATTGTGATAATGTACAGCTGGGAGCAACATTATGAAGCATGATTCTCTAAAAAAAAATGCATTATAACTTTTGTCAGTTGTGAAATGATGGGGGTACTACAGAATAGTCAGAGGGGATGTTACTATATTAAAAAAGAAAAAGTGAACCTGCCATTTACGCATAATGATTGCACAGGTTTCTATGTGTGCTCTGCTTGAGCTCATGTGCTATGATGATATTAGGGTTACCACAGTCTAATCTCCGTTATTTCACTTCTTCCACAACTGGTAGAGCACATGTATTTACATCCTGACATGTAGTTTCTCTGTAGTGAAACATAAACTGCTATTCTCAAATAATTTGTATTGTTGATGAGCAGATGGATCTCTCTATAATCCAACCCAAGCAATAATCATGACAGAGAGAAAACCTCAGTTCTCTAAATAATGCAGAGAATTGTGCTATTCATCAAACAGGCAAAACCTCTAAAACAGAATGTTAAAAATAAAACAGCAAGTATGTTTGGGGATAACAATCAATGTAGAGGACAAGACTAGTTTGCGGTTCGCAGTTACTCCCTGCTCCAGGTCTTTGATGCGGCGTGGCTTTTCCTAGTGCGTAAAACGCCACCGTTGGCTTAAAGAATCACCTGCTGCTGAGCGGAAGAAGGTTAATTGGGGTCATAGAAGAACGTGCTAGTTTACTAACCAACATGCTCGACTCCCTATATCACGGTCTCCAATATTTGGACAGTGGTAGCTTTCCTGGTTGCTGTCATTTGCACCAGAGGTTGAAAATGAAGGCTACCAATTGTCACAGGCAATTCAAAATTTTAATACTTATGTGTATCTTTTCGATGTCTTTCACTTTCACGCCGCCACGGGATGTCGGTGAAATGGCGTCCTCTTCGTCTTCTCATGATGATGTTTCATTGCTGCAAGTCAGTCAAAATGACCGTGCCCGACAATATAAATTCCTGGCGAAAGATGAAGCTGACGACCAGACTTTGCAATACATGCTAAGTTTGTATAACAGAGCTGCTAGTACAGATGGCCGGCCCAGAGAACCCAGAATTCTGGGGTCCAACACCGTCAGACTTATTCGATCTACTTCATCACGAAAGCGGTACTTATCGTCACCTGGTAAGTAATGTGAATTTCTCAGTTATTTTGCATTGCGCTGTCTTTTTTAAACGACGCAATGTCCTAAAATTTATGTTTGAGGTTGAATAACTTTTAGCCCCCCTTTCTATAAGCACATTAAATAAATGTGCTCACATAATATAATGTATTATGTGATCATATGTTTATTATTTAGCTTCTTTTGTTAAATGTTTAGTTTTTAAGGTACTTGTTGGTCTGACGTTAAGTCACTAATTGTGTTTGTTGATAATTGACCCGTGGTTTGCTAAATGGAGCTGCTGGGACATTCCATGAACGTGATCTTCAGTGTGTGAATAAATCAGTGTATTCCAAACTAACCGAGATTACATTGGTAAATTGTGGTCTTTACCCACGTATGAAGGAAATTGTTTGTTTTGGGGTTTCACGGTACTGGTGTGTTTCGGTGAGTATGAAATGTTATGTTCGCTTGTTGTTGTTTTATTAATCAGACATGTGCGTTGCTAGTAAAGCAGATTGTAGAACGAATGTGAACAAGGGTAAAGGCACAGTTACTGGGCATTATATTTTGGCTCTCATTTCCTGACTGCCTGAATGTCTGTCTAGATCAGCAGTACAGCTACACAGTGGAGTACGAGTTGAAAGCCCTCCCTCTGGAGAAGCTGGTGAGGGCAGCTTTCGTGCACCTGCGCACCACGGCGCTCTCTCACCTGCCTATGAGCTGTGGGGTCAATGTCTCATCCCTGGGGCCGGCCAGACGTAGGGTTTCCTCTGGAGATAGCCTGACCCTCAGGCCTCACGATCGGTGGACTGAGACGGACGTCACGGCCCACATCTCCCTGCAGAGTGAGGGGCGGCTGGCCTTGGCTGTTCAGTACCAGTGTTCGGAGGACAGGCTGGTGAGGGTCACAGCTCTGAGGAGGAGGAAGCCAGTCACTCCGCGAACCCACCTGAGAGTCCCTGCCTTGCTGCTCTTCCTGGAAGAGGAGGCTGGGGGACCCCATGATTGGGCAGGCTTAGCAGGAACCCTGGCCCCCTCCCGCCTCGCCCCCGCAGGTCCAAGGAGCCAGGTAGCATTGGCGCGGACATCCCCAACTACATGCGCAAGAACAGCGTGGCCAAGAACAACTGCAAGCTCCACTCCTACACGGTCACCTTCCGGGACCTTGGATGGGACCACTGGATCATCGCCCCACACAAGTACAACCCCCAGTACTGCAGGGGAGACTGCCCACGGATCCTCCACTATGGGTACAACTCACCCAACCACGCCATTGTGCAGAACTTTATCAACGAGATGGGGGTGGGGGAGGTACCCCCGCCCGCCTGCGTGCCCTACAAGTACAAGCCAATCAGCGTGCTCATGATGGAGAAGAACGGAAGCATCGTCTACAAAGAATACGAGGACATGATTGCAGAGTCCTGCACCTGCCGGTAGGCTCTGGGACATCCGGGCTTTGACCCCCCTCCCCCCCATACACATGAAGCATGTGGCTCCTCCATTGCATCTTTAAGTAGTGTGAGTCCACTCCCCTTTCTCAGCCACAGGGGCTGAGGAGTGGAAATGTATCATGCTGACTCTCAGGCCCATAAGACTCTGGGCCCAGCACCTAATGTTTGTTTTAAACTTGCCGTCCGGTCTCGTCGTTGCCGTAGCTTGGGTGTTTGTCCTAGCGTGTCCTAACCCACTCCCCTGTCTATTTTCTGTCCTTCATATGGGCTGAGTTGATGTTTTTCACAGCAGTGGTTTGTGTGTATTTCAGGAATCTGGGGGACCCCTGCCCCCTCCTCCTCCTTTCAAAGGGCATTTCTCTATGCATGTCCACTTCACCTCCGGGAGTCCAGGGGTAAGGCATTGTGTTGGAGATGATTTTGGCTTTGCACCTTAGCACCTGTGTTGGCACTTCCTGAGACTTTCTGCAGTCACATTTGCCCTCAAGTATTTTTATATGTGTGTGGAAAAAGGTTCCTCTTTTTTCTTTTTAAAAAAATAAACTCACAGGTAGGGAGCCATTTGACTTCAGGGAGGCTATTGCTGCCTCTGTCCAAATCCACAAATTTTGCACATTTTCTGGGCAGATTAAGTGGCCTTATTAAAGCATGCAAAGAAGCAGATGGGCACTGCCACCATAATGTCGGTTGCTGCTTAATGTGAAGGGGTATGTGCAATGTGTTCATGAGAGGACCTTTGGTGTGTGAGTGTTTCATAGCTAGGGAGATTGAATATTCTTATTCAGAGTGTACATTTTATGACAAATGATATGAAATAAAATAAAATGCATATTTTCTAAACATCTTTACTGTTCCCTGTTGCTGCACCAAAATTATGTTTAACACTTGTATATTTCTGTGTTTTACAAGCTTTATTTCATCTTGAATTCTTCATTTGTTTAACACTCATCTGGGACTGGGTGGAACAGTAGTGGAACAAGCATGTGCTATAAAATTGACACTGCTGCCCTCCAGTGGTGGCCCAAAGTATTGTCATCCTAGAATGTTTTTCCCCCTCTGTTGTATTGTTGCTATTCAGGACTTGGGATTTTTGTCTTTTTTTTCATGGTTGTTTAAATGTGGATAGTGGGCAATGAGGAAGGTTTGCAAAGATGAGGATACTACTTCTATGACTGTCATTTTATTCTCTGGGCTTCACATAACCTGCTGTCAACAGAGGGTGCTCTGCCTCTGCTCTGGAAACCATGATTTCACAAGCTTTTCTTAACTCGCATACACTTCTGAAAGTTTACACAGGAACCCAATTTATTTCCTGCTCTTAATATAAAATGTTGATTCAAGGCCAGTATTTACTGTTATGAGATGACAAATACTTTTGGTAAGGCTGTACATGAGTCAGGCACTGGAAGGGTTTCCAAATATAGGGCAAGAATTTCTGAGTATTATTACTTGATGTCTACTATGAACAAATGTAGGACACCTAACATCATACTGTCAATATTAAATATAGCCTGGGTGCAGGTAGCTGAATTTCGTATGTATAGATTTAGACTTGCTTCTAGCTTTGTACTGTTTCACTGTTCATGGTGTTCAAGTTTGAATTTTTCTGCTTTTGTAAGGGCTTAAAGCAATTTTCATGTCCTAATAATATTGATAAAAGCTCTGGTTTTGTTTAATTACAACCTCTATTTTAATTAGTGCTTTAATTCTGAACGTGCGTAGTCCATTGGCAATTCATAAGTATTTTTTGAATATGAGTACATTGGTATGTGGTTATGAAAGTCTTCCATCAGCTGTATGTATAGATACATAACCACTAGTTAGATTTTGGCTGAAATATCATTTTGGAGGTGTTACATAATCGCAAATTGCACCTCCCATTTCATGTTCCAGTGCTGACACATCTAGTTAAACATGGCCTTTTCTAGGTCTCAGAGATTGTGTGCTGTGAATTTCCTCATGAGTCAAATAAACAAACATCCATTTTTAGATGGGCTAATGTCCCCAGCCAGGGATTTCTGAAGGCCATGCGTTCACCTCCTCCCTCCTGCAGCCTGTGCTTTGCCCCTCTGCCAGCTGCAGTCCCAGCCCTGCAGGAGTGAAGCCCATTGTTTCCCATTGAAAGGCAGCAGTACTCTTCATAATGGGTTCGGTGTGGCTTGGCTCACCAAAGCACTTATTCATTCTGAAAAAGCAAGGATTTCAAGATGGATTTAATGAAAATAGTTCTTCCTGTCACATTAACACTTGAGCATTGCATTGACATACACACAGCCAGTGGCCTTCTGCGCCAGGCTTATCTCATTATGTCCCATTGGCACATCTCATTGCTCTGAGCAAGGTGAAAGCAGTGTAGCTCAGATTGATACACCCATGCATTTTTTGGACTCTTCTGTTATTTCCTGTGTATCTTCAGTGCAGTGATGGCAGATCTAGGTCAAAGGCTAAAGTTCTTTGGAAGCAGTGAGCGATATCCAAGTTGCCTCATCACTGGTGTGGCCATCACTGCTGCAGTAGGGGCTGTTCCTAGGTGGTGAGGTGAGAGTACCTTGACCTCTTGTGATCTGCCTGAATTCCAACACCAACTGGCCAACAACCATATGCTGAGGCTGGAGGGCTCATCCAATGGAGAGCTTCATGGGAAGCAAATCTCATGAGTTCACATGGTTTCAAAAATGTATTTTCCCATTTCCCCCTTGTTCTCACCATATTGTCTGGTTGCAGTCCCTATTTCGCCCATCAGTAATGTCTGCTATGAATTCAGCAGGGTCAAGCATTTATTACTCTGAAAGGCATACAGTTAGCCTCTGCCCCATTTCTTTCTGCGCTCTAGCTAAGCTGGATTTAATGCACTGCAGAGATGTGCAGCTGACCTGTAACTCATCACTACAGAGCGATGAGGCAGGGGATACCCGAGGGAGACAGGGTTTCACCAGACAAAGCTCCGACCCATTACTCATCACCCAGCGGGACCCCCAGCTGTAGTCACAACTGGCACACTCCAGATGTGACATGGACCTTGAGGCGGATCGCTGCACTCACCCTCTGTGCCACTCTGCAGGCCACAGGTCTTTGTACAGCTCTGAACACACTGTAAAGGACTGCGGTCTCCACCCTCAGCACAATGACCCTTTGACATGATCTCTCTTCCGACAATCATCTAAATCTTGCTTTATGGGTCTGTGGAGAGGTATGAACGCTCTCCCTCTTGGCACAGGCCTGGAGATACAGTTCAGGACAATGTACTTTGTTCCGCCTCTTGTCAGTCCTTGAATCACGTCCACGATTTAGTGAAAGTCTGCCAAGATTCACAAACAAACAGAAAACAGGACTAGCAAAGGTCACCCCTGGCCCCATGGCATTGAACAAGACTTTGAGTGCTATAAATTACACCATGAGAAGACATGCTGAAAACTCTGTTACATGACTGTACCTAACACTGCACATTCCCAGTGTTTATTCTTCCCCAGACTCTCTGGCTTGCCCAAAGAATATTTTCAAACAAATAAACACACATTTCATGTCTAAGCGATTCTTAACAACACTGTGAGACATTTGGTTGATAATCAGCATTAAAATGGAGCATGGTACAACTTGTGCTCTATGAGTTCTGAACCTGTCAGTCTGTCAGAACCTGAGCGTTTTAGAGCTCTGGCTATTTCTGAGCTGACCTTTGTTATACTTGTTACTTAATGTCTTTTGAAGTTCAAAGATCTCCAGAAATGTTAACCAAAAGGCTATCTCCAATGACCGTTTGTTAGTTGGGGTATTTGTATAGTATGTGCCTGTGACTGGAGATTTAATTGATTTTGAGCCATTCAAAAGATCTTTAGGATTTTAATATTAAAAATAACCATTTTATTGGCTTACCAATCTCTTTGATTAAATGCAGTAAATACATTTGTGAAATATTTAATTCTTTCTAATCCTTCAAAATGTATGTCAAATCTTTAACAAGCATGTTATGGTCAAACAATTTTGTTTGCTGCGGCTTTTTAAAATTTGAAACTCATTGTGTAGACTGTTTGAACATTTTCAACAAAATTAACAGAAATGTACTGAATTTGTGCCCAAAGGTGATGGGGTCAGTGCCATGTAGCACCCAGTTTAACGTTAGCAAAATATAACAGACTTAAATATCTTCTATAAAATATACCTCTATGATTAGAGTACATAATCTGGCTTTCAGTGTTGTAGATAGATTTTCTTGAAGCGTGTCAAGTCATTTTTGATTCGATTAGGATATCTTTAAAGCTCATAATGAGAATGATAAAGTGCCAATATGAGGTCAAAGTAAGGAACAGTGCGTTCAGAAAACTCAACAGTTTGGGGCAAAACGGACTTTGTTTCATTTTGGATAAGATGTATTGCCAGGGTCATTCTTATTCTGCCTGACCAAACATTTTTTATTTTTATGATTGAAATAATTTTGCAGTTCATGGTAAGTTCATTTTATGACTCCCTACTGAAATTAAATGCAAAGGGAATATTGATGGCTGTCAGAATGCCTCATCTCATGTGGCTGCTAGTTTCAAGCTGGCCCACGTTCAGCGGTCAGAGCTTTTAACTGTGATTGTTCGGTTCCCATATGCTGTCATAGTAAACCACTTATTCCTCCATCCTTCACTTTCCCTGGAACTCGCCGACCCTGGGTTGGATTGGAGAGCATCCCATGGCTAAGATGAGCGTGTTCCGTCTTTATGCGCTGTCCGTGCCAGAAATCCCAGCTCTTGGCTCACGCCAGGGCCCATGGAACAGTTTATCTGCACAGCGCTCAAATATTTACCAAACACGTGACATCATCGGGGGCACAGAAAAGGCCGACCTGGGAGCGACAGGGGAGCAGATAGCCCGAGCATTCCCTGTGGGTCTGATCACGGATATAAAGGCAGGAACACGCTGTGCCATCACTTCTCCAGCCTCTGCAGTCGCTCTCACAGAGACCCATCCGACTCAACACGCTCTCCCATCTTACACGATGCAGACAAAGACCTACAGCAGAGCAGCGGCTGCCTGGGCTTTAGTGGCGCTGGTTCTCATCCAGCAGGTAATAACATATTCACATTTTATCTTACTCACTGCAGCATCTCAAATAATATTACTACAGTTCATTATTTTTTGCTCTTCAGTAGCATTGATGAACTTATTACTATGGTGTGAGAAATGTCTTGTAAGAGGCGAATAAGTCTAAATTTCAGATAGGCGTAATATTTGTTTCTAAGAGTCAGGTTTTTAGAGTTGTAATTAACTGTTTTATTTGTTAGCATACAACTGAATGCATGTTCAGTACATGAACTGTTTGTTCAGATGTAATGATTTTTGACAGCTCTAGTGTATGGGAAAGAAACAGTGGCCCAAGTTGATTGTAAATCAGGATGACTGATATCTGAGTGACAGTAAATCACCCTTGTGCCTTTTGAAAATTTGTGCTGTGATTAGACCATTAGATCAACAATTCCATTTCATTCTTCTCCTAGTTCTTGATGGATTTATGGTTCTGTGTACCTCAGTATGATATCCAGAGATTTGACATTCATTTTACGAGTGTATTTCTTACTCATGCAAATTGTGTGTGTATGTGTTGAACAGGTGTACACCAGCCCAGTTCCTGGTGGGCAGGTGGACAGCACATCAACGCACCTTGAGAACGGAGGGCTACTGAAGCGGGTCGCACGCATGACACCCCTCTGGAGGATCATGGGAAGCAAGCCCTTTGGGGCCTACTGTAAGAACAACTACGAGTGTTCTACAGGAATCTGCAGGTGAGGCAGGATTCATGGACTGTTAAGTTAATTGCATCAATTCTTACAACATATTTGCATTAATTTTATAATGTCCTGTCTTGTATTTTTCCTCTAGAGGTGGCCACTGTTCATTTAGTCAGCCCATCAGATCATAAGCGTGGGAAAGGCCTGCAGTAATTTCTACCTAATCAGAGAGGACCAAACCCCTTTGGACCAACAACAATCATGTGTAACCTAGCGACCAGATATGTTTTCTTTCTTTAAAATGCTTTTCAAGATGTTTATTGACATGAACATATAATCTGGTATGGGTTGGAAAACCATACTAAATAGTTGGGAATACTCATTGCGTTGCTGTGTGGCTAAAGTCTTGTGGAATGACTTATAAGGGAAGACTTAGCATGTTTTTGTCCTGAGAAAGGCTTGTTTAAATGAGCTGCCATGTGTCATACATAAGAATTTCAAACATATGGTCTATACCTAACGCCTAACATAAGCTTTCAATCTCTTCCCACCACTGAGCACCGCAGAGGTTATAATTGTCGTTGGAATCAGGGAGAGACTGAGCTGTCAGAAAAAGAATGTTTCTAGTATAACTTATTACATTCCTTGGTTCTAGTTTGAGCATTTTGTTTCAAAATGCTTTCATTTAGCATTATTATAGTTATGAGATAAGGTGCTATGTCAAATATCAAAGTATTACCCTTGCTGATATTCCTGGTATTCAAAATAATCTGAAATTGTGGATCAAGGGTACCTGCCTGGAAGCAAAGTACAGATCAAAGTCAATGTCATTGAACCACAGATGGACATGGAGAGGGAATGAAAGGGCAAAGGTCTCTGGTGATGTTTAAACATATCTTCTAATCTTTTATATCTGTGCACACATTTTTATAGATATATATTTAAACTGTTTAACTAAATTCATGTTTATCTATCCTGAACTGTATGTTTTAATTAATGGTATATCAAATACTCAGGTGCATGAAGTATAACTTCACATGAATCCTCCACATTTCTGCAGTTCTATTAAGTGCTGAAATGTTTAGTTTCCCTTTTCAGTCTAGAAAACTATTTTTTGACAGATTTACCCATTTACATTGTTACTGCCTTTGTAGATATGTTTAACCCTCCAGGTTATTGTGTGCAACAGCTCATATTTGAGAAGAGAAATGCCTTGTATGTTGATTTCAGGCTGTTGGCAAGTCCAGACATTATGGATGGGAGATGTTCTTGAAAGTGTAATACTTTATTGCTTGATTTACCATGATGTGAAAATACACTAAGCCGCCAAGCCTTACAGATGCATTTGCACAAATGCACTCTGTTATCATCTTCGACATTCCAAGGTAGACATTTCAACAAGACTGTACTGTAAAAATGGAATTTGGGGAAATTAAAACTCATTGTACTGTGACTTTTCCCATGCACATTCCACATACCTTGTTTAAATGTTGCACAAAATTATGTAAACATATGTTTGACATTTTCAAAAATAAAATATTTATTTTCTTGAACCAATCTGCATTTTTGACTGTCTGTAGTTTGCTTCATGTTGCCTTAATCTCTCAAAACAAGTTCTGAATGAATGCTTTGAGCTTTCTCTGAAATTATTGCATGAAAGAATGCATGCCTTTTTAAATTAAAAAAGTCAGTATGATACTTTGAAACACATTTTGTTGTAATAAATATACAACACAACAGACGTCTTGGTTTGAGGGACCCTAAGAGCTGCAGATCCAGAATTCAGACAGTAGTGTGAATAATTGACCTTTTCAACATTGCATGTTTAACACAAAGGTGACTCAGGCAACCCTTTGTCCAGCACCAGTCAGCCCCGTGAGTCATGTAGCACAGTGTGTTTAAATAGACATGTGGATCTAGGGCACTGACATATGCTGTTGTTTGTATTTTCATATTTTATCTTTTAGTCCCTCTGCTTCCCATCATTGGCTAAACAAACTTGTCAATCAGTAGGACACAAAGATAGCTGTGCTTGTACATAGACCATAAACCCTTGCTTTCTGAAAAGCACATCCAACTGAAAGACGATGTATGTCCATAGTACAAGCAGGAACCTTTGTCTTTGCTAGAGTTTTAATCTCGTGTAAAGCCATTTTAACATCAAATCCTACCAAGAATTGCAATGTGATGCTTTTGAAAGACAAAAATTGTATATTTTATCATAAAACACAAAGACCACAGACTATAAATTAAATAATTAGCACACCGACTAAAAGAAAGTTGTGAAACAAGTGTAAAGTGAAGGCTGTTCTCAATAGTTTATCCAAGCAAAAGAGCAGAGATGGTTTAAGCCCCCTAAAGGCATGCTTTGTGTTAAAATGGGTTCCCCTGAAATCCAAAGCTTGGCCTGCCTGATCAGAAACTGGAATTCAGTTCTGGAGAGAATTCCAGGTATTGCCTCCAATTAACATGGAGAATTCTCTCTGTTTTTAAGCAACCTGTGTCCGATCGCTAATGAAGATTAGTGTATGTGAAGATTTTACTCTGTAAGTGTAAATGATGTCTGGGAAACTACTTATGCAACATATTGTGGAGCTTACTGGTGTGTCTGCAGAAAATGTGTACCTCCCTTGAGTGAGTAAGATCAGACATACTGTGTCAAAAATGGGTTTGATGTTTGAAGAGTTAAATATTGTGACAACTAGCCTGTTTAAAGTGTGTTTTCTTGTTGGAGCAGATGTTCTGTCCAAGGCTGGACACAGGCCCATGGATGAGAGATCCAGGAGAAGAATCACAGAGGGAAAGTGAATGTTCTCTCTCTGTACGGCCTGAGGAGCTGAGGGACTGGGGCTGTTTGGTGCACAGCCATGCTGTCCAGGCTGTGAATATATGGGTCAGCTCCTGGCTGTCAGCAAGCTCCCTGGCCGCATGGACAAGAAAGGGAGGATAGTTCATGGAGCCGGCCAGGCGCCCACCTGCACTAGGACCTTTCACCAAACAACCCTACACCCTCACACTTTAACATTCAGCACCTCTCTTCAGCTGGATCACTCCTTAATCTTAGACTGACTGATTCTCCATTTTAGCTGGGAGTGCAGTTCTGTCCTGCTAAACTGCATGCAAGCTTTTTGAATTTGCACCCAGAGGGACAAAATATCAAATTGCAGATCAGGTGTGTCAGCAATGTCTGAGCTCTTGTTGGAAGTCGACAAGTCTTGCTACCAAAAATGCAAATGATATTACTGTGGCTAAACAAACGTTTGTGATAAATGTCTTACATCTTTGCCCTTAAAGAGCAATACGCTGCAGAATGATCATGAGAAGGCACTATAGAATGTTTATATTGCTGAAAGAATTAAATGCCAAAAGTGATTTTATCATTTCCACCATGCTCCTCTAACCTTGTCTTGGCTTTCATCACCAGATACTGAACCACTTCTTTTTCCCCTTTTGAAGCTAACACCAGGGAATGTGCTTGAACAAAATGGGTCCCTTTGCTAAGGGACATTTTTTTTTCAATTTCAGTGCACTTGGTGAACTCTGTCCTTAAAAATCAAACCTCTTCTATTTGAAGCAACGTGGTTGTGTGAGAGTGTTACAAAGTGCACTTTGGAAACAAAACTGCTCAGGGGCATATAAGGTTTTGTCTATAATCATGACAGATGCGTTTGCTACGTCTGCTCTATGAGAGAAAATGCAAAAAAAGAACAAAGAAAGTAGTTTCATGTACAATCTCAACTTCACTCAAAAAAAGGGACAGTAAAATACTGTCCCTTTTCTTTCCAGAATGGCAAATGCAAATAGCAAGCTGTTGTTCTTGCATATCTGAAGACATTTGTTTTGGAATTTTTAAATAATCTTGTTTTTGTAATTTTGAAATAACCTTGACGGTATTTACATTTACATGAACCAGTAATTTGTAACAAAACAATCTTCCTTTTTCAACGGTTGAAAACTGATAAAGATGACTTGCTGTTGCTATTTTGCAAATGTATTTCTGCTGTGAATTGAATTTTTTCTAGTCACAAGTTTACCAGCTGAAAGTTACTGTATATTGTTCAGAGAAAGACATCTACGGAAGATTGAGTATTCATTGAGATTCTCCACTTTTAGCAGTTTTACTTTTAATCCTAAACATCCAGGTCACAATTCACCCACACACAACCCTGACTGAGCAAAAGATGATCACATGAGAGATTAAGAATGGCCAAGAGAATTCACTCTGCTCTGAGCTCATGAAAAACGAAAACAACGAATAACAGAATTTGACTTGTTCATAGCTTAGAAATATGTTCACATGAGAGGCTGTGGTCAAATTATTCATAAATCCCCTTAAGTCGAACCTGAGAACCTCCAATGACCCAGAACAGGCAGTTTCTGAGAACTAATTACTCCAATTTACATGGCTGATGGAAATGACACTTCCTTTTCTCAATTCTGTCTGTTTCTGGGTTGACAGATTAAAATCACCACTTCAGAACAGCAGGTTGCAGTGAAGGGTTGCCTTGCTCTAATACTTTTACTATAAGCTAAGTTAAATTAAATGTCAAACTTTGCTTTGCCCATGTTAGACAACGTGCAAACAATGGGGTGCTACAGTAACAGAAGGGAAGGTAAAATGTTGTATGCCATGTTTTCCTCCTTACCCATTTTTCCTATCCTATCAATGAAACAGGTACACTGAAATTTTAATACTTATCCCAACGGCTCTAAGGCGCAATGGATAGGACTTCTAGACAACGATAAAGTGATGTCAAAGGTTGTGGATTCAAGTCCCACGAGAGTTACGTCGTTTGCTCCCGTGGTTACCAAACTGGCCCAATCTGCAATCATTTCCATGAGACGAAAGATGTTTTCTCATTCTATGGAAGTCATCATCGAATAAAACTAATATAACCATCTTCCAAGTACTGTTGCCAGCACTATCGAGAAATATCTTAAAATCAAACATGCTCTGTCTCTGTGGTTCAGTTGGTTAGTGCATTTAGCGATCAGTTGAAAGTACGGGTTTTATACTCAGCTATTTTCTTATTAAGATGAGTTACTAAATGCAAGTAAGGACAGGCAGAGGTCCCAGTACTTGTCCTTCGGGGACTGACTCTCCTTCTCTGCAACTCGCTCACGCATGCTCCCCACTGTAACTTCTGTATAACAAGCTGCAGCCAAAGTTTGTTAGGTTTAGCCCACGTGTGGATGCAGGTATTTTACAGTTCCCCTCTCCACCACGGATCTGTGACTTTAAGACCTGTGAATCTACGCAGAAACCACACAGCAAAGCCCAAATAGACAAAACGACTCATGACCCTGGTATTATACAGCTTGATTATCGCATATGGATTAATTTTTATTTTTCACTGGAGGTATATGCTGGCAGAGAAACCTAATCGGTTCTGCTTTTTACAGTAATGCCGCCATCTAGTGGGGGAACGTGCGTTGCATCAGCAGATGTATGTTTAGAAACTTTAGTATGGAGACATTTGAAGCATGTCCAACTGTTAATAGGGAAACCATAGAGCTGTCACCAAAAATGAGGTCATGCTACACCATCAAGCAATTTGTTGAGGCCACGTTTCACAATATTTACGTAATCAAAATTTTTCATAGAAATAATCATTTTATATGTTAGTATGACATGCTATTCCATTAATTCTGATTCAAAACAGCTACCTTGCAGTATGAGGGCTAACCACGTTTATACTGGTATGAAATACCATCGAATTTAAGTTCAATGACTTAAAACATAGAACAATTATTCACCACTTTTCAAGTTCTTATTCTGTTAAGCTATCTTATTATAGAGCATGTACCAAAGATAAGAGTTACTATTTTCATCTAAATAACATTACTATTAAGCTTTTCCTAGAACAACTTGGAATTTCTGTCATCAGAGATGGTTTACGATACGAACCCATTACACGTGTTTATATGACCTCACAGCAGAATGGAGCTCCTTGTGTCCTAAAAGTCAGTAAAAACGAAATGAAGCTGTTAATTTTTGTTTTAAATGCACTTCCTTCTAACATCATGTACTGTATTAACATTGTATAACATATAGGATGGGTTATTTTCTATGTTTTAGAAATAATTTTAGTTTTATTGTAAGTACATACATAGTTTAATATGTTTTACTTTTCCAGGATCTTTGAGTTGTCAATTCTTGTTGGAGGTTGCAGCCCGCAGCCCGAGAGAAGTGCCGAGGGGGAAGGAAACGAATAGACTGACGAAGAGTGTAGTTAACATTGAAAAAGGTAATTGTACGATAACTTATACAAATGTAGGCGAATTGATTGTCCGTTTAAAGTTACAACAATATGCAGGTATGGTTGGAAACAGTGGAGTTTGTTGAGTGCTCAAATAATACTAGCGAGTTTGGTTTGGCCGTATACATTGCAGGCTAACAATTTGATGTTTCAAGGTTTTCTATGAAATTTACTTTTATTTCCAAATACAATTAAAAATGTATGCAAACTGGCATTTTGAGAAATCGCTTGAACTGACTCATACGCAGTGCTTTAATAGTACAGTAATGTTGACATTTACTTCCCGTTTATGTGCAGTTGTGTGTTTTCATGTCTTGCAACATTTTAGCACACCGTTGCTTGTGAAAAACAATGTCAACGGATTCCGAGATCTGAACTCGGGCTAAGAGAGGAAGAACATCATGAGGAGTCGCAGTAACTCCGGGGTCAAACTTGACAACTATGCCCGGATGGTGCATCAAACTATCCTGAGTCACCAAGTAAGTGATGTCCACTGAATATTGGGCTTGAAATTTTGTGAATTAATTTTAAATGGGTGTTCACAACAAAGACATCGGAACTTTGCAGGACAGTTTTGATTGTTCCCCGGCGCATCGACACTGTTGCACCAGAAAATGTATTCCATTGAGTTTGTGTGTACAGTTTTCCGACGTTCGTTAACACCAAGTAGTTTGCACTAATAAATATTGTACAGCACATTGCACGTCCTTCAGCTTTGTGCATCCTCATAAAATACACGCGACGTATTTGGGTGGTGCAACTTACTGAATAGAACTAAGTGGCGAAAATATAAAAAAATAAGCACCTGAAACCACTGAATTTCAGATGTTCACTTGAAGAGTGCCTTTGAACTCCTAAATAGGGAGATTTTTAATTGACAACAAATGGTGCCAGGTTTCATCTTTGCTGTGGGAGGTGTTGTGTTGCTCGGGGGCCCGGTTTGTTTTACTTTTAGCTGTTCATCTCCCCTGAGGTGCTAATGCCAGTTAACCAAAGTATTTCACTCATGTTGGTTATCCATTAGCTGTTCTCCTGGGTGAAAGTCACACATACATATTTTCTAACGCGGTTCATGTGCTGTTAAAGTGTAATGTGTATTTCTATGTATTTACATTTACATGATCTTATAAGCAATGATACTAAGCAATAATATTACTTTGAACAATTGTTATTTTGTTATTAGGTAATCCCTAATCATCAGGATTTAAAAGTTGAGCAGTTCTTTGCAGAAGTTTACCTGTTTGTGACACATTCAGCTGTAACTGGAGATCTGTGATCTTTAATTATGCTGTAAACAACTCCGGGTCTTTCTGATTAAAAACATGTTAAGATACATTCTGTCATTGTCATAAATTTGTCTGGAAGTTACAGGAGCAGGCTATAGAGCAGGCTAGAATGTCAGAAATCAGAAGAATGAATAACTGTAAATACTTAAAAGCTCTGCAATATCAGATCCTATCAGAAGACACTGCAAAAGCACAGAAGACCAATGCAGGCATCTCTCCCATTTTTTCCACACTCAAGTTGGATAGTAAATTATCAGTTCAAGTAATATTAGGACAGAGATAATAGAGAAGAGTGAGTGAAGTGCAAAAGCGACTTGATTAGTGAAAACATTTCCGCCCAGAAACCGTAGTTTGAAAATCCTTTCAAACAGTTTAGACCAGACTTTGCACTTCCTTACTGCGTCTCTCAGCTGTTTTTGTCTGTAATACCTAGGATCCGGTGACCGGACTCCTGCCGGCAAGCGGGGATCAACCGGATGCTTGGGTACGAGACAACGTCTACAGCATCCTGGCTGTGTGGGCCCTGAGTCTGGCCTACCGCAAGAACGCAGACCGAGATGAAGACAAGGCCAAAGCCTATGAGCTGGAACAGGTACAGGGGGGCATGAGGGTCAGGTAGTCAGCAGGCTACCCACTGCATTGTGTGCCGGTCTCAGCAGTGTTGTTGAAATGTTACCTGGGGGTCTTGGCTTTCATCAGGACTGACAATGAAAGGAAAAAGATCGGTCATTACAGCTGTAGTGTGCGGTGGTGAATGAAATGACTTACATAGGTGTGTATCTGTGTCTTTTTTGTGTTGAGAATGTCATCCAACTGCAGGGTGTATGTTTGAGTGCTGACTGTAAAGTAAGGCTCTGTCAGACAGCTGAGGCCTCAGCAGTCTCATGTTACAGGTGTTGATATGGATGGAAAGGTCAGGGTTGAATCTGACTCTCCCCTCTTCCTCTCAATCTCTCTCTCTCTCTCTCTCTTTCTCACTTTCTCTCTATCTCTCTCTCTCTTTTTCACTTTCTCTCTACCTCTCTCTCTCTCCTCTACAGAGTGTGGTTAAGCTTATGCGAGGAATCCTGCAGGCTATAATGAGACAGGTATGTTGTGATTACTGCTGGAAATGGACGTGGGCAAACTTGTGCAAAGAAGAGAAGCATTTATTGGGGCAAACAATTGAGGCGACCTAGAAATGTCTCTGGTGGACAGGACAATGGCACACTGCTTTCAGCAAGAATACACTGCCCGGCCCATCGCCAGGCTCCGCTGATTGATGAACAGCCAGAACAAGTGAACTCTCTGTTCAGCCCACTGTAGTTAGAGAAACCACACTTGGCCTCAGATTGTTTGAGTTCATTTTGTAAAGGAATGACACTGTGTAGAGCATTACTTTCAAGTGAACTGTCATTTGGGCTCGAATACAAAACCTTCTGAAATTAGTAAATTATCTTTGTGATTTGCTAAAGGAAATTTTAAGCCAAGTAGTCAATTATGTCCATGAAAACATTTCTGTTGACAAAATTATTTGGTTTATGAGCAGGAAAATCTTATATTGTTGCAAAATTAGATGGACAGGTGTGCCTATACTGTCTTTTTTGTGTCTGTCTTTCACTCTGCTTCACCATAAATCGAATGAAGGCAAGGCTTTCTTAATCACTTGCTTTCGTGGTCTTTCTCCTAGTTGGATAAAGTGGAGAAGTTCAAGTATAGCAAGGGTGCTATGGATTGCCTCCATGCCAAGTACAATACACATACCTGTGCCACTGTGGTGGGTGACCAGGACTGGGGGCACCTGCAGGTGGATGCTACCTCACTTTACCTGCTCTTCCTAGCACAGATGACTGCCTCAGGTACATGAGTCCTTGTGGCACAGCAATGCCATTAAGAGTTGAAACAGACTTATTTACTTGCCCAGTTGTCATGTAAATAAAATTGACTTTGGTGTCTTCTGTCTTTGTGGACCATTTTAGTTAAACAAAAAGAGGAAGTAAATCAGATGTGATGCAACTTGGTCCTTTTTCTTGCATCCCTATTAGGGCTGCATATTGTATACACCCAGGATGAAGTGGATGTAGTTCAGAATCTGATGTTCTACATTGAGACTGCATACAAAATTGCTGTAAGTTTCCATTGGTATTCAGTTTGCATATCACTTTTGTTTTGATACTTCCAGTTACTCACACATGTGGTAAAATGAGCTTGTGGTGTAAAATGCACATGCATGCAATTTTTCCTGTTGATCAAGTTTGGTCCCATGTATGCTGGTCCTTCAGGATTACGGCATGTGGGAACGAGGAGACAAGACAAACCAGGGTATTCCAGAGATCAATGCCAGCTCTATTGGTATGGCCAAGGTAAGCATTTGTGCAATTATATTATTATCCTTTGATTGATAAATGTAATCAAATTGTTATTATTGTTATTATTATTATTATAATTAGTCGTAGTAGTATGTAACAAACACTTACATCATTATATTTTGATTTGAATAGTTCAACAGTTTTTTTTTTTTTAAAATTTAAATAATACATTTAATTGTGAACTGAATACCAGTATGGAAAAATAAGATCAAAATCTGTTTAGCCAAAAAATAGCCTTTTACAGAGATGTTAGAGAGAGCATGACATTTCAAAGGAAAATTCTGAGAAGGCCAATCCTTTCGGCACCAGTATTTCATTTTCGGAAGTGAGAAGGAAATGATTGGTCGTATGACAGCACACCATACTTCCTGCTGACCTCTATCAGATGGCATGGTAACTAGAGAGCCTAATAAAGTCTCATAGCACCTGACATTTTTCCAGAGCTGTCTTTCCCCTCCACCACACGGCAGTGAGGCAGGGCCACGTTGGTGACTCTGGTCATTATGCTTGCTGTGGCTCGTCCAGGAGCAGCTGGGAATGCCACTATGATTGATGGGAGACTCCACGTGCTCCTCTCATGAAGACCTGTCCTGTCACAGCCCCTGCTATGCTGACCTCAAACAAACCTTCACAAGCTTGTAGTGTTTGTTGGATAGGGTTGTGGTCCTTGCCTAAGGGTCTTTTAAGAAGAGACCTCAGTTTCCAGGACCTTCAGAAAAACAGAGCAAACTAAGACAACGAGATGTAAGACATATGTAATGGTTTCATATTCCTTGGCTGTTAAACAACCATGCAGAGCAATCAGTTGGACCAAAAGACTTTTTCAGTTTTCGCAACTGATGCACCTGCAACTCAGGCACTGACTGTGAGTCCTCTTTGGAGCTCTGGCTGCCCATTGTGGCTTCGGAAATCCCCAAAGTGCTTATTGTTGGACTGTTTTGTAGCTGACACGTACTGCTCGTTGGCATTTGACTTGATATGACTCACCTGTGTAACCACCAGTGTAATTCTGATCTATACACACACACATACACTATCAGCATTTCTGGTGCTATATATGTATTTCCATATATAAACAGATATACAGCTATAAATGGTGGTGGTATCAGTTACTACAGATGTCCCAATATATTTGAATGAATCACACTGCCAAATGTTCAGAAATGTGGGTATAATTAATTAATATCTGATTTTATATCTTTTTGATGAGTTGCATATAGGGAGAACAGTGCTGTGTATTGGTAAGGGACCTGTGCTTGCAATTCCAAGTTTGTGGGCTCAGTTCCCACATAGGGCACTACAGTTTTACCCTTGAGCAAGGTATTTAGCCTAACTAGCCTCATGTAAAATCCAGCTGTGTAAATTGATACTATGTAGAAATGTAAAAGATGTGTAAATCACTCTATAAGAGATAATCTGCTAAATGTAGCACACTGTTTAAAATTAGTAAGTGCAAGCAGAGCTACTGTAAATATTAGTATTATACTAAGCAAAGAAAGTATCCCTAGTTGGTTTTGTAATGTAACCCTTTTGTTTTGTGTGATAATAGGCAGCCTTGGAAGCCTTGGATGAACTGAATCTGTTTGGTGCCAAAGGAGGCCCAGGTTCAGTGGTCCATGCTTTAGCCGATGATATCCAGCACTGTCAGGTGAAAAGCAGCTGCTTAATAAATCTTCACCGAATGAAAGCGAAGCTCCCATTACATATCTGAATAATTAATTTAGGTCTCACTTTTACGAACTTGAACTGTCCCATATATAATTTCATAAACTGAAGCTTCAGAACAGCCAAGCGTTCTATATGCTAAATACTCTGATAAGCCTGAAGTGCATATTTATAGCCTGTTTCTATTATAGCCTCAGGCCGAACCGCTTGTTGCTAGTTGTATACCAGCTGCCTCTCTCTGTTTCCCACAACAGTCCATCCTGAATTCTATGTTGCCAAGGGCTTCAACCTCCAAGGAGGTGGATGCTGGGGTCCTCTCCATCATTTCCTACCCGGCCTTTGCAGTAGAAGACATTAATTTAGTCAACATAACAAAGGAGGAGATCATTTCCAAACTTCAGGTGATATGACGTCCCCTGACACACCAACGAAGCTGGTATTGTTAGCACAATTCACATTTTCTAATCCAGCAATTCACTCTGCTGTATGCGGTGTGGATACAGTCAGAATTTTGTGTCAAGTTCAGTGACGAGGTTGTCAATATGTTTGTCATAGTTGGACACATTTCTACGCAATCCCCTTTTCACAACCACATACATTTGTTGGTACCAATCATTTCTTTTGTCCCAATAATAACAGGGTCGGTATGGATGCTGTCGTTTCCTCAGAGATGGGCACAAGACCCCTAAAGAGGTGAGGATATCAAGGAACTGGTGAACCATGTTTGTAGCTGTTGTGATTTTAGGATCTCTGTGATACTGTCAGATTTTGAGGCCTGTAACTCTCTTCAGGACCCCAACAGGCTGTACTATGAGTCAGCTGAACTCAAGCTGTTTGAGAACATTGAGTGCGAGTGGCCTCTGTTCTGGACCTACCTCATACTGGATGGGATCTTCATCAATAGCCCAGAACAAGTAAGAGGACAGCAGAGGCTTTTTTCTATTCTGTCAGGACATGGTTAACAGCGCTATGGCTGTTGGACATATGATTTTACTGCAAAGTGTTTGCTTAATTCACAGGAAAGCATTGTATTGACAGAAATGTCATTTGCAAAGCACATCCTGGAAACTGGGTGGGGTGTTTTGAACTTTTCAGGCTTATAGTTATGAATGCTACATGTGAAACTTTTCCTGAAGCAGTAAAATATGCCTTCCTCAAAGACAGCAGTGTTCCAACAGGGACATACCGCACTTCGTTGCTGCAGTAGCAGCTGCATGGTCAGTTTGTTTCTCTGTTTCCTCCAGGTGCAGGAGTACAGAGAGGCTCTGGATGGGATTCTCATCAAGCAGAAAGATGGGATACGTCTCCTACCGGAGCTCTACAGCGTTCCGCCAAGCCGGGTAAGGATCTCATCCTCGTGGGACCTCCTTGGGTCCACATTACATCCATGTGTCACACCAAGCAGCTTTGGTCACTCTTGGGCCTGTGTGAATGGAGTGTGCCAGTTGAGTAGTGCTGATCTTGGATCAGTTTTCCTCTGTCCATACCCAATCTTAATCATTGTTAGGTAAATGCCAACATGTACCCAATATACAACCCTAGCACTCCTGCTCTGAGATGTTTTATGACCGTAGGCCCTATTCTGGAATGGTCACAGTTCCATAAATTTCCATGATGACTTGTGAACAACCTGCCGATTAATAGTTGGGGCTGACATGAAAATTTCCATCTAAATTTCTGTCCCCTGTCAAGTGGTAAAATCCTGTGGTAAAAATAAATGGAGAAACAGCTGCAGATCTACAAGTCGGGAAGAGGCCATTGCTTGCTGATGTACTGTGTGAACTTCTATGGGACAATGGCCCATGTTCATAGACTTTTAGATGGAAGAGCACAAGCTCAAAGAGATATGTCACATTTCAGTGGTGTTTTGTGTATACTGTAGGTTTTTTTCATCTCCAACTGTCCGTTTTTTTGGACACAGGTGGAAGAGGAATATGTCAATCCCCATACGGTGGAGAGAATTCCAATGGGGAAGTGTCCTCTCAAGTGGGGACAGTCACTGTACATTTTGGGTAACCTGCTTGCTGAGGTAATCCTCTCTCTTACTTTGTAAAGAATCATCTTTTATTTGCACTTTATTTTGTACCTAGTTTTTGCAAGTGTTGCTCTTGTCTTGATTGGACTGAAAGCTCTTGGATATATTTCAGGGCTTTCTGGCCCCTGGGGAGATTGACCCTCTCAATCGACGGTTTTCCACCATCCCAAAGCTTGATGTTGTGGTTCAGGGTGAGTTCTCTGAGTGTGCTGGCTACAATAATGTCAACCACCTAATAGTGGGAATACCATATCTGGCTCCTGATATAAACAAAGCTGACTTTGTTTAATACTTCTGCTCATTTTCAGTGTCTATCCTGGCAGAGACAGAAGAGATTAAAGAACTCCTACAGAAGCATGGGATTGATGTAGAGACTGTGGCAGACATTAATCCTATTCACGTACAGCCATCAAGGGTCTTGAGCCACATCTACGCAAGACTTGGTAAAGACTATCAGCCTATCAAGCAGTTATATATTTGTGATTAACTCAAACCCCATGTTGTCTTGGATGTGCATTACTCACTTAATCCTCTTTAGAACGTAAGACCACAATGAGCCCTCCTTGTTTTTCCTACAGTTTGTACAAGCTGTGTGTCACTCTAGGATAGGTTTGTCTTTGCCAGCCTGTCAGTCAACATCCTGCACCAGGTGGTTTTTAGCTTGCCAGGTTTGGTTTGCCTGATGCTGTCCATCCCAGTACGGTTTTTGGTATGTGACCCTGTTCCATTTTCAGTTCATCACTAAGCCACCAGATTGTGCAGTGTTTGAAAGCCTGTGTGACACACTGGCTTCCTGTCCTTTTGTACAGCTCTCTCTTGAATATTTTGTTTATTTGGAAAATGCAGCAGATTCTTCTGATGCCTCCATTATGGAAAAACTGTCTCATGCTGGTCTTGATGTCATGCCAGCATTGTTAACGATACAAAAGAGCAGATTTGACATTACTGTTGTTGTTTGGAGAATGTGGACCTCCAGGTGGCACAAAGTTGGGCAGATGCACCCCAAGCTTTTCCCAGCCTAACCTTTATGTCTTTTTTAAGGGCATTATTGTATAGCTTTCCTACAGTGTTTTATGTGATCAGTGCACGTAAAGTGCTTCAATAGATTGGTTGATTCATTTTCATTTAACCAGCTCCAGGTTACATCATGCCAAGAGACTTGATTTCAGTGGTTTCTGCACAAAATTAAATTGTACTGGTCTTGCAGGCCGCAATTCCAGGCTAGGACTGACTGGAAGACCTTACCGTCAGATCGGCGTTCTGGGAACCTCCAAGTTCTACATCATCCGCAACACAATCTTCTCCTTTACACCTCAGGTGATGACTGTGGATGGATATGGGATTTTATAACCATACCCCTATCCAAAATCAGATGAACTCCTAGGCTTTATGCAACAGGCTCTAATGAAGTTGGCTTAGATGATGTGGTCATGCGGTGGCTGATGTTTTTATTTCAAGAAAAAAATTCAAAAAAAAAAAAAAAAAATTGTCCAAAAAAAAAAAACCCATCTGTCCAATAAATCCATGATACCTAACTTTAAGAAGTTTTGGATTGCAAATGTTATCCCAGTAACATAACTCCTTTAAAATTAAAGGGGCACCTGTAATTAATATCTTAATGTCATTACTTTGTTGAAATGTATCACTGTTTTCAAAGTTTGTTATGACCTAGGCCTTGGTCCTGACTCAGAGGGTCAGAGGTCTGTTTTTCCACTTAAGGCAAGGGCAGCCCATGGAAAATGGAAATGTTCCAGAGACCGTGTGTAAAATGATCCAGCAATAAATGGGTTGTGACCCAGCATCTGTCTGTTCACTGGAATTTCTAACTCTTTGTTTCTCTTGCTCTCTAGTTCATTGATCACCAGCAGTTTTATCTGGCTCTGGATAACAGGATGATTGTAGAGATGTTGCGTACTGATCTCTCCTACCTCTCCTCCCGATGGAGAATGACTGGCCGTCCCACTGTAACCTTCCCCATCTCACAGACCATGCTGAGTGAGTCACTTCTGTGCAGGACATTTCTACATTTTTCCCAGGACAACTTATGAAGCTTATTGTAATTGTATTCATTTGCCATATTTTAACACTACAGGGCACTAGAGAAGTCATGGAAGAATTATTCATCTGTACAGGAGAAACTCATAAATGTGCCAGCTAATATCCTTTACTTAAATTACAAACAAAACCATCCTCACTCCCATAATATCATATGTTGCTTAGTTACCAGTTTTTTCCCTTCATTCTTCGTAATTTTTTGCTGAAACCTAAGAGCCTTGTTGTGCCGCTCGAGCAGTTTTCAGATTGAATCCAGTTTGCCTCACACACAGGCCTTTGTTTTAATAAAAACAATGTTTCCTTTCAGTGTGGTAAACCAGTTAATGTGGTCCATGGATTATTAGGGACATACTTAATATTTTCTACAACAATCATATTGCATCAGGTGTTTATATTTTTCTAAGGTCCTTTCAAGGAAATCATACAAAATTTAAAATTTAATATGATAAATTAAGTCTTTTTTCATAGGACTCAGTGCAGGATTTTGCAAATGTCAGCAAACTCAATAGTGAGAGCACCCGTTTATTTGCTGTCAGTCCACAGCTAAATATTGTTTTCAGTAGTAAAACCGTAACTACTGCCAGTTTGGTGTATTGTAAATTGCTGAAAACCTGTCTTCACCCATGGGTTTCAGCTGAAGACCACTCGGACCTCGATCCTGCTGTACTGGCTACTCTGAAAAAATTACAAGATGGCTACTTTGGAGGGGCTAGGTAAGGGCTTCAATGAAATGACATGCCCAGGAATTCTGAATAGTAATGTTAGTGTACAATAACATGTTACATCATGTTCTAGAAAATCTTCTTCCTTGAATCAAGCATTAAATAATTTTGCACTGAGAAGTTTATTTGTGGAACTCAACACTGTTCTGGCCCACACTGGCAAAACATTTCCCAAAACTCATGTAGACAATGCAGCCCAGCTGTTTAATTTATGACAAGCAGACACCATGCACGTAGATGTTGCAAATTCACTCTGAAGTTGTTCATAGCTGAAGGCAAATGTCTGAAAATCCATCAATGAAGTGCTGATTTCTTTTGCCGGACCTGTGCAGGATCCAAACAGGGAAGCTGTCAGAGTTTCTGACGACTTCCTGCTTTGCTCACCTGAGTTTCATGGATGGTGGTAAGCAGCAGCAGACCCTCAATGTCAGTGACGATGAGGATGGTGACACCTGCTTTGATGGAGCTGTGCATGACTTACAGTTTGATGGTAAGGAAAGGACACCAGGAGGTGGCTCCACCATCTGTGCCAAACATAGTGTGATAGGCACATATTATATGAAGTCATGTTGTGTATGAATGTGCTTCATAGACAGTGGACACATTGCTGATGAAACCACAGCCAGAAATGCGAAATGGAACTGTTTTGAATTGTTCAAATCAATGCCCATCTGCAGAGTTCTCAAAAATGTATTTATTTGTGTGAACCATTTTCCACTTTTTACTCCCTAATTTATAACCAGTGTTTATGTCTCAGGAATAGCCACAGTCATCTTCTGCTCTTTTGCTGGAAATACTGCAGTTGAAGTGCAGTGAGTTGGCCTTTGAATATACAGTTGGCCTTTGAATATACAGTTTTATTTGCTACTCAGGATGATTTTCAGTTATTAGTTGTTTCGAGTCTCTCGTTTATAGTACCAGTCAAAACATTGTGTTGTTAAACTTTTCTCAGTGGTATAAGCATTCGTGCATAGCTGTGTTTGGAAGATTTGAATATGATTCTGATAATTTTTTGAATTTATCTTAATCCTTAAGATGGGATATCTCACAGCTCCATCTATCTTCCATCTCATCTCTCCATTAAAACATTTACCCGATAGTTAGCTAACTGTGGTGCCTCTGTCCTAATGCCCTTACCATCACTGCCTGAAGATGCGGATCTGAGGTCTGTGCATGTTTTCATTAGGAGACCTGTGGCTGCTTCTGTCTCTGCTTCTTACGGTTGCATGATAGAGCTCACTAATAGTGATTGCTCTGGGTAGACAGTCACTTGTCACAAACTGTGTGTGAGTGCATGTTTAAACTACAGGTATACCCTGTTTAACATGGGGGATGCATATAGACAAAATAGAGCATTAAACAAAAAGGCTCTAACATGGCACTAATATAAATGAGTTCCTAATTAAATAATTCCTTATCTAACACTGTATATACAATGTCTGTATTCATTAGAATAACAATTGAAGAAGCATATAAAGGAATGAAATGTAATGACTTTCTTTTCATTTTTACACATTTAATGAACATAAACGTACATAGCAACCTAAGAATACAGCATAAGCCATGTCAGTGTTAAATGCCATTTCATTCCATTTTTGCAGCAGGACCAGCATATACCCTGTGCCATTTTATCCATCATAGCGTAGATATGAGAAGAGAAGGGAGAAAATCCCTGCCTGTTTTGAATGAATTTCAAAAGCACAGGATGTGATGAATGGTCAAAGCTGGACTTGTCATCCATTGCTAAATAAAAAAAAAAAAAGAAAATCAAGTATTAAGTTGACTGAGTAGTAACTAGATTTGGTTAGCTAGATATGGTGTGCTTGTTCCTAGAGTCCCAAAGTTGTTTTCATGGCATAGTGAATTACAAAGATCAATCTCATATGATTGAAGTGTTAAAGGAGGTATACCTGTAAACCAGTCTAAGACTGTTAAGAGCTGTGGTACAGTATTGGGTGAGTAGTAATGCCTTGTACTGCCTTTGAACCACAATATGAACTTGCATGTGGTTTTACATAGGGGTTATTTTGGCATCAATCATAGATTGATCAAAGCAGATGTTTAATAAAGATTGTTTTTACCGGATGATGGTATTTGTGTTTTTACCAGATATCAAATGCAGCTTGCATGGCCATAGAAAAAGTTGACTTCAATATTGAATGATGTGTTTGAAATTAAGAAAGTGCCTCTATGCCTCATTCATTCTGTTAGTTTAGCACAGTGCTCTTAAGAACATTGAGATTATGTGTGTGGTTTGGAATGATGTCACCTCGTTAAATGTAACAGGAGCCAGCCCAGTTGGCTAGGCCTATCATTTGACATCTTACGTCAGGGTGCCAATACTGAAGGGCTCTGTGCCCTGATGTTCTTGGCTGTCTGTCCACTCAGAGGCCGATGACCTGACACAGTACCTCGACCAGCTGCTGGCGATGACCACACCCAAGCCCAGTGCGAAACCCAGCCAACCAAAGGCTGGCCTCAGCCGCTTCAAGGCTGCCGCCACCAAGACCCGTGAAATGGTATCCCTCATGGCCAAGGCCAAGGACCTGAAAATCGACAGTGAGCAGCCATCTTTTTCAATGTTCTCCTTTTAAAACTATATGTACCTGTCCGTCAGGCCTAAAATGTTCTTCCCTTTTCCTCAGACGCGCACATGTTCCTGCCCAACAAACTGTTCCGGCCCCCCCAACCGTCTCTCAATTTGATGGACACCTCTGAGTCCCATGAGAACAGGGTATGCAGCTGCACTGTATGTAGTTCTGTAATGGAGTCATTGCAGCCAAGTGACTTAACTCATCAAACGTTCTTTCTTAATCCTTGCTTGTTGAATATTGTATATCCCAGCAGTCATTGACACATAAACCTCTCATTGTGTATTGATCGTGTGTGTGCTGTCGAGTTCTGAATGGTTTCTGCTCACATGGAGCCTGTCATTTTCACCAGGGCCCTCAGGTGGTGGTGACGTCTGAGAGCAACCTGCCGAGAGACGCCAGTGGAAACATCAACTACAATGCCCTGACTCAGCTGCTGAAAGAGACCGAGAACCTGCAGGACCAGGCTGACATCCTCTATATCCTCTTCAAAGACAAGTGCGGCTCTCTGTGCTTCCCTCCTACCCCCACTGTTTCAGATCAGCCACCAGCTGGCACGTGGCACATCAGCACATCTGCTCCATCTCTCCTGGCAGTGAATGCCAGCCTGCCAGCCTGCCAGTCCCCATGCTCCAGAAGTTAAAGAAAGCAAATTAAGAACAATTCTGACAATTTCATTGCTACACATGTGCTCTCCACAGGATATTTTTATGGGTCTCTTTGCCTGCTGTAATAATTTGTTTTCACTTAATGACACAAAGACAAGGAAGGTTACTGGTTTGTGCAGCTAATTTTATAGATGTGGGAATTTATGTGTGTACTTTGTGTGATTCTGAGACCAATGTAGCCAAGGAGACCCTGCTAAGCTTCTTGGACAGCTGAGAGGGCTTTTGTGTTAAGCTTCTGTCATCTGTGTGCTGTGTGTTCTCCAGGGGTATGGAGTGGGACACTCGGCTGCATGGCAAGGGGACGACAGTGAGGAGTCTGCTCAGTGAGCTGTATGAGAAGGCAGGAGACCTGCGGCAGTGGGGGCTCATCCGTATGATCTCTGGGATACTGCGGAAGAAAGTGGAGGAGCTGGATGGGGTACTGTGCCACAGTCCTGCCCTTTAATTCTCTCCGAACTTTTTTATTTATCTTTTATTAACGAGCACTCAATGGTTAATTGTGTTGAAGTGCAGATGTTGATGCTGGCATACAGGGAGTGTCACCATTCTGCACTCAGACTGAGAGCAGTGTTGTTTGGTCAGTTGTTTTTTGCAGGGAGTGAAAAATGATTCATTTCAGAAGGAAAATCCTTAGCAATATTCAATTACACAAAATGTTATCAGTCAGTTCAGATAAATTTTACAGTCAGCAAGGAGACAGACTGCAGGCTCATTGAAAATGATCGTGATACAGAGGTGATTGTCTTGTCGGGTAGTGCAGGATAATGAAACGTTTGATTTGTTTGTCCGCAGGCTTGCTCTGATCTGCTTGCCCATCAGAAGCACCTGACCGTGGGTTTACCCCCTGAGCCGCGAGAAAAGACTATCACAGCGTGAGTCCATTTATGGAAGCTTCCAGCACCATAAGCAATGCTCCCTATGCAGAGCTGCAGTCCTGGAGGGTTTTTGTGGTTTCCTTTCAATCAGCAGCCTCTTAAAGGCTGGAAACAAGTTGTGTGGAGTCTTTCAATGACTCAGTGGCTGTATGTGTGCACTTAAATGCTGACACACACCAAAATCCTGCAGGCACTGTCAGTATTCACAGCTGTGTCTGTAATGTAAAACTAATGTGTTGATGAAAGAGAAAAATAGTTTGAGGCATGTTTCTGAAGATCAGATGAATCATATAAAGCATGTAAACTACAAACTGCCAGTTCTGGCCTCTTGCAGGAGTATCAGCAATGAAGTCGAACTCTGTGATGTCAAACTGGAGTTAATCAAAAGAAAATAAAATGCGGTTTGTCATGTTCTCACAGGCCCATGCCTCCAGACCAGTTGGCAAAGCTGATTGATGAAGCCAGCGAGAACAACATCACCATTGCCATTCTTACACAGGTGAGGACAGGAAGGCTATGAATCTGCAGTCACTGATCGTTGGCTAACACTGAGTTAGCTCAGCTGCACGTTTTGCTAGTGGGTCAGACTCAGACCGTTGACTCTGTGTGACAGGAGATCATGGTTTTCCTTGCCATGAACATCCGCACTCAGCCCAGTCTCTTCAGTGAGATGTTTCGCCTGAGGATTGGTCTGATCATCCAGGTCATGGCCACTGAACTAGCTCAGTCACTCAACTGCTCAGGTACCTCTCCATTGCCAGCGTCCCATCTGTGTCCGTGCTGGTCCTAGGCCTGTGTCTGTCTGTTAGTATGTGATGACTGGTATTGGTGTGAGGACACTTGTATACTTGATTCTGCCTGGGGTTTCAACAGTAAAGAATTATTCTCATTGTCTTTATTTTTACTCATTGTCTCATATCTGAATTGGTTGGTTTGTAATCAAATGCTTTTTTTTAGTTATGCATTATCTCTGTGTGTGTGTGTGTGTGTGTGTGTGTGTGTGTGTGTGTGTGTGTGTGTGTGTGTGTGTGTGTGTGTGTGTGTGTGTGTGTGTGTTTGTGTGTGTGCGTGCGCGCACTGCAGGTGAGGAGGCCACAGAGAGCCTGATGAGTCTGAGTCCCTTTGAGCTGAAGAACCTCCTGCACCACATCCTCAGTGGGAAAGAGTTTGGGGTGCAGAAAAGCGGTCAGTACATCCACCAGGCTACCTGCTTTTCCTCCTCTCTTCCCACAGTGAAGCTTTGAGAGCTCAGTCATTATCAGTGTGCAGTAGCAGAAGAGTGGCAGGAGGTGTCTATGCCAAAGTAGGTTTTTGAGAGTTAAGGTTTCACAGCAGTCCATGGGCCAGTTGGATCTTCCCACTGACCTGCCCAAAAAAAGCTAATTTTGCTTGAAACTACTGCATTCTGTACAGTACCATTTATTAGAGTACATATTATCATGGCATAGGCCAAACAGGAGTGCTGCAGTGGTTGCTTTATTAAGCTTTGCTATACTCTTACGGAGCTTAACTGTCTTGCAAAAGAGGTTCATTGATTACTCCACTCCTGATTTCAGACACGAGAACCATAGCTTCTGTTGTACTGAATGACAGCCATTGCTTGAGCATTTGTAGACCTGTTTAGTGTCTGTGTTTGCCACACAGTGCGTGCTGTGCAGCCTGGCACCAGTCCGGCCATCTCCATCCATGAGGTGGGGAATGTGGGCGCCACCAAGAGCGAGAGAGCTGGCATCAGCAAGCTGAAGAGTGATATGAAGATGGTATGAGCTTACCACATTTACTCCACCCCCATGCTCTCTCTCCGCTTGCTTCATGTGGGAGGAAGTGACTGTGCATTATGTAAACTAGTGATATTGGCCGTGTGTATTCATTATTTATAGCGTGTAGTAATGGCAAAAAGTAGTAGGAGGCAAAAATATTCAAGTTGCAATATCAGTCTCTTAGGAAATCATGTTTCCTGTCTCTTGAATTGGCTGAAGAGCGATTTTTCTTATGAAGGAGAAAAGTAAGGGGATTCAGAAGGGGTTGAAACCTGAGAGATTTTTTTGTTTGTTGCCAGTTGGGGGCACCAAATTAACCAAATCTCCAAAACACATATAGCAGCCTAAATTGTACAATAAATAATGTGAAGGAAAAATCCCATGACAGCATGTATCTGGGCACATTCTTGAAGAGCACACTTCAAGAGGACCAAGTCCCTGCTTTTTTTTGGTCACTGGAAATGTTTTTCCCTTGCAGATGGAAGAGCGTAGGTGGTCATGGTCGGACCAGAGTCAGGTGATGATGTGGTCTGGTTCAGCTTTCGCTGGTGGATAGGTGTTAATTCTCCAGACCCCTCTCAGCAGCCTGTGTTGAAAGCCATAGTTTGATTGCTGTCCTTTAATGTGCCACTGGCCAGATGTTTTGTTTGACAACCATCATACATGTTCACTTCATCATTTCTTTGAGAAAATTCAGTAAGATCAGTGTTATGATCTACATTGGAAACCTTCTTGGCAGAAGTGCAGTGAGTGCTTGGCACCAAAAGAGCTATTCAATCATATTTCACTGGCCAGTTCTGAAAATGAGACAAGTTTAGTAGAGCGTGAGCAGCAAACTATACGCTTACACACAGAGTTCTTCATAATGGCACTGCAGCATGCCATGCAATCCTTTTCTTTGGGCAATGACGGGTCAATACTGTCAGATCTCTCAGAATAAACAGGACAATAAATCCTCTGTTGGCAATTCTACAATAGTGTCTTCAACGGTGATCTAAAGGTAATTTAAATGGTATTTTCAGGTGTTTATTTACCAAAGTAAGCATGTATGAAGTGAGACTGTGTTGTCTTACAGACTGTGCCTGGGCATTCACTTGACATGGGGAACATTGAGTCAGGGGTAAGTGACCACTTCAAGGGAAAATTATATAGGACCATGAAATGTTTTTTTAGGCTCTAATCTTGCACACACAAATGGTGTGGATTTGTTTGTCTCCTTTTTTCAGTGATGTCATGTTCTTGTTTTGCAGCGATATAGACTCCCCTCCTTGGAGGCGTTTGAGGGAGGCCTCAGTGTGCCCACAGTGCGGGACAGCAGACAGGGACAGTGGCTGCGCAGGAGAAGGCTGGACGGGGCCCTCAACAGAGTGCCTGTTGGCTTCTACCAGAAAGTGTGGAAGATACTGCAAAAGGCAAGTTCACATTTGTTAAATAGTCCATAAAAAGTGTAGAGTAGGGGTGGAGATCTAGCTTCATGGAGGGTTTGCAGGTTTTTGGTTCCACCGCTATACATGCTACTGCTGGTTCTCACATCCAGTAGACTACACCATTCTAAAATGTCTCATACAGGAACCCATAACAGTTCACTATTCTTCTTTGGCTCATGAAACCATTTGACAAAATGTCAGATCACCTAAACGATTAGGATTAAGCAAATAATTGAGAATAAAAGGTGGCTTGTAATCCACAAAATATGGTCTTCTGTGACCACTTTTTGTGTAGATGAGGTCTGGTCAGAAGTTCTTCCAAAATCTTGAGATTTGAACTCAAACAGAAACCTAGATATCTTTTACTTTTTTTCCACAGTGTCATGGTCTATCCATTGAAGGGTTTGTCCTTCCATCTTCAACCACACGAGAGGTAAACACAATAACTTCTCCCTTTCATTTATTTTTGTTTACTAATGCTTTTATCAGTAATGAAAACAGGTACCAGACATCACCGTGTTGTTGGGAAGAAGTTTTCCCTCGTCTCCTCCCTCCAGACCACATCAGTCAAAAGGGTATCATGACTGTCACTAGAGGGCACTGTTAAACGATTACATAGATTATATATCACCTTTCATCAAATGATCTCAAAGCAGTAACTGTAAAGGTAGGGGTGGATTGCGATGGAACGTAAAAAAAATCTTCGAACCTTTAGCTCTTGCTGACGGAGATTTTATTTCATTTATTTATTTTATTTAAATACTCATTTCTGATTGGCTGGAGGGGTGTGCATTATTTCCTAGTGGGTGCAGGGTAATAATGCAGGGCTATGAAGCAGTTCCAGTGAAAGTGGCCTGTAAGTCACCGTTTGAAATAAATACGCAAGCTCATTCAACTTTACTGAAGATTTAATTTACAACCGAACATTAACAGCAGCATTCTGTTGAAGAGAGGAAATAGCTATAAACAATTTGTCCCAGGAAATCTGAACAATTTCGTTATTATGAGAGTTTCAAATACTGGCTACTGTAAAAAGTCTCCTTTCTGTATCCCTCATTTTGTAGCCTATCTGTCTCTGGCTCTCTGTCTCTCCTCCCCTCTCCCTCTGTCCACGCTCTAGATGACCCCTGGTGAAATTAAATTTGCAGTGCACGTGGAGACAGTGTTAAACCGTGTGCCTCAGCCTGAGTACAGACAGCTGCTTGTGGAGGCCATTTTAGTGCTCACTATGCTTGCTGACGTCGATATACAGAGCATTGGCAGCATCATTCACGTGGAAAAGATTGTACACATCGCAAATGATATGTTCTACCAGGACCAGGTTAGTGTCTGCATGACATTACATCAATATGGGTACACACAATAAATGTATAGACTATGAACCTCAGCTCTGTGTTATATTCTGTCTTTGTTGGGGGTTAGATGTGCACACAGCCCATACTCATTGTTCTCCAATTTTCCAATGTGTCCATGGCAGAAGGATCTGGGAGCAGAGGAGAACATCCTGGAAAGAGACCAGTCCAATGGTATCTGCAAGTTACTGTATGACAGTGCCCCCAGTGGCCGATATGGCACCATGACCTACCTCACCAAGGCGGTGGCTACCTACGTCCAGGACTTCCTGCCCAGTGGCTCTTGTGCCCTGCAGTGACATGGCATCTGTGAATGTGCTGTGGTCAGCCAGTCTTGTGTGCAGTTCTTGAGCAGGTCACTTGGGCAGCTCTCCAGTCATGTATCAGTAGGCTGTAGTGAGGCATCTAGAATGACCAGTTCACAGTGTCTAATGCAATGTTAAGACTGTTGGTAATAACTTAATAATTCTAATGCTGTCAAACACTACATTAAACTATTGTTATTCTGTAGTCACAGTACTATATACCGTTTGGATTATGCAATGTATCCTGTTGTTGGGGCAAAAGTTTTCTCTTTTTGTTGATGCCAGCGTGTGTCTTGAAGAGTATTTGGCTTTTCTACAAGTAAGGTTTAGCTCTGGAATGTACTTTTGTCTTTTCACTAGTTATTTTTTTATAAACAAACCTTTTTAAAAACGTGTGTATTTTATTAGTAACTGCTTAAGTGCAACGGCAAGGTTTAACTTTGTGTTTGGCTCAGTAGAATGTTATGTGGAGTAGTTTGTTTTGAATTAATGGGCAGACAATAAACCAGAGGGAAATGATACTGTGATTGTGCGCAGCCGATTTGTTTGCATTTCATGTTGTGTGTAGGCTGACCTCATGTTCAAAAAGCAGGACTACTGTGTTACTATATTTAAACAGACTGTTGTTTCTGAAGATGAAAAAGGAGCTTATGGGATATCGCAATAATGTGTAATATGTAATGTAACGTATTTAGCCTAAATTTTACAATAATGTGCAACAATCTTCAGTTATGTGAATTGAGGAACTGAAACAGCAAGTGAGGGTAATTCTGAAGATTAATGGACATTTTAAGGCATGCTTCAATATCTAAAATCATCAAAGAGATAATTTTAAGAAAAATATTAAATGTATTCTCTTTTGCCTCCAGGATGAAGGCATATTCAATTCATGTAGGCAATGACATCAAATGAGTGGTACTGCTATATTGCTCATGACCAAGTTATCTGTAGAGACACACAAAAAATAGCAGAAAGAGGCAATTATTTTCATATTTTTCTAGAATATGACTGTTTTTTTTACAGTTTCTGATGTTGAGATATTCTTTAAAATGGACATACATCTTCAAATACCTTCACTTCCTGATTCATTTTATTCCCATTTTAATGTCACACTCCTGATCACCATCACTGACTGGGCTAAATGATGGATATGTTTTAGTTTATCATTTCAGTGAGCACATAGATGCACAGATGTTCTATGCCTCAATAACAGTACCATAACTGCACTTTATGTATGATGCTAATATAATAAATGCTTTATTATCAGTATTTATATTTGAATTGTCATTTGTTGTTTGTTTGGTTTATGTAGACACCCTATTAACGATAAATAATACAACTTTAGGTATTCATTGTTGTACTGTAACCAAATTAATATTAGCATATATTGTATTACTAATAATATAGTATATAATGATATAGTATAGTATATAATTATACTAATATTAGCATAATATTAGCTGGAAACATGCTATCCTGTGTTCCATTATGACAAGCTGAGAAAGTTAAACGCTCACTAAACATCATTACCCAGAAGGCTACATTGATATGGTCCTCCCGTAAAATAGGTATAACTGGAAACAGTGCGTAATGTATTAAGCCAACAACAAATCTGTTTTCTGAATTGGTGAACATTCACAAATTACCGTCAATTCGGGGATTGCTGAAGAATCGTGACTAATTCATCTAAATGATTTAGCAAATTGTTTTCATTGAATGACGACAGACCAGAACGGAGTTATACGGAATACTGTTTTCTTTCATCCGTGGACTGTATATAGTGTAACAGCACTACCGGTCCGCTCTCTGTAACACTTTGATATCAAAAGAACGTTAACACTTATTTTTGGAATTCTTTCACAATACTTAAAATAGTTCGCTAACAAGTTAACTAAATGAATTGTAAAGGCGACTCCCAGAATGCCAGTAGTCCTGAACGTAGCGTGGCTTACATTTACAGTTCTCAATACATCGAAACTTGTGATTCACTATCAAAAGTCCCTAACAGGGTAAGTGATGAATGGCTCACGAGCAAAATAACTAAATTGTGTTAACTGAAGTTCAGTAACTGGTTAGCTAGATAGCTAAGATTTGCAAAGATTGCTTGAGTAACGTTTGGGAAACAGTTAGCTTGTAACTTGTGTCAAACTATTGCCACAAATTTTATTAAGGCTTTGTCTGTTGTGTTGATTACTTAATGATTACCAATGTTTGCAGAATTCCTGTTTTAGCGCATTAGCTAATTGTTGTACATATCGCTATCGCTACACAATGATCAATTCCACGAAGAAAACGTTCGTCACACTATCTTATGCTTGTGGTATGCTTAGCTCGCATGTGAAATGAAGGTATTTTATAATATTATTTCTGTTACAGGCAAGTATGGTGCACTCTTTAATAGAAGCCTATGGATTACTGAAATACATGAAGTAAGTTGGTTGAAACCTCCCAACAGCATGCGTATATGATAGTTGTGAGCTTTTTTGCAGCTACTGTTCATATTAATGCATGTAATCCCCACAGTGTTTTAGTTGACCGGTGGTGTGGCAGAATGTATTGTATTTTGTACCGTGTTTTGTCTCATATTTGGATGTTGAATGCATTTAGATACTGGCACTTTTTTGCCTTGACTTCAGCATATTGGATTTGAGATGACCATGAGATCAAACTGCGGACGTTAAGGTTTAATTTGTTGGTGAAATTGCATCAATATCCGATGAACCGTGTAGTAATTGGTAATTGTAGTCATTTTTATACATAGACCCCCAATTGTAGGGGATCACAAGTCATTTGAGAAACGAAAATATGCTTATATGAAATAATAACATGTAATATTTGTTTTCAAGTCCTCTGTAATCAATGACTCCCTGAAGTCTTTGACTCACGGACAACCCCAGACATTTGGTATCTTTCCTGGTAATGCTCTGTCAACAACCTGCACTACAGCCACCATCAGTTCGTGAATCTTTAGGGGGCATTTTGCCTTCAGTCTGCTAGTGAAACTCATTCTCAAAGGGTTGATGTCTGGCTGCTGATGTGGCCAGTTAAAACATTCCACTTTTTGGCCCTGCAAAACTCCTCCCTTGCTTTGAATGCATGTTTAAGATCATTGTCCTGCTGCATGAGGAAGCACTGTCGAATGAGATTTAAGCACAAATGAGCTGTTTCCATTTGCAGTCATACATGCCAAACATCAGAACGAACCCAAAGTTGTGAAATGTGCATTGTTCATTCTCTTTTGTTTTATTTTAATATGGAAAAAAATGACATTTTTCCATCTAAGGTCAAGTCCTACTGATATTGTTTGGGTGTGTGATTTGAATTGTGGATCCAGTTCAAGTTATACACCTCCTTGTTTCTTTTTTGTGGTTATTCAGTATCTTGCTGCAACCAGCACCTCATGGATAGAGTAACACGTCTGTCCTTTTTTTCTAAATTGTCACCACCACCATGTTTGACAAGTAAGGTATCCTTTGGATGATGAACTCCTATCTTCACATGGACCTCTTTCTGTCACTCCGATACAGAGTAACAAAGTGAGACAAAGGTACATCCTTGTCTCATTTGTCCATGACATTGTATGGACAAATGTATTCCAGAAGGTTTTTCAATGTGCTTTTTGCTGTTCTATTGGCCTTACCAAAGGTTTGCATCTTTTGGTGCACCCTCTGAGGTTATGCTGTTGTAGTCTAATGTTGATGACAGTCTCTGCCATATCTACACCTTCATCCTAGATAATATTTTTGTTTTGTTGCATGTAAGTACAGTCAAATTAAAACTGAAAGTCACCACTTTACCCTCATTGTTATTGTTTAATTCAAATCCAATTTTCTGAAGTAAAGAGCCCAGGAAACAAAAATGTTTCATTGGTGTATCTTCATGAAAGAGGTAGAATCGTTGTCTATGCGTTCTGTACTTGAAACAAACATTATCTTGTGACGGTCGGTTTTCACCTCATCCTAACATCAGTTCACTTGCCTTCATTTCACGACACAACCTCTAGCATATATAAGAGCCCCACAGATACAGAATTTTGTAAATGGTATGTATGTATCATATAGCATATTGGTTGTCATTTAGAAAAGCATTTGTTTTTCTAATGTATAATGTATATTTAAATAAAAGAAAATCTGTGTCTAGAGGCGAAATGCCTACTTGCAGTGAACTGGTGCCAGTCCAATTCCGTCATATTGATCCAATAATGTTGTGGGGGCATTGTACTGAAAACATAAACAACCAAGAATTGGTACTATTGTCCTGGCACAGCTATGAATATGAATATGGAAGAAATACCTATTACAACACACAAGTTCTGCTTCAAGGGACTTGTATGTGCTAAATGTACGTTTCCCAGGTTGTTTTGTGAAATGCATGCAAGTGAATTTGAGTGCAGGGCGAATGGCACCTGGTTCTACCTCATTTATGAAGGCACCACAGAGGTAAGGAAAGTGTGGTCTTACATAAGTTTGATGTAAAGCTATGTCAGATAAACTAATTGATTTTTACTGAAGGGTTTTATGAGTATAAATATTTCTCAGGTATGCTGGCCAGTTTCCTGTGTTATTCATGAAAGGTCTGTGAATTCTTGACAAACTATGAATGATGTTCCATTTATCAGTGTGGTGAAGCCTCGTGTAGCAACCATGGAGGATATGGCAGTCTTTCATACAGACTCTTACCTTGAGCACCTACAAAAAATCAGTGAAGAAGGAGACAACGATGATCCCCAGTCGATTGACTTTGGTCTTGGTAAGATGAAGGGGAGGGATGTGCATGAGTCACCCCTGAGTGACAGGCTTGAGTCCATTCAGTCTTAGGAGAAGAATTTCCACCATCTGAATGAGAGAATAACACCATGTACTGGAAAAACACTGGGAGACTAAAAGCTTTCTACCATATAGTTTATGACTGTTATACCATTGTTTGAAACTGCAACCACTCTGACAAAGTAATAAGTGAAGGATTGCATTTACAATGCTTTACACTGAAGATGGCAAGACTCACCTGAACCACCACCAGAGTTAGCACTGACCTGAGTGATGCACAGCAGCCATTTTGTGGCACAATTCTCACTATTGAGAAATTAATGCTTTGGATGTCTATATTTCCAGAATGAGACTACCTGGTTGGCAATTCATCTTGTGAAAGCCCCAGTCTTGCTGGCACCCCCTTTATCTAAACTCTGTGCAACATTGGCATAATACCAGATTTGACAAAGAATGTTGTATACTGCTATCACATGTACATTTATTTAACACCCTATTAACTTTAAGCAGTTTTATAGTAATTATTATATCGTTGTGTACATTTTGTCCTTTGGTGAAGAAGGGAAGAAATCCAGTACTTTTATTCAGACTCTAGAGGGCGCACTTCAGCCAGAATACAGCAGTAGCGCATTAATATTCAGTTGACTTCATGATGTTTTTCAGACTGCTTTCAGTCAAAGTGGAGCAACACATGTGCCGAGTAATGCGTAGAATGAGTTTGTATTGGCAAAGCTCACAGATTGTTTTGAATTTCACACTGATAAAGAATGACACTCAAGCCTTTTCTCTTTTGTCTAAATTGTCAACAGTAACAGCATGCCTCACAAAGGGGAAACCCAAAAAAGGAAAAACATGATGAGGAACTATTGTTAGGGAATGGAAAATGCATACCTTTTGCCAAAATGTGTGTATTTCAAATGACCCCCCTCCTCTCTCTCTTTTGTTTCTCCTCTTTTCCAATCTGTCTCTTCCTCAACCACCCTTCCTCCTCACTTGCTTCGTCTCCTTTTCTCTGACCTACCCCTCTCTCTTGTTTTCAGGTTATGACTGTCCAGTTGTGGAGGGTATTTTTGACTATGCTGCAGCAGTTGGAGGGGCCACCTTGACGGCGGCCCAGTGTCTCCTCGATGGGAAGTGTAAAGTGGCAGTCAACTGGGCTGGGGGCTGGCACCATGCCAAGAAGTAAGAGAAAGAGGCCAACAGGCTATGTACTCATTATTTAATGCCAAATTGTTCTTCCTATTTAGAATTTTAGCCATTGCACAGACACTTTTAAAAGGAAATCTTATTCCAGTAATAGAGGTGCATGCCACAAAAACAAAGGTGGAGTAGAACTGAGAAACAAAGCAAAGGGGAAGGTTAGGATTCACCTGTTTATTTTTCCAGACAGTGTATATTTACACAAATGCCTCAAAAATAGCTTTTTAATTGGAAGGCTATAGATGAGAATGATCTGCAGCTCTTTATTGATGCGGTTTGTTAATGAGGATCCAAACAGGAATTATGCCAGCAAGGGTGAGATGTGGGAACACACATGGGATTGTCCTTCAGACCCCGATAGCATGGATGAGCTGTTTAGATTTTATTTCCTCAGCATCCTGTTAAGTGGTTCGTAATTACAGCCATCACCTGCACCTTTCAAACTGCCGTGCCCCTTGTGGCATTGGTCAAGTGAGTGAGTGTCTTTGTAAAGGGTTTGTGCCACAGCAGCTGCCCTCTGCCGCTCTCCTCCCAGGGTCTCCACAGTCTCCCTTGCACATGTGTCCCTCTCCCTTTTAACAAGAGCTCCTTTCATTGCTCAGGGTCTCTTCCCCTGTTCAGTTGTGATTCAGAGGCCTTGCTTGTGTAAAAAAGGCTCCTTGGGGCTTTTATTTGGAAGTGAGGGCCCTTGCCCCTTGACCCACCGAGGTTCTTGTGAGACTCCCCTTTGCGCACCCACCCGAACCCCTCATCACCCCTCAGTCTCCTCCCTCTTTTCAATGCTTCCACACCGCGCCAGACAACTCAACAACAGTGCCTGCTTTCAGTTCCTGTCCAAAGCGGCCGTCCTAAAGGCGGGCTTTGTTCTGGAGCTCTTTCTTTCCTCCCGCTCAGTTGAGTGCTCTCTCTAAAGTCACTTTATACCACAGACGGATGCACCATAAACATTCTCCGAAACAAACAGACTTCCATCTACCAGAATTAACATGAGTACACAGACTTAACAGTGGTGATTTTTTTACACACAATCTACCTCAAAACTTAAGAATATATGTAAAGGGTTCAATTTAAGTTTTGGTGAGGAAATGCTTCTCTTCCTCTTGAGTTGTATTGTGAAGAGCCCTGGACCGTTTTGTGTGCTCTTGTAAAGATGTATTTTTTAAATGTATAATTAAGCTTTTGGTGGTAGTTAGAATAGCTGTGGGATTCTGTGGTGAGTGTGGGTTTCATCTTCCTTTCCAAATCAGGGATGAGGCGTCAGGGTTCTGCTATGTGAACGATGCCGTGCTGGGCATCCTGAAGCTGAGGGAGAAGTACGAGAGAGTACTGTACGTGGATGTTGACCTGCACCATGGTGACGGTAATAATAGCATGCCGCATGCCGATAATTATTCCGCCAACACAAGTGAAGATAAAGGAAACGGTAGCCTCACCAGCCAGGCCTACACCTCTCAGCTATAACCCTTTAGACAGGTCAGATTGATAAACTGCCCACTTTTCTGAATGTTTTCTAATCAATCAAATCATCTTAGTCAAGTCTAAGGTAGGGATTCAAACAGGAAACCACCTTGTGAGAATCTTACCAGTGTCTAAGCTGCTGCAGTAAGTGCTGATCTTAGACAGTAAGGTGAGAGTGTCCCGAGATCTCTTGAGATCTGACTGTCTGGGCTCTGAGACCACGGTAACGGTAATCCAGTTTAATTTGCAATTGTAAGGTAGCGATAAAAAGGTTTGGAATTGAATCAGATAAGGTGACAAGCCAGTAAGGATGCCACTTGATCACACAAACAGTTTTCAATGTCCTAGTCAATCAGTTGTGCCAGTCAGGCTTATAATGGTCTTTCTCTGTGGCGACAGGTGTGGAAGATGCCTTCAGTTTCACCTCTAAAGTCATGACTGTGTCCCTGCACAAATTCTCTCCTGGCTTCTTCCCAGGTGAGTCCCAATCCAATTTCCTCCTGTTAATCATGGTATAACTATCCACTGTACTGACAGGATAGAGTTTGCCACTGAGGTTGCATGTATTTTGTAAATTGTGGGGAACTAACAGGTGGATAGTGTTGATAAAAATAAGAAACAAACCAATTTCCCATGTTGTTGTATTTGAGTTTAATGAATAAGCATGCATAATCACTCCAGTACTCAGTCATTTAATTGCAAGGTGAGTAATACATTTTACAACACACAATGAGACTGACATTTGCCTAATGCAGTGTAGCATAGTTTTTCAGATAGAGCTTTTATGACTATACAAGACTTTATTTTTTAGGAGTCCTGCAATATTTATCAATGAGTGAGAATTCTTTGGAATTTAGCATTAACGGGAAATTAAGGAGGTTTTCTGCTGGTAGAATCTTTGGTCTTTCTCAGAGGGCCTCAGAGATCAGGTCTGAATGTTCTATGCAACCCTTAGCTCTGGACTACAGTACCCATCAGCCACTCTGCATGACCTATGAATGTATCTTCAGTTGAGGAGCTCTGATTGAGACCATTGTCCTGCAGGAACTGGGGACCTGTGTGACAATGGCCTTGGAAAGGGGCGCTGGTACACTGTCAATGTTCCCCTGGAGGATGGCATTGGAGATGACAGGTACTACCAGGTATTTAAGAGGTCAGTATGGCACTGTCATCCGTCAGCCCACAACTAATGCAGAATTAGTAAAAAAAAAAAAAAAAAATTCCAAATTTTTCTCATAGCATATTACTTTATTTTCTATGAGTAGATAAATAATAACTGTATTTTGAGCTATGTATGGCCAAAAAGATACACAAACTTCTATCCTTGCTTCTGTTGTACCAGTCTTCAGTAAGTATCGGTACTGCAGTCGCATTGTGAGCAAGAATCTTCAATGCTTTTTTTACTACACTTGTATAGTACAACTACACTACATATAGCATCAGTAGTGAGAGTAATTCCAGTGCTATGGAGACACACACACATTCTTTCTCACATATACATGCATGTTTTGTGTTTATACTGACGTTTAACCATTCTGAATGCTGGTCCAGTGTTATGCAGGAAGTGCACGCGCTGTTTAACCCGGAAGCAGTTGTGATGCAGCTGGGTGCAGACACCATGGCAGGCGACCCCATGTGCTCCTTCAACATGACGCCTGTGGGCGTCGGAAAGTGCCTGTGCTACGTGCTGGAGTGGGAGCTACCCACCCTGCTGTCGGTGTGTGTGTGGTGTGTGTGTGTGTGTGTGTGTGTGTGTGTGTGTGTGTGTGCATTCTCATGTGTGAGTATCTATGCACTACCTCTGGTCTTTGCTTCCAGCCCTCTTGATATGGGAAGCAGTCCAGTGAGATTTGGCATAAATATTTCCAGCCTCAGTGTCTTGATAGAAAGTGTCCAGAGAGACATCAATAGACAAGGCCTCAGTCACAGAGACCTCCTTTTTTCACCACAACCATCTCTTGTCCCTTCCAGCTTTCAGCCAGACCACTACCATTTCCAGAAAGGCCATCAGTGTGTCATTAATTTAAAAAAAGATAACTTAGTGATTTTATCCCTTCATGAGTCTTTTTTTTTTTTTTTTAAAATGAGATCTCCACTCCAGGCCCCTTATCCATGGAACAGATGAAAGCTTCTAATTAGACCTGCACAAAGAGGCCATTTTACTGACTTCAATCCGTTCCCTCCCTCTCCCTCTCTCTGCCTCCCTCTACCTCTGCGCTCGCTCTTCCACCTCCTTTGGAGACAGGAGGCTATAACCTTGCCAACACGGCCCGATGCTGGACCTATCTGACTGGGACAGTGCTGGGCCAAACGCTCTCCTCTGAGATACCGGACCATGAGGTAAGGACCCAGCACCGCTCCCAACGCCACCCCCCATCCCCCCTCACTCTGTCTGCGCTGAGTCATTCACTCTAATCAAAGACGCCCGAGCGCCTCTCAATAAACGGGTTTGTTTTCAGGTGCTCGGGCTGGGGTGGATGGAGGGGGGGGAACAATACCACTCTGTCCCCACAGACTGACAGAGGGGAGCTTGTGTTTTTTCTCCCTCACGTCTTTTTTGGACAAACCTTGTGTGCTCTATTCCAAAAGTTTTTTTTTTTTTAGTTGTTTTTTTGGATGGAGGATTGTAAATTCCCAGATAATTACCTTAGGAGAGAGAAGGAGTGGTGGGGAAAGGGGGGTGGCTTGGGGGTGGGTGTACAGTCACTGGCAGATATCTCTCTTACCAGCCAAACAAAGAGGGTCTTTTTATTGTAATTGGGGGGTTTTCGTGGTCAACTAAATAAAAGATGTGCTTGTTTCTTCAAGTCCAACCTTTAACCCTTGCAAGACCTGTGACCTCATTAAGACGCGCACATTAAAAACAAGGCAGCTTCAGTGACCTTGAATGCTTATATGGCTAATGGCACTACTGTGCAGAATCATGAAATGAGTGTCACGCACAGTCACAACATCCTCCTGACATATTTACCCAAGCACATATTGATCAATTCCAGCCATTTAATTCTTAGTGTAGTTTAGCATTACATAAAAGTCTGGAACAGTTATGTAATTCTGATTATGTAAGGTTGTCTTTATGCTTAAAATTAAGCATAATAATGGGTTTTTAATGATTTAATTAGACCTGTTGCAAATAGGTTATTTTGAGGAGGTTTTTAAAAATGTGTAAGTAATTTTATACATCGTATTTCAGGGAACTAAAAGCACAATGTACAGATTGCATTCGGGGGGTAGAATTGGTTTGTGGAAAAATTTTCAGGACTCTTCTTGTTTTGGTTTTGGAGGTGGGTGGAAGACATCCTACAATGATAAATTACTCAGAGACATTCCAGAATATCCTCTCCTCAACATGCCGACATGCAAAATTTGTCTCTGTTGGTTTGGCTTTTTTTTCTATTCCACTTTGCTGTATTTGCATTATATTTACAGCCACGATAGACTTGCAAATCTCAATACTTACAACCTGTTGCGATTGACAAAGGGAGTTGTGTGACTACTTAAAATGAACTGACTTCAATTTCGGTGGCTGCTGTCATCTCTGTGCTTCTCGCTGTCTCTATTAGTCAATTCAAGAGCTGTGACAGTTCAGCTTTACTCATACAAGCATCTTTCAGTCCCTACTCCTGATCAGGAAAGTAGAAGAGGAAGTACTTAATTTCTTTATGATTGTCAAAGTCTCAACATTTCTGCAGAATGGAAGAAGGTTGTTGGAATATTAAACAAGACTTGTTCTAGCTTGCACGGTCCCTCTCTTTTCTCTCGCCTTTATTTTGTGAGCCAACAAACAATAGCTGACAATGACCATAGGCCTCGTTACCACCTACGGTGCCACAGCAGTGTGTTATTCCCACCCCTCTTCTCCAGCTTTGTGTCTGCAGTCCCTTTTCAAGGACATGTGAACTGCGCTCAGACAGAGACAGTCAGGACGGGTCCACTCCGGCCCGCATGGCCGTCCTATACTCCCCCACCCACCCCCCCACCCCCCCCCCCTCTGCCCAGTTCCCTTTTGTCCCTTATGCCTTTGCGATCAAAGAACAAGTCCCCTCCTTCTCCTATTGAACTAACCCACACCCCCACCCCACCCCAACTGCTTCAACCACTACCACTATCATTGTCTGCCCGTTTACTCCAAACAAAACACAATTTAACTGTGGCGTGCGTTGAGAAACTGAACAGTGCAGAAGAGGGAGAAGTAGCCTTTAGCTGTGGAGACTGGGAAGTGTGGAGGGGGGGCGAGGGGGGGACAAAAAGGACTTTGTACCTGACGGGCGATTCCCGCCTGCTTCCCCAGCTGCTGCCTCTGGGCTCTCAGAGTCCTGTCAAGGCAGGACAGAGGCAACGCACGGAACAATGGAGCCAGAGACAGGGGCGCACAAGGGGCTCTTTGAGACCCCAAAGTGGGAACGTCTCAGCTGGACAAAAAAAGAAGCTGCTGTCTTATTGGAAGAGATGGGGTACACACAGAACAGTACCCCCATCCAGCTTCCCCATGACCAAAACTGGTCAGTGCTGGAAAAGATCTTTAAAATGTATTGTATGTGGAAAGCGATTCTTTGGTTGGATTATAAATACCATTTGCCACTAAGTGTGTAAAATGCACATCTTTGGTTCCCACAGTGTAGTTCAGAGGTGTCATACTCCAGTCCTGGAGGGCTGTAGTGTGGATTTTTATGTGTTTCAGCAATTAAATGATTAATTAAAATAATGTATTGGCTAAATAGACCACATCTAGTTTCCAAGGCATGATTTGTCTGCTGACTAAAAAGAAACCACAAAAACCTACAAAACCTTTGACCGACTGGGGTTTGTGTTTGACACCTCAGAGTATTTTGTGTTGAGGTCTGACTACCTCTAATACCAATAACAAGTACCCTATGAAGCCTTAGATTATTTACTTAGCCTCAGTCCACCTGATGGCTCAGGTCATAAAGTTCCACCTCATGTTAAAAGGTTTTATGCTCGACTCAATAGCCTCTGGCATACTTTAACAATAGGTAAAGAACAGAGTTAGACATACTGCTTGATTGCAGTTTGAAAAGCCTTGCCTCTCTGTGTTTGATTACTGCCTGGGGTAAAGCAGTGCTGTTTTCCTTTATCAGTTCCAGTTTTTTTCTCTCTCTCTCTTATGTTTCTGTCCCTTACGGAAACTGACATCGCCTCTTAGTTTGTGTTGGTGATCAGCAGGTGGGCTAATATAATGGCGTGTGGACTGACATCTTCAATGGCTTTATAGACATGGCACAGCTCTCATCTCCCCCCTACAGGCCAATGCATGTCATTCTTAACCAACACAAACACAATCCTTACACAGAGGGACATGCTGTTGCACAAATTTCATACAAAGTATAAAAAATCTTCAACATTATGTCGTATACAATACTTTTGCTCTTTCATAATAGAAGGCTTATTTTACCTAATCTTTCACACATACGCACACATGTTCATTGCTGAGTGCTCATGTACATTTTACCTTAACTTGTATGAATTGTATGAAATGAGTTGTATGGCTTGTTTTTTGCTCAGGTTTTATTTATCACTCATGGATGTATATCTCAATTAATTGCCATGGTTTGCAGAGTTGGTGTTCTATCCTTTAGTTAGTCCTTAAGCTTTGGGCCAATCTGGAATGATTGGAGACCTGCAGCTCTATGGAATGACTGTGTTTCAGCACCTGTAGGCTTTGACCTTCTCAGTCAGAGTAACATGGCTGTCAAAAATGTGGCAGTGATGACCTATATGTTTTCACAGAACATTTTTGGTAGCCATAAATATGTAATACAGAGGCTGCCTAATGCTGGGAAAGTATTAGCTTTATTTATCTGCATTGTCAGTATTGTTCAATAAATGTGACTCAATAGGACAAAAGAATAATAATTTCTAAACACAGGAGCAGTGAGTATTGAATTTTATTATGTCAGTTGTAAATCATAATCGCAACCTGATCTGCAATTTGTTGTCAGCCAAATGTGGACCAAACCCATCCGATACCATAGTTACATTCCATTTGTTTTTGGTGACTCCAGCCAGTCAACTTATCACGTCTCAGTCCCGTTTTAACACTTGGTCAGCGGAAATCAGCAAAAACAATTCCCAGCACAGCCCTGGGTAGAAAACAAACCTAAGACTCACAACTTCCCTCCTTTTTTTATTTTCTTGTTCCCAAGAACTAGGGAGCTGTAGTCTTTAGGTCGGTGGGGTGGGGTGGTGGGGGGGGAGGGCTGAAAGAGAGCGTATTGCCATCATTTCCCTCCATTGTGTGAAGGCTGTCAGGCCCAGGAGAAGACTCCCCTGGAAGAGGAGCCTTCGTCGCAGTGAAAAGAGAACGAGTCAGACAGGGGGCTCCGACAATGGCGCCCCGACCCCTCACGATGCACTGTCAGTCCCAGGCAGCCCCGGTGGACAGCTGTGTTCACGCAAATCAAACGCTTGTAACAGGATTATATGGAGTCTCTCTTCCTGTGTGAAGAGCTTAGGGAACGGGCCAGGGCCTCCCAGAATAAAAGGATGCTGCTCTAACTCTCATGAAATAAAGAAACTCAGAATTTGTTTATGTGGTTGACATGGTCTGACAGAAACAGCTGTAAAACTCCTGAAGTGGAGATATAGGTGTGAGTAGGCCAGATGAAAATTGGGACACGTTTTCTGTAGTGCTGTGGCACAGTTTTACAGTAATGATTTCACTAGCTGCGGTTGTGTGAGCAGAAAACATCTATGTAGTTAGAAGCCTGTAAATTATTAAGTTGACATTTGAATCACTGCCCAGCTCATGTTAAAGATGACATACTGCTGGTGTTTTTATTTGTCTTTATGACACATCCACTTTGCGTTTTATTCACATTTATTCACTATATTAATAAAGTCTTAATCAGTGGCTTTCATCACCCCAAAGCTGCTGGCAGCAGCTTCAGAAGTCAAACAGAGTAGTGTTTTTAAAATGGAGTCTCATATCCTGCATTTCTCCATTTTTCAGAGTCCTCTGATCGTTCTAGCAGATAGGCTACTGGTGGTCAGGTCAGGCCGAGCTGGAGAGGAAGCCATAGGGAATGGGTGCGTGCTGCAGTGCATTGTTTGAGAATCTGCCCTGCGCTCTCTCGCTCTCTCTTTTGCTCCGCTCCTCCCTGGAAGGCTCCTGTGGACAGGCAGGGTCTTTTATGGTGGGAATGAAAGGGAGGGTTAGCAGGGTTCCCCCTTAAACACAAATGTGTTTCTGTAGGGGGTAGGGTTGGTTTGTTTACTGTTGGTATTTGGTTTGTAAACAGCAACAGTGTTTCTAAAGAGAAACTTGAGATAACACCAGGCCAGTTAAAGAGGAAAGCTGAGTCGCAGGGTTTTAAGAGTCACAAACCTGAAGTGGTCACTTTAATACACTGCTTTATTCCAGACCAAACCCATAAATATCAGTTCATTTGCTGTTCTTTGTGATATCTTATGTGTGTTTTATCTGTTTGGATGGAAAAAAAAATCTCTCCTTGGATGAAATTATAAATGTGCTGTACCTTATCTTGGATTCTGATTGGTCACAAACCAAAAGAGATTCTGATATCCGCCTCTTTGCACTATATCCAAGAACGAATCTTTGGCTGCAGCAGCCTTTTGTATTAGTCCCTTCTGAACTGCAGGTGAGCCAGAGTGTTGAGTTCACCACATTCCTGGTGTTTTAGGAAAACTCTTTGTCTCCTTGAATGCCGGTCTGGCCGTCGGCACGCAGGAGCAAGGAAGGACAAGCTGTTCAGAGGGGATGCGGGATTGTGGCCCTAGGCTTGTTGCCACAAGTTTTTTTTTTTTTTTTTTTTTTTTTTTTTTTTTTTTTTAGATTGGATGCTGAGAAATATCCGGCCTCCAGCACTTCCTACCCTCGCCAGGGTGTGTCCCCCTCTGCCGGCCGGGGAAGTGGCAGGCACCCAAAAGGCCTGCGCTGAATAAATAACGGAAACGGCAGGGTCTGAGCTGACTGCGGGAGGGTGGGGGGCGGGGGTGTCACTTAGGGAGCAGTGTCTGTGGTCATGTCAAAGTGGCTGGTGAGATGAGCCGACTAAGACGAAAAAAGTGGTGTGTGGACAATAAAGAAAAATATGCTTTTCCTTTTACTCTGGAGAAAGATTCCTGTTCTGTTTTGTTTTTGTTGTTTTATCTGAAATGGATATCAGGACATTATTATGAAAACTATTGCTGCAGTTATTTTTAGGTAGTAGTTTCTGAGCTTTTGTGTAGATTCCTACAGAAAAATAATCACTAAACTCCTTTCCCTTTTGGCAATTGATAGTCTTGCTGAAAACAAGCACTTAAATAGAAACAAATGGGCTGGTTTAAAAAAAAGACTAAGAAATTGTACACAATATATCATTTGAATGTACTTGTTTGTTTGGATTGAAGCCTGATATGAGCTGTGTGGTGGAATCAGACAGCTGTTCCCTACCCCCTGTTTCAAACTAGGCTTGATCTGATCCAAGCCAAACATTCAGAAATCAGCAATCTTTGTCCTGTCTCAGTTTGACTTGTACACTGAAGGAAACTCAAGTTCATGGGAAAACTGGAGAGCTGAACTTCACCGCTGGTCTGCCCATTCACTGTGCAAATGGCAGAATATATGATAGCATATAGATTAATCTCATGTCTGCCAGAGTACCAGAGTTAGGTCAAACAAACAAAGGATAATGGAGAACAGAGCAAAGCAGAACGAGGGTTGTTGTTTAGTAAACTTACTGCACCACGGCACCACCAGTGTTTTGGACTGAAAAGGAAGACGTCCTCTAAATGTGATTGCCAGAATTTTATACGGTGCAGTGTGTTAACTTAATTTAAAGCTTTTATTTGGGAAAAGGAAAAGATCTGTTTTAACTGTTTCCTCATTCTCTTTTACATTTTCACTTTTACTAGTGGATTTTTGACTGGGACAAATGTGCAGTATACAGACTTAAATAGCTTTTAACACACTTCATCAGCTTGCCAATTCCCTATCGATGTTTTTCGTAGTGTTACAGTGTATGTAATGTAAATAAAGGCCACATGATCTCCGCATGAGCACAGCATTTAAAATAAATGAAATGCAGTTTATTTTCTTTCAAAGTAGGGGTCTGTATGCAGCTCATTTTTCCATGAGCATCTTACTGACCAGATTCTTAAAGGGACAGTCTTCAGCTATTTTCTGCTAACTTCAGAGGTCTGTTTTGTAATAACTGAAATGAATTATGAGAGTTATTTGGATGTTGTTGGGCAAATGTGTGGAATGATCATTTTTTGTATTGTTTTGTTTCCTTTGGCTGTTGATAATTAGAGTTAATCACTAATGTCACTAATAAGTTATCTGGTTGTAGCCCTGGTGCCATGTTCTGAATTGAAACTTCTTAAGTGTTTTGTTGCTTTTCAGTTCTTCACAGAATATGGACCAGACTACTCTCTGGAGATCAGCCCAAGCTGTCGACCCGACCGAAACGACACCCAGCATCTGGACCGGGTTATCAGCACCATTAAAGGTGATTATAACTGTGCTTTGGATATGCTCACACTTTATAGTAATAGAGTACAACATTTCTGAACAAAATATTTCACTATAAGTCACACCCTGAGGAAAATGTATGGTAAGACATTTTTCATAACAATGAGATTTAGAAACATACTGTAAGTGTAGCAAAAGTGTGTGTCCATGAAAGAAAATGGTGTTTTGATCAGTTACTATATAAACTGTGAATTAATTAGGGGTGGTGAAGTAATTATTCACAAAGCTTGTATGTGGGTGGGCCACAGGAAGAGGCTGACAGCCTCACAGACGCCCAAAGCTAGGGTAGGATTTTGGAGGGGGGCAGGGGTTTGGATGGCTCTGGTCCCATATGGTGCAGCTGGGGATGTCCTTAGGACCCCCAGGGAGCAAAAACTCCTTCTGACTCCCTCAGTACCCCCTCACCCCCTGCCTGCCAACTACATTACTTCCCAAGGGAATCTCAGGACCAACTGCCATTCCCAACTCCACTCAAGTATTTCAGGGAGACCAAAAAAAAACTATTTCTGATATGTCTGGCAATCAGTAAGTAAATATTCCAGGACTTGACCACAGCAGTTCTGTAAAAAAAAAAAAAAAAAAAAAAAACAACAAGAGAGGGGAAGAGACAGAAGGAAAGAGAGAGACAGAGGAGGGAAATAGCCGAGTTTAAACTTACACCGCGACTCACTGGAAGGCTCTGCGGGCATGAACGTAGAGAGTCTTACCCGCGTCTCACCCGCGCCTCACCCGCCGACCCTCACTTCACTCCCAGCCCCGCTCCGGGGAGGAATGCACCAGTGCACACCACAAGTCTCTGGTCTCCTGTTGAAAACAGAGCAGGAAAGGTGGTGGGGCGGGGGGTGTTGGATGTATCCCTCTCCCTCCTGCCTGCTATGCTGTATCCCCGGGATGGCTCTGACCTCCAGGAAACAGCATGGGATATTACAGCGGGGATATGGGGGGCAAGCAGAGAATCGTGGGGGCAACAAGGAAAATGAAACCCTTGAACGAAATGGAAAGCAACCGGGAACATATGCCGGCGGTCAGTGTCACATCTGCTCCAGCGCAAGTTCAGAGACGCTTTGTTTTGAAATTGAATTTATTTATATAGTTGTATGTATGTGATGTCTTTTTCTTCTCATTTTCAGCCCCGAGGGCTGTGTGGTTCTGACGTTAACCCTGTCGTGTCTGTTTAGTGTTCTTTCTTTCTCTCCCTCTCTCTCTCTCTTTCTCTCTCTCTCATTCTGGCTGGAGCTGGTGAATGGCACTCTTTGATGAGAACAGAAAGCAGCCTGTCGGGTGAGCCCAAGTTCACCGACGGTAGAACAGGGTTTTTTTTTTTTTGTATTTGTGGACGACAAAGCAGTTGTGCCAGCGTCTTTTGGGAGGAGGTTACGAAAGAACACAAAGTCAATAGTGTCAGTAATCCAGTATCTTAATCACCACACCATGCCAGCCACCATGTCAGAGCCCCCTGCGGTGAGCTCCAGGCTCTTTAGAAATCCGGGTTCCCTCATGAGTCCAAGTGGGGAGAGTGACTGTGCGGCCTCTGTGGTCCAGCACTCCTCTCATTACAGAGGGCATCTTGTTTATTTTCGTTCCCTGTGTGGGGCGTGCACACACTGGCTGCTGCTCAGCCCGGGACTAATTAAAAGGGATTACCATTACCATAACCGTCAGCGTGCCTGCTCTGGGGCTCTTCCCTGGACTGGCGGGGGAACGATTGAAAAGTATGGGAGCTGAGCCCACTTGAAGTGGTATTTAAGAAGCCAACCAGCCAGGCTTAGAGGGATGGTCCGGGGGCCATGCAGCACAGCTGTGCTTTCTTGTACCACTCATCTCTCTCATGCACTCTAGTGACACACTGCCAGTCAGAGCCGCAGGAAGCGGGCAGCTAGCCGCTGTGCCAGGGCAGCTTGGAACCTTCACATGCCAGGCCTCTAAATCTCAGAGAAGGCTGGCAAAAATTGTAACCACATTTCGATGAGATGTAAAACTGCAGTCAGCCCCGAGATGCAGCTTACCCCATGGCGTGGACATTATCTGGCAGTAAAGCCAGAGTTTTAAAGAAAAAATTGCCCTATAGGAACATGAAATGGGATGTTGATGGCCTATGGAATGAGCCATGGGTGTGTAGTGCCCCTGTAATCTAGTGCTTCCCCATATGACACAAAAAAACCACAGCTTAAATGACTGCAGTAACATGGCCTTTCTGCTTTTTTGTAATTTCGCCATCTGTGAAACGCATTTCTCGGTGTGGGGTAGTGGCAAATTAAGTGTTGAAATTAATTAAGCAGTACTTAATTATGATTCTACAGTGGAAATAACGACTTTGTGTTAGTTTATCATCTTATTTATGTCATGTGGTACATTTTATGAGTGGCACTGGTGTTGTTTCCCAGAGCAGAGATAAACCATGAGATTAGAGAGCATCGGTGACCAGATGAAGCGATTGGGAAAATGACCGCCCGAGTGCACCTGACAGCTTGCTCGTTAAAGTCCCCATGAGGTTTCCTCAGAGTCGTCTGATGGCCAACCAAAGAATATCACAATATTTAGCTAGAAGTAGCTGTGACTGATTAGCACAGGTAATAAATGCCGGGCCCCGCGGTTATTCTGCTTTACCGGAATTTCGCAGCACATCTGGGGAACATTTACGAGACTGTGAGCTCGATAAAAAAAAAGAGAATGAAAAAAGGACATTAAAAACCACACATGGTTGCTTTTGCTGACCCTGATTAGTATATGCTCGAGCAATTTAAATCCTCCTCGGCTTTGACTGTTTTTAAGCATATGCAGCAGGCTCTCTGTAATGAAGGGTTTATACAAAACACACACAACTCCAAACAAACAGGGAAAAAAATAACGAAGTAGAACCCCTCAAATGTTTTGTAACAATGCCCATCCCGAGTACGAGTTGTGAAAATATTTTGTTAGTTATGTAAAAATAGTGATTGTGCAAGCTTCTAGTATGACACACAGCACAGTATATGATGCACGTGTGTTCCATGTGTTCTGTATCAAAGTAGAGTTCAGGATCACTGTTTGTTTTCTAAATTGCTCTATGTAATAAACGTATTATTGCTGTGACAGAGTTAATGTGCCACTTGAGCCTGGCTTAAATTGCTAGGAGATTTCTGTGTCAAATCGAGCTGGCATCCACACGCACATGAGTGTGTCAGTGGAACTGTGCAGGCGAGTTGTGTTATTTTTTAAGCTTGAAAGGATTTCTTTTAATGCATCCTGACAGATCGAATGTTCAAAGTGTTAAGTGACGAAAGAAACGATCTCTTGGACTTGATGCAAGCCTGCTCTTATCTATCTTTTGTCAGCTTTATTTAAATGATAGGGAGAGAATCCATGCAGTGTTATGGCTGTTAAACTTGAATATTTTGCATATGATATGTAATACATATTTACATATCTGTGGTTTTCCAAAGGAAATCCATCTCCCTGACGCGTTTTGCATTTTTACAAAGCATGGGCCCTGTCTCTATCAGAGACTCAAGTTCACAATCACACACAGGAGATACAACAACGACAATGGACTGTGCAAATATTTTCATTACCACACATTTATAAATGTGTTGTCAGGCCCAGATTTACCAAATGTATCAGTCAGTACCAAAGTTTATAACTCTCATGTTGCGTGTTTAACACACTAATAATGTTTTTATATGAAAATACAGAAGAACAATGAAAAACCCCTTTGTCTGTGCAGTAAGTTCACCTCCCCTACCCAACATAATAAATCATGCTATCTACAATAACACGAGTAATGCTTAATGCTGAGAAAAATGTTCTAAGAAGCATCAAGACTTTAAGAAAACAAACTGCCCTTCAAATGAGAGCATGACTATTTAAAGTCTTTCTTTTCTATTGTGCAGCCATACAGCAATGTTTTTGTGTGTCTGTGTGTGTACGATTAATTTTTACCCCATTTTTCTCCTCTGCCTCCTCTCTCCCCCTCTCTTGTTGTTTACAGGGAATCTGAAGAATGTAGTTTAAGACCGGGCTTCAGCTCATATTTCCAAATCAGGGCAGCCAAGCTAATGAAGACAGTATGTGGAAGGGATCGCCAGAGGGGAGCTTTGGAAAACATTACTTGAATGTTTCCAGGGAACTTTTTAATGGGTAAACTAGTGTGCTGATGTTGCCCATTTAAGTTTTTTTAAAGGGTGGGTGGGGTTTTTTATTGTGAGTCCATTTGAAATTGATATTAGATTAAAACACATACAAATAGACTACAGAATATATTTTGACCATGTGTGTGATTCAAAGTTTGTTGTACACTGCTTAAAAGATGAACATTTGAGTGTCATTCTGTGTCAATGTCCTTTGAAATTGGTTGCTAGTGGTCAGTGGGCTCCTGGCTGCACCTCAGAGAGAGCCTTCAGCAGTGTGTGTTTTGTACCGCTAATCTGTGACTGGAACGCCAGTCAGCAGGTCAGAGGTATGGATTTAACCAGCATATTCTTCGCAGATTTTCTGAGTTTGAATTCCCACACCCTGTGAAACACAGCCTGCCCCCAGCAGCTACCCCAAAATCTGCTGCTGTACAGCCAAACTGTGCTCTAAGACACTGTATTTAAAAATCTAGTGATATTTTATTGAATAGGCCAAAAATGTGTTTGTAAGGTATGTTACGTTTTTCAGCTATACCATAAAGAGAAGCTGGTCCTCCAGCGCAATCTGGGGCATGGTACTGGTCCACAGTCTCACTGGGGTTCAACAGGAAGTGTAGTGTCATGTGCTGTTGGGAAGAGTTGCTTTGTTGTTTTTCCATAGAACAAACTCGAGGAGAAAAAAAATGAGTGACCAGTTCGAGGTTATTTCAGCATGTTCTTTTAAATGGAAGCATAGTGATGTGGTAACAGTCATATTTCACTTCAGCTATGAAATTACATTCTCAAATGGTTTTTATTAACTGTTTTATTCACTCTCTCTGTACATATTTATTTTACAAAATTAAATTTTTTAAATAATAAACAGTTACATGAAGTACAATAAAAGTTGATGAAACTCATTCAGAATTGTCATCATTGCAGACGTGTTCCTCTGTGCCCGATTTCCTTCAGGTTCATTTCTTCCAGGGTGTGGTTTGTATGACTGAACCTGCAAGTGTAATTCATTAGTCATTTATTGGTTTTTAGGGATTGAACAGAAAATATAATTCTCATAAATGAATTCACGGTGTGAGGAGGAGAACGTGAAACCCTTTAAGCGGGCAATAAGAGTCATATTAGGCTTTCCCTGGATGTCCTAATTAAGGGCCTTTGATGCAGGGAGACCACAACAACTTACACCAGCGTGACGTCCCCGTTTTTAAGATTGTTTTAACAGGGGTAGGGGTGCTCAGGACGGATTGGAAGCTGTGGATGAAGGCCAGTTCAGCTCAAAAAACGAGAGGGAAATTGCTAAACCCTTTGTATGCATAAACGTTTGAATAGTAAATCAGAAAACGCATACGTCCTTAGAAACAGTAACGACTCAGTGTTTCCACCTGTCACTGCAGATGGTGCGCATATAATTTCCATTGTACAGGCTGTTTTTTGCGTGTTGCAAAATAGTTCACAAATCGAAACCATTTTGGCTTGAAAAACAGTAAACTCCAGTAAAATAACGATTTGCGTCCTTTTCTTGCATTAGAAGTGTAAGAATTAGAGAGTCAGTCATATGAAAAATATCTTAAAATATTTGGTCAACGGGGAAAACATGTAGCCCTGGTAGTCCATATATTGTTGGACATTACACAAGAAAAAGCTGCAGTGTACCCGCTCTGCATTTAAAGCTAATCTCAAGAACGGACCAAGGTAGCTCTTGGCGTTTGTTTATATGTCACACACAGCAGTGCCTCTTAGATGTTCATAAGATCACTCGAGTGGTGACCGAATAGCCGTGCATGTTTACTTTCATTTTGGACACATTTACAAGTGGAAATACGATTTTAAGTTTTTTTTCTGGTGATAAATGAAAATATGTATTTTTCTTGTCACACCTCAGACGCCCTCGACTTTCTCCTCGTTGCTTGCTTGGAGCTACCTGTCCCTGTACAGAGAATCACACACCTGTGTGGAAAGCTCTTTGTAATGACTTCCTAACGAATTTTATGCAAAACAAACCAAGTTTCCCCCTTTTACTATTAGCGTTGCTTGAATGAATTACTCTTTCAACAGATAGCCAACATTGTTTCCCCATACAATAAGTATTCTCTGTAATAACGTTTTATTTAAATTAGGTTCACGTTTCCTTAGCTCTATGGTGCTTGACTCAAAAATTCTAATGTGTAATGAGTTTTATATTTGCATTTTACATTTGGTTCATTTGGCTGTTGACAGGTATTTTTAAACTGTATCATCTACTGAGTCAGTCAGTTGTTAAATGTCACGAGCGCATTCTGGGTTTTGTATTGTAAGAAGGTGGAACTGAAAACCGTTTCTGTAATTTGCATAACTTTTCCCAAAAGGGAGAAAGGGTCCCCGGAGCAGCACGTCTTTCCATCAGCCTCGATTGTATAATCCACATCTGACCTGTCCGCCTGAATGACTTGAGCTTTGAGCAAAATAAGACAGATGCGGCCTTTTTCCAGCTGGAAAAAAAGACGTGTCACTTCCAGCATGTCTGAGTGCCTAGTGTTAATTGTCTTCATTACATCCGAGATGCTGAATAATTAAAGGTAAACGGATTGAATTGATCAAGACCACGACGGCAAACAGTCTGGAGGCATAACTATATTAATCATGGCGTTTTTGATATATGTTCTTTGTAAAATTGGCACTTCATACTCTATTAACGACAAATGGTTTCAGAATAGCGTAAATCTGTCATGATTATTATCAGGGATACCTTAAATGCTGACTCATTCTCCTAAACCTAATAATAGAATATGCAATTATGTCAAATAATTTTGGGGACTTACTGTATAGTTACATTTCTTATTAAATGAATGGAGTCCACGTGTTAATTCTGTATGTAAATAGAAGTATCTTATATGCGACCTTCTCTGATGGCTGTTATTTGTGAGTGTGTGATAGACTGAGCCTCTTATTTGTGAAGAGGTGCGTGCGCACATGCCTTGTCACAGTTTTTGTCGAGTGGGTAGAAGAGCGTCAGGTCGTTATGCTTTCATGAATGACAATAATTGAACACAGAACTATAGGGCCAGCGATTGGGGAACCCTTTTGTAAATAGTGAACATCTGCCCACTTAGCTCACTTTCACATCGGTTATACAGAAACTATGGAGAACACACGGGCTACACTGCCCCCTGAGACTCACACTGCGTGATGTTTTACTGGGGTATTTACAACGTGCCGTGCGTATTCAGTAAAATACTCACTGCAAACTAAAATAACGATCCTTTTACTTGGCTATACTGAACTCAAATTACAAAAAAAAAAAAAAAAAAAAAACGAGAATCCTACCCTACTCATGATGAAGAACTCCACCCTCACCTATAATTATAAGAGGATTGTTTAATTACCTAATTAACGTGTTTCTCATTTTTGTTTTTATTGAGAGTGATTTAGGCTTTGACACAATAGTTTTATATTTGTGCCTTTTAATTATTGACAAGCTCTAAGGAAATGTTTAGAAATGTATTATTTCTGCAACCTGATCGTGAGTCCAATTACAAGTTGTTCTACCACACCTATCCTTTTCGAATGCCAAACAGCGCGTCAGTCCAATTTCCTCCTGGAATCCACTCCGGGTTGTTGCAACGACCTTCCATAAACGCACTTCAGTCTCTAGCTGAATGTGTATATAGGCTAATCCTTTTGATTAGGCAACGATTCATTGTGGGAACTCTCAGGGTACCGGTCAGGCTAGGACTAGAGACAACTCCTAGGGGTACAATGCGCTGAGTTAAGCAGGATATTTTTCATCCAACGGTTTCTGAAGACATTACTAAATAATTCCGTTTCGAATAAATCTGACGTCTATAATTCCAAGTCTTGCTTTGACTACTGCATATTTGGTCAATTGCGAGTGGATATATCACCGTCCATAGACCCCCAGACCCTAACTAAGCTGAAAGTGGCTTTTTAAAAGGTATGTCGTTTTTATATGATGTTTTTTTAAAGACAGTGGGAGATCTTGTATTTTCTTACCTGTAAAATAAGTTTATTATGAAGTAGAATGAAACCACAGAGACAGCTCTAACTAAATGCATGCTTTCTTTTTTATTTATTGTGTAGTATTTAGAATGGAATACTTTGAAGTGTTTGCACCGCTCCAGCATTTTATGAGCACAGACTTTAGTACAAAACATCGGTTGCATTTATTTTAAAATACGAATTGCAGAGCGTGCATGACTGTATTTCTGTTTTAATACAAACTATTGGTTTCTGAAGAACTGATGAACCGGTTTCACTGAATAGAACGCTAAATGTCGGATGAATAATTTAACAAGGTCAGATATAGTCTTTTTCAAATCCTTCCATCACAGAAGATGCGGGACAGTACTTCAAACACTATCCCCGCAAAGAGTTTATTAACAACTACACATTTGGTCAAGTTGATGCGCAAACTGAGTAGTCCTTGAACGTGGGTGATAGGCTTCTTGGATATGTAAAACATTTATTTATGCTTCGAAAGTTGGAATGTTTCGTTGTTTAAGTTTAAATTGAAGGATGAATAAATACAAACATTTTATTAGCAATATAACATTTAAAAGTATACATCTGTAGTAAGATGATGGTGATAATTTCTATGAAGGGGAGGGCGGCAATTAGCGAACGAGATTGACATGGCTAAATATAATCAGGAAGGTGTTAATTGTTCAAACAAATTTGTAAACACTGATTAAGATGGATATTTAGAAGAAAAATGTCCGAATGTTACCCTAGTGGGGCATTTTGATGGAGGCTTTTGCACAAACACATTACCTCCAAATGAAAGAGAATCGCAACACTCAAAAACGACATTGTGTCAGTTTTCATTACATAAGGCCCATGACTGTGATGCTGGAAACCTGTACATCACATGTCATATTGCACTCAAGATTCACACATACCCCATGCCACTAATCTGAGAACTGACTGCTTTGTAGAGTAGTCGCAAGTGTCGGGCGCACACCAACTATTCTCACGTGGTATGGCTGACCATGTGTTTTTTTTTTTTTTTTTTTTTTTTCCTTTTTAACCTACTTCCACAAACTTCAGGTTTCCAAACACGTACTAAAGGCATGGAAGTAACTGAAACACGTTCAGCTGACGAGGGGAACACCTTTATTTCAGAACAAGGCTTGGTCATGCTGCTTTCACTCAGCCTCTCACCTCTGCTCAGGAGACATTTGATTGGTTAGATCAGTGTTTTGTAAGCCTGGAACCATTGCAACGTCTGTATAACTTGTCCTCCTCAAATGGCATTACTGTGCTGGTAACTGAAGTTTCAGCCAAATGTGAGAATACAGATCTCTTGAAGATCATCTGCAAAATAAATACATTTGTGGTTGTTATATTTATTTTGGTAATTCCCCCACCCCTCCGTAATTAAGAATTTGTGAAAAATAAACAAGCACACTTTGTGGTTTCCTAGGCCCAGGGTGGGAAAACACTGAGTTATTCACCCCAGAGCCTAATTATTGGCTGATCTGGTCAGAAATGTAAGTCAGGAGTGAGGGATATTCCAAAGAAGCATTCTTATGAGGACTGTTTTAGAACAAGGAAGCCATTTTGCAATTCAACAACATGCCAAATAAGCAGAAAGAATGAGTGAAAGAGGCCAAGAAAATTCCTATCATTCCTAGACATGTACTACTTTCTCATTTTTCTTGATCTTGTATTTAATCAAAAGTTGGGTAGGAACCATGTGGTTTCTGTGTCTTTCTGCTTGCCTGAGTAGCAAGAGAACAAGCAATGGACAAAGTCAAAGTATTTCTGTTGTTGCCTGGACTTGAAGTGGCGAGGCTTTGCAGAATTAGTTTCAGCATTGCATAGCTGTCGTCAGCGGCATCCCAGCCACAAACAATTATGCCATTCCTAAATGCAGGTTTGGGACTCAGGAGGGGGAGTGGAACAGCATGCCTAATTAAGTAATAAGCTCTCCCAACGGACTGGCTTACTTCTGTAAGGAGTAAATGTGTGTGAACAGGAAACATCTTTCTGGAAGAAGTATGGGATTATCCTATGGTCTTCATTGGACCTTTGTTTTTTTTTCTTGCTTTGATGTGGACCTGGGAATGACAAGGCATCATTGTCTTTGAATAAATCTGTTCTGTCATGTGACACAAACTTTTGCAGAGTTTTCTGGTTTTTTTCCCTGTACTCTTTGATAAATTCCTCCTCTCCAGAAGGAAACTGCTTTTCCATGGTTTATATATACCTTGGAAACAAATAGTTAATTTCAAAGATGCAAATGTAGCACTAGGTGACTTCAAAAGATTGCTTTTTTATAATCAGTTTAAGAGATATATTCAAATATCCAACAGGAGACAAACTTTAAATATTCATTATTTTGACAAAGTTGTGGGAAATTAGTCAGGGTAAACAGCAATGAAAATGATACTCAGGTTTGGCAGATCACATCCCAATGAGCCAAAATAACCTCTAAATTTACGAATAAGGAAAGCAATTACTGGATTCCATTTAATAATGGAAACTGTCAGCTGTCTATTTTGGCAGTTTCTGTGCCTTCCCTTGTTTCTATTCCTCATCCTTTCATGTGTTCTCTCCCCCTGTAGGTGCCCCCAGGTGATGAGCTCTTTGCTGTTCTCCAACTGCAGTATGAAGGACCGAGAGTCAGTGGCCATCCTCCACTACCAGGGCTCAAGCAAGACCAGCAGCCAGTTCTCACCCTCTGGCCTGCACTCCTCCCCCTCCAGCCTCGGCAAGCCCCAGCCCTTCAGCCTGCAGCCAGGCCCCCACCTGCTGGCCAGCATGCAGCTCCAGAAACTCAACAGCCACTACCAAAGCCTGTCTGGGGCCTCAGGGCCCCCAGCCGGACCGCCCAGGGGCTTCGGTGCCACTTCCATGGGCCCGGGACAAATTGCCTCCAACGGAACAACCCAGGGGCCCGGCATCATTGATTCTGACCCTGTGGATGAGGAGGTCCTGATGTCACTTGTGGTGGAGCTTGGCCTGGACCGGGCCAATGAGCTGCCGGAGCTATGGCTGGGCCAAAACGAATTTGACTTCATCTCAGACGTTTCCGCTGGCTGCTGACCCAAAATGCACAATTGTGCCTGTTGTTTTTTTCCCCCTCTCTTTCTTCCCCTCTCTACCCTGTGCTGAAGAACACAGACCAACGTGCCACCTGGTGGTCCTATTTCAATCCTTTGCGTGTGTGTGTGTATGTGTGTGTACCTGTCCATATAGGCCTTGCATTCCTCTAATGGGCGAGGTTGAAGTTGTTGTAAGTTTTGGTTGATGTTATTTCATGACTGTGGACAGTGCTGTATAAATGCTCACACCTAGGTCCTTCTTTCATCTTGGTAAAAGGTAGACTGAGATTATGTGAGTGGTGGACCCAAGTGGGTTTCAGTTTGGAGAGTGAAGGAAAATCATTTTTGGTTCAGGATAGGAGGTAAAAGCTTTGCGAAGTGCATTTTTGCAGTCTTGTAAATAGTCCAAAGTGAATATATGAGAAATGACACATGCACAAATATACTGAACCATGTTCTGCTAGCCTTTTGTGATTTTTGATCTCGAGTTGGAGAAAAGCCTGACTCTTTCTGCATGTAGTCAGTCCCAGGAAGAAGATGGAAAATCTGTAGTTAGAACTGAAAAGTCTGTAATTAGAACAGAATTTCCACTCATTAATCAAGTCAATCAAATCTGCTCTTTCATCAAATATTGTTCAAGGACCCTACTTATAAGCTCAGAGGTTTACTGGTTCTCATGGTGCTAAGAATTGAATGATGAGAATGATGCCACACCAAAAGCAGTTTAGACTAATAAGTCTAGTTTTTTTTTTTTTTTTTTTTTTTTTTTGCCACTGCCCAATACATTTTAGTCACTAGTATTGTAATAGTTCTTCCTGAGTTTATTTGAAGTTATGTGTGTTTGTTACAAATAAGAATAATCATGTACCATCTACAATCAACTCAGTGTTGTATGTTAATCATTAGTCGTTTTTGTTTTCTGACAGAAAATTGACTCTCCTTTGATATTTTATCAGTCAGAGCTAAATGCGTGGAGGCGGCTCTTTAAATAGCCCCTTGAAGACAAAGGGTTTCACCTGAGCCCATGGGCTGGATGTCTATGTCAGTAGAGCTCCACAGCTCTCCTGTGAGGCGGGATGGGATTACTATCCTGTAATCCAAGGAGGGGTTGTGAAATGGGGATATGGTCTATGCTAGCTGCGTTAACACAGTTTTAGAAAGGCTTTTGTGTGTGACTGTGTATGTGTGTGTGTGTGTGTGTGTGTAGGGGGTTGCAGGCAACGTGTTGCATCATAGTTTCACTGGTCACAGAGCAACCTGATCTCTCCGGCGCTTTCTATATTTAAATAAATTAATGAGCGCTACGTCTGTTTTTCCCCTTTGACAGTCTTCCTATCACCCTGTAATTCTGTAGGATCTGCAACTGACAATTTTCCCCTCTCCTCAATTCTGTCTGAAACTGAGAGCTTGTGTGTCTGTAACTATTGTAGCTGATTACCTTCAGTGATTCTTGGAAAGGGTGATAGAGTTCTTGACTAAAAGACTGTGAGGTCTTGTTATTGAAGGATTTAATTGTTGTAGGGGCATCACATAAAATAATGTCTGAGTACTTATATATTACAGGAGTAATACACTAATCTAATACCTTTAAAAAGAGAAATCTAAACTGAGAGTCATTATTTCACTCTTTTTACTAGTATGGTTAGTGTCCCATGAAATTTAAAATGGGTGATTTCACAGTAGTGTAATACTGCAAAATAGTGTTGAAGTAACTTTCACATTTTTACAGCATGACACTATAGTTATCTTGTGATATGGGAATGTCAGCACAACAACCAAAAGCAGGTGTAAACCTAAGTAGAGTTATAAATGTTTAAAGATTGTGATGTAGCTCCAGTTGCTGGATTACTGGATTATGTGTCTTTCCTGTGTGTGTGTGTGTGTGTGTGTGTGTGAGTGAGAGAGAGAGAGAGAGAGCGAGAGAGTGTGTGTGTGTGTGTGTTTTACAGGGTGTGAGAGAGAAAGAGTGTGTGCTAGCCTTTTCAAGTTGTGGGTTTGGCTCCATGGCACTGCCACAGCAACCAAAAGTAATTCGCCGACTTGTGATTTCAGCAAACGTTTGATTGCAAAAATATTTCTTCCTAGTCCAGACACATGTGATAGGATATGAAAAGAGAAGCTTAACTAACCACTACTAAACTTGCTGTAAATGTTTGTGCCAGTTTATGTGGATTCTCAAGGCCTTTTCTGTACTGCAGTTTGTTTCTTTGTCAAGGGGGTGGAAAACTACAAATAATTTGAATATTGAGTCAACTCAAGAATATGAATATTCATTGGGTCACCTAATTCCCAGTATCTGTTATGGTTCTAAATTTTCTTGGAATGGTGACCTTGAAACCCTTATTTGTCAAGATGGTAAAATTAGTTTCTCAACTTTTCAGTTGACTTTTTGTTATTGAAATCATGGAGTGAATTATAATCGACTTTAATTTTGTTTAGCACTTTCATCGCCTCTTGTATGTTTCTATGAAAAGATGTAAAATTATTGCACCATATTTAAATACTTGTATTTTGTTATTTTCTGCATTTTTGGGAAATAAACTCTTCAAAACTGTTTTTCTGCATTTTTATATCTCAAGCGGTTCACATTAATTACACAGAAATGTTTCAGTACATTAAATTCAATGCATATAATGCATATATGTCTACACAATACCAAGACAATGAGATTTTTTAAAGATATACCTTTGAACAGCCTTTCAAAATTTGTAGTCAATTTTTTCCTGACATTTTTCCCAATTTGGAATGCATAATCATATTCTCAAGGCACACTCTGTATCATGGTTCATGGCTTATCTGAAATGTGATGTCAGACTCAGCTTTCAATCCAAGTACAAGGTGAGATGCAGACATAAATTGGTGGAAGACTAAGGGCACTGAAATGACAAACAGGTGACAGCAGTGATTGATGAGAAAAGTGCATACCTGCCAATCAAATCCCTCACCCATTGATTGTATGGCCTGTTATCCTTCTCCTCTGTGGTAAGGCCTTGCCATAGTTATGAGCCTGGTGTGTGAGGCTCAGCAACAACTGTTGTAATTAGAGTCAACATTGTTCCTGTCTGGATTCAGCATGTTCGTGGGGCCCATTCATCCACTACAACAGTTCTGCAACAGGATAAACTTCCAGCACTCCTCGGAATGAGTGCTAAATTGGAGCCTCTAAAACACAAATGCATACACATTTTCTCATTTTGGTTTGTAATTTAATCACAAAAAAGGAATGTCTGTGTTATGTGCTGTGCACTGCTGCCATCTAGTGGCTTTCATTGTGAAAAAAACACCCCACAGACAAACTGAGAGGGAACATATTCCTGTGTGATGAAAATACTACTACTACTACTACTACTACTACTACTAATAATAATAATAATAATAATAAAAATAAATAAATAAATAAATAAGTTACATTTAAAAACGCTGTGTATTTGAAAGAAGTATTTCAATAACCCTTAAACTGACAAAGTGTGCACCAAAATATCAGACAGCTAAACACACAGTATCTACTGTGGTCTATACAGACAAGCAAATAAAGATTGTCTGATAGCATGTGACAGCTAAGCCTTGCCCAAAAGCTCAAACCTGTGGCATGAGAAAGACGCAGCCCAGCTGAGAGCCTGACATTTGGCTGAAGAACAGACGGGCTAAAGCATTGCTTTATCTGACACCAAATAAACAGAGGAGCCCTGTTCCCTGAGCTGGCATTTCCTGACAGAGATAGCCATCCTGGAGGAAAATCTGAAAGGGAGCAAACATTAGAACAGAAACAGTACAGTTAATTTACCATTTGGCTCTACATTACACATGAAGAGTCGGGACCCCCTACATAATTAATGTATGGACTTCCTTTTATAATGTTATTTCATTGGGCTATAATTTACAAAAACAGCAGTAGAAGCATGTTGATTTCCTCTCTGGACACATTATTTTACCCATTTGCTCTAGATGCGGAGGCGGTGAAATGTGACATGAGAAGGTTTGTGGTTGTCTCAGTGTTATATCAGCCAATTATGACCTGGGTTAAATGTATGCTGGGTTAAAAGTTTTAGACTTCAATGCATGTTTAGACTTTTGACAAAGTCATAAAAGGGAGTAATTGCAAAGACATGACAGAGATCTGAAACATGGCAAAGGTCAAAAAAAAAACTTCTGTTCCCTTCAGTCTTGTTCTATTTCATCTCTTATAGTCACTAAAGAAAAAAAATGGAATATGTTTACATGGCCAAATAACTAAAACTAATGTGAGGTCAAGTAAGGCATTGTGAGGATGTATTTTAATTTAGTTTTTCTCCTTCATACCTATTTACAGATAATCTGATGTAAATACTAATAACAATAACAACAATAACAATAATAATAATAATAATACAGAATAATAACACAAACGGCGACCGAGATATCATGCACCATTACTACCAGATTATGAAGTGAAAATCGAAACTGAACAATACAACTTCTATTATGTACTTTCAAATCCTCCACGCTAGAGGGCAGATTTTTAAAAATTGCATCTCTACCAAGATTGTCCCTCGCTGGCACCCTTGCCTTTCGTCGTTATCATCGTCGACCGGAAAGTAGGAGGTCCTTTTCCCGCAGACTCCGCCATGGTGAGCAGAATTTCCCTTCTCTTCATGTACAAATTCACCTTAAAACATCATCTTTTCCTTAAGTACTATTATCCATCCTCACTGAAATATTGCATATTTAATATGTGTACAAATAATAATCCCCAATATTGGCTTGGAAAAAGTCTGTTGGGGTGTAATGAAACGTTAATCAAAAATCGGAATCCCTCACACTTTGTCCACGAATGCTTTGCGATGTGGCAGTATGTACGCAAAGCATGGAACAGTGCATTTGTTTGAACGTTTAGAGGATTGTAACCCAAATTTGTATTTTTCATAATTATTAAAATATCCCTGTTTAGTGTGCAGACAGAAAAGCCAGTCGATACCAGCTTTGCGGAGTAGGCCCAGGACGGAACCAGCATTAGCAGTAGCCATAGTCCCGTAAAGAACATCAGGAAAAGTAATGTATTGAGCCGTATATTGCAAGATCCACTCAAATGTCTTGTGTCGGTTGATTTGAACGCTATTGGCGGTAATTAATCAGCATTTACCTAACTTTAGTAACGAGTGGCTGTCTTTGGCAGTATTCACATTGGCTTCTCTGTACATTTTCCCGGTTGCTACATTTTCATGTTGTTTGAACCCTTCTAAAATGGTGATGCATACGCTACATTACACCGTCAAACTAGCACGTTTACATTTAGTTGATGCGGCTAGCTGTAATTATTTCTTTTCCTTAAGGCTCGAGGACCGAAGAAGCACCTGAAGCGCGTGGCAGCGCCAAAGCATTGGATGCTGGACAAGCTCACCGGAGTGTTTGTGAGTATTTTGGGCTCTTGGCGCTTTGAGTAAAAGTTAACGTCTGTCAGGCGTTATGTATATTGTACTGCTGATCTTTCCTAGGCATTTGCTGTCAACGTTGTGTGACCGCAGTGTCCATATTAGATTGATGGGAGGTGGGAGTGTTCCATTATAAGTGACTCTTCTATTCTTTTTGAATGTTTGGACATGTTATGTGTGGGTTCTTTTATTTGTCAGAATTTCTTATTCAGGGTGACTATCAATCTTCGTGGCCATGTGTGGTTTGGTTTGTAATTGGGTTAAATTGTGTAGTCTGTGTCATGGAAATTCTTCATACTTGACAGTGAGTGTCATCTTTCAGAATTTTGGGTGTGTGTGGGTACCTATTTGGCAGAAACCCTTAAACAGGCTGAATGACAGTGGCACCATAGTTGTATCATTTTTGGTCTAATTGTGGTAGATTCTTGTCAGAAGCTCTCCTTAGTCCTTTATGGCTGAAGTGAACACTCACAGAATATGTTCTTTTGCCTGTTTTCTGACCCCAGGCTCCTCGCCCCTCCACTGGCCCCCACAAACTGAGGGAGTGCCTCCCCCTCATCATCTTCCTGAGGAACCGGCTGAAGTACGCCCTGACCGGAGATGAGGTCAAGAAAATCTGCATGCAGAGATTCATCAAGATTGACGGCAAGGTCCGCACAGACGTCACCTACCCCACAGGCTTCATGGGTGAGTTCTGAGTGGCCAAACGTTTGACCGCTGTCCGCAGTTCCATGCCTCTTATTGCCTGTCCATACTCTGGGTAGAAGCTACTAGTTTGGCCATCAGTTCTATGGGTGCCTACAAATTAGCCATTGCTGACCATTGATGGCATCTGTCATCTCAGCCCAAACCAAAGAATCCTGTTGTGTGTAAATTAAGTGCCAGCGATTCATTTGTGGGAATTATTGAATGAATGTTAGTAAGGTAATAAATGGCTATGTGCTGATTACCTCAGGCTTGCCATACAACTGTGCTGTGTCCCCTGCTGCTTCACTTGTGTGCTCCACCGTGTGTGCTGCAGGGTTCAGTGCAAGTGTAGGTATCTGGTCTAATTAAAGCAGCAGGGTTTTCATCTTGCTTCAGTGCTTTCAGTCTAATGAGCAAGCAAGTGGTCCAGGTAAGAAAAGTTTGAAGCTGGGTCTACCATCAACTGACTTTTAATACTCCTCGCACTCCTGGAGTTGTCATATCTGCTATCAGGGGAACGCCAAGTCCAGAAATTAGTTCAGTTTCTATACGTTTGCCAGGAGACGTGTATGTCTGTTCAATTTACAAAAAAGTTACAGGTGTTGGGGGAAACGTACAGAAGTGCTGAAACGTGTCTTTCAGACCAGCCCGTTGCATGTTGCTGACGTTGTATTGAGGCTAAAATTTTAGTCAGAAATGTTACTAACAGGCTACACTGCCTCTGGAATGTTGGCTTCAGAGTTTGACTGCCTGCTGAATGCAGTGGAATTACCACCTATAACTTGTTTGGAGTTGGCCTGTGACCAGCTGTGATTATAGTGAGGTGACCGTTAAACTTGATTTAGTTGGAGCTAAATGTTATTATTTGGTAAGACTTTATATTTGTAGTGCCTTTGGTAAAGTCTGTGATGCAGTTGAGAATGTTGTGGTCACTTGTTTTTTCTTCCCCCTCAGGTTGCACTTATCTCTTACAGCGTGCTTGCCTGATATAGTATGCCTCTCCTGACCATCTCAAGGAGAAATTTTGTGATTTTTACTCAGACATTTTCCTGTCTGTGATCAAGTAACCACCAATATTCACTTGAAACAGTTCACAGAATGGAACCATTAAGATTGACTTTGCTATACTGCACTGTCTGCTTCCTGGAATGACCTTGGTTTTTATATTAGGGCAGTTTTTGTCACCTTGCACATGGCACATCTCACTGAGGGATTAAGCAGTTGCTGTAAGCAGTGCTGGACATACAGCTAAAGTGTTGCCAAGAAATTTACTGGCATGATTTAGTTGTGGAGAAAGGTGATGCCAGGCTTTGAGCTGATTTGAATTTTGTTTATATTGCATAAAACTGCTTGGTATGAAACTTATGAAAATGAATGACTCCAGAAGTACTCAGGAGTACTTGCTCTAATTTGTGCTTAAATGTCATATTTGGGGGCTAATTTCCTACACTGAGCTGTTGCTCCCTTTTGTCCTCTTTAGATGTGATCAGCATTGAGAAGACTGGAGAGCACTTCCGCCTGATCTACGATGTCAAGGGACGCTTCACCGTTCACCGCATCACAGCTGAGGAAGCCAAGGTGAGCCGGGCCTTCTGAAGGGCGAAGGATTGTGCTGGATACCTGCAATTCTGAGGCCCTATTTACGGTCTCTGGGGTTGTGGCTTTCAACAGTTTGATATTATCTAGTACAGTTTTCTGTAGTGTTTGCATTATTGTGATGGTCAACCTGGATAGTTGGTGGGACGAGTTTAATGAGACATGCACAAAAAATACTAAAGTAGAGGGGATGCAACTGGTGCAAAAACATTTGCTCTACTCTGATTGAGTGGGTATGTCCTGCTAAACTAGATCCTCCTCCTTACATTAAGTTTGACAAGGTGACTCTTATAGCATGAGTCCTTAGTGCAAGGTACACTGCAGCCTCTCTGTTCACCGCTGAGAGAATAGTATCCCTTGATTTTTGAGCAATTTTTTCCCCAAATTGAGCTGAAAAGGCTGTTTAGAATAACTATGATTTTGCAGGATATATATGCATAAAGGAGCACATTGTGACTTTACACTGTGCAGGTGTGGAGTCAATCAGATGAACTTGCTCATAAGTGAAAACTGTGCTTTGAACTTAAACTGGTTCAATTTAAAACCAACAATTTCTTTCCTCTGCTCTGTAGTACAAGCTCTGCAAGGTCAAGAAGATCATCATTGGCACCAAGGGAATCCCCCACCTGGTCACACACGATGCCCGCACCATCCGCTACCCTGATCCCCTGATCAAGGTCAACGACACCGTCCGCATTGACCTGGACACCGGCAAGATCACAGAATTCATCAAGTTTGACACCGGTAAGCAAAGAGGCTGATGGTTAGCTGATTCAGATTACCACTATTTTGTCTAAAATCTTATTGGGATTATGTGGTGTTCAGGAAAGAATGAAAACTCTGGCTTAATTCAGTCATAATTTTGATTTACCCCGTTTTCTTAAATACAAAATGAAGCATTTTAGAAAGTTTTTATGTCAGGCATTCTGCTTTTCATCCTGCAGTCTGGATTAGTGGTATATAACTTCATTCCCTGGATGCTGCAGCGTCTGCATTTTTTAAAAAAAAAATCTTCAACAGCTAATGTAGGCCTTGGATACAATGTGGGCTCATTAGCCAATCATTGCTTAAATGCTCATAAAGCCCACATGTACACCAGCCATCCTGGACTGGAATTGAGTATGCTGTAGATGCTCATAGGAACCATCAAAATGGCAAGGAGTTGTTGCTCTTGGAGGTTTTCTCTGCTGCCTTATCTGTCACAGATATTTTGATAAGTAAATATTGGAGTTGTACATGCCATAGTAAGATGTCCCAGATGTTTATGTCCTGGCCTTACCTCTGAAACGGGCTTGGCTCTCCTGCTATCCCTCTAATCATCCGTTTCTCATGCTCTCTGCAGGTAACTTGTGCATGGTGACTGGTGGTGCCAACTTGGGGCGTATTGGTGTGATCACCAACAGGGAGAGGCACCCTGGCTCCTTCGATGTGGTGCACGTTAAGGACAGCACCGGCAACAGCTTTGCCACTAGGCTGTCCAACATCTTTGTCATTGGCAAGGTGAGCCATGCCACTCTAGTGCTTCAAAAACAGTCAGATTGAAAAAGAGCCCCAGATTTAATTTGTGTAATTTGTGTAAACTGCTAAAATAGGGGTAATTGAAGGGCGCCACTAGCTGATCTCCCAGCTCTCACAAGACTTTCGGTTATTTTGTGTCAAAAGCATATACTTAAGTTTCAGCCGAGGACTCGATAGTTGAAGCAGAGTTTCCTAAGGTAACCATTCAAATGAACTTTTCACTAAGCACATTAATTGAATGTGATTTGAGCTCTGATCAGGGATAGCCTTTGAGTAATTAAAGCAATTTTATGGTTTTTAAAGCAAAAGCTTACAGAGATCTGTGAATGCAGAGATCTGTGCCACATGTCATTTAGTTTCTCTTTAAAACAAATTTTTTTTTCCTCCATCCTACCAGGGCAACAAGCCATGGGTTTCCCTGCCCCGCGGAAAGGGAATCCGTTTGACCATTGCCGAGGAGAGAGACAAGAGATTGGCGGCCAAGCAGGGAAGCAGCTAAGCCCAGTGAGGAGAAACCCTTTACTCCTGTCACTGCACACCCTGGTTTCAATAAAAGATTATTTACAAAAAAGAAATGGATCTGAGTTTATTATTACATGAATTGTGTGGAAGATATTGGGGAGGAGTGTACATCAGTATAGGCTGTTTGGTAATTGAATCAAATCAACCGGTCCCAAGATGCAGTGGCCAGAAATGTGACTCAAAGTTTTTGTATTTCTCAAATGCCTATTCCAATAAAAATGACTGGGATAGGAAGACATGCAGCCATGAATCACTGCAGTCTCTGAAATTGCAGTGCAGTACATTTAACAGGTGCTCTGATCTGGAGTAGGATGGTTAAGTGGCAGGCTTGGGCAACATAGAGCATAGTAAGCTTTAATAATCAGGTGTCTGTTCATCAGTATGTGCAATAGCAGGTGCAAGAAGAATGCCAACAAATGGGACTGAAGATGCAGATCAGGAATGGCTGAGCCAAGGTGTAATTCAAATGGCTTTGTTCTTGGTCTGAGGCAAAAAAAATTGTGTCCACTGTCCTCCATCATCGCTAATGCTGAAATTATCCTGAATGTATGCTTGACAGCTTTGACATTTGAAGGTTACACGTTTGAAGGAAATTGCTTGCTCTTACAGCTTCTAATGGTAATAGCTGTTACACCTTTTCCAAAGTGAAATAAGTAGTGTTTCTTCACTCCCCTTGATGAGCATGGGTCCACCCCACCTGTGGTGCACTGTAGGGGATCATGACTTCTCACATAATTCTTGACACAGGTGAACATGTTTTTTTTTTTACAAAAGTCAATTTGTGGAGAGGTCTTCAGCATATTATGTACCTGGATTTTTACCTCTTGATACTATTGGTCAGGTCTGACCGGTCTGGTTTGGTGATACTGAACCATACTGTTACGCTTTACAGATGCTATCTTTATAGTCGCTCTAGAGAACCTTGACTCACATTGGCCTCCAGTTTCAGCTTTTTGGCATCATCACTATGTTTGAAGTGCTCCAAAGCAATGTGTTACATCTGTGGTTTTACACCCAGCCACACCTCTCGCAGGAGGTGATCCACGGCTGATGCGTAGGGGGATGGGAGTAAAAAGAGCGCCACAGCCCCGGTCCGTCCACAGTCACCTCTTGGCTGGACCAGTGAGTATTTATGCCGCTGGTGCCTGTCGTCTCTCCCGGCGTGGGTGTTAAGGGTGTGTGCGCGTTTTTCTCGTCGACCTGACAGATCCAGAAGACCATATGGGCACTGCTGGGCCACAGCCTGTTCTTCCTGTGCCTGGAACAGTGGGTGTGTCATGATCCAGAGCAGCAACACCCTGCAGGGGCCCAGGACCAGTGCCGGACACAGGTCTGCTCAGAGAGGCCATAGCGTCCTTGGGTTATTCTAGGACATCCATGTACACTTGCAAGTTGAGTGTCTCAGGGGCCGGATTGTTTCCTGTGAGCTCTCAGATTTGACTACAGCAGCCTCTTGTTTTTCTGTTCACTGTTGCGTGCTGCTTACGCTGTATACTGAGTGATGAGATGCCGTTGCAAGAGGCCATGTGGAATTCCTTAAGACTTGTCTACAAGCAAAACTCCAAAGCAACAATCTAACTTGTTTACTTGACATAATATATATTTTTTTATAAATAAAATATGCTTTGAGCTATTTTATGGTGTGTGCATGTCAAAATGAGGAATACTGATGTCTTACAGAACTTTTAATTTATCATTGCACTGTATTTTCTGTACTGTAGTTTTCCTGACTGCCTTACTGGGGTTCTCTATTTTGTGCCTGTGTTTTGCCTAATCAATAATCATTTTTTAAAGAGGGGCTCTGGCTTCTGATTCCATCTGGGATGCTGACAGGCTTCCTTTGAAAAGAAAAAGTGAGCTTCACCAGACACAGTCTGGCCCTCACCATTTTCATTGTTTGTTTCCTTCATAGAACACATTACTTTGATCTGATTACCCATGAGGAGCTTGGCCTGAAAGTAGATTTGGCAGAATGCAAGTCAAAGAAGGTAGAAAAAAATGAAATGAAAAGAAAATGAAAAAAAAAATTCAAATACAAATGGGCGGTATACTAGTGGTTCAGGAGTGTGTTTCTTCTTGGATGTCTGAAGCACCGAAGTGGTTCGGGAGGGCCAGGAACAATGGGAACATTCATGTTTGGCTGGGGAAAAAGGAAGGGGCGCAGATGTTTCTGATCAATTGCTTCCATGTGATAGACTTCAGCCATGGAGAACGTGGTTCTTGATAAGATTAGTGTATTTCAAGCGATGTGTTCTGCTTCAGTCTTCCCGTGCGCAGGCTTCTCCTCTAGCCACCGGAGTATCATGCTGGGCGGAGTGGCTTACAAAAACATCCAAACTGGCTCAGCTCACTTTTGGGTGGGGGAACCAGATGTGTGGGGGGTGTTTTTATATTCAGGAAGAATAGAGCAGAGCATTGCAAAACCTGTATGCGTTGCGACATCGGAATTGAGTTGACTGGCCAGCGCAGCTGTTAAAATTGCTTTGCTTTTGACATTTTTCTATTATTGTGTCCATGTACCGTTGCAGAAGACCTACTTAAATACATAGAGAAATTGTTTGAGGGTTGTATATTAAAGGTTTCTCGGAGATGCAGCAAGAGAGCTGTACGCATTGTGGAGCGCACAAAATAAGGAGGAAAATAAAGCCGCTTACCTGGCTGGAGTTGACATATTGTATTTGTCACATATTATTCGTTAATATTTAACTATTAAAGTTTTTTTTGTATAATAATAATAATAATAATAATAATTAATACGCTGAAATGTGTAATGAAATAATTGCATGGTTCATTTTAATTTTAAATAGGCTTGGAGATTGCACCCAAGAACCTATCACACCCTGGTCACACCCAGCTTGATTTTGTTGAAGCGATTTTCACTGCGCTCAGAAACGCAGTCATCTTATAACTCATGGAAGAAACAGCTCAAAGTCACGTTCAAAGTCTGATATCCTACTATACCGCTGTCCGAAGACATGGAGATTTGAAACCTCTTACAGGTTTCGATTTGAAAGGAATGCAGTCTCTTCTGAAGAGAGCTCCGCTCAGTGGACAGTCAATTGTAATGCAAAAGAAAAAAAATGAAAATACAGTACAGTAATCGCAATTCTTAGCGAGGCTCTCCGGCAGCACCGCCAGCTTGTAGCCCTGAATACTCGAGTTTTTCGAAGAGAGTACTTCGGGGAAGGCGGGAAAGAGATAGAAAATGCCTTTCTGCAAGAGGACAATTGTCCCGAAAGATGTCTGTAAAGGTGACACAAAGAAGCAGGGCGCAATTTTTGGGGACTTGGTGGACGTATGTGGATTCACTCTATGCTCAATACTCAGGCAGCTTTCGGATTTATCCAGGCAGTCGGTCAGCATCTTGGAAGAGCTTGAGGGGGAACTTGTGTCCATTTATCACCGGTCCGGAACGCTGGAGAACAAAGTCATCAGTTTGCAAAAACACATTTCTGCACTGGCCACCAAACCTCCACCAAAGAGTAAGAGATTGAATTTCATGTCAAGTACTGCATTACTTTCATAGTTTGCTTAAATTACTTTGGGCAATTGTTTTGTCTTAAATTCGGGCTATTAATTTTGAAATACTGTTGACTATGATGTGTGGTGTGGGTGTGGATACAATATGTCATGTAGGATGAATGACTATACTAGCCTACTTGTGCAGCCTACTCTCCATTACCTGCAAGTTATTTCTTTTTGACGTGTTCACTGTTGGCGGTATGTGTTTATAATGTTATATGTATATACATAAACTTCTTGGTAAGGCGCAAGCTATTAATATTGAGCTACTTTAAATAACCTAAAGCGAAAGGAAACTTTGACATCAGTTGTAATGATCAGCTTCTGGCAAGTTTACCCTCTGGTAGTTTGTGCAGTATAATGTTGACTGAGCGTTTACGTCACATAAACAAATCTGGAATAGCATATTGAGGCAGAGTTACACATGTTCCTGTTAATTAAATTCTGGTCCCCTTAGTTGGCATAACAAAACCTTACAGGGAGACTACGTTACGTGCCATGATGGCACTACCAGAACAGTTTGTGAGTCGAAAAAAATACAAGTTTTATTTAAAATTAGCTGTTGTGGAAAAAATATGATGGGAATCTAGTTGAGTCGTTGCTGTGTCATTTAAATAAGTGAGTTTACACTGGAATGTTCTGACGCACAGCCTCATTTATTTTAGCTGTCTCTAAGCATGGCCATAAATTGATAATAATCCAAACAATAATTCGTATCAGCCTCGGCCCATCTCAAGCCACATAGCAAGTTCATACTGAATTTATGATGTATGCGAAAACTATTTGTAGTATAATTACAGCTTCTTGGTAATGGAATCAGAGATGATCAAGTTTACAAAATACATATTTACACTATTTATAATCTCATTGTGCACGTGTACGTTCTGTAAAAGGACAAATGATGCGTTTGGATGGAACGGATGCGCGTGGGTGTGCGCCATTCACGAAGACAGAAAATCCAACATTTATGCTAACCACCGCGAACGCACCAGTGAAGGGCACTTAATTCCTGTTTCCCAGAATCGCCAGTAACGACTTTGTTGTGAGAACACATGCATGCATTCAGTTGCAGTGTAATTGTCTGAATGAAGAACGCACTGGATTATGTTTTTAATAATGGGACATCAAAAGTCAGTATTGATGATTTCGTAACTATGCTTATAGGAATATATGGCACAGTAATAAATACTCCGTAATGCATTGTGATAAGGTTTGTCCCTTGTTTTGAAATGTAATATTTTCTCCTTACTTCTCTAGACTACACCACCTTTTGTTTGTTTTTTAAAATGCATTTAATACAATTTATTGTGTGGAATAATCCAGCAAAATAACTTCCAGAATGTCTCTTCTGTCAATTTCCTTTTCCTCATCAGATTCTAAAATGTGACTGGCCGAGCCACACACAGCTGGCCCATAGTACAGACCAGGATTTTTCACCCTTATCTTCTTACTGTAAATCACAACAAAAACAGAACACAGACTTCTGTCTAATAGCCAGTGAGAAAGAGGAACGTGTTGTGCACTTCCCAATGAGGAAGTGGCATGACATGGTCTCCACTGACAGCTGGTAACTATCCTCCCCTCCAGCCTTGTGGTGAAAGGATGAACTCGCCTCCGGTAGCTGTCTGTCACAGCTTATACCAAAGACTCAAGGGCTTCTTGTGGGTTTCTTAGCCCATCGTTGGCTGTTGGCTTCATGCACAGGGTTCATGTGAATGTCAGAGAGGCTGAGTCACAGGACTGTAGCAGCCGTGCAGGAGACAGGATCAGGTCCTCTTGGCCTGACACCATTCTCACTTTTCCCACGCCATCTAGGGCAGGTTCTCCACAACTGGGAAATTCTCTGTTTGGAAAGCTGTTCTGAGTGTATCAATTATGACAGCCTGAACTCAAGCACTTCTGTGATCTGTAATGGCATGCTGGCTAACACAGTGCATTTGGAGGGTTTTTTTTTGTGAGGATTTGATCATTTTTTTTATTTTTACAGTCGGTTAATATAATGATCAGGAAAGGTAATGCAGAGTTTGTGGGCTCAGTTCCCAGGTAGCCGTTGCACATTGTTGCTGTACCCTGAGGCAGGGTACTTAAACCAAACTTATTCAGACAATATTCAGTTGTATTAATATAGTGTGAAAACAATGGAAGCTGCCTTGGATGGAAGTGTCTACAGAATGCCTGAAATGTAATGTTAATCTGTGCTGTTTCATGGGGCTTAGGAAAGATTTCAGAAGCCCAGTTTCAATGTTTCTAACATGAATACGACTCTTTGCTTTAACTCCTGTTTTGTTGCTAGTGTGGCAGTCTGGGGAATATAGAAAGCCCAGTGTTCCGGATGTCTGTAGTCACTATCAGGGAAGGTGGAACAAGTGTGTCTTCATGGGCTTTCGCCGTCATTGATTAATTGCTATTGCAGAGAGGGTGTTGATGGCGAGCTTGAAAAAGGAATCTGGAGGGAAGCATATCTTATGGTGAAATTCTGCAGAAACTACAAACAACTTCCTGCCTTGGCTTTTTGGTCTATCTTTCTCTTGAGATGCACAACGTGTTTTTCTTTTTTTAAATCATACCCTTTTTTTTCTCTCAACTCTCTCCTGGCTCCACCCTGGTTGTCATGGCAATGGTCCATATGTGAAAACTGCCAAAAGGCGCCTTCTTCCATTTTCAGCTTTTGTTTTGAAGTGATAGTTCATCCCAAAACAAAACTCTCACATCTCCTTTCTCATTTTTAGAGTGTTCATATAACCTGACAGTTTCACCTCTCCAAAGCCTCTGGTCCCAGCTACGACTTTCTGAAGTTTTAGGTAATATGCAAATAACGGAAATAAGCTGCAACCAGTGGAACCAGAAGCCTTGGAGAGCTGACATTGTCATGTCAAATTAATAGAAATGGCGATAAAGGAAACATGAAAGGTCATTTTGGGGTCCGTAGCCCCACATTGCTCCCTGGGGGGATTGGCCCTTGGTTAGCCTAATCAACTAAATCGCTTTGGATAACAGTGTCAGCTAAATGACTGTAATGTAATGTAACGTGATGTAATGTAACTATCTCTTTAAACTGACAGAGGAGGGAAGTGGAGCAAACAGAGCCCTCTGAGTCCAGGCTTGTACTCTCTGTACCAGGACCACTTCAAATATTCTGTTTATTGGTGCAGAATTTCAAGGAGGGGCTGAAGTGACTGAACACACTGTTGTCTAGGCCTTTGTTTATCTGTTTGTGTTGATCTTAAATGCAATGAAATAAAGGAAGAGATCTGTCATTCTTTGATGAAAGCAATAGTTGTGCAACAAGTCAAACTGGTGTCCTGTTTGAGGGCTCTAGCTTGTTGCTATGTGCCCTTGAGAGGCTTCTATGGAGAGGGATCCTGGGATGTATGGTGAAACAGGATTTACATGACAGGATGCTGTCCTGCTGTCTGGATGACTCCGAATGGAGCGACTTCATCCAGTCTTGGGGTTTTTATAGCAAGTGATGTATTCTCTTGCCAGCAATCCATTTTTGAGCTTGCCATTTGGTATTCCTGGTGAAATACTGCACTGCATTTGTGTGAATAGCACTTCTGAATTTATAAGTCCCTGGTCACCAGGGCCTCTGTGTGAGAACCAGATGACCAGCGCACATTTTGATCTGGAGGTGCCCGCGGCAATGCTTGTGGTTTCCTGAGACCTGCAGCGGACGACAGAGCAGCTGTGCTTGGCCGTGGTTATAGGGGTCTCTTGCTGGCGGTAAAGCTAGCCCCGTCCACATGTTTTTACGAATGGCTGCAGTTCCCTGCAGCTTTGCTGACTCCCTTTGGCCTGACTCAGAGTGAACTGGCAGGATCTCCTAAGGAGGCATCTTTTCCCAGTGTTTACTCTAAGCCCGATCTCTCAGATGGAAGGAGGGGGGTGGACTTCCTCTGGGTCGTGCTAGGTTTCCAACACACACTGTAATTGTTGACATGTCTCTCTGTTCCTTACGTCATGCAGCAGAGGCTCATGTGGATGATGTTCACTCCCACCCCTTCTGTGTCTGTTTCTCCTCTTTTGTCTCTCCGTGTTTTTAGGAGTAAGGGGCCTGGCTGGTGTGGGGTGTCCACATATTTCATGCAGTCCATTTTACTCATGGTGCATCTGGGGGGTTGGGGTTATTGGCGCTGGGTGGGGTGTCGCAAACAGAGTGGCAAGTTGGCAGAGCCTCAGGAGAAAACACTTTCCCGCAGAGAATCCCAGATGTTGCCGAAGGCCATCACAGTCTTTCCATCAGCAACAGCAGGTAGTGCTCTCTTTAAGAGAAGCAGCATGGCTGCAGAAAGAATTCTATTATCTTTTGACCATTTTTTTGTTAGGTGAGACCATAATCAAAGTTTTCATTTGTATGTTTGGCCCACCACTGGTCTTCCTCACATGCCCTTTGGCAAGGAGACTGGAAACTCAAATCAATGTGCAAAATGTACATCATTTTACAAGCCCCCACACTAAGCCTGTGCCCAGATAGTGCCTTGCTCTTCTCCAGCAGGATGTTGACAGAAAGAAAGGCATAAAGAGCCAATATTTAGACCCATATGAGCCCCAATTCAACAAAATGCACGCCTGAGGCACATGTTGCCTTAGTGACAATACACAGCTGTTTGATAGTGTTATGACAGCTGTGAACTGAAGAGACTCCCTCACCCCCCAGTCCCCCTCTCTGCTTTGGCCTTGTGGTGTTTAGTTTTGGGCTTTTCAGTGAGGCAGAGGTGCCGGGCAGATGTGTGGGAGATGACGTTCAGAAACACAGAGGGCCTAGGCTAACTCTTCACTGTGCCGCCTCCACCCTAGTCACTGTTGCCGTGGAGACTATGAGTCAAAGGACCAAAAGAAAGTGGGTGTTGACCCTCTGCAGAGGTGCATGGGGGCCCCTCCCCTTTTCTGTCCTACTCATACCATATGTGTCTGAATCCATGCGGGGACAAGCCAATGAAAACATATCATCCTATTATTCCCACACATGAGTAAACAATGCTATATTGCCATTGTTCCACAGCTTAAAGAAAAGAGGGAGGGGAAAACTGTAACTGAGATACTGCACCATGTAATACCACATAGAGACCCTCTGCTCCTTGTCCGTGTGTGTTTTTAATCATAGATTGATAATTGGCGAAGAAATTCTATCACTGAAGAATGGCCCCTTGTTAAGATCAACAAACAGACTAGTCAGCCAGTGCCGTATTAGCCTGGAGATTGTTTCCAGATGGAACAGGGTACGAAGCAGAAGAGAGCTGCTGCAAAGGTTTCTGGGATTTTGACTGAGAACCCTATTCCAGAAAGGCCAGGCTCTGCCACTGCTCTGCACTGTGGAAAAAGCGTGTGTGCTGGCTGCAGGGGCACGCTGTGCCCAGCCCAGCAGTAAAAGGCACTAGAAAACAATGGGCAAGCAAACAGGGCTGCGGCGCACATGCTGGGGTTTTAATTTGGCCGCTTTGATTGGAGCAGCACGTGAAGGCCCTCGGCTTCGGCCAAACGCAGCAGGGGGAGGAACGCTTCAGCACAAGTGTTGTTTCACAGCCTCGCTGCGCATCACATTCCCTCCCAGTGTGATGATTCACAATCTAATTCTGCCTTTCCTCTGAAAACAAAGTGCAGCCATTTCTTGGTGTTTGCAAGATGATTTTCTGTGTTTAATAGGATGTGAATTATCTTGTCATTGCTCCAGTATTCCCCTCGGCCCCCCCTTCCCTCAAAGAAACTATATGCCTTATGTCTTACCCATATGTCTTATTTGTATACCTGTCTGTTTTGTCACTGCAGAAAATGAAAAAAAAAATGTTAATATGTAGAATTACTTCATTTAATGGTAAATGCTGGTAAATAATATATATTTTTATTGCTTTATGTGTATTGCACATATTGTTTTGAAAACATAATAAGAATGTTGAATTGCAAGTAGTGGAAATCTGATACCATGACAGTGTGGTACATCCAATCATTAAGCAAACAACATTCTCAACATGCAAAGGGTCAGGGACACAGGCCTGTGTGCCTGTAGTTATGGTTAGTATGACTGTTAGAGAAGACCTCTGGGTGACTCAGAAAGTAGAGTGGGTGTTGGTCCACCTTTGATGGGAACTTCATTGACTAAGACAGCTCAACTTCCTGATATTTCACAAGAAGTGTGATCATGTCACATGACACTCATTCAGAAAGTCTTCCATCAGCAAAGAGCAGTTGATGGCGGAAGCCCATACTGCCATATTGTGATCTCTGTTCTGTTGTTCTTTACATATTTTAAACGTGGGATGAGAGTAGCCAGTTAAGTCAGGAGTGGTTGTGGCCCAGTACCCAATTAAATGACTTTACATCAATGTTTGCTTTTTTGTTCACCAGCTGTATTTATTATATATAGTATTTCAAGACTTACAAACATGCATAAACACACACACACACAAACACAGGCATATGAGGACATAATTTGGAAAGCTGGAACCCTGCAAATCAGTGTGAATAATTAATGGTTTCATGGTCTGACCACTGACCAGGATAGGCAGCCTGTTAGCCTGTTTTAAATCATAACCAGTGTGTTAATATTCTGTTGCCGCAGTGATTGATTGTGTGATGGTATGAGTGTGCATATGTAAGAGTACACTGTATGCATGTTTTGAAGGTGTACACGCACATATGCTTGTGTGTGTAGATATCTGTGATTTAAAGTGTGTATGTGTATGAGTATGATTTAATTTAAGAGTGTTTTTGGGTCACAAACAAAAACATGTGAGCGTGTTAATGCCTGTTTCTATTGAGCAGTGTCAATGCTTGGATACATGTATGCCTGCATGAATTTTAGTCTGGTATATTAACAGCATTGATTTTGTGTGAAATAGTTCTCATAAAAAAGATGAATTGATTGATCGATGATCAGTTGTGTGTGTTAGCACTGGATGGTCTGAGCCCGTTTATGTGTGTGCCTGCGTGTGTGAGCCGGATGCCGTGTTTCCTGCGAACCTACAGGTTTTGGAGCCGTCCGCGCTCCTGCTCCGGACTCCAGCAGTCTCAGCCCTGACACTGCAGAATCCGCAGTGTGGAAGAGATGCGACGGCGAGGAAGGAGAGAGGCAGCCGCCTCGCTTTCTTTTTATAAACTTGAGTAGGTGTGAGGAGTCTCTGTGGAGCCAGCACTCTGATTGACGACTTTTCTTCAAGGAGGGAAATAGGAGCGGCGAGGCACCCGCGTCGTTTGTAAGCGTTTGTGTTTTGGCGTCCGGGGCTGTTGGCGTAAACAGCAGCTCAATGCGTTGGAGGAGGAGGAGGACAGCAGAACGGGAGAGGCAGGTGGAGGAGAAGGGGGCTGGCTCGCCGACCTCCATGCCTCTCCTCAGAGGTAACCCTTGTCAGTGTCTTGGTTAAGTCTGGCATGTTTTTGGGTTAGCAGGTGGGATTTTTTCCTGGTGTTAAGACATTAAGCACTCTGTGGTTTCAAAAGAAATGTTTAATGATTGTTTGAATTTGAAATCATTTCAAGTTTGCTTTGACAAAGTGCTCTTGATCTGAGGATCCATGAAAGAATCACTGTGGTGCTTTCTTTACTTTCCTTACAATGTTCCACTCTACTCCCTGTCTTTCTGCAATGGGACGAACAGATTGGTGCAGCCAGTTTTTTTTTTTTCAGATGGGCTTACCGAGGCATATAGAATGCCTGTCACGCCTAGCACTGGCTTTGTTGAGACCGATTGTCTTTTACTTTGATCCCCAGGGTTGTGAATGGCATTGCACATGGAGTGTATGAAGGGTTGACTTTATAGTCTGCTTCACAGGAAATCTCTTTTCTCCCAAGCTGATGTGATCAATTTGGTTTAACTGGCCAAAAAAGAACAACAGATTTCCTTAATGTTGCTGCTTGTGGAGAAACTGTTAAGTGCCTAGTTTTTGGAGCACACATTGAAAGGTCATATTAAGGCTTGGTTGTTGGCCTTCCAGCTAATCTCTCATTTAAGACCTTTATTTACACATATTTGGTACATTACTTAAGTTTAATTGGCATTTAATTGCAATGAATTGCAAGCAGACTTCGGAAATTACTGGTGATATATTAGTCACATTTTTGAAAAAATGTGTTTAAACTCTCTTGTGTAAAACCACCTTATTAAATCAATATTTGTCTAAATTAAGTTCTGGTTGAATTAATATTTCAAATACAATTCTGAGTTTTCAGTTTTCGGAAGAACGTATGTGTATTTATACGGTTCATCTTAGTCCAAACTGCCGTGGACACCTTAGTGTTTATCCACATGGCCGCCAAAAACACTGGCCTGTTTCCACCATCCATTACCGAAGAAGGGCACTTCTGGATAACTAAGCCTTGACTCACCACCCGTAGTTATTTTTAATCCTTTTTTCCATGTAAATGCACCATAAAGGAGGTCCTGTTTGTTCGTGCCCTCGGGGCGACAAGGAACAGAAAAGCACTCCATATCTCAGCGCTCACATGATGCTGCTTACAGAAAGAGTAGCGAGGATCTGTGGTTCAGGCTGAAGGTCCCAAGAGGATGCCCTTCTCCCAGTGATCTCCTTTGGCACTTTGACTGACAGATTGCACAGGTAGCTGTTTGTCTGTTGACATCGCCCCTCTTTTTCGGTTTCTCATGTGTGAGCCTGGGTGTAATGCATGAATACCTTAGGAATTCCTTGAATAGGCTATGTGGGAATAAGATCCAGAGATTGTTTCAGATGCACAGAGGCAATGTTTTTAGACGGGTCTGCCAGGAAGGGCATTTTGGTGATGGTCGGAAACATCCACTCGGATCGTTTGTATTCCTCCAAATACATTTTTCACTAAATGGGCTTTCTTCAAAGGGTATGATTTGTTTTGTTTTTCTCAGAGCACAGGCTCTGCTTTAGTGAAATGGTGAGTGTTCTGCTTTCAGTGGCTGTTTGTTGTTACTTCCCGAACAGTTGTGTGAATGGTAGCAGCATGTTGAATGAGCATTTAAACTGTGCACAGAGCAGTGAGATTTATGCTTTGCTAAAGGGCATGATGTCCTGGGATCGATCGACTGTGTCATTACTGCAGACACCTGACCCAGGGATGATCTTGCCAAGACCCCTCACAGACAGTTGAATGCTCACATGGAGGGGATGATCTCTCTCAGTCCCACTCCTTACTGATGTTGCAGTAACCTGGGTCTTATTCTCAGAAGGCTTTAGGAGTCCGAGCTAGGAGCAATATTATGAGAACCATAGGAAGGTGGCAGATAGGGTCAAATGGAGGCAAACCCTGTGTTAACCTGGCATCAGATGCTCTCAGCTGTCACCCATGGTCCTTGAGCCTATAAGTTGGGCAGAGACACCTGTAGGATCCAAGCCTTGAGTTATTCTGGGCTTTTGCCTGCCGAGGACGAGAGCAGTTCAGGTTTATCCCGAGTGTTATGTTGTTGGTGCCAGAAATGGGACGAGCGCCACTGACATGCTGGTTGGCTGGGCACGGTGCCTTGGACTGGCTGTTTCCTGCCTTGCTTCAAGCAGCGACTGAATCCTCAGCTCCGTGCTCTGCCTCTCCCTCATCCTTCCCTGGGACCGCTGGGAACAGGCAGAGAGAAAGGAATTTGGAGTGACATTTGGAAAGCTTGAATGCCATGACGAAATGTTAAGCAGCAATCTGTTTTCAACAATTCGTAGGTCAAGGGGTAGCATTAGCCTGTTGCTTCACAGGAAAGTACTTGTAAAATAAAACTGCGTCCCCTGCCTTAAAAATGTGGTGTCACCTCTGCAGAGCTGATACAAATGAGATCATAAAGGCCAGTTTAGTTGGAATGTTATGCCTGTTTTCATCCTGTTTATGTTCTTATTTCCTGTCAGATGAGCAGTGGTAACCACAACAAGCCATGCATTTCTAAAACTGTACTTTCAGGTTGTGCTCTTACCATGTTTCATGTACTGGAAATTATTGATACTCACTCTTCTCCCCCGTCTGTCCTCTTCGTCCAACCCTGCGGGCACAACAGGACAAGGGTACAGGAGTGCTCTACCTAATAGGCACACAACCTCTCATTTCTTAGTTTTAATCTTTCTTGAGTTACATGGAGTCATGCACCCAAACAAGCCCTTTGAATGCTGTCCAAGACTACCCATAATGGGAGCAATTTAATGAATCGGCAACACTCTATTGGCCTGAATACATATTTTTTTGGTGCAGTTAGAGGAGTAGCGTATGACACGATGGGGGCGTATGCGGGCCTTACTGCGCAGGCCTTGGTCCGTTTAGATACGGGGGAATGTGGATGTGGGGGATGGGGTGCAAAGGGAGAGGTCCGATACGGATTCCAGAACCGGTGCTGCCGGCCTCCTGCGCAGGAAATGAGCGCTGTGCGGACTGTGTCTGTGAACACTGGTGCAGGGTGAGTAAGAGGCGTCCCCATGGCCCCGCAAGCCCCGTAATGAAGAGCAGATGTTTTCCACTTTCTTTTTCTTATTAATTCAGAGTCATGTGATCCGAGGGGGGGGGAACGGTGCCAAAACAATAACTTTGACTCCCAATTTTCCCCTCTCCATGGCCCATAACTCCAGCGCTAAGACATTTGCCTCTCAGTTTGTTGGGATTTATTTACCAGTAAATCAATGCTGAAATTACGTAAGAGGTTGCAGCTTGTGGTGCATTTTCTGTTGCTCCTGGATTATGAGTGTGGCCATGCTAGTTATTATGCTAGTCTTCTTATTACCGCTCCTACGGGGGAGGTCTGTGAGCACGGACAGCAGCGTAGGATTCGATGGCTGGAATGTGGGTCAGGACCAGTGCATAGCCCTGAGATCCAGTAGAAAACTGTTTTCCCAGAATGTTTTGAGGTCTATTTTCAGGGGGAATTTTGAGTTTCGCTGTGTTTTGCTTTCTCACACAGTGAGTGGCAGGAATGCGCTCATATGGGATTATACGGCCGCTTTGTTTTTATTAAATTTTCAGGTCTTTGATGTATTTTCTGGACTCATCTCCAGGGCCAAGCTCTTTCTAGCCGTCTCAGGTGAATAGCCAGAAATTCCCCAAGTCCCTCTGTTTCCTTTGCGAAATCTAAGCATTTTACTGCCAGTATCTGTTGACTTTCTTGCATGTGTGTGGCTGGGTGTAATCTCTATGTACTGCAGCTTGTGAACTGTAGCTTGCCTGGCAAAGGGAGTCTGAGGCCTGCAACCACACATTAGAGAACCTCGGTGACCACACTGCACCTCCCACTACTACTGAGGCTCTGCGGGCAACATGCCTTCACCAAGCCCAGAAGTACCACAATTAAAACCCACTTGCATAGCAGGCTGGCCTGGGTTTACAGAAAGGGATGGATGTGACATAACCTCAGACCTGGTGCTGTGCTGATTTGTTTATTTTCTCAGAAAAACCAAGTCTCATCTGAGGATGGAATAGAGTCGAATGAATTAGGGGTGTGGGTTTCGGAGGGGTACGCTGTGGGGTAGCTGTGACTCAGAATCCTGCAGTTGATGAATTCTTGGTAATGCTGTTGTTACATAATATCAGTGTTACATTGCTTATGTTATGCATCACTTCCTGTTCAGGTGGTCAAACTAAAAAATTCATCCTTCCCCTCTCTATTATCTCAGTAGAAATGTTTTTTCGCTGCCCACTAAGACTGCTGCTCAGTTTACCATGTAATAATGAAAAGGGTACATGGAAACTCTGTAGGATCCATGTAAAACCACAGCGAAGAGACTCTCTCTGTTTACCAACCTCTTAAAAACAGAACCTCTACTCCGCTGGCCCCGCCCCCCTCTCTGTGACCTCCTTGATTTGCTGGTGGTGACAGAGGCCCTCCCAGTGCAAGCCCGCTTGCTGTGTTTGGGTGGGAGAGCTGCTGAGTGGGAACGGTGCTCTGTGCCCGGAGGCCCGTGTATTGAGCGCAGAAGGCGGGATGCTGGGAGACAATGGGCTCTTTGGAGCATCACTCAGCAGATTCTGCTTTAGCCCCAGCCCACGGTGCAGTGGCAGCGGCGCGGTGCATCGGACCATCAGGCCCGGGGCAGGCATCAGAGGGTCAATAACAGAAAGAGAGAGAGATACGGTAGAGAGATTAGAACAAAGAGGAAGAGAAATGGAACACAGTGAGAAAGAAAGAGAGAGAGAGACACACACAGCATATGCCATAGTGGTTTCATTAGAGACATATCACAGGGGTGATTCTGTAAGAGGAAAACCTGGATAAGGTCTAATTTAAATTAATGTTGGTTGTGTAAAGACCGTGCCTGTCAGTGAAGGTGGTGGTCACTGAGGTCAAGCTAAACAGCAGCTGATTACTGCTTTGTTAGAGAGACATGATCCCATACTACGGTAGCATGCTTACTTGTGGTGTGTGGTGTGTCCCACTCAAGAGCCATTTGACATACCTCACTGTATCCTGCTCTTACACTGCTTAGTACTTGGTTAGAGGCTAATGGGAAAACTAAATAGCTGCATGATGATATGTAAGTGGGCCAGTAGGTGGCAATCCTCCCTAAGGACCAAATAAAATCCACTGCCCCAGCACTGTGTCATTTCAAAAAGAGAATGGGTGCTCACACCAGAGTCTTGGTCAAAAAAAACAAAAAAACGGGCATGCTACATTTGGCCTCTTAATTATGCGCCTACCATCTGATTGGCTACACAATCCCTTTCATTCTTTTATATGCAGTAATTTCCCAGCTCACCGCTGCAAATGAGAATTGAGTTCTCAGTTCACCTACCTGATTAAATGAAGCTAAAATAAACAATTGATTAATTACCATTTTTTTGTAAAGTGAACTTTGATCGTGGAACATTCCTTCTGTTGGGAGTGGAGGATCAGTGTAGTTTGCATATGGAACAGTGTCTGAGTAATCACATATTTTCACCTGAATTCACCCGACTGGTTCTGCTGGGGCTTTGGAATGTCAACTGTCCTGAACTGAAGAGTGCCGCACTTGAAACATTCACAACACTGGCACAGAATCATACTCTTTGCCTTCAGCTGCTTTGTTTATCCAAATCCAAAGCAAGATCATCTTCTTCTAACTCAGCATAAGGGGGTAAGTATTTCTTTTGCTTTGTGGTTGTCTGATAAACTGTCCCTGCACAGCTGTTGTGAGGGGTGAGCAGCATTTCATTGGATTTTATTTAATTTTTGAGTCTTACACTGTACTAAAGAAAAGGTGTTGTTCTTGGGAATGCCATGCAAGGTGCAAGATCCATTGCTGTATTCTTCAAACAGCGAAAGAAGAAAGGTACATTTCTCTGGATGCTCTCTGCAGCTCTCTGACATCAGGGAAGCATTAAGTGAAACAAAAGGCCAGGCAAAATGCTGATTTGGGTTAACCATGCATGAATTAATCGGCTTTATGAGGTCCATTTACTTTTCCTCTCTTTTGTGTCAATCAAGGTGAGGAAGAGTCAATCACTTTACCTGGTTTTAAGTTAAACATTAGCATTTCTCCAGAAAACTTACTTAGTTTCCAAATACATGTGTGCCTTCATTTTAAATGTTTAAAATGACAGCATCTGACAGGATAAGAAGGACAGCTTTTATCATTTTACAGTACGGTCCTGAATGCAATTGAAGCAGGATAGTGACATGTTGAAGTTTTGAAAGTGTGGCTGTTTGTTTCCCAGTGTCCTTTGAAACTGGCCCTTAAATGTTTGCTTGGTAGTGTGGTACTTCGTCTGTGGGAGAAGGCCTTAATTGGGTCCTTGTATACCCCCTGTGGGCTAGAGGGATGGTGTAGAGGGTGTTGGCAGATGTGAGTGACACCCCTTTTGTCTATAACAGTTTGAAGTAGGTGCTGTGTTAATGTACTCTGAGTGACATTTTCAACAGTCCTGACGTGCTCTTTATCGGAGCTGCAGCTCCACTTTGACTGCCAACAATACGGCTCCAGAAACGAGCCAGGGGGAGGAGAGTGCACTTGGAAAATGGATAGTCTGTTGTTGGGCAGTGCAGGCTAATTGGCCAATCAGTGTGCAGCGTTTGCTCCCAGCATTCCCTTGCCGGCAGGGGAGTTTCTCTCGTGAGCATAATTAAAGTGATTACTCTGGACAGACGCAAGACTGATAAATTATTTTGAGTGATAATCTTGTGCATCTTAGCAACGACTGTCCCATCTGGACAGATGGCAGGCTGCAGAAGTTCACAAACTTAAATCATTTTCTTCATGTCATTAATCAGTTGTCTTTTAAGAAAGGCTTTCCTTTTATTTCTGTTTGTTTGCAAACATCACATTATTTATTCCAGATCTAGGATGACTGCCAGCAACAGTCACCCTAATATGAATTCCAATGAAATTCACATGGATTTAATTTTTCCATTTTGTTTTCTTCTTTGAATGCTGGCTTCAACTTTTCAGCATACACTTCAAGGGCGAGAGGCCACACAAAAAATTTAGCTGTAGCTGTTGAGCAAGACACAATAAGAAGTGAAAGAGGAAGGGGCTTGAATTTGTGCATAGAGCCAACGGTTTAGCTGCAAGTTATTTACATTTCAGTGTTAGTTCATAAGGAGAGGGAGGACCATAAGAGGGGAAAAGAGAGAAAATGAAAGAGAGAGGGGGAGAGAATGAAAGCAAGAGAGAGGGAGGGACAGAAAGGGAGGAGGAAAGAGTGAATGAGTGGGAGAGGAAGAGAGAAATGGAAGTATGGACGGGAGACAAAGAGCAGTAACTGGACTGAATTGAGTAGAAACGGCCCAGTGAGACGAGATAGTGGCATCTTTATGTGTGATGGGACAGACAGGCCCAGTGCTGCCCTGAATGGGAGGCCAGCTGGGTGATGTGGTGGAGCCCTGTGAATGGCTGAGCTCAAAGGGGGTGCAGTGGAGACCTGCTCCTCTCTGAGTGTGGGGGAAAAGCACCCAGCCACTGCTGCCTCACACACACTCTCACACACACACCCATACACACCCGCCCACACCCATACACACCCACACACGTGCATGCTCTCACTCACACACGCCCATACACGCACACACATACACGCACCTACCCATACACGTGCGCACACACACACACACACACACACACACACACACACACACACACGCCTACACACACACACACACACACACACACACACACACACACACACACATGCCTATACACACGCACACACAAACACAACCCCCTGCCTCCGCCCCTGCCCTCACTCCCTCTCCCTCTGTGGGCACGTAGGTCTCAGTCCCTTTGGTATCCTGGGCAGTGTGCTGTTCTCAGGGGGGCTGAGCGCTCCTCTCGTCCACTCCCATCTTTCCCTACCGAGGCCGTGTGCTATTTCCTGAGCCGCCAGACTGGCTCTCCATGAGGGGGACGAGGTGAGGCGGCTATGCGGTTTGCTATTTTTGTTTGGTGTAAAACTGTTGTCTGCATTTTTCCTTCGGTCAGTCAGGACAGGTGGCCAAACCCTCCAGAGTTGGAGTGATGTGGTATCAAGTGGCCAGATACTTTTCTGGATAAATGTGCTGTAATTTATTCACTGGCACCCCATACAGGAAACTTGAGAAGTCCCCTCACATTCATACTGTGGGATTTGCAAAATAGATTGTTTCATCAACAGCAGAGATATGTATATGTACATTCCTCTGTACCTTTTTCTTTATCTTCAGTTGAGGATCAGTTCATTTTTTTGTATGTCCAATCGCTTTGTTCAGTGGTTTGGAGGGTCATGGAGGGCATTTGAAATTGTGCCTCAGGATTCTGCTCAGGCTTGTTTAGCTTCGTGTGACGGGTCACTGCCTCTCTTATCTCTCTGTCGCCAGTTGCTTTTTATCCCAGAGACTAGACAGAGGGAGACGGCAGACTCCCGTGGGGAATGAGGATTGTCCCAGCGGAGTGGTGATGGACAGAGTGTAGGGGAGAATCCGGGTGCTGAACCCTGTGCTTTGAGGCTTACATCACCCGCACATAAGAAAGAGGTTGGCCTTTCGGGACGTAGATGACTCTGCCTCCAGGCTATGGAGCAGGCCGAAAGTGCCAAACCCTGTTCTGTACGTATATTTTTGTCATTGTAATCCTGAATGCCTTGCATGGGGTTTTCAGACTAACAAGTTTAGTAATGTTTTTATTTTGCACCAAATGAAACAGTGTTATTGAAATAAAAGATGCAATAAAAAGGATATGTACAGGTGGTGGAAATGAAACCCGCAGGTGCTTATAGATACCGCACCTTTATCTGATTATAGATGCAAACTGTATGTAAATTAAATAAGGGAGCAGTAAATGTGTATGAGTATTTGAAACTCACTGTGTTAAAAAAACTTCACATTTCCTCATTGTTAGTAGTGTGGTATATAGCACTGCTGGGATCTGGATGGCACAATTTTATTTCTGCTTAGTGATCCTCCTAGGTTCTTCTGATTCTTTTTATCTCACTTGACGATTTCTTATTTTTTATTTATTGACCTTCATTTTATCAGGTGATTCTCACTGAGACAAAAATCTCTTCAAGAGGGAAACCTGGCAAGAAAGTAACATTGCATAAAAATGTTATTTTAAAAACAAATTCATACATCACTCTCAATGGCTAATTATCTTGCTTGACATGGATGATAACTACATGCTTTTGTAGGCTGTTAAAGTTTAAATCTACCAGTACTCAGGACCCAGCCCAAATTTGCATTTATTAGGTTATATGATTCTGGCATGTATACACAAATTGGCACACAGTAGATATGGGGGCTGCAAATTTCAGATTCACTGTGAGGTTGAGAAGACAGCCTTGTTTCTAGCTCTCCCTTTTTTCAATTTGGAACGCTCATTTGATGTCCCTCATCACTGAAAAGTTCTCCTGCCCATCAGGAGTGTGAGGACAAGCATGTGCTCTCCTCTGATTGCACAAACTGCAGGACTTGATACCTGATGGTGGGGTACAGCTCTTTACTGAAATCCGCTGTTTCAGCAGCCCTTTCTGTTACATGCCCTGCAGAATTGCAGCCAGTCAAGTGTTAGTTGATGACGAGGATGGGTTTGCTTTGCCGTGAGCTGCTGTGGATCTGGCTTCTGTGGTTTTGTTAGGACACAGTAATGTCATTTGCCACATTAATATCTCTCAACAGAAGAGCGTTTGTGCTGCTACTCAAAGAACCTTTATGAGGTCTAGGAATGGAAGAGTTAAGCACTTGTCGTGGGTTTGGTTTTAGATTAATTAAGCGGGAGAGACAGCGTGAGAGAGAAAGGGAGAAGGAGCCCCCAGCTGTCTGCTGCCATTCACTGGTGTATAGTCCGTTCCTCCTCTCTATTTGTACAAGCCTCAGAAATAATATCACAAAAAACCTCAATAAATCTACCATTCAGTTATCACAAATGGGCTGAGGTTTCATCCACACCATTTGTTTAGCAGTAAATGATCATACAGTGACTTGTGTTTCAGTGGTTTCATTCAGGTGCCCATGTTGTACACAACTGAGCCTCTGTTGATAGATCATATTTACAGCTGAGCCACAAAGATGGATGCCTTATATTGACAGATAAAAAAAAATGCAATTCTGTACATGGCCACTAGGGGCCATTAAAGGGCAACAGATAGTCAGAGGGATGGGCATGCCCTTGATTATTTTACTGGTGTATATTCTGGCAGTGCTTCATTTGTGATGCTGAAAATCACTGCAGGCAGTTGCTTCAGTAATTGTACCCTTTGTTTTTTATGGATATTTACTTTTGTGGCAAATGGAAAATATCCTCCCTGCCCTGAGACAGTATTCAAGTTCATGTAATGTCTGATAAAATGAATAATTGTCTGTGAGCATAGGCACGTAGGCCAAACTGTCATTTGATAAACCAGGCTCTAGGGTTTTTAAATAGTGCTGTAAGCATCTGATTGGGAGATCATTACCAAAGAAGAAGCAAATTAGTAAAAGATGAAAGGTTGGCAGTACATGTTAGGTTTAACTGCAGTTGCTTTTTGGTCGGAGGGAAGGCTGCAGATTTAATTTTTATGCATTTTTAAATAGCATCTCAGAGCTTTCCAGCATTGCATCTACCAGCATCATAACATCATGATATGCTGTTGCAAGGTTTTAAGGGTTGAAACAGCACCGAGGGTTGAGATGGCTGTCCTCAGAAAGCTTGGTGCATCCTGCCTATACACCACATAAAATCAGAAGAGGAAAGAATGGCAGCAGAATGACAGCAGCACAGTACATTATCTCACAATTACCTGCCAATTCATGAGCCAAGAAAGGGGGAGAGAGGAAGAGAAGAAAGGGGGAGTAAAGAAGAGAGGATTTATGTCCTCTCCCTCTCACTGTGGGTCATCTGGGGGCACCTCGTCAGGGGCTGGGGCAGAGAGAGAGGTTGGCTGTGGCCCCCTGGGGTCCTCAGGGTCTCTGAGCCACTGCAGTGCTTTTAGACACTGCACAGTGTGTGCTTGTTGGGGAGTATTCACAGCTTTCCTGGCTGATTTACGGGGCTCTGCCTTGATGTCTGCTTTTGACATCCAGTAAGCTAACCTTCAGGGTGAGCATGCCAAAGCAGCTCTCTGTCAGTGCAGCAGAGACAGAGAAGGTCTCATGGGAACACGGAGTGGGAACGGCGACAAGTTCACAAACAACATGCTCTGTGCACAGTTTTCACAATGCAGGAGGAACTTCAGAGATTAGAACCTCAGACTTACAGACTGACCAGTCAACTGAACAGGGTTTGAACTGGGACGTAACACATGCAATTATTCCTTATTAGTATCAAGCTCTCTGCTGTCAAGGAGAAAAGGGAAGCATTAAGCCAAAATAAGTCACTCACTGTCAATGGATATACTATGAAAATTACACAAAGGGGCATGTCATAGCACTATTGTTAGCGAATACAATGTGGGGAAGCCAGTGTTTGACATGAAAAAGGACCAGAATGAAAAGAATGAAATGCCAGATCATAAATCCAAGGACAGTAGGTCACTGAATAAGAGTTTAAATGCTGATGTGGAAAAAATCAAGGTTTTTATTGTTAATGAATTTAATTTAAGGTTTATAGATTAGAGCTGATTAGCATGTTTACAACATAAGGTGACAGTTAATATGAGTGATGAGTTATATAAATAAAAAACTCAGATTCTTTACTCCATGCACTACCTGAAGGGTCCCACATGCCCCAACAAAAACTGCTACAGTACATATGTATATTTCTTTTCCTATTACAGAAAAGGTATTATATATAACAGTATAGTTTAACAATTCCAGGCAGTGTACAAAAGTTTAATGTTCACAAAAGTATACTTTTAAAAACAAAATTTTGATGTGCTTAAGTGTACATTTCTTTTAAAAATAAAAATGTTTTCAGTACGGTTGTTATGTGAGCATTAACTGATAAATCTGAAGTATCAATGGGCTGCCCTGTGCTCCAGCTCCTCCCATAGTGATACAGGTGTAATCATCACCGTAATGCCCAGTCCTCTTCCTGCATTGTTGACCCATGTCCCACAGAGGTGCACACTCTGGACTGAGGGCCCGCGGCCTTGTTATACCTGACTCATTAGGGATGAAAGGATCGAGTGGTCCCAGCATCACTGAGAGTTAACCTGTCGCCTCGTCCATGACCACAACACAGCCAAGTGGAACAAACCTCTCTCTCTGTATGTTGCTTTTGTTCTCTCTCCCCCTCACTCTCCTTCTCCCCCTCTCTCTGGTGTGGGTTTTTTGTGCATATAGAGACTAAATGCTTTTCCTATCCTAGTCCTCAGAGGCCTCAAGGGGATACAGCACTGTGAAAATTGCCCCTCCTGAAAAGCAGAAACTTACCCCAGTTTAAAACATTCCAACATGTGTGCTTTTGCAGGGTGGTGGGTTACAGTCTCTGAAAAACACTGAGAGATTGTGGGCCTCAGAGACAAAAAAAATGAACTTGAGACATTTGCACTCTTGGTTACTGGCATAGTGTGTCCCATAATGTGGGAAGGCATATAAATTAGTGAGAGTTCTGGGGTCAGTATCTGCAGCCAAGATACAGTCTCACATAGACCCCTGATATCAGACCGACTTCAAAGCTTCGGAGAAGAAAGGTAGGTCTAAAGGCAGGTAAGTGAAATGGAAAGCTCGCAAACGATCCCCTCTCACATTCACATGCATTGCAGTTTTGCTTCCATTTAGGGTAACCCTGCAGTTTTTTGTGGTGTATTTTGCTTTGGCCTGACTGGTCAGTTTTGCATGACAAAATAAATATATTTTTTTTTAACTTGATAATAATTTTCCCTTCTCCTCTATTTGCAGAATGTGTACTGTATCTATAATATCTGTGTGACTATGGGCAGTGTTAGCCTATTGCAAGCGAAACTCCCCGTGACCTTATAGCTTTAATCCTTGCAGTCTGGTGGGTATAAGGTAGCCCTGCACAGTTGCCCGTTTATTCCCTCTTTACTCGTATTTCCTCCTTCCCCACCTGGTGAGAGATAGATATGCTGATCCTTCCTATGGTGTCGTAGGAAGATGTGCGCCGCAGAACACGGCCCCACCTCTCACACGGCACTGTATGCTGGGTTCCCACGCACCCACCCACTCTAGATTAATGTTACCACCTCGCATCTCAGGACGATGCCGCTGCATAACCTGCTCTCCCTCGGCTCTGTCTCTCTCCCCCATTTGTGTCCACTGAAGTGATTCTAACCCAGGTTCTCCAGCTGGCCCCTCCCCCTGTTAGCAAGCGGTGCTCTCTCCAGATGGGGCCGTGGACCATATCAGGAATTCGTTGCTGGTTGCCAAACACCCTGCTGCTGGCTCCTAGCATGACGGGTTTCTCAGATTGCCAGTCGCTGGTTTGCAGCGGCAATCTCATGGGTCGTTAATGTGTGTCACCTCTCATCACGGTGCTTTCAAAGCTGTTTCTCTTTAAATCTACTGGGCCTGTGTGGTTTTCTTTTGGAATGGCTCCCCGTGATGAAGCTGCCTCACACTTTAATATAGAAAGGTTGAAACTAGCGAAAGGCAAATAAAATGTCAGTCTGCCAGCCGTGGCAGAAAATGTATGAGCTTCAGAGAAACAAACAGAAGAACGTCTTATGCTCGTATTACACTCTTAGAGAGGTTGAGGCAGCAGGACAGCCCAACTAGCGCATCCCAATATCACAGCAATGCTTACACTACAGTGTCACTGTGGTGCATAGAGTCAGATCCAATGCTACATGGGAGCCGCTTTCTCACAGGTGTGCTTGCCGAGCTTGTGTTCATGCCCCTGTTTCGTAATTACTTTTTTGGAGTAAGGGGATTTGAGAGACTCATTACTCAAGCTGCCCCGTAATACCCTCTCAGTTTTGTCAGGAAATGGCTCTCTTGGATGGAAGGAGAGACGCTGAGAGAAAGAGAGGGGGGGAAGGGGGGGAGGAGGATATAGAACAGCCGTTCTTCTCCTTCAACTGTATCCCTGAGGGATTTGAAAGTCTGGGTTGAGTTAGGAAGGCAGAGAAGAGGCGGAGCTTTCCCTCCCCCTCCCCTTCCCCCCCTCCTTCTTCCCCCTTCCCCCAGCAGCCCCCCAACTTCTGCTTCCCCCGTTTCTCCCTCATTCCCTCCATTCTGAAAATCAGAAGCGGGAGACGCACCTTCTTTTCCTGCCCCCCTTCCTTGCCGTCTCTTTGTTTCGCTGTTTGGCCAGGTTGACCTCAGGAGCGGAAGCAGCTGCACAGGTATGTGGTGCCAGGTTGCCTCTTGTGTCAGTATCATCTCATGGGTGGGTGCTTCTCCTATCTATGTCATCTCATTGGTTGCTGAACCTTTGTTGAGAGTTGGCTTGAGAAAGACTTGGACGAAGAGGTTCAGCTGCAACTGGGTTGTACATTTACCCTTGCATTAAGGTTGTAGCTTGGTCCCCACAGCTGCAGCAAATTGCAGGTGTGGTGGACACCACTGATCATTAGCACCTATGGAGGCTGCTATTATCATCATTATGGTGCATACTGAGATGAATTCCATGTTTAAACCATCACTTCAATCTGAAAAATGTGACTAGCTACGCTATACTAATTTTAAACAAAACAAATGGAAAACTCACCACAAGTTCAAAATAGACTTTGGATGATAGATATTGTGACTATTCCATTCAGTGATTGGCTACTGCTGGTACACCGAAAGTGTTTCACAGTTCATCATCCAACTAAAGCAGTAACAACAGATACTGCTAAGGGGGCATTCCAGTTGAAGTAATATCCCCATATGAAATTTTTGAGTTTTCATTTTTGTTGAGAACAAGATAGTCAAATAGTCACTATGTTAGGATATAGTAGAGGTTCTTCTTGGCCTTTAACACCTGTGAGCAAGGGTTAATTGCCAAGGTTAACATTCCAGTAATGACAAGAATTTCACCGATACACCTCAAGGGCATGTTTTGGGATGAGTAGTTTCAGTTGAATAATTACTGAAACATAAATATTTGGAGTCATGGTCGGTGTTCTGTGGGGTAAAGATCTGTACTTGTGGCTCTAATGTTATTGCTGAGGAGTGGCTCAGTGTTATGTGCTTGGCTTTAATAAATAATTTCTAGATACGATTTCATATCTTTTCCACTCTAAATTATTTAATATAATTTCTTGAAGAGAGTCTGAGCTTTTTGATGGTTTATTTTTCTGCAGCAGGACTGTAAACCATCCTTATCCTGCCTTGGACCCATTTACGAACACAAATAACAGCATAATTACTATCCTACCAAGGGCACTGTGTTTGAATTAAGTCTATTATTGCATGTAAGGGGATAATAACAGTGTCTTACCACAAGATTCTTTGTAAAGTAGGCTGTATCGGGTATGAGGGCTTGGAAACTCTGACTGTAATTGTTTACTGTAGGATTGAGCAGTGCTTTGAGGAGCCGAGCACGTTTTTGTACAGGCCTTCAGCCACCTCTCTTCCTCACCGGTGCGAGCATCCCAGCCAGTCTGGGGCTGGCACGGCTTTACAGCAGAAACATCGTTTCCCCAGGTCTTCTTTTGATGTTGTCCTCATTAAAAAGGTAACGCTGTGATGGTGCCAGTGAAGGCCATCTGCAGCTTGGGCGGTGTACTGGCAGGGCCAGGCAGCAGGGCGCTCTGAACCAGCCAGTCTAGCCTGTCTTTCACTGGCTTGCTAAGGACACCTTTACGCTTCCCTGGCTTAACTTGCTGTGCATCCCACTCGCCAAAGCCCATTGCTCTGGGACATGGACTGCATGCTTCTGACATGCCAGACTAATAACCAGACTTGCTTTCAGCTATGGCTACCGCTACTTTGAGTACAGCTGATTTAATATTAAATGAGGAACCCTTATGGTCTTCCTCCATCATTTTAGCTGTAGCATTGTCTTATCATTTATCAACTGAAAACGTCTATAAAATTCGAGCTCCAAATATAAGGATTTCCTGGTTGTGAGTAGTGTCAAGTTCAGCTGCAGAAATCGTTGTGAAAATCAATGCAAATGATTTATTTGATTATAAATCACTGCATCTGCTTTGTGTCTACACTTGTCATATGGTCAGAGAGTGAGATTTTCCTAGTCCCTGAATTGTTAGTTCTCAGGTTGTTGTGTCCAGAGCATGGGGAAAAAAAGGTCCAACGCACAGAAATATCTTTATGGTCTTTATTTTTCTGATCTGGATCAAAAGTCACCTGTTGTTACTGCACTTGGAGAAGTTTGGAACCTAAACATCTCTTCATGCGACCCTCTGAAATTCAGTGTGAAAAAACTGAAAATCGCTGTGATATCATATTTGTCATGGAGATATCCAGACAAAGATAGAGACCATCTGTTATCTTGAGAGGGATCCAAGGAAAATGTATGTAAGAAATGTAAACTTGGTATTAATATTTGTCAGACTATGAAAACTATTAAATATTCCTCAGATGTGGTTTGTGAAGCGACAAAACCCCCAGATAATGACCATTTTCTCAGTGTAGGCCACAGAGAGGAAACAGGGTGAGGAGAGGAAAGTGGAGAGGAATGCTGGGAGGAGCGGTGTCCCTCTCTTTGCTGTGTTGGCTCAGTAAACGTACAGCAGCCATTGAGAAATGATGGAGTGAGGAGATGAAAGGACACGCCCACGGGGACTCTTGAGTGAGGTGGCGAAGAGAGGCCTGTCATGCAGAACTGTACAGATCACAGAGCATGGAGGTCACTCTCGCTCCATCTCTCTTCTCTTCCTCCTGCTCTCTCTAGCTCTCTGTTGCTCTCTGTCCTTCCCTCTCCTGTGTGTAGCAGGTTATCTGTGCACCCCAGTGGCTTGGTTTGTTCAAGCAGGAATGTGGAGTGCTCTTGCATATTGCATCAGCATTCGAATTGCCATCCATTTGCACTCAGAATACGATTACTGGGGTTAATGTGGAAGCAGAGCGAATGGGAGGCATTAGAATTCTGGCCCTGGTCCAGAGTGCTGGATTTGTAAACCAACCCTGTGTCCAATGAATTCTGAGCAGGAAGTACTGTAGTCTACATTGTTCAGGTAGATGTAAAGCTACAATTGTGAACTGCCTGATAAAAGAAAGTGTATGCAAAACAAACCTTTATATTTTGACCAACACTGTAAAAAAGTTTTTACATTTTATTCATATAGGTAATTGAAGCAAACGCTGTGAATGTACTGCTGATTTTTAGCTACAACTTTGGCATTTGGTCGGTTCTTTATAATACAGCTAAGTTGAATACAGTTGCTTGACATTTTGCATTGGTGGTGCATGACTGGCCCAGCATTATTGTACTGGTTGTAACGCGCAAAATCACACATTTGTGATCTGAATATGATCTGGCTGCCATATCTTTGTTTTGGTGTTCCTATATATATAACTAATTCTATATTAATTATGTCATTCCATGCACTGTATTTGCTGGTGGTTTTTTTAAAAGGGGAATTACGTCACGTATCTGGCGCATAGAAAATATTTTGTATTTGTAACAAAATTTTCACACCTCGTTTCACACCTCCAGTGAGTGATACATCAGGAAGCGGTAATGTAGATTTTGAATGCCATATGTGAAGGTGTTCTTAGTGCCACATCATTGGCAGGGATGGTGAGCCATGGTCCGTGTTGCCCAAAATATGATGTGCTGAATTAAATTACAGGCCTGCCCATTGCTTCACACCTGGAATGACTCTTTACAGATGGCCCAGGCATAGCGCTTGGAACCCATGCACTCCTTCTGATGATTTAACGTCCAGTGTTGCCATATTTCTTTTTTGGAAGATGACGAGAGCATCAGCAGATTCCAGAGTTTACAGGGACACAACTTCTTGTCAACCCGTCCTGGTATCCACCCGGTTATGAATTTGGAGTGACTTCACATGACCAATGACATCTTGATATATGCGTCTCTCGCCACATGAAGTATTTGTTTATTTCATAGTGTCCTTCTGCGTATAATTATGGATTTGGAATGCAATTTGTGGAGAGAGGGGAAAATCATATGCAATAAAGCCGAGGGAATCAGGGGTGTGTATTAAAATCGGAAATTATGATGGGGAAGGAAGACAGAGAGAGATGTGATGAGAAGGCCTAAGGGGACCGGTTTTTATTTCCTATGAATGACCCTGGCTAAGCCCACTGTGGGGGCCCTGCATTAACAGATTAAAATCTCTTTGTATCCCGCAGGGCACCATAAGGGGGATATGGTTTAGAGCCAGTTTAAGACAGTATTTCCTCTCTCCCCCCCACCAAAGATTGGCTTCAGACTGGCTGGGGGGTATCAAATCATGATCGGAATTGAGTGAGTGATTCCAACCCTGATACTACCCAAAGCAGAATCATTCATCACCAGGTATAGGGGTGGGGGTGTTTGTGGAGCCAAGAAAATCATCCACAAGAAGAATTAACAAAAAGTATTTGAACCCATTATACATGTAGAAATTGTCATTACCAGTCATAGCTGGGACCAGGCCCATTTTGAGAGTTTAATAGTTCTTCACCCAACATCTCAAATTTAAATGACAGATCTGGTTTCTATTCCAAAAAAATAAATGTACAAACCATTATCTAATTATGGAGGTGCAAGAGCTGTTTCCCTGAGAGGAATGGACTGAGTATGGACAACCTGATTAACAACACCACAGCAGAAATGGGTATCCTCAGCAAATCTCACTTGGTAGCAAACTGTGCTGTCTGGGTGTCCATCTTTTTTTCTTTAGTTGCTGAAAACAATCTTGTGTAGCATCTGGAGAGATCCACAGATGCACTTATAGTATGTTCTTCTTTACTCTCATGGTAGTAAACCTTGGGCTTTCAGCCTCCAACAGACATTCTAATGAGGTTAAATGAATTTGGGGTCAAGAGAACTACAGCTGAAACCTAGCCAGGAGAATTCTTGCATACTCTACATTGTATGCTTAGTTTCTTTTATCCAGTAATTCCCCCTCTGTTTCTAAAAAATCACAAATGCCTCCAAGCATCAAAAGTAGAGATGTTCTTTGCAACTGGACATATAACCCACAGTCCATTTCCTGGAATAGATTTTGCTCAAAAAAAAACAGTTCAACTGGAATTACAGTGCTGTAATCCAGAACTGTGGGGGTAGGGGGATTTGAGAGATGAATAAATAAATAAATAAATAAACAAATGGAACTGAAATAAATAAATAGAATGGGATTAAGGAACAGGAATCGTTTTAAAGATGCTGGGAAAATCTGGTCTGAGGGAGCTGCTGTTTTGGGGGCGGGGCAGAATGTAATCCAGGGCGTAATCTCTGGGATGTTTCCAGCTCTGTTGGCCGGACGGCGAAGCTGCATTATTAAAATGCAACTAATTACCCATAATCCCAGCAGGCCAGATGTCTGTTGCTCTGAATTCTCTAAACCCAGCCGATACTGTGCGGATCTCCACTCACCGTCAGGGAAGCTACACAACAACCTTCCTGAGCAGAAACCACCAAGAAAAGACCTAGACTGACAGACAGCATACCACTGGAGCTAAGGTATCCGTAGATGGATGTTGCAGCAGCCAAATCGGTGAAAAGCTGTCCAATCCCTAATGAGACTTTGGGCAGCTATAAATGTCAATCTGTTCTGTGTTTAGTTTTCTTCTGCTGTGAATTGAGGTGGGTGGGGGGGGGGGGGTGGGTGGATTGATTTCCATCCAATTTTTTTTCAGTTTATGGATTTGGCAGACCAGTGTCCAGGTGAGGAAGAAAAAGACTTGGTTAATTTGTTTTGGACCGGGTAGTGACGTAATGTTTTTTGTTGTGTATGGCAAAATATTAAGGTTAATCTTGTGGCATTTATGTTGTAATTGAATCTGGTCTGCTACAGTCAACAGTTATGGTGACATTCAGTCAGATTTTGTTGACAGTAGTAAGTGAGTTAGAAAGATTACGTATGTATGTAGAGACATTATGATTCAATTTCGCTAAAGACCTAATAATTGACAATCATAGTAATCATGTTCAGGTAGTGACAAAGACTTCAAAAAATCTTGAAATGCTTACATTTTAGATTGAGATTTCTATGCAGTTGCAAGTGCTGAGATACATATAAAATCATTTGAACTTTTTTTTTTTTACTTTTTTGGCATCATCAAGACACCCACTTTATTCACAAATTATACAATTTGCATCAAACCGACTAAGTCAAAAATGCAAAGCTCCATATGCAAAAGAAATAAAGGCTTCACAACTTTGTTTTAATTTTTTCCTACAGAACCTGTTTGCTTTTTGGAATAGTAGACAAAAGTCATAGCTGCTTCTGTCTTTGATAGAGGCATGAACTGCTGTAACCAGAGCCAAGGGGTCAGAACTCAGGGGTCTGATACTTGCTAAAAAAATGTAATACTTAGAAACAAAACAACCGCTGCTTTCTTAGCAGCTCTAACTTTGTTTATTTTGAGTGTGGACTGTTGAACAGACAGAGACAGCAGACATTAAAGACCAGCATAGCCTGTGTAAACCCGTTGTAGAATATTAAAAGTCCCGTGTTTGTGGATGAAACATTGCCTTTGTTAAGCTGACTGTAACAGAGGGTTCATGGAGCAGAGGCTGCTTTGAGGAGAGGCTATCGAGATTTAGTGGGAATGAGAATGGACAGCTGCTGGTCACATATCTGCACAGACAGAGGGAAAAAGAGCTCTACTGTTAGAACAATGACACGCAACGGACAGATGTTCATGTTGGAACCCACATTGACTGACCTCATACTGAAATCTGGGTACCATGGCAATGGAAGTTGATCTGTGTAACATTAGGAAATCAAAGTTAAACACAAATAGGTTTTGCATGTACTGCCCTCCACATATACTGCCCCCCACTTAACCGCTTTCTCTGAATCCCCTTTATGAATTCTTAATAGGTCATACCTTGGATTAGAAACGTATGGCATTTGTTCATATTCGGTACAGTCGTAAATCGTAGCAAATGCAACATTGAAAAGTCCCATTTGTTGTTTGGTTTGTTTGGAATCCTATGCTTTTGTGGTATTATTTTCTGGATTACCGCTTTTCAATGCCTCCCATGATTGTTTTTTGCATATTAATAATTTGCTGACCTAAAAGAGCTTTAGCTAGGAATTAACCCTTCCCTGCTTTGGCTTCAGTGAGAGGTCAGACAGAGTCAGCTGATGTGAATTTTGCACGAACGAGATAAGAGGTTGTGTTTGTGGGGGGAAAGGGCGGGGACTGACTCATTTGACGTTCAAGCGCCTGGGAGGGTTTTGTGTCTCACAGCGGTTTCCGTGAGGTCAGAGGTCAAAGGAGTGGGAGATTCAGAGTGTTTGTGGAACGGGTCACGGTGTTTGGGGATGGAGGGAGTGCTGGTCATGCTCCTGTGATCACTTTGCCCTATGGGGATAGCAGTGGCAGACGGAGGAGCTGCCAAACAGGATATAGGAGGACGGGACAGGGCAAGCACCGCCCGACCTTATCTTGCTATTCTGACAGCTGTTTATCCAGCCTCCTTTTTTGTGAAGGGCAACGTTTTGTGTGTAAACGGGGTGCTTGACTTGCTGAGTGATCTCATTTCACCTTCTCTGATGTAAGCTGTGCCGTGCCGTGGAAGTGGCCATTCTGCATACTTTCAGCACCATTTCCTTCCTCCTCTACCCTGTTTGTAAAGGAAAAGGTAATAGAATTCAGCTCTGAGCTTGTGTGAGAGAGCAAGAAAACAGTTTATCAACTGATTTTGTTTAACCCATAATCAGCCTTTGTTTCTGCCATTTATAATAACGTACACTGTTAACTGTCACTCTTTATTGGTTTTCTGTATTTGGGAGACTGCGGTAATGAGAAGGGGAATGTCCTGGAGCCCTCACACACTATCCCCTGAATTTAGAGTGTGCCAACACACAGGCTAATGTGTGGATTATCTGGTTAATGCTAGCGATAGCTAATCTGTAAATAGATGCTTTAACGCCTTCATTGACTGATGACTGAGAATGTTGGCGCTGCCCCAGGGGGTAGTTCACAGGTCTGACGCTCATCCGTCACATCAGCAGGTGAGAGCCAAGTCTCATGACGCCTTGTATTGTTGGCCCACCCCCCTAATTACATACCCATCACCCCCTCGTTCCCTCCAGGGGTTCAGTCCATTTACGAAACAAGCCACGTAATCAGTTCCTTAGTCCTGATGGTTGAACTTTGCTGCCTTGCGTTTCCTCCTGTCCCCCTGCACATGTGCTGGATAGACTCTTCTGCTAGCCAATGTAATGTTTCAGTGGACTGATAACCCAGTGATCCTGTGACTGACCAGCCACAAAATTCAATGTGTTTGTGTGTCTGTGTGTGCACACGTTTGTGAATGCACAGTATTATGTTCAGAGTTCATAGATCATATATACTCTATCAAGGTTGATTTTACACTTCACATTTTACTGTGTGTGTTCATGTTCCTGTGAGTATGTGTGAGTTTGTGTTTGTGCAGCACAGCCCACCAGTGTGTGCCTGTGTGCGTGTGTGTGTGTGTGTGTTTTTTTGCATGTGTATGCATGCATGTCTTCATGCATGTGTGTGTACTAGTATGTGCTTAAGGGATGTTGACCAGCGACCGCTGGCTGCTCACGTGGTGCCTGCCAGACGGATGGCTGTGATGAATTGATAATGGAGAGCAGCGGCGTGGTTTGGAATGTTAAAGACGGCGTCTGCAGCAGAGGGTGCTGGCTGTGGGGCGTGCAGGGGGGGAGCGCTGGGGAGCTGTCCTCTGCTGGCTCCTCTCCTGCCACCGCAGCGCCGTATAGCGCATCACGTGCTGCCCTTTTACTGCCGCTTATCGCTCATTATTTATGATCTTTCCTTTTCCCCCTCTTTTTCTGTGATGACACTCGTGCGTCCTTGGACCACATCCTGCCTGCGTCCAGCGGGCTCTTCCCCTGTTTTTTTTTTTTTTTTTGAGAGCTGTGCTGTTTTCCCCATCTCCTGGTGACAAGGCCAGTTGTGTGGTGTGTGTGTGTGTGTGTATGTGTGAGTGTGTGTGTGTGTGTGTGTGTGTGTGTGCGTGCACCAGCGGTGACGTAAGAAAACAGACGCTCCAGCTGCCATGCCTGTCCAACACCTTCATCGCCCCCCCATCTCCTTCCTCTCAATCTGTCTCCTCCTTTCCCTCTCCATCTTCCTTTTGCTCGTTCTCTGCACTCTCTCCAGCTCCGTGTCTCTCTTCCTCTCCCTCTCTCCTTCTCTCTCACTTGCTGAGTGCAGAGGCTCCTCCCCTCTCTGCTCCTACCACACATCCCCTCTCCCTCAGGATCACTCTTCCCTGATAACCCCCCAATCACAGCCCCCCCTCCACCGCCAGTCCACACACACGCACCCCCTTCCCCTGCCTTTCAATGAAACCGAGCATCCACTACAGCGCGGCATAACTGGCTTCGAATCAAACGCCGAGAAGAAACACACGTTTTCTCTCCCTCACACTCCACACGTACACTCAGTCAAACACTCACACACGGACTGGGACTCACGCGTGCTGTGTCTCTCTCTCTCTCACACACACACACACGCGCGCGCGCACCCTCTTTCCCTCAGTCAGTCTTTCAGTCACAGGAGCAGGCAGGAGCACGGGATGAGGTGATGTTCTGGGACAGGAAACACGGAGTCATGGGCAATTCCCAACGCCGACCCAAAGGGAGGCACAGAGCCAAGGGGGCAACAGGTACCAATTCCTCTCTTTCACCCCCCTACCACCGCCACCCCCGCATCACCACTCACCATCTCTGTGTGACAGTGCAGATGCAGGGAGAACTGGGGGGTATGCTTGTGGTCCAGGTATGGTCCAGTACGTGTTTTTGTATCCCTGGTTTTGCAGCAGTTGTGAGGAAGGGAAGGGGGGTGTGTTGGTGTATGGCTCTTTGCTCTGCTCTACTGCACTGCACTGTACTGCATGACTGAATTGGATTACTATTGGGTTTTTTATAATTACATCTGAGCAATGTCTTTCCTCTGGAGTCTAATTGCTACTTGCAAAGCTTTCTTTTTTTCAGGAATGTGCTCATCATTTTCTTGCCAGCGTAGTAGAGAGAGAGAGGGGGGGGAGAGAAAGAGAGAAATGAGCGAGGTGGCTGACAGCCCCTTATAAATCTGTCCCGTGGCTTGCGGGGAAGAGGAGGGGAGCCATTGCAGGGGACAAAGAGGGGGTGTCGTTGAGGGGACGTCACAGTCGCTTTCTTCATCTGTAGAGCCGTGGAGGTTCTGGAGTCGCAAGTGCAAATGCCCACACACACACACACACACACACACACGCGCGCAGGTACATACACACAGGCACATATGGAATGGAGGTGACCTGCACTGTGTCTGTCATGTACAAACCATCTGGGTAATTGACTCCTCTGGAACAGACATGCCTGCGTGTGCAAGTCTTCTCTCTCTCTCTCGCTCTCTCCTTATCCCCATTTCACTCCACCTCCTGTTCCCCTGTCATTTCAGCATTCTGAAAATATATGGTTGTAGGACTGTAAATGAACATATCCCCCATGCTCATCTGGTGCGGGACAGAGAGCTTAGCGCTCTCATGTTTTCAGACCACGCTACTCTACCCCGTGAAGCCGTTCATTCATATTTTTTGTGGTTGATGACGTCACTCTCCCACAGAACCAGGCTGGCAAGGAGGAGTGTGGGACTGTAGGAACAGGTTGCGGTTGCCACGGTGATTAACAGGTGTTGAATCAGGCCTGAGTAAATGCTTTTGATGGAGGTGTGTTCTTTGGCTTGCTGACCATGCCACCTGGTAAATGCTCCCCAACGATAGGCTATGGATGCTGTCAGTCATCCTGCTCATAGCTGCTGCTACAGAGAAATTTAACAGGCACACCACTTTTTTTTTTTTTTTTAAAAATAAGCTTTAGAGCTGCTGAATCATGTTGACTTTGGGGACAGTGTTTGAGCATTGCTTTCCGTGCTTCTTTTTGAAGTGACAATCAGTGAAATTCCAATTGATTTACAAGCCTGTGAGCTTGCCTGTATGCATGGTTATGTGTGTGCGTGTGTGTGTGTGTGTTCATGTATTTGTCTGCCTGAGTGTCAGTCAGATGGCCAGGCTGTGTTCCTAAGCAAACTGACAGCACCTTCTGGTCTGCTCAGATACGTTGTCTTTTTCTACACTTTTATTGGGGCTATGAAGGCTTCAGGTCTCTATATATTCAGATGCACTCTTTTATTTCTCTGGGTGGTTGGCTGTGGAGCATTCAGATCTGTATATATACTCAATGCCTTCTCTTCTTCCTCTCCTTTTCTTGCAATGTCTTTCCCTCGGCAGCTATCATCAGCCATCGGATTTCCGTCAGGCGAGTCGCAGTGGAGGTGTGTCATGCCTCACATTTAGCCTGCTGTCGCTTCTCACAGTTGTGTGTGCAGTGGTGGCAGTTCGTCTGTCTGAGTAAGCAACCTCTTGAAGTGTGATATGAGCCTCAAATACGTCCTAAAGGGAAATTAATTCATCAGCCTAGTCTTACAGGATGGTGGTGAGATTGCCAGAAATTGATTGTTTTTTTTTTGTTTTTTTTTGTGAAACAGTGCTACACTGGTATACGTGAGGTTTTGATTGGCTGCTGAAAGCCAAGAGTTCAATTTCACACGCCTCTGCCCTTGCGGCAGGTTCGCGCGGTCACACGCTCCCCATTGGCTGGCTCCCTCTCACCTCCAGCGCGGCAGGAAGGGGCTTCAGCGCATGGAAGGAAAGAGCCGCAGGGCGCTGACAATGGATGGGGGGGGGGGGTCGCACAGAAACACCGGTCCCCTGCTCATTTCCTGCCTTTCTCCCACAACACGCTGAAGGAAGCATGCTCTCCTGCAGTCCTCTGCTCTCTCTCTCTCCCTCCCTCCCTCTTTCTCTCCCTCCCCCTGTCTCTCACTCTCTCAGCGACGCACACGCTCGCTCACTCCCAGCCCCAGTCTTTCCCGCCTCTGGCTCTCCCCTCAGACCGGGGGGCTTGGACTATTTCCACTCCGGTCTCCAAGCGGAGGACCCCGGCTCACGCACCACTTCGGGGGGCAGCACCGGGGCACATAGAACATGGAGAAAACAGAACTTTTCAGGAGCAGGGGAGGTAAGCTAAGAGCAGACCCTAATCTCTGGACTTTTGTAGGAAGGGGAGCGAGGTCGTGGTTTGCGCACAGTTAAGGAAACTGGGAAAGCACAGTCATTCAGTTTGTTGGGGGGAGTGCTTCCGAAGAAGCACCCAAGTACTTTCCCTGTTTTACTGAGGCATACGGTCTCCTTTTTCTGACTGCTTTCTGCTCCTACTCTGTGTAGCAGTGGGGAAGGTCACCCTCAGGTGTGTGGGGTGAAACCCAGCAGGTTAACTCTGGAGATGCTGAGTGTGAATGTTTCCAATGAGGGCATGGCGGCGCAGAGCTGCGTGCAACTGCCGTGGTACCCGGCCAGCAGGCTGTACTTGGGTTTGTGGCCGACATGCACGTGTTCAAAGTGACTCATGCATTCTGGGCTTGACTGAAACATGCGTGCGCTTAACATGTGGGCTGACGTATGCGTTGCGTAGTGCAGTGCATGACAGGCTGTGGGTGTTGACGGACGAACTCTACATGGTGAGGGACAGGCAGCCGTTCGCTGTGGCAGCTGTGTTCGCACCCCGAGAACTGGAATCCCGTCGGCCCCGTGTGAAACTGACCCACAGTCTGCGGAGGTCACCACCAGCACACGGCAGGAGGGGGGCCGGAGTCACGACACAATAGCGAGTCAGTTCTGCTCCAGTTCTGAAGAAAAAACCGCGAGGAGAGGTTCTGGTTTCACATCCACTTGGCTTTATTTTTCACCACAGGATTCCAGGAGAACCAGTCAGCTCCGCAGTAATAATACCCCATTAGTATCTCAACTTTCAGGCCAGTAGCTAAGACAGCAGAAACTTGACTTGGATCTGCACAGAAGTTTCCGCGGTGCACTAATTGCCAGCAAAAATGAATAGGAGGGGAATTAAATCTCATAGAATTTTTATGCGGACGAGCCTCCAAATGAAGTTTGAGTGTCACTGCGGGCAGGCGCCCAGGGCTAATGGTGTTAATGACATTGAGGCGGGGGGAGTTAAAATGAGCGCTGCCAGTGGTGCTGCCTGCGCTCATGTTGGCAGCAGTGCCACCATGCTCTGTGCTGAGGAAAGGAGCATAAATGCATGAATAAAGGAGAGACAGACATGGACCATGAATGTGGAGGCTGCTTGAGTTGGCCACTCAGCAGCTGATCTTGCCAGAGGGTTCTGATTTAGAATGTAAATCAGTTCATTCCCCATTGTGTCACACAAGCATAAAAGCTCTCTCACAAACACATGCGCATACATGTTCACTCATACACACAGATACACACCAGTGCAATTGATCTTTTCATACTGTGGTTGATCATATATGGGACACACATCCTGTGCCGTGTTTCACATGTTGTGCAAATTCATCACAGGTTTAGTCACTGTGTAGCCTGGTCCTGTGGAGAGTGTGTGCTGAAGAGATGGATTTGACCTTTGAGTGACATTGTTTGGAATATGCATGCTTTTGGCAGCATCGCGGTGTGTGTAAATGAGAGAGTTGGGCTGTAACTGAAGCTGAGAGAAGAGACGATCCTCTCTCCATCTTTCACTGCTGGCTCTTTGAGACTGCCTGTGGCTTATGCACAACACTCTGTCACTCTTTCCATGGCCTCCTCTCTTCTCTCCCTCTCCCTGTACCATGGGGCCTTATTACCAAAGTGTCTAGTAAAGTTGTTTTATTTGCCTTTCTGACTCACCCTGGGTAACATGGAATACATCTCCTCAAGTTATGTGGCTGGGTTTTTTTATGAGAGCAGCTTCAGTTGCATTGAGATGCTTAAACGGTCCAGCTACCAAAAAACTTTCCTATTCCACATTGTGGAAGAGCTCAGCTACATTCTCATTTGATTGTGAGGAGGTTCTCCAAACATTCCCTGAATATTTTTATTGCATCAAACAACTTCAGTTGAAACCATAACTAATGGTAGATTTGTTAAACATCACTGATAAAACTAACGAGAATGGTCCATAATTAAATTTCTTTTGTTTACCGAATACCAAAACTGGTAAACCTTGTATGGCCATTTCAACAATGTCCCGAGTGACTTAAAGATAACATTCCAAGGACATCCAGGAAACTGGAAAAATATACATCCTGGAAAGGTTTGGCCCAATTTTCCAAACATTCCTGAAATGTTCTGATAACCAAAAATTGTTAGCTGAGAGTCCTGATATACCCCCATTCCCTTTTTTCCTCTGTGCTGCCCTTAACTTCTCCTTGTAGCCAAGGTGTGGAGCCACACGCTGGCGGGGAGGAGCCTGAGGCTCAAAGGCCACAGATTTATTAAAGCTCTCTGCACTGAGGCAGGAAAGAGATGAAGTGCTGTTTCCCCTCAATCTTTTGCCGGAGACAATGGGCCCTGGAAGTAATCATAAGGGCTGCTCTCACCGCCACATCCACTCTCAGTCAGCCAGTCTTAGTAAGGAGAATGGGCTGGCCTGTGGAGGTCTGTGCGATTGTGTGGTACGATAGCTTGTATCACATTGCCTGCGTGTTTAAGTGTTTATAAGTCCTCCCTTATGAGTTTTGTCTTTTTTTCATAGTTGTTTTCAGCTTATGTCTCACAGCTTTCCCTCATGGCCGAATAGTTTTGTTGTTAGCTGGAGCAATTGTGTTTTGAAAACAGGGCACTGTGAATACTTTTCACACTTTTTAGAACTTCTTGCCTCCTTTGCACTGCTTGTGGTGTATTGTTCAGTACTGTGTGTGTTTTGTAGGTGTTTCAGGGTAGTTTCTCTGAGACTAGGCCTGTTTCTATGACTCTGTTTGAGTCTAAGTTTTCTGTGCCTCTTACCATACCGCTTTATGTGGAACATGAGCATGTGGGGCTCCTTTCCCATGGGCTAATTAGTTGTTCCATATCATAGCCAGCTGAGAGGGATCATGGAAAGCATAAGCGTTAGGTCACAGAATGCAAGGAGCTGATGGTGCGCCTGATAAACTCCCTTTGAGTAAGAGGACCACGAAACGACAGACGTGCTCCAGTGCCGCGGTCAGCACTATACTACAGGAAACATCCCACAATGACATCATCATGATGCCTTCCGGAGGGATTGTTCTGGAAGATCTGTATAAACACAGCCTGGGCGGGAAAGCCAAAGCCTCCGACAGTCGGTCACCACTGACAGAACCCGCCAAGTGGACTTTCGGCCTCATTTCGGCTCATTAAAAAAAAAAGGTCCCGCCTGGCTTTCCTCATCTCCTGTAAAGATTGTTCTAATCCACCATAAATGAGTCAGACTATGCTCTCAGTGTATTTTGCAGCTGTCTTTGGTCATGGGAGCACAATTTAATAAAGTACAATGTGCAAAACCAAAAATGTTAATGCATGCGAAGAAACTGTGTTGCGTCTGAAGTAGGTTGCATACCACACAGTCTTTCAAATGGTCTGTCTCAGACAGCCTGCAGAAGCACATAAAATTGCCTCCAGAGAAACAGGTTTTTTCACATGGCCAATGATGGTTTGTTTTATTGCCAGCAGGAGGCCAATACTGGCATTGTATGGGCTGGCATGAACAGCACTTATCATGGCACAGATACTAATGGTGCAAATACTCATGATTTCCTCCATAGTTACGTTTTACTTGAGTGTTTTGAACTGACAGTGTATCAGTGCCTGGAGCCACTGTCTGTTGCTTGCATGTTGATTTGGGCCTGTATCACTGAGGTTACTTTTGATACTGTTTTCTTCACCTCCCTTCTTCTGTCAACATTTAACACCATATGACGAAGATACATCTGTAATTTCCCAGCAACCTGAAGTCCGTTTCATCTTCAGTCAATAGACTAATATTAGCTTTGGAGTTAGTACATGAATATCTTGAGTAATATGATTTTAAAAAATCCACTGTCTGCAGAAAACATTGAATCTGAAAAGTGACTGTGCCCAGGCAAAATTCTGTCTGTTGAATCATCTAGTTTACAGGCATTTACTATGTGTGTGGTGAATGGCAATAGGCTATTAAGTAGGCTAAAAAGCATCCATTCAAAATGAGAAGCTATTAATTCCTTTACCATCTCCACTGTGTCAACATAAGCACCTTGCTTGCATGAGGCATTGGACTGATATTAATGCTATTGTTCCTCTGGTGATTAAAGTAGTCGTTACTCAGTGTGTTGTTCACTTTGTGGTGGAACATAGAATTATCACGTTGCAGTCCAGACGATTTCCTCAGGAAGCTTAATGTAACCTGGGTGTGAAGCTGGTCAGGACAGCACCTTCACAGTCTTTTTAATGATTTAAAGACTAGCATGTTCCACACAGTGGAGTATGCAGGGTATGTGCATTTGGAGAGGGTAATCTCACTCGATACCCTACAGTTCTGAAACCACTGCATTAAATGTAACAGCTGCAGGATAGTTTATATGGAGAAGCTAAACATGTTGGCAAAATCGAAGTTGACAATAACTGAGGCAGATGGCAAATGACACAAAATGCAACTCAATTGCAAAACTGAATCTCAAAACACATTGTTTTGTGCGCCCAGTGAATCTGTCACAGCAGCCACAGGTGTTACGGTTATGACGGTCTTAAATCTTAGATATATTGATGGGTTCCCAACATTTACATCTGAGTAAGTGATACAGGATTTAACAAAACAAACTGACACACTAACAAGGCCACTTACGGGTGTCTCAGATGACAATAAATGCGCACATGAGCAATCCTACCCATTTCCTAGCTACACTCTGCTCTGCAGAAGGAAAGTCATATCGCCCTCTATTTGGAACATGAGGTCAGTATGTTTTTCTTGGAAGGTCCTCCTTTCCTGCCTGATAAAGTCTAGCTGGCCTCCAGTCCTGGGACTGCCCAGCCCAGTCTGCAGTGCACACTGTTACCAATTGATTAAGCAGTCCTGGATCAGCTTTTAAGCACCATGAAGCAATTACGATTGAACAAGACATCATACCGCAAACAGCTGTAAAGCTATCAAATTACTTTGTTTTTTAACTAAAGGAGGATTCTTATTACAGTGGAGATGAAGGCTGCTTTAGTCTCTGTCATTGTGTAAAACTCCTCTTGTGATTTTAATGGGTGAAGTTGCCTGTCTATCCCTCTTCGTGGGACCTCAAACGGAGAGTCTTGTTTCATCAGATTGTGGAGTTGTGTCAGAAGTTGGTTTTTAAAGCTGACATGTTGATAAGAGACTGAAGTGTACTTTTGGGTGAGTCATAGTATACTGTCTTGACAAGAGTTGTAGATAGAAATTGGTTCGCTGTCCTCTGTGACTGTTGGTGTCTGGCAGTGTTTTTGTGCAGCCTTCAGATGTGTTCGTCAGGGAGAGTGCATAGTATTCCTTCACACAGCCCACTGTCTCTCCTTTTCAGCAGCTTACTGTGTGCGGTGGCTGCTAACATATGAGCAAGGAAACAACTGCAACTGTGCCTTCTTAGTCAGTGCAGTTTGTATGGGGACCAAAAATTCAACTTTTGGTAACCAAAAAATAGAAAACAAAATCTGGGAAAAAAATGTCAAGATTGAACAAATATGTCTTTTTATTATTCTGACTTTGTGCTGAAGTGCACAAGTAGCACAAATGTGAGGAGTGGACTGCTTTGGAGCCAACAATTGGGTGATTCTAGTTGATCTGATTCTGGTGCGATCTGTCTGGGGCTGTGTACAGTGGCTGGCTGTGAGGAGACTGCTGTAGAGGAGTGTCCTCTCTGGAGAAGGGCAGGCTGGGAAAGAGGCTTCTTCCAGGCATTCTACCAATTAGAATGCAGAAAGCCTAAACCAGAGTTTCAAGCCAAAGTTTAAAAAAGAAAGTTATCCAGATACTGTGGCACAGAGTCTTGTAGGGCTGACATTGAGCCTGCAGGCTAACCTTAAGAGACCCTGCTCCATTTCCTGTTACTCCTCTATTGTGACTTCCTGTCTGGGCTGTGGCGGTGTTTGAAGTGTGTCTCGCAGCACTGTCCCCTGTGCTGAGGGGAGCAGGGGAGGTGTTGGATGGGTATCCTGGTGCTGTGGCTCCAGCACCACTCACTGTGTTCACCTGACACAGCGCATGATTAGGCAGCAGCTCCATATGTCCATCATTACAGACCTTGCTCTGACTGCACTGACATTTGACCAATTGACTATGTTGATCATTACAAACTCGTACCCTGGGACCCAGTCAAAGTAGGATGGCCTCCCTTTCAAGTCTGGTTCCTCCCAACATTTACTCCTTTCTGTTTCATTTAGGGACTTTTTCATGGTCACTGTTTCTGCAAGCTTGCTTTTGATGGTTTAAGAGCAGGGTCTACTGTAAAGCTTATTGTGTTTCTGAAATGTGTCATACAAATACATTTGATTTGATGCACATAATGTTTAGCTTCTGTTTCAATGTGATCCTGTCAGCCATCTGCGGGGTGCTAGTTGATTTTCAGGTGGTGGGAAGGCTCTTCCACCTGCAGGTGTAGAAGTTTTATCTGCATTTCTGCAGTCTTAAACAAAGGGAAAAATTTATTTTGTTCCGTTGTTGTCTTTTAAATTGTAATAATCCTGTTCTCATGGGAAATGGATTTCATTTGTTTACCTCATTTAAAGGTGTTCTCTCCTCCATTACTCTGTGGATTATGAGAGACAATTGCCACAAAGGGCCAGGTGGGTGCAGCTGGACAGTCAAAGCGACTGTATGCATCAGCAATGTATGTGCTTTAGAGAGGACTTTCAATGGCTGGAATATACAGAATGACCTAAGGCATTTTTCATATTGTATATAAATAAAGCATTTGTAAAAGGTTTTTGAATCTGTGTGTTACTTAATACTGCAATCATTAGCTTTACATCATCATCATCTTTACATCATCATCATCATCATCATCATCATCATCATCTTGTCCCAAGAGAGATTGACTGTATCATTGCATTACTGCCAGTAATAACTTCCACAGCTGGGATGAAACAGCCAAGCAGAAAAACTGCAAAGATTTAACCCATTTTGGAATGGGGTTTAAATCATTCTACTTTGATCCCTCAGAACAATGATGGGCATGGGCCACTGGTACAGCTGCACAAACAAATAGTTTGGCATTGTGGTATATGCCTATTGTTGGAAAGCATTGCCTTGTGTTGCAGCTTATGATTTATGGTAAATTAGTTGGCAACGAGTGGGTTTGATAGTTGCTCCAACAATCTCAATAAAATATTGGTCCATTGCTTCAGATGGGCGTGTCTCCCTATCATGTGAGTGAATTTCTCAAACTCTCGCTGGAGCAAGAAGAATGCACGTTTCCTTTTTTTGATAAAGTTGCCTTGCAGAAAACAATAAGGTAAGGAAAACATGCAGCAGGCTAAATTCCATGGAAAAATATGACTCCATATAAGGGTGTAGCATTGCCCCCTGTTTGAGCCGTGCAGTTGATTTGGATGGAATCTGTGCATCCTATTTTCCAGCACTCCCCTCTGCTGCTCCTCACAAACTCAGCTTGACACAGCAGCCCGCATCCATCCCCGAAAGACCAAAATCAGCCTTACTGCCAAAACGCGCTGTCTAGCTGCTCCTTCTTCAATTACAGTTAGCATTTGTCAGATGTATGTGACACATAATGTCAATTGGGTCTGGTTGCTTAAGCCAGAGGGTAGGCGGAGATACAGTGACTTCACAGCGCAGTCACCTAAATACTGTCCCATTGTTGGCTCCCTTTTTCCTCCTGCTTTAACTGTGGTGACAATTATTTCAGCTGTAGTATGAATGTGAAAGTGAAGTTGGAAAAGGTCAAGTTTAGATGGAAACACACATATTTTAAAGTTATCGTTCTCTTTTGGGTAGACAATTTCAGACAATGTCTCTTTTGTGAAACTGGGTGGATCCTGGATTATTTTTGTCTGTACACCTCTTGCAGGCACAATAAAAGCATCTAATGTCATTCTCTTGCTTGCCTCACCTCTACCTTTACCATGCTGGAACTAGGTCTTTCAAAATTGTCTTTTGCCTCTTTCACCTTTTTCATTTAAGTAAAATTTCCATCAGTATGTCAGACCTTTACTAAGTTTTAGCAACATCAGAAGTGTTTGGGGCCCCATCCCCCCTTATCACATGGTAGTTGTTAGAACAACATGATAGAGAAGTGCTTGAACTCAACGTCTGAAAAATTAACAAGACCCAAAAAATATTTTTTCAGCTTTTGATTTTTAGTGATTGCCTTTGGTGTATGTCTGAAGTAAGTTTAAATGTTGTTTGAAGAAAATTACTGAATGCCACATTTAAAGAGCACTTTCTTCTCTCAATCAGTTGGTGAAATGTTATTTACAAGACTAATCAATAAAATGAATCCATAAGCTTTCAGGTGGCTCACGCTGTGAAGACTCTTGTTCTGAAAACAAAGAGTGAGCCCTGTGATAGAGTATGATTCCTGGCCACGCCATGGCCAGCTATGGCTAGAGTTCTGCGTTGGCAAGGCAACAACTGGGCCAGCCTCACCAGGAAATGATAGCGGATAAGCTGGCTAGTTCTGTTTGTCTCATTGCTCTCAAGAGGCCACATCTGGTCGGGCCAGACGCCTGCAAATACACAAACAATGAGTATTTCTCCAGTGTCATGGGTAGCATGTAATTGGTGATGCATCTGTTGTGTGGAAAGCAAGGACTCTTTGTCACATGACCTGGAAGAGGAACTGATTTATCATGAACAGTTAGTTCTAGTTATAGCTATTGGTCCATTAAATGCTCACTGTCTCACTGAGGTGTGGCGTTTGCAGGGCTGGTGGGAAAACACACTATGATCGGTTGAGGTTGGATGTTTTCAGGGGTGCAGTCAAACACAAGTGGCCCTTTCATTTGTAAGCAAACAAACCCTTCCTCTGATTCACCTCTGTGGTTTTAAATTGTTCCTGTGAGCTTTAATGTGAAACCGTGGATCAGTTATTTGACTGAAAGATTAAACAGGTTGGAATTCGTAATGTGGAAGTGTTGCTACACCAGTTGCAATATACTCCCTTTGAGTGACTTTTGCTTGATATTCCACATTTGGTTTTGTAGAAGCAAAGCCCACTATAAGTTCCTCTGACCTCGGGTATCTGATATAAAATATATCAAACTGGGAATCTGAATGTTTGAGGTGCTGCTAAAATAGATGAACCTTTGTAAGGGTGTACACAACCATGAGTGAAAAGTGTACAATTGTTTACTAGATTTAAATGGGCAGGTTGCTTGTGAGTTTTATTTGTTGAATTTTACCACACCTCTTGCCGAACCATAACCATCTGTAGGTAACCATGGGGTGTGTCTGTATAGGAGAAAGGTTTCTAAGTCTGATTCAAAGAGAATCCACTGATGTTGTATGCTTGAGAAAGACCCCTGACCTCAATTGCTTTCGTAAGTATTCAGGGTGTGAGAATGTCATCTGTGTAAATGGTGCTGGGCCAGAATCATCTGTTAAGTGATAAATAATATGATCTAATGCCTGAAAAAGTGTTCCGTTGCGGACCATACCCCTGAAAAGACTGTCGTTGCCATTCCTTTGCACAGTGACTCCCAAAAGAAGCCTTTTCCCATTACTGTGGCATGCATGCTGTGTGTTCCATGGGATTTGGTTCTGAAGAGCACTTTGGAGTGTGGTTTAATTAAGACTTGGAGCTGACACAAAGTCATTTTGGGTTAATTAATCAAGCTGCTAATAGGCTGTAATACATTTGGTTAATTAGGTGTCATGTCTACTGCTGGGCACATGCTTGGGCACATCTCCAGTGTTGGGTGAGGTGGAGGGTGTGGCGTGGTAGGGGCCTCCCTACCACAAGCCAAGTAACGTGGTGTGCTTTTGTTAAACATTCCAGTTAGCTCATATCTCTTATTTTTTGTGTTTTCCATAACAAATTAAATAAATGGCACTTACTTCCATGGAGATGTACGTCTTAAACGTCCATGTATTGAGTATCAAGGTCACTGACACAAGCGCAAAGTATGAGATGACTGAGCATTGTGTATCCACATTCCTGTCATTCTGTCTGCAGTCCAATGATGATGATTGGCATTTATCAAGGGAAATACATGGAGATGTGTCTTACTTCAGGTCAGATGTGACCAGGGGTTGTATTAAGATCGTAAGAATGATGCACTTTCCTCTCTTGCGACTCCCCACAGTAAGCTGTATTTGTGTAGGTTTATTCTGGCCTGCTGAGAAGCAAGCTTTAAAATGGCACCCAATATAACTGTCCAGTGCTTATCCGCACCTTAGTTAGTGTTCTGGGACACAATAAAGACACGTTTAATGGCCAGTATTTATTTTGATTTGTGTCATGCTGGCCACTTCGGTGCCCTGAAGCCCTTTTAAACTCCTAAGTTGCACATAGGCACTTTTACGCTATTGAGAACTTTCCAGCTTTGGGTGCATCATGTGAGCTGTCAGAAAACACAGGGTGGACCACAGCATTTCACCTCCTCACAGGCACCGTGAACATGTGCTTACTGGCTGCATTTATGACTTACACAAAACAACGCTGCACAACATGCAATAGGCCCCTGTGAGATCTCACCGACAGATCTTTAACTAAAATAACGATGGAGGCTGTGCTGCATTTCACTCACAGTGTTACGGCCGGCGGTTAAGTGTGAGAAATGTGAATCTGTTCTATGAAGACTACTGGTGTGTCACCATCAGTTTTGAGTGGTCCTTGTGAAAATCTCACTTTAGTGAAAATGTTTTTGGTGGGTTATTTTTGTCATCAGAGCCCCGCTGGCACCCTCTTCACCCCCCCACTTTCCCCATTTAGTGTGAGTAATGGATTTAAAATGTTTACACCATGGCTCTGTTAAATAGTCAGTTCTGATTGAGGGTGTTTTTACATTTTGATAACCTGCATGAAGAAACAATTTGATGCATGACTACGAAGTACCTCCAACAAACGTGGCCTGATCAAATTCCAAATCGATATGTAAGCTTTTTCAACATTCAATTTAAAATTAACATTCTAATTACATTTGAAAATAAAGGCAGAAAAGTTAACAACACCATAGGGTAACATTTGAATTATTTCTTCTGCTGTGGTGTAAGCAGAGTATAACACTCTAGGCTGTGTAGTTGTATGAAAATAACCCTCTCCAGACTGGTGTACTGCTCCTTGGCTTCACCTCTGGGGCACATCGCACCAACCTGTCACAGTTCATTTTCATACAGCTGAACAGCCCTTCATGGGTTGTTACTCACGTAAGATGTCCCACTATATAAACGTGGAGGTGTGGATGCTTTGCTTCTCTCTTGTCCATAAATCAGCTTTAGCCTGACCTGACCTCAGAACCACCTGGACATTAGGGTGGGGTTCCAGAAGGTGAAGCATGTCTTCCTCGGAGGTGCAGGAGCTCTGGGAACGGGCACACCGCTGTGCTCCACGCGGCAGTTGTCCAGCTTGTTTTTCTTTCTTCAATAGTAGGAAGGGGTTGTGTAACAGGAGGAAAAGCACAATAATTCCTCTCTTGAGAGATGGTGCTGAGGCTGTGATTAAATAGACACAGGGGCTTACCTCTCTAGAGTTAAACGGTTTTCTCTTTCTGCATTTGTTTCTTTTATTCTGGCAGTTATCCCTGACTTAAATAACTCTGCGAATGGCTTGCAAGTCTGCCACTATGGTAGGACATGAATTACTTTTTGGCTGTGACTGGCAGACACAGCTGCAGAGATGAAGGTTTGTCTCACTCACCCCAGTGACTGACCTACTGACTGACTGACTGACTGCTGTGTTAATGGAGATTGCCACTAGGGGCAGTAGAGGTGCAAAAGGCCAGCAAAGGGGGTGCTGTTGGCATGAACAGTCCAGCACTCTTTTTAAAGCATCGTGTCCATTCTTTAAAACTGTGAGCGAATGTACTGCACTGTGAGTGAATCTGATACATATTATGGCTGGGCACCTGCAGTGTCAGTGATGGTGGGGCAGACACACCAGGTTTTAGAATGGAGTCTCTCCACCTCAAGACTGTTCAGTAATCATGGATCCACACAATACTGCTGGTCACTGATTCTGAAATACATGATTGTTCAGAGGACCAGGAGAAACGCTTATTTCCATGACAGCAGCTGCACCTATAATTTATTTCTAAGCATCATGATTCTGTTCGGTATTATGTTCAGCTCAGATACACATGTGAAACAGCAGCTAGTGTTCTAAATTCTGTAAACATTTCAGGTGGAATGTCCTCTGCAGCAATGACTTCCCTAAATTACTTGCAATAAAGGGCTAAAATCAGAATGCCTGTTAAGCATTAGGGAGAAACTTTCAATGAGCACATCACACATATATCTCACATTTATCTCGAGTATGTGAGATGTTATATTTCCCATAACATCTTATTCTTCTAAGCTACACATTCCGTCTCTTACCATTGCAGCCAGTAAAAGAACATAATAGGCCTTAATAGATATGACATGACTGTGGTTAGGATTTGTATTGTGAAATAAGGGTGGATATGGGAAGCAAAATCTCACATCTGTTACAAAAGCTGCCCTGAGCCTCACATTTCACTGTGGTCACAGAAATCCTTCTCTCTGCATTCTGATTGGATGACATTTTCTAACTACACACAGATACCACGCCTAGAGCTGTATGCATTACGAGCTAATTCTGACAAACATATCATGCCTCTGTTTATTTAAAAAAGTGTCATTGCGGTTTTGATTATCTGTATTGTTTTTGCTCTTTGATTAACAAACTACTCAGAAATGTAATTAGAAAGCAAGCACTTCCTCTGCCATTTCTGTGGTACCTCCCCTACAACACTGCATTATCTAACAGACGTCTCCTGGTATTAGTTATGCAAATTCCACATATTTATATTTATGTATCGCTCTCTCTCCTGCTCTCTCTCTATCCCTCTCCCACTCTCCCAATCTCACTATCTCTCCCTCTCTCACTCTCTCTCTCTCTCTCTCTCTCTCTCCCTCTCCCTCTCCCTCTTTCGCTCTCTCTCTCTCTCTCCCAGCCACCACCAACTTGGACTCAGAGAACAAGCGAACGGCCCACTTCCGATCGTCATGGCAACAGCATGTGAATGTGTTCGGCTCGTGGAGTAGGCCGGAGTGCGTGCAGGAGCTGCATGAGGAGGCGCAGCTCAATCTCCAGAGCCTGCTGCAAGGTAGGGGCGGACACGGGGGGCCAGGGCGCTTCTCACTGCCGGGGTCTGGGCTTTGGGGGGCACCGCATTCTCTTCCCTCTCCATCCGTTTCATTTTTTCATCCGAGCATTAACGTGTATGTGTGTGTGTGTTTGTGTGCGCGTGTGTTTTTTTTTCAGTGTGTGTGTGTGTGTGTGTGTGTGCGAGTGTGCATATGTATACATATGTATTTATATATGTATATGTATGACTATACATTTATATACATATGTACATACACTGTATGTATATGACTGTTACCTCTTCTCATTCCTCTCGTTCGTTTCCATAGTCGTCCAGGAGACATACGGGGTGTGCTTCTTTTACCTTCAGATTTTTATCTCTCTCTTCCCTCCTCCCTCTTTCTCTGACTCAGTTTACCCCATGTCTGCCCTTCCCTCTTATCAGTGTGATTTATCTTGATTGGCATCTCAAATTATTTTAGAAGGATGTACGTGTTCATTCATCCACCCATCCATTCCTGTACTCATGTACATGTATTTATCTTCTCGTGCATGAACGAGTGAATGAATGAATAAATGACTGAATGAATGTATGAATGCAGATGCTGTATGAAAAACCTGTACATGTGTGTTCTGCCTGCGCTTCTTTTCTGTCTCTCTCTCTGTCATTTTACGGTGCTGATGGGGGATAGTCAGCAAAGGGAAATGTGAACGCACTGTCTGTCTGTGCATGTGAGCTGTGCTGGGGTTTTGTGTTATGTATTTTACTGCCCACTGTCTCGATGAGAGCATGCTTTCTTCGGCAGAGCCGATCGTTTCTGACTCAAGTGTTGTGTATGTATATGTGAGGGTGTATGTGCATAGTAAATACAGCACTGCTTCTGCGCTGAGCAGGCATAATCAACCAACTGCTAGATTACCTGATTCTCTCAGTGACTTCTGTGCTACCAACTGCCTCTCAACTGCAACACCTTGTTTTGCGTTTTCCATTTTTACTTCAGCCAGATTCAGACAAGTCAGCAGCCATGAAGAGTGGGATCACTCTGAATTTTCAGTTGAATTTTATTTGCTTTGGCTGTGTACAGATTTATTTACGGATCAGCGCTGAAACGATTTGTTCCAAATGGCAGAAAGTGAGGTTGTGGGAGTGCAGTGCGGGGTATGCTGTTGTAATGTTGTCTGACCCCTGCGCACTCGTTGGTGGAGGCTGTGCTTTGGTCCGTGGCACCTGCTGTACATTCATGTACATGTGATGCTGCTGCAGCAGTCTTAGCTTCGCTATAAGAGCAAATGGAGCCAACGTGTAATATGACAGATGGAAGAAGGAGGGGAGAAAGAAATACTAAAAGCAGAAAAAGGGGGGAGATGACATCAAATGAAATTAAAAAGAAAAAAAAACCCATGCTTCCGATTTTCATGGTTGTCACTGATTACTTGGTGTCCTGTCAGATATTGGAACTGTAGCCTTTTATCTTGCTGTGGCAGGATAGCTGTCCCACCAGGAGGGTAGGCGGGGAAGTGTAAAAACATCAGGCCCACCAAACCTCCACAGCTGCTTTTAGTCTGCTACTTCTACCCAGGTGCACGCACCCTCGCGTGTCTCTCCCACTAGCCCTTATTCTCCAGAACTGGAGATGGCCAGAGGGACAGAGTCCACTGAAGCCGTTTGTGTCTCGTGGGAAAGGCACCCCGGGGTTCATTCTAAAACACAAACAGCACCTTTGTAGCGTTGCGTGGGCAGGGAGGGGGGCATGTTTGGGGGCAGTAGTGAGGAGCGTGTCTGGTAAAGTGGGTTCCCAAAAGCCTTCTATGGATTTTAAATGATGTCTGTGCAAACTGTAGACAACTCTGCAAAGGAGCTGGCTGGTTTAAAAGGTCAAGTATCCAAGTTATGCAGAGGAATAAAGCGGCGCAAATGTTCTCTCCTTTTGGCGTTGCACTGCAAGCATTTAGAGAAACCCGGACACTTGGAGAATAAGCCCGCTTGTGCGACTCGGCAGGTGGGCAGCGCGAACCATGAAAAAACCTAAGACTTATTTGTCAAATGTTTATAAATAGTCTCGTTCATATCGCAAATATTACAGTGAGGACCAAATCCAAACAAACCCCAACCCGGGAAAAAAAGGGGCTATTGTTTCTCCCCGTTCCTTCTCTGGGAGACAAGAAAGGATGACCCATTTTAAAAGGCTGGGGGTGCTTCTTGTTAGGCGCTTTAGTGCTTATTAATGAAAGGGCATTGCTGGCGGGGTGTTATTAACGCATGAGTGCAGCCACGTCGGCTAGCAGCTTGTTGGGACGAGGGGCTGATTGGAGCGGAGCTGTTTGTGTCTCATTAGTGCTCCTCCGACAGGGCTCATGTCCTGTCTTGCTGGGTCAGGAGAGCGGCAGTCAGTGAAGGTGTGGTGGAATACCTGAGTGCAGCACAGCTCCCCTCCACGGGACCCTCTCTCTCTCTTTCTTTCTCTCTTCCACACACCTGGTCCACCATCACTGAGAGGATCTGGCTTACCTTTGTTTGTGAGTGCTGCCAAATGTTTTTGTCTTCTACCTGTTCGTGCATTGGTTTGTTTGTCTGGGTGTGTATTTGTTTGTGCGTCTGTGTGTGTGTGTGTGTGTGTTTGTCTGTGTGTGTGCGTGCGTGCGTGCGTGCGTGCGTGCGTGCGTGCGTGCGTGCGTGTGTGCTTGTTACTGAAAAATTTCACAGAAGTTTGCATGGCTACTTTAACTGTGTCAGTATTCAGTGCACTAAAGTTGTTTTGATAGGTCTGCAATTTACCTTTCACATTTTTGAATGACAGAAGTTTTCTCCCCTTAAGTGGACAATGTTAATTAAAGTCAGATTATAAGACATTCCACTGGAATACTAATCAGAGCAGAGATGGTCATTCTTAATGATCGCTGCTTTCAACTCCGCAGCTAAACGTATGTGCAGTGCTTATATGCATTTATTTTTGTAATTTATTTACCCGTTGTAGAATTTTTTTTTTTTTTCAACTTCAGTGAAAGTTCTTAAATCTTTTCTATCCTGGTTCCATCATCGCCTTTGCAGTACCCAGGATTTAGTGCAGCTTTGTTTTCAGTCGGCACCCATACATGTATGTTATACAGGCAAACAGAGGGCCAGTGTCAGCTGACGCTCAGATCCATTATGCATTCAGTCGAGATTTCTTCTTTCTTTTACTGCACTGGCTGTTTTATTGACATGCAAATACTAAGCGGGTGAAGGGCATCTGGTAAGGAGCAGATAAATGTATATATACATACATATATATTTTTTTCCATATTCTCTATCATAGAAGATGCCCTGTTTGTTCATTTAATTTTGGCTCTGCTCATCTATGCAAAAACTTGAAGCCAAGCGATTTAATTTACATCTGGCATTTCAATACCTTTTCTTATAACTCAAGAACCTGCTGCGATGTAATGATTTACAGGTTTCCAAAGGCGTATAACATCAAAAGGAAGGGAAAGGTATTTACTAGTGTCAAAATATTTCACACACTTGGCAAAGCTAAAACAGGCTTTTGCATGGGGCGGCTCCACCCTGTATGGCAAACAACAAATGCACTCCTGTCAAAGACATAGTATTTTGTCCCAGCCTAGCACAAGAGACAGGTCTTCTCAAAGTAACCTGGGGATTTGCTAGAGGCCTTTGTTGACTCAAGTGGTTTGCCATTGTCTCCGAGCGCCCAACATTGCTAGGCAACCTGGCACTGGGAGCCAAGCATCCATATTTTTCCAGGGAGCAAGTTCATTTCTCCCTGAACTGTCTGAGGGAGTGGGAGGCATGTGAGGGCACTCAGCGGGGGTGGAAGAGGGGGCTGGGGGGTAAGTGTGGGGGTGGAATGGCCAGAAGGGGGGTGTTTCTCCGGGGGTGTGAGGAGTGAAATGTTAATCAGATTGTTTACAGAGCCCTGAGGGCTGCCCTGTAAGTTTCCATACTGAAACAGAGGGAGAGGAGAGGCTAGAGGCTGCAGAGACACAGGCAGAGAGACAGAGGACAGAGCTGGGTTTCATTTTACCTCCCCTCTCCTCACTGAGATCCATTCTTGTGTCCTCCATGCACTGACAAGACTTTGAGGAGCAGCTCTACGACCCCAAAGTCACGGGACAGACTTTCCGACAGCCATCTTCCCAGAGCTCAGAGGACACCTCACTGAGCAGATCTCCCATTGCAGCCAACAGCCGGAGACCAGAATTTGTATTCCTGGTAAATGTCTCTACTTATCCCTCTCTTTCTGTCTCTCTTTGCTTTGTGGATTTTTATGATTTGTCTCTTTATGAACATATGATGCTGGCATTTAAGTATGTTTTTTATAGTATTCATAACTTATTTTCTGAAAGTTCCCTTTGTAATCACTTGTTGCAGGCACTTTTGATACCACGATCATTTGACAACAATGCATGTTAAACAGCTGAATGCAGGAAATGTAAATGAAACCTCTTGCTCCATCTGTCGTGTTTGTATGTAAAACCGTCTTTGGCATGTCCAGTGGTGTTCAAGGGGTTTCTTGTGAACTCAAAAGCACCAGTAACTATGAATTTTTCAATTTTTTATGTGGTCTTCCCCTTTTTGGTTTAGAGAACTCTGTTGATGAAGGATGTTTAATTTGTAAAAATCACTGTTGCGAATATAATATATTTATAGTTGCAGTCAAAGTGAAATTAAATAAAAATGTGTCAGTTCAAGACCAGTGGATGTTTAAACATTTAGTTTTAAATAATGTGATAAATGTAAAAATGTAATGACAGGGCTTTTTATTATATATTATACATATTTTTTTGTTGCTGGTTAATGAATAATACATGGTAAGCACCATAACATGAAATACAATTTATCATTTTTGTACAAGGTGTAGATAAATTCTGAACAAAATGTGCAGAATTTTTTTTTCTCGTGATCATAATGTTCTGAGTTCCTACAGTTCATGTAGACTTTCACTTGGTCCATTTCACTTTGACTGTTATTGTGATGTTCCTGCCCGCAGCCAGCTTCCAAGCAGGTTTGTGAGGATGAGACCACGTCATTAGGGATCCGGGCTCAGGATCCATCACCAGGCTGTGGGTCAGAGCGCCCCCTACTGAGCTGGGGTTCGTCAGCGGGCCCACCTGTTGCTGAGAAACCTCGCTGGTACCTGGGTCGTCACACTCCAGCACACCTGGTGCCCATCGATGTAACAGGTGTGACATACATCCATTGTGTTTTCACTTTTGTCTGTTTGTAAAGTAGGGGCTTTCAGGACTTCTACATTGTTTCTTATTCTGCTCCTACCACCTTTTCTTTTAATTTCTCATTTATGGTGCACTCCTTTTTTTCTGTCTCTCATTTCCGTTTTCCTCCCATTTGTTACTCCCGATTCACTGTACACAGCATTGCATTCAATTCCATTTGTAACATTTTTCTTTTTCCGGCATCTTGAAATTTTTCTTTTTCCTTACCATCAATACTTTTTAGAATGTCTCACCCTTTCTCAAAGCTGTCCTGTGTTTTTCCACTGTCCTGCCCTTCACTCTTGCCCTCCTCTTCCCCTTTACCTTGTACAGTACAGTAGGTCAGGTACACAAACAGAATCAATACTACCATGGTCTTCCTGGGGCCTGCTTCTCAGGAAGTGTCGTTCTGCTCCCTGGCTGCGACCAATGATGAACAGGTAGTTGTTGCCATGGCAACCCCTAGCTCTTCCTTTGTCAGGCGAGGACAGAGGGAGGCTGCAGAGGCAGGGGGATATTTTTTCCTCCCCTTCTCTCACTCTTTTCATGAATGAAACAGGCACATACACAGACACGTAATGAGTCTCCAAAGGCAGGAAGCTGATTCATTTATTCTTCTTTGCGGCATTTACATATGTAGAAAAACACATCAGGAATATTAGCACATTGCGAAAAGCATCACGTTGCTGCAGCACCATGCTATTCTGTCAAACATATTTCTGCACATTTTAAAATTGATTCATGTAGAACATTCCTTGTCTTTCTGAATAGTTGAAACGTGTTTTAGTTGCACAAAACAAGGGAAAATATGAAACAAAAACGACTGTGTTTGGCACGTAAAGATCTCAACCATGAAAAACACCATGGATCAGAGCAGCTAAGAAAATAGCCACAATCAGTGGAAACCTTATTGTCACATTTCCTCCAGTCACTCTGCCTCATTCTCCTGCCTGATATTGTTCATGGGCCCACGCCCCAAATATAACAACTAACCAGCCATCTCATGCGAGCAGTACCCTTTCCGTTAATGCAGCCGCACGATGACAATGCCTGGGGATTGAGAAATATCTCGTGTCTCGATTCAGGACAGAGCTTTGATAAGCATGCCTGTGTGCTCCAGTCCCTATTTAACATTGAGACTGCAGTCAACCCAAAGACTGCCTACAGGAGGAGGCGAAGCTTGATTGGAGGCCCTGACATCATACAACAGCATCAAGGTGACTCCATAGCTCAGACAAGGAAATGCCTATCAGGCCAGGGGTGCAATTTCTTTCTTTAAGTAATGCTATTTTTTTGACACAAAGTAAAATCGCATGTATACCCCAGCGCTCAGTACAGTGAACATGTTCACTTTTACTTTGACTGATATTGACATGTTAGGAGCAGTGAAAACTGGCAGAATGGCTTCATTTGATACATATACATATATGATAAATATATATGACAGCTCTGCACCAAATACATTTCCAGTGCCATATCCATTTGCCAGGACTTCTTGAGTACTGGTGCTCGGTGTTACCAGATGAGTGCATATTTCCACTGGACCTTATGGTTAATGTGAGTCTGCTTGTGTCCCTTCAGGTGATGAGAAGATTCTGGGTGTTGACCTGATTGAAGGTACCTGTTCTCCCGAAGCCTCACACCCCAGCCTTCTATCGCCATCCTCTGAGATCCCAAGTCACCATTTACTGCTGAGAAAGACCTGCAGTAACTTGGACCAAAGTCTGCCTCAGTCCCCGGAGAGTCCCTCAGGCATGATGGAGCACGCCACATTAATGTGTGCCAGTCCATCTTGGAATGGGCCCAAGGGCTCCACCTTCTCCCCGTCATGGAACAACTCCTACAACTATGTGCTGGCACCCAGCCCCATGGCCAAGGCGCCCTCGTCCCAGCACGAGGCCCCTGGTGGGCTCGCCTGCCCTTCCCAGGGCAGCTCAGGTCTCTCCATGAGCTCAGGGTCACATTCCAGCTCCTTCACCTCCATATCGATGGAGCCGTCTGCCAGGGCACAGCACATCGCCATGGCCGCTAATGCTGCTGCTGCTGCCAAGAGGAGTGAGACAGAAGGGGCCAACGCAAGCCCTGGTGAGCGGGAAAAGAGGTCCAACCGGGCCAACATCTTCAAGTTCCGCGAGCGCTCCCTCTCCACGCCAACTGACTCAGGCTCCTTCTGTTCGGCCGACAATGTCTGCTGCGCGGAGCCGCCCAGGGAGGGTGAGAGCTACGCCCTGCTGTACCCCAGTGGCAGCTCTGAGGGGAGTGCCAGCACTGACAACGTGTCGGTGACAGCTGCGGACTTCACGCCCGATGGCCGGCCGCGGATGAGGTCTCGCAGCATTTCCCTGAAGAAGCCAAAGAAGAAGCCACCCCCACCAGTGCGCAGCGTGTCCCTGATGAAGAACCTGGGCAGTGGTGGTGGTAGCCCCCACTCTGAGGGTCACTTCCGGGATGGCCGGCCGAAAAGCCTCTTCATTCCTAGGGATCACCTGGAGGATTCCTTCCAGCCAGACTTCCTCGTTGGCTCCAAGCCTCTGCTGGAGGAGCAGGACCTGGCCTTGCCCAGTGTGCAGACAGCAGCAGACTCCAATGCACCAGACAGAGAGCCAGAGCTGTCCTTCCCTGGCCACTGGCAGCTGAATGAATGGAAGTCTAGCGACCCCTACAGGTCATTGTCAGGCTCCAGCACAGCCACGGGAACCACCGTGATTGAGTGCATGAAAGTACGTGGCAGCACAGAGTCCCTCAACTCCCCCTCCACTTCCCGTGCTACCTCACCCTCCCAGCTCTCTGTAGAAGCAGAGTCCAAAATCTCCCCCTTCAAACCTCTCGGCTTGATGTCTCCATCCAGCGGCTATTCCAGCCAGTCTGAGACTCCCACCCCCACCATCCCCACCTCTGTCATTGCTGGACCCTCGCCAGTAGGCTGCAAGATGCGGCCAAAGATCCCAGAGAGGAAGTCCTCCCTTCCCGCCACTTCCCCAGGCGAGAGGGCCGCCAGGTCGCGCCTGTCATTTGAGCTGCCTGTGACGTCCCACCTGGATCTGTCCTCCATCAAGCCCAAGCCCAAAGCCAGCAGACGGCACTCAGACTCCTCCACCGCTGGCAAACCAGCCCAGAAGCTGAGTCCTAGCCAGTCGGTGATGCCCATGGTGACCCAGACCGACCTCAGGAACATCCGCCTGCGCTCGGTCAGCCGCTCGGAGGCTGACGACAGCCCTGACGGCTCCTCCGACATCATCGAGGAGGAGCAGGGGAGGGACCTCAGCCCGCCTGTCAGCCCTGATCCCAAACCCAAGCCCCCAGTGGCCGTGAAGCCGCCTCTGCCCAAGCGCCCCCTGAACCTGATGCTGAAGCACCCCTCTTCCACTCAACCCGCTCCGGAGTCCCCTCCTCCCTCGCCGGTGGACCGACCCATGCCAGTGGGCAACATCTACAAGGTGATGAGGAAACCTAAGCCTAAGAAACCCCCTCAGACAGCAATCACTCCTGAGGTGGTCCCAGAGGTCCCCAAGCCGCACATGCTGGAGCAGCCGGTCCTGGATGAGCAGCAAGGAGTTGACAACATGGACCTGCTCTCCCCCAGCAGTCCAGAAAGGCAAGACAAGAGCAAGACCCTGCCGAGCAGGATGACCATCTCCTGCCTGGCAGAGCTGGATAAGAAGCGCCCCAAAGTACCCCCTCCTGTCCCCAAAAAACCTAACGTCCTGCTCCTGCCTAGCAATACAGTCCATGCCAACGGGACTGCAGACAGACAGATCATCCCGCTGGACAGCAGCTCCCAGTCCCCGATCAGCGCTCCTGTCTCTGAGGAGGCTACCGTAAATAACGAAGAAAACCATGTCAGCACAGATGAGGTCGATGCAAAGGATCCCGAACCAGAACCCAATGTCAAGGCACCCTCCACTGAGCCTTTAATAGGTAAGAATTGCATGGACCCTGCTAACACAAACAGGGTTACTACTTCAGAAAATACCCAAAACTCTACTGGTTCTTGGTGTAATCTCATAAGTGTGTAGAATATGATATTTGGCTACTTTCCTGTGACTAAGCTGCAGTTGATCACATTAGGTAATTACAATGATTGTGTAATGCTTTCACTCCAAAAAAAGTTTACCCATATTCTTTGTTTTATTTTTAGCCTGTAAATAATTTGCAGAAGCTTTTTTTTCACGATTATTACTGAGTGTATTGGATTTAACTGGGAAAGAGTTCATACCAAGGGCAATATGTGTTGTAAATGTAAATTTTTCCATGTCTAAATAACCATGATTGTTTTGCCAACAGAAAACTTGCTTGATGAAAGCATTGTGGAGAATAGCTCAGTCAGCGAGAAAAATGCTTTGCACATCACAGAGGAAGCAGAGGAAGATGTGATTCCCCAGATGTCTACACCCCACACCACTGAGGACCTCTTCACCATCATTCATAGGTACTACTGTGTCTCTGCAAGGAGACACTTTCTGCCTTTTAGGCCATGCTGAAATATAATGCGTCTTCAAGCACAGGAAGCCAGTGTGTGTGGGAGATGAAGGTTGAGAATTTTTCAGCTGAAGTCATTGCAGTTGCTGTGCTATGTCTAAGTGCTTTTCATTTTATTCTTGGGTGGAATAGATGAGTCTTGTTACTTTGTACTTATTAAATCTCTGTCAGGGGTGTGCTGTGGTGGAAGTGTTTGTCATGTCTGTAATTGAAATTGCAGACAACGCAATATTACCAATCAGCTTCTTAACAGCTTCATAAAAGTCCCAACCTCAAAAACCTCATATGAGTGCTTTTGTTACTCCTTTATTTATTTTTTGCCATTGTGCATGTTTGCTTTTCCTCCTTTTCCTCACTCAGTACCCTGTGTTTCTCACTCTCCAGGTCAAAACGCAAAGTCCTTGGCCGCAAAGAGCCAGTGGACTCGTTTGGCAGCCGGCAGAGTTTGGTGTCCCCCGTGAAGAGCAGCAGCGACCTGAGGACCCTCACCCTGGGCAGCACGCCCAGGTCAAGCTCCCGCAATGAGAACTTCATGGCCCTACTGCAGAAAAAGGGCCACAAGCCGAACACAGGGGCCCGAGTTTCTGCTATGGAGCTCTTGAAGAGCACAAACCCGCTTGCCCGGCGCGTCACAGAGTTCTCCCAGCAAGACTCAGAGACCACGGGCAGCCCAAAACCGCCCCAGGACCACTGACTGATCCTGACACTCTGGGATCCGTGCTGGGATTTTTTTGTGTGTGTGGCATTGTGAGGCTTTTATTTACAGCAATTTCCCTTCACCAAGCTGTAAGGAGGGGTGGCGTTTTTGAATTCTGATTTTGAAAATGTGTTTTTTTGTTTGCCGTTTGAGCAACAGAGGACATTGGTCGAAATATGGGAGACAGAATCCAAGGACTGGTGCCTGCAGAGGGGTATTGTGTGCTTGGGGCTGCCTGCTGTTCAGGAAATAAGACAAGTCCTGAAGTTCCTATGCTGAAATCAGCCAGCGCCGACTTTGGAACCCTCAGCCAATGGCTGAACATGAGACCACCATTTCACATACGGATGCCATGGAGGTACCTGTGTATGTGTGGAAGAACAGAGCTGAATGGAATAAAGTAAAACAAAGTACTGACAGCTTCATTTACGTATTGCATTAAAAAAGTCAATGTCAGGAACTCTTTTGAAGATATCGAGTGAAGCTCATTTAAAGGTCTCGACAAAAAAAGAAGAAAAAAAAAATTAGTCGAAAACATTCCACAAAGATTAGCAAGCAGGACCTGGTATCCCTCATGTTGGGGAAAAAAGCACTTTCACTACAACAATGATACAGCTTTTCGTTCGATTGACTGTTTTGTTTTTATTATCAACTTTTGACTAGATGTGATTTAACCTGTATATAGCTATACATACGTACATACATATATAAATATATATATACATAAAGTGTATACATCCATATAAACACATATATAGGTGTGACCAGGCCTGCTAAAACTGCCTATGTGATAATCGCTGCATTACACTTGGGATCAAAGAGACACAAAGAGTGCCACCATTGCAAGATAGCTGGAATCATTATGATGGATCTCCACACTGCCTAAACACATAACTGTACAGCGTGTGTACAGCACACAGGTTTGTACAGTACCACAATCACCAAAAATTAAAGGGACATTAAGGGTTTGGCTCTCCTTTCAACTCCCCAGTATGAATGGAACAGGATGTGGGAGATGGTCATGGTGAAGCAGGCATGACACGCGAGAGGAGACAAGAGATAATGCTGCAGACAAACGACCATGTTCAAACGACGTTAAATGGTCTGGTGTTGCTGTACGCTCAGGTGTTCCTAACACTCAGGAGCCCCTTTTGGTTTTGATGTGGATGTACATACGGTCGATACAGTACATAGGCTTGAAGTACAAAGTTTCAGGTAGAGGGAAAACACTTGTCCTTGGGGGCAGCAAAATAGGCAGAGGTGTCTGAAGTTGTCCAACAGACCCCCCCCCTTCCACCCACCCCATTTGCACTCCATTGAGTTTTGGGGTGGTTGGGCGGACTTTTTCCGTCCACCTTTCATCACCTCACAGCGTAATCACCTGCAACTTGTGTCTATGCCACAGTGCAGTCACTTAACTGCCATAAAAGACTATGCATCGATGCTGGATGGACAGCCATGTCTACACTGAGAGACTGGTGAATGTAAATGAATGTCAGGAGAGGATGCAACCTTCAGCAGCATTCAGTTCAGAATTGTTTTTATTTTCATCTGGTGGGGGGTGGGGGGGAAGGTGGTTTGGGATAGGGGGTGACATAACATGGCGAAGCATTGGGGGAGTCCTTACAGTAATTCACAGAAACGTATTTGCCTTGAAGGAAATACATGAAGTTTTCACATGCTTAAATGTGAATATGAAAATGAAATACAGGGGGACCTGTGGAGGAACCAGGTTGTTCTGCCGGAGGCTGGGCAGCAGAGAGAGTTTTGCCAGCTTGCCTGGAGAATCTCTAGTGGACAAGACGACTGCACTCATAGACACCCCTCCTTATCCATTCCCTGAACAGCGCTTCTGCGACGGACTGCATTCTATGGCTCTCAATCAGAAAAAAAGACAAAGTCCTGGTGCTATCGAGCCTGAATGCCATCCTCACTCAAGACAGAGGACAGAGTCCCGCTGGCTCAGATCTGTTTTGACTTTCTAACAGAGACTTGGAGAGACAATGCTCCAGACTGTATTCTGGACGTTCTTCATATATCAGTCTTTCAGGTAATCCGATGACTCATAAAGACATAAAAAAAAGAAACATGAAATTATTACGTAAAAACAGTGAGTGACGCTTGTTTTAAATATTTAGTGAATGAAACAAAAAAAGAAAACCAGTGTTTGTTTGCCTTGTACTCTGGCGTGATGCCTCTGTGTTTTTTAAATGCCTTGGTATTGCACTTTCTTAGGAGTATGCAGAGTTTTGTTATTATGATTACTATTATTATAGTCATTACTACTCTTGTGTACTCTGTACTGTTCCCTCCATTATTCATAAGCCCTCCTAACAGGTACAAGTATTACAGTGGAGGTAGACTGGAACTAAAGACGTGTAGGAAGGATATGGGAGAGAAGCAGGAAAGACATAAAGACGGGCTTTCTGATGCCATGGTTGACTCCTCAGCTTCAAGTACATGTCACAGTTCAACATGTCTGCTGGTAACACATCCTGACACTATCTCCATTTAAGCTTGGGGTAGATTACCTGTGTCCTTTCACACAGCAATTTGACTCTTCTCAAGATTGGCTTTATGTGAAGAAATGCAGTAATGCAGTATTGCTAATCTGTTACTTCGGTTAAATTCCCCCCGCCCCCAAGTCTCCCTGTCCTACTCAATATGCCTTCTTTTTGGGAGGGTAAAGCATAATGTACACTATTGTCCAATCAACGGTGTCTGGGAATTAGAGCTTTAAAATCGGCAGACACTTTTTAAAAGTTGGGGGGAAAGGTTTTTTTTCTTAGGAGCAACCTAAACAGATACTGACTGCTCAGTCTGGTGACTGACTGCAGTGACAGTACAAGGCTAAATAAACCACTGGGAGTTTAAGTCTGTCAAACCTGGGGACCACAGAATATTTGTGCCAATACTGCCACCATTTCCTGTTGTTCTCCTCTCTTCCTGTTCGGTGCGATTCCCAGGGCTGGTTTTTAAAGCTTTTCCTAAAGGGCACCTGGGGCTGTTGTCTGGGAAATTAGCAGTGGTTCAACAGCTCACCTCGCAACTGTTAGTTACTCTCTATATATGATTGGTGACTGGTGCTATTTAGAAATGTTTGGGAAGTAAAAACAGATATTAACATTTGAAAGTAAACACCAAGGAGGGGTTGGTTATCAGTACCAAAAAAATAATCCAAGAAAATATAACACATATTTATTAATACTTGGCACAGTAAGTTCAACCAGACACATTCCTTGGCTTTTATTTTCTCCTAGAATAACCCTGGGTGCCTTTTAACTCTCAGTCGGGAAATTTAATTCTCAACAGCAGGCAAAGAACTCACTTGGGTGGGAAAAAAATAAAGCAAACAGGCTCAAAACAACACAGCCCAGTGTTGTTCAGTGTCACACAGCTAGAGATGAGTTATTTATGACCACTAGGTTGCCGTGGTTCAGAACAAATAGGACTACATAAAAAAAAAAAGCTATGTAAAGTGTAATTGTGTACATAAAAATGTAAGTGAAGCTACGGTCATCATGATTAATGTAAAAGTAGTGTGAAAAAAGCTCTGTGGTTCATTCCTTTTGCTGTAAGACTGCATCAAGTTCTCTGTGAAGTCTGACAGACTGCCAGAACTGAAAAGCTTTAAAAAAAGTCCCCTCTCCCCTTGGGAATGGATGGCAAGCTAGGCGGGTTAGTAAATGAAAACTGGGAATTATATTTTTGTTATTTCTCATTGGAAGGACATTTTCAAAAAAAAAATCAGAGTATAAACCACAGTCTCCAGCAGTATGAAATGTAGCTGTGAGTCTGTAAGCAGCTATGTCTTGCCGATGTAATGAAATTATATCATTAAATAAATTATTTTTCTTGCTTATTACTTGGTTCCTGCATTTTTTAAACAATAATCAGTTGATACACTGCAGTGGCAAGGAGTTACAGTCTGCTTAAGTAATACTTTTATCTTTTTGTCATTAACTGAGATTGTAGTCAGTCGCTTACCATTCTATTTAATCACTTAACATTTGTAACAAACATAATACAGGCATTAACCTACTATGAAGATGTTTTATTGTGGGGTTTTATCCTTTTTAGTACCAATTGAGGCAGGCAAACATTTGTATTCAGTTCTGATATGTAATTGAATATTTATGAATATGTACCTTTAAGCTGATCTTTAATTTTCTTTGATTTAATATATCTATATGTTATGAGTATATTTTTTTATAAAACTCATAAATATATGTATACAATTGATTACCGACTGCATATCAAGCTTATGTAAGCTTCTCAGCAAGGACTGAATATGATTATGCTGCCCTCTTGTGGATGTTCGATTTCTCAGCCATTTTAAAAGCATTTCTTTTCTCAGTCAAACCTACTTCATAGCAAATTCTGCACAGCCAGTACATTTCCCAACATTCTTTAACAACTGCAGTTATTCAGTGTTTTATCTATATTCACTTGGATTTTATATGGAGCAGTTTTAATACTTTGCTGCTTTGTAATTGTCAGTCAATGTGAAACCTTAGATTTAATTTTATACCCTAGTTACAATTAATTCATAGATCTATTAATTAAGGCATCTTATTTATTTTCAGTACATATGTGAAACTGTGTCCAGTGTGTGGGAATCTGCTCCTTTGCAAATGGTTCGGTAATGTGCTAGAATTCAGCCTACAAATATTGTATAACTGCAATGAGTTACACAATCTATTTTACTGGTGGTAAGGAATCAATAATTCTTTCATCTCTGATCCTAAAATGGACAGATCTTAAGAGAATTTTAAAGTACCCATGGAGCCAGATTTTTTTTTCATATTTGCTTGTTGTCAAAGATTTTATTCACATTTCCAACAGGACACGTACAATTATCATTGAATATTTTTAAATGTGCCAAGAACACTTTTAAATTTTTAATGAGTTCCCCATGAAGCTAATAATGGCCACCTATGTTACCTTGGATATTTTGAGGTCAAAATTCCCTTGGTCAGCAATGACAAAATTTTTGTCCACCTGTCAACAGATGAGCATGTATTCTAGAGATGTTGTCAGTGTGGTAGCTTCCTATAAGGAGAGATGGACAAGGATACAGCCAACACTGCTACCAGCAAGCTCAGTGTATGAATTTAATGTGGCTTGTGGGGGATTCTCAAGCAGGCAAAATGCTGTTTAGCTGGAATTGGAATAGAAATCTCAGCCTCCAACACCTGAGCAGTAATATTACCCCACACAAGGCTCATATTCTTTTAACAATAATGCTGTATTTGCTGCACTGATTGGAGAGCAAATGGGAACAATCTCATTGAAAATCAAGATGGATTGTGCAAGGACATTTTCTTTACTCACTTTACACAAAAACTAGTTGAGGAAGGCCACACTAACATAACGAGCCAAGGAGGAGTTCCTCCATTAGTGGATGCAGTAATATTAGTGATTCCTCAGATGTGGACTTGAGTTCTCACATTAGTAGCGCATACGTTTTCTCTCTGGTCCGTTCATTAATCTGTCAGCATTATCGCACAGCAGTGAGCCCCACCTTCATCTCACAACATGCCACGTCTCCTGCTCTTGAATCAAGTTACTAGTATTCAGACAGATCATGATACAATTTCACCATGCATCCTCAGTCACTCACAATAGATGTTTATCAATACAATAAACACTATGGTGTTAATTCCGTAGTAATACATTTAAATATATACTTGCTATGATCAGTATCAATAAATAGACCCACCCAAGTTTAAAAAAGTGTCTATGTTGAAACTCTCAGTTATGCAGCTGTGAAATATTATCTGATTTCCTTTAGCTCTCTGATATGGTCCAGTTTGGCTTATGTTCTCTTGCAATAAAAAGAAATGTGCATTCCATTTTGTTCAGAACTGGAAATGGGTTTGAACTATTTATGGCTTATGGAGAGAGAGACTTTACCTAATCCATATTGATTTCACTTTTTGAATTTCCCTACCCTGTCCCCTGGATGACAGAGCAGGTCCCTCAATATGACACCTGTACAAGTAGAGCAAGATTGAGGAACCTGGGCTAAAAAAACATGGCATCAGGCACCATTCCCATCACATGGTCTCGTGTTTTCCCGATGAAAGCCATGCATTCCTCCAGTGGTGCCAATGCCCCTCTGTGACACTGTAGGTTCATGCATGTGTTTTTCCTCCTCCTGTGAGGATTATTCCTCTGTTCTGTTGGGCAGTGGTGCAGCTGGAATGGAGACCTGCTCCCCGCTTCCCCCCTACTCCAGGAGAACAGGAACGAGCTCGTCAGAGCCGGGCTGCCAGCTCCACGCTTCCTGTTGCTGACAGTCAGTCAGTGCGGCTTCTTAGAGCGCCTCACTTTATCTGTGGCAGTGCACATGCAAGCGCCCAGCACAGGAAGGAGTGCTATCGCTCCTAAGGAAAGGCACGCCAACAAACAGCGCAACAAACAGCACGCTCAGCCGGGCTACTCCTCTCTCTACTGATGGCAAACACACTTTGATTAATAGTGTAAGGACCAGGGAGCTAAACAAGTGCTGTCTTTTACTTTTTATGTATATTTCATACAGGTTTACACAGGCAAGAAGCCTAAACCTGTGCCTCTTGTTTTTTTTTCTGGTAGTTTTATTTTGTAATGGATTGCATGGACTAAGAGCTCCCATGATGCAACCAGAAGATCTTGTGCGCCAAGACATGCAGTTTTACTATGTGGTGAGTCTGGAAAAAATTACTCTTCAAAGGATTACATTATTTTAGTGGCTTACCAAAGTTTGCAATGCGGAGGTCCTGATGGGTCTGGAGGACACTGGGTATAAACTAGATAATGAGGCCAGAAAGTTGTCATATCTAAATTGCCTTGTTCCTGGTGGAGGGAATCTGGCTGTTGTCCATCTGCCTTATGTTCTGCTTTAGGCACTTGTTGCTTCAACCTTCTCATCTACACGGTGGCAATTTTCTGTGTCAGAACAAGACAATATGGTTTGGAGCTTAGAGAAAACAAACATGTATCTTCCTGGACTTCACAGTGGCACCTGTTATACAGTTGTATCTATTTTTTTAAAGCAGAGTGCAGGAGATAACTGACTACTCTGTGACCATATGCCAGATTATAATGTAAATTAAATTACATGTAGTGGTCCTCATGACTGGGTTAAGGGTGGGGTCTCCAGAAAATAAATATTTTGAAATAAATATATTGTCAAATCTGAATAGATATTACAATGCTTCTTGTGGGAAATGTACATATACCATCACTTATTTTTAACAATTGTAGAAATAATATGAATCACTATCTTTTTCCAAAGAATCAATTTATTTCTAAAATACTTTATTCTATTTCTGGAAGTGGTTGTATGAACTCTTAACCAAATCAGGTTTATTATGTCTACAAAATAAAGCAGTGGTGGCCAACCCTGGTGGTAAAGGGTTACAGGGTCCACTGGTTTGTTCTGTTACTCAGCACTTAATTTATCATTCAGTACAGGTGGTTACACAGTAAGCTCATGTCATCTGGTTTCTTGGGTCTGAATTGATCGCTGATTTTAAGGTGAAAACAAAAACCATCATATCCTGTCTCTCCCTGGGACCAGGGCTGGCTACCCTGGTTATAATGGCACAGAGTACAATTTAACAGGACACAGTACATTATGTGTGATTTATTATGTGTTCTGCTGCATTAACCAGTTTTTTTTTTTTTTTAAAACTCAATTTGACATTATTGCAGATACCATTTGATGTAGCTGAATTTGCTGACATTGTGATGTTGATACCATAGGTGGTGGATGAGGGGCGAGTGGATAGTATGCGTTACTAATCCATACTCTTAGTTCTAAGAGTATCCACAGGCCTTACCTACCATAGCCCTGCCCCTTTCTTACCTCTAGGATGGAGTATCACAGTCGGTCAAGAGACAGATTGCAAAACTATATTTCACTGCACTTGTTTATTTACCATTAAACCCTTCAGTAAAGGAATGCTAGCAGAGGTACACGCCTACCCAAGAACAGTTGGCATGAGGACACCGGATGGTATAATCGTCAAAAGAGGCTCTAATACAGGTTGATATATGATCTTCTAGATTCTAGCCCATTGCCCAATGTCTTGGACCGAGCATGACATAATTAATACCATATGGTACAGAGAAGTGGCGAAGGGCTTTCTGCTGATTTATACTGCTGTCAGCTTTAGTAACATTTTATTCACCAACTGCTTGAGTCTTATTACAGGCAGGTGCAAGAATGGAGTTTTCTTTCCATCTGCTGCTAAGCTGAATCCGTGACATGCATTCGGAGGATTAGTTTTATTAACAAAATGATCTAAACCACATACCACGAGCCACAAATATGGCTCAGCTTCCACATGGGACAGCTGTTTTAAACCCAAGATTAAAATCAGAAACTTACCTCACGAGTGGTCAGTAAAGCTTAGTACTCACACATAATAACAAACCTCTCAGCTTTTTCATTTAACTGTTGCCCTGAAAGCTTGGCTCAAATCACTGTAACCCAGGAGCCAGCTTCATAGTCTACTGAGCAGCTTTCTTCTTACTTGCTATTAAATGCATAATTACTCTTATGCTATTTGCATCTCCTTGTGGAATTGAGCGACTACAGTTCATTGATCATTACTTTCAAAAATGAGAAGAGAAAATAAAGGTATCTTTTTGGACATTTACATTACATCTACATTTTTTCAGTTTATTATTCATCAGTACAATTCAAAGGATAAGGCAAGAGGAAAGGAGTTGATTTTATTCAGATGCTGATACTTTGTAAAGTGTTAATTTTAGGTTCATAACTGATCAGTGATTGTAAGTATGTGCCTTTAACAACTGAATAGACATGAAGTATTTTTAAAGCACCACAGAGATGTGACAGGATGAAGCTCAATGTGATTATGTTTACTTTATTCTTGTATTAGGATATTATTAGAAAGAAAGAAGTTACAAGATGTAACTACAGACAAGAGCAAATGATAAATTATGCAGGATAGTCAGGCTTGATCAGTAATACAATGATACTGCCACAACAGGCAAAACAGTAGCAGATTAAAATGAGATGATTAGGCAATTGCATTATAGGACCGGAAGAAGTGATACAAACAGGATGAACAGAAAGAATGAGTTGCCAAGAATATAACAATAAAAACTGGAAATGGATTAACAATATGAAACAACTTTAGTACCAATATATGTTTGCAATTATGGAATAAAATGATGAGATTAGTTAAAGCAGATTAATATCAACTGTAAAATGAACAAAGTGAAATTGAAAGAGTCACAATGAGATCACATGCTTAACTTAAAAGAGAGCTGCACTTTTACAATGGCATCATCCTGATGACAAAAGATGGAAATGAAAAAAAATGAGATGAACTAAGAAAAGGTGACATGGCTGTGATATGACTGAACTACAGTCATAGGAGGGAGGAGGAAGAACCTCTCTCTTCCCTCACTCCAGAACTGTTTCATCGTTTTAATGAGTGGTCCGGAGTGGGTCGTTATAGGCACAGGGACAGACAGGCAATTTCGACCAAGTGTATTAAATCTCAGATGGAGGAAATCACTACATTCCTCAGCTATGTATTATTCAGCTTAGTTTGCGTAAATTTGTAGCAATAAATCGTAACAGGGATTGAGGCGTCATACATCAAGATGCAATAAATAAAGAAAGGAAAAATATTTTTTCTGTAGTAGAAAAAAAAAACCATGCTTCTGTCTGTCAAGGCAAAATTAATAGCAATCCTAACAAGCCGAGTCTTAGAATTTACATTTAGTAAAATGCTCAGTAAGTGCATTTGTCATCTGGTGGACAGTTTCTCTGCATATCTGGCTCATAAAGTACCGTCTACATCTTTTAAAACAAGCAAAGAACCTTCATTAAAAAAAAACAAAGACAAGTAAATGCTGGCTGTATCTTGAATAAGAACCTACTGTGCACGAATAGGATCAGGGTAATGGGGAATTGTGAACAGTCCTAATGTTACGTTTGACATGGGTGTAGACTATAAACGGGCAGCCTCAAAGCTGACCATCAGCCTCCCATTTCCTCTTAATTCCCACTGAAAGAATTATAACAGGCCCCAAAATGGGTCCTGTCAGAGCTTCTACTGCAAGACGGATGAAAGAGGGAACAAAAGGAAGGGGTAAAATTGTGGTCCCTTCCGTTACCTTTACACTTCCTGGTTCAGACTGGCCATCTTTAAAGCTCCTCCTCCAACATATTCACATACTACACAATAGTCACAACTGATTATAGTATTGCTGCCTGCAAAGTCGAATGTCCCTATAACAATGATTTTAATTGGAGTTAATACAGTTGCTTAGCAAAGGATTTTATGTTGTTCCCGTTTTCCTCTCTTTCCTTTGAAAGACAGCTTACTGGAATCTGAATAAAGCAGAATAAGGTAAGATTTTAATGATGGGATCAGCTGACTGCTGTCCTTCAGTTTGTAATCAGGGCGGTATTATTCTTTGGTGAAATAACAATTCCATATTAAAGGTGTTAAAACATGTTACCATTTATCACACACAATTCAACAGATAAACAACAGGAGACACAGATACATGTTAGCTGGCATTCCAAGCAATTAGCATCTATAATTTTTGGCTGGTTTCGAGAAATATGTTTGCCAGATATAACAAAACTGATTTTGATGCTGCATTGACAAGTACAGCATTTGGTGCTGTAGTCACAGAACAATGAATGTGAATCAGAATCCATATCTGACACGATAATCGTGTGGTTGATAATTACATACCTTCTCAGAGAAGTTCCTAGAGCACACTGAAATGCTCCATTTTAATGATATGAGAGCTGATATTGTAATGAACTCACAGCTGAGGAGCTGTATGAGTCAGTAGTATTAATTTTTGATGTACAGAAAAAAGATTGTGAAAAGTGTTCTTTCAACTATGAAAGATGTCATGTAGAATGATAAAAATAATTACATGATTAAAATATTCAAATTTTATATACTGCCATTTTCACTGTCTGAATCTAACACCGGAATTTTTTTTTATATTTACATAATTATTATATAGCTATGATGATATGACTAAAGGCCTTCATAATATCAGAGTGGTTTAAGAACTGCAAATAAGCTGGGCTGTGTTTTGTAACCTATCATTTTTTTCAGTTGCAAGAAAGAATTCTCTGAGAATTTATTTAGACTAATTTTATCATAGAGATATGAGAGAGATATAATTTTATGTTTTACAATGAATGAATACCACTCAAGATTAGTTTTTCATAGTTTTTAATACTGTGTTCCAGACAACTGCAGAATTAACTATTCTACTACAGCTGTGGAAGTCAAGGTCCTACTCACCACAGCAAGGCACAGGCAGCCTAACGTGGCTGGAAGAGAAGTGAGCTTTAGTGGCCGCATGACGGGTGCTGCACCCAGCCAAAACTCTATTCCATGGAACAGTGATGTATTACATATGCTGGAATGAAATCCTGACCATTCCATTCCAGTGTCAAATGTCACATGGTATATTATGGACTGCAGTGCAGCGAGAGAGATGGTGATAGGCCAGGCTATACCTCATCACACAAGGGTGTCTTCTGGGGCCATCCTTCTCCAGTCACCTCTGCTTTGTGTATGTCACCTGCACAGAAATTCCAGCACAATGGCCACATATGTTCTGTAGATTAAGCTAACCTTCTCTGTGCCTTTCTGAACTGATGGGGGATGCTCTGTCATGATAGAGACACAGAGTAATGTTAAACATTATTGAATGTGGGAAAATTAAAGATGTGGGAATAAACAGACCAACATTTTAACCAGAAGGATCCATTTTCATGTGGGGTGTTTCTGTTGTACCTTCAGGCAGGCCGAGCACTCAGACAGGCTGACATAACGCAATAACTGTAATTTATTAACGTTCAGCAAGCCAATCATGTCCAAAGCTTGTCTGAATGTCAAATAAAAATACAGCACAAGGCATAAATTACAATAGGACTTTTCAAATCTCTGTTTGCCACAGACTACACAGTTATGAGCATTGTTGTTTAAAAGTTAACACAATGTTCAATCAGACTATCCATCCATAATTATATAATGGACTTAACCTCAGCATAACCACATTAAAATGGTAAGAGTCAGCAGCCTGATGGTTATTCTCTGAAATACAGACATTTTTACACAGGTTTTAGGACCTCATCATATTTTATACAGACAGAGAGAGCATTTTAGCTGTCTGTTACTTTTGGGAAGAATTATTTGTTTTTCCTCAGTGCATTCCTGCTCCATGACAACAATATGAGCACAGCATTGACATTTTGGAAGAAAATGACATTGACAGACAGTAAATAAAATTAGATGCATTTAAAGTAAAATACTGACTTTGTTTTGCATAACATACATACAAAAGGAGTATTTTGCTATGCTTTGTATTTTCCATAAAACATTCAAAATTTATAAATAACCCATCTGCAGATCTTCACAAAACAAGTTTTGGCTCTTCATGCTCTATTCAGTACTTGCAGGTCTGTCAGACAAACTGGTGGTCACTGATCTGTTCAAAACAATAAATTTGTGTTGATAATGCATATTAATGGCTGTGATAAAGTCCCGTTTATCACGTTTTGCAATATCAAACAATGAAATCATCACTCACATCGTGACTTGAAGAGCCAGATGCAGAATCTGAAAGTTGACTTGAAAAAGGGAAACAATTATGCTAGTATGCATCTGGCACTCATCGCAAAGGTAACAACTGTGGGCTGTTGGATGAATCATCCTGTTAAGGCACTGTTGTACCATGTGGGTGGGCTTTGGGCCGGTGTCAAATCCAGATTAGGATCTCTGGCTGGTAGTATCATACATAATTGGCTTTAGAGTCACCCAGGGAGGAAGGAGTTCAGTTGGTAGAGATATCCTGGTCTCACCTCTCTCCAGCAATTCCTGTCCGCAGCCAAAGATGGGGTGTCTTCCTCCAACTCATGTCTGTGGTGTAGAAAGAAGTGGGAGCTGCCAGCAGGTGTTTCAGAGGAGAGTGTGTGTATATCTGTGGTAGCCTAAATTGACAGCAGAGCCTGTACCAACAGGAATGGCTTTTGAATTTAATCATCATTCCAGACTGGTATAAGAAAGGGTGAAAAGCATAAAATTTATATTATTTTAAAATGAGCTATATCTTAAGGCCACACGAATGACAGATTAGAAGAAAGTACTCAAAGTTTTACAACCAGATAGTTCCATTATATTTAAACCATGCTCTTATCCCGACAGACTCTTTTTTAAGTATCATCCACTTATAATGTCGGATATTTACTGAAACACTTCTGGTGAAAGGCTGACTCAAATCAAACTTCCTGGTTTTACTCAGGAAGCAGAGAGTGATGACAGGTTGTGAGAGTAACACCCCTTCATTTGCTTAGTTACAACAAACAGGAAAACTTACATCACATACTTGATATAAACAAAAATGTACATCATAGCACATGGGAGAGTTTTTCTGGAGGTCAGAAAATGTACTTTTACAGCTTAAATACTCATACTTTAACTGACGTCAATTGTCTGACTATGGTGCTGGTGAAACACTGTTCTGAAAGTACAGGATGTGATACAAAGTGGAAAATGTCAGGATGAGTCCTGAGGGCATCTTGCTCAAGAGTGCAACTGCAGCACCAATCAAAACCCGCTACTGCTCAGATACAAATCCAGTTCTCTACCCATTATACTGCACAGTAAACCCACAAGTACAAATGTGGTTTTGATTATGCCAATCGTCACATTTCTTCAGTTATGCTTGTAAAACCAAAGCCACAAAGGCAATTTTACATCTCAAGAGAGGAAATGTTAATGCCTGGGGTCACCGTACACGTATGTGTGAACTAGTGTGAGTCACCAAGCACTACGGTGGTCACATCAGCCTCTTTGGAAACACATTGTGGCTACAGGATGAAGGCAGTAGAGTCCAAGTGCATTCATTAGCACAGTGTTTAAAGAGTGTCATCAGGCAATATATGTTTCTGTACAAAAACCTCAGCTGAAACTTTACAAACACGTGCATGTGAGTGTCTGCCAAGCAGGTGACTCATCAAGAACCAAAACAAGAGTAAAATTTGTTCCCTAGTTTGGCAACCTTAGCCTCTAGCTTGGCAAGCTAATTGTATAGGCTACATAGCTATAAACGGCTGCAGATTGAATCCTGAAGCAGACCGATCCAGATCAGTAGTGTGATTAAGTTTCTTAAGCTGGGGACCCTGTGCTTTAGCTCTTTAGCTCAGCCTTCTAATCATGTCTTGCTGTGCCAAGCAGATGGTGTATGCTACAATTCAGAATCTTAGACCCCTATTTACATTTCAGCTGGGTCATGACTTGGTCCGTTCTGCCTGACAGCATGATGAAAATGCACCAAAGGCATAAATGAGAGGCACATTCCAAGCTGCCTTGCAGAAGTGAGCCAGTTATAGGTGTAATAGTGCTGCCTTAAAAACAGAATAGGCAAAGACCATATTTGTTTTATTGGTGAATGTTGACATTATTCCAGCTCTTTAATCTTCGTTAATACTCAGTGCATGAACAAGCTCCTTGCATGTGAAGTCTGTTGCTTATAATCAGGTTGTTCCAAACCTTTTGCATTAAGGCACGTAGCGCTGAAAATTAGCATGGAAATATCCAAATAAGATCTCATCTTATGTAAGTAAAACAATTTGTCTGGAGTGCCTAAATAAAAAAAAACATGTCTATATGATATTTCACTACTGTATAAAATGAAAAATCTAAATGGAGAGTCAGATGCAAAATGGAAGTATTAAATCTCAAACTTTTCTTTTTTTAACACATTTGAAACACAACTCTATATGAATAGTATTTAATTTGATAAAATTATGTTTCTGCATTAGAAGATGGTGATTTAGAACACAGGATTTCAGGAAGTAATTTATGACACAAAATATGTCAACCGGGTTGAAAGGGTTCATTTTACTGGCCTTATTTTACCACTACCCCCCACCTCCCCATCACTGAACCAACACAAACACTGGATACTCTGTATTTGTGTACATATTCTTGCTGAGCTATGTGCTGCAATTAACCCCCACTGAGTGTGGAATATGATGCTCTGAGCAGAAATATGATATCCATCTTGAGCTATTGTGCTCATTTATTGAGTGAGGAAATAGAGAGTTTGTTTCCTGATCCAAACCTTTATTTTCTTTGTTCTTGTGTTCTGGCTACTTTCAATAACAATTTCTAACATTCATGAATAATGGTGTTTTCTTTAGATCTCATTGTATCTGTTTTAGTAATGAAGTTTAACTTAAGCATGAAATATACATAATGAATAATAAAACACAATGAAATGTAACTAAAACATTAAGACAGATCTACACACATAATTGTCTAAGTTATACTATCTGCTTGTCTTACCCTGAAGTTTGCAAACAAGCCTTGTGAGAACACTTTTTTTAAGGCATGTTGAGCTATCATAATTATAAATACAGAAGTGTTGCCTGGTACTTTTTGTAACTTACCCCGTCCTCCAAATCTCACATGAGAAACCTTTGTGAATTACAAGAAATTATCTTTAAAAGTGGCCTCTCAATTCCTTAATTCTCTGACAGGCCTTTTTATGCACATACAGATTTAAATTCCCCATCATTTTGAGCTGTTTTGTTTTTGTTGTCAGCACAATCGTTCTTTATTCCTTAACTGTAATTCACGATTGTGCGATCATTCTGTTACTGCAATATGCGCCATCAGTCAAGGGAGCAGCATGGCAGTCCACCGAGATGCACGTAACCAGTCCCTGCCTCTTAGCATGCTGCGGTCCATCATTGCATCAGGATCTATTCTGGACAATGGTGTGCATCAATGCGCCTGTAGCTAGTTTTAGCTGGATATGCCACCCCTGCGTCCCATGAGTGATACACAGCTTGAAAGTGTTGAAAGATTCTCTGGAAACTTAGACATTCCCCCGTAGCCATAATACATTCTGTGTAAATCTGTGAGGGCTGTGACATTCTTGGCACGGAGAGAGATAGAGGAGAAGAAAGAAAAAAAAGGCTTGGACGTTTATAAATCAGGCAGCGTGCATCATTATAAAGACTTCTCAAACACACAAGCATGTGTGAGGCCCAGGAACTTCATTCCACCGTCCTGCTCAGACTGTTTAAAATGCCATTACATTTTAAATGCTACCAGGTAATTTATCTTCTGAGATATACTGTCATTACTTTATGCAAGAACCTATTATTTTAATTACAGCTGGTTGCAGGCATTAAGTACATAGATCACCTGTGGGGATTCCAGGTGAGATATAAAGTTTAATAACTATTTTTGTGGAAAACAGTTTGATTGATTTTTTGAACAAATTAAACTGATGGGCTTGATTTTTGCGTATGAAAATTTTATCAGTGATTCAAATGATTGATGCTACTGACATGATGAATTTGTCAGGTCTTTGTGACTTCTATTCTCAATGGCTATGGCACTCATCCTCACAAGTGCATGTGATGGGGCAGTCTGCAGTGCAAGTCACACTGTGAGAAAGTCGACCTGCAGATCAAACAGGAGAGCGAGGGCACTGTCTGTGGGGTGGAGAATGTCCTGTTTAGAAAACTGTGGTATTCTCAGTGGATGCTTTTGCAAATGGCATTTCCTGTGTTTGGCCTTTGGGAGTCGTTGCAAGAACACGGTAATGAGAAATGAGCTAAAGGTTCAAAGACCAGGATATATGGTTCTATGTGATACTAAGCCATAAGTCTAGTTTATAGTTTACCTGGCCAGGTACCCTTTGACTGTGGATGAAGCACCCTGCCCACTCTAGAGGGGGGATGCTGAGACAATCTCTCATTTTGGCCATTTTTCCTGTCCTTCTGTAATGGAGTATATCCTCTCTCTGAATAAACTTCTGTGGAGGTCCTTCCAGATTTTCTCCAGTTTCACAGTAAGTGGTATGATTCTGAATATTAAGTTGCCGTTGCTTTTTTGTAATGTAGCCTACAATCAGTGTTTTTATCCATTGCTTAAATGCAACTATTTAAGAATTAAAATTATGTTAATTTATAATTATATAAATTAAATATGATTATTAAATACAATAATTAAACTGGAGAATTTTGGCCGCAAGAATATTTGCCTATCACTAACTTTTATTCATTTACTTGTATTAATGTTTGAAATGAATGTATCTTTTTGTATTAAGTGAGAAGTGCTGCAGTGCCTGCGGTGGTCCAGTATTGGTAGGACCAGGTGTGAGGAGTCCTCCTCAGTCTGCAGGTGGAGCGTGAGATAGTGCCACAGCATTACTTGTGTAGTTTGTTTTTGGTTAGCTTTGCTGCATGATAATAGCGCTAGCTGAGATGTGCAAGTTGGCTTTCAGACCCGTCTTTTCTCATGAGATGTTGTTTGGATTCCTTGGAGTGTCAAATCACAGGCTTTTCTGTCCACCCCCATTATTTCCCCCTTCAGCTATTTGTTTATAATTTAGGCTAATTTTAACTAATTTCTCTATAGGAAAGCTGTGTTTGCTCAAGGACGTCATGCAGCTTCGTAGCTGGCTGACATTGGGATATGTTTATGTAAAGATTACAAAGTAGCTGGTGTTATGAACTGAAATAAAAATGAATTAAAGGCTAATGGACAACAGCTGTTTATTTTGGGATGATTTGCATCCTCAGATCAGACAGTTCTGGGATGGGATTTTGTGCAGATCTCTGTGTCTCCATGCAACAATGCAGAAGAAGTGTCACAGCCAACACAACTGTGCTTTTTTCCTGCCATTTTAAATATACCCACAATCCATATGATTACTCCATGAAGGTTAGACCAGATCAACATTCAAATAATAGTTCACTCAGTTGCATTCTTATCATAAACCTTTAGTCTTTTTTGCTGAAATCCACCAATCACGATTCACCTCTGCTCAGTATAGTGTTTTTCTTTGATTACTTTTGACTGACCTGCTATTGTGCTGGAAGAGGCCTAAACATTTTAATGATACTTGAATGGTTTGCCTGCTTTGTTGAATTGTAATTCACGCATAAGAATATAGTACATAAAAGCAGTTCTGTACTACAATGAATGCATATTGGGTTTTCAATAAGGAGTCAGCTTTAATTTAACAAAATTAATTTAACAAATTGTTTCTCATGTTTCTGATATTTAATGTTTGGTCATGTGTCAGTGTGTTATTGAAGACTTAAATTATCTACACTGCTTTTACACTTTTGCTAGACATTTTAGAGAGAGGAGAGAGAGAGAGAGAGTGAGAAGGAGAGAGAGAGAGAGAGAGAGAGAGAGATAAATGAATATGTGGGTTGGTGTTTATGGCGGAACAGTTGTGTTTATTGACACCTTGTTTCATTCTGACTGTGGTGTTTATAACTAGAATAGTACATTAGGGAGATCAACCAACAAGGACCTAATAAGAAATGTATTGGAAAGGTATGACCTCTGTTATGTTTTTTCTTGCATTATGGAGCAATACTTTTATTGTCTCTTGGACTGTGGTTCAGTCATGAACTTCAGTATGTTTGTATTTAACAGATACAGCAACTCCACCACCATACGGGACCATGGCTCATTTAGTTTCAGAATTTGAGTTCAACAATTCTTTGATTTTCAAGCCATTCTGACAAATATTGAGCAATCCAGTGACTCTCACCTCTGCAGGTCCAGACAGACTTCTCTGTGCATAGAGGTACTGAAATCCACCGTAAATGATGTGTGTGGTTATTTTACATCCCAGGCAGTCAAGGTGATTGTGAGAAATCTATGGATCCTTGTTGGTTTTAAACCTGTGGATCGCTTTTTAAAATTAATTCCTGATCCTCCACTTTCTTTCTCAGACTCACTTTAACCTGAATGCATGTCCTATTTTTGTTTTTGCCATGACATGATTTTGCCCATAGAGGGCGCTAAAGTCTATTTCTAATTATATTTCCAAAGTCTTAATTTGTGCAGTCATGGTTGCGCACATTGTTTCACTACATATATCCAGGGTTACTTGTACTAATCAAACGCAGCTCCCTTTCCTTTTCATGATTAATGAAGCCTTTTTTGGAGGAAAGGTACTGCAGGAAATCCCGGGTAAACAGACATAAGTGCCTGTGTTCCATTCCCCAAACCCTGAAGCAGACCCTAGACTCCATGAAAAGCGCTGTTCATTTCCTATTATGGCCTGTTGAGACGCCTTGTGTCCTTTTTGTTTGTTTTTATAGTTGTGAATAGGAATGCTGGAGACTCAACACAAAGCCTGGTGATCCTTTTAAGGGGCCGACATGCACACTAATTTGTGTGTGTGTGTGTTTGTGTGTCTGTCTGTGCTTGTATTCATGTGTCTCCACACAAAAATACATACGTGCAAAATTGCATGAGGAGACACGGTGGTTGGATGGTTACTAAACTTTTAATCTTTACATGGGGATTCAGGAAGAAACAATAATTCTTCTGTCAGGTTTTCATGTGGTTGAAAGATCTCTTAATTCTGGCGCCACCTGACTTGGGACTTGCTGGTGTATATTGGTGTGAGTTGACAAACTATCTGTATTTACTACATTTCATTCTTATTTTATATAATTGCCTCTAAATACACATGTAAATTAGTGACTGCCATAGTCAGTCACTAAACAACGAATGCTGTTAGCCTTCATCGGACAATTCTGCTTGTACCATTTGTTGCAGTTATATTCCTATTTCTGGTGTTAGGTAACCTGTCTTCTTGGTACCTCGATACTTACATACATGCCTGGTTGTTACTCAGGTATGTCTAAGCAGCTCAAGATTTTATTGCATCCATTCAACAAGACAGCACAGATGCCCTGGTCATGCTGTATCCCCGTTTTCCAGGTCATCTGATCTTCTCATAACCACCCATATCCCCATTCTTTGGGGGAAAACAGGATGAGTGGGACTTAGCTTTGGGGTGAGGGGCATGAAAATGAACAGTCATTGGGTTCGTGTTGAACTCAGGGCAGGATATGGGAGATCAAGAGGAAAATGTTTCAATCTGCTGAGCAGTGAGGCAAAGGGTTTTTATGCCACTGTCTTTTAATGAAATCTTATCAGTTATATGGCCCAGAGATTTGTTTCCTGCCTCTCAAAGTGAGGGCTATGGAAGGAATAGGCCCATTTTATTTACATTCAGGCATACAGGGGGTCTTATTCAGAGTTACACATAGTTTTACATTTGTGATCTGTTTAAATAGCTGGAAATGTACTGAACACTTTGGGCTAAGCGACTTGCTGAAGATGACGGCAGCAGTGCCTTACCCGGAACTGAACCCACCCCTTTTCAGTTGGATGCCTGGCTGAGAATTGCAAAATATATATACAGCTGAAAGTACATTTTTTAAATGGTGCTTCAGTAATATGTGGCTCTGTGGTTCCTTCTTGTACACTATTGGTTGTTGAATGAAGAGCTTTTATCACTTTTTTAGTTGGGCAAGTCCGAATATATTTCTGACTGGTACCACAGACATTTGGGGACAGGGCGTTTTATGATGCCAACATGAGGGTTTTACGCCGAGAGTGACCCATGTAAGGCAGTCCCCAGCACGGAGCTGGAGATGTCTCGGTCCACATCTGGACTGAATTTTCAGCTCTGACATGACAGACGGGTCCCCGGAGGCTTGCGGCATGTCCCTGTCCACAGACGAGAATCTCATCTGCTCTCAGGCACGCTGTGGAGGCGCCTTAGCCAAGTGCGCCCCTGCTGTTAGTTTGTCATATGTTTGGGATAATTCCCTTTCCCGCACACTCATCTGCATGTTTTTCAATGTGAACACATTAACTTTGTGCTCAGGAACATCAACTCTGCGGCTAGTCCGTAAGAACCGTCTAATTCTTGTAATCTGACTACTGACACCGGCACCTCCAGGAATCCGCTAATGAGATAAATACATGAACGAACCAGCAGCAAACAACAGACATGCCAGTAGCCCGAATGACATTCTATCTGTCAGTTTTTTTCCCCCTCTGTGATAGGAAAATAGTTGAAGATCCCTGTTGTCAGGGCAAAGGCGCAGTGATGTCATTTGGACATGTGAGATATGTGGATGTCCTGTAGCTCCATTTAGAATGCCACTTATGGAGTGTGGACATTCTAAAGGTCATTTCTGATGGCAAAAAAACAACATTTTCAGTATTTGTCAGAAACCTCCAGCTCTAGTGCTGACAGCATATTTCCAGCTTTGTCAGAACATCTGCTACAGGAACCCTGAAGTGGAATTTTCCACAGGGTGATTTCTGATATATAATTGCATTAATTTGTGCTTTGCTTCTTCTCAGTGGATACTGAAGTTAAGCCAGAAATTCCAACTCCTTTCAAGAGATCTCCATCGGCAAATTCCACTTTTATGAGGTGAATCAAAAGGCCTTTTTGTTGCTTTGAATTATGAACCAGTGGCAATAGTTCTCCTACAAGTAGAAATGTAAAATCATAATATTATCTGCCTACATTATTTACTATACGTGTGACACTTTCGCCTTTGCAAGAATTTTCAAGAATTTCCAAAAGAAATGGAGAAAAAATGGGGAGAAAAAAAAAATCCTTATGAGATGATGCTACTGGTATAAGACAAAGGCAGCTTGCCAAGGTCCTAGAGGAAAGACGGGGTTTGTCTACGCGTGTGTGGGATGGGAGGTATTCACAGTCTGTGTTATTGTTGGGAAGACGGCTCTTGTCGCAAAAGAAAGGAGTCAGAGGCTAGAGTGGCCCCACCTCCTCCTCCTCCTCCTCCTCCTTCTCTTGCACTCCTCTCTTGTTTACTTCAGCATTGCTCTTGGCAGTGGGGCCAGCGTGCACCGATTCACTTTGGGAGGTAGCAGATGGAGAGAGCAGATCACTCTACTCCCGGCCTACATCCTGTGCATTGCACGGCCCCCCTTGTTCCTCTCTTCGGACGTTTATTTTCCATTCATTCCTCCACGCTCCTGCCTTCGCTCACCAGCACTCAGGGCAACCCTTGGAACTTGCTGTCTCTTAGCTACGCATTGTGTGGCTGTCCCCTCCAGTGAAAGGCCTCCTCATATCAGGTATAGTAAATACTAAGCTAGAGAATTTGGTTACTCTGTGATCTGCTACTGGTCCACTGGAATCTATTCAAATCTACCCATGGTGATTTTGAATGGGAGCCTGCGGTACCTGTCGTATTAATTGCTTGAACTGGATTTTTTTAGTTTGTGTCAGTGGACAGCACAAGACTTAGATGAAATGTCAATTGCCTTTTTGCCCCAAGGTGGAGAAGAGTAATTTGGTTGTGCAATGTGCAGATGTTGTTTTTTATTCCTACAGAAATAGGTTACGTACAGCATTTAAAGTTAATTTTCAAGTCATTGGATTCTGACAGTGCTGTGTTTGTCTTTGTCTCAGAAAAAATAGCACTTCCCTCATGGAAAGTCTGTTCTCAACTCTGATGCCTTTTAAACTTAATTTCCTCCTCTCCAGAAATAACAGTGCAAGAAGTGGACTTTTCCATCAATTGTATGCATCGCACTGATTGCCTTCCTTATTGTCCTAATGTGGTTTCCAAACCACATTAAACAGGGTGGCTCATCTCAGCCCTGATTACTCTTGAGGGAATCTCAGCACTTTCTCAAAGACATTGATCAAGGATTACTAAATTTCAGGATAATAAATATAGACTGTCGAATTTAAGGATCAATCAAATCCGATACCCTGAATGTTAATAGAGTGTATTGATGTTAATGCTGTGTCTGTATACTCTAAGCAGAGCCAAATAACCCATTCACTTCACCCTATTTTGTGGTCTCAGCAGAAACAAAAATCATTTAATACGCAAGACCTTAAATAGATAGAACTTGGCATTGTTTATCATCTGAGTTTAATGATGTTTAAACAATGTGCAGCAGTGTATCTGTCTTTCCAAAAGTGGCAACAGCAGCTGCTTTTGGCATGGTTTTGTCTGTGATAAGTTTCCATGGATTGTGCATACAGATAATGCAGTTTTAGTGTTCCCATATGCCATTATAGTATTTCTTTCTTATGGAAACTGGAAAAAAGTCTTCAGTCTAATGTATATGTGATGGTTTTCCCAAGACTTGTTATTTCTCTAGCACCGTTTGAGGTAGGTGAACATAGTGTGGTAGACGTTAATATTTACTTTATGAGACTGATGCATCTCTGCCTGCCACGGTCCAGCTGAACATTGTACTGCAGACAGAAGAATTGTATAGCTGGGGTATGTGGTACAAACTTGGAAAACATTCAAATATTTATAAATGCTGAATTCCACATCAAAGATGTAATGTTAGCTTTCCAAGCTCAGAGTGAAGTTAGTCTGTACTGAAAATAGACAATTAGTGCACCGAGGAAAAAAAGAACAATGGCGCCTGTTCATTAAACAGTTTACCTATTGGATGAACTGGATGAAGCAGGAGGATAGCATACCACTTGATTAGCAGTATGCTATCCTTCTGACTCACCAGTAATTTTGGTGCAGGGAGGTTAGGCCCCTCATGTGTTATTAAGTAGCGTAAATGGGGTTTTACCAGAAGTAGTTGTCCTGTGGAACATATTGCTGTTTCCAGTTTGTATGTCTTTAACAGCACATGTTGTGATTGGCTTTTATTTACACATACCTGCTCCAGAAATGTTCCTTACTGGCATACCAATTTAGGATTTCTCCCACAAGAATATACACATCCTCTGTGTTGCTTAATTTGTGCTGCCTGCGTTTTTTTCAACAAGGTTCTAGATTTCACAGTCGCCGTGCTTACAATATTGTAGTTATTAAATGTAACTATAAATCTAGACTTGCAATTGCAATGTTTGCAATTACATTAAGGGAGGAAATAGTGTTTTAAATAAAAGTTTAATCTCTTAATCATAATCACAAAAATATTTTATGACCCTGTCTACATACTAGAACTTCACATATTAGTGAATCACAAAATATGCTGCAACAACCTGTAGGTGCAGCTAAAATCACCAGCTTCTCTATAATTAACCATAGATTCTGAACAACTACCCAAGTAAAGGTAAGTCTGCTGCCTCTCTTATTCCTTGTTCAATGCCCACCATTGCACTAACCCCTCCCTCATTCCGCCCCAAACCCTCCTCCCCATTTTACGTTTTCGTACAAGGCTGAGAATCAATCACTTGCTGTCAGCCACCCACTGATCCATGAATTGTAGTGCCTTTTATGGGTATCTGATCTTGTAGTGAACCTATCAAGAGCGCGGGGTTTGTCGTTGTTGGCAGCGGTGATCGCTCTGTAATCTCCCCAGAACAGCCTCTGTGGCACAGCGTGATGCTCCTGAAAGCCAGCACACTTCATGCTCTTTTGCCCTCTCACTCTTTAGAAAAGGGTGACTTGTTCATGGTCTGATATACTTTAAGATATACCTTCTTATTTACGTTTCGACGCACTTAAGTAGTGGTTTTATTATTTACTTCAGTGTTGGTACTGCTGTACTTTTTAGTTGCCCTTTTAAATGTACACCTCACACCATCCCTCAAAAGGGTTAAATGAAGCCTATTTTGTATGTCCAAATGTTTGTAATGAAGGCCTATATCTCATGTGCTTATGATGTGTTTAAAACATATAATGTTACCAGTGTGAATCAGAACCACTGTGGGTATTTGGTATCAAAGCAAATGCCTTCTGTATTAAGTTTTGTTTTAAAGTGCACAAACTTGTGCACACCCAGATGAATAAAATTACTGATGCTTGGGTAAAATATACAACAGATGCGTTTGTGGTTCCAAGGAAAACTCTTTGTTTTTTGATGAATTAGTTCTCTCTTCCTGTGTGTGGTTAATCCCTCATCCGTTTCACAATAGGGCCCCTTCCTGAGACTGTGCTGGGCCTGGTGAGAGCAGCAGAGGGAGGTGATGGTCGAAAGCCTGAGAGTGGCATTTACTGTAGGTCACCACGAACAAAAAGGCCTGTCTGATCCAATGCTTTCCCCTTCTATCCCACTCTTATCGTCCCAAGCTCGTAAAAACGCTTCTAATTTTACAGCAACTGTCTCATAGGCCCCAGCTGGAATCTTTAAGTACTGCTCCATAACACCTCACCTCAACTGCAATAGACCCATCACAAAAAACATGTGTAAAATTCAATTTCACATGTTGCATCAACATTTGTTTTTACAAATACATTTTCACATGTGAAATGTATCAAATAAATGAGCTGATTTTTTTAGATGTGAGAATAAAGTGGCACATGAGAGTACAGCTGGCGGTATGTGAAATAATATTCAGGGTTACACATTAACATTACCTTTTTACTACTACTTTTTTAATGTGATATAATGTGTACATGAACTTGCCCATCTATGAATGAATGAAAGGGCATTTATGATAAAGCTACAACAGCAAATTCTGGTGACAGAACTCCTTCTCTCCTAAACAGCATGTGTAAGGACTGACCACTGCCATACAGAGAGTCATACCTCAGCTCTTTATCACACTAGTAGCCTGTTACAGTCCATCTGTAACTCCCATACCTGAGGACAATTTGATGCAGTGGTCTGTGGTTAATTTGTAATTTGTTCTTCAACCCACAAGCATGTTGGTAAAGGTCAAGTGGCTCCTTTTTTGGTTTTATTGCACTAGCACAACGGGAAGTAGCGGATACAACAGCGGTGCTCATACTGGCTGTGAGCAGTGCGGTCTGCGGTGTGGCTGAACCCCTAAAGCCATTTGGAGAGAGAGGAAAAAGTCATTTAGAGAGTGTAATAGATGGTGACTTTGCAGGTATGACGGTAGTAAACACGACCGGCCCCAACATTAGCCATAAAAACCTTTACATTTAAAAATACAGATACACATGCATTTCTGGGAGCGAAGCCAGGGTAATGTGTTGATGAGTTGGCTATAATATTTATGCAAAGACCCGGCCTCGCATTTTGATGGTAAGGCAGCCTGTTCAAGCTCTGACCTTGTGTATACCTGTGGAGCTTGGCTCATGGCCGCAGTGCATGGATGCGCTGCTTCAGCGCTGTCGCAGAGTGCTCCTCAGACTCACCCCGGGTCACTGCCTGCTGCAACTTTTATCATCTCTTAGGCCCAGAGATCCTGGACTTTGCTCCCAGCCTCTAGATCTTTACTGCCTACATTACGCATTCCTCTGGGGGTTCATGAAAAAGGACCACCAGACTGAGCAGTAAGTGCAGTCTGTTTTCTCTTAAGACGGCTGTGGCAGTGTGCATGTCAGTGATGTGAGCCTCTTCCCTCTGCTTCTCATCTGAGTCATATCATCCAAGCCCACTCACTGCTTTCCATTTCAAAAACTGCTTCTGACTCACGCTACTTCATTTTAGCAGCACTTTTTAGCCACGTGCCAAGAAATGCTGCATCATTAAGGATATTATTATGGACATGTTATTTGTTGAGGTCATTATTTATTTACTTGCAGAGCCCACATGTTTACATAATATCCTTCCAGCTTTGAATTTTGAAGTAATAATTCAGATTAAGTGACATGAATCAAAACGAGCTGCAATAAATCATATTGTCAGTATCATCAAGAAAAACAATGCATTATTTTTCTGAAGCTCAGGACTGTCCATATGTGAAATGTATGTTGTCATGCAGCCAAAACTGAATTTAGCAGTAATCTCTGGTTCTAAATAAAACATGTATGGGAGTCCTTCGAGACGCTTCTGCTTTTCCATGCTTATTTTACTCTGATTACAATCACACTCCAAATGACCCAGACCCTGAAGGAATTTACTCAGCCCCTTGTATTTGCACAGTGCTGTATATTTGCCTTGGCCAAATAAGCTAAATAACAAAATGTCCTCTTTCCAGCATTTTGGATCCTGAATAGAATGGGTGAATTATATTGAGCAAAATACTTTATATATTAGCAAGTAGATTACACATATTTGGAGAATCATATATTTAAGTGAAGCATCTGATCGAAGTTTATCCAGCCCGACATAATTTATACTAATTTTCAGTCAGTTTGCTCTACATCAGCCATTGATAAAAAAAGAGGCCCTTACAGGACTGTAGATCCACCAGTTTTGCGTTTTGTGAACCTTATGCTTGTAAGATTGTCTGGATGAAGACACCACTCAGGGAAATGTAGAGAGAAAACTGCAAACACTGGGGTGATTTGTGGAATTTTTCTCTATGTGAAACATAGAGAGATTGCATGTGCAAGTGTCTGTGTTTTATATTATTTTAATATTGGCAACAAAGTATATTATATGTAACTGCATGATATTATAGGTAACTGTATAACACATAAATAGCATATACATATGCTTTTATAAATATTACAGAAGTAGTAGATAAATTATAAAAATGACACAGACCATTATAACATAGCTTAACAGGTATGAGAAGCATAGACGCTGACTGTATATAACAATGTCAAAATGCTGTGGGTGGTGTTGCAGGCCTGAGGTGGTGTAGCAAAGTTGTAGGTGTTGCTATGACATGCAATGTATTGCATATAATGAACATGGCCTTATAAATCTTTTATTTTGTAATTACATCCCACTTATGTCTGAATTACGTGAGCATTATGTGTTCTTCATATATCTGCACTTAATGTCATTTATGACCATTACCAAATGTGTGTCTATTGTATATATTTGTGTAAACCAATGGGAAATATTGAAGTTGGAGACAAGATGGTTTCTTTTAGCGGTGTGAGAAAATAATATGTTCTTGGAAGCTCAGCTCCTCTATTTGGGTCCAAGTAAATGCTTGTGCTTGCACCAGGGATTTGAGCACAGGCAGACACAGTCATGGCTTTTGGCAGGGTCTGTCTCTGTGTGAAACACAGTGTGGAGAATTGCTCTCTTTCACTCCGCTGCTGACACTCATGCTGACTGTCCAGCCGTCTCCGTACATACATCCATTTAGCAACCTGATGATTATGCCAAATTTGATAAGCAAATGACCAAAAAATTCAATTGCTTATGTGAGTTGCATTCCTAATTCCTGCAAATTATGGTTGTTTGTTTGTAAGAAACCTAATTAGTATTCTAAGATGTCAAACTCAGGGGACAGATAATCTGGGAGAGAGAAATGTGACTTATTTATGTTGGCATTGAATCTGCAGTGTGAAAAATAGTGATAGCCCAGTAGCCATATAAATCAGTGCGGCTGTGTATGTGGCCACCCCCGAGTCCTGTGGGTGTGGGTGAGGTTCACATTGCTGGGGCTGATAGACTTGCCTGGTTGTTTGTGGCCCTCCCTGATGATCATTTGTGTTCTGTCATGTGTCTCATCCAGGGTGACCACACCTGGGCGACCATGTTGGGGCAGAGTGTGAAGCTGCAGCTGGTGCCCATTCAGAGCCTGTCTGAGCTGGAGCGCGCACGCCTGCAGGAGGTTGCCTTCTACCACCTGGAGGAGCGCGACCTGGACTTCAACATCAGCATTCCACGAGGTACAGCCCTGACCACGCCCACTCCCCACCATCATCCAACTACTGCTCATTAATCCTCACTGTCCTTACAGACAGAGCTCTTCTGCCTTGGCTCGGGGGCACAGTTCATTACATTTTCTTCCTTTAACTGGTGGCACTCAGAATTTGAAAAAAGCATAATGAAAGACAACAGTTTGTTGGAGCATTTGATTCAGTGCCTGGGTTGAAACCCATGATTGCTGTGGTTCTCCAAACCAGGTCTGACATGATAGAGCTGTTGGTCTTAAAGGCTTTTGTCAGACCATTAAACTTCCTGGTTTTCTGGGGAAAAAAGACACAGTATCACGTTGAACCTCATGGAACTAGCTGGAAAAGCAAAACATACATCAAAGTGCATGGAGAATGGGAGAATGGTTTTAGGAAAATTTTATTCACCAGCCAAGATATTCATTTTTTCACTGTAATGTCCACTTTTAGACTTATTTAATATGCAACACCATTGATCAAACTACAAGATGAAATATATCTGCTAAAAACACAAAAATGAGTGGTTTTCCTTTTCTTGAGAAAACACTGAAAACCAAGAAAGCAAATCATCCTGGCACAAGGAAACATAATTCATCAAACTTTATAAATTTTATATTATCTGGGATAATGGAAACAGTATTAATAAGGACTAAATTTGTTATCATGATTTTAGAGAGAACATTATTTCTTTCTTTCTGTCTTCCCTTCTGCCTTTTGTTCTCACCCCTCTTAACGCACCCATTCCATTTTGGTCCACAGTTAAACAGGTTTTGTTTGATTGCCTCCATGTGTACAGATCACATGTCCTTTGGGGAATGTGCATGAGAACCGAGCAGCCTTACGTAACACTGCAAGCCGCTGCTTAGCCTGTGGGAAGGGGCCTTCAGTGGTTCTTTCACAGTGGGATCAGGGGTACCAGGCCACCGTATAGCTGGCTGCAACTGGACTTCTGAGATCAAGCCTGGGCTGATGTCACCCACCCCAGCGGCAGGGGTCACCTTACTGTGTGGGAACATTTACATACACATCCCTCCCAATGAGTCATGGCGATGCTCCGTAACGGTCAGCCTGGTGGCCTCCCTTGGCTCATTGTCACCGTTTCCATCGTAGTTATTTTGGGGCGAGTTTTTGCGCCTCAGAGGACATCCCTGCTGGGTCTCCAGTCCTCTCTCCCATCTCTAAACCCATGTTTTTGGAGTTCCTTTAGAAGTATATTGTTTGGAAGTGTTTTTATGTCTTTCTCACCCTCTTTTGTTTTTGTTTCCCTGTCAAACACTTATTTTGGTTTTGCAGCTTTTTTTTTTTACAATGCTTTTGTTGTGTCCCTCTCTCTTGGCTCACACTTCCCTCCTCCTTTTGTCTCTCTCTGCGGCGGTGTGGACACACTCGCCCATGGCTCACATTCTGAACAGCACCAGCAGATTAGCTGATGAGACTGCAGCGTGTGGGGAGGGGGAGGGGTGGTGGCTGTGGAAATAAACTTTAATTTCCTGCAGTCATGGGAATTTGACCTTGCCTAAGCCTCTCCACATGGAGACTGCAAGCTTGGTGCAGAGTCAGAGCCATCCCTGCTTCTATCTCCTAAGTCTCCCTAAAAAATATTCTCTTCTTCTGGGAGCACCAAATCCCCTGGACAGAATTCTAAACATATGAAGCACCCAGCTGGACTCTGTAAAGCCCTCACTGAGGCCTGACATGAGTTCCAGTGCAGAGAGGAAGTTTTGCTCATAAATAAGGCAAAATAAAACATGTAGGGTCTGATAAATTAGCTATGAGTAATGCTAGTTGACAGTAAATGTGAGGGTTAAATGTACAAAGGCCTTTGTTTTCAGTTCTTATTTTTAGTTCACTTGAATCGTTGAGGAAAAGTATGGGCTCTGGAGACAATGAGGAATAATAGTTGGCATTTTATGTAGCCAATGGTTTTTTTAAATCTGAAACTAAATTTTTTTTTTTAGCAGTTTTGCACCTAATGGGCAAGTAGCAGTGTGCTATCTAGATCACAAGCCAACAGACAGACATTCCAGAAAAAATTACCAATAAGAGGCAGTCTGTCTGGAGAGTAGCATAGCACTGTGACAGTAATTCCTAATGAATTTTAAGCAACAATTCTTTCTGAACCACAATAACTCATGTTGCATCCTGTAATATCTGCATTTGACCTGCAAATCTCCTTAAATTAGAGAAGCCCATTTTTGATATTTTCACTCATTTGTTTCTCTGACTCCCGCACCCCCACCCCCACCCCCAGAGACTCGAAAAAGAAGGAAATCACTGCGGAGAAAGTTTGACTCCTTCTCCAAGGAGAAAAAAGAACGAGGTAAGATTAAAATTTGCACCCACAACAACACCTCCTCTGCTCTGAGTTCACCCTGTCTTTCTCAGTGTCAAAAGCATATCCCTCGTTTCTGGAAGGATGGACTGGTAAACCCATGATGGGGTTGTTGTGGTCTTGTTTCCTGCTAGTTTCCAAGTTCTCAGTGCAAGACCACAAAAGACAGCCTCGGGGGGCTTTTTAACAGGCAACATGTTCTATGTGCCTTGCGTAGCAAAAAGCCTCATATTGTTTAGTACAATTACAGCAAGTTCCCTGGAAATCATGTGTTACTGCCTTCATCACCATGACAACAATTTGTTGAGCTCTGTATAATCTCAGATGTATTTTTATTCTTGTACCATTTTTGTCATCACCTTCTCACGGATAATCTTTAAAAAAAAGATGTGTCTCTACTGCATCACCATTGACAAACAAGTGATTCTGTAGACTGACAAAAAATTGAACCACAGGACAATACAGTGGACAGTGGAACGAATTTAAAATGAGTGGCTAGCTTTATTTTATGTTACATTACATGTTGACAAAATATTAATTGACAACAAACAGCTACAGCTGTATCCACCTGGGGACAGCTGAAGCTCTTACACCATGGGCATTGATGGGGATGGAATACAGAACATTAACAGTCAACAGAAACTCAGTCAGCCAGATGAGTTTCATGTGACCACAGATTTTTCACCTCTCAAAAGCAGAGGCTGCAGGGTCTTGTAACCAGAAGCAGGGCATGGCAAACTAGTGTACGCTGTCTTAATGACCGTGATATCGCCTCTAAGAGGTTTAGAACAGGACACCAAGATAGCACTCAGACAGGATTACATCAGCTGGGCAGGACTTGGCTACATTGAGACCCCCTCCTACTGTTAGAATCCAATTAGGATGACTGAGATGTTTAATGTCTCATAGGAAGCAGTCACAACACCGCACTGTAAGCATGGGCTTTCCGGCTTGATACAGTGATGCTCACAGTCTGTCTCTGCTCAGTTTTATATGAATGTGGACAACTGATTGGATTTTCTTCTTAGCTTCCCCTTGCTTTGTTTAACAGCAATTCTTACTGATTTCACATCCACCATTGTAATGTTTGGGATACAACTGTGGACAAGACTAGCTCTATGTGTTATTTGCTGGATCTTTTCCATATGCAAAGCTGAAGGTTATGTTAAGGGAGACCCCCTTCTTATAACCTTCAATAAAGTAACATTTTCATAATCTAAGGATAATAGAAATTATGCTCAAATTGTTTCCTGTTCATACCTGACAAAGACATAAAATGCAGATTTTCATTATGTTATTATGTCATTTCATTATGGATAATCACATTTTGAATATGAAATGTGTTTGAGACACAATTCACCAACACATCTTAACTCACCCCAGAGACGGCTCCCAAGGCGTTTGGCATCGCCCTGTCCCAGGCGATCGCTAACGACCGAGCACGTAAGCAGAGGCAGGACGCCCTGAAGGAGAGCCGGCGGGACTGCTTGGACCTGGAGGCCAGTGTCCTGCGCTTCCGGGCAGAGAAACAGCACCATAACGGCAGCAAGCCGCACTACGGCACCACCTCCACCACTGCAGCCTCCACCTCCACCCTGGAGCTGCTCAGCAAGCCGCTGTCCCCCTCCCTCCAAGACAAAACCTCCCGGGCCCACCGCCGGGTAAGGCCCACACGCATGATCGGGGTCATGCTAGTCTCAGAACCCAGATGGTCTCAAGGTAGTTTTGTCTCACCATCTGGGACCATTTACTGAAGCAGTCATCACCAGTACAGGGGCATGGAAGCTCACACAATGGTTAGTGTCTCAGAGTGCAGGTCAGGGATCTGTGATGTATTTGACAAACGTCTCCTCTCCTTATTCAAACACTGCCCGCTCTCTCCTATGTTTGAATTTCAGCTCTGAATAGCTGTCCTCTCCATGGACTTGAACAAAAAAAAATAGAAGAATTAGAAAATATTGGTTAATGTCAAAAGTGGGCAGATTTATCATTCTGAAGTACATTGCTTTCTCCAGGCTTACTGTAAAGAGAAACACAGGGCTATGAGCATGCAGTGACCGGGGTGTCTGCCGGGAAAAATCAGTTCCGAAAATTATGCACGGTTTTTGTGACTTAACAAGCATCAGATTCCTGCAGGGATAACCTTTACTATTGCTTGCAATGATATGGCATTCTGAATGCCAATTGGAAGAAAAGTCAAAATAAAGTGCACTTTTCGGGAAATAAGCTGCCTTGTTTTAAATAGATTTAAGTGATTCATTGTTAAAATAATCTCAGATTTTTTGATTAGTTATTCAAAAGTCTGCTTTTGAACCAATTCCATACTTATCCTCAGTTTAAGAGTTTAATAGGTTCACAAACTGTCTATAATCTCTGGCCTATAAAAGTGACTTTGTTTTGCTTAATAAACAATATGCATTCTACACATATAAAACCAATAATGTTTTTTCTCAGTAAAATAATTGTGTTAAATCCCTGTCTTTACACAAATGCAGTACTGTGTAATGAAACAATTGGTTTCTTTGACCAAAGCATTTAAAACATGTTTGTCTACGTATTGCCAATATTTACCTACTATTCAATTTTATTCTTATCAGTTGGACCATTTAAACTTTGGGCTTATCTCAGTGTGTGATGGTGCTGTTGCATTCTCTGGATGGTTCTCTTGATGGCCAGAGAGATTGTAATTATTTTTCCAGGAAGCTGAATTAGAGAACACGACGACAAGAATGTTTACAGGGCCATGATTACGGGCTTTGCTCGATGCATGTAACGTCTGCATGAGAGTATGGGCTTTCCCTTCATTATAAACCATTATAGAATAGACATACAAATGAATCAAGAGTTATTTAGCTCATATTGTTTTGTGAATTTTATCATTTCATTGTCTTTGGTATTTCAAAATGATTGTTATACTAAAAGTTACACCAATGGATTTGTTCATATTGTCTGTTGTGTAGAGGATAGGGATTAAACACAATGATTTAAATAACAAGCAGTGCATTTTCATTATGCACACATACAAATAAAACCACTGCTGTTTAAACAGCTTTGAAAATACGTACAAAATATCAATACAATAACTATAATAATTTGGTACTTTTGTATTCTATAAAATAGACCAAGAAAGTTCAACACAAGTAAGATCCCTTGTATAGTAGTCCGTTGTTGTTTTTTTTATGCTGGCCAGTTATGCAAAAACAAAAATACATGAAGTTCTGCCAAAAATCGATTTTAACTGCGTATGTTTTTCTTTGTTTTTGTGATCTTGGTTCTCTTTGTAGTTATTATTGCTGAGCATTTGATCCATTGTTGTCAGAAAGCCATCTCCTGCGGTTTCAATGAAAACGCAACGCTGTCACTGTTCATTGCAGATAAATACCTTTGTAATACAAAACATTCATCAAGCTCATTGCCATGATTCATGTCTGGTAAGACACTGCAGCCAAAGCCCAATGTGGATAGTGGAAAATATTAGGTTGTTTTGTAACCTTATGCCATGACATTCTGAGGGAACTATGAAATTGTTTGCCTTGTTTGCCAATGTGATAATTTCAATCTCATTTCCTGAAAGACAAGACTGAATTTTTCCTAACAGTTAACCGATGAATATAAGAACAGTCAAAGACAAATTTAGCAGATACATATCTCAATATATAATTGAATAAATACCTATGCAGTGTTTTTTTTTTTTGTTCTCACTTAAATTATTACATATAAATCTGCTTCCCTGCATATAAAATACATAATATAGCGCTCCAGGGTGATGTTCCAGAATTTTCTAAGTAAAAAGATGTGCCTTAAATCCATATTGAATCTTGGTACACAGCTGATACAAGTCTGATGCAAGGAAAATATAAAGTAAAGAATAAGGAGAAATTATACCTGAACTCCGTTGTTGCTCTGAAATGTGATATTGTATTTTTCAACCAAAACAACAGTTTCAGCCATTCAGGCCTTCATTAGGTCATCGTCCTAAAGAACCCTGACTCAACTTTTGTGCCAAATGGGGATGTGAATTCCAAGAGGTAACAAATGCATAAGTATATTGACAATTTTCACATCCAACAGTGCTACTATTTTTAAATCATATATGATATCATTCAATATTTAGCAACATTCAGAATGGCAATATTGATTTAAAATGCTCTTCCAATATGTTTTGAATAACAATACTGAATCTATATTACTATTAAACATAGTAGATATTAATGATGACAAACAACACAAACCCAAAATTCAAACAAACTACTTTTTTTTATCAACTATCCTGTTTTTGTGGGATTGCAGGTCCCCAAAAATACATGAACAACAGTGCGCTCACAACATTAAATTTATATATGTTGAAAATCTTTGCTGCTTTTTGTGTATGAAAAAAGGACATATAGGAATACAAACACATCCATATACCCTCTCATACGCTCTGATGCCTTGTCTCTGTGGGAACACTTGTCTTCAAAAAAATGCATAGGTCATGTCGTTTCTTCCTCATTTTTTCTACCCCATTTTTACAACCCATATGTAGCCCCTCCCTTCCACCCCCTCGCCTGCCACTTCTGACAACTCAAACCAGCACAAAATACAACTCAGCCCCCCACCCTCAGCCTCCCTCCCCACTCAGAATTTATGTGAGTGATTTTAGTCATTTAGCAGATACCCTTAAATAGAGCCATAGAACGTCAAACAACATCTCATATGGTTTGGTAAACTTGTGATTTTTTAAAACAAATGTACATCTATATGTATGCAGACAGCAGTCTCTCAGCTGCCTCCTGTCCTGAGCCTGTGTCATCCCCATCCCTCCAGGGCGGCCTGTCTGTGGACTCCATATCAGACCTGGTGGAGAGCCAGTCTCGGCTGCTGGAGGCCCTGCAGCTCTCCCACCCGAATGAGCTGGACATAAAGAAGGCGGCGGGCCGCACACAGACCAAGCTCAGTCTCAACCCCATCTACAGCCAGGTCCCCTGCGTGGTGGAGCGCTGCTGCAGCCACATAGAGGCCTATGGTGAGGGCGCCCTCACAGGGCCACAGGGACAGCAGAGGCCCACGCAAGGCATGCACATGGGACAAGCTCATTTACTCTGGCATCGTGTGTGTATGTGTGTGTGCATGTGCGCACATGTGCCTGTCTTTTGTGTGTTGTGTACATACCTCTGAATCTCCCTGCTCTCTCTCCTCAGGCCTGCAGACAGTGGGGATTTTTCGTGTGGGAAGCTCAAAGAAAAGAGTCAGGCAGGTGAGAAGAGTCGAGTCCAGATCCCCATGGATGTTCTCAGCCCTCAGTCTCACTGAGGAAATTACTGCTGCCTTTCTGTCAAAACATCCATATGGTTTTCTTGTGTGGGAACATGTATATGAGCATGTGTATGTGTATGAGCAGATCTTTCTTTCTGTTTTATGTCTGTTGTTGTGTGTGTGTGTGTGTGTGTATGTGTGTTCCAGCTGAGGGAGGAATTTGACCAGGGGGCCGATGTCCTGCTGGATGAGGAGCAGAGTGTTCACGACGTGGCCGCCCTGCTGAAGGAGTTCCTGAGGGACATGCCTGACCCCCTGCTGCCCCGGGAGCTCTACTCTGCATTCCTGCACGCCAGCTGTACTGTCTCCCTTTATTTCAGCTGCCTTATTTACGGCTGTGTTATCACATTTATTACTCTCTCTGTATTATCATCATCATCATCATCAACATCAGCATCACTTTAAGACATTACAGAGGCTTTGGCTGTACGAGATATTAGCCAATGGATAGAGAGAAATTGAGTCTGGAGAAAGAGCTGGTCTAGATTCAATTAAATCAACTTGGTCTCTTTAAAGGTATATTTATTTGAATCAAAATTAACTTTTTCTCTTTAAGGACAGATACAATTCTATTTCATTATTAAAAGAACAGATTAGAAAGGATTTCTTTCCTTGTCTCAAATAAAAATTTTAAAAAACCAAAAGAAAATTGTGTTGCAGTGCAAGTATTGTTGTGATTTAATTGCATATGCTCTTAAAAGAATCTAAGTGCAACCAATTGGATGTAGCTTGAGTCCTCCCATGTAACAGACATCCCGAGTATACAGCCTTCTCTATTAATTCACCCTTCAGCTTTTACTCTTTATGGAAGCTAGGAGCAAGGATGTTGTCTGGGACACATCAACATCATGCATCTGAGCAAGTGCTATGCCTGCTCTGCCCACTTGTAACTCCTCCCTCTGCTTTGTCATTTGCCACAGCCCTGAGGGGGGAGGAGCAGCTTACTTACCTGCAGCATCTGCTCTACCTGCTGCCCCCTGCAACTGCGACACTCTGCTCCGGCTGCTGGCCCTGCTGCACACTGTGCAGAGCCACGCCCAGGACAGAACTGGCCCCGACAACCAGGAGGTCAGTCTCAAAGCACCATGTCTGTGCAGAAAACAATAGAACAATAGAAGAAAATAAAACAAACGTTGTGATAAAAGGCAATACACGATAAAAGAAAGACAAAATTAGAATAAGAGGAAAAAAAGGACAAAAAGCAATCCTGTAGTATCTGCAGTCAAATGTTTAATTATATTTCAGGACACTTTAGATCTTTTGAAGCCTTATCCAAGGCTGACATTCACTGACAGATCTTTTTGGGGAAAGATCAATAGTCATTTGGAAATTAACCACAGTATTTGTTTTACATGCCAAGCCACACCATACTGAGGCATCAGTATATATAAATATACTATTTTTTTAAACATATACCACTGTCATTTTTGTGTGTTCTTATATATTATAAATCTTCACCACTATGTTAATTTACTGTGGTCAGCCATGGAAATTGTTTTCTAGCATTGTTAGCAATGTAAAATAAACTTCAAATGCCAAAAACACCTGGAAATGAGGGAAAAAATGATTGCATTACACATTGCATTAGTCAAGCTGTAGTCACATGGTATATTCAGTCATTATTCATACAACCATGAAATACTGACAGTACACATTTGGTTATCTAAGCTTTCTATTCATGAGTCAAAATGAAAAATGATTTTAAAAAAAGGAAAGGTTTTTGAATGACACTGACAGTGCCAGACAGCTCCTTCCCTCAGTGACTTCCCCTTTGCGTGCGCTCATCCTGAGGCTTAACTCCTCACGTCATTTTGTGGCAGATCCGGGGAACAAGATGACAGCAGCTAACTTGGCAGTGATCTTTGGGCCCAACCTGCTGCAAGGGGAGCGCAGCTCAGAGAAGGAGCTGAGCTTACAGGCCATGGGCATCGAGGACAGCGCCGCAGTCATCTCCGTCACACTGCTGCTCATCCAGAACCACAAACACCTGTTCATGGTGAGGAACAGAGGGTGTGTGGGGGTGTGTGTGTGTGTGTGTGTGTGTGTGTGTGTGTATGTGTGGGAGGGAGGGACAGAAGAGACAAGATTCTTTCTCATTTTTCAGTCTCATAAAAGTGCGCTAACAAACTATGATCTCTCCTGAAGCATAATGGTACCCAATTTCAGGGATGATGTTTGCTCATAAACCAGTGGTAATTTTCTATTTCTGACTAATCATGATCCTATGTATGTGGGGCTCCAAAAGGAAACAACTGGAAGCTTCATTCAATTGAACCTGCCCCCTATATCCAAGGGCCAATGAGGTAGCCTATCCAAAAAAATGTATTTTTTTTTCCTGGAGCTCCATCAGCGATTGAAGCCCTAGAGCTGATGTTCTGATGCTCCTGTTGTTTGCAGGTTTCTGCAGAGCTCCAGCAGGAGGTGCTAATGAGTCTCATACAGACTGACCCCGATGTTATCGATTACCTCCTGCGAAGGAAACTCAGGTGAGCAGCATTTCTTTTTCGTAGGACAACGCTACACCATCATCAAGGGCATGTGTGTTTGTTCATGTGTTCAGTATATGTAGCACCTCAGGGGTATCAGACTTCAGTTATGCAGGGCTGCCATGCCTGCTGGGTCTCTTGTTTCAGCATCTAAGTAATTCATTTAAATTAATACTTGGGTAGACAAGAGACCACATACCTTGTTTCAAAGGCCAAAATTGTCTGCTAATTGCAAGAAAACTATTTAAACCAGCAGAAAATTTAGAGCTTGTGTCCCCCCCACGCCGGTGGTACATGCTCAGTCTCATGTGGTTCTTCATCCCCCTCCACCTCAGCTGTCACCAATCCGTTGAGGCAGAGGCAGGGGGCAGGCGGGACACTAAGGCATCGCTGGATTCGGTAGGCCACTCCAGTGGGGACCTGTCGCCCCTAGATGCCCCCTCCCCGCTGTTCCCCGAGACCCAGGAGGACAGCAGCCTCTGCAGCGAGGTGTTCCTCAACGTGCTGCGGCTCAACCAGAACAGGAAGCGTGAGTTACAGTGTGACACAGCCAGGGCAATGTCTCTTCTGTCTATTTATAGGTCTTCTGTCTGCTTTTTCACAAACATACCACAGAAACAAACATATAAATGCTCAATTTCAACAAAATGTGATTACAATTACCACTATTATGACCGTGGACATCTTATTCTTTTTCACTAAAAGACTATTCAAGTTTTTCCCCACATTTCCTCAATCCTCACATATATCAAATCAGTTTATTTCATCATTACATTGAATGACCCTTCAAGGGTTACCTGTGCTGATCTGCTTCTTGATTGGTCGGTTTGTCCAGGTTCCTCTGAGGATGGGACGGGGAAGTCCATGGGCCAGATGAGGCATTTCCACTCCCACCACAACCTGCTGAGCCTGGTCCAGCCCACCCCCACACAGGCTCAGTGCAAGGAGTGTGAACCCCAGGACAGGTCCACACCTGAGGGGGGTAACACTCACGATGGTGGGGCCAACCATTTCGGCCTGATAGTGGAGCCCAGTGCAGCACAGACTCAGAGCTCTGCAGAGAGCAGTATTTGGGTGAGACAGAGCAGCACTGAGGAGGGCAAACCTCAGCCCTCAAACTTCTGGGACTTTTTCACTGGAACAGTCACCGGCTCAGAAACCATTGTATGACTTACCATGTGGAAGTGCCCGAGAGACACTTTTGGACTGTATCCCAAACCTGCCAACCCCTCCCCCAAATTCATGGGCACAAATAAACAAACACAAACACACATGCATATACAAATACATATAAGCCTTCACACACAAATGCACACATAACACACATGCACACACACATGCATGTACACGCATACACAAACATAAAACAGACAGTTGCTAAAACAAATACTCATGAAATTGGGGGTCACAGTGGGACTTTGCTCTTTTAATAATAGACCAGCGCTTGTTCCTGTTGCTTGCTGTTTTTATGTTGTTTCCTGTAGTGCCAGCTAATACCCAAGTGCTCTTGTAAAAGACTTGTTGATCATATCATGATTGGTTTCAGTGGGAGTCCTGAGGGCCATGCTCTGGCAAACTGAGCTCTGCATGCTGTGGTTGAAGCACAGGTACAGGATACTGATAAGTTTTTGTTAAGAAGTAAGAAAAGCATTCATTACTCATAACACAAAATAAAACAGAATTGCAAAAAGGATAAAGTGGAGTTTGTGGAGGTTAGTAAGAGAAAGAATCTCTTCCTTTTTTTTAAATACCAGTCTAACCTGCCATTCTTAATCCACTGTGAAGGCAGCTTCTAGACGCCACCACGTCTTCTTTAAATTACTCTCAAAGCTCAACTTAATTGTGTTGGTTCTAACTTGACTAGATGCAAGAGAAATGAATTTTATACTGTGCATCTGTTTTTTTTTTTTTCTTGAAGAGTAGCTACAGAATGGGAAGCTAAGGAAATAAAATGTTTTTAACAAAATGGTGTGGTACTGTTTTTGTGTAGTCACGTAAGTGTAAGCAGGTATTCATATTTGCATTGTTGTGATACAGTGGTCCTCAAGAGGGAGACATATACCACATTTCCACGTTTCAGTACCCAACAATGGGTGTGCATTCAACATATTTGGGAATATGAAGATAACTAGAGAATTCCTGATAGCATGCCTAATGAGTAAGCAAAATTTTTACTAGCATTCACTTGAAAGGATTTATTTTTTAGACAAAATTTGCAGTGTTGATGGTGAGTAGAGTAGATTCCCTGTATGTGGGTGGTTTTGCACTGCTTCCCTGACTCTCATACAGCCTGAATGGATGGAACTGTCAACAGTGGCTAGAGGAACTGCAGCAGTAACAAAACTCGATACAATTCTCTATGGGACTCCCTTTCCATATCTAGAAAACAAGGGGATCAAAAGGGGAGCTACACCGTAAACAAATACTGCTGGCTTTTTAAGCAGCCAACTTAAGGATCACAGACACAGAGGTCAGTGGGCTGGTCTCGACTTTCCTGCAGGGCATCAGGACAATGTCCCTGTCCAGTTCAGATGACCACTCTGGGAGGAGGGGAGTGTTTGTTGTTTTAGCGCATTCCAGGTTAATGACCCAACGGTTGGAACTGCCAGAGTTGAAAGGCCATGAATGACGTTATGAGGCTGGAAAGAGCTGGAGCAACTGAGCACAACAAACCCACAGGCTTTGAGACCTCTGCTTTTTTCAAACAGTGTTTGTAGCTCACAAGCAGGGACACATACATTAAATGTGCAAGTCTTGTTCACTGGCTTATCTTTACTCACATTTTCCATGTTAATTTACAGGGAAACGGGTACTATTTTAATATTAATGGCTTGCTTTGCCTGGATTTTGCCCAGCTACCACATATAAGATGCATGAGAATAATGGATAATTCTATTTATGACAAATACAAAGGAATGTGTTAACAGTAATTTTCTTATATATGAAATCAGTTGTGTTTGATTTTAGAAACCTTTTAACAACCTACAATGTCTTAGCTCTGATATGCTGTCACAAGTTTTATCAACATAACACACTGTGATTTGAGAGGTTAAAAATGATACACAGGAAAAAGGAAAATACAGTCATTCTTTATCTATAGTTGTTCTTATTTATTGGATACAGGCTAGGATCCATTCACATTCTCAACCATCACATCAAACTGCAACCCATGACCCCCACCTACCCCCCTCTCTCCTTCACATAGAGAATTTTCAGCTGTTTTACAATTAATAAGTCTTATCAAAAAGTGCACTTTTTACTTTATGCAATCAATAATATAACCATCTTACAAGGTTTTGAGAGGGAAGAAAAAAATGAAATAAACATGGATTTGCTCATGGTTTCACTGTGCATCAACTTTTCTTTCTATTACAGCACTGCAGGCGAACAATTTGACATTCCATGACTCACAAATGTAATGGTCCATATTGTGTGCACATCTCTGGTTATTCTAAGCAAGCAAAAGCCCCAAATAATATCTTTACATTTACAAATGTTACTTAGCATCTGTACAACCTTCCTCTCTTAATAAACCAGTACTTTGGTGGCATACATATGACTGGCAGACTAGGAATAATAATAATAATCTAATTATCATTATTACCAACCCATTTAAGAAAATAAAAAGAACAGCTATATGTATCATTTAATAAAATTAACACCCAGGGTTTAACACCGCGCACCTCTTCCTTTCGTCCTATGCAGCTTTTCCAGTTAGCTCTTGGTTTGGAGGTAAATTAGGTTTAAAGATTTGTATTTTTTCCAAGAAACAGAGAATCCACAGCAGCTCAGATGTAAATCCACCCCTTGCCCCGAAAGAAAAGCTGGTTCATAAGCACAACTGTGATGTATATATGTTCTTAGCTTTAACACTTCATTTCACTTGTCAGCCAGCTTTAAAGCGGTACACTGAAAATACACTGTAACAAGCTTATGAGTTATGTGGTGTGAGTGTGCACTGTGTCCGACTATGCTCATGCCTTTTTTTTCTTTAAAAAAAAAAAAACAAAAAAACAAAAAAAAAAAAGTAGCAGAAATTCAGAACCCTTCAGAGAGCTCTTCAGATGGACTGCACACGCTGCTGCCCAGGATGACTGCACTCAGCGCGCTAGCAGGAACTGGTTAAGTAGCTACTGAATTAAAAGGAAAAGAGTGCACAAAGAACAAACCAAGAGCAGTCATGTACAAGGTAGTTGCCGAGTAGTTCAATCATTAATGACCGGGCGGGGCTGTTTAAGGTCATGTCTGAAACAAAGCTAGGACAAGTTTAAATTTGTTGTGTTAAATTCAAACCAATTAATTCAGACTATTAATTACTATCAATTGTAGTTTAGTCTAAAAAACAATAACTTTGCAGCACCCATTGTTAAACGTGAGAATGCTATTGTGTACATCAATATGGATACACATCATTTTGTATGTGCATTTGGGTACTAGAGCTCCTTGAAGCCAAGTTGTCCTACTGATCATATAAATGCTACTGTATGGTTACAAGACTGAAAAGAAGATCTCCAGGGTATGGACAGAACAACCAGACATTCACTCACCCCGACTCAAAGAAGTTTTTTTTTTTTTTTTTTTTTTTTTTACATTCACGTAACACTGACCCTACATGAACCTAACGTCCTTAAAGATACACACATTCCATTCTGGCTGGCTCTATTGATCACAAATGTATTTCAACCATGACAGAGTGTATACCTTTTTCTGTGCTTATATATACTATAATTATATGTCTGGTAACTTGTGCGCCCAAAAGTAAATGAACCTTGAAGATCCTGAATTTTGCCGCAGAGTTACAGTGCTGCAAGGGGAAGCGCCTATTCTGTAATGCAATATAACATAGTGATGACGACAAATGAGAAACTTTGCACACAAGACACACAAAACATAAATATCTGGTTGGTAGCCATTCATAGTGTAGTTTTGTGTTTCCACCCCCCCTTCCCTTGTTTGAAAGAGACAATATCCACAGGACATTACAGACAGGAGTCTGCCGGGTTGAATGGAGAATGCCTGGTTTCCTGCATTGCATCACACCCAACAATATGGAGACACAGCCTCTGTGTTAGACCCTGATTTGCCACAAAACACTGCACTTCAACACCAGCTTCAACCGAACACTACAGATCAATTCACTTTAATGCCACCAAGCTTCCTGGGCAGTTCACATTCCTCCCCACTACCATGTCTGTGTTGCTGTGTTAGATTTTTTATTTACTTATTTATTTTTTTTACACCTTAAACAAGAGCTGGAACAGTGCTGTAAATCTTTAGACAACCGAATGAGACAACCTTGGATGACAGCTTATGATGAGGAGGTTGCCATATTCAGGGCTGGCCATTGCTTTGCTCCTGTCTGAGGATCTGTAGAGGCTCCAGTGCAATGCTCCATGGCGTGGGATGAGGGGGGTGGGATCTGCACAGCCCAAATCCCGCCCCCTCACAAAGTTACAGTACCATTCCTTCGTCCCGACTCCCGTCAGTCTCTAGACTGGTAGAAGAGGATGTACCCTGACTCGGAGTTCTTGGAGATATCCGACGTCAAGCCGTAGAACTCCTCGATTGCCTGGGCATCGATTTTCTGCAGAAAGACAAAAGGTGTGGGGTGGGGTTAGTGTTTCTGCAGCAGTGTAGCGGGGCCGATCAGCCTGGCAGCTCATATAATCCATGGGCTGAAGACAGAGAAGCCTCAGGAATCCACACAAAGCGGCTGGATGAGTATTCCAGAGGAGTGGAAACTTCACATGTCAGCCAGCATTTCCCACCGGTGGCCCACAGCCCATTCCGCAGCCAAACATCAGGCTGGGAATATTTTCCATAGTGGGAAAAGCAGACCCTCACTTCACCGAATGTGCCCCCCAGCTCCAACTTAAGGAAAGTGTTTAAAAGGAAGTCAATTTGGGCTATTTTCCCTTCATTATTTGTACCAAAAGTGACATAATAGCAGCCAACTAATTTTCCCTGGTAGCGGCTTAAAGCATTTTCCAATTTTTTACAATCTTTTCCAGCTAGAGGAAGCTAAAACAAACTGGCCTGAGTGCTCAGTTACCCAGACATCACAAAGACGCAGTATCACTGCAACACTAATTAATAATGAATACCTTATACTTAATGGACTAGAACCGCATTATCCTACCATTATGTTTATGGCAAATTTCTCTACTGTTGTTTCAAACTAAATAGCTACAGTTAAAGCAAACAACATGCAAGAATTGCTCTGGTATACAGATTAATGTTTTTGTGGATCCCAGTTGATCTATATACCATTTCTAGCGGTATTCTACTTGGAGCTGAGCACCACTAAAGCACACATACTTAATGAAAATATGCAAACTCTCGAGTGTGGCTCAATACAAACACCCAGTAGTGTGGTTAGATGGAAATAACCAGTGCCAGGCAACAAATGTCACAGTTGGCTGGAAGTCCCAGAGGTGGAGAAGTTTTCCTTGCAGCTGAGTGATGGGCCAGACCACATGTGTCTTGTACTGCTGAACCTCAACCCACACAGAGCTCCTCTTCCATGGAGCTGATCACCCCTCCCCCAGACTCTCCCCCTGCTACCTCTGCCACACTAGAAACTACAAAATTCAAAATCATCTCTGTGCTAATCCCTTAATCAGAAAAGATATAAAAAAACTATACATTATTCATGAACACCAAAAAGGTATTTCATTCACAGTTTAAATTGAATTCCATGGAAATTACTCTGCAGCACTGAATCGGAAATCTTTTTTAAAGTAACACTACAAGTGTACAGCACAGGTGTAAAGCACAGTCCTTTGCTCTCCATGTACCATCACTATTACACACTTCTACTAAATTGTTGAAATAAAATGCAGTTTAAGCCCCAAGCACAGTACCCATGTTGCAGTATCAGAAAAGTGAAGTGACGAAAAGAAGTTTATATACGAAATCGGCGTGAGGTAGAAGTAGAATACGAAAACCGACAGCCTTACCTCTACGATGTCATCATCGAACAGAAGCCAGAAGCCATGGCTCTTCACTATGGTGATGTAGTGGCCACGATTTGGACCACTGTGACAAAGGGGACAAAGAAACAGTTATTCAGCGTGGAACCACCAAAGATCAGCATAAACACTAAGGCTGTTTGTCTGGACGTCTGCATAGGTACATTTTATAGTCCAGGCAGGTCTGGAACTAAATGTTCTGTCTGCCATTTGCCAGCCAACATAGAAGCCAAATCAATTGTTCATACCCATCCTCCCTCACAGACACAAAAGACTGACTGACTGGCTGGGCAGCAGATTGCACTGGTTACCACATGGCCTTTAACAAATATGGCTGGCTCCTCCTCTTACATATCAGTGAATGCTTGTGAGGTTAACCATTAATACTGTACATTTCTGTGTGTGCCCACGTAGGTGCCGACCATAAAAAAAAACATTCCACCTGAGTGGACAATAAGAGCGATCTTATCTTATCTCATTCAGCGTTGCATGCGCAGTATACCTGCCACAGTGCACCACCACGGCCACCAGGTCGTACATGCGGTCAGGGTTGGTGGCGTCGCCGGAGGTGTTGAAGAGCCGCAGCTCCAGGGGGAAGACCACGCGGTAGGACAGCTTTGTGTAGCGATGCAGCTGGTCCATGTACTTGAACCTCTTCAGGTGCAGAGCGAGAATCATGGGCAGCTTCTTCACCCGCATTCTGAGAGCCGCACACACACACAGATGGGAGGGTATGAGCACAGCAGGGTACAGGGAGAGGTACACCACCAGTAATTTATGTGGTAAGTGATTCATGTTCTTGAATTGTCTTGCTGCCTTAGTATTAAAAATATCATTTTCTCCCCATCTATTCATTGTATCAAAGGAAGTGCACATTTTGACTACACACATGAATGAAAGTAGCCATTTAAAACTTCCTACAGAAACATAGCTGCTCAGTGACAGTATCTAGGATCTAACCCTGGCATGAGAGGAAATGCAGAAAATTCAAAGCCATTAAACAAAAAAAATATTTTTCACATGTGGAAATTGAAAACCTGCCAATAACCAGAAATAGGAGTCATTTTCCTGAATAAATGAATTGTATCGATTCTTTCCTGCATCTAGAGTTCCATAGAAATACTGCTATCCTGTGCAGCAATAGACCACCTCTATCAACCTCACCTTTTCTGAGCTTCCTGCTTACTCCGACACTGTTCACAGTAGTACTTATATTCGCTACATAGTGTCTCTGTGTTACTGAAGCCCCTGTAAAATATGGAAAGGGATTTGCATTAGATTTTATGTCAAAGGCAGGAGGCAAACAGTTATGAGATCCACACGGGTGCCTGACTGTACCTGAGACAGTGGGTGATGGAGGTGTTCTGCTCTACATCCACAGAGAGGTCCAGGAAGTCCTCATCTTTGCTGCTTACCTGAGGGAGGAGGATAAAGCACAAATTGATATTGTTATTGATAGGATGGTAAGGGCAGATATGATCTGCTTGCAGTTCTCCATCCAACTCCCACACCATGTCCCTTCTTACCGCTTCACAGTTGAGGCAGCGCGTCTCATTAGTCAGCGTGCCCTGGAAGATCTCATGGACCCAGGTCTGCTGAGTCTTCTCGGCCTCCTCACCCTCTGCCGTGCTCCCGCCACCGCTGCCTCCACCTCCTCCCCCTCCTCCTCCTCCGCCTCCTCCTCCTCCTTCCCCGTTCTGCACAAGCTTGCCGTTCTGCTGCCGCTCCTGGCTCTTCTCCTCCTGCAGCAGGTCGGCGATGGTGTTGAGCAGGTAGTTGAGGAACTCGTGCGCATCCTGTTGCATGTAGTTGTCAAACAGCTCTGGGGGACGGAGCAAGACGAAGAAGGACGACAGGAAATAAGAGCAATGTATCTAAGAGTTACCCATATAAAGTCAGGCCCGGATCATCAGCACCACTGAAAAGGGGTCACTTTTCACAAAAGAAGCCTCAAAATGTCCCACTTAGATGCTAATAACATCAGCATGGTTCTACTAGTTTTTCTGGACTGAAGCCATTCATGAAAAGGCAACCACCACAAAACAAGTTTTCAAGTCTTGACTTAACAAAACAAAAATACCAGTCTGTTCAACTGAGTCCGGACAACATAAAGGTAAAAGAATGCTAAAAATGCTAAAGACACTCAGGACATCTGGCCATCTGATCTCTCCCCCCCCAGGTCTCCTCACCATTTTCCTTCCTCAGCCTAGAGATGAACTTCTTGGGCGGGATGACTCCCACCTTCTTCTTCTGCGTGGCGATGCTGTTGAAGAGGTCAGCCAGGCAGGTGAGCAGGCTCTCCTTCCGCCGGGGCTGGACCTTGTAGGCCAGCACCTTCTCCCGAAATGGTCGGCAGAAGTACAGGGCCTGCAGCACTGAGTTGCAGTAGCAGGTGTTGCCAAACTAGGGGATATGAAGTTTTAAAACAAAACAAACCAAAACAAAAAGAAAAGAAAAGGGATTTTTTTATTATTTTTTACTGTGGCTGAAACAATGCATAGGATTGAAAGGAAATTGAATTGCAATTTCAATTCAATTTAATGGTTTTAAATGGTTTATAATGGTTTATATTTTTCAGTACATCAAAATAAACATTCAATACCCTTAAACATGAGCAGGGTTGAAAGGCAGGTGCAATTTTTAAATAAATTCGGTTTTGGCCGTGCGTCTTTCGCATCAAACATAAAGATATCTTGTTTTTCATACAATGCCCTGAGGAACTCAACAAATTGTCACCAATAAAAAAAAAATAACTGCTCCTTTCTGGTTCTGTCATGAAGTGGATTTGTAATACAGGAGTCACAAAAGGAACGATGCCTGCCACACTGATTCACTGCATATTTATACATGAGTGATACAATCTGGATATATTCCAACTTACATGATCTGTTAGATAGTTTGCTTTTTTCTGCTTGTATTGGGAATTTTGTTTCATTTTTTTATGGTCTTGCACAGTGAACAAAGGGAAAAGTACCAATGCAGTCCAAATGTGAATGTGCCATCTCAGGCTGATGTCAAAGAGAAATTTAAAGTGAATAAAAGTATCAACCATGGTGCAGCTTTGCAGTGGGATGCTGTCCAACAAACAGTTGGTCAGTGAGGAGTACACTATCATTTTTTTTTTTGCTGAATTTCCCTTTTAACTTTTCACTTCTTTTATAAAAAAAAATGGAAAGAATAAAAAGAAATTTGCTGACACAAGCATATTTTCTGACACAAAACCAAAACTGGAAAGAATACTGTTCAACTGAGCAGGAAGTGGCTGCAGCATCAGGGTTTTACTTTCAATCATGGCAAAAGAAAAGCAGAGAATATTGACCGCAGGGGTGAAATGAAAAGGGCTGAGCTTGAAAGGCATCAATTATCAATCAACAGTTAAATCTATACATCATTCATACGTGGCACGATTAGAGATCCGGTCACAAATCAAGTACGCTTCTATCTGTCAAGTATTTTCACTGCATGTTCATCAACTGAGACACTAGTTTAATAGGAATTAAGTGACACTTACGTTGACCAATCCAAAGTAGTGTTCATTAACGGGAAACTGTTCCGGTCCGATCTCCTTCTCCAAAGCAGAGGCATTGGCGCCCTAAAAGAAAGTTACTCATTAATACTCACTGATCATTTTTTTTGTTGTTGTTTCCATTTCTACCATTTTTCCCCACCTGAATTGTTTAGCCTCATGCAGCAACCTAACCCTGTCAACTGAGGAGGACATGATTTGTTATTCTTCTGACCATCAAGCACCAAGGTACTGACATAGCTGGGAGTCTATCCCCCAGTCAAAGGGCTAACATCTGCTTCCCATGCAAACATTTCACCTGAGCCACCTGGTGGCCCCTCATCGATCATACTACCCACAGTTCACTGGGACCACACTGGAGTTAACCCAAACCTGTCCCAATGCAGTAGGTCTATCGGCAGTAGCTCAGAGAAGTTTAACATACCGGGATGCTCTAACCCCTCACAACAAAAGGTCAGCCCCATTCCTGGAACAGCACAGCTGTCCTGGCCACTGTCTGTCTACAACACTTTGATATGCTCATCACCTGGTGATACAGCATTTTTTCAAGGAGCAGACCCTTCACACACACCTTCTAAAGACCATTTACTGTCAGAACTTTTTAAAGTAGTAGTGGCCAGTGGCCTTAATCACCTGAAGGACTATTGGATTTTCAAAGAAGTTTTGTATTTCATACATAACAATCCTGCACTCACTGCAAAGATAGAGAGAACATGGTAACTTGTAACAAGAAAAAAAATGTATTTTAACTGGTGGTGGTTTTGTTCACAACTGCCTGAGGAGGGTAACTATCAAGAATGGACTAAATGGTGGCTTATGGGCTGGAGAAGGAGGGACATTGCTCCACTGATCTGTTCTTAGCTCACTCTTGGTGAGACATGGCTTCTAAACCTTTGAAGAGGAGGTGTGGGATGCTACTGAATTATACTCTGCAGGATAGCCTAATGCAAAAGTGAAAATGGGAAACAAATTACTTACTGGATATCCTGTTAGATTTAATCACGGTGTCTGTCTTCAATGTTGATAACTGAAACATCTTAAGATGGACTGTTCAGCAACACTGTAAAGCTATATCCATTCATGTGACTGCAACATCTATGCACTAAGCTGCCAAATGTGCATCGCTGTGGCCCTTTGCTCATACTTGCACTACTAAATGCATGACTTGCTATGCATCATTTGTTTTTTTTTTTTTTTTTTTTTTTTTTTTTACAACAGCTCAATGTTGCAGACACTTCTATTTAAAAAAAAAAAAAAAAAAAAAACACTTAAATCCTTATTCCTACTCCAGACAATGCCACATATTAGCATGGAAGTGGCTGGCAGGTTGAATAAACAGGGCATTGAAAATGTTCTTTCCTTGTTAACAGAGTAATTCGTTGCTGTGTCACTGCTGTACAAAGGCAATCTACAAAGATGGCTTAATGTGTCTACTGTAGACCACTTTTCAGTGTGTTTTGGCACAATCTGTGTTGTGCTTTTCTCAAATCAATATTCAAAACAATATAATCTTACTCAATAAGTCTAAATAAGTTACACCCTTTAAACCTTTCCATAATGTTAGGTAGCTACTTAGAAATTCAGAACACTGGATTAACAAACTTGGCAATGAGTTAGCAGAGTAGTAGGACTGGGGTCAACTCCATGTCAATTCTGTCAGTTCAGTAAATGGAACTGAAATATCCACATAGAACATACTGGACATTTTCCAAGTTGTGAACTGAATTTCACTTAATTTCCTGATTTGACATAAATGACATGTAACTGACCCAAACCTGCTTGGTAGAAACACAGAAATGGCATATTTGTAAATTACGGGCAGGTGGCACCCTGCCCATACTACCACTTAATTAATCCTTTGAAAGTAGGTAATATAAGATAAACAAGCTTTTTCCAACAAGTTTGACATTACTTACGTTCTGTCAATTCCACTATTCTACCTTCCCAGTCTGATTCCTACTCCTATCTTCAGCAATATCTATGTAAACATGACCTCTGTAAGAAACAGACTCTGTAAATGACTATCTTTCCAGTTAAATAGTAATGCTAGATGAAAGACAAAAACTAGTGTACTTAATATTAATGGCTACCTAGAATATGGCTACATACCACTCATTCCCAATCCACAAGTGAACCCTGTCAGTAATTTTTGATACTACCCAATGACATTCATGTTAGTTACCTCCAATACTACCTAAAACATGATTATGTACGACTATTGAACAACTACTAAAAGAGGTAGCTGTGTGCACTATCCTTCTTCATTACATGATTCACCCATGTTTTCTTCACACAGAAAATTCAATACCTAATGTCAAGCAAACAAACCTGGGCAGGTGCAACTCAAGAAGTTAATTACTACAGTAAATCAAGAACAGTGCAAAAAACTTAGACTAAATATTTGTTAAATTGCTATGAGAAATAATAACCATACATTCATAAATGTACATTCAGAAAATGCCCATATTTATCTTATTCACACACACAAAATGACAGATTTAGCATGCACCATCTTCAATCAATACCCACAGCTATTAAGAACAATGTGGTAGGCTAACCCATCTTGTGCACACTGTGTACATTTAGCTGACAGCTGTCCCAGTCTTGATAAAACTGTTCTGCTCCACCCTACCCTCTGCTCACTCCAGAAGTGTTCACTCATGAGGTGTACATGTCATATCATGTGAAGCTTCATTCTGTGTAGAGGGATAAAGGTAATTATGTAACATTGAGCTAACTGGAATGAGTCTTTGTGAAAGAGAATTTCAGGTGAAACTATTGGGAAAATAATGTCCATTTGGTTTAAATGTGAAGAATGCAGTAGAGTTGGAACACAATGCAAAAGATGGTGTCTGTTTGACTGGTGTGTTTAGGATGAGGGAATTTTGATGACATCATGTGAAATTTCCCAAGAAAAACAACAAACAGGTGATAGTTGACTACATCACACTAATGAGCTATCCACAACCCTTAGTAAACACTGCTTACTTACCATTAATAAGCAAGCAATACACCATGGGTAGCAACAGTATCACTTTCAGGAATTTAAAATAAACTCATCCAACAAACTTGCTTCCAGAAGAAAGATGTTGGACCAGATACAAGCAATCAAAGTTAAGCTTTGTGATTTGTGTGCGTGCCATTGCACACCTACAAGTTTCTACAGGCCTGCCACTGAGTTTCAGGTTGGCTAAACATACCAAATACAGTGCCATTAACATGCCAAATATAGTGGTCGCAATTCATAAGTTCACAGCACCTAGCACTTTATTCTAAAGAATTTATATTGCAATATTGCTACGATCCGTGTTTGGGAAATACATTTGTGTGCTCAAGTTGCAAAATTCATCTATTTATGATGGGATCAAAACTTCCGAGAAGGATTTGCTTCATAACCACTATTTATGTCAATACAATGTAACAACCGACACGCCTGTTAACTGACACGCGAGTAGCATTTTTGTATAGATGCAGACATATAAAAATAATACTAATGTTTTTCATATACATTTGTGTCAAGCTAGATACATAAAATACGTACTTTTGTAACACTTACATCGTTTTTCATATTTTAAGCTATTTGTGCAATGGTTGTTCCTAGTTTACGGCTGAATAGAAAGTATAAAAAGGCCATTGATAGGAGTTACACTGAAGTGCTAGCTGCCCCATTTGCTCACACTGCGTAACATTACATTGTAAGCAAAGCATATTCGTGTCGATTGCGGGGTGTACCGTTGTTTTTACCCTATTTACTGGAGGGATATATTCCCTTAAAATATTGCGACATTTTACATTGTGATAGGACAGTTGTTGCTTTAAAGTCATCTTCACTGATAAAATGAAAACACGTGGCCAAGCAACAAGAAAAATTGAAGTAAACAATTAGTGGCACTGTTTGGGAATAGTACTTGTTCAATGTCCTACGACGATGTCTTGCACAAGTGGCTTCATTTTGCTATGTGTAATTCAATCTGAAGATTTTTTTAATGCAAACTCTTTTTACTGACCAATGCAGAATATAGCTAGCAATGCCTTGCACGTTTTGTGTTCTGAAACGTTCGATCGAGATACAGATGGTAACAGTGGCTAGGATACCCACTAACCGTCTCCCTTCTATTGGGCTCTGACACTGGATAAATCAGTATCTGACAATCGAATCTAGTTTGGTATCACAGCTATTCAAAGCCAACAAATGTAGCTACATAACAGGCTACCGATATCAAGCTTCCTGACTAACGACATGTTTAAGTATACATTTCAGTACCTAATGGCAGTGATTGTCACATTATCTTGCCTCCAAAGGCAATGTTTATCGCTGCTATAGCTAGCTGGTTAGCAAGCTAATTAAAGGCAACCCTGCTCATGCTTTTCTTTTAGCTAGCCAGCAAACACACGCAGTTAGCTTGCTAGCTAGCTAAGCTAGTAAACTGGTATCCAGCTATGAGACGTCTGAATAGCTACCCAACTTTGAAGTATGCACACTGAGAAAAAAAATCACGCTTGACACCACCATTAGCCGGCTTGCTTTGCACAAAATTTACTCAGTAACTACCTAACATTTGCAAGGTGGCTGGCTAGCAATTCAGCTAACCTGATCCGTCCCTGCCTCGCCCACCCACACACTAATCATTGCTAACACACGCTATCTTAGCAAGTCACAACTCAACTGAAGCCCTTGCAATCAATATTGAAGCGTAAGTGCGATCCCTCTTAAATATTATTTTTACAGATAGTTGGCCATAAACATAGCTAAGACGTTAGCTAGCTCGCTAACTTCCTGGAAAACATGTCCCGCAGTCAATCTGAACGCAAGCTGGGGGCTGGCATGGACACCCAGCTAGTGGCCGCAACTCAGAGGACAGCACCACTTTACTGCGGTGGAAAGTAGCGTTACAGTAGGGAAAACATGTCTTACCATCGTACAAATCGAGGCGATCTTTCGGACTGTCATCAGTATTTCCATCCGTCTGCCGCCATATTGGACCGAACCCCAACTTAAAGCACTGACAGCCGCCGCGGCTAGAGTTCCGGGGAAACCTTTTGCCCGTCCAACCCTAAATAAAATGAGGGAGTGTCGCTGAGGTAGGCGTCCGACGCAACCTGCGGTATTTTTAATAGGCCCTTCCCCTGAGAGCGGCCATTTTTTCGTCAAAACGAGGCTACAGAAAGAAACGGAAACGCAGGCAACAAAAAAAAAACCCCGACGTAAAGTATCGTGCAGCTTGAGAAGAGGATGAATTGGAGGAGCAAAGCGTGACGTGTGTAATTTGAAATGGCTGTGTTGCAGGACCTTGGTTAGCCTCTTACTGAACATATCAACCGGCATTGTTTATATTTGCTTTAAAGGCGTGTGCCTCGAATGCATATTGCCTAACCCATCTTATACACGGCTGTGTTTTGAAAATGTGTATATACTCATGCTGAACCTAACGACCACATGAATATATTGTTTAAACTAGCTGAGGTTTCGTTACTATTGCAAGTTTGCTCATTAGCTAGACTCTTAGTGTCAAATTCGTATTGATTTCCTCCTGTTTCTTTCTTTATTTTCATCGATCCTGTTTTGTTATTCTGTGTTGCATATCCCCATTGACAGAATCCTGTGATTGCTTCCAATTATTTCACACTTGTTGGTCTTCCATGGGAATGCCCTTGGGTGCTACTAATTCGACAACGACACAGTTCATTCAGTCCTTTAGCCAGCATACTTTTAGTAGTGGTTTAGGATGTGGGACTTGGGGAAAAATATTCAATTACAAATGGAACATTGTAATTAAAGATTGATCGTTTTCAGAAGAAGTGCCACCAAATTTTTCGGCATGTGGTGATATGGGAATTATTGTGCCCATGCCAGGAAATACCCTGTGTAATTTTTGGTTCAATAAATGCATCACCTTACAGGATACTTAGTATTGTTCACTAAGCTGCATACATCCAGTGGAAAAATAGCTTTCAGTTGGATCACGCAGTAGCACTAGATGATAAGGTGAGATTAGTTTAGACTTCTGCAGTGAGGCTCCGATATTGATTCTTTAAAACTCGTGGATAGCTGATCACTTAAGGATACATGTCATAATCAGCTCTGCTATATTGCCCCTTACGCCCATACACAGCACACGCTCCTTTATTTTACATTAGGTGTGGTCTTGTCTTTAGCCCTGGACTGTAGGTAGGCATGGAGGCACCTGCCGGTTGCTCTAGGGTATTGGTCACAGGTAATGTTCAGCCATGCCCAATATGGTTACAAAAAAAACTGGTAGTCTCCAGAGGCGCACAGCCAATTTCATCAGACAAGAATGGTTTGTTATTTAAATACAATTTACACATTAACTGTAAAGGGCAACATCTTGAAAAATAACCCTCTGCTGTTTGTAACTTGAAAATCACTAGGCAGGGCATTTGCAAGCTATCATTTTCGCAGCCACATGGGCTTCGTCAGTTATTTTAAGATAAAGATGTGTTAGCAAACTGCCTTTATTCAGTGTTCTGTGTATTTGCATTCTTTATGTGCATGTGTCCTTTTAAAATGATGGTTTAAAATGTTTGTCACAAAATCGTTTTTACTCTAAGAACTAAATCACAGCATAATAAAAGGCCACATAAGAGTATTATTGTTATCATCATCATCATCATCATCATCACCTTCGGACCAAGGGCGAGCAACTACTTTTTCTTCAAATATTGTTTTCACACTGTTTTTTCACACTGTTTTCAAACAGTATCCCGCCAATAAAAAATAAAATGTCTTATAGCCTAATGTTCTCAATGTAAATAGTAAACTAAAAGCTGTACAAATCGCCACAAGTCTGCAGTTGTGGTAATTAGCAGTAGGATTGAGTAGCCCACTTATCAGCAATCTCACCCACGCTGGTTTACGCACGCCCCTAGCACCATTCCTCAGTGCGTCTGTCGCCTTGCCCTCTTTCCACGCAGTAAGGCGGTTACTGTTGTAAATTTGGTGGACGAATTTGGTTAGACTTTTGCATTATGGACATTTCGCAGTCAGGATTTTTGCGAATCGTAAACGAGCATGTGCTATAGTAGATTTTATCATATCCTCTGGCTTTTTTAATGGTTAACATATTTGCAGCTAACATTTTGCTTCTAGGTAAATACTTTTTACGTGGACATTGTGCTGGGATTAATATGAGCGAAACAGAGAAACCCGCCGGAATATTCTAAAATTTATGCAGCGAGACTGGAGTGAAATTTGCGAGCCGCATCCCCGCACACTACAGATCAGGAATATAACGTTCTAAATGCGTCTTCTCGTTGACTCTCCAAGAACAATGAGCAGCAGCTCAAGTAACTTTCTGCTAGTTCCGATACCGGAGTACCCTGTTCTGGACTGCGTGCCCAACAAAACGTTAAAATTGTTGTTTTGGGTGCTAGTAACGTCGGGAAAACAGGTAAGCTTTCTTGATGTCCATAGAATTGTGTATTTATTGACTTAGTTGTCAGATCGATAACAACTTGCAAATATTCAGTCTAAAAATGACTCTACAACTACTACTTGGTAATCTCTATCCTAATTAGAACCAGTTTCTAAAAATTTGACTGGGAAGTCAGTGTTATTAAGCGAGACATTATTAAGACATGTTAGAAAGGCTGTTACTGTTTAATATGGTTTTATTTCAGCTTCATGAAGTATAAAAAACAGCAGATCCTATTCCAAAGTAATACATAGTATAACTTTGACTAGCACATGCTGACAGCCTTATCGTTAGTTTCATCTTCAGCTTCTATAGTGAAGTATCGATGCATTGTAATAAAAGTGATTTTGCCACAATACAGGTGGTAGATAACGCAATTATTAGTAACATATTGTTAAGGTTATTGATAGTCTGGATGTACAGAGTCAGAAAGGGCTATATTTCAACAAAACTGGGAAAAGTCCTCATGACCGCTAGGGGGCAATAAAAAAATCGGCCCAAAAGGTTATCTCGTCAGGCAAAAATCTCTCGGGATTTTTCTGTGCACGTATATTGACCAAATGTATTATTATTATTATTATTATTATTATTATTATTATTATTATTATTATTATTATTGCTGATGTTTGATATATTTTTTTTTTGTATTTTGGTGGATATTAAAGGAAAATTTCTTTTTCAACATTTTCAGCTTTGATTGTGAGATTTCTAACCAAGAGATTCATTGGTGACTATGAAGCAAATACAGGTGGGTTTAGCTTTTATTCGTACTAACAATCAAATGAATTTACTTTGTTTAATTTTAACATGTGACCATCTAATTTTAATGTTTTTTTTTCTTTTCATCAGGGGCTCTGTATTCAAGGAAGATTAATCTAGATGGGGAACAGGTATCCCTGCAGGTTCAGGACACTCCGTGTGTTGCTCTACAGGTAAATTAGTTCAGGATGTACGCAGGCAAGAACAGGCCTACACCCTGCTCACTTTAATCAAAAGTGTTACAACCATGATTTTTATCTGTTTTAATTTCATCCTTAAGTTTCCATGTCATTTGGGAATTGCCCATTCCTCATGCCAGCAGCAGTGGTTTCTTCAAAGGCTTGGCCAGTGAATTCAGCACGTAACCACTGGAGATAAAGAGGGTGTGCTGCTCCTCCAATCTCTACAGGGGTTAAAAAAAGAACAGCAATGGCTGTGTCACAACGGAAATAGCCTCCTGCTGGCATGTGGGATTTGAGTTATGCTGGAGTTCTTGATTTAAAACCTCAGATGGAACCAGAGAGATAATTTAACTTTTGTCTGGCCTGTTTATTATTAATTACTTAATTATTAGTTCAGTATGAAATGAATTGTTGCAAATTATTGCATTTATAAACGGACATGCTTTGTAAGCCAACTCTTTGTCTCACCGTGGCAGGATGATGCAGAGGGCCTGTACTGCCAGGAGCAGATTAATCGCTCTATCTACTGGGCCGACGGCTATGTGCTGGTGTTCTCCATCACAGACCACAACAGCTACCGCACAATTCAGCCACTGTACCAGCATGTACGCCGCATCCACCCCAGTGGCAACATTCCCATCATCCTGGTAGGCAACAAGAGTGACCTCCTGCGGGCACGCCAAGTGCCAGCCGATGAGGGGGAGGCACTGGCCGCCGAGCTGGGTGGGACCTACTTTGAGGCCTCTGCCCGAGAGAACCACGAGGGCGTGCACGCGGCATTCCTGCACCTGTGCCAGGAGGTGAGCCGAGCACTGGGCGGAGGCAACGGGGAGAAGAGGCGGGGCGGGCTCCACCTAGCAAGGCCCAAGTCACCAAACATGCAGGAGCTGAAGAGGCGGTTCAGGCAGGTCCTCTCCTCTAAGGTCAAGTCCTCCACTACCCTGTGATGTCACCTCAAGGAAGAAAACAGGCTGCTATGAGAGGACCAGCTTGAGAGGAAAATTAGTGAGCCACCTGTACCTGTCACTGGGCCAGACATATTCATGTGTGCCGTGGTGCAGTGGACAGAGGAGTCTGGACCTGGACAAACAGCTGAGCTCAGAGGATGACTGTCCAGCGAGACAGGTTTACATTGATCTAACAGACAATCTTTTTCAAGCGGACAATACACATATGTTCTGGAATGTGAGCTGCTACTTTATTATCCAGAATGGGCAATCCTGTTTCATCCCAGAAGAAGAATGGGTTGTGTTGGGTTTTGGTTTATTTCTTCATTCAGTTCACAAGGGTTAAGAGTTGAGTTGAATTAACAGGAGAATAAGAACCAGACCAAATAATCAATATTCCAGGATTGAACAGGATATACCATTAGCCTAGAAATGTGTCTTACATTGTGTCCCACACACAGTGTAGTTCTCCCAAGTGCAATTTATTGGCTACATGACAAAGAAAACATTTAGGCAAAGTAAGTCTTAGTCACGTCATATCTTTACATAAGCATATCATTAATCTATTTTTAGTGGCAGATAGTAAAACATCCTGTGGATATCATGGAGATATACTCAAAGGCAGATTTGATTTTGGTGCCTGCTAAATAATTTCACATTTTCTTATTGAATCAGCATGTATAAACAACAAGAGGAACACCAATTTGAATATTTTTGAGTTCTGATATATTACATTGCCAATTATATTTTGCAATAAATACTACACTGATGCAGGCCTTATGGGACAACTTGCCTTAGCTTTTTCAGTGATACAAAGAACCATTGTTTTATTTTCAGCATTGAGGGATTAGCATCACTGTGCTTATCAAAATGTGATACAGACACCTGCTGTCATTGTAGCTGGCATGAGTGCCTGTTTTCTAAACATACAAACTATTCTGAATGAATGTCATGGGGTTAATGCCTAGAAATCAGTACATGTATTAATTTACAATATGGACTGTCTACAAGCTGTATTGTTTGCTGGGATATTGTCATTGGGACACAGTAGGCATTTGGCTCTCTGTTTTTCTCTTTAGGGAAATAAACCAGCCATGATGACCAGTTTCTCATGCCCTCTCACTGCTTTGTACAGTGTGTGTGAGTTTAAAAACACTTCAGAAGCCTGGAAGAATGAATGTCTGTCCAGTGCTCCCGGATCTGTCTTGACCCTCATGGGCAACCATGTTCCTCTGATGCAGATGCCCTTAGACCTGCTGTGGAGAATGGGGAATGTCCCTTAACTCTCAGGATTCCATATTTGGCCTAAAACCAGGCTGGCTCCAAGTAACGGGAAACTTGTCTTTTGTCGGGTCAGTGTATCAAAAGGCAATTTTTAAGAGTTGAGTGAGTCAGCAAATGATATTCTTGCGCCTTGACTTCTGCCCTGCTATGATATCCTTCCTGTCTCACCCACAGGTTTCAGTCAATAAAAAATCCAAATAGTTCCTATTTTTTTCATGAGTTGTGTATTTGTGGACTCTTCTTCCTTAAAATATTTCCCTAAAAGATTGAAGTCATTAACATACTGCAAACCTTAGAATTATTAGCACCCTTATTGGAAATTAACAAACAAGGAATATAAAATTAACCACATAGGAAACGAGATATTTGTTATGCTTAAGCATATGAAAAATACATGATTTTATTGTATTACAACTGTTCAGAAAAAATATGTTTTTTAAACACACAAAACTATTTTTCTCAAACATTGGTTTTTAAAGTATTGGTACCCTGTTATTGGGACTCAGGCTCCCCTGGCAAGGATTATGGCACTGTGCCTTTTCCTGTAATGTTTAGAAAGTTTGGAGATTGAAATGGGAAGACTCTTGGATCATTCCTCCATTCAGAGTATTTCAAGGTCTTTGATGACCTGAGGTGGATACTTCAGGACTGCCCTCTTCAGACTACTGTTTTCATCTATCAGGTTTAAATGCAGAGGCTCCAATTGAAAAACATTGACTTTGTTTTCAAGCAACCATTTCTTTTTTATTTTCACATGTGTTTGGCCTCTTCTGGAAGGTCCACTTGCATACAAGTTTCAGCCTCTTGGCAGAGGCAACCAGGTTTTCATGGGTATTCATGTTGCCATCCATCTTGACAAGAGCTTCAGGACTAGCGATAGCAAAATAGCTCCATTACAAGTATGGTTCACCACCACATTTCATGGTAGGTATGAGGTTTTTTCTTTAAATGCAGCTCTTCTCTGATACCAAGAATCCCAATGGTGTGCACAACCAAAGTTCAGTTTTGGTCTCATCCTACCACCTGACCCAATCTGGATCCAATCCCATATGGCATTTAACAAACTTGGAGCACTCCAGTTTATTTGCTGCATGCAATAAGCACTTTATTTTGAAAACTCTTCCAAATTGTGCTTTCATTTTGATGTTGCACATAATGTGGCATAAATATAATTCATTATCTGTGTATTTTACTTTTACAGTCTTTTTTGTCCATCTTCATCAAGGATGCCAATAATTCTGGAGTGCACTAAACATTTATTTATCTTAATGCCCATATCCATGTGCACAGACATATACACACGCGCGCACACACACATACACTCGCACACAGCAGAAACATGCTGCTTCACATCTGGCAAAACAGGCAACATATGGAAGACATTTATTTTCCCCAGGTAAGCTGCCAGGGAGAATATTTCCATTGGGGGGTGGGGGGATGGGGGGTTGGGGATGGCTCCCTGCTTGTCCCCAGATAAAGAGTGGCACAAAAGACATGTCCTAAAACACCCTTCACTCTAACAAAAACTGTTCCAGCTGCAGGCCAGTTCATTTATGAGTGAAATTTTCAAGCAGCTCCAAAAATGGATTTTTTTCTTCTTTAACAAAAGATGGTTAAATTTGATTTCCAGGACTCTGATGTAGAGAGAGGTGGCTGCCTATGTTTTTTTGCTGAACATTGACTGCGAGATAAACCATAGCTGTGATTGTTGTCTCTGCACTAAACAATTAGGCTCACTCTATAACATCAGCGTTGCCGGGATTTGTGTTCATCTGCAGTCAGTAAGATTTCCTCTGTGCTCGTCTCTTTGTGAGAGGCCTTTTGCAGGCTGCTCCATGCTCAGAGCAAGGACCCTCCTTTCCTTGTAATCCCCAGAATGATTTTTTCATTACCATTTCCAGTTGGATCTGCACAAAACACAGCTGTGCTGCCAAATTCCCTCTCCCTCACATAAGATTCACAAGAGTACTACTTCAGGGGGGTAGAATCCAGCTGCCAAAGGCACTGGACTTGAACAGTATGTTTTTGGGGGGTTTATTTTGTTTCATAGAGATTATCAAGAAGAGATCAAGTCTGACTTTGCTCGCCCCTAAAGGGCAGCAGGAAAATGAAATACTTCTGAAGCAATAGAAAAAGTAAACAAGCATCTGGAGAACACCTTCATCTATGGAAAGGAGTAAATTCCTTTGAACAGACCGCCTGAGATGAAGTGTATGCCTCCACTAATGGTTTCAGCAGAGAGTCATGACTGACTACTGATTGCAATTTAGGAAACAGTTGACAGAGAAGTTTGGAACTATTACTCTAAATATTGCAAGGGTAGTCTGCCTGATTTTTACTTTCAAACTCAGCTGTGGAGCAAACAGCTTTGTCATGTCACCACAAATGTCCATAATGCATGAGATCACTGACACATGAAAATTAATGACTTCCTCTATTCTCAAAATGCATTGGGATTTTTCTCCCAAAGTAAATAATACAGCAGTGGAAAGAAGCAAAGATTATCCATTGTGAAGAAAGTATGAAAACTATCCAGCTAATTTATAACAACACAAGGGCAAAATTTAAATCTCACTGAATTCAATTGCTGAAAAAAGAAAAGCCTGGAATTCCATAATGCAAAATCTTTTTCTTTTTTAATGGACTGATTTTTCAAAAGTGTGATCAGTGTTGAGGATAGAGGGGCCAGAAGTCAGCTCAGATCCCTGGACTGCAGTCAGCTGTCAGAGCCAAAATGTATTCCTCTGACTCAGTCTTAGTTAAAGAAATATTGCTCTCTTACAGTCAAAATGTTTTATTCAAGCCACTTTAAAATTAGTTTATGGTTTCAAACTGTTGGATTAAGTAGGTAATCATTTCATTGCAATATATTCAGCACTTTTTAACAACATTTTATCAAGCCTTTCTCATTAATTAAATTAGACCTTTCCCAAAGATGGGCCTTTTAAAGAACATTTGCTTTTATTAACATAAGAAATAGATATGGGTCAACTTCAATTCAAGTCACAACTTGTCAGATATGTTTGAATACAATAAATGCAACCACTTGTCAGTCATTTTAAAATATTTTCTATGGCTAATCTCACATTACTCAGTAAGCCATGTTTGTGTGATGATAGTAAGTTGAATTTGTATGAAACCATTTACGTTATTTTCCCTTAGATAATTAATGTCACTCCTTAATGCTTGTTTCATCATGAACATTGAAACTGTTGACATAGACTTAGCTACACTGCACTGTTTCCCTCTGATTGGCCCATTCATCCTCAGAGCTATATTGGGTTATACAGAATTTTTAAATGTTGACCAAATAAAAAATTGTGATCCTTTTAATCTCCTCTGACTTTAATAATACAGCAGAACCCAAGAATAATATGATTCAGGCTTTAAAGTTTATTTGGGCTAAAATTAGCCACAATGTTGAATCTCTGTAGAAATGTGTCTATTTTAAACCCAGTACATTTCTCCACAGAACTCCATATATTGTGCAATATGTCGTCACTTCCAGTTCTCTCAGACAGGACACATTCCTATTCCTGTGCATTCCCTGTGCAAAAATAACTAATGTTTAATTTGTTACCTTTAAAAAAATTGAGTAAAACATGAAATTTGATACAGCTACTTAAAATACATCCAAAATGCATGAGTGCACGATAAGCAATTGCTTATTTCATGGACTATAAGTCAGAAAATAATAGTAGCAATAGGAAATACATGTATCTATAAATAAAACAGTCAAGAGATATGGTCTGCTGTTGTGGAGAAAATGGTTCATGTAGGGTGACGTTTTCTGTTGGAACATTCACATAGTAATATAATCACCATAATCTTATTCTTTCCTGCTCCCTTCCCCCTCTTGGTTAAATTAACTATGCGGCTACGACAAAAAGTGAAATAGGCGGGCACATGTTTACTTGTTCTTGGCCTTGGAGCATTTCCTGTGAAGACGACAGCGGTTGGCAAAACAGATTTGATTCCTAAACGGGTCCCGTCTGCTGTTTCCCAGAATTATACCGCCTCTTCTACAGAATTTCCCACCCTCCAAATGCATTATTCCCACAGTGCCAGAAATGGGGAGAAAGAGGAAAGTAAAGCAAGGGGGGGCGCTGTGTGTTGTGACAACAGAGTGTTTGGGAGGCATTTGTGAGAGATTGTGGTCTGTACTCAATCTGTACTCAGGGCATGAAACAATTAATAGCATTTGGGCTTGTTATGAATTTGATTACATGACTAGTTCCTTGCTCCTCTGAGCCAAACGTGACTCAATGGAAGTAAAATCCCTGATTTGAATGTGGATGGGGAAAACCATCTGAATCCCTTCCCCTTTCACACAGCATCTTCCGTCCTGCTGCAGTGGAGTAGAACTGTAAACATCCTGAGAGGGCTTCAGCTCAGCCAGCTTTCCCTTCTGAGTGTATAAGAGTCCATTCAGGGTGCTGCCACATGTGCCATTCGGTAGTTTCAACTCAAGAATCTCTGGTAGGAGGCTTGAAAGTTCCTTTTTTTGAAAACAGCTACAACTGATTGGTGCCCTCAGGTTTGTGATGGGGGATTTGGTTGGCAGGGACAGTTAGTCCGACCAATTATTGCTTCCACATTCCCACTTCACAGGACTAGCATCTGTGGATGATATTAATGTTTTGCTTTGCTGGAGAATTAAAAAGATCTTTTATCTATGTTTGTACATGTTTATTGCATCCATTCTTAGACCACTGCAATGCCTTTTTTGAAAACTGACTTCTTTAACTAAATTGATCTTAATTGCCTGCTGACAAGATGTCAGAAAAGTTTGATCTAGAAGCCTGGTCTTTGCAGTATGCAGTATGATGAAGTAATCGTGTTTTAGACAAACAAGTGAAACGTTTGAAGGGAAACAGCATAGACCAGAAAAACATAGAGAAAGTTATTGCCAACAGACATGTTTTTAGGTCACCAGGGAAATGAAAAATGAAGGGAAGTGGTGCAGATGGCAGTGTTTTGCCCAAATTTGGTTGGCATGGCAAAGTAATTCAGTGGTTGGTGTAATTTAATAAAGTGGATAGAGAGTAATACCACCAGCTTTTAGACCACCAAAATAAGATTATCATCTGTCAGAAGTTGCAAGTTACTATATTTTTATTAGCAGAGCACATCTGTGAAGCTGGGTTTTGTTACCGCAGACAGAGAAATTAACCAGACTCATAGTTAAAAGCTATTTGATAACCAAATCTTCTGTCTGTGTCACCTGTCAGGGGGTTTAAGAGGGTGAGGACTAAAAGGCCCCCGAGACATGGGAAGTCATTTGACAGCTTCTTCTATATCCAGCAATCCACTTGGAGGGAACTGCATAGCTGATACAGGCAGATTGAAGGCCCCAGGGTGAGTGTAAAGGTAGTTATGTGGCCATAGTCAGCTACAGTCAAAGTAGGCCATAACCACTGGCTTGATCTGGATTTGATACTGGCTGTAAAATACATCATAACAGCATCCTCATATAGTTTACAAGGGTGTGCCACTCAAGTACCTTGAACCATTATTACTTAGAAAACAAGAACAGCTAGCTAATTACATTTATTTAGACATTAAGTTTTGAGACCTGTGTTCAGCAAAACTAAATCAGATGATGCTTATTACAAAATGATAAAAGCTGGCAAACTGAGGCAGCCTTCACATGTTAATTAATGCTAGCCATCTCTAAGAAGGAATTACCTTGTAATTATTTCACTGTATTATTAGTAACCTAAATAGACCCTGACATGAATTAAAACACGATTTCCTCAGTAGAGCTCAGAGTATCTAAACCATTTGCTGCAGCTTTTATTCTCTTGTCTCAGATGTCTTTTCTCAGATATATTTCTACTTTCCCCCTTTTCATCTTCAATGTACTCTAGAGGGAGTGCAGGCTACTTCCAGCTTAGTGTGCGTTTACAACAGAATTAATTTCCAAATCCTCTGTAACCTCTAGGACAGCAGTAAAATGAAGATACCTATGAGTCACTCGGTTTTCCCTTGAACTCCAATGTTTGTTAAGTACGTGCAAACAAAAGCATACCCAGTTACTGTAGTGTTCTCATGAAAGCTCCTTTACACAGCAGAACATCCCACATCTGAACTTTGCATGACTGTGAGATGCAGCTGGTCATTTCACAAACTTACAAGTGTTTTGAGTTTAGGATGGTCTGATTTGCATGGGCTGCAGTTTTACAGAGCTCTGGATAACTGCCTGGTCCAAAAGCATTGGCTGCGGGAAATTCTTTGCAGGAGATCACCCCCTCCACCCCCCCAACCCCCACACACACACAGTTTAATTTGGTGTATGGCCTGCTTGCTTGTGTATATATCATCATGTTAATGTATGCTAACTGGAGATTCAAAACTGTTACAATCATTATTAGAATATCTGCAATAACATTATAAGCATCTTGGTGATTGTTTGTGTTGCTACTGTGAGCCATAGTTGTTCAAGTGGGTGTTCAACCCTAAACCAAACCCTAACTCTAGCCATGGGACAAACAGTTGCACCATCACAGGTTCATGTCCCGATCATATGATGCTGTGTTCCTTCCACAGTATATGTACTGTATGTTTGCTGTTACATCTTTCATGTGGAAAAAGGGAAGGGAGTCACGTGCATGGCCTCTTCCTCTTGAATCTGTGGGGGATGGCTGTTTGGCAGGACTGAGAATGAACAATTGTTCAGTTAGGGTTCATTTCTGTGAACAAGCTCAACACATTTAAGCTTGCAGAGTACTTTAAGCCCCCAAAGTATTATTATCAGAAGCTCATATCATATTTTTATCTTGTTATCCCATATCAAAGCCCATATCAAAGCACTTTTTATTATCACTTTATCTAGCTGTAATTTTGAAAAGAATAAAACCACATAAATTAAGATGTTTAGTGAAATTAGTCTTTGTTAAGTAGTATCTGTCCACAGTAGATCTTGCAGGCTCAAGCCTTTTTCTGGACAGTTGAAAGCCACTCTGGAGATGAATCTCTGCCTCCTGGCCTGTTTCCTTTGGCAGCAGCCAAGTGTTATGAAAGTTAGGGGAGTGCGGGAGAGCAGAGACTGTGTCAGCAAGTGAGAGCTGAACGTGGGTGTTGATAAACGGATCTCCTTGAATGGTCTTTCTCCATGGCCTTGAAGTCGGGACTCCCGGCTATGTCTTCCTCTGTCATCTCCTTGCCTGATCCCTTAACTCTGGTTCAGCATTATCTGAACAAGTTTAAACTTACTGGCAGTGTTTTTTTCTGATAAGCTAACAGGACCTTTATTTACTATGTTCGGTGTCCATTACTCTCTGTAGGGATACAGATGCTGATTTTTGATGATGAAAGCGAGGGTGCTCACAAAAAAATTCTCTCTCTCTCGCTCTCTCTCTCCTTCTCTTGCTCTCTCTCTCTTTATCTCACTTCCTTCTACTTTGAAATATTAAGCCACTGACAGCCATGGAAAGTCATTCTTTGGCTGAAATACAAAGTTCAAAAAAGGGAAACAAAAACATTTGCTATAATGTTCTTAAGAAACAAGAGTTCAAGGAGAGAGAGTGAGTGAGAGAGAAAGCAAGAGTGAGCAAATGACGTATATTACATGATTAATCAAATTTTCCAAGCATAATGTTCTTCAACTGATTTTTTTTACTCTCACAGTTATATTGTGCATTCTTATCAGCTGCTGTGTTTGAATAATTCTCCAATGATGGAGACATGGATTTATGTGTAGAGAAGCTGTCTTTTATCTTTACAGTTTAGGTCCAAATTTTGTGAGTCAACACTTAATGCCGTATACTCTCAGAGAGTCAAGGTTGTACTGCCCCCTGGATGTATGATGAGGTACTACCAGTACAAAGTTCAAGTAAGTTTGGGGAGAACTACACCAATTCGCCAGAGAGTACACGGAGATGTCAAATTCAATATGTATTGGCTTTGTCTATTTATACTGCAAGTCTAATGGCAAATCCTTCTGCATTCCGGATGTCAAAGCTGCACAAATGAAGTGTTAAAGGTAGAACAAATGTCAGTATTGTAGTGATTTTTGTGAATGGAATTTGCAGTTTTGTGCCAAAGTAAATTGTAAAAAAAGTCTTCCTTTATAAGACCAAGGAAAGCAATCATCACTAAACACGACTAAATTAATTTAGCTGGTAACACTTTCTGGAAAAAAGAAATAAATGTATATAAAACACAAACAACAGACAATTTCTATAAAATAAATATTTCTGACATGAACCCATTTCACTAAATTGAACATGGGTTGTTTGAAAATCAGCAATGGTTAAGTGAATTTGGCAGTGTAAAATGAATAGGTTACTTGCTCAAAAACTATTATACGGTTAGATTTATCACAAGAATAAAAACATAGAGAGGGAGACACGTGTTGTGCAAGGGATTCCAGTATACATACATTATGTTTACCCGTGCATTGTCTGTATTTTACTCATATTTTGAACCGAGGCTATTAAATGGAATTGCGGAGTAACTTGGCATCACATTTTCACGCAATTTTACTACTTTAAAGGCTATCATCGCTGATCATACGATTTCACAACTCCGCTTTTACGGAATGGTTGTAGCATCGTCTTATTATTAACAACAGCGATGCACCATTGGGCCCTGCCAATAGGATTTAATATAACTAATCTTCAGGTCAGTCGATGTAGGTCGATAGTGCTGCTGTGATATGCTTGATATAGTATGACTTTGAGGAGATTAAGCGCGTCATCAAGTACTCCTCTCACCTGGGCCCGCCTTCAAAGTATAGGAACTCTCACCAAGGTTGCTTAGTTCACCTTTCCTACATTTATATGTTATTATGTGCTCATTTACATAGTTTTGGCTACTTTTTTTATAATATAGTTTGGAATTTATAGAATGGGTACATGTTGGAATATTACCCGCCAGTGTAACGGATGATGTGTTCCATTGGAGAATAACTTGATTGAATTATAAGATTTCCTCGGCTTTACCCGCTGCATCATCAAGGAGAAGACGTCGAGTTGAATGTTTCTTTCTCTGTCCTATATGGTAAATGTAAGTAAATGTATGTGAAAGTTTATTGCCTGAACGTGAAAGGGTGATTGTATGTGATATTAATAACCTGACTACTGGATACAGAACGCTAAATATCAGTAATCTGCGGAAATTATTCATAAATATAATTTTTAACACGGGCTCAATAAATACAGCTGCCATGTGGCTGGATTGGTAAAAGGTATTGGAATTATGTATTTAAATCATTTAGTGGTTTCAAATTTTTTTTTCTTGGGACAAAACACGAGTGAACTTAATTATGGTTTTAAAAAACACTTGTTTTTAATAAACGTTATCTACTGGCTTTCTAAAATGCTTTTCATGTAATGTATGCAAACGATGTAGGAATTATTGGAAATTCTTCCACACCAAAAATGTTTTCGATTTTCTGGTCAGGGATAACTGCATGAACTGCACAAACATGGCTTTGCTTAGATAATCCTGTTGGAATATTAACGCACAGCTGCAGCCTCGTGTCGTCAAAACTGCCATATAGGACTGTTCATGCATTTATACGACTGTGGAAAACGTCAATTATACGTTTTTCTCCTTTGGGCATATAGTTACTGGAGTCCTGGTGATTACTGTATTTTTATAACGTGTTGAATGTGATTGCTTGAAGCCAACAATGGAAATATTCTGTTCAAAGAATGTGATTATAAAAATTATTACAACACTGTAGTCATTTAGGAACAATATATGGGTTGCATCAGAAACACTGCAGGCTTAAAGACTGCACAGTTAATCTTTTCACATACTTTTTAAGGATTCATATTTTAAAGTTCAAATGGTCATTCATACATGAAAGGAATTGTGGATTTCCATATACAATTAATGGACAAAATGGTTTGGGAAAATGAAGGTGCATCACAATATCACTCTCTCTCTGTTATCTGTTATCCAGGAGGTTGGCACTGCTGGGGAGGCAAAACTTAAGGGGACCGTGAATCAGTGGCAGGTATCTTGCAATGCGACATCAGCTTTGTCCCTTGCACAGTTTACCGCAGAAATGGAAGACAAGAGGTCTGAGGACTCCTGACAAAAAGCAACCAAAATTTCCCTTCCCTCCACATGGGGCCTGGCTGCTGTGGTTCCTGCTAGCTGCTCTCTGCCTCCCTAATAAGACCCAGGCACTGGTATTCAGGGTGGGAGTGGTAGGCCCATGGTCATGTGACCCCCTCTTTGCCAAGGCACTGCCCAGAGCAGCGGCACATTTGGCGGTGGAGAGGATTAACAAAGACAGGTCTCTGTCACTGGGTGCCACATTTGATTATGTCATTCTGGAGGAGGACTGCCAGACATCCAGGGCTCTGAGTGGCTTCCTAGACTACTACACACGGGCGTCCGGCTACGTGGGTCCCATAAACCCTGGATACTGTGACGCAGCCTCTCTGTCGGGCAAAAGCTGGAACAAGGCTGTTTTCTCCTGGGCCTGCGTAAATCACGAGCTGGACGATGCCCGGAGCCACTCCACCTTTGCCCGGACCATGCCCTCCGCTACCACAGTGCTGCTCAGCTTCATGCGCCACTTCCGCTGGGCTCACGTAGGAATCATCTCGTCTGCAGAGGAGGTCTGGGTGGAGACAGCCAGCAAGGTGGCCATTGACCTGCGGTACCATGGCATGCCCGTGGGCATTGTGGCCTCTGTCAGCAATGACCCGTTCAGCATGCGCCGGACCCTGGCCAAAGTCAAGAAGGTGGATGACCTACGCAGTAAGTGCTGGCTTCGTGAAGTAATTGTATCTGTATTTACCAACCTTCTATAGAAAAAGGGAAATATGCTCTTGAAGAGATTATAAGAATTCTTTTAGCTCAAAGCTACTAATTTTAATAAAAAGTAATTCAAGTCCGTAGGTTACTGCTAAGCTACAGACTCGAGTGAATTTTTATTAAAATTAAAATGAGTGCCTTTATAGAGTGGCAGTGTTGTCTAATGGTTGGGGACTTGGGACTTTATCTCTGGTGTTACAGGTTCAATTTCCATGTAGGGCAGTGCTATTGGACCCTTGCGGCAGAGTAAATATCTAGCTGCATAAATGGATAGAGAGTTCAAATGTAAACTGTTATTAGGTGCTCTGGATAAGGACAATCTTCTAAATGCCTAATGGACATCAAAATGTACAGCATTTTGTTAAGAAGAGTGTAATTACGGAACAGCTCCTCAAACATGGACATGGAATGCCCATTTCTTCATATACATTTTTTCTTAAATAGTCATGTATAGCCAGGGATATGTTTCATCCTGCATGAATTTGATAGTGTCTTTGTAAATTTCTTTCCATTTATAAACTGTGTTATCTCAACTAAATGTGGAGTTTAATTGTCAAGCATTTTGAGTAGCTTCAGTTTGATTTAAACATCATCAGTCTTGAGACAGGTGAATACACATGTCCAATTCCAAAGTGATCCCCACTGACAACATGGAGGGTCCTTCAGGATTACTTCACACTTCCACTCACCTGCTCTCTGAGTCTGTATGTTCTTCCCTCTCCTGCAGTGGTTATCCTCTGCATGCACTCAGTGTTGATTGGTGGGGAGACACAGAGTCTCCTCCTTCAGACGGCCTATGACATGCGTATGATGGAGGGCTCCCTGGTGTTCGTGCCCTATGATACCCTACTGTACAGCCTGCCCTACCGCGATGTGCGCTACCCGGCCCTCCGCAACAACAGCAAGCTGATCCGTGCTTACGACGCCATGCTCACTGTCACCCTGGAGTCCGGGGAGATGTCCTTCTACCAGGCCTACCAGGAGGCCATGGACCGTGGGGAGCTGCCTGGAAACATCAAGCCTCTGCAGGTAAAGGCATGGAGGACCACTGCAGGGCTACCTGTGGGGTTAACAGGGGCCTCCATACTGGTGCTTAGAAGGCTGAGCCTACAAATCAGTCCTTGTCTGCCATTCTTTCTATACTTGGAATTTAATGATTGGACAACAATTCAAGAAAAGCTTAAAACTCTTCTGAAAAGACAATGGCAAAAACAGAAACAAGTCAATTCCTCTTGTTTTGGTCTCTGCTCTGTTTCATTAGTGTGCTTGTATTTGTCTGTGTTTGTTTCTTCTGATGCAGGTGTCCCCTCTGTTTGGTACAATCTACAACTCAATCATGTTCATGGCCAACGCAATGCAAAACTTGCACAACTCAGGGGCATGGCTATCAGGGGCAAACCTGGCACATCATACTCGCAGCATGTCCTTCAATGGCTTCAACCAGCACATCCATACCAATTGCTGTGGTGCCAGCCTTGTGGAATTTGTGGTGCTGGACACAGACGGGCACTCCTGGGAGCTCCACCCCACTCACCGTGTGGACATGGAGACTGGCCTGTTGAGGGTCCTGGGCCGAAAAATTCACTTTCCCAAGGGGGTTTCCCCAAAGACGGACTCCAGCTGCTGGTTCACCCATGGCATCATATGCACTGGAGGTGAGACCAAAGGGGTTGTACATATGCATGGGGGAAAACTCTTTGCATGATGAAAATTTTTGGATAATTTTGAAAACCAAATGCTGTTTCAGGCTCAGAGCTGTATATTTACACTGAACACTAACAGTTTCCAGAATTTTGGGACATCAAATCAATTATGCTAGCTCATTCCCAACTTAATGCACTTAAATTCCTAAACTGTAATGTAATGTCATGTAATGAACTCAAGTGAGGTATTTACACCTGTCTGAATTATATCTCACTCTTGCTTTGTGATCTTTATCTCAGGCGTAGATCCAGTCTCTGCCATCATGATCTTGCTGACAGTCCTCTGTATGTCTGCCTGTTTGCTGGGACTGTTTTACATCATAAGGTACAGCACTCTGTGTAGCTGTGAAGCTCCAGGCGAAGATACGTTCTGATCACCAGTCAAGCATGCATTCCATCTTTTCCCAATATCCACACCCCTGCATGACACTGGAACACAAGAAACAAATAATTACTCAAAGACAGGATTATTCTGCTATCATAAATTACTGCCTGGAAACTTAAAACAAAACATTTACACAAAGTTTTTTTTTTTATCGGATATAATCCTGGCAAAAGATGAGAAACAAATAGTCGTTCACACACATTCTTTTATGATTTATTAAGGTTTGCCTGGCATATTATATTTGTGTAATAAGGTACCTAATTTGGTGAAAAATCCTCACCTTCATCAAAGAGTCTGAAAGCCTGATGTATTAATTCTTCTAGTTTTGTTTTGTTTTCCATTGTTTTAGAAAGGTTTCTCTTTGTTTTCCGTCTGAATTTCACTAAATTGTCGTTGAAGTACAGCAGAGATCAAAGCAGAAAGAGATCCAAAGAAAGTTCTTTATGCTTATCTCTACAGTGCTTGCATTCAAGGAGTCCCTTACTGAATTGAAATATATGACAATATATGTATTGTTTTTTTTTCCAAAATATGATACATACAATATATTTCACAGCAATGTTTTTCACATATTGTAATATCTGGGTACAGTTAGTAACCTGGATCTGTTGGGTTTCAATTACTCACCCTCTTGCAGTGTAGTTTTCTGGTATAATGGGTGGGTCCATACTCCCAGTTAGATATGGTAGGTTTTGGACCGACAGTTAGGTATTCATTTGTAATGGTAGGAAAAGGCTCCTTTGTTGTCCATTAACTTAAAAGAGTGAATGGAATTTTCTAAACTTTCTACCCAACCCCCTGGAACAAACACACATGCAAAGGGTCACAGGGTCAGACGCAGTCCAGTGCCCCTGGAGTAGTTTCGGAGTTAAGTGACCTGCTCAAGGCTATGGGAGCAGGAGATAGCATCTACAATATTAGCATTCCTCAACAAATTTTCTTGTCAGACCTGGGATTTAAACCGGCAACCCTAATTATAGGCAACTTACCAACAATTAAATATAAAGATGCATGTATCATTGAATCATAGAAACTGTCTCCTCTTTTCATCTTTTCTTTTCTAAATCACCAGGCGACGTATAAATCAAATCAGGATGGTCAGGGGTCCCAACAGGATCATGCTCACCCTGGCTGATGTCACATTTATCAACCCATCATTAAGCAACAAGGTCAGTTCCACCAAATCTCACAGGATTGAAAAGGGATGTGTTGGGTGTGTTTAGAGTGCCAGACAATAGCAAGACAGGTGTTTTGAGAAAACAATCTATCCATTGTTCATGCATTTCTGGGAATCGATAAAATAGCAATAATACAAGAAACAGCTGTTGCCGTGTTTTCATAAGCCTCTCAAAACCTTTCTTTGCAGAAGATGAGCATCGATGACAGCAGAGCCAGCGAGGGGAGGAGGAGTTACTCAGAAGCAGATCGCAGCCTTAAATCTCCCTACTCAGCCTCCACCCTGTCGCCTGTGACACACGAAAACTCCAATGTGGTCATCTATGAGGTAAGAGGAGACAAGGGTTCCCACGGTCTTGGAAAACATGGAAAAGTCATGTGAAGTGAAGTAATGAGGTCATGTAAACTCACTAGCCTGATGTGACTTTACGAGCTATATCATTCTCGTGCTATACCATTGTGCTGACAGTGCTTCTAAATTAGACTCACAGATTTGAAAGGGCAGTTTACAAAATGGGGGGAAATGTGCTTTATCACATATGTTTACCTCATGAGAGGAGAGGTATAGCCCAAAATCATTGAAAGTCATACAGTCATTCGTAATAAAGTAATTGAAAAGGTACATTAAATATAAACCTGATTCGATTTTATTTGACTGGGAACCCTGTCTTGAGTATTAATAAAGCATGAAGTAGTGAACTATCTGAGCAGTGCATAACATGTAATTACATTTATTCTGAAATTAAGATTTCTGGAAAAAGATAGAGTATTATATTGAACAGTATTTCAATACACTGTCATCTGAACTGGTATAACAAGCACACATAAGTGGATAGATGTAATGCATTTGATTTATAAATCCTGAAGGACTGGCTACTGACAAGTGAACAAAGAAGTTAATCATTTAGGGACATGAATATATTCTGACAATGTCAGCAAGAATATTTAAAGAAAACTTGTTTTTACAGGGAGACTGGGCCTGGTTGAAGCGGCTTCCTTATGGAACTTTCAAAACCATCACCCCAAAAACTAGTGATGTCTTTGAATTGGTAGGTTTCCTTCCTCGATTTTTGGGGAATGTTCAGTTTCCTGAATTGTGCTAAATTTCCAGTGTTATGCTTTTTCATCTAGCAGAGAAAGTTAAGGACAAAAGATTGAATCCTGACCTGTATATTTGTGCTTGTTCAGTTTTACTAAAACGAGAATTTAATCCATACTGCCATAACCATTGGTCTCTGCTCACTGTTTTATATTGTGAGATTATCACTGACTAAGATGATTTGTTGTCAGGGAATTGTAGATTGTGCAATCACATTTAATCACATCCAAGTCACAAATAAAGTTCAGTGTGAAGTACCCCCAAATTTGAATGATCTAAAAAAAAACTCCATCATTACAGATGAAGGATATGAGACATGAGAACATAAACCCCTTCCTGGGGTTCTTCCATGACTGCGACATTTTCGCCATTGTCACCGAGTTCTGCTCACGGGGCAGCATGGAGGACCTTCTGCACAACGAGGACGTCAAACTGGACTGGATGTTCAAATCCTCACTCCTGCTGGACCTCATCAAGGTGGTGGGGAACTGGGGGGAAGGACAAGGGTGGCGGAGGGGTGTAGGAGCAATTGCAAAGAGTATGACAGGGGTGGAGGGTGGATTAGAAAGGGGGTAGGAGATGAAGAGTGTATAGGACAGAGTGAGCAGAGGGTGTAGTGGAAGAGAGAGGGAGCCCCAGGTTCATCTCGGGATGTGTGCAGACTATTTATTCATTTGAACCTCCAGGCCTAACTGGATAGTAAAAGGTTCTCAATTGGTTTGTTTCTCGTAATCATAAGGAAATTTATTTTGGCTCTATATACGACCATTAACCAACCATTAATGAAAAATTTGGTACAGTAGAATAGTTCATCAAAATCAAATGATTAGTTAACAGGTTCTATAGGGTTTTATAGGTTATAAAGGACCAAAAAGTTTCCCTTATCATAACCAAAGAAGCAGTGGATAGTTGTTTTTTATTATAACTGTAATGGGAGTTAAATTCTACCTAGTTATGATGATGCTGTGAATAGGCCAATAATGTGTTACATGTGTCTTAATGGGCACTGTGATGTCTATATGAGCAGAATTTTTTTTATTTTGTCTCTGGGGAAACAGGGCATGAAGTACCTGCACCACAGAAATGTGTCCCATGGACGGCTCAAATCGCGAAACTGCATAGTGGACGGTCGCTTCGTGCTCAAAGTCACCGATTATGGTTACAATGAGGTTCTGGAGGCCCAGAAATTCCCATATGTGGAGCCACCTGTAGAGGGTCAGTTCAGTATTGTATTGACATGGTCCTCTAGTCTCTGTTGTGGACTTCAGTCTCTCAATGGTCATGAAATCTGAAACCAACTGGCTCTGGAAAATGTGTGATGACAAACTCTATTCAGATTATATAGATATGTAGATGTATTATATTTTTATAGTTTTAAATCAACTACCTAACTTCTATCTTAAGATGCAATTTTTTACCCCACCGTCAGCTGTTTCTAGATCAGCAATGCCCCTCCCGGCATATAGGTGGTCCTGTCCCATTGGTGGGACATTTCTCTAGAGGATGATAGCAAACAGCTACAGACATTGTATGGCAAGTTAATGGGCATCAAATCTGTCAATCACAGACAGATAATACATAACTAGGTCTTTAATAATTGACAAATGGTCTTTTAGGTATGCTTACCTTATTGTCCTTTGTACAATTGCTTTGTGCTTTTTCAGGACTTTTTCAGGACTCAGTTTTTTTAATGTGTTTTTCAGCATGGCAGCCATTTTTTCATAGCACTGTGTGTGAGGATAATTGGGATGGATACTTGGCTGGCTATTTTGTCCTGAGACTAATTGTGCTATCTGTCCATTGTCACTGTCCATGTCAGAACATTGAAAGATACATGTCAGATTATGATTGGTGAACTGTCATAAATCAGCATTAAAACCATGGTGTATACACTAGTGATTGGGTATTTTTAGGAGGAAAGTATGCAAAAATATAGACACTAATCCAACACATTTTTGAAATGTAAGAAAAGAAATAAAAGTTGTGCAGATTGATGTGAAAGCAGCAGCACTGTGGCAGCACTGATTACAGGTCCATGCTGTCAGCCCTGATTACAGGATCATCCCAAAACAAAACTTTCTCACCATGTTGCGGTGACATTGTTGTCTGAGGCATTTTTTTGTGAATGTGCGCATTGTTCTATTTGCGTTTGTGTGTGCTGTAGGAATTACAAATTTTCAGACACTGATTGCATGATTGTGCATGTATCTGTGTGTATGAATGGGCATGAGTGAAACTGTATGTATGTGTGTCAGTGAGTAAATGTATGACTTTTCTCAAGTTGTATGTTTGAGTGAGTCAGACTTGCTGTTTGCGTGTTGTAGAGCTGCTTTGGACCGCTCCTGAGATCCTGCGGAACGCATACCCAGGGCTGACCGGCACGCTGCCCGGCGATGTGTACAGTTTCTCCATCATCATGCAGGAGGTGGTGATGCGAGGACCACCGTTCTGCATGCTGGAGCTGTCAGCCCAGGGTAGGCCTCGCTATGGGCATGTGTCTGCACCTAAATCTAAACACATTGTCAAATCAGAACAGCCATGTCATTCTTGCTGTATTTCAAAGTCACATTTTGCCACAATATTAAGGAAAACACATGCATATGATAAAAAAAATACATTGGATCAATGATCAGTTGAAGTCAATTATTCATTCTGCTGTGTTAAGTAGACCATATCTATTCAAGGCCTGTGTATGAGTGTACATGTATGTTCTAACTGTTCAATAAAATGTTTAATTCCTGAGTATAGTTTGGTGCAGTGGACAGCATTGGTAGCACTTAAACTGAAAGTCATATTTGATTGTCTTATTTGAAGGTAATTGAGCAGCTTCTTTGTGTCTGTGTCTTTGTGTGTGTATTGTAATATCCCAGCTCATGCTCTGTCTCCTTTCTTCCAGATCTTATTCAGAAGATTAAGAAGCCCCCTCCTTTATGTCGCCCAGTGGTGTCCCCAGACCATGCACCCATGGAGTGCATCCAGTTAATGAAGCAGTGCTGGAACGAACAGCCGGAGAGGCGGCCTAACTTCGAGGAAATCTTTGACCAGGTAGTCCTTTTGCAGCTGAACCATTTGTAATCACATCTAATACACAGATACTTTCTCTTACACACACTCACACACATTTACACACTTACATACTAGGGATGCACCTGAATATGAATATGCTATTCGGAAAGGCACAGATAATGCGATGGAAACAGATATTTCTTCTACCCAAAATTGCTTGTTATTATTTGGGGAAAAAAGCCATGATTGACATGTCTGTGCATCAGCCAGTTATGTTTCTTCAAATCGATTGATATCATTGTGGATGTCCACTAGATAAAAATGGCCATTCTGCTTGTAACATATGACTTTGATTTCACTAACTAGTCATTTCATTTACGACACATTATTGAAAAGTGATCGCTATTTTGTAGCCGCCCCCTCCTAGTCAGCACAAAGCAGGCAGCGGGCTGAGAGCTGACTGTTCCCGGCTATCACTGAGGGAAACTCTCACATCGAGGATGGGGAGGCGTTATGTGCGGGGGCTAGTGAGACTGGTGTGGCAACTGGATTTATTTCAAACCCCCACAACCTATACATCAAAATGAAGCTGTATGAAGAACTTGTAGCCAAAAATAAAAAAATAAAATAAAATGGGCAAAAAAGTTCATGTATTACTGTTATATAATTACTGTTGTAAAGTAGTAATTCACGTTTCCCTAGCAAACTTCAGTAACACATCAAGAAACGCGAATGCAACATCATTGGAATTTAAGATTATTCCCTTCGAGTGAAGGATATTTTTGTATATATCTTTACTGTAAATAGTTTCTATTTCCAATGCAAAACAGAATCATTTGATTTATAAAACATTTTTTTTCAGTTTCTGATTGTTCAACGTCCCCCGGTTAAAGGTGGGGGGAGAGCGATGAAAATTATAGTATGAGAATGTGGAAATATATTTCATAATTAATTATATGCCAACATTAAATCAATTTGATGCTTTGAAGGTACAAAACTTGCATTGCCAATGAATATTAAGTTAGAAAATACAGCATTTGTCAGATTTAACATGACTTCTGATATAAACCATGCCCACTTCCGGTCCTCTATCCGAATACAGATACAGAGACAGATCATTTTGTTGGTTGAACAGATACAGATAACAATGTCTCTGTACACCTCTATTACATATACAATCATACACAAGCATACTCTTGCATGAAGACAGGCATACACGTTCAGATAGTTACCCTTCCTTTTAGTCTTCATCTACCACAATTTAACCACAACATGATGTCACTCACTAATAGGATTACAGAAATATAATGTAATTTTACTGTTGTTTAAGGAACTACTTAGGAAACAAATCATTTGCACGTCCTTTATCTGAGAAAAACAATTTGTAAAGATACCACAGGAATATTATGTATCTCTTCACTTACTTTGTTAGACCAAATAGGCCCATTCTCTATTATGTTAAAATATGTTGAAATTTCACAGTACATTGTGAACTTGAGAGTGACAAGGCAATCTGAACCCATCTGTATAGTTTGTGTGCTTGTTTTGAAGACATGGCTGCTTTTTGCTTGTCGTTGCCTCTTCTTAGTTTAAAAACATCAACAAAGGGAAGAAGACGAACATTATCGACTCCATGCTGAGGATGCTGGAGCAGTACTCCAGTAACCTGGAGGACCTGATCAGGGAGAGGACCGAGGAGCTGGAGGTGGAGAAACAGAAGACGGAAAAGCTGCTCACCCAGATGCTTCCCCCGTAAGTCACAAAGACTGGTAGTTTAAACCAGCACACAATCTAACACCAAGCTTACACATACACACATTTATTTTTACATTTATGCATGCACACACACACACACAAACATGCAAAAATAAAAATGCATTCATGCATACATGCACGTATGTATACTCACATGTAGACTTTTCCTCACATGCTCATGTTAACACATTAATATACACATGCACCATTAACACAAATGTGTACTCTTAGAGACACACACACACACACAAACACACACAGACCCACACACACACACACACACACACACACACACACACACACACACACACACACACACAATGTGTGTCTAATGCATTCTGAATAAAGGAATAACTGGCTGCTCTCCTCACAGGTCTGTTGCTGAAGCCCTGAAGGTGGGCTGCACAGTAGAGCCAGAATACTTTGACAACGTGACACTGTACTTCAGTGACATTGTGGGCTTCACCACCATCTCTGCCAACAGTGAGCCCATTGAGGTGGTGGACCTGCTCAATGACCTCTACACACTCTTTGACGCCATCATTGGGGACCATGACGTCTATAAGGTACCACTGCATGAGAAGATGGAACACTATGTAGGACTCCAAGAACTCATCCAAGAATCAAGCAATTCATTAAAAAATGAATATAAAATACTGGCCAGCCGGGCACCTGTCAATGCATGAACCTTGTCTGATGTATTCTTGTACAATGTGTTTTAAGTGAGCAATGAATGAATATTATTGATAATATTAGATTTAGAATAGTAGTATTAGACTTAAATCTAATGGGCCGGAATAGTAATGGGCCCAGCTGTGTGATAGTATTATTTTCCTTCTTGTATGATTGTGTGAATGGTGTAGTTAACTGTTCACCTGTGCCTGACCCCTCTAAGGTGGAGACCATTGGTGATGCCTACATGGTGGCCTCAGGGCTGCCGGTTTCCAACGAGAACCGTCATGCAGCCGAGATCTCCAACATGGCCCTGGACATCCTGAGCGCCGTGGGCACGTTCAAGATGAGACACATGCCCGACGTGCCAGTCCGGATACGCATTGGCCTGCACTCAGGTGAGAAGAGCAGAGTTTCTCACCTGCTGATCATGTCTTCTCCTGTGCGTGTGTGAGCATACATGTGTGCATATGCTTATTTGTGGGCTCTGGTTTCAGGGTCTGTTGTGGCAGGTGTGGTGGGCCTCACGATGCCGAGATACTGCCTGTTTGGAGATACGGTCAACACAGCCTCCCGGATGGAGTCCACAGGGATGCGTGAGTTCACCACTCATTTGTCATCTTACATACAAGGAGATAGGCAGGGTCACAACTAAAAATAGAATTCCCAGACTCCTCGCACTCCACTCAAACAGCAGTGCGATTGATTGCGTGCGGATGTTGGTGCCGTGTGAAACGAACATTTGGGTCCAGCAGGAACAGCAGTGGACATCAGGGCAGAGGGAAACAGAACAGTCAGCACTGACTGTGGTTACAGAACATCAACCCAAGCTCATATTTCAGTCAGATCCAGTCTGAACATCAGTGAGAGCTGTGTGTCATGTGCAGTCCCCAGCAACATGATGTTCTTACATGTCATTTTTTACATTTTGGATTAGCCTCATTCTGTCGTACAACTACAAAATAATCCAGGAGGATATGCTTTAAATGAACATTCAGTGGTTTGTATGCTGAGCAGACATTTTCCCCTTTAAGTGTGGAATTGGTCATTACTATCTTATTAATGATTTTATTGTAGTGATGATCCATTTGCATCAGAACAAATTTCAGACCCGATACATTCATATATATTCACCATTCTTAATGCTGTGATTTCCTTATTTCCTTTGTGTAATGGCTGATATTTTCCATTCATTTCATGTTACATGAGCTGCAACTTTGCTTGCCTCTGTTTCATGGAACTCTCTAAGTTAGGAATACTTTACTAAATCAAATTTGTTTGTTTATTCAATTCTGTTGTAGCATACCGCATCCATATAAGTCACAGCACTGTGAAGATCCTTCTGGATTTGAAGGCGGGTTACAAGGTCCAGCTGAGAGGGAGGACAGACGTGAAGGTAAGCTTAGAGCTCCTAAGGCACTTTTACGCATTGCAAAGTGCTACTGAAGGCAGATATTAGTATTATCAATGCAAATCCAGAGTACAGGGTGTAAGGTGGCTGAAGTGTCTGAAGAACTTTTTAACAGAAGATCACTAGTCAAGAAATCCAGTCAAAGTTTTTATGCATGCTGTCACTGGCTGAATTTGGGACATGAAAAAACAATTTTACATTTTTGTGTAAACAAGCCTGTTATTTTGGAAATGATCACATTGAACCTAGCATTCTTATTATTCACTCTTACCAACATGCAATACTTTCTTCACTTGTTACATAACTTCAAAATGTTCTTGTAAACAAAGTAATTATTTATAATTTGTTTCTTCAACTCTAATTTATAGTCCCCCTTCATGGTCCTAAAAATACATACCAAATAATAATTACTGTACTGGAAACAGGTATTGTCTTGGAAACGTTATCAAAGTTTTTTGTGCTCACAAGCAGGGGATGATGGATTGTGAGGTCAGAAGGACACTGTTAATGAACCCTACAGGATAAAACAGTCTCCACTGAATGTGAACTAATGTCAGGTCTCAGAAAAAAAGAGCAAAATCCCAGACAAGATGCTTTTCTGACTCATTCTGAACGGCCAGCTCAGCACACTTTGCTTTAATTAGTGGTACTGTGAACCTGGCTTCACTTCAGACAACCTGTTTGCCACTGACCCCAGGAGACTGCTGACAACAGGATTCCAAGAGCCCAATAGATCATTTTTTTAAGAGCTAGTGATAGTGATCATGGCTACCTTGGTATCTACAAGGAGTCCTCTCTTTCAAAGGAAACCCCTCCCTTTCCCTTCCCTTGCTTTCATCTTCTCTCTGCAGGGGAAAAGCTTGGAGGAGACATACTGGCTGATAGGCAAGACCGGCTTCACCAAACCACTGCCAGTCCCGCCCGAGCTCAAGTCAGGGTAAGGATCGCCTTGCCGACGTGCAGCGTCTTGCCTCCTGTCCCGCGTCTGCATTGTTTATGGTGCTTCTTTAATGTATTTTGCAGGCAAATGGCTCATGGCCTGCAGATGGAGGAAATAGCCCAATACAAGAGGCGGAAAGCAGAAAAACAGCAGCTTGAAAAGAAGAATAACTGAGGTAATGTTATGCATGGAAAATGTATAACATTACTTGCTGCGCCGTCCTCCAGTGGAGATTTTTTTTGCTTCACTTTCCTAGAACTCCTCTTTTTTCCTTTTAAGATAAGTCCTTCCATCTTTGAAGGCAATGGAATGCTTAACAGTCCCACCCTTTGGATTTTTCATTTTAATTGCATAGCTACAAAACCTTAGGCCAAAACACATTTTATGAGGAGGTCTTTTTTGGCATTCTGCTCTGCTTTGGCATTCTGATCTCCTTTAGCAAACAACAGATATTAAAGACTTACATTTGAACAATTTATGTATATAATAAATAGAGAATGAAAGATAAGCAATAAATTAATCAATAAGACAGAATGTCAATCAAATAATTCTCACCAGCCTTGAGGGCAATATACATAGCAAGTGGAATCTATACTTTTGGACTATAAGAAATATGTGTGCATGCCAGCCATCAACCATACTACCAATGGAATTTCATCTTCAATCCATCAACTTGTACTGCTGAAGGATGACTGGAAGAACATCCTGCCTGGATCTATGTGCACAGACATTTTGGATGATATTCAAAACCTTCATAGCAAAGGACACCACAATCTATGAATTTCATCCAATTTTCAAGAGTCAAATTTCAGTGTGAAGGACTGTCAGCTGAATGCTTGAATATTGTGTGTGTGTGCTGTTGTAGAAAATAATCTCAAGCTTTCTCCTAGTGTCTGCCGCATCTAAACTTCTTCTAAACATATTTGTAAACAGTGACTTGTTTTTACATCCTCATTTGTCTTCTTCATTCTCTAATTTAGATGAGCAGATTCCAAGACACAGAACAGTTCCAGTTATGCTAATACATTTTCTCACTGATAATCATAACCGTGTAATAACTTTTAATGTGAAGCCATGAAATGAATACACTGTTTTTTTTTTTTAAAATATCATGTGGAATACTGATTTATATTTACTTTTATGATGGTGTAGCTGTTACCTTTTCCATTTCTCCAAAGCATAACAACTTCTTTCCTTCCCAAAGCCTACACTTAGTAGCTGGTTTGACTTTTGTAGGTCACCATTTATCTGGGACACACCAATTAATGATATGCGCAAGCTGGACCGGTACTGATGGGATCTTCTAATGCAACCTCTCCACTGTTCTTGCTGTCTTGCAGGCCAGAGGTGAACAAGGATTTCAAGGTGGTGCTGCAGAAAGCGGTAAAGAGGCTCTCCCACGTGCAGCGGGTGACACAGGTAGTTGTGGCTGATGATGACAATGTGATGATGCACCATCACTGATGCTTGGCTGCGTGGGCAGACGGCAGGCAGCAGGGGGCGCTGAGGATGGACAGCCAATAAGACTCAAGGGAAAATGCAATTTATGCAACTTAAACCAAACTGGGGTGACATTTGCTTCATGTATAACCTCATTTGGATCTGGGCTTTTGGTTCAGGACTCTACATAATGGAGCAGCTACAGACTGTTTGTGTGGATTTCCCAACCCAATAACCATTGCGGTGACAGAGGAAGGAAAAGTGAGCAAATAATGTCCCATGCATGTTCCAGCCTTCAGCCTCAGGGTGGATTTTTCTGGAAGGGGGGCAGCTAGTTCATTAAGTAAGTAGTAAGGAGGGTCATGGGACAGTAAACTGCCTACACTGGCCAGGCAGAGATTAGTAGCTTTTTTTAAATATGAAGCACCTTGCAAGATGAAGTAGCCTGTGGAGTTATAAATAGCCTGTGGGATTCCGTTACTCAGCTTGAAGAGGATCAAACCTCTCATCGGACCCAAACCCCCGACTTCCCGTCCCCCTGCTGGAGGAAGAAGGTGCTTCATTCTGGAGTGTTGAAACACACTTTGCCTGCCCACTGCAGATTCACTTGGGACCCTGAATTAAAGCATTAAAATGATTGTGAAACTGCTGCATGACACCTCGTGCCCCCGGCTTGCCTCTGGGAAGGGACAATTCATGCACAACGTTTATGCAGACTGACGTAAGGGAAAGTTTGCTCAATGTACTTATGAAGTATGCATACCCATGCCCGACCATCCACTGACAGAAACACTAAGCTGCATCTGGTTGGCTTGAGTACATGAAGAGTCTGCCAGAGCAGAACCTCAACATTAGTGAAACAAAAGACACCTCTCTGTTAATTCCCAAACTAAGGTACCCCACCCATAGATACTCAATTGCAATGTCCTGCACTGTACCATTCATCTCTTATGCCTCTGAGGAATGTCTTCAACAATGCACACATTTTCTGTAAAAATTGTACAGTTCTGTGTTATTTTTGTTTTGTGTTCAGTGTTTCAATGTGGCATTACTATTGAATAGAATGTTTCATTTCTAAAAAAACATATATGTTTAATGGTACTATTACTACTAAGTAGATATTCTGGCTTTCTGTATAATATAGATGTGAATGGAATAAAATAAGTGCTGTATGATAAAATTGTTTAATATGGCTTTACACATTAAGAACTTTTATAACCCTCTGACACTGAAATATGCATAATGATAAATTATGTATATATATAGGAAAAAATGACACAAAATCACTTTCCCTTATCTGTGTTACTATGAGAAAACAGTGTTCAATGGATTTTTAAAATCCTGGCCTAAATTATAACTATACATGCTGCGTGTATCGGTGAAAAAATGCCCTTTGAACAACAACAACAACAAAAACAGTATGTTTCAACATGGTTCAATAAATATCGTGCATACCCATCAACACAAAAAAGACACGTATGCTTGATACTTTTTAACTTGAGACAGTTACAAATTGAAGAACAATGCCCTCTAGTGGCTGAGCATGCAGGCACACCAGATGGCGACCTCAATGCTTGCTGGATTATCCACTGCAGGCCGTCTTTAAGAAGGACGTTGAAAACGGAGGTCACTGCTAACTAGATTAAAATGTGCCAGACTTGCTCATCACTGGTGTACAGATTAATAGCAGCTCTGGGGATATTTTAATGTAGTATCCTGAATGCTACAGTCACTTATGATGCCATAATGCCATACATACTTGTATGTAACTTTTAGTGATTACTCTAAGCACCATGGCAACAGGTCCTATATCAAGTATCATAATTTCCAATGCATAACATCCCGATACCAAAATGTTTACATATTTGTTGGTGTGTTGGAGTGGTTGAATAAGGATGTACAATTTGGGATGAATGGTTCAGTTCAGATTTTCTCAAGCATGGTGCCATCACATTACTCTAAAATTGTACAGATTTGAATAATGTTCTATCAAAAATACCAAAACTGAACTCAAAACACCCCCACCAGAAATCCAAGACTAAATATCCTTCTAAAAATAAAGGTGGCCAGTGGTATGTACTTTCATCTAATTAAATTAACTTGTTGCCTAAATGCTGAAACACCTTACCAGTAAGTAACATCACTTCGGGAACTTTGAGAACAGCCTGCAGTACAGTGTCCCCACCACATGGTGAAGTTGCAGCTTCACACAAAGACAGATGCACATCCAAGTGTCAAAGAGAAATACACCAGCAGGTAAATGTGCATTATAAAGAGTTAAATCTCAGGTAAATTGTAGTAAAAATATAAATCAGATGAGTTCTCAATATGTTAAGAATTGTAGGCAGCCACTGTCTAAAGGTTTGGTTACCCCCACAGGGTGTTTGTGAGTAATGTCTGTTGGGATTTTTAAATAATTGCATATTTACGCACTTGTATTCTTTCAAAACTGCTGAAATGTATGTAGGAATTGATACATCATGCTGATCCTATTGTAGGTCCTGGTAGGAAGAAATAGGACCTGGGTGAGATGTCACAGCATGTGTCAGTCAGGTATGGAGGTGCACCTGACTGAACTTTGACAGTGTGTCTGGGGTGAATTATGTCACCAGGATCACTTAAGTGAATACCGATATCATACATGCCTTATTCGATATCTCAATTTCTAATCCGCAGATGTACTTTTACTGAAATAGAGCCCGGTTTTAAAAAAAAGCATTAAATAATTACCTCCCATGTGAAAATATATCAACCTAATTTACCGAAATGGCAAATTATGCATTTTTGCTCGCTCTGTATTTGTGCACAGGATGTGTTTCGTTATGTCTAGTTTTATAACAAATTATGACAGTTAATATTTTAAAGTATTGGAGTATCCAGTCCGCTTGCTGTCCACCGTTTACTAATCTAATGCTCAATTTTTAGCTAGCTAGTTAGCAAGAAGGCTAGGACCAAGACAACTCATGTCTGAGCACGTTTTATTAAATTGCAAATCACAACAGCAGTAAATATGTCGACAACCGACAAAATACACCCTTTAATATCTTGGCTCAACACCATCCTGTTGATTCGCTGTCGTGCACGGCCCCGTTTTTGTTCATTTCACTGGTCTACCTTGCAGCAATACCCTAACTTTGCTTTGCTTACCACCCATCAGTCTACTAGACATAGGAACTAGACCAAACCAATGTAAATCATCCAATGATGGATGCATGAATATAGCAATTGGACAAAATAAACGTCAGTTATATATGTCGTCCTCTCACTGTTGAACAATTAAGGAACGCCTACTTTGTTCGCGCTATCAACTGGGTAGGTGACTGTCAATCCCTTCTCGAACACACTCGCCTCTTTTTACTCAAATAAAACTCCGAGTACTGTCATTGCTTGACCGAATTGACGTAGTAAGCAAATACTCGTTTCTTATTGGGTAATTTAAGTGCCAATAATTTCCGAAGTCTCAGTTCTTCCAATCGAAAAAACCTGCTTTCATATTATTCCACCTTACCCTAAGTGACGAAGGGGTCACGTGTTGTTTTTGCCCAGTTCTGTAGAGATGTGTACAGAGAGGGAGAGGGGCACAGATAGCCAGCTAGCTTGCTAGCTCGATAGACTGGTTATAGAAACGGCTGAAAGCGGTTATGTAGCAATTGCAAAATTTGTTTTCGTAAAGCCTGGAGTTGAGGTGGCGAAGAGAAAGCGTCTGAAAAAAGAATATTTATATCGCAAGCGGAGTCACAATTTCCCAGACAAGAATGGGGTCTGCGTCCATAAGGCTAAGGTAAATTGACCTTTAATTGTTTCGCTCATGGCTAATTTGATGAATTATCAAGAAAGCAACGCCGCTATGTTGATGTTGGAGACACAGCAGCGCGCAATCGGGACAAAAACAACAACAGCGACAGCCAACGGCGACACCTCCGCCGGGGAACCCCCCTCGCCTTTAATTAAAATCGGCGGCTCTCGGTTCCACCAACACTTACCGCCCCCCTATCATCACGCTGTCCAGTCGAAGGAGCAACATCAGCAGCAACACCACTACCAGGCGCAGCATTTTCTGGACGACAATGTCCAGGAAACACCGGTGAGAAAAATACCATCCTCTTGCATAAACGTTGTACACGAAAACGTTGCTGCTAGTCATGCACTTGCTGCCTCAACAGCCGCTACCGCTACATTAGCACCTGCGGCTAGCTCTAGTTCCGATGGGGTGGATGACATACGTAAATGTGGGTACCTAAGGAAACAGAAACATGGTCATAAGAGGTTTTTCGTGTTGAGAGGGCCAAGTCATCTGGGCCCCAGTCGATTGGAATACTATGATAGTGAGAAGAAATTTCGAAATAGCCTTCGTACTGCTGCTACTGCTGCTACTACTACTACGTCTCCCCCCAAGCGGGTAATTTATCTTTATCAGTGTTTCACTGTAAACAAAAGGGCGGATTCTAAGAACAAATACCTCATTGCCCTGTATACTAAGGACGAATACTTTGCCATAGTGGCCGAGAATGAGCAGGAGCAGGATGACTGGTACATAGCCGTGAGCGACCTGATGAATGAGGGCAAGAAAAGCCACCTGGACGCAGACGAGATGGACGATGGCTACGGAACTGTCACTCCTGGCACCGTTTTCAAAGAGGTGTGGCAGGTGAACGTTAAGCCCAAAGGGCTGGGGCAAACTAAGAATCTGACAGGTGTATACCGACTGTGCCTGTCTACCAAGACCATCCACCTGGTGAAACTAAACTCCGAAACACCCTGTGTCAATCTCCAGCTTATGAATATTCGGCGCTGTGGTCACTCTGAAAGCTTCTTTTTTATTGAAGTGGGCCGCTCCTCCTCTATTGGACCCGGGGAGATCTGGATGCAGGTGGATGACTCGGTAGTGGCCCAGAACATGCATGAGACAATCCTGGAGACCATGAAAGCCCTGAAAGCCTTTGCTGAGTTTAGACCACGGAGCAAAAGCCAGTCATCTGGGACAAACCCCATGGCTTTCATCACCACCCGTCGTCACCTGGGCAACCTCCCACCCAGCCAGACAGGGCTGCAACGTCGATCTAGGACAGAAAGTGTGGTGGGCACTCCGCCCACTAGCAAGAGCAGTGGCATGAGTGGCTACCGTTTCCGTACATCGAGCGAAGGCGAGGGCACCATGAACAGGCCTTTCCGCTCGGTGACTGGCAGCTTGGTTCACCTCAGTGCGGCACGCATCAACCTGGGTCGGCAGGAGGGTAGCGGCCGCTACGTGCGGGCCCTCCCTGGCTCCACCTACCACACACGTTCTGCCTCACTCCCCGTTTCACACTTCCCCTCAACCACCAGCCCTGTCAGTGTTTCCAGTAGCAGTGGCCATGGGTCGGCATCTGACACACTCACACGGCCTTCGAGTGCCTCCATCTGTGGCTCCCCCAGTGACGGCGGCTTTAACTCTTCTGACGAGTACGGCTCCAGTCCCGGTGACTTCCGTTACTTCCGAGTGAGGAGCAACACCCCTGACTCACTGGGTAACACACCGCCCATTCGTGAGGAAAACTGCCTGAGCGACTACATGGCTATGGGCCGGCACCGAGAGGCCGTGGGTGGGGCCGAGGTCCTGCAGGACGAGAGTGCTGACGAAGAAAAGGCCATCCGTAAACGAACGCACTCCTTTTCCAGGCCAACAGGTGGCAGTAATGGAGTCACCACACACCAGAAGATGACCCAGACCACCTCCTCACTGGATGACTCTGTGGCAGAGGCCAGCCCTCCTGGGAGCAATGGGCACCTGACCTGTCAAGCCACCAAGCCCCCATCACCACGTGCTGACCAGCACAGGAACTCCTCCCAGGATGACGGCTACATGCCCATGATGCCCGGTGTGGTGCCGTCTCGTGATGGAGATTACATGCCTATGCAACCCAGCGCACACCTCTCTGCAACTCAGCCAGTCCAGGCTGCTGCAGCTCAACAGGTGGACTCCCAGGGCTACATGATGATGCTCCCTGGTGGTGGTCCTTTGCAACAGCCCAGCCCGCGTCGTGGTGGTGACCACAGACAGAACGGTGAATACATGGACATGTCCCAAAGTAGTGGCGCTGTCCCTCGCAAGACCTCCAACGAAGGCTATTATCTGCAGGCCACGCCCGAACCCCCCAAATCCTACAGCCCTTACTTTTCGCTTCCACGGTCATACAAAGCTCCTCATCGGGAGAACCGCGAGCGAGATGAGTATGTGCCCATGAGCTCCCCTGTTAAGCCAGCCTACCCTTCAACCGAATGCAGCAACAGGTGTCCCACCAACAACCCTCCCACCCATCTGGGCCTTCCTGAGGGATGCAGTGAGCTGCACCAGGTGGACAGGCTAGCGGTGCGTCCCACTCGGCTCTCCCTGGGCCGGCAGAACTTCCACAGCTCCCCCACAGTGAGCGCAGCAGCGGAGCCCCCGTCCAGCCCAGGCGAGTATATCAACATCGAGTTCGGGGACAGGCACGTGTACACGCCCTGCTCCCTGTCAGCTGAGGGCTCACCCTCCTCTCTGGGCTCCAGCAGCGAGCACCGACGGTCTCCTCCACTGCATGAGGATTACATGAGCCTGAACATGGACAAAGGTCACCTGCCTAAGGGTCAGTCCCCACGGCCCTCCCTTGTAGCCCCATGGAACCCCCCCAGCTACATCCGGCCTCTGGCCTCAGCCTCCTCCCTGGGCGGACGTGCCGACGGCTACACGGAAATGACCTTTGGCCTCGGGGCAGAGGCAAAGAGCCCGACAGCGATGCTGCAGCACCTGTGTGTCATGGAGCAACACTACCCCTCCCAGTCCCCTCCCAGCCCCCTCACGGAGCCTCGGGTTATCCGGGCCGACCCCCAGGGAAGACGGAGGCACAGCTCCGAAACCTTCTCATCATCCCCTCCTAGCAGTGGCAACCCCGCGGCACCCGCCAGCCCACATTCTGTAGACAGCACCAAGTGGCAGAGCTCCACCTCCTTCGACAGTGTCTGGCTGCACCTGGATGGCACTGCCTCCCCTGACGCGGCGGCCATGCCTGTTCCCACAGATGTGGGCTGTGTCCCTGCTGGACAGATGTGCCGAAATGCTCCTGGCTACCAGAATGGCCTCAACTACATTGCTCTCGACCTGAGGGAAGACCCCCTCACCGGCCGCTATGCCCCCCCAGCTGTCCCCCCTTCGCCTCCATCTCCTCTCCCTCACCCAGAGAACAGGGCCTACGCCAGCATAGACTTCGCCAAATCAGAAGGATTGACCGCTGCCTCACAAGGTGGGTTATGCTTCTTATTTCCAGTTGTCAGTAAATTCATAGTTTTGTAGAGAAAAGAAGTTGAACCCTACATAAAGCATCATTACAGAGAAATGAAAAATAATTGTTTGAAAAAATAAGGTAAAAGTTTTGGATGAGAGATTAAATGCTCTTCAGTATCTAATACAAAAGTTATTATGTGTACGAGTTCTGTTTATTTTTCTATGACGTAATGTTTACCACATAATATCCCCAGATTTCCCTGCGCTGCTGAGTAAAGCTGAATCACAGGCCCCACTAATACAGCATTTTCAAACTTTATTTAATTATTTAGCATGTTGATTGCTAATTTGAGCCATGTCAAAACCAACTTCAGAAGCAGGTTTTAAAAGACTGTTTAAAAGAAGGTTGGACTTTCTTATAATCCTTAGTTACTAACATGCCTTAAACTTGCGTGATACATACAGGAGGTTCAGGAGTTGTAACACGCTGCAAGCAAGCACCTTCAGCAGTGCAAAAGGTGATAATGATCATAAGAAGGGGTTCTCACCCTCTTAGCTTGGGTGTCGACGTGTTAAATATGGTTATGAATAAATCAAGTTAAAGTTGCTTGGTTTTTTTCCAAGGGATTCCTATCCCATACTTGCTTCATATATTTTGTCTGTTGTTGTTAGAATTAACCTCTGTATAGAAATATTTGAGATTCAGAGAGCCTCTTTTTTCCTCACTCTTTCTTGGATGGGTTTTTCATTTATTATAGTGTCTTAACTGACGTTTCATCAAATTTCATGTCTCAGTTACTGTCCATCATCTTTGAGGGAAATATATATATATTTTTTTAGAAATGTTGCTAAGTATATCCTTTGTAACTGTTAAGTAAAGTTGTGTTTTGAAAGGTAGTTCAGAAAGCTGGAACCTAATCATGAGGTCTTGATCAAGGTTCACTTGAAATTTGATGGGCACAGAGCCATGAAAACATTTGATTATCAACCTTAGTCCAGTTCCAAATATGGTAACCATGTATCGTAAAGGATCAGCCTCCCTCTGTGATGTTGTCTGGTAACCATGTGTTTGTTTGCAAATGAGATGATAGCCTCTATCCACTCCCAAAGACTGCGATATGAGGCCCTGTCTCCTGTTGCAGATACTGAGATTCCACTTTATGAATTTGCTAAACTCAGGGTTTTGCTTATACCATTTTGGTCAGCGTGAGCCAAAAGCTTGCTTGTCATCAATGGTATCAGTATCTGTGTCAAAACTTTACCTTAGTTCAGAATGTAACCAGTTTCCGTTTGCAGTTGACTGTAAATCACCCTGGGTCGTGTTCTGTCCAAAGAGGACTGTTGTGTTGTATAGCTACCTTTCTCAGTTCCTAGTTGTTTTGGATATGCAGTTTGTCACTGATTTGTTGACTGGCAGTACAGTTCTCAAAAGACAACCCTTACAAGAATGATATTTTTTGCATGATTGGTTTGTGTTTTGTCACAACTTATTGCTCCAAACTTATACATTACATTGGCAGCCTACATCACTCTAGCCTGTTCCTTTTTATTCTATGTTCTCTTTTTTTTGCAAAATACTTCACCTGTCTCTTTCAGGTCCCTTACATCCTCTGGGTTGTCCCCCTTCTCTGTTCATTACTACTCTCCTGAAAATTTTGTCCCTCCCCCCAATTCTCTTATCTGCCTCTGCCTGTCTGCACCCCCCCACCCTTCCCCTCTGTTGTTTCCTGGATAGGGAGTGAGCTTGGCTGAGCAAGTGAGTGTGAGAATGAGGTGAGAGTGAGTCAGTGTTCACGGCGAGGCCCGTCTGACTCATTTGTTTACCATGGAGCTAAAGCACCGATGGAGCTGTGTGTGTGTGTGTGTGTGTGTGTGTGTGTGTGTGTGTGTGTGTGTGTGTGTGTGTGTGTGTGTGTGTGTGTGTGTGTGTGTGTGTGTGTGTGTGTGTGTGTGTGTGTGTGGCTGAGATTTTAAGGGGCTAAGAATGGGGATGTCAGTAGAGACAAGGTGACACTGGCATGTTCAGCAATGTCGCTGGCATCTCTGGATATGCTGTCTTCTCCTAAAGCTGATCTGTTGCTGTTGTTGTTTACACCTGGACTGTAAAAACTCAACATAAAATGTGGGTTGTGGATTTTATTTTTTTAAGATTTCACTTTGTGGCTTCACTGGAATGTGTGTAGGGGTGGGAGGGAAAATAAAGAAGAATAATGAAGGAATTATTCACAGAAGGGAGTCACGGTCACACAAATTTCTGCATTTTTTTGTTTGCCACAGCTGTGTCTGTACTTGCTTTCCAGTTTAGGTTTATAGAGAACCATTCAAATTTACTGGATCAAAGCAAACAATTATTCTGTGGGTTTATTGGAATGGGTTGTTGGAAGAAGACCTTTTGGCTGTAAGTAGTGTTGCTGCTCTATTGTAAGCGAGGCACCTGACTGGGCAGGACTGTGATTGACATCATACTGATTGCTAGTGTGTAGCAGAAGTAGAATTTTTGCAGCCACACTATACTAGAAACGGTGCAATCCCAGTTTATGCTAAAGAGACTATGGAGCGCTGATTAACACCTAAAGGCTGAGAAGACACTCAAGAGTCTGGATTGTTTCTCACTGCTGTTGTGCACTGAGTCATGTTTTTGGAGTGGTATGATGTTGTTAATTGGTAAGACATGTCAGGGCGTACAGGGGCCGTGGTGCAGGGAAATGGGTCATCACTGAGGAATCCACTTCCTGCCATCCGAGCCCACGCACCTGGAGCCCTGACACCGGTGAACTGGGCCTTTTGTGTTGGTTTTACTCAGTGCACAGATCGGTCCTTGCCCATGGGGGGGGTGTTGTTTGTGCTACAGTGTGGCGTTGCGCCCAACTGTGAATGAATAGGCCGTGTTTTGGGTGTTTGTCATGGCTGATCAACCAGGCGATAGTGCACGTGAGACAAGCGATTTAGGACGATTACCAAAAGAATCAGTGTGAGTGAGTGAATGTGGGTATTTGGAGGAACTGGGCCAGCAAAAAGATGTCGTGGTCCGAGGACTGCACTGGTCCTGACTGAAGTAGCTTAACAAGGGAAAGAGCGATTGTGACCCCACCATTGAATTGTTGTGTGCATGGGAAATTATGATGGAACAAATGATTGTTACTTCTAAATGGCTGAGTCACTTTAAGAAACTGGGCAGTAGGTGGCATGCTCTGTTTTTCAAAAAAGCCAAAAAAAAGCATTTGTAAAAGTACCTGTTACAACATCTCTATGGGCTGGAGAAATGGAAATGTAAACTCTGGGTATGCGACTGTTACTGGGGTGAGCAAGAGGTAGCACGGTGGTATTTCGCCTTACCCCTCACGGGCCCTCAGTGCAAGTTCAGAGTCGCTCAGGGGTGAGTTAAATGGGGTTTTGGAGCAGAACCAGACCATTCTGTTTCAGAGGACCCAGAAAACTCTCCAGTGGATATGAGCACAGACCGCAAGCAAGGGTGTTAAAATGTGTGAGCCCTCAAATGGGTCCAGAAAACAAGAGGGCTCTTTGTATCATACAACACTAGTTGCTTCTCCCTCCAGGGCACCATTTATCCAGGGATATCCTGGCCACATAGTGTTACTATAACCCTTCACAGCTGTGGGCTATTACATAAATTTGCATTTTGTGAACTGGAATCCTGAAACACTTGTTTATCTCTCGCAGGTTCACCTGAGCCACTTAGATTGCCTGTCACATGCCGTGTCCCATCCCAGAAGATCAAACATGCTGTACATAGTATATAATTGGCGGATGGCATGGGCTTGCTGGGTGCATGCTCTAGAACCTGACATCCCCTTTGTAGTGCATTTCCGTAGAGATGGCACAAGAAAAGACTGAGATGAGGGGATTCCATGAAACAATATGGCTGATGTGGACTTACTTGCCACAATGCTGGATATTGAAATTAGGTAACGCAGTGACTACGTTACATGTGAGACGCCTGTGTTCCTTTCCTGTGTTTTTGGAATTCCATTGCTTGTGGCTTTGGGCTGCGGAAAAGGTTGTACGGTTATGCGTTTTTGTTTTGTACCCGTGCGACCAAATGAGCTTTGTGGTGAGGCTGAAAAGCAGGGGGAGGGGGTGGGGGGTGTAATTACTGACGCAGAAGAGAGGAATAAAAGTGCTGGGGGAGAGGAGAAAAACAGTTCAGAGTCCAGGACAGTGAGTGGAATGGCACATGGCTCCATTTCTCAACTCAGCTCAGGGTTGAGAAACGATTTCCGCTTTGACTGAGCACTTAATTAGCTCATCTGAATACCGATCCAGTAGTAATCAGTACTTATGGGATTCAGATCAGCAAAAATGTGTTGTACAAAAACACCTTTTTTTTTTTAACATACATTTTTATACCACACAGGCACTTCTACAGCATCACTGTGTTACATGTTTCTTACTGCAGGTAACTGTTGAAAGATATCAAATTCAGATCAGAACTCAGCTAATAGCTCAGTCTAGCCCAATTGATTAAGAGGTCAGCTGAAACGAAAATAAGTATACCCAGTGGGTCCCCAGGCAAACTAGTATATCATTTATTCCAGTCAACGTCAAAGTTGAACTGGGTTAAAGTCATGCTGGGAAGCAACATGCCCTGTCAGTATATCACATACATCTATATTTACTACTTTATTTTGAGACTGACGTTTATTTACGACTGTGGCATGCACAGAACAGTACTGCACATATAGCAAGAGACGAGTGTAGCAGGTAACAAGATCTCTTTCCTGTGTTGGAGGGACAGCCCCCTCCTTCACACAGTACACATTTTAGGTTATTGCTTTACGTGTGGTATATTACACCTCTCTAGGACATTAGCCCCTCCTTAGTGATATAAAAAATATGGCCGACGGTCAACATTGTGACACTGTTGTATGATAACTTTTGCAGTGGCCGGAAACTTGGTGTAATGAAATTCTGTCATCATATTGCCATATTAGGTTTGCAGTATTGTGAAGTATGGGTTTTTAAACATTTGGAGTGAAGTGAGTTGAATCTAAGTTGTTGTCTTGTGCTACAGGAATTTCTCATAATCTTAATGCTTGAAAGCCTGGGATTTTTTAAATTCTACAACCGAGTCCATAAGACTGGGCTTTGAAAAAAAGACTGATTTTCCTACAGAAATGCAGACATTATTTAACACTGATGGGACTTCAACTTTCACAAATATTGCCTGGAATGAAATGGAAAAACAAAACTTTGACCTACTCACTAATCCAAAATAACAAATCCAGTCTGGAATTAAATAAAAACTTTGACCCACTTGTTGATCAGAAAAGACAAACCTGGAGCCAATAGCTGGGGAATTTGAGTAGAACAAAGCACCGTCGGTATTAGAGGTTAAGGTTAGGGTTTGGGTTAGGGTTGTGTGGGGGGTGTTGGTTGTTCTCCTACCATCATACCATTTGTCCTTGATTTGGGATTTGCAATTTGTCTGCAGTGGAACATTTTTCAGCCCCCACAACATGTGGAGGCATCTCACCAAATGTAATCAGGAAAAAACACTTGGTAAAGTTTTAATGATACACCTCTAGAGAAACTCATATTCAGCTAGAAGTGGTGCCCCACCGTGTTTATGGGGACACTGTATGATGGAGGAGGAATCTTCCAGGGGGAGTGTTACAACCTGCTGTGGTAACTTGGGATGGTATTGGGTTCTTGTAAGAGAAGCCAAAGCTGAATCCAGTGCGTGCCTTAATCCAGGTTTAATTAACTTATCCCTATCCTTTCTGCTGCTGATGGATTCCACACAGTGCCTAGATCTTGCACAAGTCTGTGGTGCCATCCACTCTTTTCTACCACGGCCACCCGACGACCTCTGGTTGCCCAGTTGCAAGCAGATGGCTTGCTCAGTAGTGTAAGTGTGTAATCACCCCGGATAAGAGCATCTGCTGAGCACATAAATAATGTAAGTTGTGTAGTGCCTGAAACTTTGCCTAGCATCCAGTTTTGTTGAGACCATTCTCAGTGCGTAGAGATACAGAATGTCTTTCATAGGCTCAGCCTCAAAAATTTCAGGTCTTTGGGTGAAAGGCACTATGAAAATTCAGGTCGTTGTCAATAATTTGTTTGTCAAAGTTGTTGTCTCCTTGGTAGATGTTGCATGGTTCATTCACTCCTTATTAATCATTGTAGTGAATATGCAATATGAAAGAAATGGGAGTCAAAAGGGTTTCTTTTTATGATTTAATTATTCATTTAACTACCAGCCCCCCTTCCCCCATATAACAATTCCTGACTGATGTTTTGCTAGTCTGCATTTTTTCTGGATTGTGTATGTTCGGGATCTGACTGACCTGTACCTCATTCATCATGTTCAGTGCCATTTTTGATGCAGTCCCTGTGTTAAATGGCAGACATAGCATTACATTAATCTGCCCAAAGCAAACACAAATCAGTCAAGAGTAGATGACTCTTATAGCCGTGTCCTTGGGTAGTGAATCCCAAATTATAGTTGCAACCCTACTGGACATTTAAACATTGAGAGAGGAATCTTAGCCTCAATATTAGCTCAAATTAGGAACGCATGAGCACATAATAACTTTTTACAGATTACCTGGCAGTTAGTTTCAGTGTACTTGTATATAAACATATGTACTGCTGCTCATGTCCATGCCTGTGGATGTTCAGGTTGAAGGCCCCAGTCAGTGTAATGAACAGTGCAGTCAAAGTACCTCAACAGTCTATCAGTGAAGAATTTCTAAGCAATAATCATAAACATGCTAATGTCCGGCAGCAGTGCAGTGCAATGGACAGGAACCCAGGCTTGTAACATAAGTTTTAGGTTCCATTCTGGGGTGGGGTACTTTAGTTGTGCCATTGATCAACATACTCAAATTGAATTGATTCAGCAAATAGCCATTTAAACAATTTAAGCTGTGCAAATCTCTGGATAGGAGTGTCTGTAAAGTGTGCAAGAAAAATGTAGCATAGCAAGCTAAGAGACCTAGGCTTTGATTTTTTTTTTTTAATTATGTTCTTGGGTATAAAACCATTAAGGTATTAACTCTGCCCCTTGGTGCAGACTAACTGGCGAGTGTTGCTAGAAGAGCTGAAGGAGCAGCTTCTTACAGCTCTGTGATGATGCAATTGGGGAAGCTATCGACGGGCATAGAGAGCCACGTAGTATTTTCCTGTTCTGTGTATGCCAGTGTTTGGGGTCACTGGTGGTATGAGTGAGGTCCTGCCATTATCCTTTAATTGGGATGTGATCTTTCTGGGAACCCCAATAAGCTCTCTCATCTGTAAGCTCTTCAGAGGAATGACTAGGCTAGGATGTAAATCCTGTGACCTACTCAACCTTCACTGAATTGTTGATCTATGATGCCTGTTTTTGATGAGCTGAATTTAACAGGTGTTCACATGCCATTAATTGATTTGTCTAATTGAGGAAAAAAAAATGTTCCCTGAACTTTTTCTCAGAAAAAGTAGATCTTATAACATAAAGCTGTTAACTAAGGTAACAAAGTATGGAGAAGAGATTAAAGACAGTGGGGGTAGGAGCACAGCAAAATAGACAAATGAATTAGAAAATGTATTTTTTTTTTCTTTTGAAACATAAATACGGGCCCTACTAACCGTTTAATGTTTTGTGTAAGTCATCCTGGATAGAGGTGTCCACCTTGACGTAAATCAGTTTGAGCTGTGACTGATCATCCCTCTTTATGGCATCAATTCATCATCTCAGTTCCCACTGCATCAAAGCCCAACATCTCATGCTGATAGATGCCTTGAGTCGAGTCACAGTTTTGCAGCATGGGTTTGTTTTGCTGTGATTTGCATGGAGGGCTGTGGCTCTCTGCAGTCGTTTTGCTATGACAAATGACTCCTTGGCATTATGTCTGTTAAAGAAACACCATTTGTGAAAATGTTTTAACTATTCTTTTTGTCTGCCTACTATCTTGTGTTGCTAATAGTGATTTGGTCTCACAACAGTATGGTATGAAGAATCCAGTGCATAATTTGAGTTTTATTGTGAGAACAGCAAAGGGTACTGTACTTGGAGTTGAAATGGAGTTATCTTTGTTTCTTACTCTCCTCTGTTGGATACATTTGTGCATGGATAGTAAGAAGCAGTTGTGTTGGTGTTTGCACTGCTTTGCTTGAAATCGAAGGGAAGACGGGTCCATGTGGGTTATGGTTCTGAGCGACAGATGACAGCCATCCTTGCAGTTCTGGCCCAAGCTGAAACAAGCAACACCCAAACTAGTGATGCAGACGCACTCTTCTCATGTTGGTCAGTAAAGGAAGATCCCCAGAAATGCCTCCAGTTTGGTGGAGGAACCCTGCCTGTCTGCAGCAGCAGCAGAAGGGATTGTGCCCTAAGCTGGTAAGGAGAGGTAATGCCATTAGCTGTGAGTGCAGGTGGGCCCGGGTCAAGGGTAGTAAGACCATGTGAGACCTCTGCCCTGGACCACAGAGCCAGGATTACCCCCTGCATCTGTTACATGGGTATGGCTCAGCTCAACACTGCAGCACCACACTGTAAAGGAGGTAAGGCTTTGTATAGAGGGACTGACCATAGCCACTTAATGCAGACTGCTGTAATTGCACAGCTGTTTTGAATTTTTTTGAGTTGGCTACCAGGTCAGATCACCAAGTAAATCAGGAATAAATTTTGTTGTGTGGAAACCTGAGGATAATGCAACAGGGACATGCAACACCTGGGGGTGGTTGATATTGGTAATGATATGAGTAATTAATGAGTCAGAGAGTTTTTACAAACAGAATCTGTCATATCAAAAAATGAAATATGCTTGAGAAGTGCATTTTTGATCTTCTGTTGAAAATTATTCATTGGGCTCACATATGCATGAGCAGTCTAAAGCTTAGGGAACCAAGCTTGTAACTCTCAAGATACACTGTGGGCAGGTGGGTGCTGGTATGGTACCTTTGAGCAAAAGACACTTTACATGATATTCATCAGTAAATGTCCAGCTGTGTAAATGGGTTTTGTGTACAGAAGGAAGAATATGCTGTGTAAGTCATTTGGGATAACGGAGCATGTCTCTTAGAACATGTCCCCAACAAACATCAGCAGAACCCATGTAACAGCTTTATGCATGAGCATTTTTACACTTATGGATCAATGTAATTGCTAACTGTTTTTTTTAGCTGTTATTAGAATAAATGTTTTTTCCCAACTTTTTTTTTCTTTCTTTCTAAGCTCCAAACTGGCTTATTACAGTGGTAATGTTTCCCAGTATCAAACGAAGGAAGATGCCTAAGGCATAATAACATTGCTATAGGGATTGTGCTAGAGTTTGTTGGGGGTATATTCCTGTAAGGAAGAGTAACTCTCTAGACCGTTATGGAGCTGTTTGGTGTGAACTCCAGCATCCTGGCTTGGGGTCCAACTGGGGCAGGTGACCGTTGCCGCGAGCTGCTGGCCATTTACACAGACACAGGGCCTGGGTTTTACTCCACCCCTTCAGATCCATCACCCCCATCCCTCTATCGGGTGATTCAGGTGAAGTACATCTGCTCTGTTTGCCGAGGAGGGACCTGGTGGGATTAGTTAATTTCCTTTTCGGCTCAGCTGCTTTGTAGCAGCAGATGTTTTAGATTGTGTAATGTTATACCTTTATCTCTGTGTGACCTTATAGATGTGATTGTGTAATGCAACTTACTCTATGTTTAAGGGATGAGGCTCAGTTCATGATAGAACTATATTGACATATCCTTATTCAGCTGCTTAATAACTAACAAAGAAAAATATCTCTGCAGTAATCATGGATTAAATTAAATTTTAATTCATTTCTTAGTTAATCAGAAGAAACTATGTTTTTTGGAGTGCAAAAAATACCAGCGTATATTTGCTTTTGGCAGACATTGAGAATTTTTGAAATTGTGAAAATAGTCAAAATGCAGAACCATAGTGTATGGAAATGGTTATGAAGCCAGCATAAACCATTGCCCCAGACTATTAACAGTCTGGACCTGGTAAATTTGACTTAGGGTAAACTAAAACAGATTTAGCCAGATAGTAAGATAAAAAAAGGCAATTTCTTGTGGCTCAAAGTACATTAGAGGTAATTTACCTGTTAATAAGAACCAGAAACTTGTGTGTCCACTCTGGTGTTCTGCATGAAATGAGTACTCAGAACTAATTTGCATCTATCTTAACAGTGGTCATCTGGATAAGGTGTATGTTAAACCTGAGTCATTTAGTTGATTGGTCTATCTTGATTAATCTGTGACACCTTGTGGTCATATTTCCTATGTATATATGAACTTTGATGACAGGACCTCCATTACGGTTTCAGTGTAGCAGATTGATGTCACTGCAAACCAGCTTGTACAAGTGTAAGGATAGATGAATTTTTAATTGAACTCAAAGATGTAGGAGGGGGACAGGAGAGGCGGGTATGAGAACCTTGGCACGGGGATACCACACTCCTCAGAGTTACCTCACCCCCGGGGCAGCAGCAGGGGCAGCGGGGCAATCCCGGTGACTTGGCCCAGTGCAGACTTGGCCACTGGAGCTGGCCTAAAATAGGCATGTAGGAGCAGGTGGAATGGATTCAGTCACACTTCCAGTTATAGTCTCACGCCAAGTGCAGTGGGGGTGCAGTCACAGGGCAGAGGCTCTACCACTCATTCAAGCACCTTACCCCAGGGGAGAAAAAACACTTTGAAAAATCCAGATGAGTAGAACATAGGGCTACCATGGAGTGTGCAGCTCTACTCCTGAAATCCTGTGTGCATGCTAGCAGTTTGAGCGTTTCAGAGGTTATCGCACCAAAGGCATCGAGGAGAGCCCCTCACCCTTTTTACCAAGGCCTGAATTGCCCACACATTGAAGGAAAAGAATGGAATCACAAAAACCTGCAGCCCTCTGGAACAGGGGGTTTGGGGCGTAACTGTCAGAATAGCAGGTCAGATCAGGTGGGGCAGACTGTGGCGCGCCCGCGGAGGGTCCCGGAGTATATGCGCGTGCCCAGGTCCCGTTCGAGGGCAGACACAATGAGCCAGCATTCCGGCACCACCAGACTGACAAAGCTGAAACCTCTCTGAAAGCATCTGTATTGTGCCTGTGCTGCCATTGTTTTAACAAACAAAGCCCCTCATCAAAGGGCTGACTGTAGAGAGCGGGGTCAACTCAGGCTGCGGCCGGCAGCAGAACCGACAGGCCCACCCCGCCCAGCACAGCCCCGCCTCCCCCGCTCCCCTGCACGGCCCGCTGGGAGAGGAAGAAAGCATGGAGTCATCATCGGCGTCAATTCTCTGTAAACAACATTAACCGTAAAGATATAAGGGTGGTTTTTTTTACGTACTGAGTGGGAACGGCAGCTCTCAGTTGAGATCCATTATTGGTATTTAGGAGAAGATTCAGCTGTGATTTGATAGCACTGAAGCCTTCCCTTTGCCTTGACTGCTGGAATCACTGACACTATCCTCTGTTTTTCTTTCCAGATTGAAGCTGGAGTATCTTGAGACTCGGGTGCACAGCAAATCGACACCACTCAGCGGTGGGGTCACAACGATGCCCCCCACCCCCACCCCACCAACCCCCATTTGTGGAGGATGTCCCAAAGCAGACAGGCCTAAGCATCACCTATCCCCTCCTCGGAAACAACACGCCTACACATTTATTTTGTATCTTTTTACAGAGCAGCTGGTTGGCGCTGCAGTAATTGTATGAATGGTACTTTTTTAAGTAAATCTTTCATTAGAGCTCTTCTTTGTGGCCTAGGTAAGGCTGATTTTTTTTTCTTTTTTTTTTTTTTTTTTTTTTTTTTTTGTTGAAACGGTATAATTTTTCCTAACCAGCTCAAAGGGGAGGTCAACACTGAACTGGTACATGAGCCTGGCTGGGATAAATCTGCAGTTTACAAGCATTATTTTCCCAACAGACATTTTCATATTTATTGCCACGTAGGTTTCAGGTACATTGTTTTAATTTCGTGTTTGTATTACTCAGAAGTACGGTACTGATTATTATTATTATTATTACTGTTATTATTACTATGATCACTATTCCCCGGGTATGGAGTTTTGTGTAGGGCTGTTCCGGTGTGTGCGCATGCACACTGCAGCTTGCAGGCAGCACGGACTCCTCCTCTCACTATCACTATGGCTCCCCGCTGACAGGAGATGACGTGAAGGCGCTGTAGTAACCCAACGCCAGGCCCCAGGTGCAGCGTGCTGCGCATTCCTGCCCTGTCACACGGGCAGAGCTGGCCTGCAGTGACGGCCTTCCTTCCCCTCACTTACGCACACGACGCTTCCCCGCCCCCTCTGTCAAATATACGCTTGACAAATGAGGGTGGGTCTATTCTTGGACTTAAAAATCCGCCCATATCATCTAAAAGAAATCTGCACGGCACATACATAGTGAACCAGCATCGGGCAGCAAGCAAATAAAGAGTAAAAGAAAATTGATGAATAAAATAGAAAGTACATATACCGTACAACAAAAATCCACATTTTGGCCATAATTCTCAAGAAAAATATGCGGTACGAACATTAAGAAACCATGCATGCTACATTTGCATCATCATATATTTTATATTTACATTTTCCAAAGTTTTATTTCAATGTCCAGAAATGTTATTAATTTTTACATTTGTTAATAACTTCCATTCTTGTTTTTTTGCATAATTTATTTTGGTCAGAAGTCTGTGTTCTTGCTGTGCAGGGGTCACACTAAGAATATCAATTTTGTAATATGTGCTGCACCAGTATCTACTTTTATTCCATCTATTCAGTCCATTTCCCCAGTCCCAGAAAGCACATCCAAATAAATTAAACAAGCATTTTCAGATTTTTATTTTGGAGAAAACTGGGAAAACATTTCAAATATGACAGTTTGAGAGTTTTCAATGTTCTTTCCCCACATTTTGTTTCTAGTTGCAACAGAGGACAATTTGGGTCTAATCATTCTGAAGATACATGTGATTGTGCTGTGACCTAAGAGTACAATTTCTCTTCAGTATCTGAGATGAATTCTTATATTTTTCAAGAATAAAAATCAACTGCCCATTAGCAATTGTTTCCCGTCCTCCAATATTAACGTATTTGCAGTACACAGTCAGAGTGATATGAATTGAACTACTGTTTTGGATGTATTTGAAAGTTATGCATTCAACATGTTTTAGAGACAGGCTAAGCCATCTCTTTAAGTATCACCATAACATACATTTTTTTTTTTGTTTGAGATGTATTCTTGCTATGGTTATTATTAATTATTATAATTTAAAGCATATAAAGTCTAGTCTTTGAGGTGTAGCACGGAATCAGATTGTAGTATAGGACATTAATAAAGATCTGTGTATGACAGTATATGCAAAGGATCCTGATTCTCTAGAAATTCACTCTGTAACAAATAATTAACAAATTGAGTAGGATGTGCTGTTTCCACGCTTTACTCCTGCTGCCAGAGTACACAAAATGGCGAGCCACCCTTGGGCCCTGGTCAGTGCCCCCATACAGTTCACATTTTCGCAAATCAATTTCATACACATCGGTTCATTCAACAAGTAAAACAAAAAAAAACTATTCAAGGTAGAATGAGAGATGTTGGGAGTGGGTGGAAACTTATTTCTGATGACTGCTGTGCAAAAAACCAGTTGGGTTTTTCAGTGTTTTATACAGACAGTGCCATGCTTTTATTTTCTCTTCTGTATGAGGCTGAAAGCAGTGCTGTTTATGCAGTGTGTCCACACGGTACTGTTGTGCATTTTGCTGTGTAATCTTTGTTGGTCTTTTTATAGTTAACATGCTGTAGAGACATTCGCCAGAGGGGGCGTTCCTTTTTTTTTAAATCACCCGTGTGAATACAGGGAGTTTTGCCCGCATGGTACACTACCTGACTTAGGTTTTCTTTTTTTATTTAATCCATATTTAATTCTTGAATTTGACAGAACCAAATGTGAACAAAGTACAAAGTTTTGTGCTTCTAAGAATATTTCTTTTTGTGGTTCACAGTGCTTGAGCACTTTGGTATTGACAATGATTATGATAAATTGGTACTGACAGTGGAGTGTTTAGACTAATAGTTTACTGTGAACGCCATTCCCCCCTCCTTCTAAAATCTTTATATTGCATCGTGAACCAACGTGTTTGGAAACCACAGAAGTGAAAAGCAATAGCAATAGCCTTCAAGCAATAACAAATGTAAAACAGCTGGCCCGTTGCTTTCCTTAAAATCAACAAAGCATTATTCTTTTTTGATATAAAACCAAATAAATAATTCTCAGTTTATGACAAATAATACATACTGCCTAGGTTATTTGTTTATTGGATATTGCTATGGTTTTTCACAAAAGTGTTTGTTTGTATACCAATCAAATGGTTTCAAAGAGATTTACTGTACATTGGCGATGGACTTGTGTTTATTTGGGGGGAGGGGGCATGGAAGGTTCACCAGAATCAGTAAAATCGGTTTTCATTTTTTTTTTTCACTTTTAGCAGCATTCTGCTTTGGCAATTTGTTTGAATTTGTTAATATCCTACGTAATGTCAAAATGTTTTGACTTTTTCATGAATATTTTAAAGTAATTCCCCAATTTAATGAATGGTAAATACGTAGCCTAATTATAACCTCTTAATATCTGCAGAGGCTTACTGGTACTGCATAAATATGCAACTTATTTTTATTTTGTAACTAGTTTACAGAGCGGAAATCTTAGTTTGGTATTGTGTTGGATTGGTGTAACTATTGAGTATTGGGCAATTTTCAAATGGAAAATAAGGGAGGGGGGTGACATGATTTCTCTGAAACAACGTAGACATTTTGCAGTTTTGTAAACATCTGCCTACTGTTTTGTAACTATTACACTTTATTTGCTGCTGTGTAGTACAAAGAAAAATTGATGCTGAAGATGGCTATGACAGTAATGGATGTCATTGCCGTGCTACCTGTGATTGACTTCATAAATGAATGCTGTTGTTTGAGGGTTTTTTTTCTAAGAGCCGATGAGTTAAGCTGTGGAGATGTTTTCCCCGTATGTGCATTATTACTTCGGCGTACGTTGGAAGAACAGATAAAAATGAAAATTACAATTCACACTGTACTTGGCTGCGTCTTCCACTGTAAATACTGTCGCATTGTTTTTCTTGTTAATTGCGCCCTGTGGCGTGTTCTTTTGTTTGAGTATTTTTTTTCTGGAGGGAATGGGGGTTATACTGTAGCTGAGGAATTTGAGCGTTGTATAGTGTTTATATTTATCTGACATTTTTTGCTTTCAATAGAGCTATTGCAATAAAATGTGTTCATGTATCTAATGGTCCCATTCATTTTGAATGTGTGTTATTTCATTAATGTGAGTATGTGCCAGGAGTTTGGAGAGATGGTACAGGGAATTTATGGAACTAAGGAATTGTTCAGTAAATGTGTTGAGACTAAACAAATGTGAAGTGACCAGATGGATCTCAGTTCTCAGAAAAGGTTTCATTGCAGCCTGATTCACTGATTCACATTCTTTTGTTCAAAAAGGAAAGTACTCCAGGACAAGAGCAAACATTTTCATTTCTGCGTAGCGTTGACACATAATACTGGTTAGTGGGCGAAACAAAATATAATGTAACAAGAGAGAAACAGACACGCAGAGAAGGGGAGGGAGGGAGAGACCAGAGACACTAGGGTGCAAAGTTCTTTTGGGGGAAAACTGGCTTTTACCAACAAAACAGAATAAAGTCCACAGCTTGCAGCTTTGAATTGGTCATTGTTGTTTTAACAGTCACCAGCAGCTCAGAGAAGGAGAATAGTGCATGATTATACTCAACGCTTTAACTCCTTGGACTGTATCACATGTAGAATATGGCTTATATTTTGAAGTTGGTGTAAGTTTGATACGGCATACTGTCTATCTAGACAATGGACAGGGATGAATGCAGCTGTAGTATGCTGCTTTTGCCTTGTGATTTTGTCATATTAAAAATATGAATTCTGTTTTAAGTACCGTATTATAAAAGTGGTTCACACTTTCTAACATAATGTGAGTGATGTTGTCATGTAAACCAGGTCTTCCTGAGGCGTGATCATGCTTCCATTCATCACTGGGGTGTGCTGTCACGGAAACTAAACTGTTACTCCAATGTAAATAGTCACACAGATGACACATCAAACAAGGAACCTGCTGATAATGATAAGAGGCTATTGATCTAATCTGTACAAAACCACAACAACGAAAGAGCAGAACCAGGGGGAGTAAAAGAGAGGAGGAGAAGAGTGGGGGTGTTTTTTTAAATAGAAATACAAGTCAAAAGCCTGGGGTGTAATATGCAACACAATTTGCAAAGTTTCAAACAGACACTGATGGGCTCTGAAATCAAGAACTAATGTAAAACTACTCTGTGGCCCCAGTCTACACTTCCCCCTGGTGTGGCTAAACATTGCTCAGCATTTTTCCAATTGAGCTCATCCCAGCATTCAACGGCATGTGGTCCACCTCATGCGGTGGCTGATTAGCGATCAATTGAATTCCATTTAGGCCACCTCAGTGAACTCCCCGTGAGCTCAGTCCATAATACCAGCTCAGGGAGATACAACAAACAGCTCATTACTGCCAGCTCAATCCCTTTACCTCAGTAAATGATATAAAGTGAGGTCTCGGAGGAGAGGGGTGAGAAATGACAGGTGTCCCCAGCAGTAGAGGCACATGCTATAGGTGAATAATAGCAGCAGCTGTAACTTCATGAGCGCCAGCCATCACCCAGCCATGACTAGGTTGGTACGCTTGTCAGATCTTAACCTGCTAAGGAGAGTGTTCCTGGAAGACTGCATAGGAAAGAGTGGTAGGAATTTAGAGTCCAATTTATAACTCATAGCTTCATAAGCAAAAAGAGGCAAATTCCTGTTCTGGCAGGAGAGCTGCTGACCTTGCACTAAAGTACTTCTGCCACAACAGCAGTTCAATGCAGGCTGAAGACGGAGCGAGAAAGAGAGAGAGACATTGATTTGGATGCATAGCGTACACTTCAAAAACAGGCTTGGTTTTGCAAAGCATTTTGCCCATACCAAAACAACAACTCCAATAAAGCGTGATGGGATTGTGCAAACTAAAATAAGATAGAGATGACCCAGCGCCCCCCCAAACATAAATGCACACGTACACACATAACTCAAGGTCTGATACCTTGAGGTCCTGCACATAAGTCCCCAATTTGGGAAAGAAGGGAGAGCCTTTCTCTTCTTGGGAAATGTCTATCATTAGGGGATGTAGTGTGTTGGAGGGTGAGGGTGTCAAGTCCGTCACCATCAGCATGTGACTGCAGAGTTTAATTACTGACTCTGAAACTACCCATCAGCCCCCTGGGGATGTAGTATATGCAGCTGACTTACGTTTCAAAACAACGACCTTGGAAAGCATGTTTCACACATGATATCTGGCTAGTTAAGAAGTGGGTGACGTGGATGGTTCTGCGTCAGTATGTCCCAAATCACAGAATCCGTGTCCCCCTCCCTGTTTGATGCTGCAGCTGTTACGATAACAGACATGGCCGAAATCATCACCTTGCCCCACTGACTATTTCAGACCTGCTAGAAACCCTGTGTAAGCCCAGTGCACTGGAAAATGCTGGTGCAAACCCAGCCCACTGGGACATAGAGTAGGTAGCAAAACACTTAACTGTAAGTCATCCTCTGTCATCTGTTATAACAGCCATACTGAAACTCCAAGTCATTAAGATGATCCTAGGCAGTAAGGGCATGATCTGACCAGCCAAGTTCATGTTTCTGTCTGATTTTGAGGAATGTGATCCGTCAGCTAGTCAGCTAACATGTTTTACATGGATGAACCAGTTCTCAATGTAGAATTGTATTTTAGAAGTAAATCTGCAAGGTTTGAGTCAACATCAATAGACACCTGGAAATCCAGGTACAGTGCTCCCCCCTTTACCTTGGTAAACTATTTCAGACTGTTGAAAAGTCACCAAATTATTTTTATTATTATTATTTTGCGATGTTCATCTGTAGATAGCTGATGTACCAAAAGACCCAGGAGTATTTTTGTTCATAAACAAAGTTTACACATAAAAAACTTCAATAAAGCAACCTGGGTAAGTGTCCAACACCTTGGTAAGTGACTTTACATTCGTATTATAATTTTTGGTTGACTGTGTGTACATCGACTAGAGCATGACATTGAAAGATAATAGTCATTTTGTCTTTGGAAAACCTGTATGTTTTATTATTATTTATTATTATTATTATTATTATTATTATTGTGTAAATCAAGCATACAGTGAAGTTCTTAACATGGCCACAACATATAGTGCTGCAACGACTGCAAAGGCAAATGAGTTGACATGTAAATATACAGCTCTCCCTAGTGGTCCTTTATGACTAGTGCATTCTCAGACAAGCTAACTGACCTTACAAATGTTATTTTCATGATTTCTTTTTTAAAGCAACTTCCAAAATGGTTTTTCTGTGATAAATAATAACAACCAACTTAATATGTACAATACACTTTGGAAACTGTAATGGATTTCTGATATCCTATTGATTCCAAATATTGATATTGTTAAAATAACTTTCACTAGTTATACACACCATCCATGTCAATTTCACAAGAAACCCCCTTTGGTTTGAGCAAAACATTTCTCCCATTTCAATACTCATTACTCAAGTGATTGATATGTTTGTGACAAAGCTGCCCAGTATGGAGAGTTAAGTGAACATAGCTTCTCACCATATATGATTCATTCATAGCAATTCTATTCAATTATTTTGTCTTCCCTGAGTAGATAGGTACATTCATTGAAAATCACAGAACAATCTCCCCTACTCACATGCACATAGTAGGCCACCTAGATTAAGTCAGTCTGGGAGTATCATGGTATAGTTCAGTCTGTCAATTCAGTTTTATTTGTAGTATAGCGAGCAGTTAGCAGTCTTGATGCCAGCTGCGTAGCAGACTTTAAAAGCAACCTACTTTTCGACATCCCTTGGCATGTGCATACACTATCAGCCTATGGGAGAAAAACCTACATGTAACATTACTGACTTGATGTTATGGTTCCATTTATGAATGATCTACATCCTTAAAATCATTATGAAAGCTGCCAGGTGTCTCATTCTCCAAAATAACGTATTTTATCTGCAGTGATGCATCCCACATATTGGGTGCTGGCTGTGCCTGTAGCAAATGTGGCTGGTACCACCTGCCCACGAGGGATGGTCAGAGCTGGCAGGGGTGTTCCTTTCTCACTGTGAATTAGTGACTCCTCTGACTGATCAAGGAACTGCACTCTGTGCCAGCTGTACATGCATAAGAACACTCTCCCGATACCTGCTTTGCTGTCCTGAATTTCCAGGATACACGCAGTGATGAGATGGGACTACGAATACAATTGGGAATTCCAAATTGAAAATATAAGGGGACTAAAAAGCTCACTGGTGGGCTGTTGGATGGTATACCCATCTTAGGCACAACTGAAACTGGACTGTGGTTTATACAATATATTATCACAACTCTTTCATAAGAAATTCAACATTTTGAAAAGATTATGGTACAAAACTGACATTGGAATAATAGAAATGGAATATACAGTACATCAATGTGCCATACATTATGTGTATATATATATACTATAAATACTATAAAAGGTATACATATGATTCAGTAGTTTGTAAAAATGTACTGTACCATAAAATGTCAAAGTAGTGTTTTGTAAATGAGACAGGAAGCTCTTTTTGGGTGTAACACTTGATTGCACAGGGCCGTAAAACTTCTCCTTGATGAGCTTTGTGGACATTATTTTTAATGTGTTAAAGCATCACTTCCATGGTATTAGCAGTTCCATAGATCCATACCAGTATGGATCTTTATGAGAGTGAGACACTTACACATGTGAAATCCAGCTGGTTCACTATAGTCTATAGTTGATGTCATGAGCGATATATGTTACTCCTTTTACTTTACAGTGTTCTTACAACTACACAACTGATAAGAGGGCATGTTTGGAAAAAGCAATATTCTGACACAGAGTATATGCACCTTAAACAGGTTATGTTTCTTCTTCAGTTCTATTTTTCTCCCTTAAAGATGGAGTAACATTACTGTAGAATTTTTTTTGTGATACAATGGATATTGACTGAACAAACAGAACAAACCTATGAGTGATGCAACAATGTGTTTTCAAAAATAAAATACAGATAGATTTACGATCAGAAATACCTCAGTGATTACACTTACCTGCATATAACCTTCAAATGTCCAGACAGTCAACCCAGAGATTTCATGTGACATCATTTGAAAGAAACCCAGTGAAAATTTTCAAAAGTACAAACTGTTCAACACTAAGAGAATTGTTCAAAACACATTTCATAACCCTGTTTCATACTCTAACATGTACAATTCCTTAAAACAACCTAAGGTTCATGGCCATTGAACCTGGGACAGTACACACAAACTGAGAGCAGATTCCTCAGACTGCACATATGGAACTTCCTGTCCACCTCCAGTGACTGAGACCTCAAATTCCACCTGAACCACCTGGCCTGTACTTTCACCACCAATGTGCAAGCAGTTCGTACACTCCTCAGAAAGAAACACTGTAAATGAGGTCACATCTATATAGCATTTTTGTTGTACAAACACATTAATTTGTTTAAAATTAATTAATTGGTTATCCTACTTATCCTTCTTTTGTCCACCTTAAAAATCTATCATTATTAATTGATATGGGTGTACACGTTTGTAATACAGACAGAATTATATTTATTTTTCTTTATATTTCTTTATTTCAGTCTTTAAAGTTGATGACAACTTCTGGATAATAAACATGAAAAAAAACAATATATTTCAAAATTAATACACATAGATGACCCTTTGGCAGTTGGATTTCAGAAAAGGCCGTTTTTTTTTTTTCAAAAGGAATTTATTCGCTTTTCAAGGTCTTGCTCACCATATATACTGTAAATATATACTGTGATCAGATATATGGTTAGCAAGACCGGTGGAGGCAAAACATACATTTAACATTCATGGGTTTATTCTATGGCTGCTCATGTTTCCATTTATGAGAGATCAATACTCTCAAAAAATAACATTGGCAAAATGAAATAAAATATTTGAAAATCTGGATCCAATTTAATTATTGTACAATATTTAATCACAAGCCTTTGACAAGGAAACCTGTTTAATCCAACATAAAATTCAGTAGTTTGTAAAATGTTATTTTACGGTGAGAAAAAAGTTATGGAAAACCTCCCACAGCCAAATAAAGTTTATAAAAATGTTTCCTTTTTAATATATATATTCATTTATATATATATATATATATATATAAAATACTGTTTCATTCATAGAAAGCTTACTTTGTACAATATGAGTGAGTGGATGAGTGAGTGAGTGAGTGAGTGTGTGAGTGAGTGAACCAACAGAACCCAGCAATTTCTAGAAGAGTACCATTTTATGTTTTACACTAAAAAGGTGTTTTACACAATATACACATTTTATTACTTACAAAAGAGAAAAAGGCCTATAGTTAAGAGTCTCGGATACAGCAGTGTTAGTACCACCATGAGAAGTCAAGTGACGGAAAGAGTCTAAATGAAAGGATAAAAAAATGCAGTCTCACTAAGGAAGCTCTTCAGTGCATCTCCTCTCTGTGATGTTCAGAAGTCAAAGTGCCGATTTGGTAACATGGAGACAATTCCACTCCTTAAAAAAGCGCACTTCTTTCTCAAAATGTGTACCAACATCAAAACGTGAAAAGAAAGGAATATTCTAGTAGAAAAAAAAACTTCTCTCAGAAAGAGAAAAATAAAATGTACTTTTGTCACACATCTGCCATGGCACCTTTTGTGGTTTCTCGATTCTCTTTGAGGTACTTCTTTAAAAAGAATGAATCGGTTTGTTTTTCTTTTTCAGTTTTGCTGTGTTGCACAGTAGCACCATTGAGTTTTTTTTTTTTTTACGGGAAGAAATGCACCGCTGGAATTCCACCTGCTGTCGACATTCTCATCACCATCGCCCTTGACGTTTGTTGTGTTCGTCCCTGGAGACGGGATTTCCACACCGTTACGTCTTCTTCATGCACACCACGCAGCGGCTCACGCGTGTCCGCAGGTTCCCTGCTTTCAGCGTCTCGGACTGCGGCTTCCTGCGTGGGGGAGCACGGAGGGGTTAGCTCAGCTTTCATCACAGACGTGTACAGACAAACCAGGGCTCTGCACCATCAACACTAAGTTGGAAGTTTGTGTCGCTTGCATCGATTTGTATGAAGCCTACGTCTAAGTTAACAAAGTCATCCTGACACTCAACCAGTCTTGAGTGTGAAGATCAGTTTTCACCAGGCAGGGGTACGGATGTAATATATCATTACCACATCACAAAATTGAAAAGAAAAAAAAACATGAAAATGTGTGCATATTCACAATGATTTCTTGAATAAAAATTATTGAAAAAGTAGTTGAGTTCATTCATACTATTAAACTGCCCAAACTATGTTCAAAATAGTTTCAAATAATCAACATGACAATGACAGGTATAAATAAGAAATAGTGGAGAAGTGTATAAAGGGACACATTTCACTGCAGACAGACATTATTGTAAAGCACTCTAGTTAAGCACTTGTGGCAGATACAGAGATAATAGAGCAGTAATAAAACGCACACCTGTGTTATTGCTAAGACACAGAGCAGGGGATTGGCCCTGCCTCTAAAGTGTAAGAGATTTCAGGTTTTACAGAACAGACCAGAGCAGGGGAATCACACAGGCAACATAATCCTAACAGATTTCATAGCCATACAGTGTAATGTCACCGTGCCTCTCTGTGTGAATATCACTGTGGTTTATTTTGATTTGTATGAAAATGAATGTAGAAGCCCTGCATGCTGCCATACCTGAACATTTCCGAGACGTCCACAGTGGCCAGCCAGAAGCTGTAGGAGTTGGCATAGTAATTGCAGGTGCCCCGCCCGTGGCACTCGATGAACGGGGCAGAGCGGAATTCCTCCAGGCAGGATCCTGGGGAGGCCAGAGCCTGTCCTGAACCCTCTGCCCCAGCGCTTGTGTGCTGTGAGGGGGGGAGAGAGGCAGGACAGATGGAGGCAAGTGCTCAGAATCCTGGCCTACAGCTCTTAGAATGAGCATGCTGACTCTTTCTGCTTGTGGCTCTCAGCAATTAATATCTGAGCAGGAACACGTGATTAAAGCACAATGAATTAACACCAATCCACAGCTAAGTATCATCACACATTAGTTTGTACTAACACACACACACTGCAAGAGATTATTCTCTTAATCCAATATTATATTAGTTGTGCTTTATCAAGTAATTTTTTTCTCATCCAAAAGAACCATTCCCATTATGTTTTTTTTTTTTTCAAATCATGTATACTTTTTAGCAGATTTTATTTGGAGATTATTAATATATAAAGATTCTGTATTTATGTTCTGTAAAAATGTATTTACCATCATGAAAGAATATCCAATCCACAGCGGTTCCCAGTTCTGTGGGCAAGAGGGCAACTGGATGGTCTGACTGTGCACTGCAATCACCATGGCTGGGGCTTCACACACTGCACATCTGGTGACACACACGCACGCACACAAACGCACACACACAAAGTATTTGGGTCAGTAAATTCATTAAAGAGGTGAACAAACTGAACATGAAGATGATGAGTATTCTGCATTGATATAGAAAAGTGTTTTTTTACATGGGGAGCTGTCACTGAGGTTAATGGTTAATTGTAGTGAGGTTAACTGTAGTGATGAATACTCTATACTGCCATCAAATAACAGTGCTAGACAGCCTTTCCTTTTCATTATTTCATTCTTATGTTCTAGTTATGTTGTCACAGACACACACACACAAACACACACACACACACACACACACACACACACACACACACACACACACACACACACACACACACACACACACACACACACACACACACACACACACACACACACACAGTGGACTAATCCACTACCACACATCTTCAATGATTGTTCCCTCCCTTGACTACAGTATGAATTTGGAATAAAATGTACCCTTCCCATTACCATACATGCTGTCTCCCTCTTACAAAAAAAAGGCTTCTGCTGAGCACACAGAGGGTAACACCTACAGCATGTGAATCTCATTACTCGTAATAATGAATCAGCTACATCTCTGCACCAGAGCTCCACATGCTCTCACCTGCTGATGAAGGGCTTGATGCTCTCTCCAGTGATGGGCGCCATGCTCATGGGCATAGGCTGGGGCGTGGACAACCAATAGGAGTAGTCGTTGCGCGAGGCGAAGTTGCAGACGTTGTTTATGTTGCAGAACATGAAGGGCATGGTGCTGAATCTGCGCAGACAGCTGCCGGCTGTGCCTGCAGGAGGAGAGTGGCAGAGGGAGCAGACTGGGTCACACCTCAGGGCATGTAAAAATCAGGGAACAAGACCAGTTTCCAACTGATTCGTTTTTCTCATTTCACCCACGAACAGAGAATTTTTAACTATTATGAGTTTTACTTTAATGGTCCATACTCATAGTGCAAAGGTCAAACAAGAATGTGCTGCCCTGCTGCCATGTTTACTTCTAAACTAAGTGGCATTACTTTCACACAACCTGAACGTGAAAATTAAGTGGCTGCAAGGGTTACATTCTGAATGGCTGTTCCATGTTACCATGCAAATCTGAATTTACCAATAAATGATGTATCAATGATTCAATATAATACAGTCTATCTACCATGTTTGTCTATATCATATTGAATGTTTGAACAGTCAGAAAACAAAATAGAGCTCTCAGTCCTTATCAAGTTACATATGGAACACTGTCACTGCTCTCAGGTGAAATCAACCAAATTGCCTGGTAGTATAATAGCACTGTATGGGAATTCATTTCTCTGTTAGCATTACTATTTTCCACCAGTTGCCTGAGTGAGTTTATGGATAAACTAATGCTTCTGTGTAAGTTCTTACCCAAGTCCTGACCATGAGCCCTCTCATTGCCCTGCACATACAGTAGGGAGTAGCCATCATAGATCGGGTTGGTGCCATCAGGACAGAAAGGCACCTCTGTTGACTGGCTGTGACGTGTGATGAGGAAGCCGTGGGCCACCGAGGCAGACCCAGGTAAACCAGGGAGACCCTGGGGCCCGTCTGAGCCAGGGGGGCCTGGATAACCTCGTTGACCTGGTTGAACAATGAGTGAAAGAGTTCAGAGATCCAGCAACACTCATGTGAGAGGCCAGGCTACTGTCACAGACTGGTAAACAGAGGTAAGGACTCAATGGAAGGAAGTTCTGACCTGGCTGTCCAGATGGTCCAGGATCTCCTTTTCGTCCAGCGGGACCACTGAACCCAGGGGGTCCATCAGGGCCTGGATCTCCTGGTTCTCCTGGTGGACCTGGAAAAAAAAAAACATTAAAAAAATCCAAAAAGTCAGCAAGATGGTGAGAGGATGGATGGTCATAATACTACTTTTTTCTTGCAGCCTCACTCAAATTCTGTCAGCTGCTGTTGTCTGCTTACCTGAGAGGCCTTCTAATCCTGGTGGACCTGGGGGGCCTCGCCCACCTGGCAGGCCTGGGACTCCTGGAGGGCCTCGCTCCCCTTTCAGTACAATGGGGCCTGGAGGCACGCCTGGTTCACCAGGTTGTCCTATAAAAAGGAGGTAGTTTAAAACAAGAGGCAAACTTCAAGCTTGGGAAGACCTCGCTAAAGCCATGTACAAACAGGTACTGGTGTGTATTTTTTGGGATGGGATGACAGGTACTGGAGGTTTAATGCATGGAGAGGGCTGTGGATCTCAACAGAAGTTCTTTGATAGATATACAGGGGTGTGCTTGTCTTGCAGACCTCAGCACGCTCTTACCTGGGGGACCTGGGTCACCCTGTTCTCCAGGAGGACCACGTGAGCCTTGACCTCCAGGCGTCCCCTTTGGTCCTATAACAAACACAGACTAATCAGTAATGTTGCATCTCTCAAAAAACACTACAATAGTTAAAGCCATCTTTCAGGAAGTCTTTGTTATGTGAAGTGCAATCTACATATAAAAGAATGTTTTCTGTCATCACCAGGTGTACTTAAGTTGTATTACACAGTCTATACCACATGACAGTTTTAAGATATCAAAAGCCTAGGAAAGTCAGATTTCATTTTACCTCCCTTTCCATTAAATACATGCTTGTGGAATAACAACTAATGAAAACAACCCATACTCGTTTCACTGGGGCTGAGGTATCTGTGCTATCAAAGAGGATACATGTACTGTTATACTGAGTTGAATAAGAGAATTAGAGTAAATATCGTGAATTACTACATTACTGCCCTGCATTACAGTATATCTCTAACGTATACACACTAACGATAGCTACTGCACATACACACCTGCATTAATACATTTACAACGCCAGTTCATGTGATTACAGCCAGACATTCAGCTGGCATTGTCTTTTCTGTCTCTCTGATAATTTTATCAGAACATAATATCCAGACCAACCTGGGAATCCTGGTACTCCGGGCAATCCAATGTCTCCTTTCAACCCATTAGCTCCAGGAATGCCCGGAGGGCCCTAAGAACATAGCAAAGGAAGCAATCAATGGTGCCGTTTCTCAGACACAGTTCCTCACCAGAGATTACTGTTCTTGTCCAGGAGAAACAGTGTTTCCTCCCTCCCTCTCTGTCTCTGGCTAATATCTCTCACTAAATCAGTCCTGGAATATAATAGCCACTTGATCATTTCAGTGCTTAATTATGGTACTTGGCCCTGATACTTAAATAAATTAGGAGTTGGATGAAAAACTCAAAATGATAAGAGCTCCCTCAGTAATTCCATTCTATTTTTTTCAACTCTGATATCACCATTATTTTGTACCTATTTTCAGACGTGTCCACTACAGATGGTGTCATCACCACTAGGATCACTAAAAAGGCTGTTTTTGTCTAATTTGCAAAACACCACCATTTTTTTTACATACTGAACTACTGGCGTCTCTTTGCTGAGGTTGTGTAGTTTGGTCACAAAGGTCACATTCACCCACTCAAAGCTTACCACTTTTGCAACATTTTTAAAAAAGACAAAAAGAAAAAAATTCTCTTACCGAAAACCCAGGAGTTCCAATATCACCCTTCTGTCCAGGCAGACCGGGTTGACCTGGGTTACCAGAGAGCCCTTTCTCCCCCTTAATCCCTCCACTGCCTGGGGGGCCGCGGGGTCCCTCAGGGCCCGGAACACCTTCACATGCACAAATGGGACAAACGTTACAAATGGCAGCAATTTCAGCCCACACATACTACACCTGCCCTGGACTACCAGGTTCAGACACAGTCCTGAACTACACAGTGCAAAAATACCATAGTGATCAAAGCCCAGTAATACCATGTGAACTAAGTTTTTTTCCCATATTGGTAGATTCACAAAGAGGACACACACACGCCATCACAAATTGAGTATGGTAATGAACCATAGCTCAGACCTGCTGTTCCAAAATGTATTGATATGTAAGAGAGGCCTCCAAATCATAGAATGGTTGGAGTGCACTTGACTGTTGAACATGGCACCAATTGAAAAGATTGTTTTCCAAACCACAAAAACTTCATTGGTTAAAATAATTGATGAAATGTTGATTGCCTACTACAGGCAATACCCTATGTTATCTTCCTCTTTTTTTTTTATTTTAACCAATTTTATTTCCCCTGTAATTTCCCCTAGTGTATATGTGTAGGCCTGTCCCATCATGTATTTGTAGGCATGTCATCCTCCATTCATTCAGCAGACGAAAAAAAAGGATTGCCTCTTGCCTCTCTTCCATAGCACATTCTCCAGTCTAGCAGCTAACCTGCATGGTCATCTCAGTAGAGGACTTCATGTAAAATGCCATATGCACTTCATGCACAGCTAGCACTGGGAGACTGCAGATGCCCCATGAAACCTAGAAGTTGTACTTATGTGATGAGCCAGGGAAATTGTAGTCAACTTCCTGTAAAATAATATGGCTAATCACAGTATGTGACATCCTAATAGAAATCCTTTTTCAGCCAGCACTGGCAACCTAAGTATTCTATACCTAACCATTGTGCATGACAGAAATGTGTTTATTAACCCAATAATGGATCCCCAGTATGTCCACTGAGTGAATGTACCTCATAGAGTGCTATCAAATTTATAATATTATCTCAGTTCATTCAGTATAATGGATTCATTTACCTTTGGACTTACCAGGCAATACGAAAATTTGAAGATTTTAGCTTTTATGTCATACACTTTTGGATTCTACAGCATAAAACATTTCTAACATTTCTAATGTCAATTGTATTCTCATATTCACTTGTATCAAAAAAACACAAAATATTGAGTTTCACAACATGCAAACATAGGAAAGAGCATTGAACAAAGCTGTGTATGTGTGTCTGTGTGTGTATTTGTCCGTGTGTGTGTCTGTGGTTTATAGCACCATGGCAGTATGATGATGAATATATCACAACGTTTCTCCTAAGAGGAATGAGGAGAAAAACAAGAATGAATCAGAAAAACAGATGTACTGCCACGAAGAGACATCAGGGCTGTTCCTGAAATGTACAGTTTAACAAAGGTTGATACTTAACCAAAGGAAAGTCTAACCTGGAGGACCTAGGTTCAATTCAGGTATCCCAGAATTCCCCGTTTAGAAGAGCCCGGGGATGCACAGCGCAGAGTTAAAATGAGATTAACGGTTAGCACAGCATTGAAGTCAAGCTAGACAGCTGGAAATAGCAGGCTCTACACTCATGGAAGCAAATTCACTATGAGCTTTGGTTCTACTCAGGCCTGAAAACTGGCCTTACATTTTCTCAGAGGGTTAATCTATCAATCGGGTCAGTTTTACCAAATTTTTATTTTCAACCATTGAGTGTCAGAGCCAATATCATTCACAAAAGCTTTTGAGACAGCCAAACCTCAGAACAGCGAAGGTACTGCTTCAAATATTGTCTCACGAAGAAAAGTCTAAAAATAGTATTAATGCAATTAAGGGGGATTATCTAATTATTATATCAATTACTGCTGTTTCCAGTAAATATTTGGTATACATGTTTAGTTGTCTTACACAAACAGGTTAAAATATCATCATGAGAAGTCTGTTTGGGGTTTGGCTGTGAACACATTATAATAAAAAATGCAATTTCAGTCAGTATTCAAAACCAAGAAGCAAGAGCAAGAAGCTGAACTAGTAAGGTACAATAATATATATTTCTGTAACTCAAACTTTAAAGCTAACATTAAATAAATCAATATGTTTGTACTGTACATTGCTGAGAGCTACATACAGCAACATGCATTAACTGTATAGAGATATGATTATGGGTACTAGGAATTGATTCCCAGTCAGTGGTATAATGTAATCTAAATACATTCACCAAATATTTTTAACATTTCTAATGAATGTGTAAATGAAGGCTGGTTGATATACTAATCCATTATCTCACTGTACAAAAAATATAAATTCATTATGGTTATATATTAAGGTCATTGTCCTACTGTTCTGTATCTGATTTGAGTGGTATCCTAAACCCATGGTTCAATTTTTGTGAAGGATCTCATGAAGCAGTCAAAAATTTCCCCAGCCTCAAAACATCAGCTGTGACTGAACTATCATGGTGCTAAAACTTGGGAAAATGGTGCCTGGCGCTCAGGGTCACTTTTGGCCCCACTGCCGGGCCCCTAAGGCAGCGCTGTGGCGGGACATTGGAAGGCATGTGGAAAGGAGCCGAGGCGTGGAGTCTGACCTGCAGGGCCTGGCAAAGTCACGTGTCACCAGCATTGGGGCGCAGAGGAGGCACGGCCATGCCCAAAACAAGGCAAGGCAATGCCATGGGAAAACAGGAGTCACATGTTACACCCTCTGACATTCACCTGGGCTTGCACAGAACTTCTAATTCAGGCTCTTTCCACACACAGTTTTAAGGTTTCTGTTTTTGTTTCAGGGGGAGTTTCCCATTTCATTTGACTGGCATGTTTAATTGTTGATGTGCCACCAGAAAAGTGGCACTAAGAACTCTAAAATAGTGCTAAGGGAGAATTTGTGGCGCTAAGGTGTTATTTGTAAAACATTAACTATCTCATCTGTGACACTTAACCCATAGTAAGTATCTCCCTGTAAAATTCACTTGTTTATTTTTAATGATTATACTCCAATACCCATGATTGAAAACCAACATAATAAACCACACTGTATTCTGCTGAAGAGCTAGGCCTGATAAAAAATACCACTGGTAATCTTTAGGTACCAGCATTCTTACATAGTGATAAAAGGAAGGTGGGTTGCCCTCTAGCTACTCTGTCCAAGTGAGATGAAGTCAACTGTGTCCTACAGCAGGTAACTTCCCATTACATTCAATGTCATAGTGCAGCCTTAAACTACCAATGCCTATGCTATAGGCCTCCTTAGAGAGGAGTAAATTTAACAATGTAGTTCAAATATTCCATAAATTAACTGGTGTGCTTGTATTTCTCTGTAACTCTGCAAAGATACAAGTATGCAGTCTTACAACCTCATAAAAGCTGTTGTGTCAAAGCCTGGATTGTACAGCCCTGTGCAGGATTGAGGGGTCTTTTTATTTAGACACACACCGCCCATGCAGGTGAGACACTGAACCAGGAGGCTGAAACAGCTGTGCAGAGACCAAATCCACAGTTCCTCTCCATCACAAAACTGAGGTGTTATTTACTTTGAAGATTGTGTTCAAAAATGTACACAAGTCAGCATTCAGACAAATGTAGCAAAACCATTTACACTGCATTATTTCAATAAACAGTATGGGAGACTCCCAACATAAACACCAAATAGCCTATTGAACGCTTTGGTTTGTTCAAGCTCAGCTGTTTCACACCAGTAAAAAAAAAGTAAAGAAACAGATATCAATCAAAATCGGTCCTTTAAATTACACGTAGACACAGACAATGCCCTGTGGAAAGACTGGAGAAATGAGGGTGCAAAATGGGAACCAAAATGGCTGCCAGAGACCAGGGAAAGAGGAGGGAGTGAGGAAACACATTGGGCTGTTTGATGATGGCTGACAGACAGATGAGGAGATGGAGGACGCAAACAGCATGTAGATGGGTCCATGCTCTTAGGCGGACGTTGCCCTGGTGATGCACACTGATTGATGCGTGCAGGTCCTTGGGAAGGTAAGTGGAGGGGTTGGTGGGTAAGGGGAGCGTGAGGGGTTTTCACTTGCAGTGCCCGTGATGCAATCAGGTGACTTGGTGCTGGCTGTGGTTGACATCGCATTGATTTGAGTGTGTATTTGTGTGCTCTGTGGTCAGTGCTGATTTGTGAAACATCCCATGCAGATCAGTGAAATAAGGATGACATTCATGTGCAGCAGATACTCCAGTTTGCTGCCTGGTGTTCATCAAGCTATGCAAATTGCATATCTAACAGTGTAAGATATCATAATGTGCAGAAACATATATATTCATTATAAATAAATATATATATGTATAATCCATATCTGTGTGTTTCTGGACATTATGATCTCTTTCATAAATGTTTTCCCTAGTTTTCTTGTGATATTAATGCCCTGTTTTTGGAACAGTTAGGACAGTTAACTGTTTAATAATGTCTCCCAGCTTACAACTGATCAACCATTAGCTCTGATAGAACCAGTAACTCTGGTATGGTAGAGGGAAACACCAGGCAGCTGAACAGGGTTGTTGCAGTGAGGTGACCACTGTGAAACTTACCGAGTCTTCCTGGAAGGCCTGGTGGCCCTGGGTTACCTTTGGGCCCTTGTGCGGACAGCCCGGGGGGACCAGGAGGACCCATGTTGCCAGGAGATCCAGGTAAGCCAGGGAATCCCAGCTCACCTTTCGATCCAGGGAAGCCAGGAACACCAGGAGTACCTGGAAGACCTGGATCTCCTTTTGGACCTGAGGGGCAGAAAAACAAAATCATTCAGTCACTAAGGGCACCGGACAACCATATATGGTGGAGAACAATGGGAAGAGTGAATCTGACAGTGGTGCAATTTAGCGTGCTAGTTATACTGCAGCTGTATTACTTTCCTACAGGGTCTCTTGTGATATAAGGTGTACACAGTGATGTCAAATTCATCTCCAAATGCACTAGTCAGAATACTCACATTTAAATGGCTCAGGAAGTATTATCCTACACGTGGACATTATTTACACAGACAAGTGTAGTAAATAATGACTTTGACATTGTGGGATTTATTGCAGTGTTTCATCAAGTTATTACTGAAAAGAAAGTAACTATTCCCTTTGACTTTTGGTGTTGTGAGATGATTGATAGATCAATATGGTAGATCAGTATGGAAACTTCACCTGGTGATCCTGGAAGACCTGGGGCTCCAGGGCTGCCAAAGCCGGGCAGACCTGTATAACGGAACAACAAGTCAATCAATCAGTCATTTAACCATCTAACAAATCAATTCATCATTCACTCACATAATCTACCAATTTCTGGTACTGCTTGTAAATTGCTCCTAAATCTGACAGAGGGATAAAATAGTAATTTACTTATTACATAAAAATAAAAAAGGGTTGGTATTTGTTGTTGTATAAAGGTAATAAAACCCTCAATATCATAGATATCATTGTCAATATGGTTGACATACCAAGATGATATGCCACTATCTGTTGGGCCTTATTGCTTCATTGTTTAACATATTTAAAAAAAGCACAGAAGCACAGCTCTCCCTCAGCAGCCTACGTTGAAACCATCTTACTAAGTCAATATGCTGCCCCAGAGCAAGCACTCAGCCAACACAGAAACAGTGTAGAATGCATTGCTACAGTTGTTAAAGGTGTGCTACATCATATCCACAAACAGAGGCTATTTTACCTGGGTCTCCCTTCTCTCCGGCTGGTCCAGGGATGCCATCCCGACCTGCTTGGCCTTTGTCTCCGGGCAGTCCAGGGCCTCCAAGACGTCCTGGATCACCGGGTCGGCCTGGGGGCCCATTGAGTCCCGGAGGCCCAGCAGGTCCAACCAGACCCTTGGGACCAGGCAGACCGGGTGATCCTAGAAATGACAACCATTAATAAGGAGAGGGATTTAGACCATAAAATGGTGAATGTACACAAAAATTTGTTTAGTCATCCAGTGCCAGAGTTCATAGTTTAACTGCTGAATGCATCCACTAGCTTGCAAAAGAGCAGCTGCAGTGTTGGTGCCACTAAAGTAGGAAAGGGGACTGTACCTTGCAGTCCTGGAAATCCAGTGTCACCCTTGGCTCCTTGGCCACCTGGTAGACCAGGCAGACCTGGCGCACCTGGCCCACCTTTGCCACCTGGGGTCCCTGGAGATCCGGGCAGGCCCGGCTCACCCTGAGAGTTTCAGAACAAGTGCAGATAAATTAAAGACACCACACTTGAGTGCTGAGTAGACAAGTATGTATTCATGGTATCTGAATAAATGATCATCAAGCTGTTAGGTCCATTGATGATGAATTGAGACTAATTGATGAATCAAGAGAAGGCAGTGGTCCATACAGAATTGTTCATTGCTCTTTCCTGTGGGTGGGGACCTTTCATTGATTAATAATTAAGTAGATAATCTGACAATGGGAAAAGATGGATGAAGTATTCACTCTCTGTAAAGGCCCCTGTAGTAGTGGAAAATGTTCTCATTGTGTTCATTTCTAATTCATTTGTAGTCTCCTTTAGGAATCACCAGTGAAGTCATACAGAAAAGTGTCCTTTTGTACCTTCTGGCCAGGGGTTCCAGGCACTCCAAATCCAGGTACACCAGGGTCACCCTTTGTTCCTGGTAATCCAGGGTTACCTGGCTGCCCAGGTGCTCCAGGACGGCCTGGTTGCCCTGAGCTTCCTTTCACTCCAGAGGGTCCTAAGTGAGGACCAGCAATAATTGTCACTTTCCAACAACTGCTACTGTACAACTTTGTCATCTGTAGATTAAGTTAATAAACACGGTAGAAGACAGACTACTAAGTTTTGGCCCTGGGGTCATGAAATTATTTGTGGGCAGACACTGTTATCATACCAGTTTGGAAGCAGTATTTACTATTTAACCTTCATTTTACCAGGCTGTACCTTTTAGACAGAAATCTACTTTTCGAGGAAGATCTGGCTAAGAAAATACAATATATAAAAGTTCTATACTAAAATCAGACACACAAATTCATAGGGACTTTTTATGACATTGCTATGATTATGACCTTTTAGCCATGGCTATGGTGAACCATTTCAGAGAAGAGAGGTATGGCACTGACCTGGGAATCCCATCTCTCCCATGTTGCCCTTCTGCCCTTGTAAACCAGGTGCTCCTGGTTGACCTGGAACCCCAGGATCTCCTTTGGGACCTGAAAATCATATGGACAGTGAGTTTAATAACAATAATACAATAAAAATAACAATAACTATTTTCTTGACACATGACAGAGCATGTGAGCCCACTTCAACTGCGCAATGAGAACTGCATAATATCCCCATAGTATCTCAATGAATCTCTCCTTTGAATGGAACCTGACACAACACCTTTGACTATGCACTACACACTGTAATATCAGCATTTTGCATCATTTCAGATGTAGAATTTAAGGTTTTTGTATAAAAGGAAAGTGAGGTAGGGCCAATGATTATTTGTAAGAATAAGTGCTGAGTAACAAATGTGTGTGTGTGTGTGTGTGTGTGTGTGTGTGCATAAATTGAAGGAATACCTGGTGGTCCTGGCAAACCTGGTTGTCCATCCAGCCCGGGGGCCCCAGGGTCTCCAGGAAGCCCAGATATGCCCTTTTGTCCTGGCAGACCTGCTAAACCTGTGGGGTGGAGGTAACACACCTTTTTACCCATAGGTGACACTCATAAGAATGGGATGAGGAATGTTTTTACTGTTCATCTGAAGAAACTGAATTCTGAAGCACATTGGCATCATTCCAGTACAATTTATGAATGAAGATTATACTAAGTGAGCTTTTGTTACAGTCTTTCACCTGTTAGCAAGATGAATAAACCAACAGAATGGTTAGTGTGGGTTAAAAGCTCACCTGGGGGACCTGGGTCTCCCTTTGACCCCTTAAATTCCACTGGGGCAAAGCTTGGGCCAGGAGGACCTGGCAGACCAGCATCACCCTTGTCTCCTTTTGCTCCAGTGCCACCTGGATCCCCTGGCCTTCCAGGGAAACCATCATCACCTAGGTTAAAAAAACACTTTGTAAGTACGTCTGTGCTAGACTGGGACATCTCCATTTGAAATGAGACTGGTAATGTGAGAAGATGTATGCTGTAAACTAAGGGTAGCACCTTTTGGTCCAGAAAATCCAGGTCCACCAGGGGCTCCTGGGGGTCCAGAAGGTCCAGGGGTTCCCATCACCCCCATGTCTCCCTTTGAACCTGAGGAAGAGGTAGGAGAAGATAAAAGGTCTCCGCACAGATACATTGATATCTCAATGCAACCTCTTTATTTAAGAATACCCTAAAGTATCCTTAAAAAAGTTAAGACAGATGAACAAAGACACTCCGACAGAGGAAATCTGACTGATAGATGGACAAACAGACTTGCATACAGGCAGACCGGGTCACTCACCAGGCAGTCCTGGTGCTCCATCTCTGCCTGGTAAGCCAGGGTTTCCGGGAGGACCCAAGGGTCCTGGTGGGCCAGGGAAGCCAGGGCCCCCTCTGTCTCCTGGCAGCCCAGGGATGTCAAGACCGGGAGGACCAGGGTCACCTTTGTCACCGTTCACTCCAGGGAACCCTGGGGTGGTGGGAACGACAATGTCAGGATGGCTATGATGGCCAAACACGTCTCACAGCTGTGACACCATCATCATCATCATCATCATCATCATCATCACCATCATCATCATCGAGGACGCTGGGAGGGTTGGATAAGTTGAGATATGAGCTGAACACACTCAGGGTGAAAATCATTCAGTCAAGTACAATATAAAAAAAGGAAATACAGAGCCACACATTTACTGCTTACGACTGCCTCCCATTCTTTCAGAAACATTAGTTAGCGGACCTATATACTCCATTATGGTGTGCAGTCTTTTCTTCCAGTTATAGGTGAAACTGCCATCTATTTGTCCACCCCTCCCTCATGATCCACAATTTCAGTTAAATACTACTCTTGCAAGGCAGAGAGCACAGCTGAAGAGGCTACAGTACCTGAGTCACCTTGGAGTCAAAGGGTAGCAGGTAAGGGAACCCGGGTGTTGGGTCATGAAGTGTGGTTAGGATATTTCGAAACAGGATGACGGATGCCGGCAATTAAAAGACAAGGGCAAGGAGCGAATAAACTGTCAAAAATGCTCTACGTTTGGATTGACTATGGATAAATAATTATAAAACTTTTTTTTACATTTTGGGTTAGTGTGAGGTTTTTGTTTTTGTGGGCATGCACAACAGAAACAGGTGTGATGGGAGGAAGAAGGTTGCTTGTGATTTTAACAGGACACCTTAAACTGAAGTGACTCACAGAAGTTGAAGCAGCAAGGACATAATTTTACACAGACTCTAATTTAGTTTCAGCAATACGTTCCTCCTAGTCTGACTCACAAAAAACAAACTTTTAGCTTTTTTCCTCTCAACATTTCTTTGCACATCAACTAAACCTGAAAAAAATTACTAGAGAGCTGGGCTATTCATGCAGAATATCAGACAGATACTGTCATGTCTGTTATAGGTAATTATACATCTCTGTCACTATGCATTTGTCATACTCAAACTGCTAATACTGCAACACAAATACTAAAAAGTAAGAACATTCTGCTACTGTGTTGTGAGCTGTCAACCAAAGTTTGAACTGTAAGTCCTCTGTATCGTATAACATTTTTTCTATAGGAATACTGTTTTTATGACTGGTAAGCAAAGAGTTTTAATTTTTGAACCTAAGGCATTAGGACGGGTATAGCTACGGCATGTTGGTGTTTTAGCTTGGACTTATGAAGGTCTATCATATGTTCAATATTTATTATTTTTTATTTCCTTTATCAATTTCCTTGATTTTGAAAAAAGGCAGGAGGCATTGGCACAATACCCTCTGACTTTGTCCTTGTCAAGCAGGAAGTGTTAAACAAATTGGGCATTATGTTGTTAGCCTGCCCTACAAGTCTATTTAACTTTATGGGTTGACTTCTAGTGATTACAGGGTTAAAGGGTGATATTACACATCTTAACCACCTTTTAATGTATAACAAATAAGTAAAGAACTAATGAGAGGAATGACTTGGTCTAGTTTTCCACAAACAATATGCTTCTATAACTACAACATCTTTAAGTTTGGAGGAAAGCGATACATGGTGTAACTTATGAACTGGGCTCATGCTTGTATTCCCAGTCGAATAAAAAATATTTAAGTGTGTTATCGTGATCAAGGACTTTGAGGAACAAAGTTCTGCGTCTTCCAGGATCCAAATCCTGTTGTCCTACGGATTCAGCTAGGCATTTTTAAAACATGGTAGCAGTTTTCAGCACGTTCTCGGACCTGTTTATAGCACATCAATATGGTCCTCTTGAGTTAGGCCACAAAATCCCAGGACAGGCACACCTTGTGCTCAGTGATGACCCCCTCAGAAGCACACATTGCTCCTACACCACATGCCAGACAGTGCTCCTCCATTCATTCATTCATTCATTCATTCATTCATTCATTCATTCATTCATTCATGAACTTATTTGTGATTTTAAAACACAGTGACTGGTGCTCAAGACATGGCAAGCATGAACCCACAGTGAAGTGCTGACACTGGTGGTTAGGAAGCAGGGTGACTTCAAACAAAATCAGTCAATAAACTGTTCACAAGACAACATACATTCAAGGACATAGTTACAAACAGTGTGCAGCTGTCATTTCTTGTGGGTTAAATTACTTCTCATGCAAATATCAAATCATTCCACATAACACAATACTTAAAGTGATCAAGAAATTTACAACATCAAAAACCACTGTCAATATTGGATCAAAATCCACAATGAGTATATGTTGTATATGAGTGTACCCACTCATTCACATCATCATTTATTGGTTCAGAAGTTTCATAAACTGCAGATCAAACTAGTCAAAATGGCATAGCATTCAGTAATGTTTCTTTCTGTCTTTCATACCTAAAATCATTGACTAAGTCTATCATATAACGTTCAACATGCAATTCTGCAAATGACTCTGAAAGCATTGACTGATGGCACACAGTTGAAAGTAACAGTGAAGCAACGAACCAGGAGGACCCATTGGGCCTGGAGCTCCAGGGGGGCCAGGGGGCCCTTGAAGACCGAACGCAGGGGCACCTGGTGGGCCACGGGCTCCAGGAATGCCAGGAAGACCAGGGTCACCTAAGACACAAGCAACGGAAAGGCTCATCAATTCAGAACTGAGGAAAGGAAAGAGAACTCTGAGACTTTACGCCCACACTGTGCCAACGCTACATACCTTTGGGACCTGGCGCTCCATCAAAGCCTGATCGGCCAGGCTGGCCTGGGGTCCCAGGGAACCCAGAATCGCCCTTCGGCCCGGGGAACCCTTTATTGCCTGATAACCCAGGAGGTCCCTGGGGGCCTGGCATTCCAAAACCAGGCTCACCCTGAAACACGCAAATGTTCCTCATCAACACACAACGCAATGTACTGCAATATACAATAAATACTCAGGCTTTTTTTGCAAATTGTAATGATAAAATATTTCACTGCAGTATTTTTTGATGCATATTGGGTTATCTAAAAACTAATAATTGCCTATATACTGACAAGCAGTGCAATTTATTATGTATTTATATATTATATTGTGGAGACATATATATGTATGTACATATATAGTCACAATCTTATGTATACATTTATAAGATATTGCAAAATTTGTCAGTATATAAGCAAATAGTAGATTTACACTATTTATGTAGTTAAATACTATACATACATATAATTATATTATACTATATAATTACATAATATATTTCAGTGTATGTCAGCATGTTTCATTTATTGAAGTGAAAGTCTTCTGTTTGATTTGCATGAGGCGGATGTGAGGTGGCAGTCAGTTTGTGTGCTCCGTGTCTCTCACCTTGGGCCCTGGGATGCCAGGCTGGCCGGGTAGTCCATCCACACCTGGGCGCCCTGGTGTGCCAGGATTTCCAGATGGACCAGGTGATCCAGGGAATCCTGTGGAAGATGACAGCTTTAATGTGTCACCAATTCAGACAGCAGAACAGTGACAACCTGAAAGCTTCTCCTTATTTCAGTCATGGTCTTTTTCTAGTACCATGCCATCTAATATTAAATATGCCTATACCACTGCAATACAGAGTTATTCAGTTAATCTCAGGGAATATATCCCTATTGGTTCCATCACTCTAATCTACAATTTTCATATTATCCAGTATGGCATTAAGCTTGGACCTGAACACAACAAGGGTCTCTGCCTGTACTACTAGACCCAGCAATCTGTTCTAAGCATTTAGCGCTCTTTGTGCAACATAATATTTCCTGATATCAGTATCTTTCCAAGAAGCCCGCTGAGCTGTTTTACTGCCAAATGACAATGTCCTGCGGCATAAGAGATCCTGATAAATACAGGTCAACTATGGCTCCACTAACTTTTCAAACTGAACACATTCCAGTCTTGTCTTAAATTCTCATTTACCATGTGCAGGACTTTACATTTAGCTGTACTGAATGTTATTTGTCAGGTTTCCATTCACTTCTGACTTTATCATCTCCAAATTTTACTATTTAACTATTGTGTGGCTGACCTCTATACCAGGTCCATGTATAAGAGCAAGGCACAGACTCTGATCCCTTAAATAGTCCATTTCATGCAGAACCTTTCCTGATATGATTCCTCTCTTTGTGTTCTGCCGTTCAACAAATTTTGAACCAACATGATAATATATCCTGGAGGTTTATTAGGAATGCCCTTCCTCTGCAAATGCGTGCTGGCTATTATTGAACTAAATATCACTGAGTGCTTTCAGTTTGTCCCTGATAATAGAGTATTATGCTTGTGATGCAAAATAAACTGACTGGGCTCTAACTTCAGTATGGCCAGATCAGTATGGTCTCCTGGAATGTGGATGAGTCATAAAATTCTGAGCCTGGATAAAACATGATAATGTTAACATTTATTACCTTTGACTCCAGGGGGACCCGGTAAACCAATGCCAGGGAGTCCTGAATCACCCTTTGCTCCAGGAACTCCTGGGAATCCAGGCTGGCCTGGCTGACCTGGTGAACCTGTGGAAAAATACAAGAAGCAATGTGAGCACAGTATCACTCCTCTGGGCTCACATGACTTATATAGCCACTGTTCTGCAGAGAACGAGATGTTGTGCTCCTCACCTGGAGCTCCTGGTAGACCGGGATCTCCAGGGGGTCCTCTCACACCTTGAGCACCCTTCTCTGACACAGTTTGACCTGGTTCACCTTTAGGGCCTATAGATAGAAAAAAAGAGGGTGATAAAGTCAGGCTCCTACAACACCCCTTCAATGGGCAAGCAAGTGTACCATCTGTGTGCTTGGTCATTAGGCCGGGTTCTTGGCTGAGAGCTGACCTGGTGCACCTGGACTTCCTGGTCGACCTGACACACCCTGAAGACCTTTTTCCCCAGTAGGTCCTTGGGGGCCAATTCCTGGGGCGCCAGGTGAACCCCTGTCTCCAGGAAGACCTGGATTTCCAGGTTCTCCTGGGGGTCCACGTTCACCTTTAACCAACAGAGACCCCTGCCAGAATAAACAGTCATTAGGTATTTGTTCACAGCAAGTTCAGTCAGGAAAGCTCATGTTTTTGGTTTTGGTGCTTACACCATCACAGAAGAAGAATTCATACAGTAAGACAGAGTATGCTTGAACATATAGGTAGACAGCTTTATGGAGACACATTATGGAGCATTGTCACCATCTGATTAGTATAAACTGCCACAATGCCACAATGAGATTAAGACTCTGGCTTAAGTTTCTTGCCTGTACTAGTTCCACTGTAAGATAGACAGTGATCAATAGAGTTCAATGTGCTACTGCTATAGGCCCCTCTTACAAATCCATGGTACTGTGTGCAATCATGAGGGGCTATCATTCCTGTCTACCGACATGCACTGGAAAAAGACATCCCATCTACTCACGGAGGCGCCTTTGAGCCCAGGGGGGCCAGGTGCCCCATCCCTTCCTGGTCTTCCATCCAATCCAGGTAAACCAGGCGGACCTGGGAACCCTGTGTCGCCCTTTGCACCCTTCAGCCCTGCGACAGAGATAGCATCTCCAGGTTCACCCTTCTGTCCAGAAAGTCCAGGTGCACCCTGAGGCCCAGGAAAACCCTGGAAACACAGATATATGTGTCAGTCAGGGGAAGACATAGACATAGACATAGACACTGACATAGACATAGTGAGGGTGGCAGTGCAATATGGGGATGTGGGGAACTGGGCTTGTGACTCAAAGGTTGTATGTTCATCTCACAGGTCGGGCACTGCTGATGTACCCTTGAGCGAGGTACTTCACCTGAATTGTTTTAGCTGTTGTCTAATCAGAACTACAGATGGTCCCTGAGCTACGATGGTCTGACTTATGATTTTTTGACTTTACAATGGTGTGATAGTGTCACAGTGTAAAGGAAACTTTTGAGGGAGGTCTCTCATGCCTGCTTCTGGTCTAAATATGGTGATATTTAATTACATTTTTTTTTCTTGAATATTGAGAATGGCAAAAGCTTTTAAGCAAGTCAAGGAAACGACAAATTGGACAAGGCTTTGTACACAGATCATGGGCCACTTGAGCATTGTAAGATGAAGAAGACCAAAAATCCTTACAGGTGGCCCACTCTGCCCAGGATTTCCAGGGAATCCTCTTTCACCTTTGAGCCCTGGTGCTCCACTGGTCCCTGCAACAGTGATGACCATCATCACACAGACAGCCACCAGTAAACTTACACAGTAATGAAAGTGAGCTACTTAAGCATGACTGAAACATTAAAACAGTATGTGGTCTTGCCTGGGAATCCTGGTGGACCAGGGGGTCCAGGTGGTCCAGGAATGGGGTTCCCGTTGCTGAAACAGTTAATGCAGGTCTCCCCCTTTTCACCTGAGAAATAACAGAACGTTTCATGCTGACCCAAGGAAGCACAAGAGTACTCTCTGTGAACACATAACTGGTTAACTGATTAACCTTTCTGTCCAGTTTCTCCAGGGAATCCACGTTCTCCCTGAACCCCAGGAAAGCCTGGGTTCCCTGGGAGGCAGTTTCCACCATTGCTTGATCGTCCTGGGGGTCCGGGTGGTCCAGGGGGTCCTGGCAGGCCCTGTTGACCAGCCCTACCAGGAGATCCAGGCAAGGGGATACCTGGTGCTCCTTCATCTCCTTTCTGCCCTCTCTCTCCAGGAAAGCCAGGCTGGCCAGGAGCACCTGAGGACCCCAGCCCTGGACAACATGCATACAAACACAGGTATCATGACACAGGTATTTTTTCCCCACCTTTTTCCTATCCAAACACAACCAATAACGTTTAGCCTCATGCCGCGACCTGATCCCGCCCAACTCATGAGATGGCAGCCGTGACACGTGGCAACTCCTAATCATGCAATCATAATGGTTGCTTCTTTCCACATTGCAGACACACTTTCAATAACTGGGGAATTTCTGTAGCCTGTCACCGAAGGAAATTTCAAAACCTTTTTAAAAATGTAAAAATGACATGTTTTTCATTTCCCAAATTTTGCCATGATCCCAATCTGTGATGTCCAATCACAACTGTAAACCCATGGGATTGCCACAACTTCCTCTGAAAAATTCAAAATGGCAGTCCCCTAAAAATAAAGAAGCATCTGCCACGGCATGCATGCAATCAAAAAGAGGAATCGCTACTGTGCGATGAGGGTGATGCAGGTTTTACCCTATTAACTGAAACCCATCTCCCTCCCCTTGGGCAATATAACCAATTATGCAGCACTCTGTAGTTCTGCTGCCCAGAGCAGACAACGCATCAGGATTCCACTTTTGACTATGGGAGTGCTTTAGCTTAGGATTTAGAATGCAAGACGCAACAGTCCCACCTTACCAAGCATAGCTTTTAGTTGGTATGGTGAGTGTATTTTTTAAATTATGTTACAGTTCTTTATTACATTTTTCAATTTCACTTGCTAAGATTACGCTTAAGGGCAGTAACAGGTCAAATTTCCAACAGGACCTAGGAAAAGATTTACAATTCCTGTATGAGAGAAAAGTAAATGTCATGTGTGTGCATTTTCATTCCAAAGAGCTGTATTCTCTTCAGTGATCTGAAATTTTCCTTTGCAACACTGCCTCTCTCTTTGTGCAACTTGTAACACTCTGTAGGCTTTGGACCTGTCCAGAGATTTAGTCACCCACCTGGGGGCCCTGGCTGTCCGGGAGGTCCAGTCAGACCTGCAGAGGACCACAGACAAAAATCATTAAAGGCTCAACCTCCTATGTGTTCTCTCCCATCACATGCCATCACTATAATGGTGTGCTGTCACATACCTTGTGATCCACGGTCCCCTTTCGGTCCAGGGAACCCAGGGAACCCCTTGTCACCTTTCGGTCCCACTCTGTTGGTGTCCGGGCCACTCAGCACCTGAAAAATGTTCCATTTGCTTGATTACCTGTCCACGTTTTTCTCCTCAGTTTCATTGCACATTTCAATTAACATATTTACATCCAGTGTCATTTAGCACCATACACGCAATCAGCACAACTTTTGCCTGGAGCTCCATAATAATACACAGTGCTAAAAAACAGACTGGGGTTACATCCAATATGCAGGATGATCTGATTAAGGTACCACTTCTGAGTCTGGAGCCATGCATTAAACCCTCTCCGCAAATCTAGGTACTCAAAGGACTGGCTCTCCTTTCAATGTTTTTCAATGAGAGCCACAAAAAAACAAAATGATAAGGAAATAAGGGCTTATAACAGACAGAAAACAATTAACAATAGTTAATAGTAGTATAAATGGGAAGAGCATTCAATGTTCTGCCTCCTCCCACCTTGGCATTACTTGTGCCTCATGTTGTAGCGACAACAGAAAGGAACACAAGTTGTGAGTTGTCCACACACAGACTTGGGTTCTGTTCAGTACTTTCCATTTTTACCACTATACATGACTACACTATGCTAGTCAGTACAGTTGCAGGCTGAGCCAAAGTTAGTGTTTTTGTATTTTGTGTTTAGACTTTCCTATATGTCGCAGTACAGTATGAACATGCAAATCTAAACAGCATGGTCTAGAGGGAGAGGTATAGCTTCCAGTACTTCAGCCCTCCAGCAAAAGACAGCAGATACACCCTATTCATAACCCCACTTGTTGAGAAATCACACACAATAATATTACTGAAGTATCTGAACAATTATGATTTACTAGGCAATTACTTCTGTATATGACAGTGTATATACTGTATATTTGTGGGACTCATGGCTGTAGGTAGGTATTTTTTAAATATTTTTGTGCACCAATTCAGGCTAATGGCAAGGATTCATAATTCCACTTTCATATATATACAGTTCAGAGTGTCTAAAAGAGTGTTCCTTTATCAGGGCTGATCACTGCTCACCATAGATGAGTCCATTGATACACGTACAGCTCATTCTATTACAGTGATACAGTCTCAGTTTTCAACTGAACTGTGAGGTAGAAATCCTCCTGTGGCCCCTCCCATACTGCTCAGTGCTTCAGCAAGAATATGAAGGAAGCAAGGAGCTCTCTTTAACGAGATCCACATCGTGCAGTGTAATGCTCCACTCTGCTTCACAGTAATCTTGGTGTTGGGGAGGTTTGGAGTAACAACCCCAAGAAATAAATTGCTTTATTTTGTTGTGACCTGTAAAATGTATAAATATGTAATTCCTCAGTAGTTATGTATAAAAAGGTAAAAAAGGGAACACAACTTACCGCCCCTGGAGGTCCAGGGAAGCCGCGATCCCCTTTTTCACCCTGGTAGAAAAGATTCATTAATAATTAGTGTCCATTAATAGGTACTTCTTAGCATACAGTACTGTGCACAGCACACTTTTAAAACTCTGCCTTGGAAATTAAATGATGTAATGTGCATTTAACCCCATATGCTGAGCTATTAGAAGGAAGGACACAGAAATCTAAATGGACATTTGTCTTACCCTGTCACCATCTCGACCTGGCAGCCCTGGGATTCCTGGGTCACCCTTTACACCCTGTTAGAAAGCGAGAGAGAGAAAGAGTGAGAGTTAGGGTGGGAGGGGGATTATTGGTATGCTTTTATAATTAGAACATCTAAAGAGGTACTGTAAACTGTCATGTTTGAACAGAATCGCGAGTTTCAAAATACTGACCTGATATCCTTCAGGGCCTGGGTCTCCATCCTTGCCTGGTTTACCCTACGACACAGAGGAAAAGATGATGAAAAAACCTAACAGTCTAAGAAAGGTTTTCCAGCTTTTCCCTTTGCGTGTTCATCGTTTTTCTGGTGCAATATCTAAATGTGCATAGAGCACAGATGTGGTTTACATGAGTGAGGTGTATCTGCCTGACTCAGGGGAAATTCCTGGGAACACTTGCACACGCTCGGAATACTCACCCTCTTGCCTGGCTCACCCGGCTCGCCCTTTTCACCTTTCTGACCACCAGATGGACCCTGGAAAATATGAAATTTATGTGAGGGTTTTATTTTCTAAAGGTCCACTTGACTCATCCTGACTGTATATCGCATCCTGTAGTTTTAAACGGTGTTGAGCAATTAGCTGAGTCTGAATATTGACGTCAAAGTATATGAAAGTATGAGTCATTGAACTGTAGAAGCAAATTTTCTGACTTTTTCTCCTAAAACAAATTCCCAAATGCCATTGTGTTCATGTATTGCATATTTACAGATATGACATAGCTATCATGATTATGAAGTTACCAGAAAACAAGCAGATGAAGGGTTGATACTTTTCCCAAACAATTCCAAGAAATCATGCATCACTAGTCTCCACTTCCATTCTATAAGTATTCCTCTGGGTAAATTCAGGAAGTGGGTTAGGCTAGATTGGACCTATAAGAATGATTTACCACAGCCATTTCATGTTTTGTTACACATTTTGTCGTCTCATGTGTACACAGAATTCCACTGATTTATGAATGACTTTACTTTTAGAATTTGGTGCAACTGGGTACCATTACATTTTTTTGAAAGTATTGACTATGCATGCCCAAATATATATTCTGTGGGTGGGTACATGGTACTTTCGGAAATTGTGATGCACAACACAGGGATTCAGACACTAGCAGAAAAGTGGAAGTAAGGTAAAGAGACAACATTTAGACACAGTGAGCAGTTAGATTACAGATTCATGTTAGATATGTTATTGCTATTGACAGGAAAACCACACAGTTGAGAATGCAGAGGCAGACTGTATATTGTACATACAGGAGGTCCTGGAAGGCCAGGGTCACCAGGTGGTCCAGGAGGTCCCTGATCCCCCTGAAAGAAACAGTCACACAAGATACAATTAGAAAATAAATGTGTAAAATGCATAACGGTTTGTAGTTTGCAGTATGGGCAGTTCTAGATGAGGACTCAAGGCTCTAGAAATACAGACTTTTGATCAAGAAAGGCTCACTGCAGCCATCTAGTGACATTTTTGAAAAAAAAAAAAAAAAAAAAAAAAATCATGTATTCAGCCAGTTTGCTAGTACTGCCATCTGGCGGTACAATGTGAAAAGAGCAGCATAATAATATATTTAATTTCTAGTTAGAGAATTACCAAGTGAACACTAAGGTTATAAAAATGAAACAGAAAGAGAAGCAGAGCTTGCAGTTACAGCAGTGACATCAATAGTTCAGTAGAAAACACAAAGCTTTAAACACGGCTGCAGCTGAAACAGAAAACCCTTGCTTTGCCGCGCTCAAATCTTTGACCACAGACCAAGGATGCTACAGGTCTTCAGGCTCTGTTGTACCTTGTCTCCTCTCTGCACCACAGAGTCATCGGGCCTCTTCTGCTCTCCAATCAGTCCAGGTGGACCTGGAGGCCCCATCAGACCCGTTTCACCCTGCACACACAGACACTCATTACATTACATTATAGGCATTTAGCAGACACTCTTATCCAGAGTGACTTACAACACAAAGGGCATTTCTTATGGGACAAGGGTGTTGAAGTGCTAGAGGGGGTAAAAGTCTTATGTGCAACTCCCATCACATGGGGCCAGAACATCAACACAGCCACTCTCACACTGAGAATCTCTGGGCTCTCCTCACCTTCTCTCCTTTAGGTCCTTGGAAGTTTAAGCCCATGTTACCCTGGGTAATGAAGGGAAGAACATGTAAGCATATGGAGTGGACAGATACAAGAGACGGGCAAGCAAACAGGCAGTTAATGCTGTCTTGGTGGTTTGTTTGACAGTACACAGCACCATTTCACTGATGAAGGTAATATGCTGAAACATTTGAAGCTTTTCGCCACATCTTTGCATTTAGAATGGATCATTAATTTATGTGTTTATTGAACTCCACAGATGAATTACGAATCTCTGTTATTAACACTAGGGGCTGCAATAAGTGCGTAATCCATTTTTATTTAAGATTCAATATAGTCTTGACACGTAAGCAGAATTCCATACAAATTCCATATGTGTAGGGAAGTATGGATGGACTGATCAATGCACAAACACAAATGACTGAATAGAGAAATCAAAACACATAATGGACGGGTGCTTGGGGAACAGTACTGCAAAAGAAGCATCACAGATGGATGAATAATTTTCAGATGTCCGTCAAAAGACACTGCTGGAAAGAGGCAACAGAATGGGAATCTTACCTTGGGACCTGGGGGACCAGGGGGCCCAGGACGGCCCTGAAAAACAATCAAAATGTCAACACAGACCTCAGCATTTTCTATACAAAACGTTCTTTACCTGCACTTTCAATTTAACAAAACCACATTTGATTAGGGTTTTTGAAAGAATCCATTTATGACACCATCTGGCAATATAAATAGTGGGGATTTTGCAAAACTGAACAACAGGGGTAACCCTTAAGTGTACAGGGGTGCTGGCATACCTCATAACCACGGGGACCGGGTGGACCCAATGGACCAGTCAGCCCCGGTGGTCCTTGGCTTCCCTGAAAGAGAGACAGACAAAGGGTCAACTCTGTCATTGCGTCTGTTTGAGGCAATGGCTCTTAAAAACTAGTGTCAATGTTGAGTCTGAACTGTGAGCAGATGACGTTCTGTCTTACAAGGTGAAATGAGTCACTGTTATGTCTGAATCGTGAGCTGACCACATCCTGCATTACAAGGTGAGATACATTGATGTTGTGTCTGAATCGTGGGGTGAGGAAACTCTACATTACAAGGTGAAATATGTCAATGTTATGTCTGAATCCCATGCTGATGACTTCCTGCATTATGAGGTGAAATGCACAGCTGTGCTCAATCAAAGATATGCACACTTAATCAGCGATACATATGAGACGACTGGCTATAGCTTGTACTTTGAAACAGCAAAAACCTGAAACCACAGGTTTCACATTTATTCTCTTGCATTTCACTCAATTGATTAGCTTTCACTGGTTGTGACATGTGCTGTCATAGTGGGGTTGTGGTGAAACCCTGAACTCAGCCACTTACGGGAACACCAGGGAGCCCTGGTAAGCCAGGCTCTCCTTTCTGTCCAAATCGATCAGTTTGGATGACATCGCCTGGGTCACCCTGCAGAGGAAAAGAACCCAGATCAGACTTACAAAATTAACAAAGAATCACAACTGAGCAACCACGCAAGGAGGGCAACATGCTGTCAGCTCAATGAATGCACCAACATCAACACTGCATTCATCAGACCCGCAGACAGAAAAAACAGGAGTCCACAACTGACAAAGATACTGACACACACACACACACACACACACACACACACACACACACACACACACACACACACACACACACACACACACACACACACACACACACACACACATATATATATAATTAATGGACCACTCCAAAATACACACTTAAAAAATAAAGTATAACAGCAGATACAATAGAATAATAGTAGATTAATGATTATCAATAAGAGTGTCTGGATTTTTGATATTTTACATCTGCAATCAGGTATGAGGGAGGTCAACATAATAACTTAAAAAAATAAACTTGCCTTTGCACCTGGTAGACCGGGGGGACCCTGAGGGGAAGCATGGGAGAGGTCAGTTCACAACTGAACAAATCGCAGTTAAGCTGAAATCAATCCATGGTGGTAGTTAATACTAAGTCTGTTTCTACAAACAGACTTAGGGCACAAACACAAGAGATTGAGCACATCCAAACTCACTTGAATCCCTTGTAATCCAGGTGAGCCTGGACCTCCTGGAAATCCACGTTCACCCTGAAAACAAGCAAATGGCAAAAAAGACTCCATACTGTGCATGGACCAAAGGTGGGCATCTGTGCATCTGGGGGGCTGGAGGGTCAGCAACATTTGTTCCCAACTATCAATCCAAATCTAACTTTAAAATTTAAATGATAAACTTTATTCATTCAGCATGAATTCTCTTCAGCAGTAACAACCATAAATTAAGTATGTGATACATGCTTACCACTGTATTATTGATGCATTATCAGGGTAATTACCACCTTCACAGATTTAAGTGTGACAGGCCAATAACAGTCAATAATATTGGTGTCTGATGTAACCTACTTATTAGGCCCATACATGTCTATTTTATAATTATTTAAGTGACAATGACAGTCTTGAGATATAAATTGTGGGCTCATCAAGAAATAAATATCAATTCAAGTCTTTAGGAAGTCTAACATCTAAAGACTTAAGTCTTTTTCACTACAAAATTATGGAAGTTAAACAGAAAATGAATTAATACATGTTAAAAAACATTAATTAATCAAGAGATGTGTAGGACAGAAAAACATACTACCAGGTACTCCATGAACAGGTTTGAGTACTACTAAAAAAGCATCTGCACCAAAATGTACATGCAATATCACAAGCTGGCCAACAGAGGCCACTGTAACATTCCATTGCACTCGCAAGAGCACTTGGAATGTCACCTGCAAGGAATAATAGATAAGGATAATAATCAACTGATCTGCCTTCTTCCTCTCTTGGAGGTATTGCCATATTGACACTTACCTTTGTCCCATTGCACCCTGGAGTTCCCCTTGGACCTGGGGGCCCATCCTGTCCTGGGAGACCCTGTTGACAGGAGCAATAGCTTCATTTAAGGGAACGTAACAACAAAGTGGCTACTGTGTGCCCTAATGTCTGCGTGGACAGAAAAGGTACACTAGTCCATCAGTAAAAAGGAGCATGTGATAAAATATATGCTTTTGATGTATATTTTCTGTGACCTAGACCACAGAGAGACAGACAGCTGTAGAAATGTGTGAAGGAATAAGGGGGAAAAAGAGATGGTAAATTACAGTAAAGAACTGTGTGCACCAAAGACTGCACAGATACAGGCAGGCATGAGGATAATATGAAAAAAATCATTCTATTTCAAATACATGAGTGTCTACACTATTAAAAAGACTATGACAATGAGCTACATTGATAATCTCCCATTTTCAGAACACATCTCCAATGATAAAACATGTCCAATCACCGGTGCACTGATCATACTTACAAGGATCACAATGCACATTGATTGACATGAGTAATAAAAAAGAAAAAATTTATGCATGTACACTACCAAACAATCTGAAGTTTAATGTTATTGTTACAGTTATTCTAATTCCTGGTGGAGATGGGCCTTCCCACAAAGAAAGAGTTGCACAGTGCAGGCTTTACTCTGGGAAGTATCGGGAGCTGAAGCTTACTGGAATCCCTGGAGTTCCTGGGAATCCTGGAAGTCCGGGCGGACCCTGTAAACAAGATATTGGTGAGCACATAAACAGCTGAAACAGACCTGGCTTTTCCCCCTCTGTATGTCCACTCTAAATGACCCTGTGGTACAACATGGCTCCATCTGAACCATCAAATAACACCTGGGGATTTCTCTTCCCTCTTTCAGAATTACATATGAAAAATATCAAAGGATTCATTCAGAATCAGATTCTTAGTTATTAGAATGGCAAAAATGCAACAAGGCACTTCTCTTAAAGTAGCTGGCAGCAAGTTATGCCTCTCTGAAAGTCTTCATGTATCTCTGTGCATTCTTGTGTGTATGTATTAAACTTGGCTGAAAAAAAATTGCCCCTCGGGGGGCAATAGAGATCTGAGTGTGTGAATATACCAACAAATATGTCTGAAAACATACTGTAAAGATGCCAGTCCCAAACTTAAGCAAAGATATAAAAAGTACAAATGGGCTCCTGTCTGACAGCCCGTTTTTTCATTTTCTCACTTTTTTATCACTTGTTAATAATAAAAATTATTACATCTGTGGTACAGAATTGCTTGATTTGTTTTATAGGAATAAGTTTTATTTTATTTTGCAACACATTCCTTTAGGAAGTATTCCATTGCCAAGAACATTAACAATTGCTGGAAGACATTCCTTGTCTTCATATCTGATAAAACATTTACCATCAAAACTTTTGATCTAGTTATGAAGGATCCTGGAATTAGAATTAACTATCAATCCTTACAAATTACTGCAAGGATTTATGAAACAGGAAAGATTCTTTTGGTCTTAGGGGTTGGCATGAAATTGACTTTGAAATACTTTACACCAGTTCCCTATGGTTTTCTTCATATAAATGACCGGGGAATAGCTACAGCAGTCCATTTTATTAATCCCTTATGAAATATTAAATACTTAAATCAAATGCCCACATAGCCCATACTTTAACTGAGACTAAAGAGATTAGGATTCTCAGGTTTCTCATCTCTCTGCACAGAGTATTAATATTCAACTCACTGTCCCAGAATATGGCTATTGGTTATTAATATGACGAGAACATCCTGACGATCAGCCGGAGTACTCACTCTAATTCCTTTCGGTCCAATTGGTCCTGCAGGCCCATCGTTGCCCTGCGAGGCAAAGAAAGGAGCTCAAAAGTCAGTCCCATTATCATTTTCAAAATATGGGGGTTACATCATGTTAACTAACAGAATGAATAAAAGAATATTTGGGGAACTATTTGCAGTTTAAGGAATTGTAAATGTCATAGCTGTTACATAAAGTCAGGAATACACTGCAAAACACAGATCAGTGTCTCCAGAGTTAGACTGAAGTGAAGAGCTGCTACAGTATCTCCAACCTTCTCTCCCCTCGGTCCAATTGGGCCCTCCGGCCCAGGGAAACCTGGCACCCCTGGTTGGCCCTGTAGTCCTGGAAAGCCTCTCTCGCCCTGCAGAGAGGAAAGCACACTGGGTCAGACTATGGAAGCTCAGGTATGAGGAGATGTAAGACATACTGGACAGTCATCATGTTCATACCACAGGAACAACATTTGTACTGCAGTGTCATTCAGTTACTGACCAAATATCATGTGGCTGTTAATGGCTGAGACATATGTCAATAGGGCTGTGTGTGTGAGAGCCTTTCCAGCAGACGCAACACTTTGTATTTCGTATTAAAGTTACAGAGCACAGCTGCAAGAATGATTACATTCATTAAGACTGAATAGCAACCACACTTCTGCAAATCAGCTGCATCCACAATAATGGACATTTCTTATATTATTCAACAAATTATTAGAGCAGCCCTCAATTAGTAAAAAAGCCCCCTATAAGAAGGATGTTTAAACAAGAGCATTATACTATCTGTGTCTCCAACACAACAAAGGCAAAAAACAGACACCAGACAGTACATGATGGAGGATATGAGCAGACAATATGATGGAGGATATGAACAGGATATCAGACAAGTCTGGCCTGGATGCCAAAAATGTGTCCGTGAGTGTCAATTAAACAAAAATGTGGCTCGGCAAGTTCAACCAGTAGCCAGATTAATTCACCAAACTCCAAGCAAGTAATAAGAATGAAATGTCTTTTAACCAAAGGTTCATTTATTCCAGGCATGTATTTAAGTGATCTAACATTGCCCCTGGGGAAAAGACTTGAGTATGAATTCAATGATTCACAATGATTCAATTCACATTAACCTGAGGTAGTCAAAAATTAACAAGAGGAGACATTAGCAGAGATGGCATGAGGCGCGAGTAAAACCCGAAAGGATTCAGTGCTGGTGTCCCATTGTCTCATTGCAACCCACACAAACAGGCGGATGTAACCCGGAGAGCTATCACTGTCAAAACTGGGGCAAGGTTTCGGTTATAACATCATGCATCATGTTCAAGAGATAAAAAACTAAAACAAAATTTAAGTACTCAAAAAAAAAATGACCAGCTCCTCATTTGTCTCAAGGACCAGCACTGACACATTCTGACCGCTGGCTGCCAGGCACATGGCCTTGGTTCAATAGATGTACGAGGTGTGGCTATTAAATAACGAGACTGGGTTAATGTAAGTTGAACCACAGCACGCATTTGCAAACCATGTGGTATACATTGGCCTTGTTGTTATGACCTAAGCATAAACAACCCCTGAACACTTCAATCTGCTTGCATCTTCAGTTCGCTGTTACTCATTGCTTGAAGTAGATGTGTTTTTCTGACGTGTCGTAAAAATGGTCAGTTCAAAAATCGACCAATGCATCAATTTGAAATTTTTGGTGAAATTGAACAGCGAACTGAAGACACAAGTGGTGGCTCGACTTACATAAGCCCAGTCTCGTTGTTTAATAGCCACACCTGGTATTTGCATAAACGTGTATTTGCAGTGAGACATAACAAATCCTCATGCCAGGTGTTCTGTGGAGAACATGAGTTGATGAAAATGAATTTTGAGTGCTGTGTGGGCATGGCACAGACTCAGTGCGGTTTGCCATTCCCTTTTGTAGCACACTAAATTACTGCCACACCTCAAAAGGTATTGTTCATGCATGAGGACTATGGTTATTTTTTCTTTTCTTTATAATGAGAACTCACATCAAAGGCCTTATCTGTTGCACATTGTCATTCAGCACATACTGTACATGGGAAAATACAGATACAGTATTTTTCCAAAATAGGAGGCCTTTGATGTTCAGTAAAAGAACAATGGAAGCAGGAGGGCTCCCAATGGGGCTCACACAGAAAACTCACCACAAGCACAGGCTGGGCCCTATAGTTGCAGATTGGGGTCTGCGCTACATTATTAGCCTGCCACAACTGCCAGTCTGCTGCAGTGGGACAATGCTGACCTCATATCACCTGGGGTAGGATGGCCTGAAGTTAACCAGGGTTCCTCGGGTTACCGGTGGATCTAGTTCCACCCATCAACACTCAAGACATTCCAATTGTTATGTGGATAAGATATGCATCTCATAGGATCCTCACAATATGTCTCCCATAGTATTGTGTGGCCTGCAGTATCTAAAATGTGTCACATTAGAGGAGTTGGCCGCAGTATTGGCTCAGTGCTCCTGGTGCTTGGGTGTGGGTGGCATTACAGTAACCTGAGACGCACAATATGCAATTCAAATTTGGGATGAAAAAGAGAAAGGGGGGAGATGATTTAAAAAAAAAAGAATAATGGAATATGGAGCAGGTTAAATAGCTGTCAGGTAACTTGCAAAGATATGCAACTCCCAGGAGTAGCAGGGTCCAGTAGTGGGTGTGGGTTTTGTTCTACTCCAGAACTAGAGCACTTGATTCAGCTAATAAAGGTCTTGATTGAACATCATAATTAACTGCTTAGTTATCTAGTTGGTTGTTTAGTTGAAGGTCAAACGAAAGCCTGCATCCAATCCCTATGGCCCTATGGACACTCCTGTCCTATAAGACTGGTTACATGCAGCAGAAAAGTTCATTGCTGTGTCTACTGAATTGGGACTGAGGGTCAGGGGGCTTGATGGAGGAGAGTGTGTGGGTGTGTGTGTTTGTCTATGACACTCACCTTTGCTCCTTTCACACCACTGCAGTCACACTTAGATCCTGATGTGCAGCCATGGCAAGCCTGTCAGGGAAGACAGAGAGAGCACCTTTAGATTAGCTTGTCTTACACATTCACACTGCATTTGCCTCCTTTTCCACAGACAAATGGATGAGCTTGGTGTTCAGGAAAAAGAAGCACTCGTTACAATAGCAAGTTCAGCTGAACCAAAGCTGCAAAAATGCATTGCATGTTAAGTTCAATGCCACACAAATAACTTCTTGGGTAATATACTTCCCAAGACACATTTAAAGTTACGTTTGAACACACATTTTTAGCATTTAAGCACACATACATTCCAGCACTAATCTACAGTAATGTACACATGTCAAATGTTTTATACAATTCATTTATAGCTGTGCCTCAAATGGAAACTGAAGCTGCAAACCCTGAAGCACAAGCCCAGAATCCCCAACTGCTTTACTGTACTATTACCCTTTTTCCACCCAAAACCCAATGTTTTAATAGTGTGCTTCTTTTTGAGTTTATCTGTGCATGTTACTGGTGCCACTTGTTAAATAAAATCTGGCTCGGAAAGTGATGATTATTATAATTATTTAATTATTTAAATACCACATTCAGTGTAATATAAAAGCCTTGTCAAATGCCCTCAAATCCCTTTCGAGTATTCTTCTTACATACTCATCTTTGCCACAGACATCTCAATACATGTTTAAGTTACACTTTACAGTTACATAACTACTATGGCAACAACAGGAGTCATTTCAGATACTAGCTGAATTTCTTGTCAAAGAAATCTTGTATCTTCCAGAGATTGAAACTGTTAAAAGCTGTAACAGAGATGCATATCCACTAGGTGTAACACTCACACCTCAAGGACATTCTGCATTCTGCACCATACCTGTCTGTCTGCATCAAACTGTTGTGGTAACAATGAGCTATCAAAATAACTTGCATTAGACCAAAATAAGTCTATCTATTCGAAAGAATTCATCAAAAGCGCCAAAATGCAAATCAAAACAAGGCCAGGTGTATAATTTTCAAATGTACTGTGTTTATTGTCAAAATATAAAAGTGTCACTGAAAGCTGAGGAAACTCACAGATAGGTATGTTAACTGCAGTTGCATTGAAAAACACACTGTAGACAAACAGAGAGTGCAGAATAATTTTTAAGGAACTGCGCTGAAAGCAAATATTTAACCAGCCAACAGAGCACTGCTCTTGTACCCATTGGTATTTCACCAGAACAGCTTCCGTATCCAGCTGTACAAATGAACAATACTTTAACAATCACAGATATATACCTAAATAAAACACAATGATATATTAACTTGAAGGCACCCCCTTAGTGTAACAATGTGCACTGTGGTCCAGCTCAAATCCAGACCATTCTACCGCTGACCCTGACTTGAACACTGGACTGTGGAATTATTCAAAGTTAGCCCAAACCATCTGGGGTGAGTGGAAGACTCATGGGACACTGTAACTCTTATTGTAAACTACTCTGTCATTCTCATTTACAAAAGGCCACTGGACTCCATCCAGGCATAACTGTAAATAAAAAACTTTTCCCTAACAATATAAAGGTTAAAAAACACACATCAAAATCTGTTTGAAATCCTAACATTATTCTCATTTTCCATGTAGATTTTACCCATATCAAATGATAGTTGTGGGAAATCTATCTGGGATGAGAGTAATGAGGAAGTTTGCATTATCTGCATTATATTATCATTATATTTATCAAAATATATACTGATTCAATTATGTAATCCAATATGTGTAATAATATTAGTTTGATTATTTCCCTATTGTGTAGTTACACTGACCAAAAGGAAAGATTCTCTTGAGGATACTGCAATTCAGTTATATTGTAATGGGCTTGGTATTACTGAAGCTGCACTTTTACAAAAAATCACTAGATGGCAGCACCAAAATACACAGGAAACACCTGTCTCTAGTCTCTCAGGTCTGGGAAAAAAACCTCAGTCACAAATTTTATTCAGATGTAATGAGGGATTAAGTAAACCAAGATGTCAGGGAATTGGGAATATAATAAATTAGCAGAAAATTAAGTTACACAAATTCAGCCACTCAGAAGAGGGGAAAACTATCAAATAACATCTGGACATCACAGAAAAATGTGAAGTCATCCACTTTGTTTTATTTGGTTCATGCTTTATAATAAAACAATGGTCTTGGCTCCAGTCAGTAAACCAGGACATATAACAGCAGGTGGTGAGGTCTCACTAAACTGACCCCAGTCTTGACAGCCAGGTCAAGAGCCTTGGCCAAAGGACTGTTCAAACCTGTCTCCCATCTGTCTTCCATTTCCTGTACAGAAATATGAGTTGTTTAATTGAACGCCATAACAGTATGCCTGTCTGGAATCCCCACTGTCTACAGTACACTGAGTTTGTTTAACAAACAATTTAATTACAGCAAGACAAACCAAACCACCATGACTGACAGGGAGAAATCCTTTTTTTTTTGCCTCTGATGGTTAACAGCACTTTTCAGAACTATCTGTCAAAAATGGTAGAGGTCCCACCCTTTTTCAGATCAGTTTTCAAAAGCCTGCTTACTACGGCCTAATCCTGAGCTGTTTCAGCTTCAGATCACGGTGAAGAGGGGGGCCCTCAAGTAGAAACAGGCCCTTTTGAGAAGGGGCACCCAAGCAGAGCCAGATCTGGAGAATAGGAGGGTGACAGCCCCACTGAAACACTGAAAACACTGTTCCCACCACTCCTCCAAGATCTCTGAATATTCCTTCACCACATGCCTTTTGTCCTTTGTTCTTGTTTCAGCTCAGCTCTTCAGCCTGACGCTAATGTTTTTGGAGCATTTCTGCCATAGATAAACACCATCGCTACACAGAGGCAAGACAATCCGCTCTGATTAAGGCATTCAGACAGTCTCTGAATGAGGCTTCCATCTGATGCAGGCAGCTACAGGTGTGTGATCTTAGAAGTATTTTTTACACATCAGGCAAAGATGTACATATATTTACATCTTTGTGTATGTAGCGTCAGTCAGTCAGTCCATGAGTGCAGGATTGCAGAATGAAAAGTAGTTGCTGTTGCCCTCCCCCACTTTTTGGGAAGTACCAGCTCAGTAGAGCCTGTACTATAAAGATGTGGTTAAGAGAGGACCCTCCTTCCTCTGTCTGGACTGATCCCCTGATAGCTGCTCCCCAAGGGCCTGCTGTCTGATCCGGGGCGACCAGCGCCTGTGAGAGGGGCTGGCGGCCCCCCACATTCCTGACAGGAGGCGGCTCCACCAGTCACCTGCACAGCGTGCTCTGCCATCTTGGCACTTCTCCTGTAAACACAGCTCTGAGGGAAGTTAATTAGCAGTGCGCTGCGCTCCACACTCCCTCGCTCCTCTACTCCTCCTCTCCTGCGTGTCCGGGCATTTGGCTTGCCTCGGTTACCTGCCGCTTATCCTGCCAGCTGCTCCGTTCCCTCGCCAAACTGGCAAAAGGGAAAGCGGCTGTACCCTCTGCCTCTCCGTGACTTGCGCGTTAGCTCATGACCATGGCTCCCTCCGTGTGTGCTGCCGCGCGGGGCCGAGCGAGGCCCTCCTCCCAGCCTGTAACCCAAGCTGCTGTGTCATCACAGCTGAGACCGCTCTGGCTGTCCCCAAACAGACACTTCCGCTGCAAGGCTGCCATGGCTGGCCGGCAGGCTGAAATGCCATCGGTGTCAGATTTAACAGGGAAGGAGGAAGTAGGAGAGAGACTCACCAGTGGGGCTCAGACCTGGGCCAGGAGACACACTGGGGACAAGCAGTGATCCTCATGGTGACAATTACAGGGGGTTTTACTGACATTGAGCCAAGCTCATAACTTGGGAAGCCAACGGTGGGGATATGTATAGTGCGTGTGTCTGTCTGTGGTGTACTATATGATGAGCAGCAATGGAACAGCCACAAGCCTAATGGTGATAATGTGCTGATTAAGGCTATGGCATCTCTCATTTATGCCACCGAACGGTCAGAAATTGAGGGGCAACTGAAGTCATGCTGTGGGTTAAACACCTCCAGCCACACTTTCAGGTGGGCAGTCTAGCCAGGCATCAGTATCAGACATAGCTGTGGTGAGATTGAGCTTCCCACGCACTGCTGTCTCAAACAACTCACAACATGAAGGAAGTCCTTTCCCCTAAACCAAGAGAGTGGGTGCTCTTTGTACTAGCTGGCAAACTCACTTTCCCTTTTATCTGGAGGTTAGCCAGTGGGAGAATTCTGTAACCTTGAACAGGCAAAAATAAAAACGTAACAATACAGTTGAGAGATCAAGACAGGACTGTGTTTTTTGGAACCCTGCTGAGCATTTGCTTTTAATTCCTGTTTTTTTTCCTCCCTTGAGTAGCTTCATTTAATTGGCCCAGTTACAGTCAGATTTGAGTTGAGCTAATTCTAAAACAATCACTGACAATCAGAACCTGCTCTATGCGAGGGATGAGCACATTCTAATTAAATTCAAGTCAGACAGCCAACAGAGAATTCTAGTCTACGTAATTTATTATGGATTCGCCAAAACTACATATAAGAGGGAACTGAGTTCTGTGTGTTGCCTGGATGGACTTGGAAGGGGGGACCTGGAAGGGGGAAATGAATTCACAAATGTAATTAATAACACGGTCCTTCAACACCAACCAAGCCCTGCCCCAACTTCACACCATCACACAACTCGGTCATGGAGAAGAATCCAAATCTGTCACATTGAGGACAGACCAATACCTGCCCAACAGTGGATAGAGAAGGACCCAAATCTTTTGCATTGCAGATGGAGAAAGACCACTATCTGTCGCTTAGCGGATGGAGAAGTACCAATATCTGTCCCATGGCGGACGCCATACCTTCAGGGCATTGTGGGATTACTCGGCTTTGCCATGCAACCTTGTGTGAAATCGGGTGGGCGCGGTGATCCGGAAGGAGCCCGGAGCGCGGTGTGGCCAGGGCCCCGTTTCCAGACGCTATGCTTCTGGGATGTTTACACAAGCGCTCGGTCTGATTAGCGTGGTCTGCTTCAGATGAATGTTGTCTGTCTCCCACGCCCAGCTCCCCGGGCCAGCTTGGCCCGCTGGGGCGGATAATCGAGTGAAGATCAGTGAACTACAGCAATGTGACTCAGTGCCCGCAGCTCTCCTACCCTCTGCCCGGGGGCATGCATGCCTGGGACCACGTCCAGTGCACACCTCTCTGCCTGACTGCTGGGCGGGGCCAGGCTGGGCTCACACACCCAAGGACCAGGCCAAGATAAGTTCACTGCCTCTCAGCTTAGCCGGGCAACAGCACTGAATACCGCAGCACAAGTGAGATATTTGCCAAAAATCCCTCCGTGTGTCTGTACCACCCTAACACAAATCAAATATATGGCAATATCTGTTATTAAAACATTGAAACATCTGAAAACTGCAGAATATTTGGACATACATTTTGACATGTTGCAACATCTGTTCAAATTTTCATAATATGTTCTATTCTCTGCTTCACTATTCTTGGAATCGTGTGTCAAATTTACCAGGCACTCGAGATTATTGATGTTTCTGGCTTAAATTTGGCCAAGCACCTTGCATGTCAGGTAGCATGGCTCAGTGTGATTTAAGAGAGGAGGGTAAAACAGGCATGCAAGTCAGGGATTAGCAGGGCGAGTCTGGAATTCCCCACATCATCAAAGACTGATGATTATACACAATATCACAGACACGCCCGGCCCTGATCCACTCAATGATAATGCAGCCCACACCACATATACCCGCTGATAATAGCTCCCCACCAGGGCCCCCTCCTCCTCTGCAGGAAACGGGGTTTTAATGGTAAAAATCACATTTATTACCCTTTAGAGACCCCGAGGCTATTTCAGTGAGAGAGGACGATCTGCTGAAAAAGACATCACTGGGCCCTATGGCTGCTGCTAGTTTGTGGGATGGATTTAACCACAACTTCAGAGCATGCCTTGACAACGACTGATCCGTGTCCTTCCATAAAAATGTGCCCTTGTTTGATTTGACTCCTACTGCGCTGAATGTTGAGCACACTCCTGGAATGTTCAGGAAAAAATTGCCTCACACCAGCAACAGCACTCAGACAAGCAAATATAAACACACAGGCAGCCAGGTAGACTCATGACAGTGTTCACAGAAGCTCACCTCCACTGCATTAGCACTTGGCTGAGACATAATTCTCAAAGATAAATGCCATGAACTGAGGCATTAAGATATCCATACAACACACATGGAAAAGATACAGATGACAGCTGTGAAAAACCAGAAGCAGAAGTCCTGCTTAAGAGAGGAGAGGAGAGGAGAAAATTATGCAACAGTAGAAATAAATATGCACTGTATGAACCACTGACATCTGCTGATATCTGGAGTCACTTATTAATCTATTTAGAACACAACCAGACTATATATCACATTTATGAATTTCCTTTGAGTTACAAATTCTTCAGATTTATTGGAAACTCTACCTACTGGTACACTCACGGGGGAGCCAACATCTGCATTTTGCTAAACACTTTTCTGGAAGGAGATGCAGAGAAGAAGAGCTTGAGTTTCCCTCTCCTGAGCCTGAGAGCAGAGCGTGGGTGTGCTCTGTGTGTGGGACAGAGAGTTACAACCAGCCATGGGGCTTCTATCCCTCCCCACTAACTCTCCCAGACACCCTGCGTCTTTGGTTTACTGTTTATCGGCGGAACCGGTGTCAGGTCTCTGCTGTGTCCTTGGCCTCAGAAAGAGTGGGAAAAAGAGCTTTGTGTCAGTGGTCAGTGTTGATAGTGCTATGTGTCATGCCTGACAGAGATCAGTAAAGTGGTGAAAGATACCTACCAGAATATGGCTCTTTCTTACTGCATTCCCCTTCAACCAGTTCTTTTTACTCTCCAGAAAATAAACTAAACGATACACTGGTCTGCTCTCTTTACAAAATACAGCAGTGCTGTAAAATGCCTCTTCAGGTTGTTAAATATGCGGTGTAGTTAAACGGCACAGCGCTGCTGCCCATTTGCAAGAGTGCATAATCTTGTGATCTGAGGTGCTTATCAGTCGTTTCCACACCATGGTGCCTGAAACAGAACCAGCTGGCCGCCAGATTTGCCTCCCCGGGGAACCCCAACCGCTGCATCTGTTAACCCTGAACCCCAGCCAGAGCGTGCATGTGGAAGCACTCAGCGCTGCTGGGGGAGAGCGGCAGGACGCCCAGAGATGTGTGCCCCGTGCATGGATTTCTCAATGAGAGTAGGCCAGGGCGGGGGGTGCGGGTCTGTTTGTTTTTTAAACCTTAATCTGGACCAAAGCAAAACAAAGTTTAGAGTATGTTGGATGATGAATGATATTTTGGGAAATAGAGTGGTTCTTTTGAAATATTTTTAAGCTAAAAATCAATAGCGCTGTACTTTCTAGAACTCCATGCCTATCCTGCTCACACCAAAACATGTGCAAACCTGCTCCAATTCCAGCTTCTATAATTTGTTATTTATATCAAGGCTTGATACCAGTTGTTGCCCGAAGCAACCAAAATTCCAATATAGTGGAGTAATTATATGCCAGGTGATCATTTTTTCCAACTTTCTTTCAATATGAAAAGAAATTTTTCAACATCTGTTTTAACACAAACTTGAAACCACTGGGATAAAACCTATTTTTATTTTAATTCTCATCTCCCCAGCCTCTACTCTAATAGATGTAAATGTACTTATATGACTCAGAGTCAAAATGGCTGTAATGTCCAGCTCAGTATGTGGACATGTTACTCAGTCAGAGCAGTTCACAAATGTGTCCGAGTGCTTCTGTTGAAGTATCTGCTATTCAGAGACATACAGACACCACAGAGTGCAATCCAGAAAATGTTACAAAATTTTGAAAACTAAAAGTTCCAGCCCGTGGCAAGCTCAGTGTTTAGGTGGTACTGAATCAATGGAGCACTCAACAGCTATACATAAGCAGACTCCATACTGCTCTTTACTCTGACGCTTCTCTCTACTCTGAAGGAAACCACATCTGTTGTTGACAAAAACAAAAAAATAATGAAAGTATAAGGAAAGGCTATGTCATGTAAATGTAAAATGCAACCGACCAGACTAAAACTAAGAAAACATGGCATGTACAGACCCAGTCTCTCTTATTTGATCGTATTGTTTACACAATTGGATTAAACAGTGTTGACACACATGGATGATACACACCCCACACATATTTAGACACAAGTTTGGTGAGACATAGGTATTCAACATAAAACAGATTATCTCTTTTCAAATATTTACTGCTCAGCTTCACTCTAGACATAACAAAGCCACTGTGCAACTGCAGTGATGCATATTCCTGTATATCACTCCTCTCAATAATACTCCTCAACCACAAGAGGGCAGTAAAGTGAACACTAATAACCACCTATTTGACATGTATGAAAGTTTTTATAGCATCACATACTGGAGATCAACTACAGACCTATAAGCCTGATGTCACTTCATTTTATTGGTTCTCCTTGCTTATGCTATCTGCGTTAACATCCATGTAGAACACCCCAAACATGTTCCTGGATAGCTGGTTCTGCTGTAGCTCAACAATCTGTAATTAAGATTGTTTGCTGAATATCAGTCTTAACCTGACAGGGACTGCATTATGTTTTCATATTTAATATTGTATCATTTGCTTTGTGAAAGAAATGTGTTTTTGTCACTGTTGTTCAGTCACTACTTCAGAAAAATAAATATCAGTAATTAAAAAAGTGATTCAATCAATCCTCAACTAAAAGGTCAGCTGCAAAGCAAACAGTACAATGTTTCTCCAGATCAAGGTTTCGGAAACACTGCTACAAAAGTCTGCCTCATGTTTTTAAAAATGTACTATTTAATTTTCTCCACATTTCATCTAAAAACATACTAACATTGTCGCCTGTATATTATTAACCTCTCTTCTCATGGTGGCAAATTATTTCAAGCCTACTGAAACAAGCTCAAGACTATACTTGAGGGTGCAGATATAGGTCAGACAGCTAGTTCACCATGTGACCATTTTAAGTGCAAGATTTTATTTCATCCCCTATAGTGTTGCTCAAGGTCTCTGTGGCCTCGTGATCCCAAACTGACCTCACATTTTCTTTACAACAATTTAGCATTAGCCATAATCAAGAGTGCCACTGAACTTTCACTCAACTGCTATGAACTGTTCACACGGGCTCCCACCTGCTAAGAAGCAGTTGGCTTTGGAGAGCAGAAATGAATACACAATATGAAATGGACAGACAGATTGCTCTTTGTAGATGTATGGCACTTCTATATGACTACATTTCATGTAATATTTGTTATTAGAGATGTTAATATTCATAATATTTATTTTAGTGGTGCCCAGACCTAGCAAAATCCATATTACCAACAAAAAAATTTAGTGACCTGTATAATTAACATCTAAATTAATTACACACAAGAGAACAGCTACTGGGTTGATGTATCATACTTTTTATAGTTTACATTTTGATTTTACCTGATTTCACTGTTTTCGTTGAGATGCAGACTACCGGCGATAATGATGTGTTTCAGTCTCTATTTGGAGAACAGGAGAGAGATCTCCACCTTCATGGTAACAGTGCCAGGCCCTGAGATCTCCTGTATTTTGTGTGCATTCAGAAAGCCAGGGGAAGCCTCAGTCGGAATGTTACAGAGCCGCTCCATTGTGCGAAAGGCCGCAGAAGGCCCAGGCCTGCAGCTGAAGCGTGTCCACAGATGAAAGGTGCTCCCCTACCTTGGCGATGAGACTCTCTGCTGGAGGGGTCAGGATGAGCACGGCCCCCTCCCCTGCCTCCCACAGCAGTAACGCTCTCAGATATGTGAAAAATGTCAATGGCCGACCTATAGACCCCTGTCTGGAGCCCTCCGCTGCAGCTCAAAGCACACACACACTCCTGCACCTTGGTGTGCAAACACATGTTCACACACACACACACACACACACAGACTGCCACATACACATGTGCATGCTCTCACTTTTTCACACGCACGCACGCACACACACACACACACAAACACACACAAACGCACATGTAGAGATATACACATGCACACACATACGCACAAAAATATACACACATGCACAGATACACACACAAGCACACACACAAAGAAGTGCACATGCACATAAACACAAAAACCATTTACGCTTTTGCTCTCACACACTGACTTACACATATACCTACTGTCATGAAACTTATATACTATCATACATAGGACACACACACACACACACAAATATTCCTACTCAAACAGTCTTCATCTCTTCATCCCAGCTCTGCAGGGCCCCCGTTCTCTAACTATGTACTGAAGGCAGTGTTCCCAGGCTTGTGCTGAAACCGTGAGAATGGGGTTAATTCAAGAAGCGGCTTTGCCAGGATTCACAGGTTTTTAACCTCTGCCCCATTCATGTCTCCAGTGAGTGAACCATTTCTGAGAGCTTTCAGAGATTTTCTTCTTGTGTCAAACAACAATCTTAAAACACTAACTGTAGTGACATTACTGGGTGTCCCCTGCCCCAGACACATCCCACTGTTTCAAAATCATAAATGGCACTCTAAAAATACAGTCCATTATTCCTTTCACCCTTTTAATGATACAATTAAAAATTGCAAAGATAGCTAAAATGTGGCTCCTCTCATAGTGAAGAGACATGTTATGAAGGGAGAGTGCAGAGCCTCTTGTGATAGATGCTACAGAACCAAGATAATTGCTTAATTGAAGACAAAGCATAAATGTAAACTGAAATTGAATGTTTACATTACAGATGCTGAGAGCTCAGAAATCCTCCCATGGAATGTGGAATGTGCTCATCCCTTCTATGATAAGGTGTAATGCCTTAGTGTTTAGATTTCAAAGTTAGAAACCCATTTCTCACAGCATGATTTATGACTGAATATTTGAGCTTTTCTCTGCAGCATAAAGTATAAGACTGTGTAAGACTTACAGTAAATTATGACACAAGCAACACAGATATACCCAGGTGGTATACTTTTTAATGTTTCAAAAAATGTTTGCGTTTCCGATAAAGGGTTTTTTCTGAAGCCAAATCATAAATAGGGACTTTTGTTGAACAATAAAAAACTGATGGAAACAACCCACTGCAATAGAACATATAAAGAAAGCGGGAAAATGTGCAATTTTAACATGACTTCTACTTTAAATAAGCTAGATAAATGACTCAACCTGGAAAAAGTCCCAATAATGAGATTGTTATGGCTCATACTTTATGCAAAGTAGCAAAAAGCATTAAAGTATTCCTCTAGCTGGCAGTCTGAAAAGGTCAAATGCAAAAGGAAGTTAAGTGTTACCATAACAGACATAAATCTGAAGGCAGTGCTGACACCTTGCCAGAGATTGTAAGATTTTTAGAAAAAAAAAAAAACCTATTTGCTTTAAGTCCCATTTCAACTCAAGAGGTACTTCCAAGCACCAGTAATTCAGCTTGAGGAGGAAAATAAAGCAGGGTAGTGTTTCAGATCGTCGGACACATGATTTGTTGAGGATCCTTGATGCGCGGCATCATCGGTGAGGGAATGTAAGCCTCCTCATCCATAGAGCTGCCGGCGCGGACGCGCTTCACATGCGCCGTGGGGGATGCAGCGTTTCCTGCAGGAGCTTTTAATGGCAGAAGCAGACGGATGGACGGCTGGCCTGGACTGCCCTGATGACAGCAGGCCCACCCCACACACACACACGCCAGAGAAGCTCCTCTGCTGGAGCACACAAAAACATGCAGACCTGCTGTTTGTACTAGGTGGTTTTCAACGATGATCATAATATAATATTTATGATAATGTAATATTATCGTAAAATATATTTTTAAATTACATGTGCGCAAACATGTATGCATGCACATACACACACACACACACACATACACACGCACACAAAATCAGTTTTGTATATGTGCCAAATCTGCAGATTGCTGAGGAAATTTGTGCTAGTTCCTTGGCAAATTCTTTAGCATCTGAACTGTATACTGATGCTGATCCATGAAGCAGGTGTTATGCTTCCCTTTTGGATTGGAGGTAAACAGCAGGCGTCACAGTGACATCAGTGCAGTGGAGTGATGCCTGTGTATGGAACCCTTTGGGGGTTGTCTGGAGTGAGGAGACACAGGAGTGAGAGGCCGAGCAGTGGACATCTAACTGAAGGTACATGAACTCCACTCTGTCTCAACTCAATCCCTCAATGAATAATTAAGTGCCTGTAAAGGTGATGCAAACCTTCAGGTCCTTGACATTTGTTTATATATATAACATAGTTATGTGAAATTTTATTTGGTAAAACCAAAAAAATATGCTTTTGTCAGTCCCATGTTCAAGTCTGTTCTGAAAAAGGAATGTAACCTACTAATCCACTGTAAATCTCTCAGGACACAGGGTAAAAATGCCATGCCTCCTACTAGTGGTAATAAAGCAAGAGATTATGGTAACCCAAAATGACAATAACTTTTACTAAGAACTACCTGAATAACTGGCAATTGCAATAACAACCTTATTATGCCTGCTTTGAACACAACAATAGCTTAAGTCTTGAGTACTGTTATGCCAGGCTCCCACAGGCAAATGTCAAACACAGCTGCCCCATGCCATGATATGTACTGCATTTTAAATAGTAGACATATTACTATGCCATTATCCACACACTGCACTTTCAAATTAGTTAACCAGCAAAAGATGTTGTGTATACACGCATGATTGAGTTACATCTCTTCAGTTAATATCTGCTGCACTGAGAACAAGCTATGGTCGATCACTGCCTGCACTAATACTAATATTAGCCTTCAGGGAGATGATACATCTGGTGCTGATCATCACTGGTCAGCATCAGTCATTCAACCCTTTTGGAGGGAAGACAAATGACAGTTTCCCAGCTGGCAAGAGCACACCTGTGTCAGACAGCTGCCTATCGTGTACATTATCTGAGCCTCCCGCTGTACCTATCCCAGAGCCCTCCCGACGTTAGATGGGAGATTACAGAGTCGCAGACATCAAGATGAAGGTCAAATGCAGAATTCCAAAACAATAAAATACTGTTTCCAACGTGAGTGGAACACAACCGCTCTGTCTACACAAGACCGTAAATTAGCCATATGCTCAAGAGGATCATTAAAAGAGAGAGAGAGACAGAGAGAGACAGAGAGAGAGAGACTTTGGACAGGAAAACAAAAAATGAATAAACCTCTTTTACAGAGGAAGGGAAATTCTGTTGCTGAGCGAGAGGTAGATCTGTTAGAGGTCCGATTTGTAGACCCTTGTAGATGTACTCTAATTTTTGGTCATGACCTTATGATGAGGGCATTAGCTATCCCATGGTCAATGGATAAGCTACAACAGCTTTTGTGTGAATGGGAAATCTAACACTCTTGTTTTCCAGCGATTGCAGGCCATTGTGTCTTGGCACAGCTCCCTCCTGAGGGAAACACACACCCTTTAAGGACTCCTGCATGACGGTGCAGGCACTGTGCCTGTTAGGGTAAGACTTAAGAGAGTAAAAAGAATGAGCAGACCTGCTCACATCACCACAGATGTCAAAGCAGATACTGAAAGGCCAACACATGTACTTCAAATGAGCTTAATAGTCTTTTCTACAGCAAATATTTTCAGGCTTGAACCCAGAATATATATCAACAATAGGATGTAAATGCTTTTTGAAATATGCTTGCTTCAATGCTCTAAATCTACAGTGTGGGTTTGAAAGATCTCTTCAGGTTTCCCAGAGCTACATCATACACTACACACCCACTATTGTTCACAGGTGATCTAACAGAAGAGAGTGGACCATCAAGGATGCTGCGTATACTGTGAATCTTAAAAAAAAAAAAAAAAACTTTCCAATTTTCAGTCATTTGTTGGACCAGCAGCCATACCTTCAGGTTAGTAATTATTGCAACATTCACATAAATGCATCATGGAAAACTTCTCATTTTCTAACCAAACATATCATGATAAATAATACAAAATTGTCCAGCCAGGGGTGCAGATGGGTAAAAAAGAGGTATCTATATTTAACAATGAAAAACAGAATCAAAATGTGGATTCTTTTATTAAACAACCTCTTCAAAGGGGAAAAACATACTACACAGTGTGCAAAAACATTGCAGTCATCCCATGCAGCAATTTAGATTTCCCAGTTTTGCCTGTTTGATTTCCTGTTTGCAAAAAATAGAATCATGTTTTCAAGTTTACTCTGCTAACATGACTCCTCAGGCAGGTTTTTAAGCACAGTGACCAGAGTGAAACTAAATTTTGTTATACAAAGTTTAAGGAAAGTAAGCAACATTATAAATAGCTAAGCAATGTCAAAAGATTTGTAGCTTAGCTCCTTTTTTCATTCCTTTTAACTGTGATGTGACTTGAGAACTCAGTATACTTGAGAACTCAGAGATTTGTATAGATACCAAAACAAGTTTTTTTCTTCCAAATAACAAATACAAATAAAAAATTTTGCTAGTGCTACCTGAGAAGTTGTAGCATAACACTACATACTTTTCAAAGCACACTGTGTGATCACATTGAAGTAAACAGATGGGCAAACACAAAACAATGGAGCTAAACTATCCAGCTGCCTACAATTTTTCATAAACTGATGTAAAATAACTGCTCATTTGCTTTGTGAAGAAAAAATGTTGCACTGGGGCAATAAGGTACAAGAGGCCAACACAAACACTGGGATAGCTCGTTAGAGCAGGGTATCATGCACATTCAGCTGCATTACATGCTGTGCTAGAGCAGAATATCATTGGAGGAGGACAATGTGCCAGATAAGATGCTAAGTGAATCAGAACGCTCCATCAAACCATGGGAATGGAACTATGTATACATATATACATGTTTTCATGTTTTCCAGTATACTAGCATTGTATAGACTGGAAATGTATACAGACATCTATTATATGTAGAAGTTCCTGAAAGCTATAATGGACAGGCATGACGAATTGTAATGAATAAGCAATAATAGACTTTCAGTCAGACCGTGACGTTTGACCTTGAGGATTAATAGAGTTCTGGGGAACAGTGAGAATGTTAGTGTCAAGTTTCATTAAAATCCACGAACAGAACCTTGAACAGACGGGCAGATCCAGCCGAGGCACAACCCAAAAAACATAATACCCCTTTGAGGTTTGTCAGCAGAGAGATCTCACCACGCAGACATGCCTACTGTCTCACAGCCGCTGAGCACGTGAGGGTGTTTTCTTTTCAGGTCTTATAACATACAGATTACTGTGCTCTCGTGCCAGGATATTCATGACTTGCCCTCAGAAAGCAGACACTGTCTTTCCTTAATGCATCTTAAAGCTCCGATCAAATGAGGACTTTGTATGAGATTTGTTAACATATATTATTCAATGCATTCCAAAAGACTGTAGCCATGTAACCAGACTGTGTTTATAGAAAGTTTTGTGTTCAGGTATGAGACACCCTCTTGCTCTCTGCACTGTACTGCTGCCGCCATGACTACACGACCAAGGCATGGCATGCTGGGATGCGCAGGTGATAACACTGATGTCTTCAGTCTGGGATCAGTGATCTCCTTTCATGCCTTCAAGACACATCCAGTAACCCCCCCTCCCCCCCACACACACACACACACACACACACACACGCAAAGCCACATACACACACACACACACACACACACACACACACACACACGCTCACACAATGGTACGGCTTGGTGCATTCCTGCTGTCTGAGATGAACCGATATGCCTGGGCTCAGCTGAGATATGTGATTTGTTCCTCCAGTGTTGCTGGGGTGGGAAGGGGGGAGATTGCGGTTTCTTAGCCCAAGGCATTAGTTAGGGACCCAGAGCCATTCTATGGGATAATCCAAAAACATATTTAGACGGAGCGGACCGTGGCAGTGTGCATGAAGTGAAAGGTTTTAAGGCAGTGCACTTAAAGAAACTATTGAAACATTTTTGAGTCAAGTTTCCCAGATATAAGCCTGATCCCAGCCCTACTTTTGAAGGCATTAGAGACCCTTTTGTGTTCTGCTTTCAGTTTCAAATGAAGACTGAGTTTAATGAGCTGATGAGCTGTACTTAGATCCCTGCTCTGAATAGCTGGTTTAGAATCATCCACCTTCTAAGGTCACACTGTCAGAAATAAATGTGTGCCACCCAACTCTGCACAATGCTCTCAGGGCAGCTTCCATGATGAGGAGCTTATATTGATTAGAGTGTTATATAAAATATAAAGTTGTTTACTGATCAGCTGATTGATTGATTGATTGATTGATTGATTGATATAACACTAACACATTGTATGGACAGGATTAAGTTTGAGAAAGTTGGCTGTGACATAAAGGAGAGAGGGTTCAAAGAATTAATGTTACTGTTTCAAAAAAGGAATTTCCAGCTTGCAAAGCAACTTTGCATTTTCTGTGCCATGTTTGACAGCACTGAACTGCCTTGAACTGCCACAATGCCACAAAAGCAAGGCAAAAAGTGGAAGCCACTTTGGTCAACTTGTGGGTCAAACAGTAAGAAATTGGTTACAAATAAACTGTTTGCCAGTCAACAAACATTAACAAACATTTAAGTGAGTTTACTTTGATACAGGAGAAAAAGAGGAAAGTAAAAACAGATGGATGGAGCAAGGTGCTGTAATTAGTAAACCAAATACTGAGGCCCTTTAAAAAGACTTGTCTCCACCTGTTAATCCCACATGGCATTTACACTCTATTTGCAAAGGGGTGACAGCCCTCTGCCCCACAGACTCTGCCCCACAGACTCTGCCTGTGGATGGGCCAACCATGGAGGAGCTCTCCCCCATGTTAGATTCACACTCTCCATGAATAACAACAGTATATTAAATATAGAATTTGTGGTCAGGCAGACAGATTGAAAACAGTGCTCTTTGTGTCACAATTACTTAATGATGTATTAACAATGTCCTCAGATTGGCCCTGGTGCTTAAGTGATCAACTGGCAATACTGTCTGACAAAAAAAAAAAAAGGAGAACATTAAACGTTCTTGCTGAATGCAGATTGTCCGTGTCACATCAGTTTGGACTGCAAAAGGAATTTTATGGATACTGTTTTAGCAGACAGAGCAGCCATAGCATCCATACCTGTCGTGATTATATCACAGCACTGAGAGGACCACCTGAGAGATACCCTGCCTTTGAGGCAGTTAAAAACACATATATGGAAAGGTGGAACCAGGCCATGGTCAACCTCCAACCTCCATTCAAAAGCAGTGGAGTAAAAAAAAAAACATTGGCTCTCAAAAAAACAGAGCACGACATTGAAGGCAAAACTCCAGTGGAGCTGTTTTGAAAGACCTTGATTGCCTTAGAGATTGTGAAAGGAGGGTAACACGTGAGATAAAGGTGGAATTTGCGTGCTCTGCTAAAGGACCATCTCAACAGGCCCCCGGCTCCCCTATGCCCAACACTATAGCCTTGTGTGGATATCTCCCAACTGAATTAATGAATGTTATAGCTGCAGTTTCAGATCTTCTCATTGCCAGCATGGTAGACAACACAGAGCTATGTTATGGTCTGGTTCTACAGCGCCAGTGGCACCGGGTCAAATGTGATCATCTCCATGCCAATCCCTGTCCTGCCCTCACGACTCACAACATTGAGACAGAGGCAGTGTCTCAGATACATGACCTGTTCAAAATAAGACCCCTATGGTAGATGAACATTGTGTTCCAACTTTTCAATCAACAATTTCTATCAACAAAAGCATGACACTACTTTCACAATAAAGAGGCCTGCATAGAACAAACTGATTTGGCATGGGTATTCCACAAACATAGAGTCAACAATAAACTGTCTGGACAGAATGCACACATCTCAGGGTAAGCGTTGGAGAAAACAGTTAAAATCCAACTGGCCCAACTTTAAGAAAAACTGAGAGGATCATTCAGGTCAAACATCTGCCACTAGGGGGTGCCAGTCTTGGGGGGGGTGAGGACTCATGAGTGCTGTTTCCATGTCAGACTCATATGAATCATGACAATGAAGAAGAAAAGTCACATAAAGTGAATTACAACTGAAAATTCTCTGTAGCTCTGTAATAAATTAGGCGATTTACAAGGACAGTGATATATTTTTTTAAAGGGCAGCAGCAATGTGACGGCATGATTGAGGGAGTGGGCTGGAAACCAGACGGTTGCAGGTTAGATTCCAGATGGGACTCTGACTTTGCAATTCCTGAGCAAGGTACTTAACTTGAAGTGCTTCAGTAAAAGACCCAGCTGTATAAATTAATATGTAAACTGTAAGCTGAAGTATACAGCACACCACAGATAAGCATGTCTGACAAGCTAATAATGTATGAATTACACAAGCTGTGTGTTTATGTGGTAGATTTTTCACATAATCTTCACAATTATATATTTCAGCTGAGACCTTTCAGGCCGTGTGTCAGGCTGTTTTAAAATTCAGGGAGAACATTAAAGTTACATTCCCATCAAGACGCCACAGGCCACATGCAGGGTGGAAGACTCTGTGAGTCAAGAATAGAAGAGGAGACAGACTACAGATATTAAAAGCACTTGGCTGGATCCTCAGGGAGGTTCAATTATCTGTCTCCTGTGCTTGTGTTAGAGAGAAGGCACAGATGGGCGCCGGAAGTCATCAACATTACAGTAAAAGTATTAATCCCTCAATTTTCTTACTCATGAGGAATATCACATTTCTTCTTCTAAGGTGTGACACATTATAGTCATTTCTGAAAATGTTCTCCCTGAGCAAGAGTTTGAGCTGTTTTCATTATATTACATCTGAAGAAAAATCCTTATCATGTCACTAACAGTGAAAATCACAGAACAGCCATATTATAATAAGAATTCAATAAAATTTGATGGTGATTTGGATTTGGATACTTTAAATTGAGGCGTATGGCTTTGAGTTGTTTTCCTCACCACCATTTTTTCACATTGCACACCTGCACCAAAGTAATCTCTATCTGTGGTCCTAATGAGTAGGAACTAGATTGAGACAGAAGGCAACAATATCACTGTTTTACTTCACAATATATTTCTAGTCCATTTTTCTACATGACAAAGGCAATGTCTAATACTACCAGTAAACTACCACTCTTTACCACTGTTTACTTCCATAGAGTTCATCTGTTGCCCTCACCTTGTGAATGAGTCTTGTATGAATGAGGTGGCCTCTTAGAAAATCTAAAAACTGCTGAATTATATTAATAGGGACTTGGTAGTTCAGCGTGTTTACAGTAATCTGATCCTCTTCCTTCTCAGACCAAGCCAGCACCCAAAGTTGGAGCCAATATCATTTCATTGACAGAATAACATGTCTGCACTTCAATGTTAGAGGACATCCAATAATCAATAGTTTTCTCTGCATCTGCCAATTTAAGGCTATGTATGTTTTCATATGACTATGTCCCACCTGAAGGAAGAGTGTTCAAATTATAACTCCTTCCCTGCCTCCCCTGCTTCACATAAACACATTCTAAAAGCCACGTCAGACATCAATAAGTTCATCCAAAAGATGCCAGTGACTCCTGAGCAGAGAAATGAGGATGGAGAAACAACTGAGAGACCTGCACTATGTGGACTTTCCAAAGCTGCACCCGCCTTTCCAAAGCTCCCATAATTAACCATAAATTATTCTCCCTAAACAGATGCTTTCTGGCAAAACTTCTATTATAATGTGCTTTGCCACACGTGAAAATTTCTGTAACACCACAAAACAGCACGAGTGTGCTGACTGTACCTCAGAATTGGCCTAATTAAGGGTTTTATCCACCGATTATTCCTATTTCCCATGATATGGACTATATATATATATATATATATATATATATAAAATAATCTGTAACTAGACTCAAATTCAGCTACAACATACATTAATGGAAAATGACTGAGATGAAACTCAGCATCCAATGTATATTGTGCAGCTTTAGGGTAAGCCGATTAAGTTAGGCTGGATTTTTTCTACTGAAGTGACAAAGGGCAGCTACAAAACCAAAGATCGTGACGTTGGCTCCATGAAGCTCTCTAGTAGGAAAGACCTAAAAGCAATTCAACAGAGCAAGAGTGATCAATCACCTGAAGCTCTGTCATGCTGTTGATGATCTGTCATTCATAAGAACTAACTCATAAGAGTAAAAAAGCTCTGTTAACCGTATGAAGGAAAAGCAACCCACCACTCATCTCTACAAGCAGTAATAAGTAGGGTATTCTCAGAATTTAGATCACTGTGATTTAACAGCAAAGGCAGTAACATGACAGTTGTGAGATTTCTGTTGTACTGAATGGTCATTCATTTTTCATAATGTTGATTTGGGTTTGCATCAACCACAATCAAATGCATTGAATCCAGCCAGACTCTCATTACACAACATGCAACAAGGAAAATCCAAGGGCCTAAATCAGCTTAATACCTGTAAGCTTCTTTTACCAATACATAATAATAACTACACCACATCCTTTCAGCAAAATCTGTCAATTTCATCAGCATTATTCTTTTACAGTATATTTTATTTCATTTTGTTTATCCTATGTCTGATGTCAAGTTTGCTTGTACCGTGCCCAACAATATTTTTAATTAATCTCTCCAATTATGAAGTTACCTAGGGGCAAAGAGATGATGACGTTTTCATTTCAAACTTGAAACATGCGTACTTCTCAATGTCTGTCACAGTGTTCTCGTGACTGTCCTCATTTACTGTGTGGTTAGAAAATTCTAGGGATCAACCTTTTCACAGCATATGCAAATGAAACAAAATTCCTGTGAAATCTATCAACATCAAAATGAACAGATGTGGTAATTTAAACATCTGAAGGTCAAACTAGCCCAGGGATTCTCCTGTTGGGACATTTGAGAATGAAATATCCATTCAAAGAAAATGTGTGCAATAAATACTTACCTTCCATGCATCCACATGCAAATGACAGGGCAATTTGGTGAGATACCCCCCTCTCCCCCAAAAAAGGTATTTTTTTATATATTAAATACTGCAGGGCATTCCATTTGTATGGAAATGGTTAGGTACTGAATTGCTACAAAATTTACAGGTATTTATTCAATAACATTTCACTTTGGGAATAACAATTTATGTTGCTGTAATCTGGGAATTTAACTCATTGAGGTTTTGAGGAATCTTTAGCCTACAGAGTTTTCCTGGCAACTGTTGCAAACCTTCTACCTTCATTCTCTAGAGAGAGATATGAGAGAATGTGTTGAGCAGGATAATCAGTGGATGAATGCTTACCACTCCCACTGCATCCGGGCCTAATTTGCATTTCACGTGGCGTTCTGATGGAGAAATGGGATGGGGTGGGCTTTCAGAGGAAATGGGTTGAAAAGCGGCTGCACAAAGGGCTGTGTCAAAGTCATGGTCCCCGTAACACCCCTTTCTGAGCTCCTCAGAAAATGACCGTGTGACTATCTATATTCTCAAAGGGTTACATGCAGCTTTGCAGACCCCAGCCATGTGACAGGAGCCAGGCCTTTCCCTTCTGTCAGAGAGGCAGAAAAAGATGGTACCTCTATACAAAGCTATACAAACCCTCCTGCCCACACCCCCTGCAATGAAGAAGGAACATCCCCACAACCCACCCATGGAAAAGTAGGGCCAGCGCAGGGAAGTCTCTTACCCATGTGCTGCAACACTCTCAAAGTTTTGTTCTGTGGAGAATAGTTGCATTTATTCTTCTTTTGGTGTTACAGTAATTATTGCTCATGGTGCTGTTCTTTACACTTTCCCCACAGAAACTATGACTATAGGTAAAATGGATATACCTGTCTGGGCTCCACCCCTTTGGCAAGCATTTGCATCCCTTTAGACACAAATTTCACCTTTTTTAAACAGTGTGCTTCACTACCAAATGACCATTACTGTCACAATGTGGGTTGGGTTTGTCACATTGTTGAGACTTTTTTGCACCTCCTACCCTGCGCTGTTCTTATTTTTTTTTGTTATCTCTCTGTTAATTAGGAGACACTTACCCTGAAACCTTGGCACAGCTTTTCTTAAATTGAAGATGTGATTTATGCCCCACTGCCTGAAATTCCCTCATGACTTTACTGTAACTTCAGAGCATGTATTCAGTGAAATTCAGGGCTGATTTGTGTGACTACAGCTTGGGCAGACAATACTACCATGACATCAAGATGGGAGGAAGATTTTGTTATGTCTACATCATTTTAGATAAGAAGATTCAAAAAAATTAAAAAAACATTATACACTAAGATTCAAGTATTGTTGCCATAACATATACCCTAATACTATTATATAATACATAATACATATTTTATTAAAATGTATTAGTGCACCTGCAAAGTTAGGATACATGTATATGACTTAGAGATACATGAAAGAAATTTAAGTATGTTTGAAATGATGTTAAATCGGAAAGTGCAGGTTACGTTAATGATTAAATAGGAAGACAATATAGAAATATCAAGAAAATATTACTCAGCACCACAGAGCACAGTGCAAAGCAAGGCACTACTTCACCTGAAAGCTAATTAGTTAAGGATCATTTACTGACAGCCAATATACAAATTTGTACATGAGAGCTGGAAGTTGGAAACACATCGCTTCATGCAAACGTTAATCGAGCTTAAGGAGACGTATTTGCTCAAGGTATCCATGGAGCATCACCACAAGGAAACAAAACATTTGTTTTCATTCAGAAGTGCTGATGCAGGAAATGGAATAAGTCAGGCTAATGCATCGCCAAAATGTATGGAAATCCACCTTCATTCTTCTGAATGTATATCTTGTCCCAATTGATAACTACCAAATTATTCAAAACTAATAGGCCATTTTAGCCGTGGTTATAGCATAAATTGCAGTTCATTAAACTACATTACTTGTGGGATTGCTTTATCTTAGGAAACAGAAAAATAAATAAAAAATCGGAAACGAGCAGGTCGGCATGTTTCTACAAGTCTCTGTGCAGCACCTACCTTTGAAAAATGTGCGCTAGTGTACTGTAGGTTGCATATCTCTCTGCTGTCTGGAGCGACAAGCTACCGTAATCAACGACAAAAGAAATGCTCGCAAGACTTTACTCGTAACGTCGAAAAATCGCTGTAATAAGCATGTCATAAATGAAACTGTAATTACATATATTCAGGCAATTTACCGTTGCCCTTTAACAAACGCAAACATGTACATTTATTAATAGACCCAAAGAAAAGCAACACTTGTATGTTTTAAAGTGAGCACACTATTTATAAACTTTGCCAGGGCGAGACGCGTATGTGTGGGATCCTGATCCGCTATTTAGCTCAGTTTAAATAGTTACCATTGCTATAAATGCAAGATGGTAAAAACGCAAACAAATGAATAAGAGTAACAACTCACCGCTGCTTCCGAATCCTGAACCCATAGGGTAATGAACAGCAGACCCACGACGAGGATTTGCAGACTCTTAACGTTTTTATTTTTCATTTTTCTTAAGAATCCGCCAACTCAACACTGACACGTACTTCTAAAAATAGATGTGAGACTTGTCATATTCTTCTGTTGACAGAACAATGAAATGTAACTTTTTTTAAAAGTAATAAACGGATTCTTTGAAAGTTTCCAAGCTATCCAATACTGGGACCGTTCCCTTCTGCAACCTCAACTAACTTTTTCTCTCTCAACTTAACCTGCCACCCGGATCTACCTTCAGATGCTGATATCAATGCGCGATAGGAAAGTAGTCCCTAGAGTTCCATTATTCCTACAGCGATTTTTCCTAAATTAGAGTACTGAACAATTTGCTATTAGAGCATAAATACAATCAAATTATTATAATGTTACATGTACAAATTCACACATTGGTGGTTTATAGTGACATATAATTAACTTGAATTGATGTCTGGGCGGATTTGGACGCATGACACCTCTATCAACGAAACCATCTCTATTCAATGTATTTTTATGTATGCCTTTAGGGTGTATCTTCTCATGTTTTATGAAATGGTTTGAAGTTTCTTCCCACTTTTCGTTTCATTTGTCTCTTACAATATTCTCCACATTTGAAGTAATCATATATACAGCCTGCAATAAGTATACTGAACATTTACGTGTTATCACAAAGGGACTGGATTTACCATATGTATATGACCCATTTATTTATGTAAAACTTTTGGCTCAGAAGACACACAATAAATGACCACTGGCGGAAAAAACTGTAGAGTATGTTCAAGTGTTCCAGTGTTCAGTAGCTGTTACTTTTGTTAAATGTAACTGCAACTTCACAGAACAACTATTGAAGAAAAGTAGGGCTCTTGACGATCATTGTGTCTTGTAGTGTACAATGGCTGCTTAAAATTCATATGTATTTTTCGTACAAAAACGGTTGCTAACAATCTGTATTTTTATACGCCTTATATACATCTTTAAATATAAAACAATGTTTTTTAAGCACAATGAGAAATTAAAATAATAACATACTAACGAACCATTGCTAACTATAAAGTCATTACACTTAAGGACATTAGAGTAAGAGCAAGTTTTTGCAATATATAAGCACATTATTAAAATGTTAACATCTTCCTTATATCTGATATACATTAGGCCTTGTCATAAAACTTGTTAAGGCCGCTGGTGCAGCCATTGCACAAATATAGCTGAAGATTACTTGTTTTGTTGTAATCCATAGATATTTACATTAAATAGAAAAATAATTGCAAAAATAAACCTTGCTGATTTATCAGATTAAAACATGCACCACATGATAAATGCCTTTAATGGAAATTAGAAACAACTGTGGTTTCATTTGACTCATTTTACGGTCGTTTTTTGCTATTAAATAAAAAGTCGAGTAAGTGAGCTTATTTGAAGTAGCCCAAAGGTATCTTATTATTTTTAGTCAGTACATGAAGCGAGATAACAAAGTGCTATAGGTGTGGAATACTTGATTCTACTATCATGATTGACATCTCGAAGCCCCACCCTCGTTTCGTCTGATTCAGACAAATCTTGTTGCTGTGCGTGGAACCAAGTCGGACAGGGGGAAGAGCTTTTCAACTACAGAAAGTTTTGTGAGTTAAAACTTTTCTTATTCACCAGTTTGAAATTCATTCGTTTGTAAATGAAAATAGCATGTAACAACATGAATATCGCATAACCTATTTAGAAATCATATGTTTTATTTCTTACCTTTTCTCTACGTTGCTGTTTCCCGATGTGGATGAACTGCATAGTGGATTTCTTCGATGAGCGCTTTTGAAGCCACTGGCACTGACTCACTCTGAAAAAGTGAGAGCGCCACAGCTATCTACCTGCGTTTCCCAAAAAGCCTTGGAAAATGAAATTCTGGTACGTGTGACTTATGTTTACTATGGCTCATTGGGGCTTCAGTTATACATCTAAATAGCATTCGCTAAGACGTAGCGGTAGGTCTCATGCTAAGTGCACGCACGTAACACTAGAATTAATAAAATTACAGACTTATATCGATTCTATTAATAGTTGGTTTTATTGCAGGATATGCATTGTTGCTGTTGCCTTGGCTGTTGGATCTACGCACGCGGTGAGTTTGATATCCCTTGCTACTGTGATACTGTGTCTGTGATATCTGCAACAACCACCGATAGAATGAAATCTTAATATTTGTTTTCACTGACGCACCTTGTTGTTCCACAACAAGAATCTTTGAAAAACAATCACAGTTGTGCATTTGTCGTGCGAACAGTCACTGTATTTATTCTTATTTTTCAAACTGTGAAAATCTGGGGAGCGTAATGTACCAAAGTTATCAAAAATGTAAAAGGTCGCGCTATGCCTATAAGGTAGGCGTTAATGATCATTTCACTTGAATGGTGCCATGTTGCTTGTTTAATATTATCTCGGAGTGTGTTCACATGCTGTTGTATTTATAGTAACTGGAAACGAGTTGCCACAGAGTGATGGCAGAACACAGATCACCGGTAACAAGATCAGAAAGACGTCTGCGCACTTGGATAAACCGTAGAGACATTACAACAGACAAAAAGCATTGATTACAGCGTTTTCAAGCAAAGTATTTAAAATGCACCATATTGAATTAGGTTACCGTTTAGTGAAGTGCAATGCCATGTGAACGCAGCTTTTTCACCATTTAGAAGATTAGCGCCACTCCGTGACAAGTTCCATAAAGTGCCTTCAGTTGTTTTCCTGGCAAGCAAAGCTATTGCTCCACAGTTTTGTACAGTAAATAAGGCACCCGTGCTGCACAATGAAATATAAAACTTTTAAAATTAATTTGGAAAAGAGCACAACATGTTTGAAAGCAATTTTTGACCTACAGCTTTGTAGACTTATGTGAATTCATATAAATAGTGCTACGCTGATGCTAAAACTTGATTCAATTACAGGAAGCATTTTTGTATACACATTACAATTAGTGCAAGGGTACAGACAATTTCTCTCGATTTAACATTGAACCAGAAAAACACTGTGTACAGTATTACCCCTGTTCTAATACCATGTATTTAGAGCAGGTATCAACATGTCATTGAAAAGCTCTCAAAACTGTGGTCCTTTGTACATTGAAAACCCTGCCCCCTCATAAATATTTGAAGCAAGCAGAGAAGGTAGCAAAGGTTTATGCATTTATTTTCCCTGGTCTGTTTCTGAGATCAGTTAAGATCAAGAAAATGCATTCTTTGGCAAAAATATATGAACTTTAAACATGTTATTTACTATTTTTTTTTCTTTGAAGTAATTGATTAATTTTTATATTTGCTTTTTTATACAAATTTTTTATATATCTGCTAAATCGACTAGATTTGTTGAACTTTAATTCTTACTGGGGGACATCATTAAACCTGCTGTCCCCAGGACATTTCACACCAATGACCTGTTGTACATCCATGTGCTGAAGCAGTGTCAGCTGTCAGAAATTTTCTTCTCTGACCAGCTCAGGACTAAGGCTTGGAACTGCTGAAGCATGCTTACCTTAAAAATCATTATGCACTGCTTCTGCAATGGCAGTGATCACATGGTCTTGTGTTGGAATAGCACTGTTTGACCAAAGGGGTATTTCTCAAACAACTCTTAGTTTACCTCCCTAGCCTGGTCCACATGCAAATGGCCCATCACACATGGTGGACAACTGTGATGTCATAATGAATGCAAAACTCCAGCAAATGCCTTAAATTAATGCATATTTAATATTAAAGACACAGAAAAATCAAATGGACCAGGAATGGAGTGTGTGAAATAAATGATAATATTTATGTGTCCAATGGGTTGTTATATGTGATCAAGTAAATATGTAATAGGGTAGAATATATTGCATATTCTACCCTATTAAATATTTTCCCAGCCACTTCCTGGAACCATTATAGTTGAATAAATATAATGGTTCTCAGTCCTGTCAAAGCCAGGATGGCATCATCAGAAGGCAGCAACAATGAATAGACTGGAGACGGTACTCTTTCTATGAGCCCTGGCACTCTTCACTGCCTTACATCCTCACTGAAGAGTTTTGGCAAGGACAGCCCTCTGTTGCTGTGCCCCCTGTTGCTGTACACATGAATATGCATTACTGGCAGGTCAGGAATGTAACTTAATTCTGAATGCCTGTCGGTGGTAAGGATTGAACACATACAGAATGGCGATTCAACAAATGAGTTATTGCTAATGAATATCCATGAGCAGTAGCTCCTGCCCTTTTTTTGTGTGAGCAGTGCAAGGATGGACACTGCAGTCTAAAGTATGGACTGTCCAGTAACTCCTTAATGTTTAAATAGGTTATTGCTGAGCAATAAGCTGCTTGTTCTCCCTATTTGTGAGTGTACCCTAAATGTTGAGGGACCATGTTTTTACACTTGTGCTGCCTGCAGCATCATTCACATGTACTTTTTAGATATCATTCACATCAAGGACAGACATGCTGCTTATTTCTGTAGAGTGTGTAGACGGACAGGTGCTTTTTGGGAAACAGGCTTGCTTGTACTTTGCCCCAGAGAGTTGATTTATATAAAAATATGAAAAGTGAAACCCTCCCAAATTCCATGCACAAATTCCAGTTAAGCCTTCATTTTACATGGCAGAAATAAAAAAAAACATTTGACCAGTGCACATCAACTGTACAAGGTCTTCCTCAGGGTGTGTTTACTGATACAGATTGTGTTTTAGAGTTTTTGATTATTTGGGTAGAAATCATACTTTTTCATGGCTAAGAAAAATTCCTATTTCAAAAAGCGGACCATTATTTTTTTATTATTATTTTGACCAATTGGTTGACCATTAGTGCGTGCCAAACTAATTTTCATTCACAATCTGGTAAATATATTACATGAATAAAAATCAAAATGATTTCCCATTTAATAGCAACAAAGATGACCTCTAATTTTTTTCTCATATGGCAATGGTTTCTCATTATTTGGCCTGGTGAAAATCCATTTCTTTGAGTCAAAAAGATAAGTTGTTTACTAACTGCATGCTCAGTATGTAAATCAAAAGGGAAAAAGGGAAAACAGCTTAAACTAGCAGGTATTTTTTTGTGTGTTTTATGAGAGCTTGGAGCCCCGGTGTGCTTCATTTTGGTTTTATGCTCTTGGTTGTATTCAAGCAGTTCACTGCCTGTTGGGACACTTTCTTTGCTACTGTCAGAAGAGGCCATGGAAGCCCAGTGAGAAAGAGGCCCTCCCTGTACTCAGCTTGGTCACGGTCGTTAGTGCTGCATGAACAAATTAACATAATGCAGATTTCTGGACACTCATCAGCCATAGCTCAGCCTCAAAAAGTATCTTGGCAATCTTCATTCTTATAATTCCACAGAGCACATCCTAAATCTTTTTTTTTTTTAAAAATGGTTGAATGAGAAGAAAAGACATTGCTGAAATGTAACACTCCAGAGCTTTAGGCGATTAGGCTTTTATGTACTGAAGTGTTGGGGCCTATCTCTTGTAACATCGGACAGATAACACATTCAACTCATGTCTCCAAATGGCTTGGGGGGGCAGAAAAAAGGATCTGACACTTATTTCAGTGCTGTATATGTCCTGTCCTGGAGTGCTACAACATCACAGTTGCCTTTACACCTGTGTGTGTTTGTGCACATGTCTGTGCGTACTTCCTGACATGTGCCTATGTGTACCTGTGTATGTTATTGTGAGCAGTGGATGGACAGCTGGGCAGGTGCATTCTTCAAGGGATGAAAACAAAACATGAAAGAATAAACAAATTTTAAAAGAGTTCCAGTGTTGAACATTTTTTAGTGATTGCAGTAGACTGTATTTTGCAGTTAGGTGTCACGAAAATTTCTTGAATCTTATTAATCTCGTACCAATAATTTTTTATTGGTGATTGTAATATTTATGTCACTCTTATTTATTAATAAGAATTAAGTGAATGGGAATGTCACAACCAGTATATTTACACAACTAGCTGTATTATTTGAGGATGCAATGTAATGTTGGAGAGGTTGTTTAAGCACATTTTTGTATCAGTCCCCAAGAAAAGATTCTGTTATGTCCTATTTTCTGGTTTGAGCCACAAAGTAAATATGAATGTATAATCGTCAGTGTGTGAAGTTGCTAATTATAGCTAACTTTAAAACACAATGTTGCAAGCTGGAGGTGAAGCGTTTTAATTAAATTCTCTCTGTCATCATCTCATTTCTGAAAGTCAAGGCAGCAGTAATAGTGATAGTTTGGCCAACAGGCCGAGTGCTTTTGTATTTCTGTTTTTTCCTCATTAAATATTCTGGCAATGCATTTTCAACACTTAATGTTGACAATCTATTTGAAAAGTACTTTTTTTATATATTTCTATTGTTCAGAAGTATACTCTCAAGAGTATTATAAAGCTATGGTATGGTTAGCAACATAGTTATGAAAAAGCATATCTTATATCATACATTTTCAATTAAAATTACCCCTCTCAAATTAAATGTTATATATATGTTGCATTAAAAGTTGCTTACACTGGTGTCATATTGACATACTGTGTGTTAAACACATTGTATTCCGTATTTCAGCATAGGTTTCTTTGCATTTTCAAAAGTGGTGGGTTACAGAAAATGTATTTGCTTGTCAAGTGGGTGCTGGCCTCAGAAAGTAATTTCACCTCTCTAATGCTTATTATCAGATACCAATCTCTTCAGGCTGACTTTGGGGTTAACTGCAGCCTAAAGCAGAATTCCTCCTGATGAAGGTGTAAGAATGTGACCAGAAATTTAAGGACCCCTGGGGATGTCCGGGCAGAGATCAGCCTGGCAGGAAAGGGTTAAAATTTGTGCCCTGGGTCATTGTGTTGGAAGCGGTTACGCTCTCTCTTGATGTTTCTTTTTTAATGCTGGGAGTAGTTGATTGCTCCAGTTTCCAGGTGTTGGATCTGAAAGGGCGAAGTGTGTCATTTTGATGCCATTTCCTGAGCGGCTGCCAGACTCGTAATTCATGGCTTTGCCTTCTATCTCAAAATCAGAGCTTATCATTTCAAGTGCTGGGACGTGTTTCTCCCAGCCCATTAATGGAAAAAAAATTAGAAATAAAGTCTTCTAACCCTCCAATCTGTATACAAAAAAAATTGTGCCTGTTGGAAGAAAAAGAACACAGGAAATCTGTATATAATCAACAGAGATTTTTTCAGAGCTGAAAACAGAAGTTTATCTCATTTGTATCCATGGGTGTTATCAAGCATGATTTATTCCCTACTTCTTGCTTAGTGTCAGTCTTGTGAGGGTGGCCGGGTGGCCCCTGGAGTGACAGGTTATCAGCAGACAGTGATTAAGGTACTTCTGGTTATATGGAGATGACCATCACAGCACAGCTGTTCTCCAGCAACATGAGAGGACAGCACTGCATTATTGCACCTGTAGAGCATTCTCTCATAGCTGTCAGAAAAACTGATTGCCTCTTTCTTGCTATCAAGAATCTTTCTAGATAAGCTTCAAAGAAAAAACAGACTCAGAAATGCTCACACAGTACCTGTGAGCATACAATCTTACGATCACAATTTTTATGATGTGCTAGTTCTTTCTTCCTTTACTTTCACACTCATAGGTTCGAAGAGGTATTTAGTATGGTGTGGCTTGTGGCATGGAAGTGGGCTTGTAGCCTGAAGATAGAAATTTAAATTCCAAGGTCCTTAGCAAATTAATCATGGGCAAGAAAACATTTTTGTTCTTTCCATATATGATTTTTATTTGTATATGTGTTTGTATGTTTCTTTATATATTCTTTTTTGGTTGGTGGGAGTCTTGTAGTGTGCAACATCCATGTTCTTTGATCTGGGGAAGGAGCCGTGTGCCAAAGACAGGAGTTTATACACCCTGCTGTTCCACATGAAAAAGAGACCACATGGGGAAGCTTTGATGGACACTGGTGATGGCATACAGGACCTCTCACTCACCACATCTGGGACAGACAGGAAGTAGCACTGAGGGACTGACAAGCCAGAGAAAAACAAAGAGAGCGAAAATCAATAGTGGACATGTTTTGTATATATAGTATTATCCTGTTTACAGTGCTGTGCTATTGTAGTTTATATATGTTGACCGATTTGGCATCAGAATGGCCCTTGCTTTGCCAAAGATGGAGTGAAAGAGGAAAGGAGGGAGGGAGGAGAGAGTGAAACAAGGGATTATGGGGGGCAGTTGTTGATTGTCTCGTTCTCTCCATTGCTGTCGCAGTGGTGTTCAGGAAGTGGGAGAACCAGGGGCATGAGGGTTGCACCATGGAGTAAGGTGAAGTTGAAGACAAAAGGAAATTCTCATTCAGTTGCTTGCCAGCCCCCTAGCACCTTGCGCTTGGCACTCTGCAGGTGCTTAATGAGTTGTGGCAGAATTGGAGAGATGACTGTATCATGCTAGGCAAGGAACAGATGAATTTGACCCCACCACTTACAGGCAGATCAGAAGCCAGTGATGTGGGCTTTTCCAATAACTCAAGGGGCTTTCTGTCCTGCCCCTGACCAAGATCCAGCTGTGAGCATTCTCTGTAGTTTGTTACAGGAAGCTGGTGGTACATTTTAAATGTAATAGAATTGTAAATTCATTTATTTTCTGTTCTTCCTCCCTTTGTGTACACTTATATTTCCAAGATTGTAGGTCAATGTTCAGCTCAGAAAGGAGATGTAAGCACTAAAAAGTCATTGAAATTTTTTGCACAGCAATACCACCGAAATGAATACATTGTTTCAAAAGACTCATGTGAAAACTGCGATGAGCAGATGCATGTGAGCTAACCACTCTCTGAAAGGTTTTAAAGGACAACTCAGTGGTGTGATAAGAAATCAGCCAAACAGTGAAGCAAAAACCCTGATGCTTACTCCCTACACTGGGGGCTAGCCTGCACAGCACTGTGAGTGGGGCCGGGGGCCTGCGTTTCATCCTGCTGTTTACCTGGTCTTTATCTCTGGCCTGCCCTGCATCCACAGCCCACTGCTGTGGGAATTCCAGGGCTGTCGGCAGGTCTTCCGTGCTGCAGGTCTCCCCCTTCGGAACATTCCACTGCTGAGTGAAGCACTGATGGTGGTGTTTGATTTGTGGCTCTCCACCCAGTTTTACGTAGCCTTAGGGGGCGGAATGCAACAACAGGCCAATTTCGTCTCTGTCATCTGAGAGAGAAAGCGCCAAAGGGATAACGTATACCCTTTCCCTCAAAACCAGATGAAATGAGGTAAAGGTGCCTGAGAAAGACAAATACTGAGGCTTTGATGATGAAATAGATTTAAAACATGGAGTACAGTTAAGCTTACCTACCTGTCCTGATTGTTTTCCTGAATCGTGGCCAAACTGTTGCTTTCTGATCTTGAAAGAAAGTAATGCATAGAATGTATAAGGAAAATTGTCCTCATCTCTTCATTTATATTGTGCATCATAGTTTTATGAAGGTCTAGAAGCAACTGAGAGCACTTGGCTTTTGTTTTCTGTGTGAGGCTTTTTGCAGGTGATGCTAAGTGTTGTGCCAGGAGAATGTATCATGAATCGGGAACAAAGGGAAAACCCACTTTGCTGTGTCTTATTTCTCTGCTCTCCCCTTTTTTCAGACCATTTAACTACTGTACTTTAGTCTTGTTTTGTACTGTGCTCCTTACAATGACTTGTCAGTCTGGGTCGCTGCAAGATGAGTCTGTTGTTCTCCATAACAAGCATTAAGACAACGATTAGTTGATTTAGAGAGCATAAGAATTTACACAGTGCAAAAAACCTGATGATGCATTTGTGTGTTTAATTTATTATATCTCTGGTGTATAACTGGGAGGGAAATCTCTCCAAAGCCAGGGTCAGCAATGGGACATCTCAATTCCTCTCTTCTGATACCATTTACTATGCACTACAGGCACACCAGAGATTTCTCCACACCAGGGACTCAGCACAGGAGCTTCATCCTTTCAAAAATGTAACGTCCCTGGTGTCTGTCTCAGTCTCTCCTTAGAACATAGGAGTACAGGGCTATGCAGTAAGCACATAATGAGAATTTAATTCATTCCTTCTGTCACCACAAGGTGAGGAGTGTGCTTTGTTGCACATTGACTGTGGTCTCTGACATTTTGTGAATGGGCCCTGATGAATACCACATGTGGCTAAATCCTGCCAGACCACTTCCCCATGTTTTATAGTCATAACTACATTCACATTGAACACCTGCTCTAAGTCGTTTTGTCATTTAATTGTCTGGCACTGCACGCAGAAATATGTGCCTTGACATTTACTGCTGGCAGTCTAATTACATTTTTCAAGGACTTTTTGTATAAACAGATGAAGTAAAGACTCAAAGCGCTTGGGCCCGTGATTAGCGCTGGGAGTTTTTATGAGTATTTACTACTCATTTTTGGTGAATCAGTACATCTGCAAAGGGAAGTGCACATTGTAGTTGTTGGCTATCTCAGAGTGCTATGTACTCTCAAAGCTCTCAGTGTGCACCTTGAAAACTCCAAACTGTCTATGGTCACACCATAGAGGCTGTTGATATATGTGCTGGATATGGTATATTGGACTCAGCTCACATTTTTGCACAATAAGCACCTACTTGTAGAAGAAACATGTTTTTTGGCTTATTTTCTTGGTAATTATTTTACAATTGTATGCACCAAAATCAGATATAAATGTACTGTTTGGCAGCTGTAGCCATTTTGTTATTTAGATCCTGCTATTTTCCGCAAGAAATCATTTAAAGCTCCGTAAAACTCAGATGTGGCTGTGAAAAGGGGTTATGGTGTTAATTTATGGACATTCCATTTGTTATTGTCAATTCCTTCTCACCAGTGTTTAGTCAGTTTTTATTTCTTTGCATACAGTGATGGAGAATGTGGGTTTACCTGAGAAAGAAAATACAACAATAACAGCCCTCCTGTTTGATCACCATCCAAAGTTAAGCTGGCCAGCTTCCAAATATTTAATTGTAAGAATGTAGATTTTTCTCTGTGTGAGAAAGGTAACCAGCAGGTCAAGGCCTCAGCAAGCACAAACGTGAAGATCTGGGGAGGGGGAAGGTGAACGACTCAGTGATGAAACCGGACATTCCTTTAGCTCATGATTTGCTCATCTCAGTTTATTTTCTTTAAGTGGTGGTGGGGCTTTAGAACATCAGCTCGGGGCTATTTAAAATGGTCTGTATCTGTTCGCAGGCAAGGTGAAGCCATATTTGTGGAAGTGTTGTCTTAGCCTGTTCAACATGCCTAGTCTATCACAGCTAATGCCATCATCCGTCAGCCTGTTTTTCTTTGACATAGTTAATGTTCTCTGTCTTTGTCTCTCTCTCTCTCTCGCACACACACACGCACAGAGACATTGCCCGGGTATTCTGTGTATGCTGCCCTGTTTTCCATTTTTTTTCATCATTTTTATCATTGTCTCACTCTGCGTGTATGTCTGCTTTTATGAGAAATCTTTCTCATTAGACCGAGTTTCAACCCTCCTTTGTTCAACACCCTGCAAAGCAGCGTATCCAGCTACATCATGGATCACCCACAGGCCATTATGTGTTCTTTTCCATTTACAGATTATTTAATGTGCTGTCTCTCCACGGGATTCCACAGCAATGATGCTAGCCCTGGTTTGATCCTTTTTCATAATGCCAGGCAGGTTGAAACATTATTTGAAGAAGCTGCCGCATATGAAAAGAGCTCCGCCTCTCCTTTGCTGTGCAGAAGCTCTGCCGTTAAGGTCTTTACTCCTCCTCACCTTCAGTCACTGTTTTACAAAAACAGGGTGGTAGTGAGATGAGCTCCAGGTAGATTACACATTAGCAATGGAAAGAAGTGGCAAGCGGGTACTTAAAGTGTGTTTAATTTTTCCGCAGAAGCTGTCTTCACTCAATCATGATTCATCACAGGACTGAAATTTATAGGACACCTCCCCGTACGCCTATCACACACACACACACACACACACACACACGATCACATACACTACTCTCAGCAGAAAAGCAGAAATCAGACTCAGCATAAGCCCAAGAGACAGTTTGTGGAACATTTGGAGAATGTTAATTTTCATTACAGTGAGGTACAGATGCAGGTTAGTTTCCAGGTCAGTTACTGCCACAGCCTGATCTCTAGCCCTAGCCTAGTGCTAACAGGCCCTGCCACTGCTGTGTTCAGTTGCTCCAGTACTCAAGACTAATGAGCTGGACAGATGGGTATTGTCCCTGCTCACTCAGCAACAGGGTCTTGTTTGTCAACAGTGGGCATTTGCCTCAGTTATTTATTTTGTTGGTTCGGCCTAAAAATAGCCACCAGCTCAGCGGCTGATGTGAAGATCAAGACGGAGTTTGGAGTATGGCGGCTGTGAAAGGAGAACGCAGCTGTCCCCTGTCTTCAGCAGCTCACTTCATTCATCTCCCAGTGGATTTTTGCGTGTAGATTGGAGAGGCCTTTTTTAAACAGTTACATTGCCCATTCCTCCTTTAGCAGCGCTCCTCCAGGTGCCTGTAAACTGTTGCTCTGGAATAGGAGGATATCCTTGTTATATCATTTGTCTCCCTCTTTAATCATTTCACTCCCCAGAAGAATCTCTCGTAATGATGGCTTGACAAAGCCAGTGGTGTTATTTTCCAGCTTTGAGATTTAATACAGATTTAGAAAATGTAACTATAATTCAAACAGATTTATTGCTTCCCAAAGGTACATTTTTAGTTCAAGTTCCAAACCACCTCAATGGTGATATTTTGCCACACAGAAATGTTCACAGAAATTGTTTTAGAAGTATTAAATCACAATGATAACCACTGTAGTTATCAGCTATCAGACCTAGGTTTCTGTATCTAGCAATCACACTGACTAAACGGTTCTCTAATTCTAAAAGGTCTCTTTTCTGGACTGTGGCTTTGTAGCAGAAAGGAATGGAAGATGTGTGCTCCTTCAGTTGGGAGATAGAGGAAATAGGAATATCCCGTGACACGGACAGGCCTGAACTGGGTCCTGGCCTGTTATCGGCCAAACACCAACCACTGGCGCCATCTCATCTTTTTACAGTATCTGGGTTACACGAACAGACAGCAATTCCCAGGTACAGGTGACCACTTTCACCTTCAGAATAGGAAAAAAATGAAAGTTTGGTCATACATTATTATAAAAGTACAACTTGAGAAAAAAATTAGAGGTTGGCAAGAAGCTGTGTATGATTTATGATTATGTAAATTTTTTTTTCATGTTGGAATTTCTGAACCCCCTTTCCAAGAATGACCTCTCAGGGAAGTGTTTGACATTTCACAGGAGTGCGTCAGGAGTTTGTGACCTGGTATACAAAGGGGTCATGCTCGTTTAGGGTGCACATTCTCAGAAAGCGTCCGATATCTTCAAACCTGGCGAGATGACTCACTTAGTGTGTCATGTTTGTAAAACATAAGAAAAACACACTTATGCAGCTGCAGCCAGCCAGCCAGCAGGGAATAGTATCATATTTCTAATTGGAATGTCCAGAGCACAGATGTCTCAGGACAGAGATAGAAGAGAGTTCTTAAGTATCACAGAACCTAGCCACGACAAAACAAACCAAAACCTGTATCATGAGTCATTGAGGTCGCACTGACAGAAGGGATTCATTCACTGATTCATACACTGTGGCATAATACATCTGGGTAGGGTGGTACCATTTCAGATGGGCTGATTTCCGTTGTTTGTTTTAGGATAAAATCAGAGTTATACATTTCGAAAATGTTTCTCCTTTCTCCCATAAAAGTGCATATTTCCATAACAGATACTCAGTGGTCCTTCCTCTGGCTGCTGGCTACAGGTGAAGGGTACAACGTCTGTATCTTGTTTTCTTAGTGCTATTCAAAGTTACTATTCATTTTAGGTCAACTTTTGCTACTAAAAATGTTTTCCTGCTATATATGTCTTCTGCCGCCCGCTCTGTGTATACAGGCCAGCTGTTGATACATCACAACAGGGAAGGCTTGCAAAGTGGCCTGAGAAGTATTCATGACCATGGGTCTGGCCTACACAGTTAGCTGTGTAGAAACTAGCATGAATGCAATGTGACAAATAAATGAGATAAAATTATATCTGCAGAACAATTGTTATGCAAGAGTATGTTGTATAGGCTTTGAATCCTATAAGTTCACGATTTGAATGTTATGTGAACAGTGAAATTCTGAAGATGTTTTCAGTTGATATATCTAGGCCTTCATGATCAAGACACAACATCTTGATATTTCTAACCGTAGTCCAGAAATACCGTATGAAATACCGTTGTCCAGAACTGGGTTAGAGGTGTAATGCCAAACTGTTATTGGTGGAGTCTTTTCCCTATTCATTGCTGCCCCATTCCTTTTCATTGTAATCCATCATTGAATTGATTAGCAGAAATTGAGTTAGTGCATGCATTATACTGGCAGCCTAAGTGTATCTACTTGAATTAGGTGCCCTCAATTTATTATTAAATTAAGTCATTACATCTGTAGCTGTACACCTTTTGTTTTTGTAAGTTCTAATGCAATTTTTGACCATTACGAGGAAGTGTTTAGAAAACAGCTTGACAGAACCCTGTTTTCCTTCTGACAGGACAGTCAAGGAAAGCATGGTTCCTTTTCCTGGAGAGTCATGACTGTTCTCTTTTTGCAGAGTTAGATTGTATGCACATGGCCAGTGCAGAATATTGGCATATGCATGATATATTGTTTCCTGTTTTCCCTGTACATCCAAATGCTTAAATGAGTAGCTGGTGTTTATTGAAGTGTTACAAATTGTTTGACAGTGTGTACAGCATATTTTTATGAACAAGGAATGTATTGCATATACAGCGGACGCAGAAAAAAATATTGTTTGTGTAAAACATCTGTAGAGGATGTTTTAATCAAGCGAACTGGGTTTCTTTGCCCTGGCTTGGATTAGCTGTACGCAGCCTGCACATATATAGCATGGAATCAGATATCAGTAAAGTGAAATTTTGACTATGGACAAATCCTTTCTTTCTGAAGTTTGGTGACCTCCATTTTCAGCAACATGCAATGTAGGATAAAATCACAAAGTAGAGCTGAATATGCTCATGGTGTTAGAAATAATATTTTGAGCACAAACAGTGACTATTGGAATTGGTTAAAGAAAAAACCTGCTTTGGAAATTCTTTCCTGCATGCCTACATCTATTTATGCACACGTATATGGAGGAGGCTACAGTATTTAAAAGGTTTTGGCATATTGCTTGCATGAGTGAATGATATTATTGTGTATTATGTACTTACTATATACATAACCATTCTAAATTCTTCTTTGTTTGTGTTTACTTTAAGTGCTCTCTTCTCATTATTATAGTGCCATAGTGAAGTAGAAAATGCAAGAAAGAAAACGCCACATGAGGGATATAGTATATACAATGCCATTAATGGAATAAAAATTCTGTGCAGTGCAATGTAAACTCTGCTATGCTTAGATAAGTCTTCTGTATCTGTTCATTAGTGTGAATGTTGCAAATGAACATGGTTTGTCCCACCCATTTGGAGTGTATGGCCTGTCTCACCCTTCAACACTTTGTTTTTTTACTGGTAATAGGCTGTCCTTAGTTTCTACTTTGAAGTTTTTTTTATCTTTTTGTCGATTATTTACTCATGAAATTTTGTTATTCATTTATTAAAAAAAAAAAAAAACTAACAAAAATTATGTGTTAATGGTTAACTGTGTGTAATGGCCCATTGAGTTGCAACATTAAAGGTCCAGTCTGACCGGCTGGCGGTGAGGTTGGCCAACGGTCTGCAATTCCCACTGGTCCTCTAATTTCACAGCACAGTTCTCTGTCAGTGTAAATAGTGGGCTAAAAGGCGCTGCACCTAATTAGCCCCACTCAAGCTCTGCGGTGGGACCTAACCAGTTCCTGACGTGTGTGGTTTCCCTTGGTCTTAATGCCCACTGAGTGGTGGTTTCCTGTGGTGTTGATAGAAGGAGAACCTCACAGCAGGCGGCATTCAGAGTTAATGTCCTACAGTGCGTAAAACTGTTGGCCCAAGCTCCACTCCAGAAAACTCACTGACAGTCTGCCACAAGTCACATTCAAATGTTTATGCAGTGTTTTGTAAAAAAAAAAAAAAAAAAAACATGCCAATTGGCATTGGGTCAATACGAAACCAAAATGTTAACTTAAGTCATTGTGTTACTTTTATGCATTATGGGGAGTGAGATGGTATCTTTAACAAGAATGTAAAAATTAGCCCGCTCGCTAGTCAGAAAATAGGGCAGCATGCACTTTAACTGAAAGAATATGTTGTTTATTGAAACATGCTCAATTTTCTTAAATCTTCACTCATGTGATAAATCCATATCGGTCATCAACTGAAAGCAAGAGTTGGACTGCTGGAAGAAAACATTCTATAACCGCATTAAGAGTTGTCAGTCATTGTAAAATATGAATGGTTTGTCTGTGGATGGGGTTGGAGAATGGCGCAGTACGTTAGGAGCAGGATTAGACCTGGGGGAGCTGGTGCTGTACAGAGTTGATGCAGTGAATTGATTTACAGTAAATGCTGTGATGGTTATCTCACTTTGAACCTGGTCCCACACATGCCCTCCCTCCTTCATCTGCTGTGTATTGATTTGTATCCTCAGCAACACGCACCACCAGTAGGGGCCAGGTAACAGCTTGATACGAAAACTTTTGGCTGGAGTCTATCTGGTCTGGCATTTGCGGCTACACAAGCCAGGACAGCTCGAAGATCCACCTTTTCAATCATATGTCTAATGGGTTTTTTTTTTTTTTAAGATGTAATCATTAAAAGATCATATCAGTATTTGACCCCACCCTCCAGTTATTTACATTTTTCATCCTCAGTATCCAGAATGGAACTTTTTTGGGAGGACTTATTTCTCTGTCTTATTTCTCTCTTCAAAATGTGGCCTTTGACAGTCTGACCCCAACCCTCGACCCCTTGTTACACACCATCCCCGAGACACTTCGATGTGTAGGTATTGAGGGATCCTCGAGCAAGACAGTAACAAGATACCCTCTTAGTGATATCTGCCCCTCCACCCCCACCTCACCTCTTTCCATATCCTCCAGCTCAGTCTCCCTCTTCCTTGACACACTCTTGTGATATTACTTCAGCTTTCAAGTCCTTCCTTCACACACCGGGGCTAAGTTCTGCACATATTTTTGGGAGTCAGAGAGACAGTATTTGGATAAATGGAAACGAACGCCACACCCTCTCTGGCCCCCCATGAGGAACAATCTACCCTTTGCAGAGACCTCTACTTGTGCCCCTATCAGCCCCTCACACTGAAACAAAGAAAGGGATGGGCATCGATGCATGCTGTATCTGTGTAAGAAGCCTCCTGGGTAAAAATGTCTACATAATGCCATGAGCATCTGAAAGTGATCTGCCAGTTTGTTCTCAAGATCCTTCAATGCGGTACAGCTCAATATATTTTTTTTGGCCAACCGTCCATTTTTGTTTTCCATGGTATTTGGGTTCTCAACTGAAAATCAGCAAATTGCTCAATCTTCATTTACCTCCTTATGTATAGAATATGAATTATTGACCCCAGTTGGAACTTGAATACCCTATACATTAGTCCCCACCTGACACTACAATCCCACTAGTTACCATTTCCCTACCAAAGTGTAACACATTATCTTTATCTCAGTATCTCAGTCCCAATTTATCATGGATTTACCCCTTCCTTTCTTCGTCTACATCAAGGCTGTTGAACACCATTACACTTTTTTATAAAATGCTTAATGAAAAGTTGAGGCCTGTTTCATTGCCTCTCAAGCTTATTGGACTAGCTATCATGTTACGTGTCACATTTTAATTTTGTTAAATTTATGGACAATAAAGTATTCTTATCTTCTCATATTCATCTCCACCTTTAAAGGCTGCTGACAAGCAATTCATTTTTTTTTTAAAGTACTTATTTTTCATAGTCCTGAGTTTGATTAAATTTCAGACATGATATAGAAAATGTTTTCTTGGAATTTTTAATTTAACTGATAAACATACTCCTATATGAAGTTCAGTGCATATCAGTAGAGACTTGGCATATTTAGAAAATTCCTTTTTATTATTGGTCTTTTTTAAAGCTTTCCCCTGCTTTGAGTACCCTGGCAGGCAGTGGTTGCATGCTTGTTTTAAGCTGCATTGCTTTCATTAGTTCACAGCACACTCTTGGGCCATATTCAAGTTTGATATCAGGGAAGCTGGGCAGTTGTAAGTTTCCTTGTGATGCATGTTATATCATAACAACTGAGTGTTTGTCAAAGCAAGGGTACACCTGAGATATGTATGGATTTCAGATGCTTAACAGTATAATTTTGTTATTGTGCACACAGCCCAGTGGGTACATCAACCACCCCCCTCCCCATCACACACTCATTCACAATCATTGACATACTGTAAAGTGATGTTGGGGTATCTACCCTGGCCAGAATGCCAGGTGACTGCTGTTGCACCCAGTCAGGGAGAGGAATGCAGTGAGGACAATGGGGAGAGTGAAAGCTGTGAAGAGCAGAGACTCCACAGGTACAGTGAGGCCAACGCTGAGACATGTTACCAGGAGCCCACATGTTTGTCTTAACTAATTCCCTTCCTTTCACCAGGAGAGTGCTGAGAAATGACATGCCCTGTGGACTAGAAACACAGCAGTGGAATTCCACAGTCTTAACAGCTAAAGCACTGTTTGTCAAGTTTCAGGCATAGTATCTTTTTTGTAAATAAATGATGAGTGATTTTTTTTCTTCGAAGCTCAGGAATCACATGAAAAATCCAGCTCATATTCAGTAAATGATTAATAACAAAATAAATATGCCTACTGGTATATATGCATTATTAATTTGTACTTAAATTACTGTTAAATTCTTTGAGGTAACTTATGCTATTAGCTTTATCTCAAATAGAAGGGAAGTCATAAGTATATAAAGGAGAATGGTGCGCATGGGAAGCTACAGTAAGTAGTGGAATAAATAGTGGAGTTATAATAAAATACTGTAACTTGTAAAGGTTCTTTCCAGCTCTCTGTGGAATCTGAAAATTGTCTTCATATAGTCACTGATGGGATGTTTCTTACCAAAGCTCAGTATTGTCTTCTGTGCCAGTGGGCAATTTAATTAAAACAGTCCAAGAGAGCAAGGGGATTAACTCTTAGCCTGGAGGGGTGGGAGTTAAATCTATTATTCACTTTCTGTTTCTGAAAGGAAATTTCAAGTATGTCTATGCTTTGTCTTCTTTGTTTAGCAGTTAAACTTATCCTGGATGACTTACATTGCTTAATCTTTTTCATGTTATTTGTTTATACCAGATATTTATCTAAACAATCCAGGTTAAACACCATTCTCAAGGGTACAATAGCTTAATCCCATTCAGGATTTGAAGCTGCCATCTTCCAGTTACATGTCTACCACTACAGACAGCTATACTTTAACTGCACATAGTTGTGTGACTGGGTAGGTTCTAACTATCAGCCTTGTAGTTACCACCACCTGTATGCAAACACCACAAAAACCTGGCACTGGCTATAGGCTTTGTACAGATTGGCATTTATTCCTGGATGGGTATGCTCTTATTGCAGCCTGAACACCACTTGGTTTTATCTGGAATTAAATGAGACATGGCTACAGCAGCCTTGTCCTTATTTAGACACGTGTCAAATCTAGTCCAGCCAGTAGACAGCTGCACATGCTCTCTGGAGTGGAAGCCATGTCATTACAGGAATTGTGGTTACTCGTCTATCTGTTAAAAATGAGCTATTTTTGTAGATTTTGAAATGTGGAAGAAAGCTTCAGATCAAAAACATGGATTTCTTTAAGATTACTGGATCGGTTTGGTTGGCAGGAAGGTTTCAGCCTGAATGGCACAAACTTCTTAAGGGTGTCTTGCATACTCCCCCCCAACCCCACCCCCAGGAAAAGCCATACACATTCCTTTATTGGCATGGATCGAGAATGGGTAGAGTGCAGATCAGTAAATCTTGGAATGAAAGCAGAGAGACAGATATTTAAAATGAACAGCAAAGATCCTCAGGTTGTCTTGCCCTGTAGTGGTCCTAACTTGGCGCGAGACTTTGGAATTTGAGATTTCAGAACGTTAGCCTGTTACTTGGGCTCCAGTTTTGCACCAGCTATGCTGCACATGCGGACATTGAGATAAATATAAACATTATATTTTTATTTAAGGCTTCTCTGCGCATTGACTCCCAGTGACTCAGGTTCTGAATTTGACACTCTTCTTTGCATGGAGCCGGCCCTCTCGCCAGCATGTTTAAAAAAAGACCAGATTAAGGGTATATGAGCCATTTAAAATCCCAGTCCCTGAAGACCCCTTCAGCTTGAAAGATTTGATTGCACACATTTTTCTAGAAGCATCACTGAGTTTTTGCAAACCAAGGCATGTGTCAGTTCCATGTCAGACTGAGGAAAGAGTGTAACAGTGATAGACGTGTCTGTAATGCTACACACATATTTCTGCTAAGCTCTTTCAAAAATAAACTTTTGTGCATTTTTGTAAAGGAACGAGAGATTGACAAAGGGGCAAAAGCGAGAATAGATTCAAAGGCTGATTTTTCTTTCCTTAGTACAGCACTCCTTGGCTGGCTATGTGTTGAATGATGAGGTAGTGATTTAGCAGGGCCTTCACCATGTAGGGGCTTGCTAGGCTCTGAGTTACAAGAGACCAGTTTGGACAGATGTTGTCAGACTCAGGTCTTGTGCATGTACTGTCCATATACTGTATGTGTAGATATGTGTATTATACAGTGTTTGTCTTTTTGTTGGCTCCAGCAGTGAATTTGTGTCCACCCACGGCATGCCAACAGCATACCTTTACTCTGCAGAGGTATCTGTTTTACGGAGAATGTGGCAGCCTGAAAACTATCTCTTTGTTAATGCTGCCACGCTGAATGTACTGCAGGCTTGCCTGCACAAGATCTGTGACAGAGGGGCATGCAGTATTGACTGAAAAATATAAGCACTATTATATCTACTTTTACACCTTTACACAATGGAGCAAGCACTTCAGCTTGAATTGTTATTGCTTGAATACTTCTCGTTATAAAATACGACATTTTATTTTTACACATATACTTAATACATGTTTGGATTATTCGTAATGATTTCATACACACAGTCCTTTAGTAAATGAGGCCCATCATGTACCAGCTGTCACTGCTGTAGCAGAATGGGAGAATATAAGTTATCATGTATATGATATCATCTGAACAATCAGCATTTACAGACAGTGACTAAAGAGTACCACCTCTGCTGTGCTCAACAAAATAAACAATTGTGGTTTAATGGAGACTTTGAACAGCACATTCATTCAGGTCCACTGCAACAGGCACCCATCCATATTGTTGCCAGCTGCATTGCCAATTTAGCATGTTTGTGGAATGTGGTTTTTTCAATAAGGGTGTCATTGAGATCATTGAGATGTTATCATTGTATTTCTAGTTCAGGTGTTTTGGTAATGGTGGTGTCAGTGCTGTTCATGTGCAATTTTTATGAGCTGCAGTCTGGAAAATCCACATGAGGAGGACCCACAGATTCACATTTTCAACATTTAAATACTAACTATAACTTATATATATTATCAAGTATTATATATATAACATAATAAGATATATAACTTATATCTATCTATCTATATACATATATAGATGTCTGATTGTACATCTGGTCAGTACAGACTTCACAGCATAAGGTCTCAAGCATGTAAAAAAAAAAAGGTTTTGCAAAGTTCAAGTAGATAGTGGACATGCTTTCAGGGTTTCATAAAATGTGTTCTGTGCTGTCTGAATGGTAGCCCAGGGAATGTGGAAGTAAACAGACTTTCTGGGGACATCAAAAGCCTGAAGGTTTTGAAGAAGACTGATGAACGATGTTTTGACTTTTTTGTAGTTGGTGCCCCGCAAAAGCACTAATGTTTGCCTCTGCCTGGCCACCAGGTTCTGAAAGACTTTATCCAGCAAGTCGAGACCAGCTGCACTGCTGGCCAGTCAAAAAACAAAGGCCACATTTCTCTTTTCCTTGACATATCTCATATTTACTTTTAAAACTCCTACTATGCTGGCCTACATGAAAGCTCTGGCCAGGATGGCCAAGACAGCTGGTTCTCCACAGAGGTGCAGAGTCTTTCTCTCTAGGAATGTAGGCTTCAGAAACCTCTGACCATTGCTTTTTGCCAGCTTTGTGTGTGTCTCTGTGTATGAGGCAAGTACTTGTGTGCTGAGTTTGTAGAGAAAGCTTATTTTGGATATCAGAAAGGCAGGAGTCAGAAAACTGAATATTTTTTCATGCCAGCAAGCTTTACAGTACATGACTAAAATGGTCATATAGTATTTTGAGTATTTTTTATAGTATTCCTCTTCTCTTTTGCTTGTTCTTTTCTATCCCCATTCCCTCAAGTTTTCTTATATTCTTCCTACAGTAGGGCAGACTTGCATTTCAGACACAGGCAATGAACAACCAAGTATAAATACGAATATAAAGTCACTTAAAATAGGGTGACACCATTTGGAGCCAGAACAGCCTGTGGCTTAGACTCTACCAGTGTCTGGAATTCCACAGGCAGAATACAACAATGCTCTTTTCCTAGGAGAAATTAAATTCCTGCTTAGTTGATGGAAGTGGAAAATTCTGCCACAGATGCTTTTCCCAAATACCCCATGATTGGATTCAGATTTGGTGACTGATCAGGCCATGATAAAAGTCAGTTTGCATCTCTTGAGGTAGTTTATGGTGGATTTTGGCATATGTTTTGGATCATTATCTTGTTGTAGAAGCCATCCTCTTTTCAGCTTCAGATTTTTTACAGATGGTGTGATATTTGCTTCCAGAATTTGCTGGTATTTAGTGGAATCCATTCTTCACTCCACCCATGCAATATTTCCTGTGCCACTGGCTGCAGCACAACCCCAAAGCATCATAGATCCACCCCCATGCTTAACAGTTAGCAAGGTGTTCTTTTTATTAAATGCTGCTCCTTTTTCTATTTTAACTTCATCAGTCCACAGCACTTGTTTCCAAAACACATCTGGCTTGTCTAGATGTTCTGTTGCATGCTTCAGACGACCTTCAAGTTTTGTGATGAGGTTGCAGATAAGGTTTCCTTATTATGACTCTTCCATAAAGATCATGTTTGTGCAAGTAATACTGCACAGTGGAACAGTGCATCACCACTCCTGTTTCAGCTAAACCTTCCTGCAGGTTCTTTCCATGCATATGGGGGCTTTGATTTGCCTTTCTGACCACCATACAAGCAGTTCTCCCCAAGAGTTTCCAGAAGCTTCCAGATCTCATCTTGACCTCCACAGTTCCCCTGCCATTTCTTAATTACATTTTGCACTATGGAAACTGTGAGCTGAAAACACTTTGCCATCTTCTTATAGCCTTCCTCTGCATTGTGGGCATCAGTTACTTTCATTTTCAGATCCTTAGACAGTTGCTTAGAGGAGCTCATGGTTGCTGAGTGTTAACACAAGGTTTGAAGAGTCATGGAAATTTATAAAGCTTTGAAATTAGCATCAGCTGACAGTTCATAATAACAATTGTTGGCATGCCTCAGGCCTAACTTGCTAATCAAGTTCTGAGACCTTGTAAAAACATCTGAGACTTTCCAACAGCCTAGGTGCCCAAACTTTTGCACATGCTTCAGTGATGATTTATTTATTTGTTTATTCATGGTCATGAAAGAAAGAGTAACTGTGCATAAGCATTTGCAGAAAATATTGTGTTTTATGTTTCATTTGCTACAGAGGCTGTTTACTACTTTTAAATTCAAAAATCAACAAAATGTGTAATTTGGCCAAGGGTGCCCAAACTTTTGGATACAACTGTATCTGGACCTTGTACAGTGGAGCAGTAGTCAAGTCTAGTATTGATTGCAATGTTTCTGCAAGAATGCTCTGTGGTAATGGGGGAACACTGACAGCACTGGGAGTTGGTGATGAGAGAAATTTCTGTCACATAACTGCACACTCAGCATATGGGGTGGGATGACCACGGTCCTCTGATGAATGCGCTTCCATGTGGTGCTGGAGTTGACTGAGATTTGGCTTGGGCTGAGATGTGTGCCGGCTCTGTTGTCAAGGAGAGCAAGCTGGCATCCAACAAGCGGGTGAGTCTCACTGTGGGCGGTCATATTTCATGAGCATTTCTCACCCCTGTGTGAAGAGGTGAGTTTATTAGCTTTCTGCTAACGTGTTTGCCCTCGGCTCCTTTTCCAGTGACGGGATTCTGTGTGGCAGTAACACCATCGCTCACATGCGGCCCATCCTTTCACTGCTGGAAAATGGAGTTGGGCTGGTTTTTTGTTTTTGATGACCCATCTTGAGATTTGTAGTCTTAGCCCCCATGTCAGAAGAGAACACAGTACTGTGTTGTGTTGTCCCCTCTCCGTGGTTTTGTTTGCCGGCCAATAGATCTTGTCTACTCAGCCTTGTGGCAAGAGCCTGTTTCTGTGGGTCATCAACCGAGTGTGGGGTGACAGTTCTCACAGGCGGCTGAGGAAAGCTCAAAGGGGAGGGGGCTAAAGGCTGGGGAAGGGGGTGGCATCGGTGGGTGGACAGGGGGTTGTGTATTGCAGTTGGTAACTGCATTGGATGACAGGAGTGCACTAGACAATCTGTTACAATGGTAGAGTATGTGGTGTAATTGCGCCACATCTAAGCATGTTGATTCACTGTCCTGTCAGGAAGTGAAATTTGTTTTGGTAATGATGTCCATGCCAAATTGAATTTTGTTTTGATTGAAACACATTTTAGCATGTAGATGGCTCTGTATTACCTGTCACTAATTTCATTTATCAGTAACTACTCCATGATTAATGACTCAGTTGAGAGATGAGTGGCAGGTTCACCTGTGGGTTATAAGGGTAAAGGTTCTTTGGTAAATCAGAGTCATATCGCCTCAGGCGTAGGCCTGTCCTTTTTACATTTATACAGGTGAATGGTTTCTCTGTAAACGATGTAGAAGAGAAGTTCTAAATCGCAATATTATGGTTTTGGTGGTTATAGCTAAATCTCCCTGAGATCCCAGTCTTGATCTGCAGTGTTCCATTTAGCAAAACATGTTGGGCAAGTGGTGGAGTGTTTTTGAAACTTTCACTTTCCTCTTCCACTGCCTCTATAAATCAGAGATCTCTGATCAGTGTTCACCGATAGGTGCCTTTGATTTGGTTTGATGATACTGATTCTGGTTTGATTAAACTGTGGTATGCACCGATAAGCAATATCCTTTGGAAACTTTAGAAAAAAAAATAAAACAAAGTTTAGAAAGTCAAGATGCAGATACGTGAATCAAGGGTAATATTGTAACTACCACTTATGTCTCTGATGTGGTATAAGGTCACCAATCGGTCCTGAATTTCACTGCTAATAAACCAATGATCAGTTACTGTTATGGCAGCAGTGATGTGAGCATGTGCCTTTACCCTGTGTGCCACCCAAAAGCTCCATGTAATGCCTCCACACAATTACCCTAATGGTGAATGCCTTTCTGCATCTCCCTTAAGGAATACAGTGATATGTTTCATGATAAGTAAATGAAATTACTTACCCAGTTCAGGCTAAGTGAAGGAAGACTTAAGGGGAGAGTTAAAACTGGATTTTAATTCTAAAAAACAGCACAATAAGGTGAACTACAAAAATGTGTTTAGGGAGACTTCAGTGTATAGAACAAGGGGGCATAAATGGAAAGCAGGAGTAAGTTCAGTAGTTATATTGGGAAGTAGTAAAAGAAAAGAATTGTCAATATTTGGAACAGGTTGCTGTTGATGTGAAAAATATGATCGCTCGGCTGTTTCCTCTGTGCTGTACTTGCTTATGGTGCTGAAATATGAAGTTTTGTCAGTAAGGCTCATTTTAAACTTCATTCAGGTGCTGAATTAATGCAAGGCGTTGTAAAGCTTAAATGAGAAAGATGGAATTTTAATTGCTCCAAAGGCCTCTGCACTGTGGAAAGAGGGATTAGGAAGGTTTGGAGCTACTAATTAAAGGCACCACAATCGCGCCGATCTCCAGAATCCGGATTTAACCGGCTGTCTCCTGTGTTTTCTGTGCCTTCCGGAATTCCTGCTGCGAGAGGTGGGAAAGAAGGCAAGGTTCCCCTCCAGCTTCTTCCACTTTCAGGCAATTTCTGGAAAAAAATCTACTCAAAGGTTTTTAAACTATTAGGAAGAGGGAAAAAAAATACTGTTTACATTTTCAGGACTGGAAATGGAGACATGAATGAATAAATGTATTTTTTGATTAATGTTTGGCAGCAGTGTGATTCCTGTAGTGGTCAAAAGGTGCTCCATTTCCTGGAAAGACACAGAGCTCTCCAGTGTGATACATCTCTGGATGTCATCACTATGACAGTCCCCCGACTCAACTTGAATAAACAGTTTCACTCAACATGGGTGTTCGATGTGGAGGCACTACCTGGAATTGAGGCCAGTATCACCACAGAACTGCTGCACATCTCCTCTTGGCTTTAGTGATGGTTCACATCCACTCTTAATAATTCCCTAATGCTAAAGTGGGTCTGTGAGGCGGTAGGTGAAGTTGACTGTGGCTGATGATGTACCTCCATATGCTGAACGTATACATTTGAGGTCTGATGATGTCAAGTGTTGTGGGATTGGGGATTGGTGCCCTACAGTGTTGGCCAGTGCGTGGGCATTCTAATGTAATGTTTTCCTGAAACCTCGGAAAGGATCCAGTTATCATTGTAAAAGGCTCTACTAATGAAGGGAGGCTTTATCTCACATAATGTGGAAATTTCAGTTGTCTGGTAGGGGAAATGGGGGAGTCTATGTCTCTTTGACTCCTGAAATTGCTGTATAGATGGTCAACCAAAATGGGGCAAGCAGTGCACAGCTGCTAGAGAAGGTCAAAGCTCACAGCTCTGCCATTGCAGGGCTGTAAACTCCTCCTCTTCTTTCCATTGGCTTTGTTCAATGGAAAAGTGACCCCAATCTACTAACAAGTCTATTCTTCAGCTTTTTGTTTAGCATTTAGCCTGGCCATAAAACCCAGGGCATTAAAATATGAATGCTTAAGCTGTCAAATGTGTTAATTTTGCAGTCTGTCCATTTGTGCTCCTATTCTCCTGAATGATATAAAAATTCTACAAAAAGACAGCGGCAAATAGCTATTGTCCAGTGTAGTGGTGAAGCACATTTGGCCTTAAGCCAATGACAAACAAATGGTGCAATTTCTGTTGCATCTGTAAGTATTTAAGTATTGATTAAACCCCTGATTTCATTTTGTGTTATATATTATTCATAAGACACAACCTTAGTTTTAATAAAATGGATTTATACTTATTTCAATCAAAAATAAACATGAATTAGAATGCGATCTGACACAGGAAATATTAGGAACAAATGTTGGACACAGATTCAGTCCTCTGCCCAACACTACTTTGATTTTGATTATGCCCTATAGCTACCAAAAGAGGACATGTCCCCTCCCCTCCCCCTTCTCTCAATAGTTTCCTACAGAACTATCTGCTGGAGAGCACTGAGGTGGGGGTAGGGGGGCGAGAGGAGAAGTGACGACTGGGGGTGGTGGGGGGTTCAGCCTCTCATTAAGGGGAGGGAGAAATGGCTAATCCAGATAATGATATATGTGGGACTGGTTGTGAGGCAGAGTTGCCGTGGGGACGGCATATCTGATCTCTCAGGAATGTGTGTTCAGGTCGGCCTGGTGTAAAGATGCTCCAGGGGGCTGAGAGCTATCCCCAATAAAAAGAAAGGGAAATTTACTGAAGGCACAAGTTCATCCTTTCTTTCATATTCTTCAGATTATGTTCTGTGGAGAACACTGCAGATAAGTCAATATTTTCATCATGCATTTCAAAGCTAAAAAAATATTATTCTGACTATATATGGCTAACATAGGCTTGGTTTTTAATTGTCTGGTCTGTATACTGAGACTATTTGATATCTGTCCGAATTAATTCTTATTAATCTTATACTTTCCTAATCAAAGGGCCAAATTTTAGTGCACTGCCATGCAAGCATTACTTGTACCATTTCTTCAACTTACTCAAAACGTCCAGTTCGGAACATCCACAGTTTCATCCTCATGATTTGAAATATAACATTTATGCAGATGTGAAATACATAATGCAGGTTCATGACTTCTGTTTTATTTTCCAAAATAACATGGAAACAATAGGCATGATTGTAAATCTGTGTGTTACTTTTACCTTTCAAGTCACCTCTGTAAATTTTTAGAACAATGTAGTTGTGTTAAGTGCAACAATTTGAAGTATGCACTGAGCGTTCACAAACACATGGCCGAGTTTATAAACTATGACCCTTCCTACAGTCTTTCAAGCAATATACCATTTTTGTGATGTCACAATACTGTACACAGTTTACCAGCTTGAAGAGCATATTTATGATCAGTTTAAAACTCTCTCTTGTCATTGAATCACAAAACGTGACTTGCCAACAGCAATGAATGGCACTTGCTGTCACATGAGCCAAAGGGGTTGTAAGGAAAATGATATTCACTATCCTGTCTTACAGTGTTTCGGTGGCGCCACTTGGCACCCATCTTCCCTCTCCTTATTTTTCTTCTTCTAGCAGAAGATGTGCAATGTCAGTGTTTTGCACTGCCAGATGTGCGAGATGCCCGCTGGCAATGCAAAACATTGACAAACTGTGAATATCGTGGCAATAAATGTGACAGACTTCTCTGATTTATATCACAAAGTAAATGATACACTTTCACTGAGATAAAAAAGCAAAAAAAATCAGGTTTCAATACCTAAGATTGCGTATCTGATGACCTCATGACTGTTTACTGATATCCTGGGCGTTAGAGAGTCTGTATCTTTCTTGCATTTGGCTACCATTCAGTACTTTTGTGTTGCAGCACATAAGGTCACATTAATCAGCAGCATGTCTGTCTGCTTCTGTAATGTTGATTTCTAATTAAGAGCCTCATTAGATTGTGATTAACACCCACCAAAAACAGTGACTAGTGCTTGTTTCATACCATTTGGAAATTCCTATTCGTGATTCATTAGATACACAATATAATTATAGCCATCTTGCTGTTTATTCTTATGTGGGATTGGAAATGCTTTTGCGTGGAGACTTACTTTGTTGACAAGTGTTGCCACTTTAGTTGCGATCTATAATGAAAATGTTCACAAACCCACACTAAGTCATTCTCTGTGTGAATGAGCTGCTTACCGTTTTCCCTCATTTTCTAAGATGAGTGGTCACAAGGCGGGCACTGGTCACCCCTAGGCAGGCGCTGGTCACCCCAGTGTCTTCTTCATAGAATTCCAGGGAGCGTGAAATTTCTTCCACCTTTGTGTGACACAAAGATGTTGCTGTGTATAAGGGCATGGAATGTCTCCAGCCATGGTGGGGGTAGGGAGTAAGTGTGTGGGGGGGTGGTTGTATGTCTTCTTCCACACAACAACTCTCTTCTTCTCTCTCTCTCTCTCTCTTTGACATGTTGATATAAGGACCATTGCACTCCTTTAATCTCCAGGGCTGGGACAAATTCTCTTTGTGTGCAGCATCTCCAGGGATGTCATAGTCATATTCTTCAGTGTTCCTTTGCCCCCCCCCACCCCATCCCAAAAAGGCACTGAGGTAACTGGGCTGATCTCTCCCCAGAATCAAACCCCTGGAAACCCTGCAGACATCAATGTGTCAAACACCTGTCACCTTCACCTGGACATCAGTCTTTTCTCCTATCATGAGAATCTCATCCCTGAGGGTCCCTACATGTAAATAAGCGGTTTAACTACATTAGAGCAGTACCTTTCATAGATATTCAAATTCAGAGGCCTTGTCTATTGTATCTTGCATCCTGTTTTCTTGTTTTCAAGTGGTAGTGATATTAGGACAGAATGAAAAGGGAACAAGATTACAAAACTTCCATTGCAAAGAGATCAGGAGAGGCTAGCCTGTATAGTGAAACTTACAGTGGGACTGAAGAGATCATTCTTCTATCATTCTCCAGGAAGAAAGAAACAAAGAAATCTTACCATGTACTCTGTTCTTAGAACTGGAGAGATTTTAAACATACAGCAGTGATTAGCAGACCATGAGTTCAGCTGCCAGGTTCAAAATGTAAGAAAAAAATCTTACTTTCACAATTTCACTTTCACTCACTTTTTGTGGAGCTTTGATTGGCAGGGAGAAGGAAAGATTCACCCATGGACAAAAGCAATTGCTTCTGGGTAGAAATATGTTTCCTTTTGTTAAGGGGAATGTAAAGAGCAATAAAAGTGTTTCCGATCAGGAGAGTTATAACTTCCAGAAAAACGTAGACAGTACCTGTCCACACAGACATTGCCCCCAAGTTATTAGTCTGTACTCATAGCATAGAAAAAAATGTTTTTGTTTTTAAGGCTGATAAACTATCAGTATTAGATCCATTTTCATGTAGACATCATTCATGTAATGCATTTTTAAAAACTCAATAAGATCATTGCATGGGTCAATTTGAGTTCAGTTTCTTACGAGGACTTGTAATAAAGCTGGATCTCAGTTTTTGGTGAATTTTTAACAAAGACGAATAAAATAGATTGTAAAGAATCTCTAAAACCACTCCATCAATATCTTGCCATTGTTTAAAGTTTTGGGAAAACTTTTTTTTTCATTTGGGCCCACTATTAACATATAGATCCATTGTATAATGCTTATATCACTGTGCAGTGGCTCATTATTAATGAAGTTAGCTGCCCTGAAAGGCTGCAGGCTGTAGAAACATGTTCACACAGTTCCCCAAGCATTCACTGCTCTCACATGCATTCCCTTTCCCTGCATATGTCAGATACCCAACCAAATACTGTTCCAGCACCCGCTTAGTATGCTATCAGGGTTTTTTAAGCAGAAATGATTTTCTTGTTTTTGGCTGCCAGCCCCTGCAGCAGTAGTACAGAGGGGGATGGATGAGGCAAAGGTGGAAAAGGCCCAAACCTCCTGCTTCAGTTAAACAGAAGGCAAGCTCATACTGGTGAAAATGGCATTTTGTCTGGAACACCATAGACTGGCAAATTGAAAATTCAGGTGTATTTTTGAGGATACCATTTTCTATGTTGTAGGTCTCGGTGACACGTAAGGTATTGAAGTGACTTTCTGAAGTTTGACTTGATTCAAGGAGAAATTTCCAATCACAGACTTTAGATGCTCCATGTATGAAATTAATGATAGACATGTTCAGAGTCTGTACACTCCAGATAGCTTGTCACCAATAAAGCATAACAGTGTCACTGAAAATTATATGGTAATGTTAAGTATATTTCAATTATTTTACATTTGCCTTTAAAATACCAAGTGTGGTTGATTAAATATAGCACACAGAAAACTCTGTATATTGTACAATTATGCCCTGTGCCAGCCCAGATGTACTGAGGCTAGCAGGAAGTACAGGTAGTCATCTCTTCAGTGGGGTATTGTGAAATCATTTGAGAAGTCATAGCATGTCACTGACAGCACCTGGATGTCCCAGGCTCTCACCTCAAGTGGCATTAGGTTATTAGGTTTTCTGGAGAGGAGCATAATTATTTTCTTTGTGATGATGAATACGATACTCGCAGAGTCAGGTATCTTCCCTGAGGTATTCAGAATGTACATTCCATGTGTCAGCCTGCACTTCAAGTGATGTAAACTGACAAATTCCATTGGTATAAGCTTCAGCTAACCAATCAATAAATGTTATTGTGTGGTGGGATTCCCAAAATATGCGTTCATAACTGTAGAGCAATTCTGAGTAAGACATTAATTGACATTTATCATTTTATGATGATACTACTGCACATTTGTACTTGCCCCAAGTGTTGGAACTTTTACAAGTTAATACAGGTTGGCTGACTACAGTAATTGCTTACAAATTAGGAAGCTCAACTGTCCTTCACAAATTCATTCAAAAAATCATTCCGTCCTGAGCTGACCCTGCTTTCCCCAAAACTGCACAAAAGATGAGGAGTGATTTTAAGCAGCGTTCACTGTGTCGAAATTAGAAGAATTAAGGTTAATTTGGCACTACTCTGTCATTCTGTGTGAGGTTAGTTTTGCTTACCTAAGATGTCTGTCCCTTTATGTTGTTGTTGGCACTGGACGGGTATGGAAAGGAATTCTGCAACTGCAAAAATGCAGTTAAGCACCTCTAAGTAGAGAAACATGTGCTTGAGCAACATAGCTGATGCCTTGCATCGTTTGCAAGTTTTTTCTAAAATATCCCATTGGGAGGTAATCTTGTACTCAGGCAGCAGTGCTGGGGAGGGTAGTGGAGACAGAGGGAAGGAACTTGTGAACCTGGACACCTGGTTTTGGAGCCCTCACTTCCTTCGGACCATTATCTGTCTAGCTCCAGCAACTCTGACCTTGCGTAACCCCATTTATTGCAACTTTGATTTGTGACCTTTGACCCATTGGCACACCTGGCACAGGTCTTTGTGAACAGCCTGGACCAAATGCTTGACAGATAGGTGTTCTTTGAATATCCTTTGAGATAAACCAACTCCCTGCATCAAAGCCCAGACTGATTTAGTCAGTAGCCAAGATCTGATATCTTGAGCAATGGACGCAAATGTCCTTTTCTTCTTTTAGATATTCTTCCTTTTCAAGACAGCAGTGCCTGACAGAAAACATAATGTTGTATTATTTTTATGTTTTTAATGTAAATAGCACACATCACCAGCAGTTTTTATTTTATTGGGTTATTGAAAACTTATTTTGATATGGCCTTGTTGCTCCTAGGCTTCACTGAAATTAGTATTGTTATGATTCACTGATTAGAGAAAGAAAAGAGCTGGCATGTTCTAATTCCAAACCCTAATAAGAGCTGGAAGGTTGTGGAAGTGTCTGTTTCAAATGCTAGAATGATGACAGACTAAATAACGACTTTGAATTGGATTTATAAATCATTAACACGTGAGCTCTAACAAAAGTGTGGATTTATCCTGAACAAGCAGTTGATATGATGGGGAAACCTACTTCTTAATAGCACAAGCCTGAGGCTTAATTTTATTTACATGTTAATGGAGGATTCCTCTGCAATACATAATCTACACCCAACCTCTACTCATTTTGTTCTTATGTTGTATTAATTGTGTAAGCAAACATTTTGTTTCAAAGCTACAGTGTAACCCAGGCAGAGTGAATTATTATGAGGAGTAAAACAGGCAGGGAGGCAGGTCTTGATTTGCACAGACTTGCTTTATTTGTACTAGAACGCATCATTGGATAACCCCTTCTCCATCAAATCTGGCATTTATTGGCAAGAAGAAATATGCATCATAGCTACTGAAAGTATAGTGTAATATTTTCCTGTCTGGAATCTATTGGCTATCATACTACATTCCCCTTTTATTATGCTACCTACAGGTCATCTGAACAATGAAAGCAAATGAACACATTTTATTTGCTAAGGTTTCAGTGATTTTCATTTCATATCGATAGGCAAAATGGTCTTGGACAATTGGACAATGAAGTGCAGTAAGGCCACCATATGCAACTGTCTCAGGTCATGGGGTAGTGTACCATATAGAAGTGATGGAGCAAGTTAAGGGCCTGATGTATCTTGTCTGTAATTCATCATGTTCATTATAATTACTAACCAATATTACATACTGAGGCCTGTTCTTTTTCTTAGTTTTGTCTCAGCTCAGAATCGCCCACTGTCTAAGACACACTGACTTAGACAAGACAATTGCACATCAAATGTTTAAGGCATGGCAGGACCTTGCAGGAATTACTCAGGCGACTTCAAAAGGTCTGGTGGTTTTCATGGTTTCTCTTTAAGGGATTTTTTTCTTCTTTTTCTTTTCTGCCCTCCTTCCATTGAAAGCTGAAGGCGTATTTCACTGAGATGTCTTCAAAGGGGGCCCTAAACTTAATGGCGTGTAGGTAACTCTGTTGTTACTCATTCACTCTTTCCATGAAAAAGAGAAGTTGGTGCTTCAACAAAAGGGATGCCAGAAAGCTATTTAAACTAGACCAGGGTCCTTTTTAGGGTTGGGGTTGGGGGTTCCTTCTGAAAGGAAACATTGTTTATAAAAAGACAAGGGTGGGGGGTTGGGAGAATTCTTATATCCTTACAAGGAAAGGTTAATAAACGTCAAGGTTTGTAGAGGAGCACCACCTGTCTGCTGTGGTGGTAGCTCTCCCAGTTGCTCACTACCTTAGTTTTGTTTTAGCTTTAAGTCTTGTTTGTGGGTGTTCCAGTTAAACTGTAACATGATTTACTTGGAGCATCAAACTGAGCCATGTTATGGCTTTGGGAGATACCGCTCAACCTTTTAAGGGTGGAATTTTGCAGCTGAAAGGTAATGCTGAGAACATTCATCAGAGATGCGGAGGGGGTGATCTACTCCAGATCAGCAGAAATGTCAATCCACATTTGCTGTTCAGCTCATCACAGGGGTCTGTTAAACAGAGAAAATGTTGCACCCCAGGGACACACTCAATACGCACAACGTACCAAACCACTGCAGACACTTTAATCTTTGACAATCCCTCCCTGTGATCGAAGGAAGTGAACAAAAGAGTTATAGTTGTCTTAAACGTGTCAAAGAGTGCACTTTAATGTCTCAGGCTGTGGTGTAAAATTGGTCCCCTGGTCCACACACTGGGTGTGCTGTGAGGAGAATCTCACTGTTGTGTTGCCTTAGGGTTAATTTACAGGTGGTGTGTCAGTTTCAAAGTTTTGTGGTCTCTGTGGTTGCACTACAGCAGTTTTATGGGTTTCTGCATGATGTAGTAAGCCACAGGGTCATGGGGTGGAATCTCTCCCTTCCGTCCTCTGTGCAAGAGTCATTCCTGTCTGCTGCCACAGGCTTTGCAGCGTCTTACGTGCCTTGTGTAGGGAACTTCCCTTATCATGAGATCGTAAGATAACCACAGATAACCACCGCCACGTTATGCTATAATGTAAGGACACGCAGATGCGTGTCCAGTGCCATTGCTTGCGAGTTCAAGTCAGGCTTAACAGCATATCTTTAATGTCATTTCAGAACACACCCGACACGTTGTCTGTTGGGGGTTCTGTTTTTCAGAAGCAATTCCAAAATATGATTCAGAAATCCAGACATAATACGAACACGTGGTTAATATTGTCTGACTCACTGGGCGGTTCAGCAGGTCACCTGTTGTTGGGAGGAGTATGGGAGGAGACGATGTGAACCATTTGTGTGTGTGTGTATGTGCACCCTCTGTGCCAGGGCTCTGTTTGCTTTAGGAGAGGAGATGAGGAATTCCACAATCTGTCTACATGCATGGCAACTGAGTTCCCCCCAACAAACACTGCCCCCACCACCAGAACTCCACCCCATTCGCCAACCAGAAAAAAGAAATTACACCTTCTCTGTAAAACATCCGCTTTCTATTAATAGATTCATGCCAGCAGTGGCAAAGCAGTCTGGGAAACTGTAAGAATTTCATTGGCAAAGAACTGGGGACCTGGGCAAACTTCAGAACCACTGTGGTGACAGGCAAGGGCTGAGTGTGGGAAAAACTCACGCCATTGAAAGGAGCCAGAATGAATTGGGCATCGTTTGGGACACATTCTGCCGTATGGTCGCCACATTGCATGTGCTCAGTGGAGTTTTCCACTTGACTTGCATCGATTTTCATTTGGCTCGAAAAACGTTACCTTTTCAGTTCGACTGAATGAAATGTTCTCTGAGTTAGTCAGGTGTAACACTGTCACTTTTGTTTCTGCAGCACTGGCAAAAAGGTGGGTTTTTTTGAAAGAGAAGTAACAAACATGTCACAAGTGGGGGCCAGCTACTCTCCACTCTGTGTTTGTCATCACTGTAATTGTAGTTTTAAGTGGTCTATTTGTCCTCCAGAAGTGACACAGAACATAAGTGGCAGTTACATACAGCTGTGCCAATGGCCTACTCTGATTTCCTAGTCTGGAGAGCCTAAAGACCAGAGTGCAAGCCATTTTCAGATTTCTGAGCTGCACAAATATATCACACTTAAACATTTTCTAGCATAGCATGACATTCTGTCTCTCATTTACTTTTGTCTCTTTGTACATATGAGGAGGAAAAGGTGATTGTCCTTTGATGTCTTGCTTTGTTGACAAGGCAGTTCAGGGCACCTACAGATGAACACAATCTCCCCTTCACTGATGTCAAAGGAAGCATGTTTGAAGCTGTCTTTGAATCCAAGAATAATTTAGTTTAAGATCATAAAGTCATAATTAACTAACCAAGTCTGGCACATACTGTATATGTGGAATTCTTCAGGGTTTTGTGTGGTGTTTAGAGAGCAGAATAACCCTAGTGTGCGGTGTTGTGGCTGTGCCAGCTCTCTCTTTGGGCAAGCAGTTACAAAGGTTTCTCTCCCTGAAGGATACCTTTTCACTGACATAGCAGTAGATGCTGCTCTAAGTAATGAAGTGCGGTTGTCTGGGCACGTCTTTAGGTCTTGGTCTTTAGACGGCTCGATAGGAAAGTGCTTCAGCGCCTGCAGCTTTGACTCAAAACAGTGCTTTCCAATGGACTTGTATCGCACAGTATACATCTGTAATCACTGATTAATCTTCAAAGAACACAGCCAGACAGACTAATTGCGTGCCATATTGTGATCATTGTGGGGAAACACGAGAGTTTGTTTGATAGCCAACCTGATTGAGGTCATTGTTTTGAAAGGGCGTGAGGTCTCGAAAGTGTTGGGAGGAGACGATGGCAGAAAACCATGGTCATTTCATTCCTGCGCCAGTCTCAGGCAATGACTGGCACTGGGAGGGGTGTTGTTGTTAATAATAGAACAACAACAGTGGCGGTGGCATGGTGCAGGAGAAGTCACCAAATGCCAGCTTTTGATGAGCCACCCTATCCTTGAAGGAGGGGAGCTGGAGGCAGCTGATCAGAGCTGTGCCCCAGTGGATGATTAATGAATCCCTGTCTACATTTCTGGAGTTTGTTAGCTAGAGCAGGCCAAGGGTTAAATAGAGAACTGCTCCCATACCATATGTACAGAACACCAGACTACTGTCTCATTTCTGTGATGAAATCTCACCAACCCTTCAAGGTAAATAACAAAACACTCTTCAAAAGTTTGGGGGAACAATCACTCCCGGTAATTCCCTCTAATAACCCCAATCCTGTTCTGTCATGCACCCCTTCTCCCCATTCTGCCCGGGGGATACGAGAATGGAAACGCTCATAATCCACAGACATGTAAAGGCAACACACCAAAAAAGAAGAAAAGGCGAGTGTCTGTAGTCATGTATCATCCGCGCCTTGGGCGGCCACTCTTCAGAGAGCCCCACGCTGAATAATCAGACATTCAGTGCGATTTTCCCCTCAGCTCAAAAATTCTGTAAATGTAGACTTTGAATTTTTTCATAGTCAGGTTTGTAATAATGTTTGTACTGGAGCAATTTGTTGTATGCATTATGGTACAAATAAGCTGAGGAATACGCTGTCCCTTTAGGGAAACATTGACTTTGCAGGGTCAGAGAGTGACTTATCTGCCTGCAGACCCTGTCAGGTGTGGAGAGATTTCTGGAGATCTCCTATGCAGCTGTATTTGGAAGCTTCCACACACAAAGTTTATCACAAGTTTTTATTTATCGTTTTTTTTAACATGTCTCTGAATTTCTCTTTAAGACCACCCAGACTGAAGTCAAATTGACTCTGAAAGATGCAGTATCTTTTTAAGACATGTTTTGAAAAGATGAAAAACAGGCATAGTGTAAATTATGGAAATGGCCTGAGGAGTGTTTATGCGATGTATACCATAAACCACTACAACCACATTGCCTGTTTCTAAAGTTTCTGATGTGGTCAGTAGAGATTGGTGTCAGGAAGAAACGACCTGTGTCTTGTTTACATCAGGCCTGCAGCAAGATTTGTATGTAAGCATGGGAGCAACAAAATATTTGTCTTGTTTAACTTACTCTCCAGATTTCTTTATAGCTCCACTCTTGCTCTCAGCAGTGTACAGATGGGCCCTCGGTTTCAGTGAACATGTCCTCTTGGAATGCGTTCATAAGGGGGTCAGGCCGACCTGCTGGAGAGAGGCTCACCGTTTCTGCTCTCAACTGTTTTTTTTTTCTAAAGCTTTATTTTTACAAGTAAGAGCCAGGACATGGATGGGTATATTTCTTCAAGGTTAAAGCTCTTGAATTGGACTCGTTCCCTATCTCCCTCTGTTTTTTTAACCTCCCCTTCACATGGAAGCCTGAGGCCAACCTATATTTTACGCTCTGACAAAATATTGCGTTTGATTTTTATTTTGCTTTCTCATCTGCGAGCTGCAGTCGCTGTTGGGGAGAGCTCTTAAATTTTCAGCGGGAAATGAAAAATCACACTGCCCCCAGTTGCCATGGATCAACTCATTTTTGCCTTTGTGGCATGAGTAATGGCAGGAGTCACAGTGAATGAAAGGACGCCACCATCCACTTAGTAGGGTAAACACTGGTTCATGCAGGGCAGGAAGCAGAGGGGTCAAGGCCTGGCTTAAGGCCTGTCATGATCAGAGAGTGGTAGCAGGAGGTCAGTCAGTCAATCATGCTCTCCTCGCTGTGATGTAGTGTTTCTGGGGTTATCTGGAGAGTGGCTTGTAAGACTCAAAGACTCAGAGAAAAAATGGTTAAAGAGTTTCCATGTGGTAGGGTGGTCTAAAACACCCTCCATCTCCTGTGCTGTCAGAGGTAAGATATTTGTTATATGCATATGAACAGAGAACTTGGAAGACCAAGTGAGAGCCAGGATCAGGTGCAATGGCAAGAAGTTATAGAAGGTAGATGCCATCTAACCACAGCCGCTTGCTTTTTGCTTCCTTTAGGAAATTCCTCATCTGGAATAAAATATGATTCATATCCACTTCCCATCAATGCATCCAAATACATCATCAAGATTTGAGTGAGAACAGTGGCAAGAAAACTTTGGGTCTTAAATGGAGAACAGTGGTGCAAAACATACAAATAGACTGATAGAAAGTCTTAGGTCTGGAATTTGTCTGGAACACAGTTGATGGCTGATTTCAGCTGTCAGAAATGTTCTGTGTGGGTGAAACCTTCCCAAATTTTGTTCCCAACAAAGTTGTGTTCTCAATGTTCCCATGTTGCTGAAAGTTGCATGTGCAGAGTAGAAATTCCATACAGAGTAGCATCCACAGGATCCAGTAGCAGGCCTAGGAGTGAGTCAAGAAGACTGGGGCTTAATTCAGTTTGCCCGTTCGTTAAAGCAAAGATAAAAGCCCTCTTATTTTGCAATATGTGTAAATGGATACTCTCTCCATTGCCTCAAGGTCTGTTTGCAGAGAGATTCTTCTTTAAACAAGCTAGACTCATTGTCCAATTTCAAATAGCCCTTGCAGATTTTTGAGGTGTGGCCTTGCCATTGATGCCGATCTTTTGTTGTTTTTCAAGGGGTTTCTGGTCAGGCAGTGGACTTAACATGCGTACCATCAGCTTTTCACTGTGAGCTATAGGGACATATTGAACGTCTGACAAAAGTCTTACTGTTGGAATAGAGCCCCCATAATGCTGGGTGGAACTGCAGGCAGGTGCACCAGGTCGCACTGAGAACAGCCACAATACTAGAATCAAGTCTGTTTTCCAACCAACTCTGCATACTTCCCTGAGTAGTGCCATGGAATGGAGTGCAGCCAATCTCAGCTTCAACTGTACCATACTTCTCTTTCTATCTCTGCTTGTCTTTCTTTTTCTCTCTTTCTCACTGTCTTTCTCTCTGTAACACGCTCCTCCTTTATTCCTCCCTCTCCTTTTTCTCATGTGTTTCCCCTCCCTCCTTTCTTTGGCTGCTGGCAGGGCACAGTAACCTTGCCCCGCTTCTGTCACCTCGATTAGGGGGTGAGTGGAGATCAGAGCAGTGGAGAAAGCAAGGCCGGCCGTCCCGTTCTCAGAGGCGCTGGCCGCTCCCCCTCACCCTCCCTCTCCCCTCGCTCTCTCTCCAAGCTTCTTCCTGAAAACCCATGCCCCCCCCTCCTAAAAATGGGGCCAGTGGTTGGAGAAGGTGTCAGCATGTTGATTCATGTGACATGTAGTTACTGAACATGTGACCATGTAAAAGAAGATCTGAGCATACACAAGCTTGTACAACCCTCTAGCACTGTCTTCCCAGAATTTTCACTCTCAGGGGCCTTCAGGTGCCTCATGGAGTTAAGGGCACCTGTTCAAGGTGCAGCTGTGTGTGCAAGTCCCAACCAGGTCATAACCAGCCATGGCCCAAGGTCAACATTCGTAAGGCAATATTTGGCTCAGCTCTGCTGGGAAACAATAGTGGTTAACTGGTCTCATTGCTGTCCAGTGGCCTCTCCTGGCTGCCTGGGCATTTGGAGGATTTGTGAACTGGTCATATTGGTTTCATGTTCCTCCAACAGCACAGGCAATATTCTATTGGTGTCATTCTGCAGAGAGGAACAAACTGAGGGTTAGTTGTGACGTGTATACTGCTTCCTCTACCTAAGTCTGTGGGAGTCAGTGGGGCTTAAAGAAAAAAATACAAAGAAGACATTTGATTCCCTCCTTCTCTCACACACACGCACACACACATATGCCAGTTACGAAATTATTTATCTGTAGCACAATACCTCAAGGTATCGCACTATAGAGAATATCAATTGCTCGTTCACCAATGAAAGCTTATAGCTGAAACACATTGGTGTTATCATATTTTTTAATAATAAAGACAAGTTTTCAACTCCATTTCTCTCCCAAGGGTGGCTGAAAATCTTATATCCAATTACCCATTCCCACAAAGACTTGTGGCTGGCCTTTCATCATCCCCCGCCTGTCCCCCCCCCACCCATCATCCTCCCCTCACCTCTGATGACCCGGGCCTTTCAGCTGCCACTCTCTCCCCTGCAGGAGCATTAACACCGAGGCCCTGAACCCTCCAGCCCACAGCGTGGAATTTTAATAGCCTCACATATCCCTTTTCTTTTCTTTTCTTTACGGAGAGATAGCTGACTAGGTGCTAGATAGATTGATAGGTAGATAGAGCTGGCAATGTTAACTTAGCTTTGATAAGACCATAAATGCTAAACACATCATAAAATCATTTCAGATGAGCAAATAGGTATTGGGTAATGACCGCAATAATTATGGGTGTGGCGCGTAGCTGTTTCCACAGTTCTCAATTGTTTTGATAATGTGCATAAGATGTTTATTTTTAAAACTCACAACATCCGATAAGTGGCAATCCTGTAATCTTCAGTTGTGGTTTTTTACATTTTTATTTGTACTGTGCTGGATCAATATTGTATCAGAGTACCATTTAGCCATCTTTAAACTGCGGCAATATGATATATACAATACAATATCACCCAAATCATCTTAATAATGTATTTTATTTATATAACACATTTTAATAGCACAAAGGCATTTGTTGTAGCCTTGGTTCTGTAACAGTGGAGATTCAGTGAAGCAACATGGAAATACAAAGGAACGGATTAATTGAAATTACACCATAAATGTTTAAACATCCAACATCAATACCGAAAGATGTTTAATTCTGTAATGGAATGTTCTGCAGTAAACAAAGAAAATGGCAGCGAGTCAATGAGTGTTTGCTTTGCGTGCCTGGGCACACAGACTTGACAAATTGGCATTCCTAGGCAGGTGATGGAAAGCACAAAGAAATACAAATAAATGCTTGCAGGATCATAGACGTTTAATCAAACAACAGTTTTGTGTCAGAAACAACTAGAGCGGACTTCTCACTCTAAAGCTGCTTTACAAGAGCCAGAGCCTCCAGCATATACCCTCTCATAATTAATGGACTGACCTTGGGCTCAGTTAAAAGGCTGTAATTTTCTTTTGTGTCACTTTTGACTCTTGAATATGCTCAAACCATGCTAATGACAAGAACACACTTGATAACAATTGTCTGGTCATCCATGAGATAGGCTGAGGTAAAAATATTAATGTTGAAGTTTAAAATAATTTTAAGGTCTCTGGAATTTCAGTTAGTATAACCAAAAGAAAACCTAGGTAAATGTTCTGGTAAAGATGTACCCACAAATATGGCCCAATAAACAGAACAATCCCAGCTGCCCTTGAGCACAGCATAGAGAGAAAGTCACAAAAACTTCAGGTGTTTGGCCCTGTTGAAAAGCAGTCCCTGGGGAGAATGATGGGTGCTTTGAGCCTTTAGAGAGGGGGCATGAGTCACTCATTACAGGTGAAGTGATTTTGTGTTGGATGTTGATACCGGCATTATGCAGAGTTAAAAGGCATAGTAAATGCTTGTTTCCAAAATTCATGATATCATCAACTTAATGTTACCCCATTGTGCGCCAATAAGGAGGGAGCTGGGACCAAAACTGTCATTGATTAAGTTCAGGAAGTGATCATAAAACGAGGGGTGCAACAGTTTGATGACGGCATTTAGATGTTATTGTGCGGGAGGCGCGTTGCTTGAAGTGTTGAAGTTTCATTGCTTTTGTCAGGGCAAGGAACCTGACACTCACCGCTGCGAGGCCCAGACATTCCCCGCAGTTGTGCCCCGGGGGGATGCATATCAGTTTATCACTCTTCATTTTCTATAGGGCCCTAAGCGGCGCTGTCAGTCAGCACCTCCCCATTCAGTACGTACCCTGAATCTGCGTGCATGTTTGTGCATGTGCAGAGATGCATGATTGAGGGATCGCGTCGTTGTGCAGAGATGAACAGATGCCAGCATGGATGCAGCGGTGGGTGATATACAGCCTGAAGCGATGCATGGTGAACTGATTCACAGATAAAGATAGGTCTGTTTAATCGGCGGTGGATCGTGTTTCAAAAACGTCTATCCTTTGCGGCTGTTATCGCAGCTTTCCCCCTTCCCCTACCCCTCCCCCTCCCCTTACCCCTCCCTGAGTAGGTGAAATCACGTTACCGGACCCTCCCATCAACCCAATCCATGCCATTGTCCTGAAGCTGCTCTTACTCCAATGAACCCCCTTGTATTAGTGGTTTCCAATCCCCTCTGGATTCACACAGGTGTTTGGTTGCGCTAGTTCCATTTGTGACAGCATTAATGACATTTCTGTGGTCTGTCTGCCCCTCCCCCCTCCCCCTTCCCCTCTCCTTCTCATTCTCTCTCTCCAGGGGACGAAGGTTCAGGAGCCATGTTCTGGACGGGACTGCAGCGGAAGTTGCCAGTGTAACCCAGAGAAGGGAAGCAGGGTAGGGCATCCCCTTGCACTTTATCCTCTTGCACCGAGACACATAGTGCACCAATCTCTATGCACTTGCTGATTGTGCGATGGCATGTAATGCCATATTATGGTCCTGCACAAGGCTCAAAGCCACCACCAGCTTGGACCAAGCTTGCTGAATATTCACATGACATTAGCTAACTGTTGAACCACTAGTTGTTAAAATCATGTTTCACACAATTATTATTTAAAATTTTTAATAAAAATTTAAAATATATATTTAACAAAGCCCAGACTTGTAAAATGTTTGATTGCTGATCAGTATGACTTAGCCGACTTTGCAAACACAGTTTTGTGATTTAATGTTTTTTATCTCTCAACTTTACAAACTCTTTTACAAAGTTTGTGAATGAAAAAATGAGCACCTACAATTAAGTTGTGAGCTAAACCATAATGCGCCCGTGGACACTCTCAAAGGGTTTAACATTGTTCTAGAGAAAATGTGTCATCCCAGTGGGTGTACGACTCCACCAAACATATTTTGAGTACAGTAAGCTTTCTGATAATTTAGCTATATTTATCCTTATTCATGTAAATTCATCTTCATTAGGCTTGAAGGGTTTTCTGTCAAATGCCCATATTTCTCAGATTGGCTTCCACTGCTCTGTTGTGACCTTAGACTCAGAGTGAGGTTGTCAGACAAAGGACTCATTAGGAGAGCAGTTGTTTGAAAGCTGTGTGTTAAGGGCATTCTCTCAGCACCCTGTGATGTAAACCACCTTCAGTGCTGTCTCTGAATGGGGAGGCGATGACTCTGTCCAGCCCTTGTGGGAGTTTTCAACCCTGGCCTGGAATGAGAGCCCAGGATGTGAACCCCATTCACCATGTCCCCGCTCATTCCTCCACTCTTATCTCACCCTGCAGCTCACATACTTTAGTGACACCTGCAAATTTACCATGGTTGCTGAGCACACAGCTTCGACCTTAATTATAGATAAAAGGCCTTTGTGTTAAACCATGCTGAACTTTATTGATTGTTGGAACAATTCTCTGTGCATTATTGATAGTGGCTGGTTCTCTAAATTTTCCGTTAGTCTTGATTGCACCACAGGGAAAATGGCAGAACCACTGTTTGAAGTAAACATATTTTCTGTTTTATTTTAAATTATGTATTTTCTAATTATTTGCCATCTGATTCTGGCATGTGCCAAATAAATGAACATATTCAGTTTAAGTAATTAAATATATCACTTGAACTTTGGGTCCTGTAGCAGTTCTTTATGTTTTTTTCCATGTTTTTTTGTCCAATTTTCATTTTCCTTAATTGGTTTGATAATTGAAGTGTGTGTGTATTGTAACTCCTAATGCTTTCTAAGACATTCTCCTGTAATGCTTTCTTGCTAGATCAATAACCAGAACACAATGTAGCCCTCCAATAACTAAGACTAACACTACAGCTTTCAAAATATACAACTGTGGCCATACAACAGTTGGCTATATATCCATCTTAATGATGCATTTTATTAACTTATCAATGACACAAAGGTTTTTGTAGCCTTAGTTCAGGTAGAGTAAAGATTAAGTGGATAAAACACTGTATTTTTATACAGTACAATACTGTATCAGCTGTAGGCTTGGCTTTGGAGCTGCAGTAATACAGAGAATTGTCTAGGCAATTAAAAAAGATTTAAAAAAAAGTTAATTACAACTACGTTAACTTTGAATTTGAATGGTATGGAAATTCTGAAATGAAACAAAATTTTCCATTTACAAACAATAATGAATTTGTAATGAACCAATTAGCTTTGCTTGTCACATAAATACAATACAATTCTGCATTTCTAGGCAGGTGAGAGAAAACATAAAAAGTACAAATGGAGACTTTCAGGAACATAGACATGGAATCATATGCACAAACAACTGGAGCAGATGTCCCTCTTTAAAGCTTCATTAACAGAGATTGTGCCTGCAGTGTTTACCCTTTTGTATTTAGAGGTCTGACCTCGTGCTCAGTTAATAGGCTGTAATCTTGTGTGTCACTTCTGACTCCTGACCACATTCAAGCCAAACTAGTGACAAGAACACACATGATATCAGTTGACTGGCTGCCCATCAGCCAAATGTTCGGTGGCCAACTGGGACTGGAGGTTGGAGCAGTGGAAATGAACACAGGATTGCGTCACAACTTCACCTCTCCAGAAAACTCCAAACCTTGGTCTGTGTGGAGGAAACCATTACAGAATTGAAATGCTGTTGCATCGCCCACAAAATGACAGCTTTTGTAAATAACATGCTTTCTCTCATAACTTTTACTGATTCTCCCTCCCTTTTGAAGTTTGGGAAATGTGTATGCAGTAGTATTTGTGTGGCTGGTGTTGTTGCTGAAGGTATTGCATCTACAGGTTTATTCTTCTGTATTCCAAATTGTGATACAACATGTAGTGTGTTAAATGACTCTTAGGGTGTGTCATATGGAGTCACAACCAGTTGAGAGAAATTAAGCACACAGGTTTCAAAAGACATCAGACACACCTAACATTGCCCCTGGTTCTAATTTTCACATTTTTGGCAGTTTGCACTTACATAAACAGTGCTTTTGTGTTATCCTGTCACCCTTGCCTACTGCCAGCAGTTCCTCATGTACAAATACCCTCCCATAGAAACCAGTGTATATCTCACTGTCTGCCATTTGCCAGCTGGGCTGATCAAATATATACAGAACCATTATTTAACCTTTCTTTTGTGACCATTGAAAAAAGAAAATAGAAAAATGGCCTCTTGCAAACACACAAAAATTTCATTTATTTTTAAATTTTCCAGAGGTGTCCATGTTTTTCACCAAGTGGAAGAGGACATAAAAATAGAACAATTAGAGACATTCTTGGTGATAATTGGTTTAGCTTTGATGGTTCTGATTAATATAATCAGAATTTAATTTGGAGAAAGACTTGGTTATCAACTGTGGTTCTAATGTGGTTTGACAAAGAATTATGTATTCTTGTCACAGATTGTTTCTTTTAAAAAGAAAAGGCTGACAAATTTCTACCTGGGCTCACAATTTGGATGTTAATGAATAGGACAGTAACAGACAACAAATGCGGTTTTAAAAAGAAAAAGGTATTTATTGTATTACAAATGTGAATTTAAATTGTGGGAAAAAATCTGCGGGCCATAGCTGCAATGGACTTTTCAGGGCACTGGAAGAACCACATAAAGTGTGTTTGAAAACAAATGTCAGTAAGACTATTACTTAATTTTAATATTTCATAAAGACATAATGTTCTGCAGTGCCACATCATTATTTATAACACCTACATTTTTCCCCAGTCCTCAGTTTTTCCATCACCCACACCTATCACCAGCTTTTTAACTGGCCGTGTAAAACGAAAGAACTGCACTTTTAATTAATGTTATTAATCAGATTAACTGGAACATATTTTCATAGAGATATAAATGTCAGACAGAGAATGGTAACCGCAAAGTCGGGAACAGGAAGCAAGTGCACCACCCAGCACCAGGCAGAACAAGCTCCAACAATGGAAGTCTGCTCGTGTGAATGTTCCTGCCCATGGGATAGAGGTGTTGAAAGGAGCTTGGGTAAATCCCAACAATTCTCTCCTTTTAACTTGCTGATTGTCACCCAGAGCTATGCGTGTATATCATTGAGAGCAGGGTTTGAAATGAGAGTCTGGTAGCACAGCCAGCTGAGGGGGGTGGGGGCTGGGGGAAGGAGCTCACCTGCATTTTCAGTCAACAGTGCCCCACTTCCCTGGTCTGGCCACCAGCCAAGCCACTGTTCTGTTCTGTAAGTCCACACCCCCTAAATTGCTTTCCAAACATTTTCAGGCACAGAACTGCACTCCAGAGTACACTTTCAGCTCCACCCTTTATTCCTTATCTTGAAAAGGCATCTTCACATCAACTTCTTACATCCACCTTAGCTGTCTGTTCTGGTTCTGTAGGGATAAATAGGGTTTATGTTTACCCATATGTCAGGCTTTGACAGGCTGAGTGAAGGGGTGTAACTTTTATAGATTTTCCAATATTACAGTTTAATCAAGGGTGGGCAACCCTGGTCCTTTAGTGCCAGAGACATTTCTGGTTTTCACTCCAGCCAAACTCCTGACAGTGTAATCAGACAGGGGTTAGTTAACAGACAGAGTTAATTATCAGGCTTTAATGACTGCAGTGGACCATGTGCTGGAGCTGGAAGAGGAGCTTCACCATTCAGGGTTAGGCACTTCATAATTACTCAAACTGTACTCAAGAATTTGGGTAGAACGAAATCCCGAAACGGCTCTGGCACTCAAGGACCAGGATTGCCCACCCTTGGTTTAGATGGTACAGGTAAGCACACAATAAAACTCCAGCCGTGTCCAACCCCACCCCACCCTCCACCCACCTAGTGTCCAGGTTGTATGTTCTATCTGAGATTTTGAACTCCTCTTATCTGCAGTCTCTGCTGAGGTGAGGGAGTGAGGAACAGTTTTGACTGACACATCAGACAGAGCATTTGGCATTCCTTCTCTTACTGGCAACACCTAACCCTCAGATGCCTGCAGCCACAGCAGATGTTATGGCTGACAGTGTCTTCAGGTGGAAATGGATCCAATTTTTCCTCCCACAATTTCTTTGTTTATTTTTACCTCATTGGTGTTTTGTCTGTCTTATTTAACAAGAATGTTTTTTTATGTTTCATTTTAGGAGTTTGGTGTTTTTGTTGTAATTTGTATAAAAGATGTCCTTTTCTTTTTTTAATGCACTTGCCTTTGAAGGAATTGAATCTTGAGTGGTTTTGAAATCAGTACCATGATCACCACACTGCTGAGTCCCAAAACCCCCAATTTCCTTAAACATCCACCTGTGAGGGATAAGATCCAATTTTGAAACCCTATAAGGGGACCATATTTTTCATTTGCAGCATGTGTTACTGGAATATTTTCATAAAATAATTGGTATTACAAATGTCTTTGTTGTATTTTTTATCATCATTGCACTCCCCCTTCGGATGTTGATGGAGCATGTTCTGGAAACGTTGTATGAGAAGATTGTACTGCTGTCAGAGCCAGTTGACAAATTTGGCTTTAATTTTTGGTTGTAACTGCCAAACCACCTACAGCCAGTACCACTCCATTGGAACCTGTGGATGGATTCATTTGTGTTTATTCTGTAACTATGAGTTGGGTGTAGCAAGGGATTATGGGAGTTTCAGGAACAGGGTTCTGTCTCTCAGCCCTGTTTGAAAGGGAACAATTCAATTTCCCACTATGGCTGGCTGCACCTATAGACTGTGAAATTGAAGTCATTCACTTTCCATTTCATCATCCCTCTCCTGTTGTATTTTCTGCATGATTCTATTGGCAGAGGTGAAGTCAGGCTCAAAGGCTGTTTTTGTGTTACAGTGAAATGAAAGGAAAAGAAGACAGTTGTTTTCACTGTTTGAAACCATTCTCTCAGCTCAGTTCATTCACTTTTGTAACTTGGAACAGTTTAATCGGCCATGTTTTCTCACCCCCTTAGCCATGTCAAAATTAGGAAGTGCTTAAGTGACATATTGAGGGGTTTGCGGCAATTTAAATAAGCATAAATAATCAATACCCCCAAGTACTTTCATAAACCAGGATGTAGTAGCCTGGCAGATGCTTTACCATCTTGCACAGGTTTTCAGTCTTTATCTAAGATCTTTAGCCAGTAGAGAGGCCAACCGTGCAAGCAATGCTGTCTACCGTTTACCTCACCAGCCCGTAACCGGCATTCTCAGGCTCTTGTTGAGCGTAGCAGCAGTATCAGTTGACATTTGTACGTTAGGGGAGGTTCAAGCACATCGTCCCAGCTCCAGACAGAGTATGTCTGTGGGACATGCTGTCGCATAATGTGAGGACACACATTACAGCACAGCCAAACTCTATTTATGGCTCAGTAATGCTGGACGTGCAGCTAAAACAACAATTAGTCCCCAGAAGGGGGTGCGTTAAGTACAGTGAAACTCAGTAAATGACATGGCAGCCACCATATTACACACCGTGATCCATTCTTTCACAGTCTAAAGTGTGGGGCTGTAATTTGTCTCTGTTCAGTTTTCCATGTCCTGAGAGCCACATGCCAGTGCCCTTTTCCTCATTGGATTGTATGACATGAAGCTTTGACAGGGGCGAACTTTCAAAAAAATCAGGGAACTAATACCAACAGTAAGAGCAATGTGTCAGCTTACTGTAGTTGCAGTTGTAAATCCTTAATGATATGGAAAAGAATCTGGCACACTCTGATTACTTCACATGTTTGCAACTGACCTGGCTTAAAGAGCCAGGACACTAACCAAATGGTCCACTTCTAGAGATTGTCATAGAGATTGTTTGCAGGGAAAATGTGTCAAGAGCTAAACTGTTTGCTCTGTCAGGATGCAATAACCCATTATAAAAGAGGATGCCATATACAAAGACATGATGATACAATGATCCAGTAACAAAATGTTAGCGTTAGCGGGTAGTTTGCTTATTGGCTGCATTCTAATGCCTGGACTGAATAAAACCGTTAGTTTTGGTATTGAATGTATTTATTGGACCAAACATCTTGACTACGGTAGCAGAGATAGAGTGGCTGCTCAGTGGAATTCACATTTGCTGGCTGTCACTGTGCCCATTAACCTTAGGGTTGATGTGTTTGTAGATAGACAGAGAGCAAGCAGTGGACAGTACTGTGCGGTCTCACCATAGTTTATGGTGGAGATCGCCAAGACATGTCTTCATCACCTGCCTCAATGTTTTTGGACACCATAAAAAAAAACCTCTTTTGCGATTCACTGAGCAACAGTATCACCCCACCCCCCACTCCCCCACACCCAAATTTTTTTTCTTGAGATCCCTACATAACTGTTTCTCATGGGGTAATGTAGAAGCTATTCCACAAATCCCTCTGTGCAGGCCAGGTTTAAACGGTTATTTGCCCACTTTGAACCCTCCATGAGCTCCTTGGGCCTCTTTATGAAGCCAAACAGATGAGACAAGTGAATATGAGAGCAAAGGGAAAAAGTCCTCAAAATTCTAAAGGCAAATAAGGTCCCACATTGGAGTAATTTGGTGTAATAACATCCGTATCAGTGGGGTAAGGGGTCAGGGATCAAGGGATGCCGACAGAATGGCTTGTGTTCATCAGTGCAAAATCAACAGTGCTTTCATGTCCTAAGGTTGAGGGACCACACAGCAGGGAGAACAACATGTGTCTTCATTTTGGCTCTGACTCTTAACCAGTTTCCATGAGGGGGAGCAGAGATGTTAGAAAATGTAAAGCTGTGCAGACCTCAGCTCATTTGTTATTGGCTGCATCGTCCCTGTGATGTGCACATTGTGTGTTATGGCCCAGTTGTGATTTAAGGAATGTAAGTACTGTTTATTTGTTACCTCTCGGACATGTAGCTCTTATGTGCATCAGAGAGGTGTGTTCTCTGACCTGTGGTCCCCGTCTACATAACCTCTTAACTGGGTGATCCATCCTGGGTCACTCTGAATTTAATTCAATTAGCTTGATCCCACACATGCCCAGAAATAGAAAACTTAATTTACCAGATTTCCCATTCCACCGCATGTTTTTTATTATATCCAGTATTCAGTGCTGCAAGGCACGGGTGATTTCAAATATAAAATATTTGGCAATATAGTGTATACATATAAAGGGGTTTAAATGAATATAAATGGAGTTTGTTAAACAGCAGTGCAGCATGTCCACCTGCACACACATGGACACACAAATATTTGTGTATGTGTGTCTGTTTCAAGCTCCCAGTTTGTGCAGGTAATCGATAGTTTCACATTAATAATGGTATCATTTGTTTTACTCAATGTGAGCCTGGGGTCTGTTGAAAGTAGGCTTTGGTTCAGTATTGAATGCACATAGAACTAGAAAACTGGCATTCTTCTCCTTTTTATTAAGACCAGAACTCAAGTGTGTATCTATGAAATGGAAGCTGAGGGCATCAAGTCAGAACACACATACCCAGAAAAGCCCCTAAGCCATCTTCGTTAAAGAAAATGGGTTGCATGTATATCAGTCCAGTCAGAATAGACCCCTTAGTCCTTCTGCTCCTGTTTCGTGTAAACCTTTGAGCCTAGAGATAAATCAGAATGTTTCATGAAGTTGGTATATAGTTCCTACTTTCCTGACTTAATGGATGTAAACTGTAGGAAGGGCACAGATAAGTGATGGCATGTAGTAAAGATTACTGGAGTCTGACTCTAATGCATGGAGTTCAGAGCTTTTATCAGTGACATGTTTCTTTTGGAATATGTGTTTTATAAGTTGATAACTTGGAAGAATATATTTTATTGAGTTTTGCTTTCAAAAAAAAAATCAACACCTCGACTGTAATACATAAGTAGGTAGAAATATTCAAAATAGGTGTAGTGTAGATAGGTGTAAATTACAAAGTTGAAGCTGGGCTCTGTTTGGCGTGTGTGCTTGACACCCAGAAATCTCTCTCCCCACATACAGTACCAGCATTCCAAGACCTCTGCATTCCGTTGCACAAAGCCCCTGCATGCCATAGTGGGATTTAAAAGTCAGAGGGTCCGCTGCTCATGGTTTCCGCTGCTGTCTAGGGCCTCTCCCAGGTATGAGAGTGCCATTCATTCTGCCCGAGTTCCTCACTTGAAACCACCCGAGATAAAAAGAGCAGAGGACTACAGCTTGTCATACAGAACGGGAGGGACAGAACCCTGGCGCTGTAGATCAGATTGGGCCTCACCTCACCACCACCAGCCTCCCTGATTGAGATCTGAGATAATGGAGGCCAGTGCTCAGCCCATGGGAGAGGGCAAAACGAAAAGAGGGCATTTTGCAATATTCCACTGCCCCCCCATCCACCACCCCCCCCTTGTCTCCCTGCATGCCCCTCTTTCAAAGTGTTGTTTTTGCGATTAAGGGGATGCCTGCTTTTTTTGCTGACTGGCCTCCCCCTGTGCAGCGCCACTGGAGTGGGGGCACCCGCAGGGATGGGGGCTCTCTGTTCACGGTTTCCGTTCAGCTCCGATCTTAATCAGGAGCGGGGAACAAAAGTTAACAAAAAGCCGAGAGAACCCTCAGCCAAAACGACTGGACCCATAGATGAAACATAGAGTGCATTCCATTTTTGGAGGTACCTTCTCTGTCACCACCCACACACCCCCTCCCCTCTCTCTTACGTTTTTTTTAAAAGGTTTTATCTAGATTTTTCCAGCTTTCATTTGTGCAGTCTAAACATGTTGGGGATATTTGTTTAGGTTAATGCAGGTTTAGCCAAACACTGGGTCAGGCTTGCGGGATGTATGTAAGTTGTGCAGTCTTGCGTCACACACTACAGTGGTTTTGTTTGTGCATATGTGTGCCTGTGTGTGTCTGTGTACCTTTGGGAGTTGAAGGAAGGTTGATGAGTTGTGGAGAAGCCAAGAGGTTGACAGGTCAACGCAGAAAGGCCCACCACATGCGTGTGGAGGCAGGAGGCAGGAGGCAGAAAGCAGGGGTTATTTCCACTCACCACACTTGGGCCTTGCTGCAGCAGGTTTTTAGGTCAGTCTTTCCAGGTACGCCTTTGCATCTGAAACAGGATTCCTAAGTGTGTCGGGCCCAAGTTTAATTTAAATCAGACAGGCCAGAGACCGTGGGAGTACTCAAGTAGAGTGTGATATGGCCTCTTCTTATCAGTATGTATTCTTATGTCCTTAAATCAGAACTCTAGTGGTTGTGCCAGATGGACAAGGGTAGTTGGGCTGATTGTGAGGTTGCCTGCCTTTGTGTTCTCCCTCCGCAAGGCCTAGCAGCATATCTCATACTAGGGATTAATTGCAGTAGAGCCACATTGTCAACAAGTCACAGTCTCCTATGTTTCCTTCCTTTTGACTAGAGATGTCTGCATGGAAGCTTTGGAATAGATTTGGCTTTTTGCAAAGGTGTATATTAACAAGTGGATTTTGGATGTTTTGCTACAGTATGTGTATCTTTGTCAAGTTGATTTGTCTAAAATTTTAAGTGTTTACATAATTCAGTTAAACAGCTGTAAGTCAGAGGCAACAGAGCAAAGTGAATAGCTCTGGAATCTCCTGCATAGCTCCAAGGGAAGATCTAATGTATGGCACTGCCCTCTGCTGGTGGAAGCTGGAATCCCTGCACGTCATTTGAAAGATTCAGAGATCTTGGGTTTCTTGCTTTGTTCCCAGTCCAGCTTTCTGAGATCTGATCCCTCTGAAATTAGGTCACTGCTGTCAAAGCCGATTATGCTGTAAGCTGAAAAAATGTAAAGTTATCAAGCAGAGCTCACTGCTTTCTAAAGAGACATATGCTATTCATAATTATATCAAGGGAATAACACAATCTGCTCTGTTGGGTTTGGGAACAATAATGAGGTTTTTAAATGAAAACTTTGCTGTCAACTCGGAAGATAAATCTATTGTTCTAAAGTAGGAAAGCTCATATACTATTATAACTGGCATGTATTTAAAATGAGCAACTTTTCATTAATAGGAAAAAAACCCTTGACATGACTGGCTCAGTTTTAATTAAATGTGTTTGCAATAATGTAAAGATATCTTTGCAGGATGCTGGGTGCCTTGTCCTGTTAAGGCACCATTGCAGTGTATGGAAAGCAGGGGCCTGACGGTCTGGTTTTGAATCTGGACCACACCAGTGCCGACTGTGCCTATAGCCTGTAGGACAGGGGCATACCTGGCCTTAGTGTCACACAGGGAGGGAGCAATGCAGTTGGCAGGGATGACCGTGTCTCACTGCTGACTGTCAACCCCTACTGGTGAATTCAGCACTCACAGTCAGCCTGCACAAAGCAGCCTGAAGCATCGTCCTCATGTCAGTGCGAGATCAACTTGTGGACAGAGGTGTGAAAAGAAGTGGCAGCTAACGTCACATGTTTGTAGGACAGTGCTGCTTGTCTGAGCTCTGCTGAATTAACACGTGGACATTCCAACAATGACCATGGCTGGAGAATTTGGTTTGGGCAGCCTAAATTGGATTAGAGCGAGAGGAAGACACACACTAACTGAATATGTGAGGATGTGGTGTAGTCATCATGTTTCTCAACCCTGTCTGTGAAGCTCATCAGTTCTGCTGCTGTTTGCCACAAGGGGCTGCCTCCTGTAAAGATTATGACTGTGAAACAGTTTTAGTAGTTCAGTAGTGAGGCCTTTTTCAGCTTTCCAAATTCTGGGTAATTCTTCAGAATCAGTGAGTGTGCAGTGGGAGTACCGAGAGGACATTGTTGTGAGAACAGACTGCCTGGAATCCCACGCTATACCCATCTCACTCACAGCACTGATCAGACAAACATACAGTCACATCGCCTCAAGAATGAACCAAACACAGGAATACTGATGCTTAGCTAAACACAGCTGCATTCTAGCCCTCCCTCCCCCTCTCTGGTTCCATACAAGATAAAAATGAGGAAAATAGTGAGAGATGCGCCTCTGTGCGACCCTCACCACACACATTTGGCTGCCAAGGTGGGGGCCGAGGTTTGTGGGAAAGGATAGAGAAAACCTTGGCACACCGTGTCCCTCTGAGAAAACGCCTCGTTCATAGTTTCCTGGAAATGTTTGAAAAGAGAAATGCATGTGATCTGAACAGACTCACCAAGCTAAAGTCTTCACCTCATTTACTAACTAGTTTGAAAATCTGTACAACAACAATTAGTTAAATGGTTTCTTACTAAGCCAGTATAAATAAACCAAGAAAGTAGAAGTGCCACAAGGTGCGCCATAACAATCAAAAAGACATAAGTCAAATCAATTTCACATACCTGTAATAATGAATCAGAGGACTCCAACCACAAATCACAGCTAATTTTGTAAGAATATGTGCTAAAGTCAGAGGCAATGATTGATTTTATGTGTGAGGTGTAAAATAAAGTCAGGATGAAAAGCCTGTAACCGTAACCATCATTTCTTTCATTATCCAGAGAATACTTAAAATCACATATCGAGTCTCCATCTGAAAAATGCTCAAAAGCTTAATGCAAAAGAATACATATTAATCTGAAAACATAACTTTTGGTTCTGTACTTTGTACATCATCTGCTGATCATGTGTCTTATACTGTATGTTCTACTGTACACTTGCATGTTCTTCTCTGGGCTAAATTGAAGGCAGATTTCAGTCTGTAAATGGGGAAAGAGGAAGTAGAGTAAATACAGCTGGAATCAATTTTGAGAGAAAAAAAGCTTTAATCGAAAACAGAGGTAGAATTAGTTTTGCATGACACTCACATGTGTGGAAAGCCCTGAAGGGTGGAATTTCTCTACATCATTACATGCTCTGCCCTTCAAAAACATGACAGCGCCTGAATTCAGTCACAGGAACGTGCGAACATAAGAACCGTCTGATGAGGAGAACAGGCCAGGCGGTCCATCCAGTCAAGTATTCATTCACAGAAAGGAAGGTTTAGCTCAGATTACGTATGATCTTTTCGATGGTAAAGTTGAAACTTGTTTACCTGTGCATGGTTTTCTCTAGTTTGACCCACTGAGTAGAGATGGCCTTATAGATTCCAGGATTTGAATTTTTAGCATGAATACATTATTTCACTTTTTTAGCAGCATAATTGGTTCACAAATAGGGTTGTGAGTTCAGTGAAAATTTCTGCAACTATGAATGTGAAGAAAACACCTATCCTTTTTGTTTTCAAAGTCAAAAATAAGGAATAATATTGATTGAACTTTGGTACGATTATTTTTGTGGCACCTATTATCTTGCAAGATTTGTTGTTGTTGTTTTGTTTTTTTACCTTATTCTTTTATTCTTTCCATCATGTCTAATCTCTCAGATTGTCAGTCTAGCCCTACCCCTCATCCCCAGCCTCAAACAGACCGTACTCATCTGATCTGAGGGCTCTGCCCAGTGGTGACTTTCTCCCCTCCCCTCCCCTCCCTACAGTAACCAAAATCCCCTCATCTCTGTCTTAGTCCAATCTCATTTTTCCTTTAGTGCATTTGATTATCTCATTAGTGTTTCTTCCCCATCAGTAGTTAGGAGGGAGGTGGAAAATTGCTGAACCAGCTCCACAGTGGTGCGACAGTGTTTGTTTGGCGTACTGTCTGCAACGTCTGGTCTGCCTGCAGGGGTTTTGGATATGGTGTGCAGGGCGGGGGGGTGGGGGCTGGGGCTGGGTGATTAGGTTATCAAGTCTGAATCAATCAATGGTCTCTGCCTCCTGCACCACCACTCTGATGTGAGGCTGAATGTTTCCTTGTGCTGCGCCTGTCAGAAGGCCGAGTGAGCATGCGGTGTGACAGGTAAAATCATCCCCTGGGCCTCGCTGCCCACGAACAATGGGTCCCGCTAAATCCCGGGGCCTAATAGACTGAGATGGGCTGAGCCGGGGGAATCTGTCTGCTCATGGATTCTCTTGGCCGTGCCGACAGGAAGTGATGTGCATGCTGGGGAACCGCGTTTATAAGGCCAGTTGGCTTAAAACAGCAGAATGGCCTCTTTTGTGCCCTTTGTGGGGAAGGGGATTTGAGACACAAATGATGCAGTCTACTGCAGATTAATCTGGCTGGAAGTCTTTTTTTCAGCAGCATAAAAAAGATTTTTTTAATCTGTGGGTATTCAGTAGAACTATGTTAGGTTGTTTTTGGAGAGGGAGGACATGGGACTTGGTTCAACAATTGAATCAAGCAGTTGATGATGGCAGGTGTGTGAGTGTTTAACCTTCACAGTGCAGCTACAATAATGCATGTCTAGAGGTACACAGTTCTGCACAAGCAAATTGCTCATTAACGCTGTAAAGGTCTTCCCTCTCCATGATAAATAGCCATTTTTGCCATTTGTGGGATACCAGTGGGAAAGCCTGTGCTTCTGCGCTCAGAAATGAATGGCAGGAATGTCAGTATCTCAGCAGTGACGTGGACCCTTGTGGAAAGAGAGAATGCATAGAAGCGTACCCTGCCCCTGGGAGGTCATGACCTCAGAGGGCTGCAAGGTGACAGGGTCCTCAGATGGGGTGAGAAGTTTTAATTAGTGGATTCTCAGCAGATGTTGATGAGGAGGGGTGAGTGAGTGAGCAGTTTGACAGCTGAAATCATCTCCAGGGCAAGATGTTCAGCCCATCTGCCATAGCAGTGCTCTGGCCCATTGTTATACCATCTCACTAGAAACACTCAGTTTACAAACAAAGCAGTAAGATATTGCTTACTCTACTCTTTAAAGTAGAACTTGAGCTTCTCTATGTTTGAAGCTCAAGCATTCAGGCAAATGCAAATACTTATGAATATTCATGAGCAGTAAGGCCTTTTTCATGCTTGGTTCCAGTTGAAAAGAATTGTTTTTAGACAGTATTCATGAACAATATTTGAGTTCTCAGCTGTCAGTCATTCAGACTCAAAGCATGTCCCAAGCTTTCGTGCTCATGAATTTTGATTAGCGGTGGCACTTGCACAGGACCTCCCTTATGCAGTTACAGGGAAGAGGCTGTCTTTCCTCATGCAAAATAGCATATCATTCATCACCCTGTCACTCAGGGTTTTCAGTGAAGTCACATGACATTTACTGTACAGGCTATGGAATTTCATATGGCGACTGTCACATGGTGTATCAGATTATACCCATTTCATAATGCGCCCATTGGTGGGGGTTTAAGGTAATGCTGTATAGTCAGTTGAGTGGTAGCTGATAGGTTGCATGGAATGCATTGCAGTTCTTTCTGCAGCCCTGCACAGGGTAGGCACTGTGCATCAGGTGCAGTCTTCAAAACCTTCTGAACCGAGAGGGTCTCGTCCTTCAGCTTCTGACGCGCTGTCCATGCTTTGACCTCACTTTCCACCCTTTCGCCTTCAGATATAAAAGGCTTTGCTGTTGACACTCTTCCTGCAAATCTTGCTGAGTTCCCAGGGAAAGGGGCTGAGGTAGTATATGGTGATCTATCCCCCAGCCCGGTAATTGGATTTATTCTGACAGGCAGACTGGGGATAAAGCACTGAACCATGCACCTCCGGATTTCAGAAACCCATCGGCCCTGCTAGTATCTCACGGTCTCTTTAAATCAAACAAATTAACCAAAGAAATGCAGATTGGCTGTTTTTGATGAGGTGTCACTTGATTAATGCGATTATGAAGGTAATTATATGACTATACCAATGTATACAAAGAAGCAGGTGCAGACCAACTGAACTCTTGTTTTCCCATAACATAAGACAATCTCTTGTCATCTATAGATATTATTCAGATGGAGGTATCAATGGTTTGTGTGTCACTGAGGAGACATTATGTGAGGATATAAATATGGGGTACTATATAAGGTATCACTGGTACACAAACTTCAGAAATGCAGATGTGGGGGTTGGGGGGGTATTTTATGTATGCGCTGAAGGTAAAGTTTTAAATGGATTTCACCCACAGAATCAGAACTTTCATGAGTGAATTTGGATATGTCCAGATGCATCACTGTCTTCACATTTCTCACTTTTTCACTTGGTAACTTTTGGAAAAATGAGGAAGCACAAAACAAATACCTGCATGCACACTGCTGTAAGGAGGGTCCTCTGCTGTGACCCTCGGTCAATATTTCCTCACCATTAAAGAATACACCCAAGCTGAAAGGTCAGCCACAGGCAATGCACTGAATTTTTTGCGATTAATTTGTTATTATAAATATCCATCCTTCAAGTATTTACCTGATGTATCATGTTACATCATGTACATTCTGTTACTCATTACTCCTTACATTTCAAATGTCAAGAGCATTTACTTTAAATTATTTTAGTTCAGTCTGATTTGCCCAGTGAAATGGCGTAATGTTCCATTACAGAAGTGCTTTTATTAGATAAGGAATACCTGAGAGTACATTCTTCCCTTGACGCTCGAGGCAGTAAACAGTACATATTTCATATTGGAATGGGCCAACGAGGAAACTTATATCTGACCCTGTCATATCCCCTTAAACCAGGTGTGAGGATTCCTCACCACGCCCTGTAAACTGTTATTATCAGTGGGATTCTGGGGATAGTTTTGCCATAGCCCTGAGTAATTGGTCAAACAGACCCCTCCCTCTATCACTGGAGGCATTGACCTTTCCTTGGTGCAGCCAGGTGGCTAAAAGATTAACTTTAGCTCACCTTGGTCCACGGACTCACCCTGGTTATTAATTGCAGGGGTTTGAAAGTTGACCGTGGTGTGGGAGCAGTGTTAAGGAATGTGCTGAAGGAAGACTGATTCTCCTTTGACCCGATGCATTTTAGGGTCATCTCCAATCCCCTTGAGTCATCCACTGAAAATACTGGCTGACTGGTTGTATATTACTTAAAATATGTACAAGTAGTCATGTCACATTGTTTTCTATTTTCTTTCATAGACTTATTGGGTAGGATTCCAATGGCATGTTACACTACACGCAAATAAATCACTGCTTTTTACTGCATGTTCACGGGTTTTCCCCCTCTATAATTTACTCATCTTTGCTCTTTGCTGCCACTTAGTGGCAGGGACAAAATATTACAATGTTATTGTCCCTATCAGAGGGACTATTCACTACCCTTCACTTGTTTCACAGTGTAGTAATTTCTGATTTGGGTTTGTGATAAAAAGTAACACTTACATTTTTATTTAATTTTCAAGTCTGCAAGGACAGATGTTGTTTGAATCCTGTCTGTGAAAGTGTAGCTCATAAGAATCATAGGAACGGTCAAACTTGTAGTGTCATTGTTAAACTCCTGAGGCTAAATGATCTAATTCAGTCATAGAAATTGGTCTTATATCCATCCCACTAGTTTGATTTGTATTCGCCCAGTTAGAAGTCTGTTCCATCGGTTTAGTTTTGTCATGCAAATACATTAATGCATAGTTTCATATTGTGATGTACAGCATGTAGATTGCTTTCTTTTAGGATATTAATAACATATATGATTGTTTGATTTATGGAGGCAATTGATGTTTGTTTACTTATGATTTCACTGTCTGTTGTGTAGCATTGTATGGTTATGCCTGAAGTTGCAAAATGAAATGAATCTGCAATTATTAGTAGATCATTTGCTCTTTGACACTTCAGTTTTTACAGCTAATATATTCTGTCATACAGTCACTGGTGTATGAGAGTACGGACTGCAGTCCCTCCTGGGAGACCTCCTGTAAAGTCATAAAGAAAAAGAGTATCACGCCCTGTAATCTGGAGAGGTAACAGGATCTACACGGACCTCTGTCTCCCCATAGTTAATGCTCTGTTTATATCCTGTGACTTCACTGGGGGCAGACAGTATATTTAGATAGCATGCTGAGAACAGGGGTCAGGTTCAAGGACATCAGAACCACAGGGCGCTGTGGAGGAGAGTCATTGCACGAACTAAACAGGATATGACAGCATTAGATCACACAAACATCTCCGGCTGCATAGAGGTCACAGGGCAACAGCAGTATTCAAAGTGTGAGTAAGCATGTACACTCACACACACACACACACACACACACACACACACACACACACACACACACACACACACACACACACACACACACACACACACACACACACACACATAAGCACCATATAACCCTCCATACTTCCATACAATTAACAATCATAATACAACCTACCAGTGTATGACTTGACCTGAACTCAAAGGGTTTGCAAAAAATCATGTGGTTTAGGATGGTTGTTTGCAGATATGAAGCTCTGCTTTGGTGTGGTATGATGGGGTTAATTTGTTAAAAAATTAAGAACTTGTGGTGAAAGGAGGGCTTTGAGCTGTTGATATTGTTTAAATCTCTCAGCACTTTTACCTTTGAAAGGGCTGCTGATTTGCAGAACATTCTGTTCTGCAGTTTGCAGTTGTGTAGGTGTTCAAGCTAAAATGGCAAATGTGACATCACAGTCTGCAAGCTGCTGCAAGATTCTGCCAACAGGATACGCTTGAACAGGTCATCTTTTTTATTGGTGTTGTGGTGTTTTGTTCCATTTCAGCTTGAGCTGGAAGTTCAGCTGAAGAATTATGGGTAACACTATTTATACCAGCTGGTCCCTGTGGCAACCACCATCTTCTACAAACAAGACACCAATCCAAACAAAAACAAGCTGGTGCCTAGCAATTTGTAAAATTAAATGTTTCCCTACATGTAAACTCCTGCAGTACATCAGTCAGAAGATGTAATTGTACACAGATAGTGTGAGTGAATGGTATTTCGGAGTCAGAAGTACAGCAGTTGCAGTAGTAGTTTGAACCCTCAGCTCTGGACCTGAGGGTTAGAAGGTTGAAATCTCATTGCATTGCTGCAGTTAGGTTGGTGCAAAATTATGTGCATTCAAGATTCTGTCTTTCACTGTCACTGTCTTCTCCCAGGGTCGGCCAGGGCCCCTTGGGCCAGTAGGTCCGAGTGGACCGGAAGGGTTTGTTGGAGGCCCTGGGCCTCTGGGTCCTAAAGGAGACAAAGGCCATGTAGGACTCAGAGGGCCATCCGGACCGAAAGGAGAGAAGGTGAGTGGCCTGACAGTGGGACACATCCAGCCCCACCCTTACCTGCTCCGCCATGATCCCTGGAATCACCTTCATGTTGTATTCTCATCCCAGCTCCACATGTGTGTCTTTGTGTGCTTCCACAGGGACCTATGGGTGTGCCGGGTTTTCCGGGAACAGACGGCGTTCCAGTGAGTTGTCCCCTATTTCTCAAACATCTGACCAGTGTGTCCTCCCATGACATGTTCCAGCACAGACCCTGATCTGGGATCTTTTTAATCGCCACTGTCAAAGCATCTTACATTCCTTATGTTAAAAACAGCATCTGATGTTGTTCCATCCTTATGTTTAGGTTACTTCAAAAGGCCACAGGGAACTATCTCATAGTGGCTTGCATTTCTAGACACTGTTGAGAGTGTTATGGCTACATCTATTGAACTCAAAGATAATATCTAGAATAAAGTGCCCAGTACCATGTTCCAGTACTGAAGCATCCCAACAACGCCGCCTCAACCTTCCTGCTGTCTGAGTATTTGTGTCGTGATGGCTGGGATTTATCAAGTTTACTGCTCTTTCATATTTTGTTTATTCATGGTGAGGCTGGTCAAAAATCAACAACATTCTCTTTCCAGAGTACTGCTGCAAACATAGCAGTGTTCTGTCTGACGCCCTGCTTGTGTGTTATAATAGGGCCACCCCGGGCAGGATGGAGGCAGGGGCCCACCGGGAGTGGATGGGTGTAATGGCACCATTGGTGACCCTGGTCCAAGGGGATATGCGAATGGATTTCCAGGCCTGCCTGGTCTGCCCGTAAGTTGGAGAAGTGTGGAGTAGCAATGGTAGACATTTCACTGACCTCATTTTCTGAAAATGCAATTCCTTTTAGCCTACTGTCACAAAAGTTGTGCCTTTTCTTCTGGCTGTTTTATGTTTCCTTGCATCGTCACCCTCTCTTCTGCTCTTTGTTTCTGTGAAAACAGGGGCAGTCCGGTCTAAAGGGCCAGAAAGGAGAGCCTGTGTATGCTGGACTGGGCACTGGCATCAGGGTAACGGTTCCATTTCCCCACAGCATGTACTGTTTCTCCAGTGATGGCCACAGGCAGACGGTTTGGTCATCACTACCATAATCACTGTGGTCCTGTTTGGACAGGGCTCACACCGTACTCTGTGTTTTAGAGGAATAAGGATGGCTCACCAGAGCAATGGGTTTGAATCCATGTATACATGAATGCATGAGTTTGCTTTACAGTCCTTGTTACCTCTTCATTCCCTTGGCATGGGTGTAAAACACCTGCTGTATCATTCCTGGAGAAAGGAGGTATGTGGTCCTGGCTCATCTTGTCAGTACCAGGCAGAGATGGGCTAGAGGTCTAGCAAGGTGTTTGTCAGATAAGCCCCTGAAATATCCACCCATCATAAACCTTTTGTGACACCCAGACTCCCCCGACATCAGTCTAAAGCAGGCAGAATGAAAATCACGGCTCTAATGAATAGGGCCTCAGTAGTAAAGACACTTATTACATTCTCACAACAAGCCTCTCCTGCCAGAGCAAGTCTGGCCGGGGAAAATCCCAGCTTTTTGCAGAATTCGGGTATTGCTACAAGTGGAACACCACCTGGGTACTTCCTGGTTGCCCTGTGCCTGGGGCACAATTTTATACGGCAAATCAGGTTGGAATGTTTATTTGATCTGGATCCACTGTTTTGGACACTGTTCTGTTCACTCGCTTGTTTGTTTGCACTTGTTTGCACAAAATTCATAGAAATCAGCAGTATTGGCAATGTTGAGATATTGGGGTCAACATGATGCAAACTGGCAGCTCATAGGTGGCTGTTTTCTGTAAACTGGCAAAGTGTAAATGTAGTCAGAGAGTGGTCATGTAGGAGGTCACAGAACTAATTCTAAATGTAATGTCCACTCATTCACTCAGTAACTTAATGAATACAATGACTACAATAAATCTGTACTAATGTAAGAAGTGATGCCATTATATGAGAGACGTCATTTGAGGAGGACCTCCGAAAATACAGTGTTGTGTTTAATGTAATGTTATCCTCTCTACTCTTGGTTCCAGGGAGAGCCTGGTTTGCCTGGATTGGACGGTCTGATTGTAAGTGTCATTCAAGTGAACGTTTTCTTAAATTTAACTGAACAGTTAATTATAACAAAACAGTTGAATAATGTGAACGCATTCATGCGAGTACATTTGATTATTTATTAATCATTACATCTTAGTGATGTCTTCTACTTAGACACAACCATATTGCAAAAATATGTGTGGTTGATATACTCTAAATTACAATGCCATGGAAGTAATTCCTGTAAAAATAATTAATGCAATAATTAATAAATAGATAAATCAGTTAATAACCCTACAAATGCATACATTAATATTACTAACAGTAAATCAATTACAAATTATTATTTAAATGAATGAGTAAAACAATCAGTAACTGTTGAAAATACAGGAATAAAAAAGTACATTTGTCAGTAAAGGAATGTGAAAAGAAACCAAAATGAAAAGAAAGTACACTTATCCATGATGAAAAAACGCAGAACTATGGAAATATTATCGCTTATTGTTCACCTCACTGCTGCAGTTCACACCTTGGAAAAGAGGAAATGGGCAGTTCTCATATATGAGTGATTTTCTTTCAGGGTCCAGTTGGTCCAAGTGGATTTCCAGGACAAATGGGACCAAGAGGTCCAGATGGATACCCTGTATGTGCCTCATTTCATTTATTATTTCCTTAATGTCTCTTGATTCATCGCTCTATCATTAGGAGATTACTTCAAACATACAAGGGGTTGGAAAAACATCTAGATGTGATGTTTTTCTTTCAAGAAGATTTTCTGTGTGTGTTATTTTCACTCAATAAATTATTACTTATGGCCTCAAGCTCCTACTGTTTTTATTTGTTTACAACTAATTTAATAGGGCAGGGCTATTCAGCTCCAGGTCTTGAGAGCCACAGTTTCTGCAGATATTTGCTGCAACCATCCTAGACATCACCTAGACTTAAATAATTATTATATTATAAAAGAATAATACTTTGCTTCCTTGCTCCTGGAGGTGAGCTAATTAATGAAATCATGTTGGTGTAGTGCAGAGCTTTGAGCAAATACCTGCCAACACTGCTTCCTGAAGACCTGGAGTTTAAGCCCTGAATATAAAATAGCTGATATCTTCATGCCAGTTTATTGGGTAACTGGTTTTTGCATGGCGGTGTGATGGGTAGTTAGCGGTTTTTTCTCTGTGATTTCTGTTTGCTTAAATATACTCCACCTGTTTGCTTCCCTCAGGGTCTCCCTGGTCCTCCAGGTCTGCCTGGCCCTACAGTAAGTACTGAAGGATCTGCGTCTTCAGCTGCCAATAAGACCAGACAGGGAGTTGTGGGACTGTCAGTGTATCAGCTTCACCACACTCTAACCCTGTCGCTGGGCTCCCTGGCTCTCATTTTGTCTCTTTTCTTCTATCTGTCTGAAAGTAGTGAGCAAAAAGAATAAGACGAAACAAAAATAAGACGTGCTCTAACAGTATCAGGATCGAGGGGTTCTGTAATTGTGTTAGCTTATGGTTCCTGGCATTTGTTTGGTTCACTCAATCTTAGAAGGGAAGGATCGATGTCGGTTATTACTGACTGACACAGACTGATTATCTTCACCCCCTCTCACAGCATTTATTTCCTGGTGTCTCTTTCTAGCTGACGTTTACAAAAACAGCATTTTCCGCTACCATAAACTAAGCAACAGTTTATTGAATTTCTCAAGAAAGAGCCATGTCAAGAATTAACATCTTCCTCTTGCAATTTCAGATACAGGGAGACTTTATATCATGGTGTATGTGGCTGGTATCGGTTCAGAACCTTTTTAATTCATTTTATAATTCCATTTAATGGACATATATATATCCATTTTTTGCTCACTAGTTGTATGTCGATTTTTTGGTTTGGTAAGGAAACTCCAAGGCCAATATTTGTTAGTTCTCAGAAGACAATTCCCTGGGCATCTGGGTAGCTTACAGAGTTAAGGCACATGTTCATGTTTAATTTATGGAGTTCTGTGACTGGGTCTTCAAGTCCCAGCCATACCATTACCAACTATATCTGTACTGGCTCACCTTGCTGGACCAAGACAGGGGTCCTGGCCAGCTGGGTGCCTACTACTATATATAGTATCAATATGATTCAGGTAGCAGAGTACCTGGGCTGACTGTTCTAAATACAATTTGCAATGGTCTTCTTGTGACACTGAGACATAGAGAACTTAATTGACTTCTCATTCATTGACCTCTCATTGCCCTTGTCGGTTTGTGTGGGTGGCAGAGTTTGATAGCCACCAAAAACAGTGAACCCTCCTGTTTTGCAGGGGAGCCCCGGTGTGGGTTTCCAGGGTGAAAGAGGAGACAAGGTAAGAGCCATTTCCAAATCAACAAACATAATCTAATCTCACAATCTGCAAAAGCCCACAGTGAAAGCCTGTATCTCCTGTAGATGAGATAAGTCCTCCCTTAAGATGTTTAAAGGATGTTTTGTTATTTTTTGCTGGCAAAATCTCACATGTGGATTTGTATCAACACTGCCCATACATGTTACTTTCAGAGTTTTGCCTTACTTTCACCTCTGTAGACATTGACCCCTGTCTTTATGTCAGAAAGTGCATTCCCCACTGTAGGATCTCTATTTTATAGCACCATTCCACCAATGCAGCAAAAGGCGTTGCACAAAATAATAAATGATAAAAATACATATACAAAATAATAAATGAATGAGACGGAGGGACAGGAGGTATTGAAATAATTTTGAGTTTTGAGTGTCAGTGAGTAAAGCTCTGATTGGATTAATTCTGGCTCCACCTGCTTCTATTGCTTTGAGAAAAATGACATCATCACTGCCCCACTTTAGTAAAAAAACATAATACTTCACAGATACAATCCATGTATTACTATTCTTGGTCTGTCTGTGTGTACATGTAATGTGTGTTTGTGTCCCTGTCTCTTTAATGGTCTGTTTGAGTCTGTTGGGATGTACTGTACGTGTGGCTGCATGCTGGTGTGGTTGATTCCTATTCATTACTTAAAAGGCTACTGTAGGGACATCACATGCACTCCTGGAGGCATCTGCATGCTACTCCACAAGATGTATGATTGGCTGTATTACACAATTGTTGTAATATCCAGAAAATCCTCTGAAATGTTACTATAAATAGTTGATTTGGTCATTCTAAAGGTTAATTATGTTAGTTCAGGATATCAGTAAAAACCATAAAAATCCATGCAGACACTGAAGTCCTCCAGGTAGTGTAAGTTGCCTTGTTGTAGCAGAGTGTGTGTGTAGAAGGTGTGCGGCATTGACATGTCCTGTAAGAAATATGAGTGTTCACACTCCATCCTCCCTGCTTTTATTTCCTCTCTTCATACATCTGTCTCAACATACCATGCGTTTGACTTCTTTAACAAGCCTGTTCACTCCAAAGATTAGTTTTTGGTTGTTCGATAACCGTTTTGAGCATCAGTAGTGCCACAGTGATAATTTCGATCATTTGACTGACTCACCTATGTCATGTGTATATGCATTGCCCATTTGGGATTTTTTCACTGACACTGGGCACATCAATTGTATCTTCATCTTGGGTTTCTCAGTGTAACAAAAATGTTCATGCACTCAAACTTTTATCACTACTAATGGAATGTCTCTTATTTTCACTGGCAGATTCATGGCAGTTCATAGATTTGTTTCACAAAAGGAAAAAACTAAACAATGAAAATGCAAAGTTCTGTGTCCATCCAATGAATTCCATTTGACATTAATAAATAAGCAAGTACTGAGAATGAAGGACACATTTGACAGACAAGATCTGTGAGCTGCCATGCTTGTTGACAATATGAATGGTCTGTGATTGGTGCTGGAATCACTTGCTCCCACCTCCCGTGTGACTTCATTTCCTTTGATCTCAGTTGGAAGGGGAGGGGCTTGGGAGTTCTAGTTCTTTTTCCCCCTTCACAAACAAAATTATTACTAACAGTCATCATCAGTCAAAACACCATCTTTTCTTCTCTGCATGGTTCTGTGGTTCATTTCAAAACACTAATTGCAAGGCATGTGAAAAAGGCATAGCTAGTTTCAGATTTAAGTCTGTTGAAATGCATATTTTCTAAACATTCAGAGTCTTCATTCAGCAAGTCAAATTAAGAATGAAACAAAGTTTTGTGTGAAGTCTGGGGCTGGTATGAGTGCTTAATATTTATATCTTGGTAAGGTTAAAATGATCTAACTACTGATTGGATTGCTCAGAATGTAATTATACATTATTAATCACTGTACTCTTGTGGCTTTGTTGTTCTAAAATTATCCTGAATGTTCCAGATGTTTCCATTTATATTTTGGTGAATGTGTCCTGTAGTAATTTTTATCATTGCCTTTGTGAATTCAATAGTTGTATTAGAGATGAGTGTAAAGATCTCAGTAAGATAGCATGCTGTGTTGTTTGGGTATTTCCTGTTGTAGCCAGTCTGGGACAATATTTTACCACTCAATCATCTGCATGAGAGAGACACACACACTAATTGCTAGACTGTGACTGGGCCACCTCATGAATTTCCATTGAGAAAACACTCTGAAAACAATCTCCAGAGTGTGGAGTTCTCTCTCTCCCTTTCTCTTTCTCTATCTCTCTCTCGCTCTCTCTCTGTCTTTCCTGCTTCTTTTTTTCTGCTTACTCTTTTTGCTTTTAATTTTCTCTCCCAACCCTCCTTCTGCCTTCTTACTTTCTCATGCTCATGCTCTCCCTGTAGTACTCTCTCAGTCTCTCTCACACTTCCTGCTCACTCTTGCTTTCTTTTATCTCCCTTTCCCCCTCTCTCTCTCTGTCTCTCTCTCTATCTCTGTCTCTTGCACATTCTGTCTGGTGAGGAGCTCAGTGGAGATGGGGGTGTACCCTCCATATCCCCAACCCTGACTCCTCTCCTGGCCCCACACCAATTGGCTAACGACTGTGTTCCTCTGGATCCCAGGGGGACGCGGGTCTACCCGGACCCCCAGGAGAGCAGAGGGAAGACACGCTAGTAGGCGCACCTTTAAGCACTATCTTCAAAGGAGATAAGGTAACACGGACGGGAGCAGTGGTTCCAGCCCAGGGGGGTGTGTTCGCTGGGGGCGAAACAGGTGGGAGGAGGGGGATATGCAGGAGAGAGGACATGAAGCTGTCTGACGCCACACACCACACAGAGTATCGGGTTAAATTTCCCACTCCCATTTTCCCTGCCTGCCTGCAGCAATCATGGGGTTTACTGATTAATACTCCCATCAATATAGTCTGGCTCACCTCCACCTTGCTGAAGGAATTTGAGGCCTTCTGTCTTTTTCTCTTCCGGTATCCAATTACCCAAACACCAGTAATGATTAATATAAATTCTTAATTAATTGCTCATTGCCAGCGGGAAATTGGCATCTCCAATGTTGGCATTTGATTTCAGTGCAGTACTTTGTGGCACATGTAAAGATTTATCATGTCGTGCCAGGAGCAAGGTAGGCATGATCCAGCCTATTCAGACATGCAGCGGCAAGCTCTCATTGGCCTAAAGGTCTGCAGGGCTATATAGTGTTGGTGGTGGGTGGGTCACAGTCCAATATAGCTGATACAGTATGTGTGGCTCTACAGCACAAGCTGGATTGGTACAGTACCTGGCACCTCATGGTACCCCCTGCCCTGTTCCCCTCGTCCCACCCACCCCACCGCCCTCCCTGGGGTCACACACAGTCCTCCGAAAACCTGCAACCCTCCACTGAACCCTCCCCAGCCCCCAACCCCGCAGCCCCCACCATGTGCCATGTAAAAACTCTCTCTTCCTTGGTTACCGTATCCAGGGAGACGTGGGCCCGCCCGGCGACCCCGGCCGCCCACTGGTCAATGGAGTGGTGGAGTTTGTGGGCTTTCCTAAAGGAGACAAAGGAACTAAGGTTTGTGAGAAATGCCGGTCCGAGTTCCAGGGCGCGTCCCCACGCAGGACCTCTCTCAGCAGCAGCTCACTTCAGGGGCTGAGGCTGGGTAGGTGGAGCCCCCTGCTGGTCCAAACCGCCTGTTTTCCTTCAAATAGGATGGCAGGCTAATGGGTGACTGTCCTGCCATCCTGCTGTCACACCGTCTCCGTCCCCCATCCCTCATCCCTCATCCCAGTGTCCCTTTTGGGCCCCCAGGCCCCCCTCTCCCAAACACTCTCCCCCACCTCTTCCTGTGGGAGCCTCAGGGGTCCACTGCAGTTTCATTATTTTGAGTTTGTTTATTTGCTCTTCTTGCCTGAAACAAATTTCTCAGATATATGCTTCACTCACTTCCTTTAGATAAATGCACATATTGTATCATATTGTTTGCATAGTGCCCCTTAAAATGTACTTTCAAAAACTAGCTGACAAGTAAATAAAACCAACAGATTAGCGAGCTGTGGGTGTCCTTTGAAAATTACCAAGTGTCTGATGGAGCCATTTTCCAGCATATTTCCTGGAGCACTGAGGTCTCTGTTCACTATAAAAGTAATGCACTTTCTCTGAAAACATGAGTGAGGAAAACGGAGATTTTGTTGCTTGTTGCTTTTTTATATTGATCATTTATTGTAGTTATTACTGAGCTCTAGGTTTGTGCAAGCAGTAAAATCACTTCAAATTGCTTCACATCAAGTCACTAAATGGGCCATACCTTTAAAATCGTATATTATAAATGCAGACCTCAGTAGAAGTCAGTCAGTAGAAGTTCACCAGTTTGGAATTAATTGATAAAAAGTTCTTTGCTGAACTCTATTACAGGAGTAGAAAATGCATGGTGTGGCTGTGCAGCTAGACTTGCTTGTGTGATCTTTCACTCATATTTAATGTAATGACATGTAATGATTGTTATGTTGTTAGTTCACTATATAATCACCCACAATAAAGTTTTATACAAAATGATTTAACATATATTATTCAATAAATAATTAAGATTTTTGAAGTGCTCTTCTATTAGATGATTAGAATAGTTGGGATGCTGTGAGCAGCTTTGTGGATAAAATCACTTATTTATCCATAAAAATATCACTTATTACAAAAAATATGTTTTAGCTATATGGAGCTCCTTCTACAGAGCAAGCAAGCGAGAGAGTATTATATTTAATGCAAGCCACTGTCGTTAGCCCGTGGCAAACAGAACTGGAATATTCCGTGAGCTGGAGCAGTGTAGTGGCGCAGGCTAGAACTCCAGTTGTAAGGCGTGCATCAGCTGTGATGTTCCCTGAGTGTATCATTGAGTGTGACACTGGGCCTCCTATGGAATGAGTGGAGTGAATCAGTGAAGGACCATTGGGAAGGTTTTGAAGTGGTTACTTCACAAGGACTGAGGAACAGGTCTGTGTAATGAGAGTTTGAGCTAGAAAGGAAGATTTGTTATCCACAGATCTTCATGAAGTATGCAGTAATATGCAAGGAGACATAACAGTGATTGGGGAAACTGACAAAACCTATAAAGAATTAAATGAGATGTTAATGAGAGAGAAAGGCAATTGGCTGACTTCTGGTCCATGTATTACTCCTGGTGAGAGTCAGGGCAGTAGTTTATTAATTCTTCAGCACATACCCTGAACCCAGCTGTTAAAGTGCTCAACTTTATTTTATAAAATTTTTTACTGAATACAGACAGTGTCCATCAGGATTCCACACCATCACACAATGCTTTGCACATCATTTTGAAATTATGCTTTGGCTAGCATGTATTGGTAACATATATTTTGAGCAATATTTTTGAAGTTAATCACAAAGTGCATTAATCTTACAGTGAATACAAACCTCTATGTCAAGCATATTTTTCTGCTTGGATTTCAGGAAAATATAATTTAATGTAATAAAATGGCTGATTTAAAAAAAATTTGAATGGACATTATTGAGCCATTTTATATAGATTATGTGCAGAATGTGCTGGCAAAACAGTAGATCACAACTATGTGAAGAAACCATTTAGTCTTTTGAAACAATTCACGGATATGCTTGTATTTCTTGTTTGTTTGTTTGTTTGTTTGTTTGTTTGTTTGTGAATGTATTAATCAGGTTCCCCTGGGTTTTTCATAGATGCCGTCAGGATTTGCTGACTGTGAAGACCATTCTGTGGGCTTTGTTATCACTTCATTTCAATATTTTCACTATTTTTATTCTCTCTCTCTTTCTCTCTCTCTCTCCCTCTCTCTGCCCCCCCCTTCTTCAGGGTGAATATGGGTACAGAGGGATACCAGGTCGGCCAGGATTCCCTGGACCGCCGGTAAGGATCTGTTAATGAAATATAATGGGGTATAGACAGTGCTATGAGTTTTAGTATTGCCTTTTTTTAAAGTGTATGATATCACAAGTGCTACTCATTTGCAGGGCTCTTTTGGGTATCCAGGCGAGGTTGGCGAGAAGGGCGTTCTGGGGCTGCCAGGAGGACGCGTATGTCACCACTCGACTTTCTGTCACCTCCCACATACTGTTGCTCCCCTATCGCACATAGAAAGTCCAGTCTCATTCAGACAAACCCTCCGAGTGGCCCTGTATGCTCAGCTGTTCAAGTACATTGTGGAAGCAATCCTTCTGTTGATCCTATGTGCAGTTAAAGTAATCTAATATAAAACAACATCTTGGAGATGTTCACAAATGGTGCAGAAGAAAACTGTCTTTTAAGTTTCCTTGAATAGCCCAGTAGTAGGCTTACACAGTATACCCCTGAATTCTGCTTGCTTTGATATTTGCTGTTGTCTTGTTTCTCAGGGTGTTCCTGGTTTGAATGGACCAGTTGGGCCTCAAGGCAGAAAGGTAGTGTATTTAAAACATCTTAAGCAGGGTGCCATTTTAATATCATCTTTTGCCATTGGTGACTGATACAAACTCATTTCCTCCACCCAGGGATTTCCCGGTACCCCTGGCTTCCCAGGGCAGCCAGGATATCCAGGGCCTAAGGTAAGTTTTGAAGGGTGAATGAAGTTTATGAAAATTCCTTTTTTTAAATTAATGTAGGGCAGAAATGCCAGAATGACAAAAAGGACATATCGGCATGATAAAATTCAAGAGTTAAGTGGAATTACAGTTAATCAAAATGAGGAACATGAGCATGTGTTTTACATATGTGTATGCATGCATGTGTGCATGTGCACTTGTTCGTTTGGAAGGTCAGAATGATTTACTCTTTCATCAGTGAAATTCTTATTACAAAGGTAAATGATTGTGTGAAATGAGGATATGTAAGCATGTGGAGTCAACAATGATGACTAGCTTCAAAGGCCTCACTGACTTCAGTGTGAATTGGGACTGTTGAGATACACCTGGAGGTGACAGTGGGGTTGAATCTCTATGTTTTCCTGTTTTTCTGCAGGGTGAACTGGGAGATCCAGGACTCCCAGGACCCCCTACTTTCATTAATGGGCAAGGGGCTGCTGTCCAAGGTACTGATGATCCCCACCCCTACATGCACACACACACACACACACACACACATACATACATACACACGCGCACATGCACATACACACACACATGCACATACACTCACACACACATCATTTTTTTATATGATTCCCTATAGCTGTGAAAATTCCAAATGATATGTCTAGAGTTAGCATGTGAATGCCATGAAGAGTCCAACCAGAAGAAAACCCTTGGTGATTTTCAGTGCTTTTCAATGTTTGAATTTGCCCACAAATTTACGTGATCTGCCTCTGACTTGTGATTGGCTGCAGGTCCCCTTGGAGACCCAGGGGATCCTGGCCTGAAAGGCCCTCCCGGTGACCCAGGGTCACCAGGGTTCGCAGGTCAGCCTGGGCTTCCAGGGGCCCCATCCTTCCTCACAGGTAACCTTGCTATCCTGCTTAAGCAGAACACTGTTCATGTGTTATTTCAGCAGGATTGATACTCTCATGTTGCCAATTCCCCCACCCCCCACTTTATTCTCCCAGGTCGCCCTGGGAGTCAAGGATTCCCAGGTACTGTCGGCCCTAAAGGAGAGAAGGGGAACCCAGGTCGCACTGTTTATGGCCCTGAGGGGCAAGCAGGGACCCCAGGCTTTCCTGGTCCTCCAGGCCCTCCTGGACCAATAGGTGAAACTGGTAAGTACTGCAAAAAGAAGGTAATCGATGACCGTCTGTACCAAGGACCTATACCTGAAACCTGCAGACACTTCAGCCGTCCAAAATGAGTTCCTTTTCTCATGCATTATGTCCACTCAGGTTAAAGAAACCCTTGTCTGAATTGAGGTTCCACCCAATGGCATGAGAGTGGCATATCCACTGCTATTCAAAGGCATAGAAATTTGAGTGTGGCACAGTCTGCCTGTAGGATATTGCAACATTAAGCAGATTAAGGAAGTGCTTTGCATTGCTGAGCCCAGAAGAGCTCATTCTCTCTCTGAGTCTAGTTCTAAACAGTGCCCTTGTTGTAGAAGGGCTGGTATATAGAGCTGTATGTAGCAGTGAGAGCTGGTGGTTGTTGAACTCACTGTGTTTACCATCCTCCTCTTCCTCACCGCGAAGACGCCTCAGCTCCGTGTGTCCTCATGTCCATGGGCCCCACAGGGCAGCCACTGGAAGGTATCCCACAAAGTGGGAATATTGCTGCTCTTCGTGCAATATTCAGTCCCGCAAATAACCAAACAAACCGACCGTCAAGATAACAAGAAAACCTTAACACAAACCCTTGAAACATGCTGTCCTGGAGCTGACCACCTCCAGGAACACTCTTCTAAGACTGCAGAAGTAGACATCACTTTAGGATATTAGTCCTAAAGTATGATGCCAATCTTGGCCAAAAAACCCTCACAGAAAGCCTCCACCAGCACTCCCAAATTGGTCACACATCAGGCTGTTTTGTAATAGCCTGAGAGTCCCATCAGATTCAGGCTGCCTGCAGTGTAGCGTAGTCTGGTGATAGCTGTCTTTTTAATAGAAGAAAGCACAATTATTGTTATAAAAATGCAAGGCCCTGTGAACATTAAAGAATAAAAAATAATTTTTAATATGCCATTTTCTTAACGAAAAAGAGTCCATCATTTCTCAATGTGTTGCAGCCACAGGCTGGGGTTCGTCATGGGCTAGTGCACAAGTTCAGAGGTGTACACGCATTTGCTAATGAAACAATGAATTGAAAATAAGGTACACTTATAACATTTGGTTGACTGCAGAGAGGTAAAACGAATAACACACTAGCAGAGGGTAATTGGCTTGTTCCACAGTCAGTGGGAGACAGGGCGAGATGAAAGACAGGTAATTAGGCTCAAACCGTGATGGAGCCATTCATCTTCCTGGCTTTCAGTGCCTTTCTCTTTCATTCATTGTCTTTTCCTTTTTTTAACCCCGATTTTTTCCTGTTTCTCCCAACCTGAACTTGTTCCACCGAACTAGTTGACCCCACTGCAGCACCCGCCCTGACGGCTTTGGGAGGAGAGGCCGAGCACGTGACTCCTCCGATTCACATGACGACAATCTCACTTCTATTCACGTTGCAGCCACACCACTAATTGCACACTGCCTATGACGTTGGAGAATGACGCAGTCAGTGTACTGTCAGTTCGAGCCGCCACAGGCATCCAGCATGACAGAGACAGCGCTATGGTGATGAGACCAATAAACATCAGCCGACTTACCCCGTATCGAATCCCAGGAGAGGCTGGCCAATTGTTGCCTTGCCAAGGGGGACCTCTGACTATAGCCAGGAATGGCAAGACCTGGGATTGAACCCCAGACCTCAGTGACTTTTGAATGCACTTATGCTGCTGAGAAAAGCACTGTTGCACCATAAAATAATAACCCAAAGCAAGAAAATTTGTCACATAATTTAGTGCTTCATAGAGGGCCTCTGAACATCCTGTGGTTCTTGTCCTCTTATTGGTCCATTTACAGTACCCAGCAAAAGCCTAGAGGCCTTCAGAAATGCCCCGTCTCTCTTTCTCTCTCATTCAGCACCACTGATCTGTGAACCATGCTCAGCAAGTGCAGATGAGGGAGCTGTTGTGTGGAGCGCAGCCAGGATTCAAAAAGCAACTCACCAGTCAAAGTTGTCATACTAGAATCTACCACAAGATGTCGCCCTTTCCTCTAAAGTGAAAACATAAAAAGAACTAAAGCTTTTTTGCTTTCCTCCTCTATTGGCCTCATTGAGCGGATGTGTTTTGGGGATATGAAGCACATTCAGTTACATTTAACAAAAGGAAATTTCAACAAATGATGCTTGAAACCTCAGACTTTGTTATTACTTCTATTCTTTTTTTGCTTTAATTTAATTTCTTCCCTTCACCATGATTGCTCATGGGAGCTTTGCAAGAGAAAAGAAATGACTTCATAGAAATCCATAATGATAACAGCATCCTGAATACATTTCTGTTCTATATCACCATGTCATCTAGTGTGTCAAAACAGATGTCAATGGTAATGCCTCTCTGTTTTTTAAATCAAGCCACTCACTGACTGAGCTCATCTAATCAACAATATATCTGGAAAAATGAAAATCCAGTGATCTCTGTCTGAATGTAACTCTTTGGTTAAGTGATTGTTGAAAGAAAGGTCATCCTTTCTTTATACGCCCACTCAACTTTGACAGAGGTCTCTGAAGTGTCATGTGAGCATGTGTATATGTGACCGTATGGTTGACATTTTTTATTTATGTGTTCAGCTGATGGGAATTTTCTTCCATCCAACATACCTGGACCACAAGGCCCACCAGGATCTCAAGGGCCACCAGGAACCATAGGAACCAAAGGCATTAAAGGTCAACACACACCCAAACACATACACACTCACACACATGCATGCACACACAAACACACACATGCAAACAGTGTCATCACATGTATAACTGTCCTGGTTAGTAGAGCTAGGCCATGGTAAATTCAGTCTCCCTTTTAATAGCCGTGATTTTTGTTTTAGCTTAAGTTAAATTGAAACACTGTCCTTCCGGCTATTCCGACCTGATTAAGTTTGGTCCATTGATAATTATAGGAGGCTGCCAAAATTGGAAATAATGTTGCACACATCTGTTTTATTTTACTGCCATTTAAGGTCATACAGATGTAAAGTTATCTGATGCTTCAACTGTGTCAATTAATCATCTGATCTCTTGACCTTGATACCTAAGAACACAGGCTACACCGAAAGTGTAGTTTATTCCGCTCCCTATTCTGACAGTGGATTTCTCCTTTGCATCTCAATGTAATTGGATTTTTATTTGCAACATGTAAAACTGTTGCTTAACTTTTGATTTATCAATACGTGTATTGGTTGACCCCTTCCGTGAATGTGGCCCAGCCCTAAACCTCAGTATTGTATGTGTGCATGTGTGTATTGCAGGAGATCTGGGAGATTGCCAATGCCTTGGTGGGGGTGAGATTGGTGACCGGGGTCCACCAGGCTCCCCAGGGCTGCCTGGGACCCCTGGATTCTTTGGCAGGAAGGGGGAAATTGGTGACCCTGGGTCTACGGGTCTCCCTGGGTCTACAGGTCCTGCTGTAAGTCAAGCATCATTGAAACATATAGGAAAACTGGATTGTGACCAACATGAACAGTATGTGAAGATAATAATAATAATAGTAATAATAATAATAAAAATACATTTTATTTATAAGCGCCTTTCAAAATACCCAAGGACACTTTACAATCAAATCAAATCAAAATCAAATTACAACACCAATGTACAAACACAACACATAGTGAAATATAAAGAAGATTAAAAGACATATCTACATAAAAGAACGCTATGATACGCTGGGTGTCCCACCATCTCTCCATCTCAGGGTAACCAAGGAGAACGGGGATTTTTTGGACTGAAGGGGCAGAAGGGTGAACCTTCCTTTCCAGTGGGCAGCGGCATCAAAGGCGAACTGGGCGGACAGGGACCTCGAGGGCCCCCCGGAGAAATGGGACGGCCTGGCAGAGATGGGCTTCCTGGGTTCCCCGGACAATCTGGAATCCCTGTGAGTCTCTGGCCCTTCTCCCTCATTGCGCAGTTCAGCCGCTACCTGCTTTTTTGACAGTCGTGTCAGCCGAAACCCAGCCGTAGCAGTAGTTAATAATGCAATTTTTGAAATGAGAACATCTTAAGTTGTCAGTACTTCATTACATGGCAACAAACCTACCAAGCCACCTGATAATGGGGCTAAAGTTACTTTATGATCGAGTTATTCAGACACCTCACAGGATCAGCGTAGTGACCAGTTAGAGTGGCCACCTGAATTTCTCCTCAAATTCCTCCTCAGTGCAGTCCTTCCTTTCCCCTCTCCAGGGAGACGGTAGCTTTGGTGTGGTCGGTGAGAGAGGATTCCCTGGGTTATCAGGAGCAAAGGGGCGACCAGGCAGCGCTGGAGAGCCTGGGATTGGGTACCAGGGTGCTGCGGGTGCCCGGGGGTTCCCTGGAGACCCGGGTATCAGTGGCCTCCCAGGACAGCCTGGCTTACCTGGGCCCCCAGGTAGGAACGCTGGGAGGGTGTGTGCGTCCTGTGTGAGTCCGTAAAACAGAACCTGACCATCCATGGGAACAATCTCGGAACAGAACAGAGAACGGAAGCTTCCAGTATTGATAGGACCCTGATGATGTTGATGAGCATGCATGAAATAAAAATACAGTTCCATTCACAACATCAAAGCCTACCTCAGCAAGACAGCTTTGCAGCCTAACGGACAGATGGTCAGGAGACAAAAAGTCACAGATTCGCTCAAAAGCCCAGCTTGCTGAGCTTTGTTTTTCTCTCTTGCTTCAATTTATACTCCATGTTTCAGCTTGATTTGCCTGTTTCCTTCAGCAATTTTTTGCTGCTTAACTGATTGATACACATCAATGTGATTTCTGTGAGTGAGCAACAGCTTCTGTGTTTATACTATCTCAGAGGAAAGTGACTGCATAAACAGTATTATTAGTGTTAATGTTGTTATTTATAATAATCATAATAATAATAGTCATGTCTAAGCCAGTTAAATTCATGTCTCATCACTCTCTAGCGACTTCTCTTGGTCAGTCAAGCACCTACAGGTTCATGAACTGAACGTACACCAGTATGTGTTGGTCTGAAAACCTGGCCAGAGGAATCATGTATTTGGCTGAGGTTACAGATTTTAAATAATTTTTTAGATAATTTATTTTGCAGAACATGTTGCAGTCAGATTTCTCTTCTGAAATTGTATGACACAAAACAAACAACATTTTCAAACTTAAATGTGTGTGTGTTCAAGAGTGTTTGTGTGTGTGTGTGTATGTGTGAACGTGTGTGAGCGTGAGTGGGCATGTGGGTATGTGTGTGAGTGTGTTTGCATTTCTATGACAGATATGCCCTTGCTAACCTTATTTACCAATTCATTTTGTTCATTAATATGATCATGAACACGGGGTCATTCCATTTTCAGGCAACAGGGGAGATTGATGAAAGTGGAGATTCAATGATGTTATAAGTCATTGACAATATATAGTTTCCCAGTGTGTAATTTGGTTCCCTCCTTCTCAACTTTTTAAATTGTTGTTCCCTCATTGGTTTTACTCAACAAATAGACAACTCACCATTTGCCTTTCTGTGTCACATCCAGTTCATTCCATAGGGGTGTGATTAAAAACAGAATGCCCCTCATCCTTCTCTCTCTCTTTCTCCCCCTTCCTCTGAAATGGAATTGCTTTGAACTTGCACTACTGGAGATATCAAAAATTGCTTTTGCATTAACTGAATGAGCCTGGTTAAACCTTTTTGCTGATTATATTTTCATTTTGAAATACTACTCTCTGAGCTGTGAGCTTGTGCATAATGATTGGCAGGAAAATGACCTGTTTGAATGATAGCCTTTCTTGCGATCTCTAAGTTTCTCTCGCCCTCCTGTGCATGTTGTCTGACCAGGTGACTGTTGCTGTGGGGAGGCTGGGGTTAATGAGGCCTCTTTCGAAGAGGGAGGTGAGATTCCAAGAGCTGCAGCCAAGGCTGCTGGAGCAAAGGCGGCCCCCATTGTATCAGACACCTCAAGATGAGAATATTCGCCCCCTCACCCCATTACATCCCCTCAAACAAGCACTCAGACTCCGCCCATTTTTCCCTCTTGAGGTGTTTGATCCAATCAGACAGCAATCTTTCCAACTGTGGGCAGGACTATGGTACTTTGGTTACTGCATTGTGTGTCTGAGTTAAACACTGCACGGTCAACCGACAGTGGGAAAAGGCTTTCCAGCACTTTCCCTGTTCGCCCAATCAGTGCCAAACCCAGTGCATGTGACCACTGCGGGCTGGGAGCTTTGACATTGGCGGGGGGGTGAGGGTTGGGGGGAGGGCAGAAAAGTCAAATATGAGATTAGCTTAGGATCATCAGGATGTAGTCAGGCAGGAGGGAGACAGAAAGTATAAGATGATGATGGAGAAAGGATGTAACAGGCACTGCTGTTTCTGAACAGTTTATACTGCAAGCATGAATAAACCAATCACTCGCTCTAAATATCTGCTAACATTGAAAAGAAATAATCAACTTTACTTAGTTATTTTAAAGATAAATATACAACCATAAATCTGGTGTAATTTTTATTCATTACGTTTATATTCAAATGGTTTATTCAAAACTTACATGTTTTATGACTGTAAAATAATTCAATCAACTACAACAGAATTTATTTGAACGTTCAGTTAAGCAAAATGTATTTATGTCACAATGTAAGAGGCTTTGAAGAATTAATGAACTAGGCAGAGCCCAGTGCGTATGAATGAGCCAGGGACTGGGCTGTCACCCCTCAGACTGTGTTAACACTGGTGTGGTGTTGGCAGGGACGACTCTGCCCTGTCGGATCACGGGTGAAGATGGTGACCCAGGCTCATCTGGATTCCCGGGTAGTCCAGGTACATTCCCAGAATTCTGTGCCTTTCTGCCTGAGCTTCACCAATTTATTATACAGATCCTCAGAAGGCTTCATTAGCTAATACTGTACATTAAGCATTTCACATGATAAAACAACATGGACCTTCCTGCCTCTAGTTACCTGTTCTTCCAGCTGAGCTACTTATGATAATACAGAGTTCATGGTAAGTTGGCAACAGAAGGGAGCCAGTCAAAAAAATGTAGCTTAATTTTTTGTGTTATTTTAAGTAATCAGTATATAGGAAAGCTGTTGTCATTTCTCAGAATTAAATAATTTATTTAGTTTGTTTTCAGTATCATTTGATGTGGAATCAAGCATAATGCCAAGTAAATGCTTAGTATGTTTAGCATTGCCCTTTTACGAGATGCCCTTTTACAAAATTATGCTCCTCTTAACAGTTCAATGTGAGTTGCAGAGTCAGTTCAGTTCCTGCAATACAACACTGTATAATGTATTTTCCCTTTTTGACAAACAATGAGAGTTGATTGAAATTTACTAGTTCATACATTTTGACTATGAAATCAGTATTGCGTCAGGGTGTAGGAAAAAATACATAGTCATGAAAGAGTGGTTCATAAACTATGATGCGGTTTGGTTACAGGTTCAAAAGGCCAGCCTGGTTTCCCTGGGGATGTGGGGAGACGTGGGTTCGATGGCTTGAAGGGTGAGAGGGGAGGCCCAGGCATTGGAGGGCTGCCAGGACCGCAGGGTAAGTTCTGCTCCAACTCCCCATCTCTGCTGCCACAGAGGAGCTGGAAGTAACACAGACAGTCTGTCATTCCAGAAGCCATAACTGAATTAGAACTCTTCCTCCCAGTGGAGTCTTTGTCCTGTTCTCACTTTTAATTTTGGCCTTGCTTTTCAGGGTTCCCAGGTCCTAGGGGTGACCCTGGAGCCCCAGGTCTCTCGATCGATGGTTTTCCTGGGGCTCTGGGGAAAAGCGGTCTGCCAGGTCTCCCTGGGGAGAAAGGAAAGCCAGGGGATGTGCTGGGCGCCTCTCCTGGTGCCCCAGGTCTGCCAGGGCTTCCTGGAGAACCGGGGAACAAGGGACAGCCAGGAGCTTCTGGACTGCCAGGACCATCAGGTGTGTCCTGTCACATTTAATTTCTTCAGTGATCCTCATTAGTATTACCACATTTCATGTCATCATCTTGGAGAGGTTTGATTGTTAGGCTAGGAATGCAAAGGAGACTTGTTCTTTCAAATTCTTAGATATACATTTGACATTTTTCTTAAGTGATCAAAATAGAGTACTGAAGTATTGCCTATGATATGTTGAGCCATCCATGGACCATGCGTTAGTATTAGCAGCACAGTGTCTTAGCCTGCATCCTAACCCAGGACCCCATTCCATGCTGTTCGTCAAATTCCACTAATCAAACTCCCCCCTTCCTGCCACAGGTTTTGACGGCCGTTCGGGGGTACCCGGGACAAAGGGTGAGCGTGGTGAAAGTGGGTTTCCCGGTATCCCTGGCCAACCCGGACCACCAGGTGACGGTGGACTCGGAGGAATCCGGGGGCCAGTAGGACCTGCTGGGGGCAAAGGATTTGTTGGAGCTCCAGGTGAGGGAGAGGATGGACAGCAGCGTACTACAGTGCGACACAGCGACCCAGTCTAATGAGATACAACAAACAGTCTCAGTAGGGCTGTGGTTTGAGTTTGAATTGAGGATCACTGGCTAATCCACACATTACCAATGCATCAGGCTCGCCAAACCCATGATATAGTTATTGTATAAGTATTTTTAACTTCTTTCTGGTTCTTGCAGCACTTTGCTGTGGTATATACCAGTGAATAGTTGTGTCAGTGAAAAGAATAGAAAATGTTGGTGATAATACTAATGAGCATACATAACAATGATGGAAATGATAACAAAAATGATGATTGGCTCAAATTAGATAATGAAGATGAACAGTTTCATCTTCCTGGTCCTGCTGTGCAAAAATGGCACCCGTTTGCTGTTTTCTGTTGATTATAGGGTGACTTTACTATCAAGATCTCACTCATGGTGTTATTATGGTGAATATTTCTCACCACAGATACACTACAGAGGCCCCAATATATAATGACCTGATTGTCACCTGCATTGTGGAAATCCTCAGAATCTGGAAGTGGGACCTAACTGCAGTTCATGGTTCATTGCAGGCATATCAAAATAGTATGAAGAGAGAATCTAAAATGTCCATTTAGCAGAGCCAAATTGGTAATGGTGTAGCCATGCAAATAAATGAGCTGCCTAGTTCCACTTTAGCTTCTGTAAGTGGATATCACGATCATTCAGAGTTAGCTCTATGTTAGTAACCCTAGTGTTTAAAGTTCATGAAAATGACATTCATGAAATTTCAAAATCTGAGTTGAGAAAAAAACCTTCATTTTCCTCAGGGACAAACTACCACAAATACACTTTTTTCAGAAATACAAGTTTTCAGAATGATGAAGGAGAAGCTGCTGTCCCCTCTGTGTTTGCCCTACCCAATTGTGCTCCTTCCCTCCAAAGAAAACGGAACAGTTTCCCTGCCTGTGTTCTGTGATTCCCAGGCACCTCTCTCATTAAGGCTGCATTTCTCCTTGAAAGTCTCCATTTTGGCTGTTTTTTTATTTACCTTCCTCACCATGGGTCTCTTTTCATTCCTCTCCACCACCACCATCACCATCCTCCCATCCCTCCATTTCTGGTGTCACACTCTGTTCTTGGTGTGGGGTCACTCCCTAGGCTGTCAAGGTGAGAACTGCTTCTGCTGCTGCTGGCCCTGTAGCGTTGAAACAAAGTCAACCAAGTAGGCCCTGCTGCCTCTCCATGGTCCTGCAGTCTGGCCTACCCCCTCAGAATAGACTTAACCCCTCACAGTGGCCTCCTCTTCTAACAAAACCAGGCGCTGAATGAATTTGGGCGTGTCCTGTACCATGCCAAGACCTGAATGCCAATATATGCCTGTCCAGTTTGCTCTCTCCTGATCTATTCAGGGGAAGGGAACGAAGATTAGAGATGTACTCCTTTGTTATCCACATTTTTTTTATTTGGCGTTACTGCTTTGTGAAGGGTTATTTGCTGCCCCCATGCAGTGTTTCATTTTTTAAAAAAATGGTATTTCATTTGTATAAGCTTTGGCCTTCTCTTCTTGGCTGTAATAGGCATGACCCTATTGATACCCTTGGAGAGTACCAAGGTGTGTGTGTGTTTGTGTGTATGTGTGTTTGTGTGTGTGCGTGTGTGTGTGTGTTTGTATATATATTAGGTTTGCATCTCTATACATTATTTTTTTACAGATACATGTTTATAAGTCTAAATATCTATTTTGTCCTGGTTGTCCATGTGTGTATGTATCTGAGTGAGTGTAGTGTTGTGTAAGTGTTTGTGTTAGGAAGAATCACTGAGAATGAGTGTATGAGACCCAATGGTTTCCTTGGGTTGACTTACACTAATCCAGTTTTCTTCATGTGGTTAGCAGTGGTTAAGTACTGAACCATTTACTAATCTTAGTCCAGCAAACCGGCCTGGTGTTTCAACTGCTATAACCCCTGCTATGCTTGTGTGACATTAATAATCCAAACTACCACCTAGATAACCATTAGAAATGGAATATGAATATAGCATTTTAGCATACTGAACCCTAAACCTTTGTAGCATCATCTCATGCGCTCTCTAGCAGAGGCAGCCTGGTACTGTGCTTTAGTGTAGTTCCTGTTTAGAATTTTAAGAAGACAAGCTAGAAGAATGTTATTCAATAGAAGGTGAAATTCCCCAGACAAAGAATTGAAACATACTAAACAGTAAGTATGGTAACAAGATAGAAGACCCTCTTTATCGAATATTGTATGAATATGGGTGTCAGATAGTTACTATGGGAAACTATTCCTCTTCTGTTGCTACTGCATGAAGTGGGTCAGCAAAATTAATTCCCATTCAACAATTGACAATTTTAAGATTAGTTCATTTCCAGCTCTTTCAACTTTTGTGTATAGCATTACACCCAAGGAATAAGTCTTACAAATGTGCTTATTTTAATTAATAAAAATCTGCAGAATTTTCAGTACTACGTACTAGACAGAGTTGCCTTACTAACCGAATGTCATTACAGCCGCTAATAAAAATAATTTCAGTTAATTTACATGAATTAGTTTATCCATGAATTATGTATTGGATTGGACAAGAAATTCCTAACCCTCCCAATTCATCATTAAAACATGGTCCTTCTTTGTTTTATGTTTCATTACCTGTGGTTTTGGTACATCACCCCATTTGTATGTGCTCATATGGCTGTTTTATGGTTCCATTTTCATTCACACTGCTACTGCCAGTAAGTTTCATCCCTAAGTTCTTGTGTGGTTCCAATTTCAGGACACCTAATCCTTCATTGTGTTCTGCATGTGTACAGAGGGGACACCTGGACACAGAGGGTTTAATAGTATTAATTTAAAAGAACATTTATTTTCCCTGTTGGTCAGAATATATTCAAACATTTTCCAGTTTAAGGATTTGAAACAAGGAAAGAAATTGTGTGCTGCAGACCAGCCAGACAGAGCAGCAGGACGTTGGTTTTGTGTAGTGACCAGTGAGAAGGAACCTCAGATCATGAAGCTAAGCCCCCTTGTGGGGTTATAGTAGGGAGGCCGAAGTCCTCCAGGAAATGGGCATAGCCTTATTCTCCTGCTCCTCCTCAGAAGAACAGTGTGGCTTGTGGTTGACCACTTTCTGCTATTGTCTGCAGGTTTCCCAGGCCTTAAGGGATCTACAGGGGAACCAGGACCCCCAGGGCCTGCAGGGATGAAAGGCTTGCCTGGAGACCCAGGGATCTCTGGCCAGCCAGGACTCAAGGGTCGTCAGGGGCCACCAGGATTAGGGTCAAAAGAAGGCCTCCCAGGAGTTCCAGGAAGGAAGGGTAGATTGCATATTTCAATCCACTTATCCATCTAAAGCTTCCTGATGAACATTATATGTTAATATATGTTAGTTAAAGCTGTATTGTCTGTCTCTTTTTGTCAGCCTCTGTCTGTAAGTGTTTGTCTTTTTCAATCTGTTTCTGAAGCATTGCTCTTTGAATATATATGTCCCTCTATCTCTGTCTAAGTATTCAAGAGTTTGTATTTGCTCTTCAGGTGAGAGGGGGTTCCCTGGCATGTTAGGATTCCCAGGATTTCCTGGAGCCTCAGGTGGCCCAGGTTTACCTGGTCCAAAAGGTATCCCAGGATTCCCAGGACGGGAAGGCTTACCTGGACCATATGGTGGAAAGGGTCTAAAAGGTATGTCCAGACTCACAGCAACTTTGCATGCAGAGCTGTATTTATGATTGTAATTGAAATATGAACAGGATGTCCTAATAATCCAGTTCAGTAATTGTAATCTATTTTGTATTAAATTTGGAAAGTAGTACATATACTAAATGAAAAGATAAAAATAGATGTCCATTTTTATTGCTTGAACATCTTGGCATAATGCTCCTTGACTATATATGGTGTTTCACACAAAAAAAGATGTTCCAGATCTTCAAGTTTGATTTGTGAATGAACAGAAGTTTTTTCATGATTTCCATGACCACAGTCAGTGAAAAAGACAGAATTTAATGAACAATTTCCAAGACTTATCTTTGGAATTAGCTTGTCCATATAAGACACAAGAATATGGAATAAAACATGGTGTGTGTGTTTGTGTGTATTTGTGCATCTTAATGCTTAATTCCTCACCTGAAGCTCCAGATTAATGTAACTGTAATATCTGACTCTACTGTAATATAGACTAAAAAGAGTGGGTAGGCCCCTCTGTCAGCGGTGGACAGTGTGATCTCAGACACACCTCTGTGTTTCAGGGGATCGTGGGAGCCCTGGTTTACCAGGACTGCCATCCCCCCCACCCAGAGCCAGCCTGCTGGTAAAAGGGGAAAGAGGAGACAGTGGGCCAAGCGGACTCTCTGGATTCCCTGGACCAAGAGGTACAGCACCACTTACAGACCAGCAACTGACTTAAGTATCTGAATTGGGAACAGGGCAAGGGTCATACCATGTACATTACCAATGGAGCCATAATCATAAGAACAACATACTACTAATAATTCATGTTTAGTGCTGACAGAGAAGAAGTACCCTGGAAAGGTTGTCCACTTGTCTTCACTCAGTCCAGTTAAATCATGTTTACACTACAGAATCTTTATTGAGGGTTAGTCTTGGCAGTTAGGTGGATTTCAGCCCACAATAATGTCTTTAATGAAAATATTGTATCCATGTTTATTTCAACTTCTGCGTTTGCAGGAGATAGAGGAATTCCCGGGGGACCAGGTCGTCAAGGTCTGCCGGGTCTACCTGGTTTTCTCGGCCAGGAAAAAGGTCTGCCTGGAGTTCCTGGACTTCCTGGCGCCTCTGCATTACCTGGTTTCCCTGGACCCAAGGGTTCTCCAGGAATTATAGGCTTCCCTGGCATGCCAGGGCCGAGGGTAAACACAAACTCAAATTTATGGTAGAGGTGCACACAGACAGTCACTCTTCTACATATTGAACATGCGGGCATTGTAATAAATCTCCACACATTGAGACCCCTAGAACTGAGGATACATGGACATAGATGCATGGGTGTAAAAGGAGGTGGTCAAAGGTGAACATATTCACTTAATCACACCTGCTATCCACAGTCATGCAGTGAAATGAGTGCACTCCTTTTTTACATTTTAAATGCAGCTGTAACTGAAAGCATTGGAGCTATGGCTGGTTCGTACAGAATTATGATCTTTTAGCTGTCCCTGCTTTCGTGTAATTTGTGTCGGTTGTCTTATAGGGTGTTGATGGTGGACCTGGTTCACCAGGATACCCTGGAGGCCCAGGTCAGCCTGGTGGAAAAGGTGAGCCTCTGTTGGTCTGTTGAGCCTCCAGTACTGGGAGGGAGGGCATAAATATCAGTTTCTGAGGCAGGGCAATGGTAAAGGAGGAAAGATGAATACATTTTCCAAGTATTGGGATGCGCTTGTGGTTTCTAGCAGTGTCACACTGTTGTCGCTATGTCTCTCACCAGGTGAGCGCGGTGACTCCTATGGCGTACCTGGAGTCCCTGGCCCCAAAGGTCTAACTGGGGATCCTGGATTTCCTGGTGAGTGTCACATGGCAACATTCATGTTTATTTTGGGGTGTGTTGACTGCAAGTGCATAGCAGTTTAAACCACGTTTTAATATTAATAGGTCATTAGTAACACATACTGCTTCCAACTGCATTTGCACCCAACTGTCAATATCTTCATGGTGCCATGCAGGGGCAAGAGGTAACACAGGCTTTGTGGGAGACTCTGGTATCCCTGGAAACCCTGGATTCAGTGGATTGAAGGGCCTCCCTGGAGATCCAGGCCGTCCCGGACAGTCAGGTAAGATATGCTATATATCACTTAGGATGAGAAACAGTCAGTAAAGTTAAATGATTTTAACTGCCATGAAACAAAATGTTGCAGCATACATTTGTCATTTGTCAGCATCTTTAGGATGGAAAAATAATCATGATAATAAACATGAGAAAGGGTACTGATAAACACTTTAGTGGTAATGCCAGCAGACACTCTGAAAATGTATGAATCATCTTATTCTCACTAATGCAAGATGGTTAGGCAAGAACATTTCAAATGTGCAAAATTATCACAAAAACCAACAGTAGTTTGATAAATACTGTTCAAAATAATTTTGTCACTATTTTCACTGAGATATTTCTTGGAAACCATGCCCTCAGGTATGTTATGGAAAGACCCTGAACAACTTTGATAAAAGAGCTTTGAATTATCCTTAGGATTTGATGTAATTTAGTGTACATTGCCCATGGATAAGTGTTCTCCATGCTTGTTGCTGATGTTTTTGGTAATGTTGTTGTCCACAGGTGCCCCAGGGTTCCCTGGCACTAGGGGTCTGGGAGGTTTCCAAGGGCCAAGAGGATTGGAAGGTTCGCCTGGTTTACCTGGAGTTCCGGGCACCTCTGGCCAGAAAGGTCAGTCATTTTAGTGCTTTTTAAAATCATTTTAGTGTTTTGTTCTACTGTATTCCCAGGTACATTGAAACAATATGAAACCATTGGAATATGCAAACCCTACAGATGGGGAAAATTAGACAAATTATATACAAATAGTTCTGTATGACATTGGACAGTGTGACAGTATGGCTTTCAACAATTTTCAGTGTTTCTGTCAAGGCTAATAGTCATTGACACATATGCCCTTCATTGTTCTTGATGCTTTTGAAAACTGAATTGGGCAGTGCTGATTTGACTGTCTTCCTCTGTAGGTTTGCCAGGTTCCCGGGGCTTGATGGTCTAAATGGACTTGGAGGACCTAAAGGTCTTCCTGGAACTCCCGGTTAGTGTCTCTCTGCTTCCTCACTGCTTCTCTGTTTTCTAAAGTTTCAACAGGAAAAAGCTTGGGAGACAAATGCTCAGCACATATGTTCCATTGCTTGGCCTTATACACTGAAGGCTTTCATTATGATAGGCCTGATAGAAGCCCACTTGGATTCAACTTTGACTCCACCCTTGTTTTCCCCAGGTCAAATTGAAGGAGGTCGCCCTGGATCACCAGGAATTCCTGGGCTGAAGGGGGAGAGAGGCTCTTCTTTTTCTGGAGGTCCAGGCATCCCCGGAGCCAAAGGAATCAAAGGAAATCCAGGTGAGAGGGGTATAGCTGGAAAGAATGACAGCAGCTTGGAATAATGTAGAAGTTAACCATGGAGGACATGTTTAGCAGATTGCAGTAGTTCCTCAGACTGAACTGCTCTTTGGGTACTGATGTTTGGATCTACTGTGGAGCAAATGAAAGTTGGTAGCGGGAAATAAGGAGCCAGAAAATGTTGAAATACGGAAAAGTGAAGGCTTAATTTGTGAGGGTGTAGAAGATGTATGCCAATGTCTTGTGCACTGCTATTTACAAGGCAAAAGATGATGTGATTGCCACAATCTTATGTAAAATAGTTACGTCTGTTGATAACAGAATCTGTTTAAACACGATGTAGTCATTATTATTGATAATAATGGTGATAATAATATTCTTCACAGGTGCCCCTGGTGTGGCAGGTTTCCCTGGTCCACCTGGCCCCCAAGGGGCGATTTCCTCCTCGAACATCTTGGGTCCTCCTGGAGACCCTGGTCTTCCTGGACTGGATGGAGAACAAGGTTTGCACTGCTCACAGAAGAAATTATTCATGTGATTTGTGAGAATAGCAAGTGTGTGGCCACTGCTTCCTGATTTTGCATAGTTATTTTTTCACTAAACACCTGCATAAACATATGGATGTGTCCATGACACAGTAAAACTATTTGATCGATAATTCAACAACTCGTTGTCTCCTTCTTGCACATCCATTGAGACTGGGGTCTTTTATGTTTTTTCAGCTTTTATTGGTATTTATTCTTTGTTAATTGTGAAATTGAGCTTTCCTGCTGTCCCTCTGGGTCTCATGTACAATCCATGTGTGCTTGGACAGGTTTCTCAGGCCCCCCTGGTCCCCCGGGTCCTCCTGGTCCGGGCACTGCCCAGGGTGACAGAGGTGACTCTGGACTTCCTGGCTTCCCTGGCATACCTGGTTTACGTGGAGACCCTGGATCACCTGGAGGCCCAGGACAGCCTGGTAGCCCAGGATTCAAAGGTGATGAAAGGGCTTATTGATATTACAGGTTACTGGAAAGTATATGTATCATTTGAAGCCCTTCAGGTCATATTTTATTGCCTTTAACTGTCTGTAAAACAGACTATCAACTGTTTTGTCAAAATAGATTAGTACGTAGGCAGGTATGCAGTCAGGCAGACAGACAGGCTGAGCGATTGGTTGGTTGGTTGTTTGATTGATTGATTGTCTTCATCTACATTAAAGGTGAAAGGGGAGAAACTGGGTTCAGTGGGACGCCAGGACAACCCGGTTTCCAAGGAGACCCTGGATTCTATGGGGGTGCAGGACCAAAGGGACTCAGAGGTATGAGATCTGGTCTAACAAAGATTATTATGTATGTATGTGTAGATTATGTAAAAAAGAGGAGAAAAATATGAGCCAGGTAAATTCCTCAATTCAAAATATAGACATTAAAACTCAGACACTTTGTGAGATTCACCCCAGCCATAGGATGTTTTTTTTGGCCCAGAAATTGTTTGAGGACAAAGCCTGAAAATTGACTTACATGACAAGAATACTCATACTCTCAACTGACCCATCAATTTTTAGACTTGAATAAATATGTAGCAGCATTTTCAAACTACATGGTATGATACAGAGTTGAAAAATGTCTGGATTATTCAAAACGGGCCTTACACTCTTCTCTGTCCATGTCACAGGCATTCCCGGCAGCAAGGGACTCCCTGGAGTGGTAGTCCCACCCCCAGCAATGCCACCCATGCCTCTGGGAGATTTGGGTGTTCAAGGATCTCCAGGGTACGCTGGAACCACTGGGGCCCCTGGTCAGCCTGGAACTCCTGGCCGTCAAGGTGAGAGCATGGTTTTGATAGTGTTCATAGTTCATAGTGACAGTTATTCAGCCCAGTTTAATAGTCAATAAATGCCATGTACAGTAGCATTGTGATTGGAAATGTCTGATTATATTCTCCATAGCAAAGTGTTGCAAAGGTAACTTGAGCAGCAGAGAAAATGACTTTGCCTGTATTCAAATCAAAAGGGCAGTTTCAACCTAGAAGTCCACCTTCAAGGTCAGAAGATCCTACTGGTATCTTTAGTGTCATCATGTAAAAAAGCCTATGGTTAAAAAAACACAGACTGAAACCATAATGTAAGAATGTAACTGTCATTACTTTCTTTGATTTCAAAATCAATCTGACTTTCTGTTCTCCTTACTTACTACCCCATCCACTCTGGACCGTTACATTGTACACCTAGATCCACATATGGACAGTATAAATTGGCTGCTCTCAAGAAGTCACAAAACTTCTACACAAGTGACTGTTGCATGGAGTATTAGTCTGATACAATTTATTTTTTTCCTTCAAAATTTGTCAATGCTTCCAGGCCCAAAAGGCAAATCTGGAGTCCCAGGGAAGGTGGGGCGTGGTGGGCCATTTGGGCCGCCTGGAGCTATTGGAGATGCTGGGTCACCAGGTTTCCCTGGGCCAACCGGAGAACAAGGTGAGAGGACAGAGCATGATAAAAGGAGTTGTAAGGCTGTGCTGGAAAATCACTGACTTAAATTTGGAAATCTTTAGATGAATTATCTGGGACCTCTCCATCAAAGAAATTAAGGCAGAGTGGGATTGTGTATTCAGTCTTTATCTGGAATGAGCACCATATGTTTTCATGTTGGCCATTTATGTGTGGGTCTTCACTTGTGCTCTGTCAGATGCTGTCTCTTTCGTTTGCCTCTCTCACACTCCTTCTCTCCATCTGTCTCTCCCAGGTACCCCTGGGAGACAGGGTCCCCCTGGTCCACCTGGAATCTCTGCCCGCAGCAGCAGCATCGGCTACACACTGGTGAAGCACAGCCAGTCCAGCCAGGTGCCGCCATGTCCACAGGGCATGGCCAGGCTGTGGGAGGGGTACAGTTTGCTGTATGTGGAAGGGCAGGAGAAAGCCCACAACCAAGATCTGGGTAAGTGACAATTGGAGTAGCAGCCTGTATCCTCTGCCCATATACCAGAGAACAAATACACTATAACTATAATCTTCTTCTTTCCCCTTCCTCTTCCTCGTTTCATGCATTTCATCTACATATTTTTATTCTTTTCACTACTGTGTGTTTCCCCCAGGATTGGCAGGTTCCTGCTTACCCCGCTTTAGCACCATCCCATTCCTGTACTGCAACGTCAATGAGCTCTGCTACTTCGCCAGCCGCAATGACAAATCCTACTGGCTGTCCACCACCGCACCCATCCCCATGATGCCAGTGGCAGAGGAGCAGATCTCCCAGTACATCAGCCGCTGCTCGGTGTGCGAGGCCCCCTCCCAGGCTGTGGCTGTCCACAGCCAGGACCTCACCATCCCCTCCTGCCCCCAGGGCTGGAGGAGCCTGTGGATTGGGTACTCCTTCCTCATGGTGAGACACCACATGCAGCTGCCTGAGCTGGGTGCAGATGGGGTTCACATATGGGGTCACCAACCTTGAATTTTGATTTCTGCTGGACTGTCTGAGTCCAAAATAAAACGTTTCAAACAGGCATTTTAATTCACATTTTGATGCACATTCTTATTTTTATGTATTTTGGACTGATTTATAGTTGAATGGTCTTGGACAGACAATACAAAATATTGAAACATTTTGCATATGAATGTTAGAATAAAAGATAAAGATATTTCACACAAAAATATAATTGAAGATTGGAAAACTACTGTTGTCCATATGGTAAGGTGTTGCAGTATGTGATCTTGATTATATATTTTATATCAATGTTTTAATAATGTTTTGATATTATATAGTTCCATGAAGGTCTAAGTAAGCAGTGCAGTAATAATGAAGGCTGTGAGGGTGACTGGGATGTGTTTGTGTCCCTCTATCAGCACACAGCAGCTGGGGCCGAGGGTGGCGGCCAGTCCCTGGTTTCGCCCGGCTCCTGTCTGGAGGACTTCCGCGCCACGCCTTTCATCGAGTGCAACGGTGCCCGCGGGACCTGCCACTACTTCGCCAACAAGTACAGCTTTTGGCTTACCACCGTGCGGCAGGAGAGGCAGTTTGTGGAGGCCCCACCCCAGGAGACGCTGAAGGCCGGCCAGCTGCGTTCGCGCGTCAGCCGCTGCCAAGTCTGCATGAAAATCTTGTAACTGCGCGGCCTACAGCCCGCTGAGGCATGGACAGGCATACAGAGAGACTGACACCAGAGCAGAGGATCCAGCTGAGTGCCGACAGAGATTTAGGAAATAAAAGAAAACACTGACAGGCTTTGCACCTCCCCCTGCCCCCTCTTGTCACGACTATGCAAGGAAATGGGGTGGCCAATCACAGGTGTTCCCTTGGTTTAGATGCCTTTGTATTAAGTGGAGGGGAGCTGGAAAGGAGGGGCTTGTGTTATTGTTCTGTCATAGTTCTTAATTGACATTGGTGCTACATGTTTTACATTTCTGTATATTTTTTTTATTTTCTTGTTACATTTCGTCTGATTATTCATGGCTACCTCGGAGAGTGCATCGAAACATCCCTAGCACTGAACCGTTGATTTACTTTGTAATTGCTACAGCCACAGTCCTGCAAAACGGGCAAAATTAACTACAAATGCTCTCGAATGATTGTTATCCAGTTTTCAAATGTACATATATTTTTTACTCTTACCTGTTTTGACAGAATATACTGGTGCTTACCTGAATTCATATTGTTTTTAATTCTACCATTTCAAAAACATAAGCCAGCACTTTTGAAGACATGAATGAATGAATGAATGGCTGCTTGAATTAAAAGTAAAGCAATCCGTAATGATACACTGAGTGTTAAAATCTTTGTAATGCACACACTTGAGCTCTGAGTTGTATTGCACTGATATAGATTCCTGGGATAACTGATTGAAGAACCCTTTGAGATAGACTGTACCTACAGTGGTGGAGTGTCAATTAACACTGACAGAGCAGCTAGAGGAGTGGATGTCAAGACACAGGCCTGTGATAACCCTATGAACAGAGATATACAGATCCCACAATCTATATCTCAAAGGTGCATGGACATTCGCTCAGCTACACACACATACCACGAACACAGGCCGAACTCCTTTTCTGCCTGCAAGACCATAATATCACTGCCTTTTAAATCATTTAAATTGCACAGCTCATAAGCACAGTTGAAAGTATTTTCTTCTCCCTGGATTCCCTTCTTTATCTCCTGATGACCAAAGGGGCAGGGGTGTAAAAAACCCTTTCCTGATCTAGAACAGCCTTGGGGAAAGACCCAAAACACCATCTGCTGAAACATGTACCATGATTCAGGTATTGAACATTGCATTGCAAGACAGTTTTTTTCTAAATAAAACCAAAGCATATTATATAATGGTAGTTCCATTTTCTTCTGTCCATGGACACTTCAAGGGAGTGACATGTGACTACTTAACCACTGACTTTCAACATACAGTCTCTCACTGGTAGCCTTGAGTACATTTTTTGTTTTTCATTTGATTTTCATGATTCGTGACATATGTTTGTAAGTAGTTGGATTGTGTAATGTTTTTACTACACTACATCCCCTTTGTTTATAAAACAGCAACAAACTGCAAAAACCAGGGGAGGTGATCTGTATATTCGATGGTGGAGAAAACATTTTTTTTTATCTTTTTGAATATTTTTATCAATTCCATTCTATTTTAAATATCAGTTAAGAAAAATATACATATATAAATAACAAAAAGTGAAAACACTAATCAATGTTGTTTTGAAATGCTTATTTCTGTTGCACAGTTACTCAACATGAGGAAATTCAATTCAAATTGATGACAAATATTTCATAGGAATCCACATCTAAGATTTATCCTTCAGGACAATGTCACTTCCTTCAGTTTACATGCATTGGTATGTATGTATATCCTGGTCAAGGAGCTGGTCATAAATGTGTATTTTTGTGTTCACTATGAAATAAAATGAAACAAAAAACTGAGTTGTTCTACAGGTATGGGTGTTTTTTGCTCTAAATCTTGTGCACCTGTTGGTAGATATCTCGTCACACTAATATGTCTTCAGGTGAATTGGTTAGTATTAGTTTTCAATAGCTTTGCCATAGGTGGTATCATATACATAGGCTATTAATTCTAATAATGATTGTGTTTAATACACTACAACCAGAGGAGTATGCTTATTAATGAGAGTTATAGTGTAAAATTTTCACAAGGACAGAAGAGAATCATGTCTCTTCATTGTCAAAGTTCTGAAGGTTCTGAAGCTCCAATGACGAAATGCCAATGGATGATGCTGATGCCAGCATTGAAGATTTGATGCTGTGTCAGATGTTATGAACTGGCATTGAAAGCATGAGATTGGTCTTTGGTGTGTTGATTTGGTTAACCTTTATTTAACCAGGTTACTCCAGTTGAGTACATTCTTTTTGTAAGAGAGATGTTGACAAGATGCAATAATGATGTATGACAATCAAGTTACATCTTTATTTAGTGTGCCGTTTGATCCTTTCACCTATAAAAGATCAACAAATTGGCTTCAGCTTACTATTGCATACAAGGTTGTAAATGAAACTACTCATAGAAATGTTGTTTTGCTATTTTGAACATTGAAAACTGTTTTTCATATAACTTCTTTTGTTGATTTTCACTATGGTCCAACCTAATGCACTCTGTCACAGACGGTTCTTTTACTGAATGTGTTTTGTTTAATTTCATCCTGCCTGGGAGGGTCCGAGTCTGCATTGGTTGGACCTTATGTATTACATATTTTAATATTCATTAACTCAGTCATCCCATTGCATCCACCCGGTACATCAGACTGTGCAACATTTTTCAAGGAGTACATAATCATATTTGTTCCGTCAGATTTTTGTGATAAACACAAGGTCCATATGGAAGAAGAATACGTTTGATAAAGCCTTGTACGTTAAGTGAGTTTTTTTTTCTCTCTTGTTGGACGGTAACTACGAGACAGCTCCATCTGCCGTCAAGCATTTCGACTTTGCCGTGAAGTTAATTCAGTTTACGGGTGGCAGTGCTTTGGTCCTCTGCTTGTCTGTCAAGAAGAACAACAACCACCGCGGCTGGGGTAAAAAAAGGAGGCGGATTTGATATTTTCGGCTTGTTGGGAACACATAAACAGGTAGAAACAGGTTTTAAGTCTGATCTTTAAAGATGTTGATGTGGAAGAATGTTATGCAAATTAAAATCATGCTCAAATATTAAACATGTAACTGCAAAAGGGTGGCTGCTCAAAAATGATGAAACCCAGATACTCAGGGTTAGCTGTGGCTAATTGAACAATGTGTCCATAACTCTGCTGTAACAGTTTTTCCGTTATCATATCTTGGTAGCTAGCAAATTACAGAAGATTGCAGTTGCTCTTAAAAGTTCGTTTAGAGCATGTTCGTTTTAATCGCTAACGCCATTAAGCAAGTGATAATAGGTAACATTAATGCTATAAGAAGCGTACAGGTTGGTTTCGTTCTATACGAGTAACCTCAAATGATTGCAACGATACATTTGATACTAGATTGTGTCATCCAGTTTGCAGAACATTGTCACAGTTGCATATAATCTAACATCGTTATGCACTAAGCTATTCCTTACATATCAGAGGCGCTTGCTACAGTAGCTACACGCAAATACAATGGCCTCACAATAGCTATGCTCATCAGAAACACTAGCGTGTATGCTTTTCTTGGGTTTACATTGTTAATTCAGTACTTGTCAAATAATATGTCAGATTGTACATTTCACCTTTTACCTGAAGTGTTCTTGCGATTAAGTCAAAATGCATGTGCTCATGATGCTCGACTGAAGCAGTTTTCTATGAGGACATCATGGGAGGATCTAAACACAGCACTGGTATTTATGGGTTGGTTAATTACCCCCTTGCGGCAGGTACGCATTTTATTATACGAATTTGTCAGAAAATGTCCTCGCTTGGTGTGTCACAATCTACAGAGTGATACAGTCACAACAGTATTTGATAATTATGTGGGGAACCTTCGTGAATGTCCATTGAGGGGATACAAAAAAGTATTTCTATCCCGTGTCTTAAGCGTTTGAAGACTGTTGTGTACTATGTTTCAGGTCAGGGCTCAATTGTGAAGCTGCTTTGTGATAACTTGTTGTGAAAAGCACTATACATATAAAATTGAATTGAACTGAATACCTGTTCAGTCAAAGCAACATATGCTAGAAATTACACAAAGCTTATTTGGGGGGAAAATTATGTACCCTCCAGGGATGTTGGTAGTATCATGAATAGATTCATATTAGAAAGGTGCATCTTTACTCTACAGCATGTAGTCTTACATGCAACAATAACATTCATAATTAGTTTTTTGCATATCGAATGTGTACATGAAAACAACTAAGTTACAAACAATTTGTCTGATAAACATCAGAGCATTTCTGTGAATTTGTGTTTGGTGAAATAAGTCCAGTTGTTGAGTGGATTTGAATCTTCCTCTAGGTACCCTGGACTTTTCGGAGACCCACTCTGACATGTCTTATGTCTTCATCAACGACTCGTCACAGACAAGTGTGCCCCTGCTACAGGCGTGCATTGATGGGGACCTAGGCTACTCTAAGCGGCTGCTGGAGACAGGCTGTGATCCCAACATTCGGGACAGCCGTGGGCGCACTGGCCTGCACCTGGCTGCTGCCCGTGGCAACGTGGAGATCTGCCGCTTTCTGCACAAATTTGGGGCTGACCTACTGGCCACTGATTACCAGGGCAACACTGCACTGCACCTGTGTGGCCATGTGGACACCATCCAGTTCCTGGTGTCCAATGGACTCAAAATTGACATATGGTCAGTACATTGAGGTTGAGGGGCAAGGGGATTTTTAAATGTGTGTTAAATTTTAAAGGTCTTTAAAATGGACAGGGTCAGCAGTCTTGTTTGTTTAAATCTCAGCTACTTGCCACTTAAAGAATCTAGTGGTGCCTTGATAAGACTGAGCATTAAGGCCTATATTATATAAGTATAAAATGCAAATATCTGACTGTAATTTTTACATTGCTGTAATTATAAATAGAAGTCTTTGTAAAGTAGTGACAGTAGTAGTATCTCACCAATATTATTATTTTTTGCCCTGTGTAAGAGCTCCTGCAGCTAGTCTTTGAATAGAACCCACACAGTTTTTCATGTTGTGTGTTGCTCAGTAACCACAATGGATCAACACCCCTGGTACTAGCGAAGAGACGAGGTGTGAACAAGGATGCCATTCGCCTGCTAGAGGGGCTGGAGGAACAGGAGGTGAAGGGCTTCAACCGGGGGCCACACTCCAAGCTGGAGACCATGCAGATGGCTGAGAGTGAAAGGTTAGTGGCAGCCCAGAGGCAGCAGTTGCAAATGGTGTGCAAAACAGGGCAATAGTGTTCACAGGGGACTGGAGCACAAAACACAGGAAGAGTACTCAGGGTGTACTTGACCTATCAGGCCACTGCGAGTAACCAGATTTCATCACAATAAAAAAAAATTCTAATGTAGACTTTAATCACAGTTATTACTTTAAATTGAGTGATGGTACTTCTGACTAAATTGACTGACCATTTAAAATACAGATTGGTGATCAGTAGGATAACAGAAGCAAGAACTGTCGTAAAATATTTGTCTAGTCCCGGGTACACTTTTAAATGACTATAACTGCAGCTTTTAAATTAGAGAGGGCTGATAAAGGTCATATCGGTTAGCTAAGCTTTCCAGACATTATTCAGAATCAGTGTCCTTGGCAGTTACAATGCAAATAGCAGTGTTAATCTGCTTCCAAAATACAGGTGTTAAGTACACTGGTTACTGATCAACTAGTGGAGACTGAGTTGGCCGTTTCTGAATCACATTTGTTTTCTGATGTACCCTGATGGACAATTGAGTCATGTGTATCTAAGCTATTATGAAGTGTAATAATAAGTCAAAACACTTCATGCATTGTTTAAGATGCTTTCACAATAACAACCCCTGGGCTTTGACATGCAGTTTTGAATCTAACCTTCAAACTCAGGGTCAGCTGATGAATGTGCTGTGTGCACATAGTTGACTCTGTGTCTTAGTGGAAAAAGCCTCATAAAGATGCAGTGGAATTGTTGTCCATTCACTTGTTTCCACAGTGCCATGGAGAGCCACTCCCTCCTCAATCCCAACCTGCAGAACAGTGAGGGAGTCCTGTCCAGCTTTCGTACAACCTGGCAGGAATTTGTGGAGGACTTGGGCTTCTGGAGAGTGCTACTGCTGTTGGTGGTCATCGCTCTTCTCTCCTTGGGCATTGCCTATTATGTTAGTGGGGTTTTGCCCTTTGCTGCCAACCAGCTGGAGCTGGTGCACTGAGGTGGGGGGCAGTGAAAGGCAGGGGCAGCCCCCAGGCTTAAGGGGGCCATCTTTAGTTTAAATTTTTTTGTTTAGTTACAAAGTCAAGATCAATCTTGAAGTCTACTCTTCAAATCCCTGACCTTTCAGGCCCCTGTTTACTAGCTCAGTAAAGTTGGCATCCATGTGGCTAACAGTAAACTTAATTATGGTAACTGGGATGGATGAGAATGGTAAACACCAGTTAGCATCTGGAAAATAAAGCTGCTTTTCTTTAAATGATTCCTACATGTGGAGCAAGGTCAAGTACTTATGTAATTTCCAGTACCAGCATATGGTGCATGTCCCTTTATTCATATCACTTGCGCTTTAAACTAACCAAATGATTGTTTGGTCTTTGTTATTCATTGTTGGCTACAGAGTATGTTTCTTTGACTCTCCTCTCACCTAGAAATTTGTTCTAATGAAGGACCCTCCCAATTTTCATTGGATCATACTGCTTAACAGTTTGGGAGCAATTAACTAAATCTGTGTTTTATGGTGTTTTTGAGTTTCAGATTTTTTTTTAATACATTCATAACAGCAGTCCAAGTAGTGATCCTACAAGATTATAAACTGTTGGTCGGGGTGCTTTTATACTGTGTTCCCTGTAGCACTTCGTGAAAAATAACTGTTAACAAACACCTATTTATCCTATTTGGTGTGGTTTTGCTGTCTGTCTTTGGTCTGTTTATTTGATATTTTTGTTGTTAATGATATGTTCCCACAGTGTAATATTAATGTATTTTAATGTGTTTAAGTCTGTTTAACAGCCCTATTGGTACCTCATGATTTATGTAAGTCCAAGACTTATTCACTATTATGTTTTCCAGTCTTTTCCCTTCCAGTTGTGTAAAATAGTATGCCCTTCTACCTTAATGTCTTTTCAAGTAGATGTGCCACTTTATCTAAAGAAAACCGTACATACAATGATCACTGTGGCTATGCTCAAGCTACATTACTCTGATTGTGTGAAGTTACATGGCCACTAAGGACATTGCCTTTCCTTTTGTCATAAAATATAAAGTACCTGGATACTTTTTTTTTCAAGTTTGTCGTTTAATATAACCCAACCAGGACATGCAATGTGGTTATTAAAGGCATTCCAACAGCTCTTTGTTATTAAGCAGTATGTGTAAGAGTTAGGGGCCTCTGAATCATGTAGGATTGTTTTATTTTGCACATTATCTTTTGTAGCCAATCATTCATTGTGTTCATATATGTTTTACAGTCAAATGTATGTATTAATCATTAAACTGTCTCTATGCTGTTAGTATGTCCTTGATTTCTTGTCAGCAGCGTATAATTTTGTAAATTTCTTCAGCAGACTTAATGTTTAATACAGCCCACTGTAATGCTAATCCTATTCTACATGTGTTTTCCCGTAGTATTGCTTAATCATGGTACTGTAGCCCAGACTACAGGTTAGAATAAGGCATCAAGGTAATTTTCGGTCCTTTACAGTAATTTAGGGTAAAAAAACCAAAAACAACAACCATCTTGTTCACCTACAGACAAAACTGCATCAGGAAGACAGTGATCTGTGCTGATATAGGATCAGGTTTCCTGTACCCAAATCATAAATGACCATTTTGAGATAACTGACCCTACATTTTCAGTGAATGGCTGATCTTCTGTATTTAGCCTAATGTATGCCCCCTCGCCTAATTTCATCACATAGGAACAAGTGAATCTCTGATGTATAGGAGATTACTCCTCTTTAAAAATAAAAAAAGATAAAAGTTAATATAATTGCAAAAATGTTAAAAATGTCTTTCCTCTGTAGTTTTCAATGAATCAGTCTATCTGGAAAATTTTTTGAGATTATGGGACTACAACATTAATGCTCTGTCTCAAATAAGTAGATTCATTTCTACTGCATCACCACTAATATCTCCATAGATTCATTCATTCATTAGCCTTTACCAGGATTTTTTCTTGGACACAAGTGCCAGGGCTCTTATAAATTACATAATTAGTTACATAATACATACAAAAACAAGACATAGAGCATGCAACAAAATGCCAAGCATACAACATACACAATATACTAAACATGTATACCATAAATGGGGTCATCAGACAAAGATTGTAAGTGCTGGATCCCATAGTACAGGAAACTGCATTTCTGTGATTAGAGGGCTCTGAAAATCCTAGGGTGTCTTGTTAAGGAGCTTGATGCTCCTTGGGATGAATGACATCAGTGCTCTATTGGCTCTAAGTTTGGGCATTGACCAGAAGGCAGTAGTGTGAACTTGCTGTGAAGGATAGGGGTGGGGTCATAAGCAATGCATTGTGCCAGATTTAAGGTAAATCTGTCACTGAGGGCACAGATATGTACATGCACTTCATTTTTACTGCATTAAATTTTACTTTAAATTCACAATTTTGTATGTAAACATTTTCTCTTTATGCACATTAAAATGGCATATTTCCGGAGATAAATAATCAAATGTAATTATGAAACCGAAAGCTAAGAGTGGAATTTGAATATATTTGTGGAATATGTATATGGTGCACATAACCTGTCTGTATAGCATGTAGTACAGGCTAAGGTACATCAGCATGACACTTTAGTAATATTTTGAAATACCATGTAAAATAGTGTATTTAAGATTTAGGAAACTGGGAATCTAGACTCAAGTAGCCAGGTTTAACAAACAAAAAAAAAAAAACTCCTTATGGTAAGGAAAAGATAAGTATAAACTATACACACATTTCATGATGCTTTTCATCAATGTAAGTAAAATGAAATAAGAATGTACATACATCTGAATATGACTTACCAAACCAATATAGTGAATTGTTTAAAGTAAAAACCGTACATAATCAATAATAATGTAGTTCTATATGAAAAAAAAGGTCACTACAATTCGGTATTCTTCAAAATTATTGACATCCTTGCTAAAGATACGTTGGTAGCGTGTGCATTAGAGAGAGGAAAGATTTCAGTAGTAAAGATCAACATGATCAATAATCATACATTGCGATGGAGAAGATTATTGTAAGCTAGTTGTGTAACGTTAATTTACTGTACCACAGTCTGTAAAGCTGTGCCAGTAATTAATAGTACATTACAGAGGCTAAGAAATATACGCATACTACCTCGGGTCAGTCACATCCATCAGTCTAATGTCAAGCAGAGATGTCGATGTGAATGGCCTGCTGTACAACAATCGTTGCTACCAGGCTGCTGCTACAGTGGTTGTCAGGACTCAGAAAGGGGCTGGCCGTGACGGAGGAAAACAAGGAAAGCACGGACATTATTATGACAGCAAGGATGATTTAAAGCAAAACATTCTTCAGTCATGAATCTTAGGGGACTCTTCCAAGATTTCAATCCAAGGTAGCGAAGATATTGAATTTCAAAAGATCATTCTAGTCAGCAAGCTACCAAGCTTTATCTTGCTCTATCTGCCCAGCGAAGCTAGGCTAAGGTTAACCAGCTTGTTTATGGGCCTCGTTAGCTAAAGGTATTTTAAAGGTTTTTGTCAGCAGTAATTACCAGTCGCAGAATAATGGAATCTGTTTTGTTGTTTATGTATGTGGACTCTTACTATACATTTGTATCTGTATCATAATAAAATTATCATATTGTGGTTCATTACCTAGGGTAAGTAGCTCCAGCTAATGTCCGAAGCCGAATTGAAAAGTTGAAGGTTTGGCTTGCTAGGTAGGTGGCAAGGTAGCCAAATTAGCTGCTCCAGAGAAAGCGTCGTTATGGGGTGGTCAGGAAGTTGGTTAAATGGTGTTTTAACTCAGGACATCTATACTACTACTCTTTATGACTACCTTTGCTATTTTGACAGTGATGTCCTCACTGGGCAAACCCCAAAGTTTACCGTAGCCTACGTTGATGCTTAGCTACCTAGCTAAATATATTAGCATAGCTAGCTAAACCTTCCTATAAGATAGGTTAACGATACCTATCCGAGTAAGCGTCAGCTAAGAGTTAAAATTGAAATAGCTATTTCACCCATTCCTTTGCCAGAGTTGTCTAGCTTTATTTGAAGCTAAGTATTGGAAAAAGCAACTCAAATACCAGGTTAGGACATCAAAACAACGTGTAAAGTCGGGATGTTTGAGGTACGTTGGTACGGAAAGCGACATCACAGTTGTTGTGTCTACTGTATTCGATTGCTAAAGCTAATGACGACTGGCTACGTTACTTAGCAACTTAGAGTAAGCTGTGTGGAGATGTGCTATCCTTTTGAGAGAAAATAGACAGCGCTCGTTGATTTGCAAGCTCGCTAAAGAATCACACGCTTAAAATACCTTAACTAATTTTGTATCTTGCAAATGTTAGCAATCTACTTTCTAGGCCTAACAATGTTGATTAAGTATTTGCAGCTAATTCCTGTGTTACTAACTAAACATTCTTGGAGTAGCTAGCGATTGGTAGAATATGTTGTTTGGGATTGTGTCTGTTAAATAAAATTGGCGCGTCGATTAATGTAACGTTGTGTTATTTTCTTTTTTGCTTCAGCAAGTTCCTCATCTACGCATGCCTGCTGCTGTTTTCCGTGCTGCTGTCATTGCGGCTGGATGGAGCGATCCAGTGGAGTTACTGGGCCGTGTTCACGCCTGTGTGGCTTTGGAAGTTGATGGTAATCATCGGCGCATCAGTCGGCACAGGTGTCTGGGCTCACAACCCCCAGTACAGGTCTGTTAATTTTGCAGTGTTAATCTGTTATAAATATGTATCACTTTCAAGGATGATATGGTATGTCTGCTCAGTTTTACCTCGCAGCTGTAAGTATCAACCTGTCGGTTTTCCTTATAAAACATATTGCCCGCAGTACCCTGAAGTAGCCTGAAGCTGTGTAAATTTATCTTGTGAATAATGAAAAGTAGGAGCCACTTTTAAGTTATAGTGATTTGCTCAACAAATGGTGCTAAACTTGTATTTTTCTGTTAGCATTACATAATATGGTATTTCATACAGGTTACATACAGACAGATGATTTGACAAATTATTACTTCAGCAATGTTACTGAATCAGATCAGTTATTTGCATTTTGCTAGTATCCTTTTTGTAGCAAGGCAGATGTTATCCTTACATGTGTATTTCTGATTCTAAGATTGTGTGTGCTGCTGTTGGTTCAGGGCAGAGGGTGAGACATGTGTGGAGTTCAAGGCCATGCTGATCGCTGTGGGGATCCACCTCCTGCTGCTGATATTTGAAGTGCTGGTGTGTGCCCGCATCGAGAGGGGCTCTCACTTCTGGCTGCTCGTCTTCATGCCGCTCTTCTTCGTCTCCCCCGTGTCTGTTGCAGCTTGTGTCTGGGGCTTTCGTCATGATCGCTCCCTGGAGGTCAGAAACAAATGCTGGTCTCTGGCTCTTTCCCATGAAACGCTGTCCTAAAAAAACAGCTGGATAGTTTTTCCCATTATTGCTGTTCTAGTGCATGGATGCAGCACAAGGTCTGTGTCAAATCTGGACCGTGCCACTGCTGGGATTGGCTGGTAGCAAGAATGGAAGAATGAGGTCTCATGAAGCCATCATGGTTATGGCTCCAACAAGCTTTTAGTTGTAGACTGTTTGGTTTTATGACACCCCTTTCTCCCATTGTTAGCTGGCAGCCCCACCAGCCGATTTGTAATTAGTGCCATCTAGGGAAGGGAGGGAGTTTGGCCAACAGGATGTCTGTGGCCCATCATGCACCAGTGAACCCTTCTGGTCAGTTTAATGCTCATGGCCTACATACAGCAGCGCTACGTTTAGTTTCATTTGACTAATCAATGTCAGCTTGTCTAGTTTACTGTGGAGAGGAAAGAAGCAGTGGCTTGACATCAGAAGTTTCTGAGGAGAACAAATGCAATTTGACAGAGCAGGTGGTAGCAATGTGACAAACAAATTGCTCATTTCATATTAGAAGAAAATATGCGTTAGGTGACATTTAATTATGTTGACTGTAGACTGTTTCTTAGTGACAGTGATAGTTTTTGTTGTAGTTACTATGGTAGCTATACGTATCATTGATGTTCATCTTGCTGCTACTGTAATGGTGTACATGTACATGCTGTTGGTTTGTAATGACAATTAATGCCAGTAATTAATTTGACTTGAATTCCCTTCCCTTCAACTCACTTTCTATTTTTGCCGCTCTAGCTTGAGATCCTGTGCTCTGTGAACATCCTGCAGTTTATCTTCATTGCCCTTCGGCTGGATAAGATCATTAACTGGCCTTGGCTGGTGAGTGTTCCCTAGGTTCTCACCGCCCTTAGCAGAAAAAGTGTGATTTCACAGCCACTGTTGGTTATACTGTAGTAATACTGCAACTTAAATTGTATCACAGTTGCATTTCGCTGTTACCATTAGGGGACTCTCTGGAAAACAGTGAAATGGTGTGCGTCATCCCACTCGTAGATCCGTACAATTCAATTAACCTAAAATTAATACAAAACATATTTGTATGTTATCACGGTAGCCTGTGTGTCTGTTCATTAATGTTGTGTTGTCTATCCTCTGTAAGGTGGTGTGCGTGCCACTGTGGATCCTCATGTCCTTCCTGTGCCTGGTGGTTCTGTACTATATTGTCTGGTCTGTGCTCTTCCTCCGATCCATGGATGTCATAGCCGAGCAGAGGCGCACGCACATCACCATGGCAATCAGCTGGATGACCATTGTTGTGCCCTTGCTCACATTTGAGGTGAATTCAGTGTCCACTGTCTCCACCCTCTTTGTCTTCCAACACTTAAATTGGTCTGATTCTGTTTGCAGTTTTTTTTTTTTTACAATTCTTTTCTACAGAATGTACTGTCTCCCAGAAAAAGAAAGATGCAGCTCAACCTTCATTTTATTGAGTTTTAATCTCTGTTGCAACCATACTTAGCAATGATAAAGACTGAGAAAGAGAGCCCTTCACCTTAGCACTCATAAGCTATTAGTTACAGCAGGAGTGATGGAGCAGTTCTGGATTTATCTGAGTATGGTGGACACTTTCTGGTTGGACTGAGTCATGATCAAGTCTTCCTTCTCTTTCCTTGCAGATCCTCCTGGTACATAAGTTGGACGGCCACAACAACTTCAATTATGTCCCAGTATTTGTGCCTTTGTGGCTCTCCCTTATTACCTTGATGGTAACAACTTTCGGTCAGAAAGGAGGCAACCACTGTGAGTGCTTCATCAGCTTACTTCATGACTTACAATGTTTCTCAGTATTTTGTTCCAGAAGAAAATGTGTCACAGTATTAGCTTTAGTTTCAACTCAATAAGTGGAATGCAGTGTGCATTACTTGTTTTTTATTCTGAAGTAACAATTATAGCAAATGTATTTATTGTATTTATTCGGTTTGTTCTTGACTATTTACAAATAAGCTCCTCCTCCCTACTCTGATAGGGTGGTTTGGAATCCGCAAGGATTTCTGCCAGTTCCTGCTGGAGCTTTTTCCCTTCTTACGGGAGTACGGAAACATCTCATATGACTTGCATCATGAGGACCCCGATGTGTCTGAGGAGTTGCCAGTTCCAGAAGCACCCAAGATAGCCCCGATGTTCCGGAAGAAGACGGGGGTGGTGATCACACAGAGCCCAGGGAAGTACTTTGTACCCCCTCCCAAACTGTGTATCGACATCCCTGACTAGAGACTTGATTGTGACACCAAAACTGTTTTTGATGCAGGAGTGGCAGGGGGGAGCATGAAACCTGTCCACCTGACTGAACCTCTCTGGCCCAAGTTTAGGGAGATGGGAGACTGTCCAAGGGACAAGTCATGGAATGTTTTCGGCCTGAAAACCCAGAAAAGTGGCCAACTAAAAATCTGCCCTGTTTCTTTCATAGTGTACGTTTTGGACAGGAGGGAGTCTGATTTGCTAGAATTATTATTTTCATTCCCATTTGCAAATTCTGGCAACGTTTAGCTTGTTTACATTCATCAGATTTATCCATGCCTTACTGTTTTTTTTCTTTTGCATTTACATTATTTTGAAGTACCCCTGGCTGCTTGTTTATTTTCAAAGTGATACTTGATGCAAGACATGGGCATGTTTCTGAGACATGAAATGAAGAGTTGTTATCTTTGCAAACACATTTTGTTCATCAATAGTGAAGCAAAGATGGTCTACATGGGTAATTTAAAGTTTCTGCATTATTATGTAGTGCATTACTGCCAGATGAGAAATTGAGCGATGTTTATGGTTTGCTATCTTCTCATCTAGCCTCGACCTCTGTTTCCTTGACTGAACTGATTTATACTAATTTTACTGATTCCTTACTGTGTAACTTTACTCAAATGGCAGTTGTGTGTGATTTCATTGGTGCTGAGTTCTAAATACCTGTAAGAATGAACACAAATGGTGTAGCCAGTAACTTATTTTCCTTCTGTTGCCATGTTTTGGTTGTTTTCAGTCACTTTCCACACAACTATGTGTTGGTGGACTGAGGGCAGTGTTGGGAGGATGGAGGGGCAGGTTACAAGCTGAAATTCAGCAACAACAGAGTATATCATTTTGAGTGGCTTTGAGCTACCAAAACATGGGCCAAGTGCACTTATATTAATCACCATATTCTTTCTTTTTAATGCAAGGCTAACCCCTCTAGACAGACAATTTCTCTGTAAATAGGAAAGACCTAGCTAACAAACCAACACAGCAGTGCTGTCAGTGAATGGTCTTCTCTCTGGTTTGGAGAACTGGAGTCTTGTAATAAATAATTCTGCTATTTAACAAAAAATATCCATTCAGCTAATGTGCAGTGGTTGAATTTTTGGACAGGCTTCTTTGCATTCTGGAATCAGGAAACCTGCTTGATTATAGGATGCAGGGTGTTGTGAGGGTGATGTTGCTATGGATGAAAGACTGAAGTATGATTTTTTTAAGTGTGGAGGACTCACCACATTGTCAAACAGTTTAAATGTTACCATAAAGGTTGATGGGATCACTTTTAAGAACTGACATTGTATTTTGGCTTTTTTGCTGTACTTTCAGCAAGATTGTGACATGTACTGTTTAAATAATATTTTCTGAAGTATTATTTTTAAAGAATTGCTGTCCCTATTCCTGAGTTCAAACTGGCACCTGTTTGCCAGTATTTTGATTGGTTTGACTTTTCTCTTTGTAAAATTCAGTTTTTATTCCCCCCATACATTTTCTGTTGTATTTTGTGACCCAGCTTGGCTGCCATCCCAGAATCGCTGAAGGGTGAAAACTGTTTTAAGGGCACCTAGCTCTGTGTTTGTAATGCCAAACAGGGGTTTATTTGAGTTGTGTAATATGTTAATTTAATTTTGGAGCTTGATATGTGTTTCAAGTATTCTGGAAAGGAATTTAGGAATTTTCCTGTGAACCCCGGGAAACTAGTTTACTGAAAGTACCAAGCACACACAGATAAATCTTGCATGGTGAACATATCATTTCTGTGGTAAACTTACCCAAACCCACTTCTCTGCACTCTGAAACACCTTGCTGGTGCCATGAAAAGGCCAGCCAGGAGTACCTGGGAGCAATGATTTTCGTCACTGATAGAAGGTATAGCATGAACTGCCTGTAGCAGTGTCCAGAACAGACCAGTAGGTGGCAGTATGATCTTGTCAAGGTACTGTGAACTTGATAGAATGACAGCCTACAAATTTGTATGACACAGACTGTCGCACCGTGCCTGGAGCTGAAAGGCCATTTAAATAGTTCCGACATAAAACCCATGGGCAGCAGCACTCAGGCGCCACGCTTAGGAAAGTACATCCGCTGTTTTTCTCCTCCTTTTTCTTCACCTATTGAAATATTTAACAGTTTTGCTATCTCTGTTCAGCCAAGAAAAACCTTAAAGGGCTGTGTCAGATTGTTTGCTTTGTTTTTTATCTGAAATTCTCAATGGAAGAATAACTGAAGTAACTCACTGAAAGATAATCATCCTGCTGCATCTAAAAACTCCATGTGGAGGACAGGCATTGCCCTCAGGGACCATGCTTCAGCTTTATATTTTCAAAGAGTCAAAAATTTTGTGTAACAGCTCCTGTGTAATGACTATTAACTGCTCCTCTCAGACCTTGAGTATTACCATCAATCACTCCAAGCAAGGTAATCCTCCCTCTTCAAATATACTTCCTAATACCTTATTTAGTATTTAGTTCTACCAGAGCTCCAAGATCCTGTGGCTGTTATGGCCATCACTGGCACAGTATAACAAAACATCATCATAATAAAGATTAGTTCCCTTTGGATTTGATGTTCTCTGTTCAAACAGTAGTGTATCACAGTTGTTGTGCATCTTAGATTGGGGTCTCGTTTTGTAACACTGGTAAGTGTTGTGTTCTCTTATGGCCAGCTCACTCTCAGCAGGCCTGAGAAGTGCCTGACAAGAGTCAGTTTTTTTTTTACTACTTTTATTATATGGGTTGGACCAATTGTGGTTTTGTCAAGTCATGGAAGTTTCAAATGCAATATATGTGTATCAAAATGTAGACTGTAAAGTATTGTAATTCTTTGGTTTTGAAACTCACAACAATAAAATGCACAATTGAAAACCTTCACCTGCTCTTCATTTTGTTTTTAAACGCACTGAACACTGATTGAGAATGAAATACATTGAACGTGATAAAGATGTAATCATGCTTAGTCTGCTAGTGTTTTAACTGTTGCTGTATGATCATATATTTACCATCCATGCACATGCATAACATTTTTTGGTGTAAAAACTTTCACAATAGGGAGTGCTGAATCTGGTGAAATTCTCAAGACACTCTGGCGCAAGCTGCTGTTTGTGTTGCAGATAGCTGGAGAGGGAGTAAACACTGAAATTGGCACACACATTGGGGGAGAGCCAAGCACTGAAGTAGAGGAGGCTCAAGGCTGGTGCAAGATTTGGCTGAAATTGATTTTCTGGTGGCCTCAAATTCTGGATTTCTTTACCAAATGAGTTGGTTTAGTGTATTCCACTTATCTAACAGTGTAATGCATCTGAGAATTCAATTATACACTGCAGTGATGACCAGGTGAATCAAAATGTTGGTATGGGAATACAAGGGTTTGTGTAGTCAGCTTGATGCAGGGGATGATGAGGAGACCAAATCAGGAATTTGACCAGGATGTTAAGGTTAATATGGGTTTTAACAATCATTTTTAAAAACATCACTAGAATACAGTGAATCTGGATGCAGCTGTTTGCCTGGAGTGTGGCACCTTCCACAGCGCAGGCCCCCTTCACTGTGCTGGGGCACTGGGTTTCTGTTTGGTTCTGAGGGAAAAAAATGTCAGTCGGCTGATCAATGTTTGAACCCATTTGAACATCTTGTACACTCACAGAGTCCCTAAATTGTAATATGATGAATCTAATAAGTTCATTTTTTCTCAGTCTGAAACCCCTTATTTTTGTACAGAGAAACTGCACAAAAAAATCAAACAACTGGGTAATTGAAGGAATAGAAGTATAAGCAGACCACAACAGGTGTGGTGGTTCCATTAATGAAGTAAATGATATCCCAGCATGCACAGGGACATGCATTAAAAAGCTACCCCTGCCTGGTTGCCAGTGATCATGGCTCATGTGGCTTTGAAAGGGGACAGGCGCTTCAGAAACTAAGATGGCTCAGCTTGCCGATGTGTTATGAGTAACAATGTCAGGGGTGATATCAGCATGTATCTCTAACAGAAGGACATCATCAGTAAAGGGCAACAATAGGTGGGAGCGCATCCAGAACTGAGTCCACACATTCATTCAAAGCACAAAACAAAACAAAAAAAAAACTTTGTGACTACACTAGTGTTCACTTTCAGGATAGTATTAATGAATATTTTATTGTTTCAGTAGCATGCATTGGGACAGACTGAGGCAGAGAAGTGTTGATATGGGGAGTAGCTGCACCATGTCAGGTCACTACACTTTCTAAAAAGGTCCCAGTGTTTTCAGCTCCACTTAACACACATCAGGAGATGAGAAAACACTATAATTGACTTTTACACTTTAATGTAAAGGCAAAAGCAGAAATAGTATAAAATGATTAACACCACAAGGCATGCTATTATAACTGTTTTGATTGTATTCTTGCCTGGATTTTTATTTGTTTTTTCAAAGGCCCGTAACTCCCACACCATTTGTTCAAATTTGATTAAACTTGGCAAGATTGTCATATTCATCATTGTGAGCCATAAAACATGGCACAAATATTCCTTAGATCAGTTATTTGTCATTCACATGTATAAGTGCTTCCATTTTTCATATATCAACACGTCACAACCAATTTGCTGATTTGCTTGAAACTTGGTTCTCATAATCCGTATATTATACATACTTTGGCCACGGTTCAGCAGCAGCTTAATGGAGGTTCTGAAGCGGTGTGGTTTTAGTGTAATTGTGTTACCATTTCAGAGGCAACTTTTCTGTGTAATTCTACCTCCCCTCTTAAATTATCTGTGTAAATCATACATTTGGAAAATTAGACTGACATCTGGCAGCTTGTCTCAGCGGCTTTTTGAATGAGCTGAGGTGTTATCCTGGCCCAGATAGGGAAGCTAACCAACAGAATAGTGCAATGTGAATGGAACAATGGCCTGGATATGGAACTAGGGAGTACAGGGCAATGCAAAATGAATAGGTTTTTTCTTATGTTGAGAAGAATCTGTGAGATGAGGTCACCAAAAGTGGTATTGTCTGTAAAGGAGATACTGCCGTCAAGAGTAACAAATAGTTCAAGTGAGAACAGAGAATGACTGTTGGAGAAGAATGGCTGGTTATGAACTGGGCTTTGGAAATTCAGATTGGTCACAGATCATGCCTCCCTCACTCAGATGCTGTATGATAAGAAGACAAAGCTGGGCTTACTTGCTGGTTTCTTGGGCCCTTAGCCTTTTAACTCTGATTTTATCACTATGTGAGAATCCACAAAAATGCCTTGTGTGTGTGTAGGTGGGCTTTGCCCACAGCAAGCCTTTATGAGTCTAGTGTAGTTTAAGTCCAGCCTGGGGTACCTCCATGCCTGTCTTCTTTCACTCTTACTAACATAATAAAGCACTGGCTGTATTACTTCCACTACCCATACCACACTGACTGTTTGCTACTTCTTTTTCCATATGCTGCCACAGGAAAGCCAATATAGTGAAAAGGGAAACCAATGCTCCAAATTAAGTCTCTGTCTGTACTGAACTTCTGTTGCACCAAGACATTTGTTTGACCCTTCTCTTGGGGCGTGTGGTAATTGAACGTCTTATGACTGCACAGCAAGCTGGTCGGGGATTTTGGGCCAGAAATCTGCTTCAGAAGTGTGACGATCAAGGTGTACCACCCATTCCCCACAGTCTTGTAAGTCCAGAAAAACATACCCTGAGAGGCGTTGTGTTGGTGGCACATGTCAGGAAAAAGGACTGGAGCTTTGGCAACCTCCAGCAATTACGAGGAAGTTTTGGTCATTTTGGGTTTCCCATGCAAGCTGAACCCATCTTCCCACGGAGAAGAATTAACGTCAGGACAAGTACACACCCAAAACCGCTCTAAAAACAGGAATCCACAAGAATCCACTTCTGCATTCATATACAGACCCAAATATTGCAATGGAGAGACTGCATTGACACTGTGTATGTTATTGTATTTTTCTATTTTCTTTTCATCAAAAGCCAATATAAACACAGTATACATACAGAACATGAGAGCAACTCCAGAGGAAATAAATACAGACAGGTGCAACAAATAAATAAGTAGAGGCCATAAAATTTATATGGCATGAATTAAAGATACATTATAAAGGATGGGTTTTAAAAGGGAATGATGACCACAGCGGTGTTGTTCTCTGTTAATGTATTCAGTATTTTATGGTCATGTGCAGAGAAAGCTATTGTCTCCTTTCATCTTTAAGATATATGTATGTAGTGTGTGTGTGTGTGTGTGTGTGTGTACATAATCCCAGCAATTTCTTGGACCAGGAGCTTCCTGGCTTACCTTTTTCATATTTAATAGAAATATATCAATATCTTAATGCCAATTAGAGACCTAGAATATTATGCATAACGTGACTAAACATTACAGGTGGAGAACACTGAAAATGTCCCTCTAACTGGTGCATCCCCATCAGCTTAAGACTCATCAGGCAACCTGCATGGTTCTGTAGCCACTGATTCTCTCAGCATTTTCCTGTTAAGACTGTCGACAAAGTTAATCCATCAGTAGCCCAGAAGAGGTGGAATACAATGAGAGTCCCCATTGTAGATGAGATGCAGATTAGGATCATGAAAGCTCTCCCCGAGCCCTGCACCAGCTGCAGCTGCACCCGGAGCCCAGGCAATGGACCCCACCCAACATGCCCTACAACCAGCCCCATCATCAGACACACATCCCCGACACACAGCCAAGTCAATCTAAAACATACACTCTCCATTCAAGATAAAATCACTCCACCTTTAAGTTGTAGCACGCTTGTCATTTTATAAAGTTCAACGCTAAATTTGTCAGATGTTCAGACATTGTTCGCAAAGTGTGAAAAACACACAATTTTTTTTTAATTAGCAGGAATGCTAGACAACGTATTTTCATTTCTTTGGATTATGTGAAGTTCAAGTATTTCACTCTGTCATGTCCTGAGTATATTTTTTTAAAAATGTATTTTATCAATAATTTTTTTATCATTTTTATAAAAGCGTGTTTTGAATGCTATCATTGATTTTAGAGATTGTTATAGCTTAAAGTCGGTTATAATGTTGTTGAGTGGGCAGCTGTAGTAATTTGAAAAGTAGTACACGTGTCCTTGTGCTTGGTTTTTTACTCTCTGAGTGTCAGTCGCTAAGCATTGCAGTTTCAGTCCCGCACCCGTGTGACAAAGAGACACTGTTTCTCTCACATGCGATGGAGGATCCTCTGGGAGCTCCATATTTATGTGAAATCAATCTCACCTACAGAAAATTATGATCCAAAGCATATTATTTACTCCGGCTCACAGCAGTGAGAATAGAAGTCGGTCACAGCAGACGTAGCACATAGTACCATAAAGCATTCGCTGCATTACTTCCACTCCCCCTACCATTCTGACTGTTTGACCTCTGCAGAATGGAGACACAGGCCTGCCGCCAGTGCAGGACGGCTCCCTCTGCAGCCGCAGAACAGCACAGCGCTCTCAGCTGGGGCTGGCTCCTCCATGTCTTTCCCAGCGCCCTGGGGGACCCCACACTGTCTGCTATTGATTTGTCTAGGAAAACAGTGTCCTGAATCCTGTACCTCCACACACCACAAAAAAGATGCGTCAATTGGAAAAAACGAAGCATAATAACGAGACCGCAAATTAATCTTTAGTCAATGAATGATACATTTATATAGTGGCTGAAAAATAAAACAGAAAATAAATATTGCTTCTTAACCCCACCCCCTCTTGAAAAGTTGCCGACCCCCTCCTCCCAAAAAAACCCCATCCCATTGACCTCCCCCAAAATACACATACACACCCATAACCCCTGCTATGTGTCCAAACAGCCTCAGAAAATGAACATTCCGAGGATCTTAAGTCATTGGAAAATGCGATGCGATCAGGGTCCAGCTGATCGATACTGTGCGTGCTGCTTGTCTGGTCACTGCCATGGAAGGAGATGAAATGTGGCGTAAACACCAGGTGTCATAAACAAGACAGGCAAGATGAAGTCCTTCCTTTTTCAGTGCCTTCAAACAAAGGGATGCTGTTTGTCTGGATGACGAGTGTGAGAGATCTTTCTGAATGAATAACGAAGAGTGGTGCATCTCCCATCCAGACTGTGTCACCTTACTGTTCCTCTGCAGGTTTGCACGTGCCTCCTTCTCCTCACAATGGCCTTTGTTGACTGCATCCGTAATGTGAAGTAATTTTGTTGCGCTACAAGCCAAATGAAAATATCAAGTGCTTTCAATGTTTGGCATTTTTTATTTTGAATCTCAAATAACTGGATTTGATCTGGTTTGAGTGCTACCTATAGCAAATTAAAGTATGCTATTTGCAATATGTGGACCACCTTGAACATGTTTTGGTAAAGATGAATTAGTGCGTTGTCATTGAAAAATTCCTGTTATGTTATTCCTGAAAGTATGTAGAATCTTGTCTAAGCCATGTGCATGTGTGCTAAATAAGTGGATTTAGAGTGTAAAATACACAAGATAATAGTGCCTGACTCAAATGATAAGTGACCAGAAAACCACAGTGGATCTAATTATTTAACAGCAGGGAGACCTGCTATCATACAGTTCAGAGGGGCAATGTTCTTTTGAACAATCATCACATGAAGTCTGAAGTCTTGTACCTGTAACCTCCAGAATGTAGCATTCTGAGGCAGCTGCATGCCTAGGAATTCTCTTCCTTGGGAGAGAAGGGATGTTATATCAATAAATAAAGCATAAATCAAGGCAGGAGTTGCTCTCTTTTTGAAAACCATTTGCTCAGTGAAAAGACTCATTGTGTTGTGTAAGCAGGGAGAGCAAGGGAACCAGAGAGAGAAACAGAGAGAGGGAGAGGGAGGGAGAGGAGAGTGAGAGAGAGAGAGAGAGAGAGAAAGGGAGAGAGGGAGAGAGAGAGGAGCCCAGCGGGGAACAATGGAAAGTAATTAATGATTCTGCAGTAGGAAGTTTGCCAGGCCAGAATAAAACAGGAATAAGAAGGAGGGGAGGCAGCAGAAAACCTCACTGTCAGCACTAACAGTCTCTCCTTCTGTCTTGTTTGTTAGTTCTATTAACAGTGTCTGGCACAAGACCACTACTGAAACTATAAAAGAAAAAAGTCAGGAGGTACTCTCTTGTAAAATGTACTTCCTGTTTTTTCATCTAGAATATAGGGTTAACAACAGAGAGAGACAGAAAGAAAGAGAGAGCGAAATAGAGAGAGAGAGAGAGAGAAAGGAACAATTATACTCACCACCAGAGAAAGAAGAAACATCTTTTTACATATTGTCTTACATAAAATGAATCACATTAATTTTTAGCACTCCAACGATCAAGCACAAAAAACATGATCCTGTCCAGTCCTGTTTTGTGTGGTATAGATTTTGTCTGAGTGAGCAAGTCAGAATTTTCCAGGGATACATCTGAGTACCACAGCCATCTTGCAACCCAAAGTTTTCTGCTTGATATTTACCGGCCTCCTCTGACCCTAGCTGCGCTGTCTGCCGGAGAGTCTGAGTCTCGTCCTTGCTTCCACACATAAATCTGACAGACTCCATCTCTTATCTGCAGCTCTCTGTCTGTATGCCACAGATCTCCTTTGTAAAGATAAACGCGATTAACAAACAGCCCACACAATACACCCTTTTGATGGCACAGAATAAGCAAGTTAGATGGTTAGAAAAAGGATCATGTTGTTTCGGAGGATAATCCAATGAAAAGCCACGATCAAACAGAACTGATTTCCTGATTATTTATTCAATACTCTCCTAAGATTGCTAAATGAATCAAATTATCTGCTTCAATTTGATGAGGCAAGTTACAACTTAACCACAATGTGCAGTCTTGGGAGTCAGACTGGATTGGTGCTCGGGGTCCGTATGCGTTCAAGCAGGACATTCCATACGATATAAAATAGGGGACAATACAAGTCTGCGGTGAAGAAGCCAGCCCTCTTCTGTTACATTCACTGGCTCCCTGTACATCCTGCTCCCAACATCTAATCTCAGATCAGTTTACCCACTCCCTAAATCTAGTCCTAATCATTTTTTTGTTTAAGTTGGCTGCTGACCCTGGATCAGTTACTGTAGACAGGGCCTCAAAATGCATAAACAAACTCTGCTGAGGAGTCTGCTTGCAGCTCACAGCTTGTGGGTCAGTTGTGATTACTGCTGTGTCAGATCCCAAACGTTCCCCAACGTCTGCCTCAAATGCAACCAAACAGATGCAGCAAGAGCTGCATTTCAAAGTGATAAACGCACCCACATAAGCACTGTAACAGTAAATATTCCATCTTTCTAATCAGTTTTCTTGTGGGTTACTGTGAGGTACGATGAACCATCATGTTGGGCAATTGCAATCGTATCAATAGCAATTTTGAGTTTTTACAACCCAAATGTGGGGGTGGTGATGTGTGAGAGCAAGGCAGTATCGCGGCAGTCAATGAGAATATTTAATGCATGGTGCTTGACTTTATTAGATTACATTCTGTACAACTTAAGAGAAGGATTAGCTTTAGGATGTTGTGCGATCACCCAATGTGAATGAAGTGGAGGAGGTGGCAACTTTGATCTTAGTTCGGCTGCAAGAACATGTGGGAGGCCAAAATAGAGTCAGAACACTTTTTTTAAAGAAACCAGTGAGGATTATTCTGGATATGGCCTTTGGGTGCCAACATTTCCTCTTTACTGTTCAATGCCTGCATTTCTTTATTAAATATTCTAACTTTCATAAGCACCAACTTCAGCTTTATGCATAAAATGGGGAGGTTCATGTTAAACACAGATTTAACAGCATCAAGAACAGCCAAGCAATGTCACTTAAAAAGCAAGATATATTTGTCATCACCCAGAGTTACACATTTTGCATCGCTTACATTTTTCATCCCTTTCAACACATTAATGTTTAGAAAAGGCGGTCAAAACCCCCATGCATAGCATTTGATCCTACTCTATCAATCTTAGGAGTGCTCGACAGAAACTAAAACATGTGACTGATGCAATGAGAAGGAAATTCCACCAGGGAGAGCTATCACAGAGTTGACACGTTTCTCTCTGAAGGTTTCAAGTATTTAAATGAAATCTCTCTCTTTCTCTCTCTCTCTCTCTCTCTCTCTCTCTCTCTCGCTCACACACACACACACTTAAATTATTGAAACAGGCTTCAATACAAAAGGGCATTTTAATTTTTTTGAAACATGTTTTTTAGATTTCATAAAAAGTGTGCCCCAATGAAATGCTGCCTTTTAGACAACAAGAATCCTCATAAAAACAGGGAAAAGTCTGACTCTTCCAGGCTTCCACAATAAAAAGTTGACTCCCCTCCAACCCCCAACTTGTCTCCCTCTCCCCACTCTTTTTTCTTCCCTCCCTTGCTTGAATGAATGGAGTATGGCACAAGCACAATGTACTCGTCTCCAAAGAATGCCAGCAATGTCCACAGTCAGCATGGGGCAGGCCGCTGCATCGGAAGTCTGATTGGCCATTCATTACATTGCAGGTTTCACAATGTTGCCATGACGTTCTCCTTGCCTTTGGCCCTGGCTTTTGTAGTGCCCCTTCTTTGGAATAAACATAATGAGGAGATGGGGGAGAGCCTGAATCCTCTGCACAGAACTTCCCACTGAGGCCAGAGTTGTAAGATCTACACAGGCAATGTTTTTCATTATCATGTATCACGTTTGTGAGGAATAGATTCAGACAAATGTGCAGAAAAACATGACATATCATAGACAGCTAAAAAGAGCCATAACTGATAGGAGAAGGAACAGTTAGGTTTGTATTTTCACATAGCTTTAAATTATTGTATGTTAAAGAAAAATGGATTTAATGACACTCCCATTAGAGTAGACTCAGGCTGGACAGTTTAAGTCTCAGAAGACAACAGCTTGTGTTAGTTTTGTTCTATTACCGCAGCCTTTGATTTTTTAAATTGTAGCCATTATTTGTGCAGAAAATCAACCGGCCATGTTACCAGTATAAATCACTTGCAAATTGAAAGACTACTCTAAAAGCTGCTGGACTCAAGCCTTTCAGAGCCCTGAAATATCCATCCCTGGTGTGGATAGACACTTACTGATCAATATCTCCACTGATCCCAGTAGCACTGGTTTTAGCAGAATGAGTCCTCCTGAAGGGGAATAGGTAAGGAACACTCCAGTGTTTGATATATGTGTTATTTGATTTCCCCGTTGGTTTTGTAGAGGGGTTTTTCGGCCGGTGTCCAATTTCACACTTGGGGGAGCGGAGTAAGGGGAAGGTCAGAGCTGTGTCAACACCAGCCGTATATTTCTGCTGATACCCACAGAAAAACAGAGACCTGGCCCATACTTCTCCTTTGAACGAGTAACGCTTTTTTTCTGCCTCTGAATGTGTTCAAGGTTTCTCCTCCCTGGCAATGAGTAACGGTCCTCTGGTACAGGGCCTCGATGCCTCCCTGCTCTGTCTCTACACCGTTAAGTTTAATAATCAATCAAGATGTTTATGGAGCTAAACCACTACAGGACCTTGCACATCCCCAGAAGGCAAAGCTTGCCTGAATCCAGGTTTTCTGGGCTCTAGTATTCAGAGCAAAATACCCTCAAGCCAGTGATTGGTTCACCACAGTAAGTGAGTTAAATAATAATTCTGCTTTGGCAGTGTCCTACTTCACATGATAATTTAGCTAATCAGTAGCCCAAAAATAGAACATTGACATAGAAATATCAAAATACAATTCTCTTATGAATGGTGTTATATTAGCCCTGTGTACTGTTCTTTAAAAGACCCTCCAAACACAAATTCATGTACAATAATATTTTGTGTAAATTAACATCTTGAAGATATGATCATTTTTTAATTATACTCAAAAAATTACTTTCAAGATTATTGCACCTCTGCGGAGGTCAGGATTTCATCAGAATTACAGACTCTACATCCTTATTTTTATATTAAAATATTCTGCTTGTCCAGTATATTAATCACCTAATGGTTAAGTAACTGAATCAAATAATAGCCCAAGCGATAATATGTACTGTTGATAGTCGCAACAATGAAAAGTAATTTGTGTCTCAGATACAGACAATTAAGAAACAAGGGAGAGGAGGGAACAGGAAAACAGAGGAAAGTAAATGGGAAGACAGGCAGTCAGTTTCACTCTCCTTCTGCATTCTCTTTTCAATTTCCCACTGCTCTCTTCTTGCCATGACGTGAATGTTTCCAAAGCAAACAAATAAAATCATTGTTTACAGTAAAGTTGAAATCTCTCTCAGACTCTTGCTCTTTTTCTCTCCCTCTCTCATACACACACATTCACGCATACATTCTCTCTGTCTCTTTTGCTCTCTCCCTCTGTCTCCCTTTCTCTCTCATGCACAAAAACATTATGTTTCCCCTTCTCTCTCTCTCTTTTGCTCTCTCTCTCTCTCTATCTCTCTCACACAGACACACACACACACATATTCTCTCTCTCTCCCCTCTCTCTCTCTCTCTCTCTCTCTCTCTCCCTCTCTCTCTCACACACACACACACACACACACACACACACACACACACACACACACACACACACACACACATATTCTCTCTCTCTCTCTCCCTAGGTGAAGCAGCATGCATGGTACATACTCTATTCCCTCTCAGCCCCTGGCTCTCCCTTCCCTGTTGGATGTCTGTAAGGTGTGACAGTGTCGTGCATCACGCGGTCGGGGTGCTGAACGGGAGGAGATGAGGGAAGAGTGAGGCCTCAGCATTCTTCCATGCCATTATTGCAAACAGTTGATCATGTCTCGGCTTTGGATTTTGCAAGGGCTTTCTTTTTTCACTGTTTGCCGAGGCCGAACAACATCAAGTAAGGAAGAATCAATATCCTGGAGGGTTCTGAAACAGAATTCCTCTCTGAATGAAATTAAATACTGCTGTTAGCTATGTGAAATAATGAAATGCTCCTCACAACTACCAACACCACCAACTCACCCACCCTGAGAAGTCCTGTTTCAATCTGCCACTGACCAGACATTTCATTCAATGTGAATATGATCGCAAGAATAAATGTATTACTGAAATGGCTTCATCTAGAGGACTTTTTCTTTAGTACTAAGAATGGGATTTGGCATGAAGCATGTAATACCCCTTTGTAACTCACTAAAAGCATGGAAACTAGGTGGAGACGTTAAAAAGATTAAAGTACCTGTCATTTCTCTTCCCCTCCATTTTCTCTTGTGTTATTATTTCCCAAATTTGGCGACCCCATCCCCGGTGTATAGGGTTACGTATCCACCCCTGCGCTCCGCTAACAGAGCGGATTACTCACGAGCTGGCATCAGGGAGCCGGGACAGAGCCAGATCCACTAGCGGGGCACAACGGATGGAGTGACCTATTACTCACCCCGAGCGCTTCCTCCGGTGAGCTCACCCACCACACCGCCCCACAGCCTGCGCCACACGCGCATGTCCCAGGCTGCACCAGCAGAGCTCCCCTTTCACAGTCTCAACAAGAGCCTCTAACTGGGGCTGAAACTCTGAGCCAAACTCTGAGCTGTGCTTCTGGAAAAAAGCAGGAGTTTAAATGTCCAATGTCTAACACAGTGGTGAGACACATTAGGATGAAAACACTCAGGTTGTGCTGAAATGAAATGAGCAGATAAATATTTTTCAGCCTTACTCTATGGCAACTGGGTGGCAGATTAAGAGGGAGAAAAGCTCCAAGAGGCAAAGGAAGGATGACTCAGGAATAAAAACATTCCCACATCACACATACTGTGGCTATTGCTTCAGATCCAGGCTGTCAAACTCACATCCCAGTGGGCCACAGTGTCTGCTTCTTTTAGGTATATTCCAATGTTTAATTGCTGAATTTAAGTACTGACTGGTAAAAGAGCCCTCTTACCTTCATGGTAAAATCTTGATTGATGGAGGAAAAAGTAAAAAAATTTGCAGACACTGCGACCCTCCAGTGCATGAGATTGATCCCCTTTTCTAAAGCAACAACAACAGTATTATGTGGTGAAGAGACATTTTTAATTCTGGTGTCATCCTTCTCTCCAGCCACATGACGCTTCTCTTCTTAATTTTCCAGCCAGTTGCCACAGGGGTGAAACTGAAAAATTACTTATCTGCTCTTTTGGATACCACCTGTGTGTCCTTTCATCCTGACCCTCCCACATATTACAAACCAGAGCAAAGAAAAGGCCTTGAAATTATCTGCAGGAGGTTTATGGAAATGGGCATAGGCCGAGAGCTGCAGGTGTAGACAGCACCGATAGTGAATGCAGGCGGCACCACTCTTTGTGTGGCTACAGAGTTTCAGTGCTCAATTCCTGCCGAAGCCACACAGCCATGGGGTCAGAGCACGAGGTTATGAGATAGCACTAGCCTGGGGTGACATTTGATCTCACTTCTATTACGTGGAGAACATTATTTTTCATTTGATGATAATGTGGAAGGATTTGAGCTGAATTATCTTAGCTGTGCTCCATGCTAAAAGAAAAGGCCAATGACTGCTGGGTGATTATAAAATGGAGCAGATTTAAATGGCAGATTGTGCTGCGCCTTTTCAGTCAGCTTAGGACAGTGTTTTAAAATGCCAGAAACATTTACAAATCACATTACAATGAAACAAAACACATGACTTGTTGATTAATTAAGCGATTAAATGACATTAATACTTCAAAACATTGTATGCATTTCAGCTTGTTTAGGTATTGTTCACACTCTGGCTTTCATCAGGAAGTGATCGGTTGTGTTTATATACACAAGTGGTCCGGTCCATCTTATTTGTGTTTGTTGTGTTTCGCTGTTCAACGGACATCTGTCCACAATGAAAAGCACAGGCTCTGGGGGCCATTTCCTTCTTCCCTGCCTTTGGTTTTGTGGAGGTTAAAGAATTACTAGGAGCAGATGTGATGTCATGTCTGTTTAACCAGCCACGGCTGAGTCTGAAAGACAACAACAGCGAGAGGTTCCAGTCAGCGCAGCCATGAGGATCAGGGAACGCTCTCCTGTCACAGCTCTGACCGGGCTCAGGGGTAACTGCGGGGTCACCATAGAACTGACATGAGTGAAACTGAGCGAGAAAGAGCCTCTGAGCCTGACCTGCTTTTTTTCCCCCAATGTTGTTGTGTTTAACATTGCATAGAGGAGACACCTTCTCTGACCTCCCTCCTCCTCAATTAAGAGACAGCTCATTTTTAAACAGCTGCTCATTCTGTGGCATTGCCTATAAAACAAAATAGTTTTCGGGTATGGAACTCTTTTATACCATATTTAAGTTATTCCATACATTTTAATATACATGTATTCATCTGTCTATATAAAGCAGAATATATAAAATATATATGTAAACATATTACTAATACTACTACTACTACTAATAATAATAATAATAATAATAACACTATACTGCTGGTCCTTGCTTGTCTGTGTCTGTCCAACCTTCATCACTGGCAGGTTACAAACAGACTGTGATTATATTGTCGTGTTGAGAATCCTGTGGAGCTGAGGTTGTAGCAGTCTCCTGCCCAGAGGATGTGACTGTGGGGCTGCAATTTCTCCAGTAAACCTGTATTGATTCCTGCTGCTCTCCTTATCAGAGCATCTGCCTTCTCTCAGCATGAAGGAAGAGAGGATATAACAGAGAGAGAGAGAGAGAGATTTCTGTATTTCCTCAGAGGTCATGCGTAGCTGTAGCTCACCATGTAGCCAGTGTTGAGGAGCAGAACCCAGTCATGCACAGGACATGCTTTGAGTCACACATCACTCTGATTCCAGGTCCTTCCTCCAAATGCTGAACTTTCCTCACTTTCCTCTGTCCTGTGAAACTCAACAGGATTGAAGCCAGGAGGGGGGTGGGGCTGGGAGTGGGTCCGTTTTTACAAAGGAATGCCAGCTTTATTTTTAGTTGCTTTTGCCATTGCCTCGATTGTACAATCTTTTTAAACCTGGTTTCCTTTACTCACCACAGCCTCACTAGGGAGAGATGCAAAGCAGCTATGGAAGGGGAAATGCATAAGCACTGAGGAGGAAAATTTGAACGGTTAAAGATACGGCGGTTTGTCACAGGGCAGCGTGGCATAAAGCACATGAGTGTATTCGTTCCACTGTGACGGTGCAGGCAGAACTGATTTGGATGTCCTCAGTTTTCCAGTTCGCTGTGTGTGTGTGTGGGGGGGGGTCACATTTATTTGGGTTTAAAGTATTCATCATAGTGGGGGGTCGTTATCATTTTTTTAATCTCTCTACAGCTCTGGAAGGACTTCTAATTGGAGGGATACAAAATAAGATTCAGCATTGTTCCACTTGCTAAAAGACATCTACTGAAATCACCATTCCACATTCATCTACACATTCCAAGGAAAGTTACATGTTTGTTCTTTTTTCCTCAGCTTTTTTCTTGCTAATGATTTTTTTTTTTGTGGTGCTCTTCCCTGCTGTCTCTTGAAAAAAAACCGTTGTGATATGGAGCAGAGTGTGCACCGTCTGACCTTGATTGGTGCGGAGGGTGGCGGGTAAATAGATTACACTGAGGTTACCTTGACAACTGTCTGTGCTGATTTTGGCAATCTCTGGGCCTGGGGAGAGAGAGAGCGAGAGAGCGAGAGAGAGGGAGAGAGGGAGCGTGAGAGAGATAGGTAGGGGGAGGGATGCAAGAAGAGAGGGAGAGGGCAGAGAAGAGGCAGCGGTGAGAAGGGAGAGAGGGAAAGAGGGAGGGAGAGGACAGAGGAGAGGCAGGCATGGGGGGTTGAGGGAGAGAGAAAGAAAGAGAGAGAGAGGGAGAGAGAGAGAGACTGCCAGGCTTGGAATTCCTCTGACTTCATATTAATCATTAACACAATGTTCCCGAGAGCGCCTGCCAAGCTAACATGGAGGAAATTCATGAGGCATTTTTTCTCCTCATGTCTCTCTCCTCACCTCTCCTTCACCATTACCCCTCTCTCCACTCACAGTGGCATGGTGCACATTTCATGGATATTTACTATCACTGTTGCCGTTGCTATCAACAGAAGGAAATGATACAGAGAAAATAAATTGTTGCAGAGATTTTATTACCATGTCTCCCCTCCCATTTGGATTTTCTAGAACCATTTTTGCAGTTTTGGGATAGGATGTGCAGGCTGGTTTACTCTGGGTTTGTTTTTTCTCTCTTTTTCACTTCCTTTGTGACATAATGCCTCCCATGCCAAATTGTAATGTCAGCCCTAAAATTGAGCTCAAAACTGTCAACTTAATTTAATGAGCCATACGCTGAATGGAGCAATTTGTTACTACATTTTGGCCGGACTTCTCTCCAGGGCACCTGATGTTGGCCGGGGGGTGGGGTGTGGGTGGGATTCTTATCTAACTCAGTTAGCTAAATGTTCTAGAATCTTCCACCCTCCCATTCCAAGCAAGGAGGTAGATTTACAGCTATGTGTCCGTCTAACTTTATGAAGTTCATCTTAAATCTTATTAGGTCATTTTTCACATATAGCACTGCTGTCTTTGAAATTGATGAGATGTTTTGAGGGTGGCTGAACAGACGGGGACCTGTCTCTAAATGAAAGCCTGAATCTAAATGAAAGCTGGAAAGTCAAACCTGATATTCATACTAAACATAATGATACATGTTATTTGTATATTACCTGTCATGCCGTAATGTCTGTTTGATCTACTCACAAAGATCAACAGCAAAGAAAATGAAGATGGCTTGATATTAGAGGGGTTGGGCTTGTGAAACCATTCATTCTGTGTTCACTCTGTGTCATTGAAAATGCAGACTAAAACACCTGACTGGTGACCCCTGGAGCAATGCATACCTGAGCTGCATGGTGGCCACCTCCTCAACCTCCACAGTAAGGGTGACATCACTATAAACACACTGCAAGAGGAAATAATGGTTATGGAGACAGGCTTTATTTTGACAGTTTGACTCTCCTACTTTAAGAATTCATGTCAAATCTTGGATTGGTATGACATTGTAATTATGAAAACACTTAATTTATATTGTTTTGCAAAGAAGGCTGCAGTTACTGAGAAAGTTTTGAGAAACTACAAAGAGACTTTCCTCTGACACCCCCACTCCCACACACAAATGCTTTTCAGCAAATTCCCCAAAATCTGCCCAACCCCCACCCCATTCCACCAACCTTTGTCTTGGAAATTGATTAGGAAGTTTGGGAGATGGATGCAGGAACAGAGAGACATCGCTGTGAATCCATTACTGACAGTGTAACCCAATGCCTCTGGAAGGGGCTTGGGAGTGTCTGAACTTTTCAGATTGCTATCAGTGTGGGATAGCAGCGCTCACTCTTTCCATCTGTACAACAAAGGGCCAGGGCGCACAGACAGCAGGACCCACTCTTGACCTGAAGGCTGGAAATGTGGTCACGGCCCTGAACTTTTGACCAAAGGGTCATGGAGTCATGTTCTACCCGTACATGTAGATACTGTACTCGCTGCTGGACAACCAGCCCCTGGCCACCACAACTCAGGACCTATAAATAAACAAACCTAACTAATGAATTGTCATCTATCTCTTTTACCTAAATTTTTGTGCATGTGTTTGGGGGGGGTAGGGGTGGGGGGTGGTTGGCTGGTGTTTGAGATAAACCGAATAGCACCACTTAAGACAAAGAAAACACTTTTAAGTTGTGTGTCTGTGTCTAGTTCACTAACATCAAACCAAATGGAAATAAACTGTTTGGTTTCTTATCTTTGTTTCTGTCCCATGAAAATTTTCAGGACAGTTCCTGTTTTCTAATGACTAGGCAAACTGTTTTGCCCTCTTGCTAAGTCAATGGAAGTGGTTTGTCAACCCCTCTGATCTTTTTGAGCTCTCTAGTCAGCCAGTGGAATTTCAGATTCTCTGCACTCTATTCCATTTGTATATGCTCTGCTTCTTTACTTGGCCCCCCACCTTTTTGCTTTATTTACCTATTAAATATGCAAGCCATGGTTTAATTATGATCTACAAGGTCTACAGTTATGACCTAGTGCATGGTATGCAATGTATGTCTGTGTGCAAAGTTGTGATTGTATGTTTGTGTTTGTATATTAATCTGCATGTATCTGAATAAGTAGGTATATACACATATATATATATAGTTGTGTGTGCATATTAAAGAATGTATCTGTGCCTGTGTGTGTGAATGTGGGTGCATATGAGTTGGTATATGTGTCTGTATGTGTGTATCTGTGGTTGTATGTGTGAGAGTGAGTGTGTGTTTGTGTGTGTGCACTGTAATGTGAACCATTGTGACTCCAGGTGCAGAAAGGCGATCAGCAGGGATGGGGCTGGCGTGACCTCCCCCAGTGCGAGGCGCAGAGACCGGGCCTTTGTGCTGTTGCCAGAGTCCCAGCGAGCTTCCACAGGGGCATTGTCCCCCCCACCACCACTCCCCCAAGCCTCCCCACTCCCAAACCCACTGCCCTATCACCAGCTGTAGAGAGACAGGGAGAGAGAGGCAGAAAGAGAGGGAAAGAGTCTTAGCTCCTTGTCCCAGCACTGAGCCACAGAGCCTCCTTGTGAGCATGTCAAAACTGGAGCTTTTAGAAGGTGGGGGTGGGGGTGGGGGTGGGCGTGGGGGGGCACTGGAATCTTGGGATATTACGTCCACACACCTGATCTTTGGTTTGCAATATACCCAGCCAGCAGGGGTGCAGATTCACAAGGGAACCTTTAAAGTGGGAGAGAATACCCCCTGGGATCCCCCCACTAAGGTTTTCTTGGGTAGCAGTTTTTTCTGCTTTGCTCTTTAGCCATTTTAAACCAGGTTGTACAGGTGAACAAATCTGAACCCAATAGCCAGATATAAATTCAGCTCAGATCAATGTATATCAAAGAAGAATGATATCACCTCAGATTAGCAAAGAATGATTATTCTGTGTCCTTCAATTTCTGTATTATAAAAAGGGTATTTGTTTTTTTTAAACTACAGGCAAAAATATTTCATTACCTTCAGGGTATTGAATGATATAAAGTCTCTGATTTGTCAAACATGTTCCTTAACATCCATAAGGAATACATATTTAAGAACTGTAAACTTTTTTTAAAGTCCAGACTTTCTAAAGCAAGAGCCAAGGTATGCAGAATATATGAATGTTTTCTTCGCATGGTTAAACTTTAGTGTGACCCTTTGCAATGACGTCAAGAGCTGAGTGTGACTATGAGGCAGAAGGGGCCGGCAGAGAAGTCGGGGGCTGACACTTCAGTTTCACATCTAGTGAGGTATACAGCAACTGTGTGGTCGACTTTTACCACAACCTTAATGTAAGTCTTTTAAGTAAATTCACCTGGGTCTGATAAATACTGTTCATGACAGGGGAAATTGTAAAATGTTGCAAACTTCAAAGGTATCAGAAAGAAATACATTTTTAAAAGCAATGAATGCGTAAATACAGCGAGTGTGCTTTATGCACTACCGTTACCTGTCCTTGGTTGTGCGTGCTTAGTGTACAAAATATTATGATCGATAGTAGCGTACCATTACTGACCCAATAGCCATTGCCGTCTCAGTTGTGGTCTTTAGTCACGTTGGCTACTGTGTTGCGATAATAGTGTGACGGTCTTTCTCGCTCGTTTAGGGACCTTCCCTCTCGGTTAAAAAAAAAAAAAAAAAAACAATAACTCATCAATGCCTTTTCATACTGGCTTCAAGAAACGGAATGTCCCTTTAAGAGTGAATGGTGTGTAGTGGAACAACTGCGTCTCCTCCTCCGTGACATCGTGCAGGATATCATCCTATCGCCGAAGTTACTCCGCCTCCGGAGTCAGGAAGCCAGAGAGGGCGAGCTCGTAAGTGGCCGCGTTGTGTGGAGATTGATACAGTCATTGTATCATTATTAGACGAATACTGCTACCGTGGGGATGAACTTATGTGATACTTAAAGAGAATAAACGATTCGATTCAGTTTACTCAATTTAAATTGCTGGACCCCCCTCCCCATTCCCCCAACAACAGGTCAAGCAAACTGTATGGTTTATTTATTTGTCAGTGTAAATCAACAATTCTTTTGGATCCTGTTGCTTTAATTTCTTTGTGTGGAGATTCACATATCGAAACAAAAGTGGATTTAACAGAAGCCGCGTTGACCAACACCACTCCAAGATGCTCTTGGTGTCCCAGCGGCTAGACGCACCTCGCATGGAGCCACTAGTAAGTTAATGGGTTTTTAATTATCGCATGCACCGGCGATAATTGTTGATGGGTGGTCTTCCACTAATTTAATGTGTGTATACAGGACTTAATTTGCAAATACTTAATTAGCAGATTCCTGTATTGGCGAGTGTGTCTACATGTGAGCTTACTTACTGATGCTACAGCAAGGTATTGTTTACGCAGTGGTATTTAAACTTATTTTAAAGATGTAGCATTCAGGCGAGATCTGTCACTCCCTCTCTACCCGGTAGCTGCATTTTAGAACACGAACGGGAAATCGCAATGTTTATGTTTGAGTTGCATATTGAAAGATTAGATCGCTCTTCTGAAAAGACATGGAACATTACATGAGAGTAACTTGCTCTTCTTTATCTCGCACGTACAAAACACTGAGGAAGTTAAACTAGCTGCTTGAGCTTGATGTTCACAATTATGATAAACTGAAATCCAGATAGTCTTTTGTGAGAAGCGTCCGTAGTTCAATGAACTCGCGCGTTGGTGTGTTGTTTCTAGAGTAATTTCGTTTTTCAAATGATCTGTTAAGTAGCTTCCATCGGTTTCCTGTAAATGATTTGTTTGTATTTTGAAATGTATCCACGTTTGAAATTAACATTGATGTTTGCCTCTGCGTAAATGTGTAGCTGGATGTCTTCTAGCCCCGTGAAAATAAAGCAAAACCGTCAAACAGTGAAACAGCATGTGGTCTGCTTGTTCGGAATTTAAAACCATTTATCAGAGCAGTGAATGGGATCTCTGTGGGCGATCGCAGTAACAAAAGACGGTCTGAAGTGTTGGGTCAGCGGATTGCTGTAGTGCGTTTAATAACAATTATTATATTAATGATAATATGGAATTGTGTGCTGGAATTGTAGTGTGGTCGTAATGCCGTGTTATTAAACAATTTTGCCAATTCAAAGAGATGGGTAAGAGAGACGGGGGTTGAAATTACATTGACATGAGGAAATGGGAGACAGGCTGGTGTCTCCAGGATTAATTCAAGCTGCCAGAATAGGTAATGGGATTAACTAGATGGTAGAGGGCCCCTCTCCTAGCTCCATCATCCATTAAACGAAGAGACTGCATCTAACCCTAAACGCATAGGCTGTACTGAGCTACTCAATAGGCTCATTGGCACGGGTGAGCATACATAGGTTTGAGCATGACTGTACTCATTGTGCCAGTATTTGATTATACTTTATGTGATTTATTAAAAACATACCGATGTCGCCTGTCTTTCTGATCGATAATCGCATCCAATTTGCTGAAGTGCTGGATGAAACCGCTTAATCAGTTCTGATTCATAGCCCAAGTCTTTTTCGCCCTGCTCAGTGTTAACGTTGGTTTTCTTAATACATTTCCGATACAGGTCTGTTACTTACATAAATTGATGGTCTAGGTAGTTTTTCAGTTTACATACATGCCGCGCTTCGCTGTCTTCCCCAAACTCTTAGATGTAATAATGGATGCAGTTAGTGAGGGTCGTTGTTTGAAAGGATTAACTCTTATCAAAATATATTTTAAAAAGGCAATGCTGATTTTCACGGCTTAATTTCTGACAACGTTTACGTTAATGACGTGGTATCTAAAACGTTATTATATTAAATTGTTTTATTAATGGGGTATTGGGGGTTAATGTTGAGTTTGGATCTGCCTAGCAAACCGTGGAATGCAAGAAACTGACCAAGAATGCGTACATGTGATCCGTGAGAAGTATGCAACTAGCTTCGGGAATTCTTTGCCCTTTAGTGTACGGTTGCTGAATGAAAATACCAACTTTGTCCGCGTGCAGTGTACGCTTATTCGTGTAATAAAAGGACTTGTGTTGGGTCACGTGAGAGATCAGTTGCTCAAATGTGTCAGTGCGTGTGTGAAGTCTTTTCACCATATAACCATTTGAATGATATAGTCTGGCCATATATAGCGCTGTGTACTACTTATTTTAGCCACAGAGCATGGCTTTAAAAATGAGACGTAGTGCCCCTTGTGAGGCACAGTAGGTTACTACGCATTATCATATGTGTTTTTTTTTTTTTTTTTTTAATTTTTCGAGCATCTCTCTGATTTAAAAATGTAACTTTAATATGTTTATTTGGGTGTTCCAAAGAAATGACCCATGTGCAGGCTATATAGAGCTAAGGTTTACATTAACCTGCTCTGTGACAGTTCTATTGATCCAGTGGACCTGTCGTGTAAACCTCTATCTTGATGTTTTGACCCAATAGATTGTAAGCGTGCATTAAAAAGGTGACGATCTGTGAAGTCTTGCTTGGAAGAATTTCAGCATTGAGCTCATTTCGTTACACTGAGCAGCATATGTATTTATGCATTTTTCATTCAACACAATCCGCTACATCTTACAACAGAAGGATCATTTTGTGTTCCTGAAACAATAGGCACTTACAATGATTTGATACCTTTGTGGAGTGTGTGGGGTTAACCTAGGCAATTACCCAGACATACAATTTGAATGCACTTTGCTTTTATATCTTTTGATCAGAGCAATATACTCATGGTGAGTCTTTCCCTAACAGATTTTTTAGATGGTTTGCCTCCAATCTCACCATGTCTCTCTCTGTCTGAACTGGTCCGTGGCCAAATTAGTCATCCGGCTTTGAAGTCGATGTTAAAGAAAATACTCAACTGTGGAATGTGGGATTGCTTTAGAACTCTTATTGAATGTGCCAGTGTTTCAGTCGCGGTAATATGAGCATCTGTGGGGCTTGTCGGGGTTGGATTCCACCTCAAAGTTATGTTAACCAAAAACAACAACAACGAGAAAAAATTGTACTTTCATCTTTCGGACAGTCTAAAAGGATGAGATCATTGAAGGATGGGGTTTTGTGGAGTCGAGGGTTTTTTTTTAACTGTTTTACAGCTGTCTTGCCCATTTAAGCGGGAGAATAAACTCTAGATATCACTCGGAAAATATGACTAGCCTACTCATGATAGTTTTTTTTCGAGATCTTTTGGATTTTGAAAAGTCAAAAAATGTTTTTTGGAGCATTTGTATCGATTTGTCGAAAATGTGTGGTGCAATTGTAGTGAACGTCTAACGTCACCTTTTCCGACTCGGTGTCGCGCGGGGGAAAGGATAGAAATTGTGCTGATTTGCAGTAGTGATGTGCCATATGGTAGCTCCCCAAGAGGGAGGAACGGGGGGCGGGGAAGAGTGATGGGGAGAGATGGAGAGAAAGAGAGGTTGGGATGGCCTTGAATGTGCTTGTCCGACCAGCTGTTCTCTGGCGTGATGTGAAAGGAGCTACCCGTACCATCACGGTCATCAGCTGTGTCCCCGGGCCGCTGTGTGCAGACGGACAGAGACACGGACGGGAGCGGCCATGGGACAGTGCTGGGACAACCTTTGGCATAGGCTGGTTCGTCTTCTCCTGCGCTGTGTGGATATTGTTGTAAGGATCAGTGGAGATTAATACCAATCTCTTGCAGAGGTGTGAAGGAAAAATAGATGATGGAAACCACTTTCATAGGTTCACCTTCTAACTAGGTAGCTATTTAGCCCTTAGTTTTGGTGTAGCTCCTAGTGGGGATAGAATGATTCGGTAGGCTTACTAATGTTATGTTTGCCCATTGAATAAAGATAGATTTTATGAAGGAATTTTTGTCACAAATGTTAATTTTTAGCATAAATCTCCAGATACTCAGCGATTGAATATCTCCTGTTTTTCTGAGAAAGGATGCTATTGTAGCCTTAGATTCCCCATACCTTCTGGCTCTCCCCTAATGTAAAGTTGGGAGAAAGAGTAAGGTTTTCACCTATAGCTCATAGCCCTCATGAAGGTATTCACACAGCACATGGATCTCACAGTTGCTTCATCGCTGGTCAGAACCAATCCACAGCTTTCATTAATCCAGAGTACTCTCTTCATCAGCTGCACAAATGCTAAGTGAGACATCTGTGAGGGTATCTGTCTTTCAGCTTTTAGCAGTAGAGGCACAGAGACTTCTGAATGAAAATTGACTTCTGCACAAAGGCCTGCTTTTCCCTTAGTATTGACTCCATATGATCTGTTTCTGACACGGTTAACTTTCTCCTCTAGGATTCCTGCAGTCTGGCAGTATTTTCGGTGTCAGCAGATTTCTGATTTTGGATTTAGTTGCCTTAAGCAGTTTATTATTTAACAGATAAAATCTATTGAGGGAATTGTAGGACAGTAACTGATGAATGGTTTATTAGTAAAAACAGGGCTGTTATACCACATTAATAGTTATTAGACAGGCATGTAACTATGGGCCTGACAAGTGAGGCTAGGTATTCCCTTACAATCCACCACCTGGAAGAGCCAGTAACAGGCCTATCTTCTCCCAGGACTGGGTGCCTGCCAGGGTCTGAAATGGGCAGGTCCAAATATTATAAACTAGGCCTTGTTCAAGACAGCAGAGCCAGCATCCCTCAGTCATTTCCTGTTTGTACCATAAACTTCACATACAATGTCTAGTCATAGGCTGGACCCCAATAGGAAAAAACCAAGACAACCAAACACACTTGCACTGTTTCTCTCTCTCTCCCCTAGCCCCCAGTCAATTACACACACACACACACACACACACACACACACACACACACACACACACACACACACACACACACACACACACACACACACACACACACACACACACAAACTCTCTTTCTGTCTTTCTCTCTCTTCCTCTCCCTCTCTCTTTCTGTTTGCTTCACACAAACTCCACATGCACATACAGACACATCGGGAATAACAAATATAACAAAACAATAGATCAGCTGAAAATTTGTCCTAAACGGATATCTGTTTCTCTTGTAAATATTAAATGTCTTTAGATCACATGCTCCTCCTCTCTAAAACATTTTTCAATGAATAGTCATTAGAACAGTGTTGTGACTCTGCCAGCCATGTGATTTCACGTGTGCTCAGAGGTCCATTTGTCTTTCTCAGTGCTGCCAATCCAATCGAGTTCCCTCCATACCCTCTGCAGGAGGCAGGGGTGTGTGTGAAGTGGATGCCTGCTTCAGTGGCAGGAGTGCTCTGGACCTGCATGGCTAGAGGTCCCAGGGGGCACTGGGGGAGTCGGGGGAGGGGAGGGAGCTGGGAAGTGCAGGTGTTGGTGTGTTGGTTCGGAGCCTGGAATCGGTCACTCAGTTTTTCCAGCTGTCAGTCAGGATGAACGAGGGAGCAGTGTGTGGGCAGGCGAAAGGGAGAGTGAGAGGGAGGGGCAGAGAGGTTAGTTTGAGTGCGTCACTATGACTATCAGACAGCCCCAACCAGGAAATAACAGTGTTGCCAAGGGATCAAAAAACAAACAGCAGCATGCTCCAAATACCCGGTTACTTTTCCTCCATCCACAAAAAACTGCTTCTCTTTAAGGGCAGCTACTGCTCCTGTCCTGATTCAGTCTACAGTTGCCTGGGCTGAGATGTAAGGGGAAACTTGGAAACCTGCATTTTAGTTTTCTGTGAGTACTGTCAAGTACTGATTTTCTTGACTGACCTTTGATTTGTTTGCAGAAGCAAAGGAAAGTTGAGACACCTGTGTAGCTGAGGCTGGTTTTTGTGTGTGCGTGTACGTGTGAGTGAGGGACTAGGGCATTCGCGTGTGTGCATGTTTGTGCATGTGTGTATGTGTGCGTGAGTGTGTGTGTTTTTCTGAAGTGAAGAGTATTTAATCTAAGTGCCTCTCCAAAGACTTAATCCCTTCAATTTTAATACCCTGTATTTTTATCTGAACACGGTGGTTTGAACACTGTCATTAGAGCACCACTAAAGAACCTCCTCAGTTAACCAAGGAAGTAAATACATGAATAAATTCTGCATAAGAAAAGCATGATTATTCAGTATTACAAAAAAGTGTTATTGTGAAATTATTGTAATAATTAGTGTTCATCTTAGTATAGCTGTCTACCCCTACCTTCCACCACTGATATCCCCAAATAAATAAAAGGATAGCTTTGTGAGATTTTATATTTCCCTCTTGAACATCTGAATGTGAATAGAATTTTCACATGGTGTACAGACAGTTCAGCTTCAGAAACCATCCAGTGTCTGGTTAAGGAATGAACTGAAATGTGGGCAATGATTATGGCATCCTTGCCTCTAGCCATGCCGCCCGCCTCCCCCCCACCACCCCTCACCCCCCCACCCCAGGCGATGGGTTTTTAATTGGACGAATCAGCCCCTTATCTTATCAGATTTTCTTCCTCCCTCATACTGAAGTGGGGCCTGGACTGGGGTGACCCTGGCTGAGGTCAACTACCCAGCAGATGGTGAGCACCACCAGCTAGCCCTGTCCTCCTGGCTCCATGCTGTCCTGTTTTGGTCTCAGGCAGCCACTCAAGCCAAATTTTGATGACCTGAAAAAAGCAATAAGCTTTATCTACTATCCTCATCCTCCAAACAGGTCAAATTGTTACTGTTATTGCTGTTACTTATGATTACTGTTAATTGTTATTAATTGTTGCAAGAAGAAGAAGAAGAAATAATAAAATTGTAATCTTAATCATTTTTATTATAGAGCACCATTCAAGCAGAATATCACAGATAATGCATTATAACAGCGACCACACTCTGGTGAGGGACAGGACATCCACAGCCCCTCAGTTCCCCTGTGGATCTGCCAGCTGCAGCAACGTCCTTCAATAACACAAACTGTACTAATAATAATAATAATAATAATAGTAATAACCATAATAATAGTAATAGGAATAATGCACTTATTTTGTACCTTTCATACAGAAACAGGCAAAGAAAGAGCATGCATCTGTACGGGAAGTCCCCATAGATATGCACAGTGGTGTGTCGGATGCGGGTGCGAGCCGCTACTGTTTTGCAGAGCAGCAAATGGATCCGGTTTCCTCTGTGGCCTGGGTTACATTCCCATTGTTCCAGAAACATCCGTGAATCCCAGTGCCCTTTTCTGGGGGAACCTGGGATGGGAGGTCTCTAGCTTGGCTGGGAAAAAAGAACCTTACCATGGCTGTCTGATGACAACATGACCATGGAATCCTTATGGTTGCTGGGTTTTTTATCATTAGATCTGATAAAAGCATTTGCTGTGTTCTTGTGTTTATTGCAGTGCTATTCTGAGCATTGCTGATGCACGGCTCTGTGGCCTGCTCTTGGATTCTACTCACTTTGTGAAACTGTAAATAAGCCCTGTGTGTCCACTGGGCTCTGACTAAAGAATTGTTGGGGAAGTTGTGTGCAGAACAGTAGAGTGATTCTTCTTGACTGGCAGCTCTCTCTCTCTATCTCTCTCTCTCTCTCTCTCTCTCCTCCTTCTTCATCTTTCTCTGTTTCTCTCCCTATTCTTCCCTTCATCGCTTTTTTTAAATTTTGAAATTGTTGAAAGGGGATTTCAGAAGCAAGCACAAAGGATTTCAGGGAACAAGCCCAAACAAACTGTACATAGATACATAATGAAAAAAATGTTGTAATGGTATTGTTAAATGTAATGTAATGATAATATTTTCCTTTTCATTTGGCATACACTCAAGAGCACTTTATTTCAATGGTTTATTGATTTATTTCAATCCCAGATGACAATATAATAGCATAGAAATCCTAAATAAAAATATGTGTAGAAATTATTGGCAGGTTTTGGCAGACTGGGTGCTTTCCTGTGCTCTTTACCAATACAAAATGTACACCCAGTGCAAATGAGTGATATATCAATCAATAAGTGGGGCCGCCCTGAATTTGGTTGGGTAGCATTGTCTTAGGCTGCCCTCAGGCACCCTGTGTTCACACAGAGCCCCAAACAAGGCTCTAGGTCGCTTGGCTCTCCCAGACAATACAGGTTGTGGCCATGCAGTCGAGAGAGTCTTCCCCATAAGATGCATATTTCTATTTATGTAGCCTTGCTCTAAAAGTAGGGCTGTGATGAAACGACTTGCAACATCCTCTGGTAATCAGTGATTAGGAAGAGGAAAATTGGGACACTGAGAAGATGGTGGAGGACACTGTAGTAGGAATAAAGCTGGGCTTCTCTGGTGTAAGTGTGTGGGCTGAACCTGACCGAGTGATCCATCTGATTGGTTCTTGATACACCCTGACTGAGTCGCTCTGTCGAGAGTGGAGCCAGTGTGCCTGAACAAAGTGCTGGCTGCCAGTGACTTCCAACCCCCTGGTGTGCTTTCTGCCAGTCGTGTTCCATTGCATGGTGCTTTTGATATACACTGCAAGATGAGCGATACCAGTGTAGCAGAATACATTGTTTGTAAAAACGAGCCAACACTGCAACCCTTTCTGGCTGCAGGGAGCAATAGAGAGACACTGTAGGGGTGAGCGTGTGTTAGACAGTGCCATATGTCAGCTGCAGGAAAGACACACTGGTGAACACACATGCACGCACACACACACACACGCACACACACACACACACACACATACACACAGGCACATGAGCACACACATTCACACACTCACCAACTCTTACCGTGATCTATGGCCCATGCCTGGCAATGTAGTGTTACCCAGCATTCCCTGCGCTTCATAATGCACTCGTTCCCAGGAGCAGTTGTCGTAGTAACCTTGGCAGCATCGTTCAAGTGTGAACCTGTCTTTCTCGCAGGGCTACAAATGGAGGATTGTGTAAATTATTAATCAATCGAAATGGGAAAGAGAGGACATAATGTATTTATTCATAGCATTTCATATATGTGTATATGTATTTATGTAGTGTGTAATTCTTCACAAAATGTGTATAATACTTAAATTATTAATGGCTAATATGGAGAGGTGGCTGTTTCTTTCATCTGTCAGAAGTCCTTGTATGTATTATTGTAGATCCATTATTGTTTTTGTTGTCGTCTCAATGGTGTGAGCAATTCTAGGTCACCCTCCCTCCTTTCTCTGTGTCATCTATTAACAAAGTACGGCTGCTGGTGCAGGGCATGTGGAATGCGCAGCTTCGTATGGCACTAACAAGGTGTCAGTGTGGCAGTCTCCACATGTGTCTGCGTGCCTGAGGAAACAAAGCATGCTGGGAGGTGGCCAGGGGAAGTTGTGGTGGGGGTGGGGGTGGGGTTAAGGCGGATCGGGTTATTAGCAAGTAATAAAAGGAAACAAACCAAATATACTTGGCAGCAGTTACAGAGGAAGCAGCTTTGTTTCGTTCCCCCTGTCCTCTCTCTCTCTCTCTCTCTCTCTCTCTCTCTCTCTCTCTCTCTCTCTCACTCACTCACACTGACACACACACATATGTACTCTCACTCTGTCCTACACACACACAAACAGACTACAAAGACATGTGCATGCACATATATATGCAAACACAAACATACTACAGACACACATACACATATATTACAAACACATATAACACATATATTACACAAACACGCACATGAACACACATAAATGCACATAGTCCAAACATGCAGTGAAAAATCTGCTAAGGGCCACAGGGTGAGAGCTTCTCAATGTTCCCACAGCCCCAATCTGCACCCCCCCTCCTCAAACAAGCACTCCCGCCCACACCCCCCCTCCCCACCCCACCCCTGCTCCCACTCCCTGGCCTTTCTTTCCTCCCGTCCTGGGGGATTAGGGGTCCCATCTGTAAGAGCAGTCGTACTGGAGGGTCAGCAGGCCCACACTGCCTTGCTCAGGCCTGGCCCTCCGAGCACCCTGCTCACAAAAAAAAGCAGCCCCTTCCGCTGATCTGGGATCCCGCCCTACTGTGACGATCCGGAGGTGATTCCGCTGCATTTCCCCACCGGTAGAGGTGAATGTTTCCATTGTCGTTGTGCCATTTATCATGATCCAGCAGCTGGCCATGTGCTTTCCCCCCTGGCTTTTTCCTTTCTTTTCTTTTCACGTCCCCCCTCTTTTCCTTCCTTTGTTGCTCACCCGTTGGACCCACCTCCCTCCCTCCTCCTCCCCTCATAACCAGAGACGGAATACAAATCATTTCTTTCCCCCCCGCCTTTTTTTTTTCTTTGGGATCAGATCTCCTCACCTGGCCTCATTCAGGTCAGTGAGAGTGTCACCGTGGTGATGAAGAGGGATAACACTGGTTTCTGGTTTCTGGAGGGGCAGGGTTGGGGTTGGGGGGGATGGGGGGGGCATGTTGGCGGACTGGTTGTGTGTGGTAGTAACAGTATTGTAGCACTGCCTTTATTGAGTAATGTGAGAGCACCTACAGTTTACTACATCTTTCTCAGATCGGTGCAGACTCAGATTACACCAACTCCCTCACATCCGCAGAGCATTAGGAAAGTGACCCCACAGAACTGGGGTCAATTAGAGGCCTGTAATATCGTAATTGATGTAATTGATTAATTACAGCCCAACCTCAACCTGCTTCACGCTTAATATCTTTTCATTTGGACATGCAAAGGACCAGCTAGGGGGTCCTTTTGATGAATGGCTCAATGGCAATCAGAATCCCATTCACTCTTTTTGATCTGTCTTAAAATCATTCACTTACTATTGAGTTCACAATTCAGACACTGTTGTTTTTGTTGTAGTTTTTAACTTTTGGTTCTTAGTTATTTTCATTTTTTTAACATTTGTAGAATTTTGTTTCCCATTTTTATATTTTGCCTGAGGTGCAGTGCAGATTCAGATGTAGGGTTTGCTGTTTCTACGGAATCAGTAGTGGGCGGTCTGCTGCTGGTGTGTAGCCAGTCAGAAGTGTGCTGGGCTGCTGTGCACCAATGATCGGAGAATGAGGTTTCATAAAACCATAAATTCTTGTGTCATCATGAGCTATCGGTTCCTGACTCCTTTGAACCAATAATGTTGTTTGTTTCAAACAATTCAGTGACTGACAGCTCAGTTGAACTATACCCATTATGTGTTTCTTGAAGTCTCATTCTCCCATTACTTGTGTGCTCCAGTCAGAGGTGTGCTGTATGCGCTGTGGCTGTGCTCTGAGTCTCCTGAGCTCCCTGCTGAAAAAATCCTGTCCATTATAACATGGCTGGGACTGAGTGACTGCCTGTAGGCCGGCCTGTGCTCTGATATGGCTTTCAGCGTCTCTCTCTCAGGACCCCAGTGTCCTCACTGTGTGCTCTGTAGAAATCAGACTGCACTCAGACAGCTGGATCTCCTGAGCACTGGGCAATCTTTCAGCTGAGGGAGAAACCTCACCAGATTTGACCACAGACAGGATAATTGCGGCTCCAAGCGATTTTACGTTTGGCACCGAAAATGTGTGTTTTTTTTGCACTTATTCTTAGCAAACATGGGAAGAAACTCAACGAGATGCACATTTTGGCAATTTGACATTTTCTCTTATTGTATCGTGCACTCCGAGTTCAGATATGTGGCGTGCTGCTTTTGTTTGCAAAATATTTTTGCAGAGTGTTTTGGCACATCTTAGCCCCATGCCTTTCTCATGAAGAAAAAGAGAAAATGACTGATTTTATTAGTTTACTGTGCTGACACACTCACTTACCCATTTGCAACCACTGTGTGCTCCCACATGTATACACAGTGCAGTTTATTTGTTTAATAGAGTCAATTTCTTCAAACCAGGTAATAATTTTCTATTGTACTAAACCATATTTATGTAGGAAAATTAACTTATAACCAAAGTAATTATCACAGGCCTGACAGCACTGTGTATGTGTGTACATTTGGTCACTCACAGGCCTCTGATTTGAGGAGCGCAAAAAGCAAGACCATAACACCTTCCCATATCTAAGTACCATGTGCATATTATCATGTTATTTCCGGTTTGCAGCCCTGCCCCTCCCTCATTTTCATGGTTTACAGTAGTGCAAAATTGCCCAGCTGTTCAGTCTTGGCATCCATAGAAAGAAACCTGAAAAGATAAATCTTTTTTTCAGTCAGGAAGAGGGGGTGATCATGGAGGATTGACACATATGTAAGTTGAAGAGGAAATGTTGAATGCAACCCCCTCCCAACAACTCAATTTCCAAAGCACCCCAGAAACCTGGATGTTAGGGCGTCAGTAATGAGTTCAAGCAGTTCTGGCCCAGATAACTGTACTCAAGAGATGCCAAGATGAATAAGGACAAAATAAACCTCTCCAAACAACAAAAACACTTGCATGAAACTGGACTCTCACTATTCTCACATTAGTAACTACTTTCTCTGCGACTGAATGTTGAGATGAATGATAAAATGTGGAAAACAAAGTGACGTTCGGAAAGAAAACAAGGTACACAAGCTTATCTTTAGTCACTTCTCATAACGCACTTTCACTTTCATTGTGCTCATTCCTTTTTTACCTCTTGCAAGTGGCCTCTATTTTACTTCAAAGGCTCCTCTTCTAAACATGAAACTTGAGCTATAGTGTTATCATTTATTAGAACTGAGTCCATGTGAAATTGAGAATTTCTGCGCAATGTTCTGCTTTGTTTTCCTTCCATTTTTTCTGTAAGAAATGGTCTTTCCACCGAAGTGTGATTGTGCCTGTGACTGCCTGATTTATTTGACATTTTAATTTTCCTCTCCCCTTCACCCTGCATTAAGCACTTGGTTTCTCCTGAGTTCAGAAACAGGCTGTCCGAGTTGTTTGCTGTTGCGACAGAGTTCAGTGTGTATGGGAGGAACATACCTCTCCCTCTCTCGCAGTCCAAAACAAACAGTGAAGCTGGGCTGTAACTGCTCTCTATGAGGAACAAAATTCCACAGCAACCCTGTAGCAAGGGAATCTTATTCCTCCTCTCGTCCTTTGCAGTAAGGAGGGAAGCACTTGTGTTTTACTCTTTGTTATTTTTCTGGAATAGACCAGAATAAACCATAAATTTCCTGATCAGCATTCAGCAGCCTGCCACCCCCTTTGTCCTGGTGTGGGATTGGCTGCATCTGTCCAAAATCTGAAGACAAATACCTGTATGAAAGCAAATGGAGAGTGCAGAGAAGATGTTAGGAGTGTGTGTGTGTTTTTCCAGAGATGTTGCTGATGCCTGTAGTGAGGCAGGGGAGGCTGGAGCAGCTTGTGCGTGAGGTGAAAGTTGATCGCCGGCAGTCATGTCCGCTCGCACGCAGTTTCCTAAACCTCAGCTTTCTTTTTTTCCCCTCATGGAGCCCAGCTGTGTCTCTCCTGCTTCTCCCACATCAGGATCTAATAAACACGGTAAAAAAAGGAAGAACGACGGGAATCGGTTCCACTTCGCTTGTTTGCGCAGCTGCTGCTAATGACATCACTGGGGTGTGTGTGTGTGTGTGTGTGTGTGTGTGTGTGCGTGTATGTATGTGTGTTTGTGTGTGTGTGTGCACACATGTGTATGTGTGTGTGTGTGTGTGAGTGAGTTGCATATGATTTTAAAACCTTTATGTGTGGAGGAAGTCACATTGTGATGTGGTAGTGGACCTGTCACTAACCCTGGGCAGGGATCAGTTCCTTCACTCAATCAGTTCCTATCTGCTGATAGAGCACAGCCTACACTTGCAGGGTATGAAGCGTCAAGCTAGTTCTGTTCTGAACTTATTTTTTTTCCCAGTTCGCGCTAAACCAACGTGTTCAACATGACAGCTGATGACTTTAGGTCACCACTGTGTTCCTGACCCAGAATCATCGTGTTAACCTTTCTCTGCTCAGTTCTTCTTCTCCCTCTTTCTCCAAGCTGTGGGCCTCCTGGTTCTAACAACTAATCTTAATTTACCCTCTAAATCTGTGGATAAATAATGATCTGGTCTGATCCTGGAGCTGCCCGGCCCTGCGAGGAATGAGAGCTGAAGATGGTGGTGACAGACTGCCCAGGCAATACATAGCGTGTCCTTCAGAAAGGCAGCCCTCCGAGCCGAGCTGCGGGGCGGTGGATCGATGGCGGTTAGCATGCGTGAGAGAGTGCAGCAAGCACGCTCTGCATTCCTCCCTGAACCAACAGGCCTTAAAAGCATGGAGGCTTGCATCAATAGTCCATTTCACATTTCCCCCATTTTCTCTTTCTTGTAATGGTATGTTAAATTGTTGTGACACTTTGGGCGCTTTGGAGCCTGGTGTTAAAATATTCCTTTTTAATGAGTAATGAATGTGAAGATGGATTTTTTCTCTCTGGCAGGTTATTAACATTTGACACGTTAGCTGCAGTATAGGAGGCGGCAGCAGTGGCATGCATTGCTATGCAGTGTCAGTAACGCTGAGGGTCTTTGCATTAATGCAGACGATGTGATCCCTTCCTTCAGATTATGAAAATACTGTAACCAGGGAGATTTAGGGGGAAAAAGTACATTTAAAGTGTATAAGGTTTGCTGTTAACACCCAGATGTAATGAGCTCTCCTGGTCTTTAATGTTCTGTTTAATGATTGTAACGATTTCACTATTTGGCGCGCGTGGTATCATTTTTAATCTTGCCTTAAACTGTGAGCAGTTCTTTGCTGCAGCCTAAATGTCTTGCCATCAGGAAACTGACCACACACCACGTTTGTCTGACCCTCCTATAACCGTATATGGAAAAAAAAATCAAGCAGAGATTATTTAACCAAACTCTGTCTCTGTCACACACCTTTTTGTGGGGTAGATTTATTCCACCAAGGAAGACATCAGCTTTGGAAACACCTGGTGGATGACACATGGAAGCACTGACAACCTGTTAAAAGATTCTCCCTGCTGTCTCGCTGCAACAGGGAGGGCAGTCATGGATACTTTGAATCCTGAAATGGATCTGAGCTACATCTGCAGATGTAATGGCCAGCTTCCACCCGACCCCCCCCCGCCCCCAGAGCCACTGCCATTGCCTGCCCCTGGCTGAAAACTCAAAAAACCCAAAAGGAGGAAAGAAAAACACACCCCGAGCAAGCAGGCGTACAGAGAACCCAATCGATGGCGGTCTCCTCTTCAACCCCCACAACAGCCCCCAAGGATGCCTCTCTCTGAACCCTCACCAACCTTCCTCATGGCTTCCTCCCTCCCCTCCCCTCCCCTTCCCTTCCCTTCCTCCCTCCCCTCTCCACCGCCCTCCCTCGGCTCTCCGGCGCCGGTTTACGACCCTGTTAATTACTGTGACGTTGAAGGGGGGCGGAGGAGGGGTTGAGGAGAGAGGGATGGTCATGTGATTTATTACAAGGCTTTCATTTGGTAAGAGGTGGGCATTGACCTGCTCAACTCCACCCCCCCGCCCACTACCACCACAACCCCCCCATGTTCCTTCACATCTCATGCCCCCCAAACCACCCCCCACACATACACACACACACACACACACACACACACTACCCTCCGTCAGTCCTCATCAGTCAGTCTAAGCAGACATTGATCAGGGGAGTGGCATCCCTTGTTGAACATGCTGCCCTGCTGGCTGACAGAGACAGTTAATGGAATCCCATTATTCAAGTAGACCAGCACTGGCTTGTTGTGGGAACGGGGTCTGGGGATTTGGGGGGAAGGGGGCAGATGGAGGTGGTGGTGGGACACACCTTGAGCGTGTACGACAGGCATGAGCTGTCCGAACTCTGCATGTTAATGCACCGTCTGGTCATACATCTTCCTTTGTGCTGCCCGTCTCCTCATCAACGTGTGGCCTCTTCCGCCCGTCCTCCAAACGAATGTGTCACAGTGATACACTGAGGGGATCTGTGCTTGAGGTTGCGTTCCTAATGGTGCAGTGGCCACTCAGGAACAAAAATTCTGCGGCATGGAAATTTTTCTTCTTCTGTGGTTCGTTCTGATCAGTTTCCCACACACTTCAGGAACAAAGGGACGAAACACAGATATTAAATTAACCAGATGGTCTGCCCCTACGTTCCTTCCATCCTCCGTTTTTCTTAACTACAGGAGGTTCCAGATCGTAGAAGGAGTTTCTAGTGCTTCAGTGAATTTTCCATAAAACTGGATACATGCCTTAATGAACTTTCAGAAGATGCATGAAGTTGGAATGCTTCACAGCATATCAGCTGAAAGGGGACAGATCTATCAGTGTGAAGAATACAAAGCTTAGTATCTGGCTAATCTAATACGTGTAGACAGAGCCAGTGAGAGGGCTGCCTTTTTCTTCATTGTGTTTGAGTACCTGTCTTATCATGGCAAATTCCTGTCTGTAGGTAAAAGCAAGGCCTCAGGAGTGAGACATAATTCTGGTTGCAACCCCCACACCACCACCCCAAACACCACAGTGGGGGCTTCATTTAATCAGAGAAAGCAACCAAAGCGGCCTTGGAGTAACATTCCGTCAGACAGGGCAGGCGAGAGTCTCCTGGACCAAAGCAAGGTCAGCCTCTCCATTTAAACCATCCACACTGACAGGGGGCTCTTCATGAATATTTGATGGGACTTTAACACCACTCTTTAGATGACTGAGCCCAGTAAGGCATGTGCACCTTCGTGGGGAGGGCAGAAAGGAAGGGGAGCATGGTGTGTGTGTGTGTGTGTGCGTGCGTGCGTGCGTGCGTGCGTGTGTGTGTGTGTGTGTGTGTGTGTGTGTGTGTGTGTGTGAGTGAGTGTGTTTGCGCATGCTTGCACACACATTCATTGGTCCGCATGCTGCCATTCACCTTATAGTAGAGGTTACCAGGACCTTGAACACAAGCTCCCTGGTCTCTCTCTCTCTCTCTCTCTCTCTCTCTCTCTCTCTCTCATTCTCCCTATTCTCTCTTTTTCTATCCTTGTAGCTGTGTGCACATGAACCATAAAGGTTTTATGAACCATAATAAAACAACATAAAATAGGCAGAGGGAACTGAAAAGTCTACACATGATGGTTGCAAGAGCTAAGACCGAATAATCTCGGTGATGTTTATTACATCTTTTTTGGGGCCTGTTATTCTTATTTATGGTAAAACAAAGAGTTGGCAGAATTGCAGAAAGACCTGGAGTGACCTGTAGGACAACGGAGCAGAGAAAAAGCACTGTCTATTTTTAAAGTGCTGACCTTGTTTTCTGCTAGGTGACACAGAGCTCCTGGCAGAAATGGGCCTGTACCAGCAGCAGGCATTATGCTAACTGCTGATATGTATGGACTACATTTGTCCTAAGTGTGGTGTGCTGCATATGAGCTACATGCGTGCTATGTTTGTACTACTAAAGACCATTCAATAGCCTGTGCTGTGCTCTTTCAGCACCTGATTTTACCGTGCTTTTAAAGCCGCAGGCACAGGCCAAGCATATGCATACTGTCATTTCTGTGGAATACTATCATAGAAATAATGGTTTGCATTTGTGTAGTGCTTTTGTATGATCTCAGAGCGTTTTACAGTGAGAGGAGAGGGGGAATTCACCTCAACCAGCACCAATGTGTAACACCATTATGGTTATGTCACATATATTGTGCACCCAGAGGTCAAACTGATGTTTGAAAATGGTTTGCATTAGTGTGATGTTTGTGTACAGATTTCTGCAGGTGGCACTAGTTAGTAAGCTCGTGCCAAAGGGTTTTTATCACATATGGGACTGTGCGTGGTTTTGGGATAGAGCAACAACAAAGCAACTTAGTTTTCTCTATTAATAATAGATAGAGTCAGATGGTGCTTTGTGATGTAGAATATAAAACAAAACATTGCACAAGCACACCCCCAGTTGATTGGCACGTGTAGACTAATAGGTTGTGTGAGGGATATTTGTCAAACAGAAACAGAAATGTGACCGCTCCCCTGGTCCCTGGGAGGGTTCTCTGTGACAGGGGGGCTGTGGGGGACATCTTGTGGTGTCACAGAAACCCATGAGAGCAGCAGTGACTCTGAGCTGGCGGGGTGACAAAGTGGCACCAAATGGTATCAATTGAGAGATTGGCTTATAACATTTTCATGGGCCTCCAACAAAAAAGGAAGTGCCTGTCCTTTCTCTCTCCCTCTCTGTCACTCTACCTCGCGTTCTCTCTCTCGTCCTCTGTTTGACCCTGGTCCTGTTTCCTCAGAGGTCTTTTCTTTTTTTCATCTGATGACAGGGTATACAGCAGTATATACCTCTCTCTCTCTCTCCCCCTTGCCTCTTTCCTTGCCCCTTCTGACATACTCTCACTTTCTCCTCCCTCCCTCTCTCTTTCTCTGCTTCCTTCCCCCCACTTTCCTTCAGTCTCCCCCTGTCTTGGACTCCTCTCAGTCAGAGGAAAGGAGCCAGGGGTTAGAGTCTGACAGCGAGAGTCCAGCGGAGGGAGCAGGTCATGTGACTGCCCTGGAGAGGGAGAGGGCGAGGGCAGCCGCTGCCTCAGTATCCCCTTGCACTGGAGCCCAGTGGCTCCCTCTCATTAGCAGCATAATATATGGACATTCCTGCCACATTCATATCTGTAGGCCAGTCACAGGTATAATGAGTGTGTCTAACTAAAGACCACTACAGGATTTTAAACTGAACAAACACAGAGCCAGTATCATTGATATGACATTGCCTCACAAACTGGCCTGCTATGTGGCTTGTAGGCATGCGCAGATTTGTTGGACTTACTGTGCGTGTGCTTTTTAACATGGGTATTAGATGTTTTGGTTTTGTATCGATGAGAACTGGTCAGGATTCAGTGTTGCATACAGACGCCATCCAGATTGTTTGTGTGCATGTGTAAATATCTGCAAGTATGCATGTATGTGCGCATGTGTGCGTGTATGTGTTCATACATGTGCAGTCAGGCTGTAGTCCTCTTTGTGTGTATGTGTCTCTGTGGGGAGAGGCTGCTGTAGCATGCCATGGTTTGACAGCTGTTCATTGTATAATTATATCATTTTATAATTAAAGTGGCTGATTTTTTTTTTTTAGCATTGAAATATTTAAAACATCTTACATATCCGCACACATGTGGTGTTTCTGTCCCCCAGTGCTCATCCTAATAGGACAGTCTGAAGGAGCTTGAGCCTGTGCATATTAAATGGTCACTCTTTGTTGTCTGCCGAGGCAGACTTTCTTCTTGCATTACCCGTGTAAGAATAATATTAACCTTATATATTTTTTTAAACGAGTGATTTTTAAATAGGATTTATTTTCTTAGTCCCAATGTTTATTTTCCAAGATAGATAACAGTTATTTTATTCAACATCCTGTTCAGCTGGGTGCACTGTACAGGTGGTACTCTATAACACACTTTTGTCTTCCGTTTGGATGTAAATGTCATTTAAACTGAGGGGTTGGGTATGTTTTTGATTAGCACACATTAAGGGGGAGCTCAAGATATCAATGGATGGCAGGATTACAGAGCAAAGCGTGATGGTAGGAACTGTGCTAAGTGGACACTATCCCTCTTACATGAGCATGTGTCACACGGATGGTTTGTTTCATCAAACATAACTCATGTCTGAGGTGCTTTATTGTGGTGCATAATTACACAAGTTGTGTTATGACTGTTCGGATTCTGATGTTGTGAATCCACCCCTGCTCATCGCTGCTAATGGGCATTTCGGGAAAGGCTGCATCGCAAACCATCTGAATGCTTCTGGATTCGGTTCAGCGTTAACCTGCTCTGTAATACTGTGGTGTGTTTGTGCATACATGTGTGAATGATTGTATGCGTGTGTGTGTGTGTGTGTGTGTGTGTGTGTGTGTGTGTGTGTGTGTGTGTGTGTGTGTGTGTGTGTGTGTGTGCGTGTGTGTGCGTGTGTATGTGTATATGTATGTGTGTGTATGTATATGATAAAGAGTGTGTTTGTGGTGAGTTTGTGTGTGAGTGTGTGTATGTGTGTCTGTAGGAGCCCCCGGGCACAGCACTGTCTGGATTGGGCCTTCTGCCACTAAGCCCTCCCTGTCCTGACCTAGTTCCACTCCCCCCCGCCAGCCAACCACCTCACGCCTGGCCCTCGTGCCTGTCAGGAGCGATTAGAGCACCAGGACCCAAATAACCAGGCCCACACTGCCACAGTGTACACCACTGGAGTGGGAGTGCATGTGTTTCTTTTGTGTGTGTGTGTGTGTGTGTGTGTGTGTGTGTGTGTGTGTGTGTGTGTGTGTGTGTGTGCACGCGCACATGTGTGTCTGTGTGTTCATGTATGTTTGTGTTCCTAAGTGCACACCATTTCTACATATTCATGTTAGTATGTATTTGTGTGTGCATGCGAATGTGCATGTGTGTGTGTCTGCCCCAGTGCACATTATTTTGGCATTTTTTGTGAATGCATGTGTGTGTGTTTCTGTGCACCTGCGTATGTCATTTCTGTGTGTGTGTGTGTGTGTGTGTGTGTGTGTGTGTGTCTCCCTGTCCCTCTTCATGGTGTACATGGTCTGTCAAGTGGAAAGAAGACGGTGCTCTGTGGAGGGTGGAGGACAAAGACTCCACTCATCACATCCAGCGCTACACAGCACATGGTCCTTATGGAGCTGTTTACGGTGCATAATTCACCCTGCAACATTTCCTTCTGCTCCTGACCCCTGAACCCAGAGCCTAATATCCACCCAATTCAGGTCTCTTAACACAAACAGCTAAGTGCATTTACTGTAGCCAAAGCCTCTGGTGAGGGCCCTTTGTTCTTGTTTCCTGACAGAGCTGCCGTACAGCTGCCATACAGCTGGCATCTCCTCAGCGAAGCAGGGGGCATACTGCCATCAAACAGCAAGGTGAACCCTCACAGGCAGTGGTGGGGATGCAGGAGAGCAAGGGGGAGGAAGTTAGGCCAGGGAGTCATCCCACTCTTTAAACATCATCATGTGCTTTCACTCATTGTTAGACTAAGTGCTGATATTTTAAGGCAAAGTGTTTCAGTGACCTACCTATGACTAAATCTGACTGTGCTATCTGCACTTGCCCATTCATTTAGTAATCTGTTTATCACTCAGGTAGTCATTCTTTCACCTACCCCCATTTGTTTTGTTTTTTTTAAATTGGTTTTTATTGGTTTTTCCACTTTTGTCCCTTTGGAATGTCCAGTCATAATTACAAGCCTTGTGTATAACTGGGGCCTCAGCTATCTAATAAATAGAGCATATATGAGCATGTGCTCTCATCTGCAGCATGTAATGTCAATTGCTGCTGCTTTTCACACTACAGTCCAATTTGCATTCACAGACAAAAGGTAGAGAAACCAACTCTTGCAGACAAACCGGGGGCACTGGTTGACCAGCAGGGGTTTGCGTGATGATCGGTGAGACAAGGACATCTCTAACAACTGATTCCCTCCCACCCTGGGTAATGCTCGAGCCAGTTATGTGTGACTCTGCAGGGCTGCTGGCTCTAATGGGCACTGGCACGGTCCATATACAACACTGGGACCCATCCAGTCACCATAACAGTGTCTTAACAAGAGCTCCAGCAACACCTTTTATTTATATTTTTATTTGTGAACCACAAAATATAACAGATTCGTGTGTATGTTTGGGGTCTTTGCTTGCTCATTTGTGGGACCTCAATGTGCAGAAAGTGGAGGGAAGTGTGAATGAGGTCCAAGGCGCTCTCCAGCTGGTGGAGTGGAGGGTTGCACGTCCCTGGGAGTCTGGAGCTCTATCAGGAGAAGAGAGTGGATCTGTCCAGCCTCGCACAGGTGCAGTCACCCTGAGAGGAGGAGGAGGAGGAGGAGGAGGAGGAGGGGGAGGCCGGAGTAACAAGCTCTCTGGCAGTGCTGATTATAGGGGGCCACTGTGATTGTGGTAAATGGGCCCTTCTCACAAGAGGGAGAGAGGGAAGGAGAGAGAGAGAGAGAGAGGGAGAGAGAGGTGTTAAATCTCCAGCCCTGCTGTTTACAAGCACATGGAGTAGGGGAGCCATCTCTCATTTCACACACACTGAATGAGAAGGCTGTCCCTCCTAGCCCTATTGCACAGTGAGTTGTATTCTCCTCATTTTTTTAAACCGAGTTTCCCCCACACACTCGGGTATGTGACCAGAATAATTAACGAACAAAGACAAGACAAGACTTTACATTTTGTATATGTGATCTTTGCATTTGGATACCATTTACATAAAACTTTATTTAATAACTTAATTTACATCAACTGTACTGAAACTTTCTATAAAACCAAACAAAAAAAAAGAAACAAATGTTTTTCTGTCCTTTTGGTTTTTATTATCATTTTAATATAATAGAGATTTAAGCAGTGTGTGGCACAAATGGTGCTGAGGAGTTTGATGTGGTAGCAGAACTTTACTGGTTCAGATTGCAGCTGGGACACCGCTTGTAAATCCTTGAGCATGGTACTTAACTTCAATTGTATCAATAAAGATCCAGCTGCATAAATGGATACTGTGTTAAAAATGTACACTATGCAAGTCACCCTAGATAAGGGTATCTTCTGAGGGAATTAAAAAATAATAGCAAGGTCAGACCTCTTAGTGTCCTTACAAGAGGCATTGAAATGGATGAATGAGTTGAACCAGCAGTGGTGAGATTTTGGTTATCTACAGTAGGAATGCTGAAATGAGGGACACTGTATGAATGTCCTTCGGGGGGCATTTATTCATTACAAATATGGCTTTCCTGTGGGTTGATTGAGTTATATTGGACAACTGTTACTGCACACCTGCTTTTCTTCAAAAAAAAAGTAATTTCAACCTTGCCATGGTATGGATTTATAGTCACTGGCTAAATGTATTCTTTAGGTGTTCTGCCAGTCCAGAATAATCAGTGGAACATTCAACAGACAAAGCACAGAGAGGGGATGATGGGAAGTGAAGTCCAGAGATTAAAGCTGTAGAATATGCCTCACTTCCTGCTGAGGGAGTCTGGAAAAGGGTCGATCTGGATGGTCAGGGGTCTGGCTCTGTCCCTCTACATGCCTTTACTGTTCTATTGCATGACATTTATTGGACCACATCGACCCAAACATCCACCAAGAGAAGCTTGAATCTCTACAGCGCCGACTGCAAGGGAGAGAGGTCTCTATCAAAGGTGAAAGGTCAGACCTGTGTTTCCATGTGCTCCTTCTCTCTCATGGCCGCAGTATGTCCACTGATGTCATTGCCTGTCCTCCTCAAGGCGTCAGTCAATGCCATATCTGATGTCATCAAAAGAAGCACTCCAGATTAGAGTAAACTCTTCTACAATGTGTTCATACAAGCATACATTGGGAATGTCACTTTGAATCAGGTCAGGGAAAATGGTTGAATGGTGCTTTGTGACTCCCAAGCCACTCAGTGAACCTTGTCGAGTGGTGATTGGCCGGTTGGGACCAAGTGGGGTCCTGGTCAGATTTCCAGCACTAACAGAGGAAACAAGCTCTTCCAAGCTGTGGTAAACTTGCATTGGACTAAGGGAACTCATCTAAACTCTGTCCCCAGTTTTCGGATAAGAACAACCAAAATGTCTTCCCTCATAACCCCTCTCCTCTCCCTCTCTTCATGGTATTTCCCGATGTCACCGTTCTGGGTGTGAGGCTGTTTCTGATAGCACTCCAGCAGTGTTGAGTGACCACACCCATTAAACATCTGATTTATGTTGTCTTTGCTCTAAAGACAGTTTTTTGGAGCTAATGAATGCTGATCACTCAAACCCACTTCTTGCTCATCTCAGGGTTGCAAAGAAAAAATGGTGTAATTTTAGGAGGTGGTGTTGGCGCCGACAGGCAGGTTCAAGGCTCTGGGATGTGTGGGATGTGTTTGTGTAATTGATTTAGCCAGTGAGAGACTCAGACCAGCACACTTCCAACTGCTCTAGATGGACTGTAGCCCCAAGGCCCAATGACAGAAACAAAAAAATCTGAAAAGCAAAGACTTATGTGAGTAGCCCTAGAGGCAGTCATACAGGACTTCACTTGGAGTAAAACTGAGATTCTTTTTTTTTTAAATGTAATGCCATTTCTTTGTGTTAGAAAGCAAAAGTAATCAATAAACATTCACTCTGTGTGGCATCTAGAGTATGAAATACATGCCTCTACCCACCCTGGATGACAACGTGACTGAACCCAAAAACGAGAGCATCTCTGACAGGCTGTCCTGTCGGAGCCCAGTCTCTCTGCCCTTGAGATAGGCCGGTGTGATTTACGAGCTCTTCACCCCTGCGTTGGGATCGGCAGGGAGAGGAGCGGGCTGGGCGGATCTGCGGGGGGAAAAGAGGAGAAGAAAAGACACAACAGCTGCTCTCGAGGCTCTCTGTGGCCTTGGAGCTGCAGGTGGGAGGCCAACAAAAGGGACTCAGTTCAGCTGTCTTGTCTTTTCTCTTCCCTCTTTAGGTGCTCGGCTGTATCCGTCTCACATTTCTCTCGTGCGCGGCAAGTTAATTGTGTGTTGAGCCCCAACGTTTCTTTTCAGAGACGGGAAGAGCACTAGAGATGGAGAGAGATTTGGGGGAGGGGGGGGATACAGCAACTTACAGCATTTCCCTTTGTACCTGTGTTTGTATGTCTGTGTATTCTTTCGTTTGTACGTACACATGTAAGATAGATTTGTACTTATATTTATACATGTTTGAAGGAAAGAGACAAACGTTGAGTATCTTGGGTGTCTGTGCATCACAAGATGCTTTACTCATCTGTTTTTGCAAGTGTGGGCAGCACTTAGGTGCATACCAGTTCTGAAAGAGATAGAAATGTCTGGTCCATTTGTCTTTGACCACACAGCCACTAGACAGCTGCCCTGAGTCTAGACAGAAAGCAGTGGTCGGCTGTGTGGAGGAGAGGCAGGGAGCTACTTCTAGATCAGGAGTGTCTCATTCAAGTAATTTTCTACATAGACCATCACTAGTTCATTCACTGATTAGACTACACTAAATGTTATATTAGGACATCATTTTCAGCTGTCGTTCATCAGCTTATAAAGAAACTTTGCTAAAATGGCTGAATTTTAAAGTTAAATTGCTTGTCTAATTAAATAATTAAGTCAATCATTGGTACGAAGTCCATAAACAGATACAGCTCACATTGCCCACTCCCTGACATAGACACTAGGGTGTTGATTTAATTTCTCCCATACTGTCAGTTTGCTTGCCTCTTTGATCTCATTAAGCTGGCTTTTGCCTGGAGCAACCTGGGTGACGCACCTTGCCCAACAGTTCCCTTCTAGTTCCCCACCTGGGACTTAATCCCACATGGAACAGGGCGGTTTCATAATGTCTGCTAAGCTGTGGTGTCCTCTTAGCATCCATCTTTGTATACAGGCGTTGTGAGCAAGCAAGCTAATATGTTTTTAGGAAGCGACGTGGAAAATCTGTTTGTACTTCCACTCCATCAAACTCCTGAACTCTTTCATGAAAGAGGCTCTAGCCGCCACACCAAATACAGTCATTGTGGAATGTTGGGTTTAAGCGACCGTGACGGAATATCTGGAGAAAAATATTCTCCTGCTTTGACTGGTTGGAGCAATGTGTTCTCCACCTTTTTTCTTTTGTTCATTTTCCATTGCAGGCCTTAACTTCCCCTTGTTTACATCCATTTCTTTGTAGAGATGTGTAGCCCTGTATCTCAGTCTCCCACCTCTTACTGGATCTCAGTGAGATAAGAGTGAAGGGGTAAGGAATGAGTCATAAAGTCCTTTCCATCTCCTGACTGATCTGTTTGTATTTCTGTTGGCCACAGATGATACGGTATACAGTTCCACCACCCCCTTTGACCTGTGCCATTTAAATGGCTTGAATTGGTTCCTTATGGAGGGATTTTCCTAAGTGCAATGGCAGCCAGCCTCACACAGGCTGAGTGTGGGGGTGTAGTGTGGAATTATAGGATGTCCTCAACCTGCAACAGTGATGAGAGGGTCCACTGTTCTCTCTGTGTTTGTCTGGGGGCGCAATGGGTAGGACAATGGCCGTTTAACGTCATAAAACTTCCTCAAAACTGAACTTGCCCCAGCACCAGAGATCTGCAACAATGCATTCATTCATGTTTTATGATTATTAAAGTTGTAATTCATCCATAATTATCACTGCTTCCTGAGGTATTACCTTACATTTGGCATACCCTCAAGGTTTTATTTTCCAAAACAATACTTATCCCTTAATATTCTGACCCAGCTGAACCAATCCTGTTGCACAAAGGGCACTGATAAGGAAAGAAAATGTTAGCAGTGGATAAAAGGTGCATTTAGGTTTTTGTTGAGCATGAAGAATAAATGGGTGTGGAGGCAGTCTGTGGTGAGTGAGGATCTGCTGTTGCAGGCAGTGGCTGTGTGTTTACGTGCGTGTTTGTGTATCTTTGTGCATATGTTTCTCAGCGACAGGCAGGGCTGTCTCCAGCAGCACTGGCTTCTCCAGAAGGTAGCAGTTAATCTCCCAGGCACTCGGGCCTCCTATCAGCTAATCTGTGACATGGCTGTCTCCATAGGGAAGGGGAGGGGGGGGCTGGCTGAGGTGGGCCTTTAAAAACTCATTTATTTTATTACAGTAACAATGGGGCTGCTGTGGCAGGGTAATCTCCCATTAAACCATTACTGTGTGGAGGAGTGGGAGTGGGATGGGGGGGAGCGGGGGGGAGCAGGCGCAGGGCTCCTTCCTTCCTGTGTCTTCAGGGCCTTCAGGGCCACCCCAGGGGATGGATTACTGTAAACAGCTGGGCACATGCACACACAGTCAATCATACTAACACACCCACACACGCATTCACTTGCACTAGCATGCACACAGACACACACACACACACATTCACTCACTCACTGTGCACATACACACTTGTGCACATAAACACACACGTACCTATCACTCACATTGAAATACACACATTCACTAAACTAACATACAATAATGCACACAAACACATACACACGCATTTATATGTACATAAATTAAATAACATTACTATACTTTAATTCACTACATATCCTCACTAATTCACCATTTATCTTCACTCATTCACACCAACTCAAAGAGACACACATTTTGTACTCATAACTCACATATATACATGTAAACACATACACACTTGCAAACAAACCTATACCTACTCATTTACATTAATACACATGCATATGTGTACTTACCCTAACACACACAGTGCACACATGTATACATATGTATTTACATACATTTATACATACATACATACACTCACTTGTACAAACATACATACATAAATATAGAAGCATGTTGTCAGTAACCCTCTCATTCATGCTTATCTCCACACACTAAAATACATACTAATTTGAACACACTTATACTCACCACACACTCTTTCTCTGCTTGAAAACCCTGGTAGTCAAGTATGAGTTTCCTCCAGGTGATGCAGTTTTGGGTTGTGGTGTGGTTTTAGCTGGCTGTGGCTGGCTTAACAGGCCAATTTGTGACACATATGCATGCATACATCCTTAAATACACACCGTATAGACATTCATTCAAGCACACATACACAACACTCCCTCTCCTCTCTTCTGCTCTGTAGTGGACCTGCACACCAGTCAGCCCAACACATTTCATTGGAGTGGCTTTAATGGAGTAGCTTCTGTTTTTCCTGTTTTACTTTTTGTTCACAGCAGTTTAAGCTCAAGCAGATTTTCCTAAATTAAGGCTGAAAAGTAAATGAGTTTTGCTGTTGTTTTGAAGTGTAACAAGTAGAGTCCTCAGCATTGCATGAGGGTGGGATCCAGGTGGGCAGTGCTGGATGAAAACACTGATCGTCTGTGGGGAACAGTCAGTGCTGGGGTCAGTTAGTCATGGCCGGGGATCAGTGCGGCCTCTCCGCTTTGAATGCACTGGTTTAGAGCAAACACAAACAGCATAGTCATCCCCATCATCTCATCGGTGACGATGCCAGTGTGTCATGCAGTCATCTGTCAGAGGAGCAGGAGGCGTGGCACGAGCCAGCAAAGCCACTCCACCAACTCTCTTTCCATTGGCTCTTAACCGGCACTCTGAAATCTCCTTAAGGTCATTCCAGATAGAGCAATATATTGTAATTACACTGATTTATACAGTTGATTTTTTTAAAAATTGGAATGTATGAAAAACATGACAGCCATTTGTATATTTGGCCAAATATTATGCAGTGTTGTAATATTTATTATGATCTTGATAATATGCTGTATCTAAATATATTTAATCTCCGTAAGAGTCATAACAGTGTTTTCATGTCAGATGTTAACTTGGTGTGTTTACCATGCAAACAACTATTGCATGGTGATTTGCAAAATTGTAAACAGTCTACCCTCAGACACAAACCTCAGATCATTCTCATGTTTTCCTACCTATTAGAGTTGAGGTTAGGTTCAAGGGTGCATAAGCAGAGCCTGGACTGGTAGCTCAGGTAAAAAGTAAGCATAGCATTGATTAAGGATTTTTCCTGGGTAATACTGTGTTCAGAGGAAGGTTCTGTTTGATCCAAACATCTTCCAGGATCATTCTGCCAGCAGTTACATTGGTGGGTATGAAAGAGGAGGCAATGATGACACAAAGGATTATGGGCCAGAGCCAGGGAGGATAATATAGGGGTCTCTTTGACACTGCTCACTCACAGTGCTCATACACGCGTGTGACCCATGTGAGAGAAGTTTGCTCTGGACTGGACAACACGCGATTCCAGGAGCTCCTCCGAATACTGCTGCCTCTGCCGATGGTCTCTTCCATCCCTCCTCCTCCCCCACTCTCTTTTCATAATGTCTGTCTTTCTTCATTCAGTCCTTTTATTCCTATTGATTCCCTTTTTGCAGCTGACAAGTGTGAAATGAATACAGCGTCTTTTCTCCCTCCCTCTCCCTCTCTCTCCCCCTCTCAGGCTGCTTATGCTCTCCCCCCTCCTCTCTCTCTCTGTCCCTCTCTCCCACTCCTCTCTCTCTCTCTCTGTCCTCTCTCTCTCTCTCTCTCTCTCTCTCTCTCTCTCAGTTTACTCTGCTCCAGTCAGGTTAAAATCCAGGTTTTGAAGATCCTATCAGCGGAGATAAATCTCTCAAAGCCCATTCACATCTCAGCGATAAGTCTGTCTTTCTTCTGTGGCCTGTGTGAATGTGAGAGAGAAAAAGAGCCTTTCAGCCTCCTGGGATTGGAATTGGATGTTCAGGCAGAGGAGGACAGCCTCCACCCTTCCCCCCCCCACCTCCAAGCCCGAGCTGGGAGGCCTGGAGCTGGTAGGCAGGTCTCCGGATCAGAGGGTCACAGGGTCAGTGGTGCGGCCATGTCTATATGGGGGGAGGGAGTGGCTGGGTGACCCAGCCAGCCCAGTGCCTGGCCTCTCCCCTCAACACCTCTCTCAGGCCTCAAGCCTCATGTGCTCATTTCATTTGAATGCATTTTTATTTCACGTTACGTTGAGTGAACCATTTTGAACCCTCTGATTGTCATTCTGTTACATTTGTTCTGTTATGTAGAGAGAACCCCTTCCTCTTGTTGGGTACTCTGTGTGGATTTGGGATATTTCTTCCTTTAATTTCAAGTTGGAAAGTTGCACCATCCAGAGTGTGTTGTGTATCTTGTACATTTGGTGAAATTGAACTGGCAGGTTATAAAATCTTTGAGATGTAAGTCCATTTCTTCCTCTGTTGAGTTTAGAGTGTTTAAGTGGCATCTGAACCCCTCTGGAGGCCTGTAGAGCTACAAACCTTTCACCCTTAACCCATACCCTGACCTTAAACACCCACAAAGCCGTTTCGGAGCAGACAAAAGAGCACATTTTGGAGAGCTGAATTACTTCTGGTATGGAGGAAAACTTGTGCTGCCGAACCAACAGTCCTTATTGTAGCTTTCACTCTGTAGTATAGCTACAGATACAGTTGTTTATCATTTCTTACCTCTTATAATAAAAGTAAACACTGTAATGAAAAAATGGTTCTGGTCAAGCAGACTAACACCATGAAACTCTCTGCACTGTTCAAAATGAAGGATAAACTCACCTATTAGATGATAAACCTGTTAACGTATTGTATGTTAAATGCATTATCAGGGTGACACGTTAAAGCAAATCTTGCAAAACAAAACCCACAATCTGTTAATGAAACCAAATTTTGTACTCTGTCATCCCTCAAGCATACACACACACATGCTAATAGACACACACAGGCTGTGACCCTGTGTCTTCAGTTGTACAAATTTCATTTTTTCCTTCCTCACTTTCACTTTAACCTGTTTTGAAGGAGGTGTATTTGTACATAAACGTTTTTGCCACAATTCCCCTCCTCCAGCATCTCCACATCCTCTTTTCACCCCCCCCAGCTTCCTTCCTCTTTCTGCAAGCTCATTGACATTCTTTGAACACAGTGCTGAAAGATGCAGACCTCCCGGCACTCTACACTCACACACACACTGTGTGTGTATGTGTGTGAAAGTGTGTGTCTAGGACCATATCTAGGTCTGACCTTGCCTGACTGTGTATGTGTGTGTGTGTGTGTGTGTGTGTGTGTGTATATATGTGTGTGTGTGTGTGTGTGTGTGTGTGTGTGTTCACACATTCAAGCTTGGCTTTTGATTGGGAGTACCAAATGGATGGATACCTGAGCGCCTGTGCCTTACACGTAATTAACATGATAGGTCACTACCTCTATGTGCTGAGAAAGTGGATAAACAGCTATGGGAGTGAAAGGATTATGGCTGGCTGTGTTCAACATTGCTGGCACCGTTGCATTGATGTATTAATATATTTAAGAACATCCCGATCCTTCACAATGGCATACGGGCCCTAACACATTCAAGACATTGTCCTCGACATAATCTCAAGTGCTGCCACAGCTATGCGTTTGTGTGTGTGTGTCTACTGGGCATCCCCCAAATGGAGCCCTCTTTACTGTCTATCTTCTTAATAGCTGTGTCATAGAATTTACAGAAATCCAAACAGCCAAGCAGCTCAGACGCCTCCAGACATGAGAAGTTGCCAGATCATTTAGATATTTACGCAGTAGAAACGCTGACTCAGACTGAAAGTCCTGAGTGTAACCAAACACAGCAGCTCTACCTGTGAGAAACCATCTCTGTTTCCGCGTCTTCCGGCTACACGGTAAACAAGAGTTACAAGAGAGGAAAGTTATATTTTGAAAGGAGATGGAGGGGTTATAGAGGGAGACATTAAATATGATAGTGATGTTGGTTTGGGGAGTGAATAATGTGCTGGAATCAAACCAGCTGGTTCTCTCTTAATCCTATTTCTGAGTAATTTTCCCGCATGGCACAGAGCTAACTTATCGCTTGAAATGGTGTAATTTTCCCAATCTTTGCCCATTACTGAACTCAAGATAAACAGTCTATTTCATATTGAAAGCAGAGGATCATGAGTGCCATGCAGAATCCTGCTTTACTATTCATGATTGTGTCCTATTAAAACCAGAAGAGAGGAAGTGACAGAACACACCCAAAACTATGGAATTCAACCCCTCCCCCATCCAATCCTATCCCAGCAGCCCCCACAACTGGTTAGTCTTGACAATTCAGTTATTCAGAGTCTGATCTAGGCCTTCGCTGGAATAAAGAAGTCTGAATCAGAGAGCCAAACACCCATTTTTATGGACGCATCTTCATCAGCTCTTTCGCTGGGGCCTGTAAAGCCAGATAAAGCCTCAGATCATAGCTTTCTCATGTCTCTGTTCCTGTCTCAGTAACGGCATTGGGAGGGACATGCCTGAATGGATCCCTACCCTGTTTATCCAAATGTCATGATTGCGTGGTTTGTTGTATGTTTTCCCTCCTGATTATGGTCTTATATCTTGGCTGTCTTAGCGATTTTGTGACGCAGTTCTGCTGAATTTAATGATGTCTCCTGCTGGTCTTTTGCCTGAACAGAGGAGGAGGAAAAGAAAAATCTGAACTTGATGAAAGTAAATTGGAAGGGCTTGTTTTTTTGTAGTATTTCATTTTTAAGCTTCCCTTACCCTAAAAATTCAAATTGCTGTGAGGATAAAAGCATCACAGCTATGGCACATGCCTAGTGTTTTTCTGTATGTTCCAGTGTAGTTTGAACTCAATGCCAAGTGACCGTGTGGCAGGAGAGCAGAATATAGTACCCGCAGTAGCTACTGATTTACCTGTTTTGCCACATGGCGCTGAAACAAGGGGGTGGCACATATTTGGCATCGGTTTCAGCCCTGTATCAGTGTCACTCCTGCTCGGTACCTTCCCTCCTGTCTAGACCGCCCCTGAATTACAGGAATGAAATCAGCCTGGCATACAGCTGTACTTTTCAAGTACTGAAATATATGAAAAATATTGCTTTTTAACTTTCTTTAAGAAGTCCTTATATTTACAATATAGGAAGAATTGAATTTCTATAATGGTACTCTGTTGCTCTGAACCGCATGGTTCTGCTCTCCTACCATAGTTGTTGCTAGAGTGTCAATGCCCTAGAAGGCTGGCCCAGCCATGTCTGTCATCAGTCTGGATCGAAGGCCATGACATATTACTGCCCACATTGATCAAAGAAACCTGATCCCAGATCAACACTTGGCTGCGTAACTACAACCACAGGTTTCCCTTGTCAATATCTTAATATTATCTGTTATGAACTGAAGGAAAAAACTGATCCTAGATCAGCACTTCAGGTGTGAGACACAGATGGCAGATGAGATTGGAGGACATTTTGAGCTCCAACCTCAAGTCAAGAAGTAAGAAATGGTGCAGCACTGTGGTGATTTGTATCCTGCAATGTTTTATGGTATTGTATGAGCTTCGATGGATGACGCTCGTTTCTTGCATTACTGTATTTTTGGTTTTGTGCAACGACACCATGCCTCATATAAACACACCCCTGTCGTTTGTAAAGCAATGGGGAGTGAAAATCAAGCAGTGGGAAATGAAGTACACATTTTTGGGATGAATCTATTCCAAACAGCAGTCACCCTTGACCCCAGTTTAAACGGTGGAGGACGCGTCACAGTGACTTGGGTAAACAGGAATTCTGGAGATAGCACAGCAAAATCCTCCAGTTTCATAACCCTGATTAGAGTGACCAGACTCCTGTAGAGTACCACAAATCTCTCTAAGCAGGTTATGACATAATGGCTGCTCTCTGACGCTAGGGGCATTTATAGACGCATCTGTGGCTACGACAACAAGAGCAGAGAACTTGTAGCATTTTTAGCATGTCTGGTTTTTCCACTGCACTGTGAATGCTATATGAGGTTTATGAAAAGTTGAAACTATTTATGATTTTTTTTTGATGGACTGTCATCAACCCATCTGTCAACCACCTAATTAGGCAAGATTCTTTTTATAACAAAATGACAATGTCATCATTGCTCTATCTGAATGTGTGGTACTAGAAAGGATTAATTTGGTGCCACATGTACAGTATCACAGTGTAATAGTGCAGTATTGACTGTATTCCTTAAGTATCTTTGTGAGCCAGTGCACAGAACAAAAGAAAGGGCCCAGGACTACACATGCCCACTCCTAAACACAGCTTGCCTCGGTCCACTCAGTCTCAAGTCAGTGCGCTTGTGTTTTTGCTATAGTGCATGCCTGTGGCTGGCAAACATCAACTGATGGGGGTCAGATCTGTCCCTGCCAGCCAGCGCTGGCCTGGTCTTCACAAGGCTCCCTCACCCAGATGTATTTTTTGGTCCCATTATCTCATGTGACCTCATAATGAGCTTCTGCTGTTGGTGGTGACAGCGTGCCATGGTGCACAGCGCACAGCGTGCGGCCTTTGCCACACTGCCCCCGTCCCACGATCTCCGGCCCCAGAGAGGAGTGAGCGAGAGCACGGTAGGAGTAGGAGGAATTAGAGATGAGAAGTGGCCTTCCTAATCTCCTTTATCCCGTCTGAGTCCCGGGCCCACCTGTCAGCGATGCTGCTCTGTGAGGGATGTGCCTTTTTAGCAATAAGACATTCAAATGTGTTGCAAGCAAAATATTCAAATAACCCCCCCTCCCCAAACACACACACATACACACTCTCACCCAGCGGCATGTGAAACTCCCAGCTATTTCTGTTTAAATAACGACTTCCTGCCGAGCGATCTGCTTTCGCTCCCACTTTTTGGGAAGGAAAATAAATGATATGAACGAAATGGCAGTTATTCCCTGCTCTGTTCTTTATTATGCCCTCCCCCATATACAGTAGATACATTCTGATAAGGCAGAGTAGTACTCTGGGATTTACATCAGGTTTTTACTTTCGAACGCCAGTCTGAATGTGTGTGTGAACGTTGAAACTGGGCTTGTTTTCATATGGACTTCTCAGAGTAGGGATGCTGATTTCGGATCAGGCTTCCCCCGTCTGTGTTGTAACGTTAATTATTAATTAGCGAAGAATGAAAACTGATCCTAGATCAGCACTCCTACACGCTGTTTATTAATATGGCACCTGATCAGGAAGGTGGTGTTGCCCTGTCCTGCATCGCCTCGGTCTCCCTCCCCCACCACTCTGACAGCATCTGAGGGCAGTGAGCCTTCATGACACCAAAAATAGACAGAGCTACCTCAAGCTATGAGTGACTCACTGATAAGAACTAGTGCATGTTGGTGTGAGAAGCAAACCCTTCTGATTGGTACAAACAGGTCAATGATTGACAGATTCCATTTGACTCAACCCATTATGAGGTTTATTAACCCTCACTCTCTCATGGCCGTTTGGCAGCTGTTGTACAGGCTGGCCGGCCTTGGCCCTTTCTCCTTGCCCATGTCCTCACGGCTCCACTCCTGTGTCTGTCCCTGGCGGCAGCGGAGACAAGGGCCTGAGAGGACGTGCACGAATCTCTGCTGTCAAGGAGACCCCGGTCTGCCGCTGTGCGGACTGATCAATGTATTGATCGGGAGCTCCATGAGACTGCTGCGCTTTTTCAAGCCATACTTCGCAATGCAGCAGTTATGAGCCTTGTTTTTATCCCCCCCCTCCTCCCTGGGGGATCGGCACAAATATAGAACCCTGCCTAAAGACGTCTCCTCCTTGTTTCTCCCAGTGTCCGCGGTACTGTGTGTTGTCATCGATCTTGCTTCTTTTTCCATTTATGGTCAGGGGCATCTCTCTGGCTCCTGGGGGGGCCAAGGAATCTCTCCCCTGTAGCGCCTATGATTTAATCTCACCCCTCCTTCATCTGTAAGGCTGGCCCACTTTCTAGGAAGTCGGCTTCCTCTCATGACATGTGTTTGCCTATCGAACACTGCTGGTAGTACATATATAACAAAGGCTGCGTATTGATGTGGAGCTTTCATAGTGGTGTTTAATGTAGTGGCAGTCTAAGGTTGATAGTTATTGTGGCAATGATGATAATCCAAGCAAGCAGCAGAGCAGCGCTTAAGAAAACTGCTCTGACGTGTCACTGCACAAAGATGATTTGCTGGGTTTGTCGGCTGTCGTTTGTTTATTTGCATATTGGCAAGGCAGTGACATAACGGCAGCAGCGGTAATTAAAGGAATAACAATAGGGGCAGTAATGATGATTGACAGGCTGCTCCTCTGCATCTTTGCCTTGGGGAGAGGAAGGGGAGATGGGCTCTGTGGATAGCGGCCACTCCCGACCGCACGCAGCTCTGTGGGTTTGTCACAGGCTCATCACCGGGGCACTGAGTGTCCTTCAGCTGCCAGGAGATCTGGAGTGACACTACATCACAGGAGAGAGGGATGGTGAGGCTACACCACTGTCACTCTCCCCTGGTGGAATTCCCCAGGATATGTGTGTGTGCGTGTGGTAGGTACATGTGTGTATGTGTGTGTGAATCTACATATACTGTCACTGAGGGTAACATGGCCTCGACTGACTAAATACATTTCCTGGTCTTTGTTCTCAAAAACTTTGAGAAAACGTCAACCCCATTTCAATATTCAATTAGACAGCTGTGCTTTAACATTAAGGTAAACTGCTGATAATTTAAGGAGTGCTCTTGGATGCCCTTTAAAGAGGTCTTTATAAAACACTTTGGCAATACATTCATTGGAATCTCTGATGAATCAGTCACTTTCCTAATTCATGCAAAATTAAATATGGAATGTAATCCTTAAAAATGGAGAAGTCATTATTAGATATTGGCAGTAATTTAGTGGCAGTGCCGCTTATCTTTCTCTGTGTCTGAATACATGCTTAATGTTGTACATTTGGAGAGATGTGTGGTTGTATGTGTGCAATAGGTAGATAGCTCGACAGTTTTTCTTCTTTCTATCTTCGCAAGCAGTGCTCTCTGTCCCTTTTAATCGGTGTGATCGGCCTTCTTTTGCACTGCAATATGGGAATAATTAGCTTGACTTGAAACAAAGCACTGAATCTCCTGCGGAGGCGGCCTGAGCAAGCATGTATGTGTGCGCTTATGTGTGAATGTGCCTGAGTGTGTGTGTGTGTGTGTGTGTGTGTGTGTGTGTGTCTGTGAGATTTCCATACATGCATGTGTTTACATGAAGTAGTGCTTATGTATTTGCAAAAACTTTGATGCATATGTGTGTGTGTGTGTGTGTGTGTGTGTGTGTGTGTGTGTGTGTGTGTGTGTGTGTGTGTGTGTGTGTGTGTGTGTGTGTGTGTGTGTGTGTGTGTGTGTGTGTGTGTGCGCATTTGTCTAAGCACACATGTGAGTCTGGTTTTATTCTCACATTTTCTGAGCTCAGCCTACATGTGATTTAAAAAAAAAAAATCATTAATCGGAAGTACTCCACCTCAGCTCCCTTAAGACCTATATACTTAAGTACTAACCGTTACAGCTGGTTTATCTATCAGTTGTTCCTGCAGCCTCTCACAGGTGTTAGCTTGGTTCTTAGCATAAATTAACCCAGCCACCGGCATATGTTAAGCCCTCTATTCACAGCCCCACAGACATAAAAACTCAGGAAGCCTATCTGCTGTAGTCTGTCATGGAGACAGAAATGCCTTAGAGAATGTTTGATTTATGTTGTTATTTTACTCTTTGTTTTTATCATTTGTTTTAATCTTTTTTGTGTGCGTCACATGATGAAAGGACAAATAATTGTAATTATGTTATCGTAATTGTTGTTGTTCAAATTTTGGCAGAAGTAACACTCAAAATTGTACGAAGCAAGTATAATCCACACTGACTTTAGATATAAAATTATATCTAAATGTGTTTTTAAAATATTTACATGTGTGTTTAGTACATTGACATGAGACCAAAAGTTCCCAGCCAAGACTGAAAACTCGGTATCCCCTTGCAAATTCACATGAAACCCTTTTTTCCCCAATCAATTCTCGCATACAGATTTTGCCTGTTTCTATCAACACCTTATTAACACTCCACTCCCTCTGGGACTGATCTTATACAAACCAACAGCAATGATTACTTCAAGTGATAGTTATTTTGAACATAGTACCTCCAGTATTACTCCTTCGCACTATTACAAGTATTTCTGAGACATTAGTAATTGTAATACATGTTTCAAGAAAATTACTATTGTTAGTCACTCTGGATAAGAGCACTTTGCATAATACTAATAATACTTCTGTTATTATTATTATTATTATTATTATTATTATTATAGAATAGTAATAATAATAATATGCAGAATGCACATATGCATTTGTAATGCTAAAATGATGAAGAGTCAGGGCCGTGCTGTCTGCGCTGTGTGTAGAGGTGGCAGATGGTAATGCCAGTCATAATGGAGCAAATCCGATTGCTGCAGTATGAAAGGCATCCCACTGACTCCCCTCAGGAGGACTGCGCCAGGCAGTCGATTGTGTGTATCGATGTGTTTACTCATGGTGAAATCGGTGTGCATTAGTGTGTGAGGGTTTGTGCTCTCTGTCTTTTTCTGTGTGTGTGTGTGTGTGTGTGTGTGTGTGTGTGTGTGTGTGTGTGTGTGTGTGTGTGTGTGTGTGTGCAGGATATGTCTGCGTGCGTGTGTGTGTGTGTGTGTGTGTGTAGGGGGCAGCAGTGTTCTGAATGAGTGATGCTCACACAAACATACGCACACATACACACACACAAATGCACTATAGATATGGCATGCTGTGAAATGCAGGACAGGACAGCACTAGACAGGCTGGCAGAGCAGAGAAGGTGTGTCAGGGGAGCCCTATTGTTCCAGTACAGAGTCTGAGCTGAAGCGATGCTGGAGAGAGGGAGAGAGGGAGAGAGGAAGAGAGAGAGAAGGAGGGAGGGAGGGAGGAAGGGAGAGAGGAAGAGGGAGGGGGGGAGGGTCAGGGCTAGATTAGGATGTTGACTGTGGTGTCCATGCTGCCTCACGCCTGGGCTGGGTGAATTTTGGCTGGGATTGCCACTATTTAAGTGTTTAAGGGCTCAGAGTGCCACTAGCATCCAGCAGTTTATGTAGCATAGAGCAATACACATACCCAGCAACATGTGAACCATAGTGAATTACATTGACTAGGTTTATGGTGTCTGTATTTGTTTGCCACTGTCATGTAGTGCAGCTTTGTTTATGATCTGGAACAGGATCAAGCACAGAGATAGAAGCTCAAAGTGCATAACTCTAGCCCACTGTTAGCTAGGATTTACAGTGTCTTCTCTGTCTGACACAGCAAGGCCTGTTTGATTTGTATTCTGTTTTGTAATGGAGAAGACAAAACCACACACACATGCACACACCATCTGATGTATCTTTTTACAGTTGTAGTAGCACATACATATAAAAGTGCAGACTGGCACACATGCACTCAGATGTATGTCTGAGTTGAGCTCAGTTAGACACCTCTTACTTTACATTTAGCTTACAGGTCATGCAGTTCTTAAAATGGTGAGAAGAATTGGAGAGAGGGAGTTGAGAGAGAGAGAGAGAGAGAGAGAGAGAGAGAGAGAGAGAGAGAGACTTCGAGCAAAGTAGAGAGAGCAAGCCAGTCAGAGTGAGGTATTGAGAGAGAAAGGGTGAGCGAGGTAGGGAGAGAGCATGAGAGAGAAAGAAGGCAGCCCAGCACATTTTTACAGCAGGAATGTTAGTATAAATTATTCATGCCATCAAGTATGCATTCCGTAAGAATTTCTTTTTTTTTTTTTTTTTTTTTTTGGTGAGGCTAAGCAGAGTGGAACGTGAAGAATTTTCAGCAGCTTTAAGAGTGTTCAGAGTTCCAACCTTCCACCCCCTGTCTGTCCCTCATTCCCCAACCTGTGATGAAGACTGTCCCACTGGTCTGTGAACCTGTGTGTGCATGCATGTGAACATGTGTTTTTAAGTGTGTGTGTGTGTGCGTGTGCGTGTGCGTGTGTGTGTGTGCGAGCGTGCGTGCATGTATAGTAGTTTGGACCACCTGATTTCTCACACGGATTTCTGAGATAGGTACACAGTGTATGGTTAGAGAATTGAATCTGAATGAAAGACTAGCCTAATGTCGGCGATGGATCACACAGGGTCACATGAATAAACACCACAGGGATTACCAGGTCAGTGTGGCGGGATGTTCTCATCCATGCTGAGAGCATTCCTCCCTTAGATATGTGACATAACTCTGTGTGTGTGTGTGTGTGTGTGTGTGTGTGTGTGTGTGTGTGTGTGTGTGTGTGTGTGTGTGTGTGTGTGTGTGTGTGTGTGTGTGTGTGTGTGTGTGGCAGTAACATGGTACTATCGGCTGTCCTGCCATCACTTATCTAAATTAATATAAATAGGAGATTAGTGCCTATTAAGGTCTGAAAGTGTGTCCAGTTTAAAGACTCCTAGCGCAGATTATCCCTGTTTATGTCATATCAGTAGTGTAGTAGTGGTGAGGGTTCACAATGTCCTGGGATTTTGAGTGGGTAAAAGCATTTTTATTCATGAGCATAGTGTAGTGAGATGTTGGCTGTAGTCCTCTTTGTGCTATAAATCACCAACATTTGGTGTCAATCATTTTGTTGCTTTTCTGTGCTGGATAGTGGAAATCTTATGTGTGGCCACTGGTGGGACAATAGTTGAATTTCCCCTCTCACTCTCATTCTGTACACTGGGTATTTTTTCTTTAATATTGTTGATTGTGACCATGATTATGGTTATGATTGTATGATTGTATTTGATTCAATGCTGTTTGAAAATTATGTGTATACTCTCATGCATAGCTGTTTGATGTCCTTTTCAGATGAACTGATATTTATGCATGTATTTTTTGTGCATAAATGTGGTAGCTTTGAGGGACTGGATTTTGGCCCTTTTAGAAAGGGTACCCAACTCCTTTTGCTGACGTTGCATGTTGACTGTACAGTATGACAGCACACTGGTGTTGTATGGCAAAATACTGTAGCGGTGGAAAGCTCAGGAAGTGCCGGGTGTGCTGGAGGAGGATATTGGGAGTGAAGTGTAAACCTGAGAGAAATAGAAACAAGGTGGTGACTGATCCCACCTCTGGCACCAGTGTCTGGGTGGATGAAGAACTGAACTGAGATGAATACAGATATTAGGATTCCTACAGGGCCGTGAGATCCCCACAGACCAGTGATACACTGTGAAAACTTTCTCAAGTAGCCACACCCACACACACACACACACACACACAGCAGCCTTAAGAGGCAAAACAGTTTGAGAAAAGGTTATAAACCTCGCCCGAGGTTGTACAAGGGAGCATTAGGTAAAATTTTAAATGTGAGCCTTGAATTGTGTGTGAATGTAACATTTTCGTCTTTCTCTACAGCTACCTGGATCAGTGAAGCGGAAGCTGGCTGCAGCTGAGAACTCGGGAGAGGTGAACGGGGTCTCCGACAGCCCCATGATCCAGGGAAACGGCAAGCGTCTTTGTCTGGAGGATGTCACTCTGGCTATGGGCCCCAGCTTTCAGCAGCACCCTCCCTATTCCTCAGGGTCTGGGGTGGGAGGTCACAGTGGTGTTATGGAAGGCAATGGACTGAACAACAATGGCCTTGGGTCCCCATACACCATGCCTCCCAAAGCTAGCCCTGGGTCAGCTGCTGGTGGTGGGGGAGGGCCCACACATGGGAGCATGCTCCCCTCCTTTAACCCCAATGGGAACAGCTCAGTGCCCTCTGTGGAGCAGGAGCTACAGGAGATCCTTGACGAACTCACCAAGAATCCTGATCCCTCCCTCACTGAACTTGACATTGAGAAAATCTTGGGAAACAAGGGTGATGAGCAGGCGGGTAACACGGGTGGTTTTATCCACCCAGAGGGCAGCGGGACTCCAAAACGCTCCCCACAGAGACCTTCTCACCTGGAAAGCCACCTCACTGGCTCCCCTCAGGTAGGCCCGAGCCCAGTTGGAGCCCCCTACTCCCTGCCCCATCCCTCCAAACCTGTGCCGTCTCCACTCTCCGCTTCCCCTCTGTCCTCCTCCGCTCAGACCCAGAGCCAGGCCCGCTCCCCAATGCTGACGGCGGCACTCTCCAATCGGCCTGCGCCCGCTTGGCATGAGGTGTCCCGGGCTCAGCAGCTGCAGCAGATGGCATCAAACAGCAAGCACCTGTCTTCCAGCACGGGCCCACCCCCACCCCCTCCCCAGGCCTCGCCATGGGCCGGGCCCTCCCCACCGTACCGGCCCAATGAGAAGCTTCCCAACTCGTCCCCGCACCAGCAGCCCTTCAGCCCTGCTGGGAGCATCCAGAGTCCCCAGAGCGCGCTCATCTCCAGCATGGCCCCGGCTCCGTCCGCAGGCCCCTCCCCACCCTACCGCCCAGAGAAGCTGGCCAGCCCTGCCCTGGCACAGCCCCCGTTCAGTCCGCAGAGCACCCTGCTGCCCAGCAACGCACCCACAGGCGGCGGTGCGGGCACCGCCCAAGGCTCACAGGCCAACTTCCTACCCAACATGCCCCCCTCGTCTGGGACCACGCGGCCATCCCCTCCCTACAGGACGGACAAACACTCCAGTCCCACAGTCCAGCAGCAGCAGCCGCCACCGCCCCAGCAGCAGCCACCACCGCAGCAGCCTCCACCATCTCATTCCTTCAGCTCACAGAACGGATCAGGAAACATGGCCTCCCAGCTGTTCAAAGCCATGACCTCCAGCCAGCCCAGCAGCCTCAAGCTTCTTATGCAGCAGCAGCAACAGCAGCAGCACAACCAGCCGACTGCGCAGCCACAGCCGCAGGCGCAGCTGCCCCCCGCCGGACACCCGGTCATCGGCAAGGCCAACGCAGGGGGCCAGGATCCTTACTCCTTCAACAACACCAAGCCACTCCGGCACTTCGACCCTGAACCGCCCGCTCAGAAGCTGGGTTCCCTGGTCCCGGGACAGGGCTCCCTGGGTCACTACCCCACCCCAAACATGCAGCCAGCACCTCCGGTGGGGGCAGCGGGGCACTCGCAGCTCCTTCAGCAGCAGGAGATGCAGCAGCGTATGCAGAGGAGCATGCAGGCAGGGGGGATGGCGCCCCACAATAGAGCGGTAAGCACTCTACTGACACCTGTCACTCATTCTCCCTCGTGATTTTTGCACAAGTAGCTGGCGGCAGACATGGTGGGCACTTGCTTAGCCAAGATTGCTTGCTGTTTCTGGATTGCCAGTAGCAGAGGCATGGATTGGTGCCTGTCACTCATCCTGTCTCACCTTCACTCCATTTGCAGACATCATAGGCAGTCTAATGCTTATTGCCGTTTTCTGGGTTGCCAGCTAACACTAATATCAACTACATTCTGTGGTCCACCATGTTGTTCACACACTTTAATTAACTTGGTATGGCCTGTTACATGAATACCCTGAATGGCGCCCTGGGTCTTGGTGCCTTGATGCAGGGTCAGGGTTTTGTGATGTTGTGCTTGGAAAGGATGGCTATGACAGAACTGCTCTTGGACAGAACCCCAGTAGTGAGCAAAAGGCCAAGACGAGAGCAGCACTGGATTTCTCCAGTATTTTGTTTGTTTGTTTTTGCTGGTACTGGGAATTTTGGAGTATTCACTGAAATCACTGAGAAAGAGAAAGAATGGCCAAGAGAAAGGAAGTGGAACAGAGAGAATAAAAATCCCCTTTTATGTGAATGCATTCTCAGTGGCTAAAGGGGTCTAAAAAATGTGCTGTCGGGGGTGCCTAAGCAGCTATACGCCCCACAGTATGGATCTGAATTTTGCCCATACGAGTGTTGACTGTGGGTGGCAGTTACACGATTGCATTGCACAATCTTGTGTCACCAGTGAGGGAGGATTTTAGTTGTCAGGGATTCCCCCACCTCATAGCACATGTAGTACACCTAATGTCGAATGGGTTCCTGCAATCTGCCCACACTAGTGGTCTCTGAGCACTATGGCCAAGCTGATAGAGTGACAGAAAGTGTTCATCTCGCAGGCCTTTGGGAGTTTGGGGAATGGAGTAGGGGCTTCAGAGCTGCTTTAGTTGGATGGACAATAGAAAGGGATTCACTTCTAATCTCTGTCACCACATCCCTACATGAACCCATTCACAGAAACCTGAGAGTGCATCAATACGTTGCTTACTTACCCATGTACTTTACAGATTAACCTCTGACACAGTGAGAGAATATGTTTACAAAATATGGAAAGCTTAAATTAGATCTGAGGCAGCAACTATGTTCATGACAATGACAATGGGTAAGCCATGGCTCAGAGTATTTTTTTTTTTTTTTTTTATAAAACCTTGTTTCACATCACCAAAGAAAAGTGGACAAACTAATAAATCCATGGAAAAGATTAGTGTGATTCCCTGAGACTAAAGTAGGCCGCTTGAGTGCTGTGTGTCTCCTGTGTGAGCCCCTCCCCCCCATCCTTCCATTCCATCTGTCTGACCGACCTCATGGACACAGGCGCCATGGAGATGCCCTTTACCAAAACAGTTGTGCAAGGCGAAGCAGTGCCCAAGTGCTCCGCTGACCCTGGACACGGTTTATGCATGTGCTCGCCAGTCACTTATTAAGGACAACACCAAGCAACATTAGCCTGGACACCAGCCAGAGCCCAGAGCTGTCAGGATGGGTGCTCCGTTACTTCAGGCGAGGGAGGAGGAGAGGAGAGAGAGAGATATTGAGAGAGACATATTGTTTGAGTCTTTCACATGTATTTCTTAAAAAAAGTTTCATTTTCAACTAATAGTTTCTGTTTGTAAAACATGGGTTGTAAAATTATTTTCACCTTTTCTTGCAAAGGCATGTAATATTTAGTAAATGAACTTTTGGACAAATTTAACTTGCGTGTGATGAAGCTGCTATATGAATCAACCGTTTATGTCATCAGACTTACAATGATTCTCTTACAGAAGCTTTTCAAGCCTCAAGGGCAACCTATTCCATTTGAATGAATCTGTCATTTTTAGCAAGTAATAAAATTTATTATTTTTTTTTTACTGGGTCATAGCCTGAATAACATGACTGAGTAAATTATTGGATGGCGTTGAGCCTCTGAGAGTCCAAAGTGGCCCAAAACCATACCCTGCTGCCACTGTGTCATGACAAAAAAAGGGGTAGTCAGTCATGCAACTCACAATATGCCTGATTATAGAAATACATTTTATCTTTAATGCTTTAGCAACAAAGTTATTTTGTCACGCACAAGAATATTTCAGTTTTACTTTCAGAGACAAAAAGACAAAGAGATGAAAATGAAGACTGAGAGACATAGACAAAAGGATAAAGTGAAAGTGAGTGTGTATATGTGACTGAGGTCTGGCCAGGGAGGGAACTGAGCTCCTTGTGAAGGAAGGGGGCATTATGGGTTCAGATCCCAGGTGTAGCGGTGGGATGAAGGCTCTGTTCTTACTGCTCTGCCCTGGAGCTGAGATATTACACTGGTGCGTAGGGAACCAAGGCCTCCTGCTGGGGGGCGGGAAAGTCCAGCTCATGTTGTCCTACAGACTAATGGGAGCCCCATTGTAGACCTGCATAGGGGGCCCCAGCATGGAGCTATATGAGGGAGCTAACTGCTGACCGGTGTGTACAGCCTCAGTATGGAGCTGCACGAAGGAGCTCACTGTGGAGCTCTGTGTGGGCCCCTGAATGGAACTCCATGAGGGAGCTCACTGTGGAGCTGCATATGAAGTGGGTGGTGGGGGTAGCATGTTTAGGGTACAATACTTAGTGGGACCGTTCTCCAAACTGTTGCTTTCCCCATGTTCTGATTGGGCCCCTTTAATGAAAGTACTAAGAGCTGGTTCACAGGGAGGAGAATTCCTGCGAGAGAGCTTTTTACAAGTGTGTGTGTTGTGGGACTGTAGGGGCCAGCCCTTTTTTTCCTCTCAAAGCAGTCCAATTAACAGAGGAATTCTTATTTTTCCACCTCCACCTTCCCTCTCCCCTTTTCCTGTCACTGCCTCTCTTGCCTATAAACAAAAAAGTAAGTCATTTCTGTTGTGTTGTTTGACCGCTCCATTTGTTACACTTTGGAGTATCTAAAAAGAGCAGTATCAAAAAAGTAATTTTGTGCATATGTCTGTGTTTGAATGTGTGTTTTATGTGTGTGAGTGTGTGTGTGTGTGTGTGTGTGTGAGAGAGAGAGAGAGAGAGCTCAAGTGCAAGCTTGTGCATGAGTGTGTATATGAGTATTTGTGTGTATGCTTGCGTGAGAGTGTGTGAGTGTGAGTGTGAGTGTGAATGTGAGTGTGTGGGTGTGTGAGTGAGTGAGTGAGTGTGTGGGTGTGTGAGTGAGTGAGTGTGTGGATTTTGTTTCAAAGTGCCGCGGCAGCATTCTCTCCCACACCGCAGTCTCTTTGAGACCAGCGGTGTGTTTGAAGGCAGGGACCTCCCCTTTCAGCCAGCAGCTCTCTTTCATCAGGCCAATAAAGGATAATGAATTTTGGGGGGGAGGAGTTGGTTTGGCCTCTTGGCAGTAGTGGCTGAGGGCTAAAGGGGCCCCTCAGTTTACAACTCGACCCCCCCCACAAAAAAAAAAACTTCTCATTCTCCATCATCCCTCCATCTCACTGTGTTCTCCTTATCCCCCTCCCCCTCCCCCTCCTCTCTACTTTTAGAGTCTATTGATTCCTACCCTCATTTGACAGTGAGGAGGGGCTCTCTGCAACTTTCTTTGCATTTAGTTATTTCATAGAGGGCCTCCACCTTTGTTTGAGGGTTCCCATAGCTATACATTTCTTTACATAAGTTTATGTGTTTCTGCAAATCAGCACGAACTACTTACATGTACACAAATACAACAGTCTGTCAATACTATTTAACAGAAGTGATTTGTCTTTTGTGGTATGCAAACACAAATATTTTCAGGTCCAGGGTTGTGTTATGCAGAGGGAAAGCAGTGAGGAAGGTGGGTGGTTTTGTTGAGATTTGGAGTAAACAAGAAGTGATTCTTCCACAATGACAAAAGAATCACTTTGCGCAGCATGTTCATATGTGCTCCACTTGATATGATTGACAGTGTCAGAATAGGGAACCAAGTTTTGAACATTTTAGTTTCTATTTTTCAGCTGTCAACTGACTTTCACACAATCTACCACAGAATAGTAAAACAGAAAAAAGTAAAAATTCCAGTTGTTAATAATTACATGTTAATTTTAGTCCTTAATGTTACAATGGCTAAATGGTAATGCTAGTATTTACAGCACCCTACCTTATGTAGTGCTCATAAGTGCTCATAAATGCTCATAAGTTAACTTATTTCTGATAATTGGGCATTTTGGATTTTCGGGTTTGTGAAAGCACATTAAATTTCTGTAGAAACCCGCAACATCCCAAAGTCACGTAATGGAATGAACCGACAGTTCTGCGGAAGGGATTCTATGGCAGAAAAAAGGAAATACAAACAGAGCAACTAAAACAAACCAGAAAACAAAAACTGTTCCTTTGTACTTTTTTATCTAACATTGCCTTCCTGGCAGTAGTTTCTCTCCTGCGATCGTTGACGCAGCGGGATTCCCCCTGAGTGGAAATGGCTGTCTGGGTCTCCACGCAGCCATCTCGGTCTTCACACTTTACAGCAGCACTCTCTCTCACCCACCCTCTCTCTCTCGTTGCAACATTTAGAGGAAACCCACCCTGTGCTTATGCCCCTTCGCTTGTGTTCAGCGTAGTTTTGCAGCGCTACATTTTAATGAAAGAAAAATCTTAAACCCAAAGCACAATAATGACCCACTTCTTCTGAGTGATTGATTAGCATCATGGGAGATGGGGAAGGGGGAGGCTCAGAAGTATATATTTGTCCAAATCCCAGCATTCTGTGTTTGTGTGTGTGTGTATGTGTACTTGTATAGTTTGAGTGTATTCATGCCTCATGCAGACCTCTTTCTCTTTTGCATCCACATCCTCTCTCTCTCTTCTCTCTCCTCTGTCTTGTTGTGACGGATCAGTGTTTCCCCCTAGCTGTGGAGGAGGGGTGCAGGGTGGTGATGGCGGTCATGGTTTGGGATGGGGGAGTTGGGGGGCGTAATGAATCTTGAGGCTGTGCAGCTGTGTGGAGTGAGACATGCGCACGCTTTCTTCCTCTCAAAAACACACACAAACACACAAACACACAAACACACAAACATAAACAAAAAGGGTCCTGTATAATGCTGCCTGTGTTCTCTTTGAGTGTGTGTCTTGTCCAGCCTCTTGTGTGAGCTGTGTGATGCCGTGTTTGTGTACAATGACTCTTCGGGGTTTTTTCTGTGGGTAAGTGCATGCCTGCGTGTGAATATTTCAGAAGAAATGTGAGTGGGAGTTTGGGTGTCTCACATTTTTTTGTACAGAAAGTGCAGGTAGAAGTTTAAATTTTGCTTGTTTCTTCGTTTGGTCAGTGCCTGCTTAGCTAATGTGTTTCTGTGTACAGTTCCTCCCTTGCAATTTGGAGGTTAGTTTTTTTTTTCTTCTGTTAACTGCAGCGTCACTGAAGGCAGAGAGGACGGGGATTTACTATGTGTTCGCTTCCTGCTTGCCTTACAGAGGGACACAAGTTCACCTCTGTGTGGTTTGAGTGTTTTATAACCCCGCTGGAGTCCATGAGCTCTTGGCTCATGTGTTACCAGAGAAACGTGTCAGCAAGATGGTATATTTTGAGAGTTGTCGTGGCGACAGCCATGTGTTTTTCTGTGTACACAGCATATGCGAGTCAGCACAGCAGTGGCTGGAGGTGAAGTTTAACTTCGGCTCTGGCCATCAAATCGAGGGCATTTGAGGGTGGCTGTGGCGCCAGCACTGGGGGCAAACATACACGTGCCATAACACGGGCCCACACAAACACACAAACACACTAACACAAATGTGAGCACACACACACTCCAACCTCTCACACACAAACACCAGCAAATCTGTGCTTTCTATTTCTCCACATCCCCCCCTGTATTTCTGCAGCTCTGTCTGCTGCTCTGTCCTTTCTCCAAGGCTGAAAAGGAGGGAGTGGGAATGGGGGGGAGGAGAGAGGAGCTTGAATCTGCTGCAACACCACCGCCCCCCCCCCCCTTCCCCAATTGTGACTTCCAGCCAGAATCCTCCACAGCAGGGAGTGAAGAAGTAACCTTGTTTCCAGTTCGTCCTCAACTGAACCACTTCTGATTTTAACATTTTAAATTTCCCTCAAAGTGGGTCAGCTTCCCAGATAAATTATTGCCTGTGTGCGTATGTCTATCTTTGAGTGTCTGTACGTTTACGTGCATGTGTCTCTGTGTTTATTTTTTTTTTTGTGGCTGTTGCATAATTGTCTGTTTCTGTGTGCTTGCATGTGTGATTGCATGTTGTCAAAATGAGAATACATGTCTGACTTTTATCCTAAATGTAGCCATCTTTTAGTAAGGAGAGCATTCAGTCCCTCGATTAGTTTGTACAAGACCAGCCAAAACAATGTAGGTCTGTTAACCTCCACTCATACGTTGAATCATTAGTTGTTGCGGTCCCAGAAGGGACACATGCTTTAAGGCTGAGACTGTGGAGGAGGGCCTTGAGGTGTGGTAGAGCAAGTGAAAGAGCGCATTCACAGTCAGCATTCATGGCCCCTGCTCTGCCCCTGCACTGAGCTTAATCACGACACTCCGTTCACATCCCTCAGGGGGAAAACAAGGCATCACAGGGCAAACATGTTTCTGACCGTCCCTGTACTCCTTGTAACACAGCTCCTGGAAACCAGTGATACCTACATCATCCATTTGTTATAAATGTGTATAAATCATGTAAAATAAGCTATTTCATTGTTATTGGATTTGGCAGAAGTTTGCTCAAATGCTCAAAACCAAGATCAGAAAACCTGATAGCAGGAAGAAAATTGAATAGAAGCTTTGGAGTGCTATCCACTGTAATGAAATGTGATTAAAATAAGAATATATTTTTTTTAAATGTCTGCTGTTTTTTTTTTTTTTAATGGTCCAGTGATGACTGTTGCTGGTGTCATAGTGATTGCCCAGTGGTCACTCTGGCCCTGGTCAAACTTTTGGTCAGTCCCAAGCCCCCAGAACCCCCCAAGTCCTTCCCTCCCACTGCTCACCCGTAACCCGCAGCCAGACAGACTGCCCCCGCCTGGCAGGCATGGAAAGTCCTCCTCCAGCCAGTCTGGGCAGAAATGTGGAAAACCGGGATGGGCACCAGCCAAGAGTCTCCCAAGTACAGTGAGCCCCTTTTAATAAGTCTCCACACTCAATAAACGGGGTGGTTGTTAGGGACTTCCCCCGAGGACACGTCAGAGGAGGGATGCAGGGGTAGTCTGGGATCTCGCAGGGCCTCCAGTTTTGTGTCTGGGCCTGACTCTGTCCACCCGTGCAGAGGTGGCTCTTCTGCAGGGAGGTGACACTGCTTTCCAGAACATAGTGTCACTCTTTTCGGAAGTGTTCCCCACTCAGTCATACAGGGATAGAAAACTGTGCTCAGGACCTCCCAGCACAGCACAGCCTGTGTTTTCCAAAGCAGCAGTGTTCAGTGTGAGAAGCAGAACATTCATGGTGGTGTGTATGGTGCTGCCTTATTCAAAGTATAAAGTCATGACAGTGCTTTTGGGCTTTTAGCATTAAGGCTAGTGCTGAGCGCTAGTGCATGCGTAGTGCTTCTGTGTTCAGGGTGGAGTGGTGTGGAGCTCACGGCCAGAGAGTAGCCCATGTCAGCGCCTTTCTTTAGCTCCCTGGCCTTTTATTTGCAGAGGAAGGGGAGGGAGGTTGGGGGAACTGAGAGGGGGAGGTGGTGCAGGCCAATTCTTAACACAAATTCCCACCAGTGTTTTCATGAGGAGAATGAGACAGCTACTGCACCACTTACTGTGGCCACTGAATCTGTACCAGCACACACTGATACATAAATATTGACAAAGATAAATACAACCTAATGCACTTGCCACCACCAATCCCCCCCCCCACACACACACACATACACACATGCACACACCCAGACCCACTGACACAGACTGTGCACACACACTAAGCCCTCAGCACTAGCCTGTGTACTTTGTACTGAAAGTATTCCATTGTTGCTTGTGAGGTAACAGTAAGGTGGATTAAATATACCTGCTCTGAGAATTCACTGACCAGAACTGACTCAATCCTCCCTCCTCCTCCTTTCTCATTTTTATCCTTTTGTCTCTCTCTCTCTCCTTCTCTCTCCCTCTCTCTGTCTTTTCCCTCTGCTCCTTTGTCCTTTCTTTCTCTCTTGAACTCCAGGCTCCCTGATTACTGAAGGCAGCTCATATTTAATTCTGTCACTTTATTTCTCTGCCTTTGCAGAGGAAGAGAGGGAAGGGGAGGGGGACTGGGAGAGAGGGAAATCGAGAGAGAGAGAGAGAGAGAGAGAGAGAGTGGGAGGGGGTGGAGAGACAGAGACAGAAAGGAGGCAGACAGACTCAGACAGGCAGTCTTGGCGACTGAGTTCTGGGAGCAGTGGACAGAGGGGGGCACACACACACACACACACACACACTGTGTCTCTGTGTGGGCAGAGCAAATACACACACACACACACACACACACACACACACACACACACACACACACGTAGGCACATATTGACTAATAGAAGAACAGAGATATCACCCCCACACACACAAACACACACACAAGTGACAGAAAAAGGCACATAAATATACTGTACACACAATCACACTAAACTCTGATTGTATATTGGAATTAGGAGTTAGAGGTCACTAGCTTTGTTCCAAGGATGGAAAAAACACAATTTGTTTTTGACAGCAATAGAGGTCACATAGCAAACATTACTTGGATTTCCTGTGGTTGACAGAGGCTTTCCAAATGATAGAAAAAGAAAACAAAAAAAAAAAAAAAAAAAAAAAAAAAAAAGCCCTGGTTTTTCTGCCAGTCCAATTCCTTATTGACCTGCTTATGTAACATTCTGTACCAAAGTGAGATGTGAACAACAGGAAGCTTATAATGTCTAAACATTTGGCCACACCCACCATTTTGTTACTCTTAATTTTGTACTGTTTAGCAATCTCATAATGGATCTAAATGGCCTGCTTGGCGTATTAATCGTAGATCATGTATACTCAGTATCTGTAGTAGATACTAATAAATTATGATGCATTAAGTGATATTTAATCTTTTGCATAAGCCTTTCAAGACTTTAAATAGTTAGATTGCAACAAACCTCCGAGTACAAGGGTGAAAAGCAAAAACATGAGTTTCATAATATTAATATTATGGAATATAAAATATAATATGAAACATACTTCTGTGTGCTATTGTATACTGAAGGCAAGAGAAAGAGGCATATGTGTCACCTTGGCTAAAGGTTGATAGTGAAAACAGAGAATGGAAATGTTGCTAGGGTGAGAGTCATGTAAGCTCAGTACCTTACTCACTTCACACTTGTTGATGTGAAGCAAAATTTAGTGTATTTAAATATTAAACATGATTTGTGAAAAGAAGAATTTTTCATAAAACTGCAGAAAAATTTGAATGATGTCACTGGCTTCACATGCCATCATTGGATCAATATTTCATGTCACTTAGCCATTGCTGGCATGCGATGTTCTAATGAATGATCTGTTAGTTACTATCCCTGAATGTAGTATCTCAGGTTTATTGATGCATTAATGTATAACAATTTTGTGTTTAAACAAATTCTCATGGTCATGAAAGATTAATTTAAACATTTGTTTGAACATTTGATGGAATCCACCTCATTGTTTTTTTAGTATTCCAAACCTTGCATATTGTAGAGGTTCTGCTGGAGGACTTGTATTAAATGTACATTAACACATCTCACAATTTATTTTTGCAAAAAGATTATTTGTTTTGCCCTCAACCAAAAAACTCTAGCAACTAGCTGGTCCCAGCTGTTTGCACTCCCGCGTGATTGTTTTTGAATTAATTTGCATCTTACCACACCCCTTTCACATATTGTACGCAAAAATCAAACTGCTGATTTACATGCAATTGGGTTGATGGCAACTGTAAATAAAAAATAAAAAATAAAACAATGGGGTTGATGGCAACTGTAAGAAAAAAATAAAATTGAATCGGGAGTATGAATATCATGCAGGGCTGTGCTGCTGGGTTTCATTTGCTCATGCTGTTTGGTCATTCCGCAGTCTATGGTTCCTCTGCTGTTGAATGGGCTCTTGTGTTGAAGGCCTCATTCATTACGTGACCAGGGGTCCAGAGGGCTGCGTTTTATCTCTGACCCCGGGGTGGTGGCTCCAATCCCCAGATGGAGGACCGCGGGAGTGTCCTTGGTGCAGCGCGGGTCCATCCATTACGCCGGCGGACGCCCCTGCCGCGCCGCACCCGGCTCAATCTGTCCTGCGTCCCGGGCGCTTCCCTGACAGCTGCCCATGCCTTCCATAGGACCCCCCTCGCAAAACAGCGCCCCACTGCTGAATCAGTCCTTTTCCCCAGTGAAAGTGGTTTATTATACCTGTGTGGCTTTGCTTTTATATTCCTCTCCATCTTTCCGCTCCTTCAATCTATTCCGGATGACAGACGGTAGTTTGTTGTCTTTTCTCGCCCTGTCTTTTGAAGCCCTTACTCAGACGTCCCGTGGAGAGATAGGTGGGTGGGAGAGGAGGTGGGGGGGACTGGTTTATAGGAGGACTTTTCAATCCATTGTGCCACACTGCAAAGGAACTAAAGAGAGGCACGCTGGTATCTGTTGTTTTCTACAGGAAGAAGATTGAAAACGATCTGCAGTGTGCTGTAGTGAATAGGGAAGTATTGTCTTAAGCAAATAGATAATGATATTGATCGTAAAAAGCTGCAGTAAAGATTCTCCACCTGGGACTTGTACCCACAGTATGGCCCAGAGCCCTGCCTGCTGTGAACATGTTTTCCCATATAAGTGAGACTCACAGTCCTGCAAATGCACGCGCGTACACACACACACACACACACACACACACACACACACACACACACACACACACACACACACACACACACACACAAACATGCATGTATGCATATGTACACTAACAGACAGACCCATGGATTATGAGCACATTTGCCCATGTAAGTAAGCTCCTCAAGACCTAGCTACTTTCTCTCTGGCATATTTTTCTTATGTGGGGAGCCAACAAAAGGTGAAGTAGGAGAGAGCATGATATCAGTTGCTGTCCAAATGGACTAACTGGACACTGTAAGGTATTTTACTACAGAGAGGTTGCAGGTAGAACGCAAAAAACATTTTCCCATACTGTACTGCTGGGAAGAGAGGAGGGAAAAAATGATTTGAGGGTGGCAGATTTTTGGTTGGAGGAGTGAAAGTCTGTTTTAATTGCTGTCTTCAGCTGTCTGAGAGCCAGGCTGGGCCCAAGAAGGAGATTTTTGCAATTCTTATCACACAAGGAAAGAGAGCTTCTACAAGCCATGTGTCACTTATTGGAATGTGGCAGAAGTTAAAGGATTAAAAATAGTACAATTCATTAAAGATTCATGTGCTTATGTGTGTATGTTTGTGCTTGCAGATGTATAAGCTTGTATATTTTTCAGGCAGTGGAGTGCAGATATGGTGCAGCATTATGTTTGACAGGGCCTCGACCCTTAGGATCAGATACATCTCACTAATATCATTAGGCCACAAAACATTTTTCGATGAAACCTACACATATATACACACACTCAAAAACACTCAGGCACTCACACCAAAAGACAGGGGGGTTCAAATATACACAAACACACTCAAACACATACACACCCATAGTCACAAACACAGACACTTAGGTACTCATCACTTGAAAAACTTCAAGCGTGTAATACTAATGCAAAATATTTCAAACGGAACAGTTCTGACAAGAACGGCTAAGAATCCACTGGGATAGGCCTCAACGTCTTCAATGAGGAAAACAAGGAAAAGTACGTGCAAAACAAACTAGTTTCAACAGCTCCTTGAAGGCTAGTCATAACAATGTGGTTTTGTGTTTGGAAGTCGTTTGTCTGACAGCATTGGGCGTGTGCATTTCAGTGTTAGCCCTGTGATTGGCTGGAAGTGATGCAAGAGGGCACGTACCTCCACTGTCATCAGCCTAGAAGTTGTGGTGTGAAGGTTAGGGTGCTGGGTCCAAGGATGCAGATCAGGGGTTGGGCACTGATCTTATATACCCTTGAGCAATACACTGCACATGTATTGCACCAGTAAGAGAACTCAGTAAACGTATCGCATGTAAATTTGCTTGGCAAATTAGATGTGCTGTAGTGTGTGCGTGTGTTTGCATCTGCACTGTATGCAAAATAAAGCATGCTGCTACTGCCTTGTGTTTAGCTGCAACTGTTTGTGTTGGTTTGATCTTTTTCCAAATAAAGATCACACAGAATCTTCACAGTCTTGTCTCTCATCTCTGAAGGATGGTCCTCTCCCTTCAGAAAAGCAATCAGGTTTGACTGAACTCATTAACAAATAATAATGACAGAAAAAGCTGAAAGTAATTACTTTTTATCACTGTTGTTGTTGTTGTTTTTGTTATTAGTAGAATCAGGGTAGTCATCACAGTTATTGCCTTTTCTAATAATTGTTACTAATCAATACCCCAGCTTGGGAAGGTAGATTCGAAATGAGGAAAGTGGAAAAAATAATGACAATAACGAAAATGGATTAACATGGTGTATGGGTGTTTAATCCTCATGTCCTTGTTTCACCCTGTTGAGCCAAAGAAAACAGTATAATATGGGGTATGAAAAAGTCCAAATCGGTGTCATAAAACGACACTGTGTGTAGGACTTAAATGAATGGCCAACATTTGGCTGTAAACAACATTACATGATTAGACGGTGGAATGTAAACATATTGTTTGCTCCATGGTATCTTTAGCATTAACCTAATTCAGTGGGGATTATCATGCGTTGCTGAGGGCATATGGGAGGGAGGGAGCCAGCCAGAGAGAGGAGGAGGGAGGGGGACAGCAGAAGGGGGATTAGGACCTGATGTTTCAGCTTTAGCCAAAGGGCAGACAATAGCTTTTTAAGTGGTGGTCTTTCCATTTCCTCACCTTTCCTGACTTGAGTTGGATAGATATATAGCATTTACTGCCTTTAAAAGGGAATTTGCTTTGCACATTAGTAGCTCAGCAAGACAAATCACTTAAAAACACTTAAAATGTATAACAACCGCATCAGTGTTTCTACATTTAGACCAATTAGACAGAGGGACATTACCTCAGAAGGAAAATGAAAGACGGAAGAACTTAAATCTGCAATTAATACTAGAGGATTTTTCATTTTGTTCTATTTTTGGTCATAATACCTTGACCACATACTAGAATTGTGTTTATTATTCATTAATTATTTCTGTAAGAAAAGACCTTTTCCATTTCTGATTTTGAGTGCAAGCATTGACTGTATCACCTGGTTTTAAGGACACATTGATGTCACAGCGTACTGCTCACAGTGTGGCATGTATTTTAACAGAGTTGCTATGAAGGATACCAGTGGTGGCTAACCTGCTTTTTTTTTTGAAGCTGTGGAGAGTTTCAAGGCTTCTCTCGGTCATAAGTGACATAGCACCTTGAAGGCTGTGAGATTTGGATGAACAGGGCCGAGTGCTTAGACAAAGCCTGCAACTCTTGGTCTGGATTAAATAAAAACAGCAGAGTTGTTCAGGTCCTGGCCTGGCTGGTTCTCTTCTTCAGCATATACGTGTATACGTTTGTGTTGGCGAACTCTAGGCTCCTTCCCACCAAACTCTGACGGAGGGATCCAGAGGCGTTGCTGGTGTGAGTGGAGCGTGGCAGCATGAGCGAGGCCTCCCGGGGCAGCTGATGAATAATGAAGAAGGCCAGTAATGACTGGGAGGCTCTTCTGATGCTTGCGTGAGGGAGACTCGGGGAGGGTGGGGGGATGGGAAAGTGGGCCGCTGCTGAGACGGATTGCAGCACTTCCTGGACTCTCTCTCCACTCCGTGGCTCTGCAGCCAGGAAGCACTGGAGCTCCTCTCTCTCTCTCTTTCTCTGTTGACTGCTCTTAAAGGATGGCTAGTGGGGGGTTGGGTTTTCATCATGGTTTCTCAGACCCCATGGGTCCCTGAGAAGGTGTACACGGTAATGGGGTTTCTGATTCCCTCTTTTTCTCTCTCCCTCCCTTCATCTCTCTCTCCTTTTCCCTCTCTCTCTCAGAATGACCTCTGTCTAAATTGAAGATGAATAATTAATACAACCCAGCCTTCCTCTAATGGCTTCACACAACAAGAGCAGTGTTTGAGAATGAGTGCTTGTGTACTCACACGTGGAAAGGCATTCCTCTTCTCCAACCAGCACCTCTCTCTGATTGCCCTCAGTGTGGCTCAGGAGGCAATGTAAATTATTCCTCTTTCTCGCTGTTGTTTTAATCATGATCGCGTACGTCATTGTTAGCATTGTTTGAAACATGTTTCTTGTCATATTTAGTAATATTTTATCATTTTGAATTTGAAATTATTAGAAGTAGCAGTTTTGGTAGTTGTCCCGTAGTACTGTATTGTAATGTGTAATGACGAACCACATTATAGGCATGAAAGATCAGATGAAGAGGATATAGCTGATGGGTTGCAGAGCACAATATGGTCAGGAAATATTGGGATGAAATTAAAAGGGGTCCCTTACAAAGTCACAAGTCTTATTTTGTTATTTTTACTTTGATTCCTGTGAAGGTCCTTCCAGAAAGGCAGTTCCCTGGTTCTGCAGTAAAATCTGAAAATCAGAAATTGTGCTGTTGCCTTCCAGCACAGATTGTAATCTCTTTTAGACACCTGCCGCCGGTCTCCGGACAGTGACCCCTCAGCTTTCTGAAGAGGGGAAATGCCTGAGGTCTTAACAGCCCTGTTGTTAGATAAACTACCATGAGGAGAGGAATGCAGCTCAGCTCTTTTACACTTGCTCTTGTTAGATACAGTCTTCAGGCCACTGGCCTGCTTATAGGCAGCAATGATACAAGCTGGGATTTGGTTGCAAATCTCTCAGGTTTTCTTAGCCACGCCTGCACGTTTAAGCATGAGTAATTCATGTCCAGCCCTTGGTGGCTCATGGTTAGCATATTAAAGTATTTTTTATGATCACGCCGGGAACTGAATCCTCAGCCTTCTTGGGTTAGGGTGTTCCAGCCACAAGGCTACTGAATCACTACCACTTTCACAATGAAAATGAGTATATATGAGAGAATCAAGTTAGAGACTTAATTTAGTGAGATACCTGTATTTCAGATATTTATATCCTCCTGGTCGAGGGCAAAATATTTATTTATGTCCATATGTATTAAAAAGGTTTTCTCTGGTCCAAATAGTTACAAGCCTCATAAATGAGCTGAATAAACCTTGAATTGTCTCATTGTTGAGGCAAACTGTAGCCCAATGAACCAAAGCCCCCCTCCCCCCCCACCACGCTGCAAGAATGTTCTTTGAATATTCAGTGGCTCCCTTGACACTGTGAGAATGCGAACATCCTTTGTGTTCATGAATATGGGTGAAGATTGTGTGTGTGTGTGTGTGTGTGTGTGTGTGTGTGTGTGTGTGTGTGTGTGTGTGTGTGTGTGTGTGTGTGTGTGTGTGTGTGTGTGTGTGTGTGTGGCGTGGGGGGTTGAATATCTGCCTTTTGGTGTTTTCTGAATTGTATAATTGGATCAGTTTTAAAGTGGAGGTTTTTTCCTTCTCTCTCTCTCTTCTCTCTCTCTCTCTCTCTCTCTCTCTCATTCTCCCTAGAGGAGTTCACCAAGCAACAAAGAAAGAGGTTCTTTCTCCTCTTTGAAACAACAGCTGTTGACAATGGTAGAGAGAGAGAGTAAGAGAGAGAGAGAATAGCAGTGCCAGCAATTTTCCTTTCTACCTTTCTCCTCTCCCTGTCCTTCTCTCTCCTTCTTCAGTATTGCTGCCTCTCTCCCTCTTTTGTAGCCCCCCATCCCCAATCATTGTTTCTATTGGCTATTAACCAGGTCCTAACATGCATTTAATATTACAAAATGGCCTCACTACTAAAAGTTACTACTCTCTTCACACAAATTCAAAATCTGACCCTCTGAATTAAAGACGACTATCATGCCTATGCTGCTATACAAAGTATACAGCACATAAGAGCCTTAAAAATAATAAATAAAATGTATCAATTAGGATTAGGTCATATGACCTATCCACACCAATGAAGTCAAAGTATAAGAGGCAGTGAGAGAACACAGCAGCAGTGGTTTGAGTCAACCAATGATTCTGGTCTTCGTAGTGGCAGTGGCTGGGCATCTAGCATTCATTGAGTATTTACTTGTCAAATGAGTAATTAATGTAGGTGAACTATTTTGATTGTCAAGGGGTTAGATCACCTTGACAGATGATTATCTCTTGAGGTACACACATTAAATGCACATGTTGTTTACAGAGAGAAAGAGAGACCAGGATTGTAAGACCAGCAAAATGACATTGATTAACCCTTACGGATGCACGCATTCTTTGAAGGCAGGCATTAGTTCAAGCGTTTGTTTGGTTGCATCCTATCTGTGCGGATTGATAGTGGCATCGGGCAGAGACAGACAGTGGAACCAGGACATGCTGTCTTTGTTGGAGTGGAGAAGCTGAACTTGTCCCAAGTGACCTTGCCCCAAGGCAGAACAAGGGCGGGGGAGGGGGTGGCGTGAGGGGGCTCGGTTCACAGATGGCAGGAGATATCAGTCCAGGGTGATATGGAAGGGCCTACTTAGAAAGAGCACAAACACATTAACCTCTGCTCTCTCAGAAACAACTGCTCTGCACTCTGAGAAAAGGGAGGGAGGAAAACTGTCAAATAAACGCACGCACAGAGGGAGAGATCGCAGAGTGGATATGTGCATGCACTGCTGCTGGAGCAATCATTCCTTCAGTGGCGCTTATTGAGAGCTGGGATCACTTTTAATTAATATTGCCCATGTTGAAGCTGTCTCATCCTCTTGAATGATGCTCATTCTGTTTCAACAATGGCTGTCATTCGTGTTAACCAGCAGCATAAAGACACTGGTTTTTGCTGCTATCACCAATTGGATTTCACCTCTGCTATGGGCTTCTGCTGACTGGCATACAAAAATAAGTACCTAGGGCCAAGTTGCAATCAGAAGCAAAGCAAGCTCTGGTTTCCCTAGGTCAGTGCAGGGCTTGAGATGTGCTTCATCTTATTTGATTTCCCACAGAGAGCTGAATACACACTTGTCCAAGCACACAAAATGTCAGCCGTTTACTTTACAGGTATAATTGCAGTTTCTCAGAAAGTGCTTTCAGTTACAGCTTGTTTTCAGTCACACTGAGAATGGCAATCATAACAACATATCGTGATACACATTGTTATTCTCCAAACAAGCAGCTATAGCAGGTTATGCGCAGTAGGAAAAGGTTAGCTGTGATGCTGGTTTAACTGTTGTCAGGAAATAACAAATGAAAAATTGGAATTGGATCCCAGATGTAGAAGGAGTTGGAGCAGAAACATCTCTATGTTCCTGTCCAGGGAATGCAAACAAAAGGGAGTAATCTGAGAATGATCTGAGATCAACGGCTCAGACTTTCTCCTTCAGCTCAATCATGTCTCTGGGACTGCCCACTCTCACCTACCTGCAACTCTCATCTGCCAAGAGACACCTTTCATTGGGTGTGTGCATGCATGCCTGTGTGTGTGAGTTAGTGAATTAGCATGCACTTGTGGGCTCATGAGTGACTTAAGTGTATGTGTGAGTGCTTCCGTGTGAGTGTGTCAATGTTTCTGTATTTGAGTGTGCATACATGTGTGCATACTGTTTTTGTGTGTGCTAATGTGTGTGCATTCTGTGTGTGTGTGTGTGTGTGTGTGTGAGAGAGAGAGAGAGAAAGAGAGAGAGAGAGCGTGTGTGCGTGTGTCTGGCACGCAGTAGGAGAGTGGAGTGGAGGGGTGTGGAGGGGAGGGGTGTGTGCATGCCAGTAACAGTCCGGGAATTCAGAGCGGCGTTTCAAAGGATCCCAGGATAGTTTACAGGCTTCAAAGCGGCGAGAGCTGGAGGGGAGAAAGGGGCATGGGAGCCTGGATATTCCCCTCTGCCTCCCTTCCTCTCTCCCTAATTTCTCCTTAACCGCCCTGAATACCTGCCTCCATTCCTTCTCTCTGATCCACACCTGGCTCTTTGTCTCTGTTTGTGTCTGTCTTTCTCTCCATCCTATCCATCTGTCTCTTTGTCTGTCAGCCTATCTATCAGTCTCTGTTTCTCTGTGCATCCTAGACCTTGTGGATGACTGCCTGAGCCTGTGTGATGGGGTCGTGTAACGGGAGGTGGAGGTGGGTGGAGATGGAGGTGGGGTTGCGTTATATCGTGGTCATGGATAAGCTCGGCCCCCATAGCCAAGTGGCTGCCAGTCTCCCAGGCAATGCCTTGTGGTTTTGGGGTTGGCACAGCAGAGTGGCTAACAGCTCCACGTAGACCAGGACGCGTCTGCATGCCAGAGAAGTAGGTCAGGCATCACATTCATTACTGTCCCCCTGGCCCCCACGTTGTGCCCCCCGCCGGCGCCAAGCGCGCCCGCCTCACTGCACAGGCGTCATCACAGGACTTGTCTGCGTCATGTCAGGTAGAGCCACCCTGGCACAGCAAAAAACCTGTGCACCCCCCCACCCCCATGATACATTTACTATATACCTGAGATTGAAAACACAAATTATAAACTCCAGCTTGGCTCAAATAATCTTGGCATCTGAGCCGAAATATATTTCTTTCTTCTGGATGCACCTCTGTAAATCACTTTAGCTTTGTTGTACATTTGTTTGTTTTGACAGCAACATTTGAATTCCATATCTCAACCTATCAGGGAAAATACACTCACACATTGAATGGACTCAGAAAGTTTGGGAACTCCTTTATCGAATGTGTCGGACACTCAGAGCCTCAGTCCGCCTCTGACTATGACTGTGTCTGTTTATTGTGACTATGTTTTGGGCATCATGGGGAAGATGGTGTGAACATTATGAGTTGTGTTCTTTAGTACTCAGGGAATACAGTGTGCTTTTTTATGCTTGTTCGGCTTTCTTGTTGGATATTATATGGCTTATATGGTAGTGGGAAGCGTTTGCTGCTCATCGAGGCCAACTATGTCCATGTGATTATATTTGTGGCAACATGGGAAAAATAATGTGAATGTTATGCTTTTACTGTGGTCCTAATTACTCAGGGAGTACAGTATGCTTTGCTATCCTTGTTGGGCTTTCTTTTTAGGTATTATACAGCATGTACATCATGGACAGAGCAAGGAGGTCCTTGTTGCTTGGGTCCTCATTGCCTTCAGAGCGAATGGGCAGCAGTGTTACAGGAGTCAAAATGGGACAGCAGCAGTCAGATGCTAATGCTCCGGCACTTCCCTGACAGCTGAATCAATTCCAGTTCTCTGAAACCTGTTTGCAGAGCACCCCTGTCTGTGTCCCAGTTTTTCAGCACTGAGCTTGAAGCAAGGTCGCGCAGAGTAACATGACAAAAACACTGAGCTTTATCTACCAATTGCAGTGCAATGAGAGCTCCCTTCCTGGGTAGGCCCCTCCCCCTCTCCTCCTCTATCTGTCTCTCTCACTGTGCAGTGCAGTGGCAGTTTCCCATGGTAATTAAACTTCCAAGCTGGTGAAAGGGGTTTACTATATATAAGCCATTCCTGTTTACGGAAATGCTAGGCAGTGGGGGCAGTACAGTGAGACCACAGGCACCACAGCCCTCGTTACTGTAACACCAATGAAGGGCCCTCAAAAGCATTGATTAGAAAGGACATCACACACAAAAGCTTAGGCCCATGGTGCACAACAGTTTGTTATCAGTTTTCTCATATATTAACCGGTGGCACTTCCATTCCCCTCATGGCCGCCACTTAATTATTTGGAACCCCCAGTTAAATTACTTGTAATTCACAGCTGATTGCTAATTGACTAAAACATGATGTAAAGCCTTCATATTTTCCGGCCGATTGGGGTATGCAGCATGTACAGTGTGACCGCTTGTGTAGTGGTGGGTGGGGTGCTCTACAGAGCTGCTGAGGCAGTGAGAGAGCGCAGTCCCAAGTGTGAGGCAGAGAGATGGTGTGTCAAGATCAGTGAGGCATTTCACCTGCAGCAGCTTTAGTCTGGGGGCAATTAACTTTCCAAAGCTGCTTTTAACATCCCCTCCTTAGCCTTGTTTCAGTAGTCCTACAGTATGCAGACAGTTAACAAGTGAACATCACAGCACACCCAATGGTCATAACATGATAATTAACCTTCAAGAACTTTGTGTTTGTGCTTTTCACTAACAAACCATTTCTGAATATGTGTTAGTGGTTTTGATAATTATCACAGTTGTACCATTGTGCATGCTGGACCTCATTATAGAAAATAAATGGACCATAATGTGTCTATGTGGGCAGGTGCTTTGTGTGCAAATGTATTAAACGGACATGCATCAAGTTCCTCCTCATGCTGTTCATGGCTTTAAAACACAGCAACCTTATATTCTCATTCAAACTGGGGTTCCCATTCAGATCCTACCAGGAGGTGTGCATTTGAAGACAAGTATGTGCAGCATATGAACTTCAAAATGATAAAATGTGTTAAATCAATAGGGCAGTAAAGGAAACTACACAATACATTCTTAAATGACAACGACCAGCACTTCACTACAAAACCCATTTACAACAAAAAGCCTCAATAGCCATACCATAACTGAAGTGAGGCATAACGCGATACGAACAAAGAAGCGGTTATGTTTCTAGAGCGGTATTTACGCGAGCAGACATGGGCTTGTGTTTGTGCGTGCGTTACACTTCTCATTAAATCCTAACGTTGGAAGGAAAGGAAAATGAGGGGACAGGAAGCACGCACTCACCAGAAAGCAAATAAGCGACGGCAACCCCGAGGAATGTTTAATTCACAAGAGATAATCATTTGCGTCTCTACAATACCTCAGAAGCCCGACACCTCCCCTTCCCTCTCCTGCACGCGCACACACCACATTTAAAATAACGAAGCCAAAGAAATTCGCAAAAGCTGTGAGCCATAAAGAAAAACTATTTTATTTCTCCACCTCAATCTACCGTCATATGCGCGGGAAAGTTGAGGGTGGAGGTATTGGTATAGCAGTATTTTCATGTGTAAAGTAGTCGTTCAATCATGAGAAGAAAATACTTTGTTAAATGCTGGAGGCGAGACGGACCATTATAAAAGGTTTGAAGTGGTCAGTAATTTCTGAAAGTGCCACTCTTTAATGTTCAGTGTTTACAATGGTTAAACAGACACTGGCTACTTTCCAGGGAGGGGAGAGCGATCTTTTCTTCCTTCAGTTTGGTGTTCAGCTGCATTTTGTGAAGGTTATAACTACGGATTCCTGTACATTATGTCCGTGTTTGTGTCTTAATTCTATATGTTAATATTGTGTGTGAGCGATACTCTGTTTGCACTGAAAAAAATATTTATAGTAAATGCTTGAGAACATGTTTTCTATTTTACAGTATCTACGGCACGTACCTTCACAGTAGAGCAATGCGTGTATTACTTGAAAACGATGGAACAATACCAAGTATTCGCCCTACTGGCGTGAGAAGGTAGCGGGGCGTGTAGTTTGGCTGGCTGGCTGGCTGGCTGTCGTTGAGGTGGGGGAGGAAAAAGCTGCTTCATCAACAGATCTAGCGCTGCTGTTTACTTTGGCACGTCATTGAGCCCACTGCAATGCATGTCCTGTCTGATTAAGGCGGTCTTCAAAGGCTACAAACACTTTATTGTAATGTCCAAGTATTTTACCGTCGCACATATTTTTTAAGGAACTGATTCATGAGCTCCGGGCGTTCATTATTACCTACACATGCGCTATGTTGAGTGCGTTTTATTCATTGTGCCCTCGCGTGCGTATGTACAAGCCAGAGGAGAAAGTGAGTTTTCGTAGAGTGACATCAACTTAATTTGATTACTGTGGTCAGAAGGGAGGGCGGCAGGGTATCCGAGGGTGACAGAAGCAGACACTGGAATTCAGCTACGTCGAACAGATAAGCGCTGCTCTTTCGCTGGCCGCACACGACGACTGCCTTTCACCCTATGCGACTGTAATGAACTAGCTGGTGAACAGAAGAGGGGATCCGGGGACACCATCTAGCGTTCATTCTGGAAAATCACATGAAGCGCTTGCTGCTTGAACAAGAAATTGTATACGATATAAAAAACCCACAAAGGCCTGCCTTTAGTTAACAGTAGCCAATTGTATGGGCGATGAAGCAGTCCGTGTGCTTTTCCATGCTTAGTAAGACATATCTGGGAACTGGATTAGGCAGGCTTTGTGAAATACACGCCTTGTATAAATGGGTGTGGGGCTGACTACATGCCAATGCACTCAGTGTACTGATGGAGAGAGCGTGGAGGGGAGTCAGGCAAAAATAAAAAGACGCCCAAGTCTGGAGGAAACTACTGATCCTATCTCGCCGTCTGTCCAGTTCCCCAACTACCTTGATGCGGGGGTGTGGGCAGTTTTGATTGTTGATTTAAATGATTGATTTTAAAGATTACATCGAGTGAACTAATGGACAACGTTCACGGTATATTTTTTATTAGACGTCACAGTTGGCGCGGTTTATGGAGCGGACTCTCACTCAGCAGTGACCACAACACTGCGCGTGATGTTTATGGAGATAATTTTACCTCTCACCCCGGGCTCTTAAGCTGCGACTGTAAATATGTACGCGACTGGCGCTTTTATAGCCTCTAGACACCTCTTCTGTTGTGAGTGATCATTGGAGTCTGTCCTCATTTGTTCATAACGTTTGGTTAAAACAACGGGAATTGAAAGAAATAACTGTTTTGCTCCAGAGTAGTGAGTCAAGATTAATCCATCTGTTTTAGCCTGTGGTGAGGTAAGGCCCACATTGTGCCATTATTTTAGCCTTCCACCTCTTTGATTATTTAACCCATAGGTCTAAGAAAATAAATACTGTTCTAGAGGTGCAGGATTTTTAAAAACCGAAAACACGGGTCCACTCTTGATCCTCAAGACTGGATAGTGTAATAATTTTGTGTATTGATAAGGAAAAAATTGTTCTCTTAGTATCGTAATTGTGGACAATATTGTACAGGAGGGAAATAATTATATTCAGTGGCAGATTTAGCTTGTAGAAAGGGATATTGTTTTCTCTTGAAAGGAAATAACTTACTGTGTGGGGTTCCTGTGGTGAATTGCAATTTATATTGTATTTATTGCAATTTCCTTGAATAAGTAATGTAGATATGCTACACCATAACATGAACAAAGCTGCCAAGATGTGTTCCAGACTGAACAAATTAGGCTTGCATTGGAGAACTCCATATATACCGAGCATATTCTCTTTGTGCCCCCTGCTTTGTGTGCTCTGCAGCCTTCCTTTTTATTGTTGTTTCCCTGACCCTGTTGAGAGGAGATTTATGATCGGAAGAAAAGCCTCCTCTGTCGGATGTTGCAGTGACAACAGCCCCAGGCTCAACATCAGAACAATTAGTCATATTATTATGAAGTTCCCCACAGCCTCACCAGGCAGCCACCCGCATGCACACACGGACATGGGCAGTCAAAGAGGATGGCACTGCTTGTTGTTGGTCTGCATTTGTGAGTGCTTTGTTGGTGAGATGCTCACCCATAACTAAAACCGACAAAACTCTGCTTTCAGTGCCTTAATATCATACAGTATCATTTCTTAGAGAATGCCTGGGGTTTTCTGAGAGAGGATATACGAGGCAACAAACTGATTGAGCAGCATATTGGATCCCGAATGAAACTAGATCTTGATGTGCTTCATGCCATTAATTCTCATGATGTTTGAAAGATGGAAGCTGCCGGGGCGACATGCACTGAAAATTGTGGAAATGCCTAGCCCTACACAGAAGACAGGTTTAAGCTCGGAATACACAAACACACCCCCCACTCTCTGGTGCTTTTCCAATTCTGCCTGGCCAGGGAAGGGATCAATAGCCATTACCAACACTAGTGCTGACAAGTCATTCATTTCCACTGCAGTGAGCAGCAATACTCCCAATGGGATGTCATTTTGCGGCCATGCTGGATTTGTGCATAACTTATGATACTCTGTACATGTACATACTATCTGTGTAAGTAAACCAATACATGCATGCTATCAAACATATTACTCTGCACCAGAAATCCAGGATTTGTGTGAAGTGCAAGGACGTCGCCGTGTTGCATATTTTTGTGCATAAATCAAAAAAACACCAACGTTTGTTTTCAGCATTGTTTTAAAAAGGTTTAATAGTCTTAGGCCCCTCCCTGGTCCATTTTTCCATGTGATGTTTTAGTTTTATATTTTCTCTTTTTTCCCCCTGTATTTTTAGCTTGCAGTTGTGCAATCTTGCTAGGTGACCCATGAATTATGTACCCACAATGTGATAACAAGGGTTTTAAAGCAGAGGAGGATTCTGGGAGTTCAGGAAGCCAGAGGAAGTCTTCTCCATGTGGGAATGCCTGATGGAGCGACCTCCCCAGGGCCAACACAAACAAATGTTAGTGGCTCTGGGAACCCGCCCTGTGCAGAGTTATTTACAGCCTGCTGTCAGGGAAGGAAGCCTAGCTGGGTCACAAAGGAGTCGCACTTTGTTTTGGTCAAAGTTGAATTGTCAGTAAATCGGTACACGATGATTCACCTTTTCATAATTTGCTGCATGTTTGGGACTTTTTGTTTTGGGCTGAAAAGAAAGGAAGATCCACGGTCGCTGGGCGATTCAGTTTAGCCTTAACCTTTTAAGCTTCCTATTTATTTTAAATTTGATTGTTTCTGATGTATATATTATTGGTTTTAATTTACAGCATGTCACTTAGTTTGCATGAAAAAGTTGATAAAGTACTATTGTGCTTATTTATACTACTTCTACCCCATGTTATTTACCAGGGGATACTTTGAACAATGTACCTAAAACTGATGTGCTGAAAGACATAATCAGTATCACTGTAGTACTGTAGGACCCTATCACACAGTTACTCCCTGCTCCTGATATTTACCTGTCTGACTCACCCTGCTGTGTCTCTCCTCAGGATCAGAGTCCTGGGATGGTCCCTCGCCTCCAGGACCCCTCCTCTGTGCCCCGCCCTGGCCAGAACAACAGCTACAACATGCTGCTGAAGACCCAGCTAATTAGGAAGCAGCTCCTACAGGTAAATCAGATACACACAGTGATAGCAAGTGACCTGCTTGGTCTCTGTCACCTCTTTCTCCAGTAAGATTGACTCTGTCCATTATCCGCATGCATTGTAGATTAGCGACCGAGTCTGCTTGGTGATGGTGTTTGTGTGTCCATGCACGTGTGTGCGAATGCGCGTGTGTGTTTGCACGTGTATGTGCATGCATGTGTGTGAGTGTGTAAACAGTTGGTAGACTTAGCTGTGACTGAGTAAGTGTGACTCGTCTGTGTGTCTTTCAGGAGAAGCAGAGGCAGATGGAGCAGATGAATGGAGGCCAGATGTCAGACTGCCAGCAGGTGGCAACATTTCAAGGTGAGAGCAGCACAGGGCTCCATTTGAAGATGAGAGTGTGTTAGCCAGCCATTTTTGGAAGTACACTTACCAGTGCAATTTGTAAAAGGGTGGCTGAATTCCAATCTCGTGGGACAGTAAAACCATCATTAAATGAAATAGCTTCAAGGACTTGTTTTATACACTGAAGTATGTGTAAACAATGTATACATCAGAATAAACATAAGAATGGCCATGCTGCTCACAATATAGGTGGCTTAGCAGGTAAGAATGTATAATAACAAGTTGTGCCATGAAACCTTGTAATATAATAACTGGTTGTCTTATTTCTGTAGTGTCCCAGATCTTTCCATAAGAAGTATATTATTTATTCATGGATTCACTTGTTAAGTATCTGATTTGTACTCACCATCAAATTGTTCCTTCCTCTGCTGTAGGTGTGGGCCGTTCTCTCCCCCCAGATTGTGGGGGCTTCCCCATGGGGGCACCCCCAGCTAACCCCTCCATGATCTCCCACAATTCCATGCTGACCAGCCGGATGGGTCTGCCCCCAGGCCCTCTTAACCAGGCTGGCCGCACCAGCGGGGCCTTCATGGGCAATACGGGTCCCAAGCAGGCCCTTTACCACCCTCCCCAGGAGTTTGGGTTGCCTCTGCAACCTGGCCAGGCCATGATGGGAATGGGTGTGCCTCCTCGGCAGCCCACGCACCACAGCCAAGCACCCGCCCGGTCGGGGATGCCGGGCCCAAACTTCCCCACCGGGTCCATGCAGCAGCAGCACCTTCGTCATGCCCTCCACCAGGGCGGCGCCATCCCCCGCATGGTGTTCAACCCGCAGCAGCCGTCGCAGTCGCAGCTGTGGCAGCAGCAGCAGCAGCAGCAGGGACTCCCGCCTCGTATTGGCTGCGACTCTCACATGGACCAGGGGCTCCATCAGCACGCCTTCCCAGGCAGGGCCACAGGCGGTGGGGGGCCCCCTCAGTTCTCTCAGCAGCCCCTGCGGTCGGGCATGCCTGGAAACTTTGCCCCCCACCAAACTGGTGCTGCTCCTCCTCCAAACCAGGTGGCCCCAAACCTACCAGGTAGACACATTCAGAAGCTACCTGCTGGGCACCCCCTACCCTCCATGGCCCAGCAAGGCTTGAGGCCCCGTGGCCCATTGTCTGCCATGGCGGGGATGAAGCCAGTACCCCTCGGGATGGTGCCTCCTGCTCACGGGATGGCCCCACCCAGCTACTCCTCCTCCTCTGCCAGCAAGCACCCGCCAGGTATGGGTTACGGGAATGGTAACCCTGGGCATAAACTTCCCACGTACGATTTCGCCCAGCACCAGAGCAATGGCGGGATGCCTGGGGTGCCAGGCGGTGGAGGTGGGGGAGGTGGGACGGGCGAGGTGGATTTCATAGAGACACTGGTGGGCTCCAATGAGGACTGGCTGAACAATCTCACCATGATCGATGAGTACCTGGAACAAAACTCATAGGAGGGCCTTGTGTGAGGTTTGCGCCTGTTTGTTTGGGCTTGGGCGAGGGCAGTGGTGGGGGGTTTGACAGGGTTTCTGGGGGCAGGGTTGTGTTCCTGGAATGTTCAGAGCCATAGGTGACAGGACGTTGCATTGGTTCAGGAGTGATGCACTGCAAAGCCCTCCCCCCCCATTCTGAACTTTAACCCACCCAGGCCACTCCCTCCCTCCCTCCCTCCATTGGTCAGCCTGGGCTGGATAGCACACAAGAACGCATGCACAGGCACACACACACACACACACACACACACACACACGCACACTGAAGCACACACAGGCGTGCATACGAATGTGCACCAGTCAGTCCTCTGGGTACTGCAACTTCACACCAGAGTAGCTATCCAGACGAAGTTGCTCGTTCGGTTATTGTTTGGCAGGCTTTGGTGGAGCAGGGGGCATGGCTGGTCTCAGAGGGTTTTGGCCCAGAAGTGACTGCTCACTGTTCAGATGCAACAAAGGGTTTGGTGCAGACACTGTGATCAGTGGTGAAGAACCGTAAACTCTCCAGCAGTGCAAATGGTCTAGTGTTGTGTCAGTTCCATATAGATGTACATTTATGCTACTGATGCAACTGGCAGGCAACATTGATTCCTATGACTTCCTTTGTTTTCCTGCAAATCAGATTAAATCACCCAAGGCAGTCTAATTAATCACTCTTGGCTTACCAGGCATGCTTTACACCACAGCGTATTGCAGAAATGTCTATATAAACATCACTGAGGTTCACGGGAACCTCATCATGCTGTCGTTAATTGATTCTGTATTTCAAATTACTTGTAACTGATTATCTCACACTCTTTTGATTTTTTCATAAACCAAAGTACATGAAAACATAATCGTAGAAAAGGATACACTGAAGGGTGCAAGGTTTGATACTCTGTTGAGTAATAGTGTCTGTATATCGCAATGGTATTTTTCAGAAAACCAAATCATTCAGTTAATCAGTATAATGACTGAATGAGCCTATTCACTTTCACAGTGCCAATAAACCCTACTGTATGGGTCTTTCAGTGATCAGCCCATTGACTGACTACAGGGTCTTGACTGTACTGTGCTATGAACTGCTTTGTGGTATGGTCTTTTCCCTGCTGCTTCATCGGTGGAATCTGCTGAACCAGGGGGCAGGTGAACAAGGGCTTGTGTGAATTTATTTCTCAACTTTGCTGAAAGCTCAACAGCGATGGTATTGTGGTTCAGATTGGTCAGGTTCCCAGAGGCCCTTGCTTCATCTCGACTGATGGCTTTGTGTGATGATCTTGTGTGAGTTGCTTTGTTCTACGCATATAAAGCACATATGACACTGATTGGCCAGGGTTCCCATGTGATGCCCTTGAGCCAATTATGTCTGAAATGATGAATATGTGCAGAGAAAAGCAATTCACCTGTAATATAAAACATTGCAGGTGTACATTGTCACTGATACCACAAAGGGGAGGGTAAAGAGGTCTGCTGTTATGGTCCCAGCAGCTGTAGATCTCTTTCCATTTTGCTTTTGTCTTTGTGAGAGGAGGGGAGTTAGTCTATATGGGGCTTGTACATAGTAAACTATTTTGTAAATTATGTTTTCCTAATCTATAACATATAAAAAGGAGAAGTACACATATTTATACTTCTTTTGTGAAAATGAATTCTGAAGATTTCCTTTGTAAATAGAAATGAAAATCAAAAAACAACAAAAAAACAGTGATGTAAAAAAACATTGATATTATAGCTTACAATGAAATCTGTTTTACAATAGGAGAATCCTTTATTTTAATTTGTTTTGAATATGCAGACAATACAGTTAGTTTTTTCAGTAATACTGTGTATTACAATGTTGAAATATTTGTTATGTTTTTGACATAACACTGCTCCTGGTACTCTGGTCCTGCCCAGGGTTCTCAATTGTGATGGAAAGCATCTAGAGAATATAGGTTTTTGGCACAAACCTAGTGACGCTACACCCCCACCCCACACTCCCTGCACCCAACCAGCGTGAAGTCAGAGGTCACCTGGTTTAATCTTATTAAAGTTGTCTCTTGTCTTTACTCTTGAATCCCCCCCTCCACCCCCCATACTCCACCCACACCTGTGTCTAAGTTTCTCGTGTCTACCAGCAAGACTATAGTTTCAAAAAAAAAATCACACAAATTACACCTTCAGTGAGAAATGACTGTTGAAGAATGTTACAGATATGGATGCCATCTCTCTTCTTCTGAAGACACAGAAACGCATCTCAGATTGGAAAGACTACTATGTGCTATTCACAAAACTGCAGAAGACCAAAAGTACCTGGATGACAGACACAGGCCTGCAGAAGCTGGTTGGCAGGTGACCTTGCTAACATTCAGCAGCCTTGGAAGACTTCTGGAGGACACATTTCCTAATAGGGGGCACTACTGAAACAGGGGGGTCAGGGATGTCACCGTGGGGTGAACTGCAAGAGTTGATATTTTTACATCACTCTGCATGCTGCATCCATTGTATTGTCCTAAAGTATCTGTTGTTTGTCAGTCTGAATAATAAGCACCTGACTTTTGTATTGGATCCTGCCCAGTGTGTATTCATTGCGCAGATCTGCTCTGTACATTTTTGGTTAAAGTGGTTTGAATTTTGTTGGCTGGTGAAGACAACACAATGGATACAGTGTGCCAGAGCTTTACATTGGCTGGCTGTTCCTGAAAAGGCCCTGCTGTACCCGGTTTCCCCACAATCATTTTGCGCAGTTCACCCTAATTCTGGGTGTCCCCTCTCTTTGGGTTCTATAACCAAGGAGATTACTATAAGCCATTACAGTTTGTGAATATCTGTGATTTATTTTATTTTTGTCTTGATATTTTTTAGATTTTAAAAAAATAAAACTGTATAAATGGAAAAAATAGAGTATGTGTCTCATTTGTAATCAGTCATGGTAACTCAATCTTGTTTGCCCAATCTGTGATTCTTAGCATAATGGTGATTTTAACAATGCTTCTGCTGCCACTCCCTCCCTTTTACTTTTCCATTAGTCACACAGGCAGACATTCATGCCTCCTGATGATCGTTTACCCCCTGCTGTTCATTTTCATATTGCACTTCAGTACAGACTATTCACCTTTGGGCCTATTCACTGTTTGGCCACCTCACATGGGATTCATTAGACATGTAAACTCTTTATGTAAATCCTCACACTTTTCACAATGGTTTCACATTAGGCACTCCACAATTGAACAGTGGTTGACAGTTGTACAATTCTGTGGTTACAAGCCTAAATCAGGGCATTGCAGCCAAGTTCTTTTGTCCAAAGAATGTGAAGCAAATCTACAAATCGGTTTAAAGTAAATTCTTCAGTGTTTGCAGTGAAAGGAAGGCATACAGACATAAACTATTGGGTTGTGATCATTTCCTGTGAGGTTAATTAATATATCTGACTATATTCTTTTAATATTCACACAATTTATACATGCACCTTCCTTGATGTCAATGTGTGTCCTGAGTCATGTAAGATAAATACTTCTACAGACATGTTATTGGTTTTGGGCACAATCGCAGACTCACACATTGTTTTTTTAGATGCTTACCTATTGTTCCACTGCACTGTTGAATATGTTGAACAGTGCATAAAAATAAAAAAATAAGATATCTTCATGAAGCAAATGGAGACATAAAATGCAGCAGAGTACAAGTATGATCTGCAGAAATTACACCATACAAAAATTTGTTTCAACTTGTTTGTCATTCTGTTTCCTTAACATTTTAAGTTCTATGAACTAATTTGATTCAATTCTCTGTCATCTAAACTTACTGTTTTACAGCAGTATTCAATTTTTTCCTGAATAAACAAGACATAATGGTATCCAATGCACTGCCATTTAGCTTTTAGAGATAATTAATGTAAAGTGTGAAATGAGTAGCTCTCCCCAAAATGAAAACAAACATTCAAGTACATTATGCTCAGCCCCTATAGAAATGATGTGACTTATGAGGGCTGTTCTTATTTAGACTGCAAACTGCTGACAAAAGTATGAAGGACAGACGGCCAAAGGGTGTAGCCCACTTCTTCACCGGTGCTCAGGAAATATGAGGATTTTTTACTGGCTGGATAAATCACTGGGCAGTGACCTAGAACAGCCATTTTATTGATGTGCTTCCTGTTTTGTGATTAAAGAATGTTGGAAATACATCGCAACAATGTTTCCATCTGGGCAGTTCTGTCTGTGGGGTGAACACAAATAGCCAGGACCCAAATTACTACAGCAGGTCATCAACCCTTGTGCTCCTGGATCCAAGCCATAAAAAGACTTAGGGAAGTTACCTTCATTAAAAACAAATAAAATTAAGTGAGCTACATTTAATATGAAAACATTTATCAGCCTTATAATTCAGGGATATTGCAGAGCTATGGTCCAACAGCAGGGTGAAACATTACATTACATGTCAGGAGCAAAACATTGAATTACATTGCATTACATCAGGGATTTTCAATTAATATTGTTGGTGGGCCCATTTTGTGAATAGAGTGACGGGCCAGTTGGGCTTAAAGCATATAATAATATGACATTATATTATAGGCATATAATGTAATATAGTATAGTTATATTAAACGATATTAAGTATAGTAACATATTTTCATTTTCATTAATATGCCCTAAACTAGTAAATGTGGGCTTGTAGCATACAACTTACCATTAGGTTCATAAAATGAGATGTGCATTAGGATTGAGAAAACAGGACATTTAATTTTGAATTAATCTGACTATGGTATTTGTCTGATAAATTCTGTGACTGTTTTTTTTTTTTTTTGGATCATGACTAAGCATTTCCGTTAACATATCGATTGCACACTTCTTCACCAACTCCGAGTCAACAAACCGCTTTTTGCTTTTGGCGAGATGCCAGGCCACCTGGACAGACGCAGCCATCGCGTTCTCTTGAGCAGATGAGGTTTTGTGGATGGTGAGCACTGATCGGTTGCAAGAGGTTAACAGAGTCTCAATTTTACCTTAAAGTACCACAGACTTGGGTGGGAATTTGGCATTGTTCTGCGGGCCACCTATTGAAAATCATTGCATTACATGTCTGAGTTTGATTGAGCACAAAGCCAGGTTAAAAAATATTACATTTTAGATATTTGATGATATGTTTTTTTATTGGCAAGCTAATGTTGAACAAACACAAATCACTGTGATTTATAATATTTATCTAAACTGCAAGAGACACATCCAGCCAACTTGATATTCCAAAAGCACCTCTAAATGGAGCTAGCCATCGGGTGAACTGATCTTTTTGGTGGTTGGATGAGTAGATTAACTTGAGAATCCTCTTCCAACTCTTTCTCTCTTTCCTGACTCTTGTCTGCACCTCACACTTTGAAATGTGCTCAGTGAGCTTTAACCTTTCTTCAGAGTTCAGCCTCATGCCAGTCATATTTACCTCTTAAGTACCACCCAGAGTGTGCTGGTGTCCCTGGCATGTTCACATCCACCAGCTACAGGAAGAACTAAATGGGGGTTATTGCCCTGAAAGCATGTGGTGTGACCAGTAAGTCCCTTCCAAAGAAATACTTTTTAAAGTAATGCACATTCACCAATTAACCTCAATGACCACTTGGACATTATTGGTGGGTTCTGTTTGAATACAGCTTAAATTATGCCTTTGTGAACTGTGACTGTGAACCAACGGATCATCCATACAGACAAGACATCCAGTATATGCATATGGAGATCTTTGAAAATACAGTGGGAGTCATCTGTAAACTATGGGACAGGAGTTCTGGCTTATTTCAATTTTATACTGAAGAAGTGGATATTTATTTATTTCCTGATAGTTACAGATTTATGATGACATTCTCAGTCATATACACCAAGACAATAGATGATCTGTCTTCCTGTGGTAACCCTAATTACGCTTGCATATTTATAGATATCTACATTCAAATTAACTAGTGTGTTTTCATTCCTGTGTAATATTTACGTGTGGTCATGTGTGTTTCAGCAGTCCACAATAAGAACCTTAGTCATGATTAAATAAGGTTTATTTTATAAATACTGTATTAATAATACAAAATAGCATGTATGCCTATTTTTGAGTATTTGTGTATTTACCTATCAAGGAGCATAAGCCCCATTTTGATGTCCAATTCATCATAAGTATGCAAGCATTCATATTTATATAAAAGATTACATATGATGACATTATACGTGATGATACAGTAGATTGAGACGCTTAAAAAAATCTCTGAATAATAATAATACAACTCCCAAGAACCCCTATAGGACAGGACTTTACCACTGTCCAATCTGAGTACCGGAGACTGTCACATGACTTATAGCCAGCTCTCTCTAAGCAGCGGTGCAAAACACGAAGAAAATCAGGAACAGAAGATTGAATCGCAGTTTAAGGGTGAGTACAGTAAAGGAATTTGTGGGTATAAACTGTTTTCAAAGGAATCTTGTGTTCTCTAATTCCGCGACTGACGCGACTCAATTTCTGATGATAGTTGAGGCACATAAAAATTGTACATCATAGTTTTGGGCCTGAGAGTTCCTGGTCCTCATTGCCTGCCTCAATGAGCGCGGCTCACTGGACAGAAGGGGTTGTAGATGTAAGGTAACGCAAAAGTTATTTTGGGATAATTTTGCATTCTGTTGGTATGTTGTCAGTAACTAGCTCGTTCATGTTTCTCTTTGCATGTCTTTCAGAAGTAAAAACTCGCTGTGGTTATATTTTATTTTTGAAGCGCGAGTTAATAATCATGTCCCAGAACGTTAATATTATAAACTTGTTGGATACCAAAGGCTGCAAGTAATTTTCGATACAGTGTGGGATATTTCACACAGCAGATTTAGATGCTACCAATCCAGTGCTAGCTCCCTCACTAAAAAAGATCAGACAAATTGTGCTGTAGTCAAATAGTCTTTTGATAATTTAATACTGGATACGACTCCCCGACACCCATCATCATAAAATATAGCAACGTTACGTTAGCAGGACCCGAAATAAGTCTGGTTTAGGTAGTTGGATATCTATTAAGCCAGTGTATTTTACAGTCTTTCCACCGCAAGGGATGCAGTACAGTCTGAGTGTAGGCAACTTGGAGTGTGAATCGACGTTCAACTTAAATTTTCTGCACAGTATGAATCCCAAAAGAGGGCAGGGTCAAAGCGGAGAGTTTTGAACTATGGTTTCTGACTATAATTTAATGATTTAAATTAGGGATCCCCTAGTAATGCAAATTACTGTTAAATTGAGGAGTCAAACTGGAGCTTGGAGTCATGTTTCACAACATTTCCAGCATTGTTGATTTCTGAGCCCATAACCAATACTTAAAATCTGACCCTTTTAACAAGCATAGTCCTAAGAATGAGAGAAGCTAATATTTTAAAGTAGGTCCCACTAATTCTGTTTTCAAATATGCTGGACTCCCTGCTTAATGCTCACTTAGAACAGTTGCTGCAGAAAAATCACATTTTAATATTTAAGCGTAATCTGAATTGACAACAAATCAGAACCGCTTAATGACAAAATTATTATTTACTTTTATTAATTGTGTGATTACTGAACATTGGGACATCTGAAAAGGAACTGTTCTGTTTGACCACTGGGCCCTTATGTTGTCATATCATGCATGCTTACCAATATTAACTATGTTAAATTTCCTATTGTGCAGTATGCCTTACTACAAACTTGGAGTTCCTCCTCATTGGTGAAAGTGGAAATTAGATCACTAACCAGCTTTGTTTGGAGACACTGTAGGTGATATATTTTTTGTCAGGACTGATTTCTTGGACCCACTTACCTTTTCTCCCTGTTCATTCCTTACCAGAAGCTGCCAAATTCTTGACAACAAATGGCAGCTCTTTAAAATTTCCAGATGCTGCTGTGTACTTGGAAAAACTGAATGCAGCCACAGAATACCCTCATCCTGGATTCACAGTCCAAAAACATAATTAGAATCTCATTCTTTGAATGATTTGCTGATGTGTGTACCTGGTTTTAATCTTTATGGATATTTGATGGTTTTTTTTAATAGTGTATTTTAATAACATTATGTTAGTGATGACCTCATGGTTAGTTTTTTTCCCCCCTGAAATCTTCTTTTAATCTCAGTAGGCCCAATAGTAACTAATTTAATTGTAGTCATTTGTAATGGGTAAATTATCAACTAACAAGCATCAAAACCTTCCTGAAGTGAGACAAAAACAGACAAACAGAAACATAAAGAGCACACTTGTGCAGTATCCTCTGTGAGACTGATGGAGTGTGCATGGAGAAGTCCTAAAGACCAGTGGAGGATCAGCAGAAATGAGACACTTTTGCTGCCCAGGATATCAGTCACAGTGGGCCTGAGCTCACTTGCTCACTCTTTGCCATTGCCTGATTTTATGCTCCGTCTCAGCCTGAGGAGATCTTACATTCACTTCTTCGATTGCTACTCTGTGACAACTGACTTGCAACTTGATTAAAATTCAAGTGTTGAATGATTGTGAGGTCAGTACTTTTATAACTATTTAACCTGAGGCAGAAGTACAAAGTAGTATATTCAGGAAGTGGTGGCCAGTTTGGGTCCTCAGTGTGAGGAAGACCATTAGTGTAGTTTAAGTGACAGCCTTTTTTGGGAGAATGAGAACTACCAGCAGAACTAGCAAGCTTGCAGCAATCAATCTACCAAATTTACATGAAAAACTTGATTATTGTTATTAATTTAATTAAATTTAATGTCAATATTACATTGTGGTGACCTGTAATAGTGCACTTGTGTTTGTGTTTTTATTGGGGCAGCTTTGCTGAATATTATGGCTTTACGCATTTCTGTAACAATATGTCAAACTTATCATTGCCACTTCTCTTCCTTTCAGTACCGTTCAGTGGCCTAGGTGCTATGTCTGTTCATACCCTGCCTTAGTATCATTAAGCTTATTGTGTGTGATGTGCTTTTAATAGGATAGCTTGCACAGCGGGTAGCTGTGTCATGTTTGTGCTCTCTGCTGTGCTATATATAGGTAGTGTGGTATCTCGAATCTTGAACATGTTTTTTTACCCTCAGTGTGATCAACAGCTGACCAAATTGAAGTGGAAACCCCCCTCCACAAGTTCATTTTTGGGGGGTATATTGTAGTTTGAGCGTATAATGGATAAAGTAGCACATGAATTTACTGTTAGGCTAATGCTAATTAGCCTAATATCCATCTCATGATAATTCTAATGTTGTAATGTAGGATATCTATATCGCCTCTTTTCATGTACAGCCTGCTTATATTTCTTGTCTGAAACAGAGTAGACAGTGATGTGAGACAGTCATATGAAGATTTTGAGTTTAAAAAAATCCCTTTAGCAAATTTTACTGTTCAAGTGCTTCTTTCATGCTCTTGGACGGTGTCTGAAACATTTTAGTGATTGTATCAGTATAGAGGAAGTTGCACACCCGGCATAGACACAGACCATGGAATGCTCTCTGTGGAGTGTAGCTGAATGTCAATTGACATGCACATGCCTCCATATAATGTAATTGTATAAAACAGTTTCTCAGTGCTGTCAACAAATTTATGTGACAGTGGTTGCCATGGAATTTGTGATTTGAAATTTTGTGTCTGTGTAACATTTATAATTCAGTGTAGGGATTACATTTCATTTCAATGTAGAAATTACACTGCATTTGGAAATATTTTGATTGTTACTATGTAGGGGCCCAGCTAGCATATGTGTAGGGCCTGAATCTTTGTAACAGACACATGTAAGAGCTTTTGTGCTAAGAGTGTCAGCTGGTGTGCATATTTAGTCCCAGCTGTCTGATTAGGCTACTGGCTGTCACTGGACGTCCAAATTGGTGAAACATCAGTAGTCTCTAAATTTCAGTGGTCTCCCCATTATCTAGCAGCTACTCTTTGCCAGCCAGATGCCTGCAAGCCTGGGAATCTAGCATATGTTGCCTTCATGTTCCCCCAACAGCACAGGCAAGATGTGATTATTATATCTGAGCAAAAAGTTCAGAACTCTACAGATGTTTTCATGAGCTTTTTTGCAAACTGTAACCTGGTCATTCAATTCTTGAGTCTTAACAGGGGGTTGCATCTTATGGTGAACCCTCTGAGGTTATGCTGGTGTAGTCTTGTCTTGATGGTCGTCTTTGGTACATCTACTACACCCTGGAGAGTGTTTTAATCTGGTGAACGGTTGTGAAGTGGGTTTCTGCACCATTTGTGGTATTTTTTTGTCATCAGCTACACTGGTCTTCCTTGGTCTACCAGGTCATTTGCATTAGCTGAACACACCAATGCCCTCTTGCTTCTTTGTTTGGTAACAAGATACTAAACAGTTCATTTTGACACACCTTATATTCTGGCTATACCTCATTTATTGTGATTTTTCAGCCATTTACTGGCATTTACCTTTCTTGGTTCCTCGTGTTGAGAGAAAACGAATTGAAATGCAATGGGCACATCTAGAACCAGCTCATTTTGTGAGTTCCTCTGTGCATGAAGTAACAACGAAATAAAGCTCATCTACCCAATAATCATCTGAGCGGCCAATCATCTGATTACTTTTTGTCCCCTAAAATTAGCAGGACTACATATAGAAAGGGCTGCAGTTCCTACACTGTTTACTCAGTATGGGTGTACACGCCCTCAAACTGAAGCTGAAAGCTGACAATTTAACCTCATTGACATTGATTCTTTTAAAGCCAATATGCCAGACTACTGAGCCTACTGCAAAAATGTGTCACTGTCCAAATACTTACAGACTGCACTGTAAATGTAACTGTTTGTTCTGTTTCTGGTTGATGTCTGACATTCCCTTTTTTTGTGGGAGTGCTTGTGGAGATGTCATTTTTTATTGGAAATCAAACATACGCAACAGATAGACCTAAGTTTAAACAACTTATTTCCTTGACTATGTGTATTAATTTTCACTTGCTGGAGCATTCTCATCAAAGTTCAATCCATAAACATCAATGAAGGATGTGTCAAGAGAAACTGAATTCTGTGGAGCCCAAACAATGTATTTACCTGTACAGTGCTAGGATCTGCTATACAGGCCATTGTATAGCTATTTGTGTCTAGGTAAAAGCTGAATTCTTACTGAAGAAAGACTTTGTCTGATGGCCTCAATCTAGTGTGCACATGTCCTCCACCTGTCTTTCAAGAAGCCCCCTCATTCACTTGTTTAAGCAAAATGTATCATAAAAAAAATTACTGAGATGAAATCAAGTCAAAGTGAATGAAACATGGGTTCCTTTTCAATAAAGTGGATTTGCACAGCTGGGATGGGACAAGGCTCTTTATTGTGGTTTGGCAAGAGCAGACACAGCCATGTGATGTTACTCATTTGGATGTACTGTACTCGGTCCCGCACAGGTTTTTCTTCATCTTTGTGTCATCAGTGACTCAAGATATCGGCTGTTTGCCACTTTCTACATGGGACTTTCATTAGGTTTTCTGTCACTCTTTGTTTCTGGAAAATTGTGTCATATTTCCTCCCATATCCACCGGTTTTTCAGGAGGTCAGATACTGCCATGCATGAAATGCATGAAGCTGTCTGCCAGTACCTCCTATGTCAACTGTACTGAACTGCACTGAGAACTGAATCCTCACGATTTTACGCCACCCCAAAGCCCCCTTGAGATCTGTCACATGACAAGAGCTGGAGGAATGCATGTGACCTTATTATCATCAGAAACCTCTTTGATTCATTCATTTGCATTTATAATGCAGTCACAGAGGAGTTAAAACCCCCGGCAATGTGGATCTGTGACTGCCCTTGCTGGTTGGCCATTTCCTCTAAATAACCTTTTATAATCTACAATATATTGTGTACACATACTCATTTCTTACATGGTGTTAAAGAATACACTTGTGAATTGATATCTGAAGCTTGTCTGTAGTGATACATGAATGCTCCGTTAATAACTGATGTATGCTTGCTTACACATGATTTTAGCAAAGCACTCAGATTTTACCTGCATGTCTGTGGAACAGACAGGCACAGCTGTGGTCTGGGTGTGGCAATCCTGCCTGCAAGCCCTAATGCAGTCCTGGCATGAGAGAAGTGGAAAATAAGGGATCTAAATTATGGAAAAGAGTGAAAAGCCCAACAGTCTCCTAATTTTACCAGCCTGTGCTGCATGTGGGTCCTGAGCGGAGCTAACATAAGGAGTGAGCGAGTTCTGTTTACCCTGGACTGGAGTTCTCTCTCCTCACTCTTACTGGGGATTCTGAACGAAGAAGGAGAGAGCTCACATTTTATTTCCCTCTCACTGCTTCTGTTGTGTTAATAGTATTTCTGGGAGCATACCCTGAACTATAGCCCTAGCTACAATACTAGGGCATAACTTGAGCCCTTTGTAAGATGGCCCCAGTCACTGTGAAAGTGGGACGCTCATTTTGTTATGTATTATTTAAAAGCCCCCCCCCCCATATGCCGTATGTGCAGTCGGATGTGCTGATGGACGCGGCCATCTATAGGCCACACTTGTTTTCAGCGGCTTCAGACTTAAAACAGAGATAGGAAAGAAATGCAAAGCATCATTATGTGGAATCTTACCAAGGCTTGTGTGGACTCCACTTTATCTGAACTCTTGTCATGTGTGCATTTACCTGTACATGTGATTCAGAAAGGCATTTTGTGGTGGAGAGGTTTATTCTCCTGCTATAAATAACTTATGAAACAAGAGTGACATCAAGAGATATTCCCATCAATTGTCTTGTGATACAGAAAGCTGACATGTGGAGGCACTCAGTGTTTTGTTGCCATCCAGCATTGTTTTCCCATTCAGTCTCCAGCCCTGCAACCACGCACAGACCTCGCTGCCTGTTTGAGAGGGTCACTTCAGGGGGTTCAGGCAAGCATAAATATAGAATTACCAGACTGGGCTTCCTGTTGCAAACTAAGGTCATGTTTTTGTCAGATGGGTGGCAATTTTTGGACCAAAGTAATCAGCTAGATCTATGGCAGAAGCTGCTTTGATGTAATTAAAGGTTTTTAGGACATCATATTTCCTGTATGCATCCCGTCAGGATATTGTATCATACACTTTTAAATTGAAGTATTGTACCTTATCTAGCTTAATAGCGTAATTGTATACCTGTACTTACGTCGTTGTTACTTGCAAGGGTGATTACTTAGCCCAGCTGGTGACTTCTGGCATTTTTACCACCAATCTTTGCCTCATCTGAAAGATAAGTGGGTTGAGGTGTTGAATGCTTTGAGAGTCTGGCCATCTGTGTTTTGTGTGAAAGATACAAATCTAGCCTTGCTGTTCTGTAGCCATAGGGCACTTGTGGATAGGGTAAAGCATCATTTGTACAGTGAAAAGTAAATTTGTTTAAAAAAAAAAGATATGTTTAATATGTTTTGTTGTAATGTAATTGTTGTAATGAGCAATCATTGGGCAACAACACGGGAGACTATAGGGCACAGTTTTCCCGGCCCTGGTGCACCTCCTCATGGCACCTCAGTGGGCTGTGTACATGGGTGCGTAGAGTTGTGCCTGAGTAGGACCGCTACCCTGTTTCGGTAAGGCTAGAGGGTGGGCTCCTGTGGTCTGGCAGGCTGGCCGTTGAGACGCAGTGATTTGGGTGTGGTGATGTGCTGTCACTGGTATTCGTATCCAGTCTGAACCGCTGCCAAGCTGAGTCACGGAGAGGACCTCCTCACTTTACACCATGGGCACTGATGCACCTCGGGCTTTTGGGAGAAGAGGGGGCTTTCGCCTGCTGCCCTTCTTTCTTCTCTCTCTCTCTCTCTCTCTCTCTCTCTCTCTTTGTTCTTCTCCACTTCTCCCTTTTATTGTACTTCACAGTCTGTAAATCTTTTGTTCAGGTCCACAAATGAGCACAAGTGTTTTTCTACCGTCTTACCTTCCTCTGGGGGAATAGTTGGTCGTTATGAGAGTCTGCAACCAAACCATTACCCACAAGCCCATGCTCTGTCCTGCCCTGTAGCCACTCTGCTCTGGTGTGCTCTGCACTCTAGTCCACATTCCAGTTCATTGACCTTTAACTGTGAGTGAGTGGGAAAATAGCCCAGGGACAGTCAGTCTGGATATGGGCTGTACACTGTTAGACATACTGAATAGAAATGACTCTCTCTCTCTCTCTCTCTCTCTCCCCTTCTGTCTCCCCCAACATGGAGGTGGATAGGGATGTATTTCTTCAGTCTTTGATTATACTTGTTTAAAAACCGAATGAATTTTGGCTACTGCCAGATTAATCAGGGCAATCAGGGCTAGTTGTGAATTCATGATCAAACCATTGTGTATATTGCATGAATAGTTGTTGCGAGTTGTGTAAGTCTGTGTGTGTTTAAATGTGTGTGCTGGTCTTTGGGAGGTGGCAGTTTGCACACAGTTTGATGGGATTGCACTAATTGGTTTGGTTCTCTCATGTGATGGCAGGCATCGAGGGAGAGCCTTAAAATGGAGCCGCTCGCAGATGTGCCTCTACTGCCTGGGGAGGAGAGAGTGATAGGTGAGTTATCAACATTATCGTCATGGACACCATCACTATCATCTGATTTATATCCTATTACAGATAGTGTGCAAGCACCAGGTAATGATGGTTTATAAGACAATATCGCGTGCCTTTTCCTGGTTAATGTCCATTGCATTATAAAGTGAAGAACAAATGGATGAGGTGGGATTATTATTATTCCGATAAGGAATATCGCTCTGATCTGAAAAGTCCCTCTGATATTGCCATACAGAATAAAAATGTATCAAATTAAAATTATTCCTATTTAATTATGGTAGAATACTTTTGACTTGCCATTGGAAAATATTGATTTCACAAAAAGTGTTTTTGTAAAATGTCCCATCCTTCTAGAGAGATAATTCTCCAATGTGGCAGCAATTCCCTAGCGTATAATTAAGTATCTGTTAGGGATTTTGAAATTTTTAGCTGGTGCTTTCAGTAGAATCCGATAGGTAATGAAGACACAGGGTTGACAAGTAACAATAGAAGGGCACTCATTCTTTCAAAGAAGCTTTCCTCAAAGAAGCTAAATGTGTAAATTAACAATCTAATAACAGATGAACAACAGAACAATCCAATAGTAAGCAAACAACTGCATTCCTCTGTTGGTTTTCATTTACATTTTAGAATTGATTATAGTCTCAGAGCGCTATTACCGTAATTTAACAGTGCCTGGTTAAATAATCACTGGTTTTTAACAGAAACAATTTAAACTATTAACGGTTTATGTTGTGTTCTTCTATCAGTGTCTTTGTCAGAAACTGATTTTGAAGACAAGTTTTGCTCCTTAGTTTTTTTATTTTGTTTGAGCCGCTCCAGTGCAGTTCCCCTTTGCTCCCAGCAGTTCTGATCTGCCAGCTGTAATCAGACTGTGGAGCATCACTGAGAAAGGCAGAGGATAGAAGAGTCGCTCATCTTTTCAGTATCAACTCCATCTCTGAAAGAATACTGAAATATGTAATCTGTGTCTCTCATCAGTTGTTGCTCACTGCCCACCAATCCACTGCTTCTCTGACTGCTGAGGGTCAGCAATGGATACTGATGAGGATGTGTGTGTGTCTGTGTGTGTCTGTCTGTGTCTGTATGTGTTGTTGAGGGGGAATGTGGGAAAGTCGGGGTGTAATGTCTGTGCATGAGTGTAGGGCCTGTAAAGAGCTGGTCAGCTTGTGTAGTACCTGTGAAGCAGTATTCGCTGTGTGTTGTGTCTGGAAAGTAGGGCTCTGTGGTTGTTGTATATGAATAGTAGTGTGTATGTGAGATTCTCCTCTGTAAATAGTCTGAGGGACAACTCCTTGTGTGTGGTGTCTGTAGTAGATGGTTCAGGTTGTGTAGTGTCATGATGTCAGAAGAAAGACAGTCCTGTGTGTAGTGTCAGTTTGGGACAGCTCGTGTCTAGTGTCTGTGAATGGGGGTGTTTATTGTAAGAGTATGTTAACCTCGGCACTTGCTCTCTCCACAGACAAAGACCTCATCTATATGTGTCCCTTCAATGGGGCATTGAAAGGAAAAGTCTTCATCACCAACTACAGACTCTTCTTCAAGAGCGCTGATATTGTAAGTCTGTTTTTGGGGATCTTGTTTCTGACGGGTAAGAGGCGTTTCATGAGGAAGTAGAGGAATTTATCTCATAGAGTTGTTTGCTGTGGTGGGTGTTTGTGGTGAGCTGATCAAAACAGTGTCACTCCCAGTAATTACAAAGGACAAAACTGAGACTAATGATAACTTTTGTGTCAAAGGGCTGTTTGATCCACCCAGAGCTGAACCTGTTATTTCTGTAGTCACTTAACCACAGTGTGCCAACAGCATGCTTATTGGTGGACTTTTGCAAATTCTATTGTGGCCTGTGAATTAAGATTCCTAGGGCAGCATTAGAGATTGCCCTCAGCAGTAATGATCTGTGATCAGTGCTGAGAAAATGAGCGCTGATCTGGAGTCCCTGCAACTGAGGGACATTGGAAGCCACTGAAACTCCCCCCTCTGCCTGAGGGGACTCTAAGATGGGGGTGATCATTCTGTTTAGAGGGACACAAATAGAGTGGCATTTTTTTAAATCTCATATTTGTTCAGATCTGTTTTAATTTGGGTCACTCAATCACGATATAAGCCTTTTCTGTCACAACATCACCCTTCCGTTAATTTGGTAGCGTGCTGGCTAGCATGCCCATTCCTCTGGAACGTTCTGCTTCTTTTCACTCTTCTGTCCAGCAGCTAACTGTCGCCGTGCAGCCATTTTGCTGAAGGTAACTTCATTGTGGCTCTTGATTACACCCCTTGCACAGCTTGCAGGCAGATTGCAGGGTCTTGATTGACCAGTGGAGTCAATAAACTGTGATGAGACAGGGAGTAGCCTGCCAGCTGAAACTTCTCCTCCCCGGGGCGATTATGTATCACCTCATGGAACTAGTTCTTTAGCTGGACATGCCAGCCAGGACAGCCACTCCATTCTGAGACATCAGGAACATCTGTTCACCTGGGCAAAGTTTGGAACAGGAGTGCTGGAGAATAATGAAATGCACACAAGGTGATTCCAAAAGGCAGAAATGTAGGTAATCGCATGAAGTTTCATTGAGACTTACATATCAAGTCAAGTAAACTTCATTAGAGCATGAATCAATTTTGTGTGCTCCATCACAATTTAATTACAAGGCCACCTGTTTACCTTTTGATGTCTTCTTTCAAGTGTAGGCTGCAGTGGGCTTTAAAAGGCATTGATTGTTAGCTACTTGGTTGCTATTATTGAGAGAAGGAACACCTGAGGGCGTAATCCTGCTCTGTTGGTGGATTATCTTTCACATTTCTTATGAGAAACAGACAGTTCTCCAGCAGCACAGTGGAAAAACAAGAGGAATGGAGGGGGCAGTGGAACGCAGATAACTGAAATCCCACATCAGAACCTTTTCATCTCCTTCCTGGCACCATCTGCGCTGGCAGGAGCCCATGGGCACCTCGGCAGTGTTTTCAAATTTGTTTTTAGTGTTGCTGGGCCGGTTGCCATGGCAGCATGGATTCTAGATGGGGAAAGGTATAAGCATGGCGTGTGCCACAGACGAGGGCCTGGAGGAGATAAAAAGCTTTGTAAAAGGGTGACAAATGTTACCTGAAAAATATTATTGGTGCAGCTGTGTTAGGGTATGATTTAAAGAAAGCATGTCATATAGCAGATCCTGTGTTAAAATATATGTGATTCAAGAGTACAGCCTACGGTGTGCTGTCTAGTACCCTTCTGGTTAAGCATACCATGGGCAAAATCTGATATGAAATAATTTGTTACCTGGCTTTGAAGGAGGAATTAAATATGAAATATATAAATTCTGATGTTACTGGCACTCACTTTTATGTTAAAAATTGTAATTCTCATTTTATTTGTTGGGCATTGGATGATATATATGTTTATTTGTATGGGCATGTTTTATTGACTTGGCTTTTGGGTACACACCCAAACAGAGCCATATATAGGAGCCAAAAAAAACTGAGATGATTGAGATGGCCCTGAGATTTACTGCCATTCTTTTTAAGGTGCTATTCTCTTTCATGAGCTTGTCTTGCAGCATAGCACTGCAGATATATTTGGGCCAGGACAAGCCTTCTGCCCTCCAGTGTGTAGAATTATCATATAAATAATGTAACTTTTTTTCATTAGGACCCTGCTGTGACCCTCAACGTTCCTCTGGGGGCCATCAATCGAATAGAGAAAATGGGCGGGGCCAGCAGCCGGGGGGAGAACTCCTATGGACTTGACATCACCTGCAAGGTGAGGGCACTTTTACACTGTTTGGTACTGGCTACTTTGTATAAATGTGCCTCAAAGATGTGGGCAGATGAAGTGAGTGTCTTGAATGCATCTACCATTCGGACTGGAGCAGATACTAGTACTGTGTGCGTGTTTGTGTGTGTCCGCGCGACTTGCTAGCAGAGTAGATGTTTTCAACCACTTGTGTGGGTATGTGTTCGTGTATCCCTGTTTGCATGCACATGTGTGATTTTGCTTATGCGTGCGTGTTAAGATGTTTTTATATGTATGCATGTGAAAATGTGTTTATTTTTTTATGGGTATTTTTTTGCATGTTACAGGACATGAGGAATCTACGTTTCGCCCTGAAGCAAGAGGGCCACAGCAGGAGGGACATCTTTGAGATCCTGTTCCGATATGCCTTCCCGCTCTCTCACAGCCTGGTAGGAAGGACCTTCTGTGGAGACTCAGATCTGTCAAACTGTGTTTCTCAGCCCAATTCCTGGTGTGTCACATCTGAGGATGGAGCCTGGAAAATGTACTGTGATTCAGGCTGTCATTTTCAGTATTGAGGTTCCAATCTCCTCCACCTACAAAAACAGTTATTTTTGACTTATCTGTCTGATCGTCATTTTCCCTCCCCCTGGCCAATGTCAGACAGGTTGTGGTTCATTGCTGGTCAGGATGCAGATTGACAACTGTTGACCTCTTCTGCTACTAACTCATGCATGATCAATTACCCCTCTCAGCTTGTATCTGTTCATTAATGGATTAATTTGCATGTTCGTGGATTAAATTTGCATTCATTTGGATATTTATGGTAATGAGCTATTTGAGGGGGTAGTCCCACCCACCATATCCCTATCTGAGTAAGGTGACCTGTTTGTGTGACTCTTTCTCGTCAGCCTCTATTCGCATTCCTGAGTCAGGAGAAGTTTGAGGAGAATGGCTGGAGTGTCTACAGCCCCATGCAGGAGTTCAGACGGCAGGTAAGAGTCTGAAAGTGAAAAAGAAAAGAGCCAAAAGGTGAAGTGACTGAAGCTGAACCACTTCAGGTGCACTTTACTGTTTCATTGCCTTTGTCTTATGACAGTGTAATTTGTAGGGTAGTTATTTAATAAGATATGAAGCACTCCTGTCATAAAAAAGTTTACATTTTCTCTACACACCAGACACACACAGTCTTTTTTTAATTATTCCCATATAGATTGTATAGATTTTGGAAAAACAAGTGGAATTTTAATTTCTGAATTTTGTAAAACATAATATCCATTATTTTATAGTTAAATAAGGATGTGTTGTAGAGGAAACAGAAAGGTTTCTGGGGTACTTTAAGAGCACCAAGTTCCATTCTGAAAAAGTGTCCTCCTGTAAAACTGTATTTTAACTTGTACCACTTAAAGACAGTTGACAAGTTTCACTCAAGGAAGTGGTTATTTTGAGGATTTAATGCACAGCATGAAAATGGCCGTGACTAGGCTGATTTGAAAATGCTCAATGTGAACGTGCCTGGATGCTTTTGAGATAGGACGCTTCAGTAAGCCTCTGGTTTGTCTCGCTTTTTGCCTGTTGTGGGTTTGATACACTGGTAATCAGCCTGGGGATATAATGAAACAAAATTAACCAATCCAGTAAGATTTACTGTTCATTTTAATGTAAATTCACTTTCAATCCCTGAATAGCTCCCGAAGAAATATCCCAACAAATGAACAAATTACCATATACATGTCAGATTGTAATATTGCATCTGTTTCTATTGATTATTACAAATAATAAGAAATATAACTGTTATGTGTGTATATATATATATATATAGACATGAGAAACTGTGTGGCCAAGAGAAAGCCAGAGCCCTGCTGACAATAGCTTAAAAAAATCACCGGTGCAATGCTTGAATTAGTACAAAGAATCATGTGGTTTTAGGACTGCAGTGAGCTTGCTAATGGTGGCAGAGGTGTGAAATCAACCCTAAATGCTCATACAAATGTACTCAAAGATGCACTTTGTGTAAACAAATCAAAAGCGTCAGAAAATAAGAATGACAAAAATGAAATTGAGAAGAATTACATTATCATAGTGAGAAAGAGAATTTCTGCTGGGATGAACTCAGGTGACAGGGATTAAAGAGATAACCCAGAAGAAAAATGAACTGCAGAACCAAAAAAAACTGAAGAACTGAAGTGGAAAAGTCCCAGTGTTTATACTTTAGGCTAGCAGTGAGCAGTCACATGGAGGCGAGCACTCATAATGCTGTGGAGCTATAATTTCTAATTCCTTTTTATGTTCTATTAAGGTAGCATATCTTCTCCACCATGCATAGTAGAGCTTCATGAATCATATCAAAGTGATAAGCCATGAATACATTACATATTTATTTCTTTATCAGACGCCCAAACAACCCCAGAGAGTCGCTCTTCCGACTCTATTTCAGCACTCCGCGTCAGTTTAAGCTTCTTGCTGATCAGAATGTTTGAAACAGATCACTGGGCGGATGTAGGAAGCTGGTGTTATTAGAGGCTTGTGAACCTGTTAATGGTTGATGCATGAGAGGATTTATGGAGATTTGAAATTACCTCAACATCTCCGTACAGATTGGGAAGAAAAGGGTAGCTTCAGGAAAAAAAAATTAGAACAGCTAAATTTTAAACTTTCCGTATTTATCTAAACTGCAGCTTACTACTCCGATTCTCTCAGCCATAATGTTTTCTGCCTTTTTATGAATGTTAATGTGCTTTTATCAGTTTCTTTTATTCTTTATCCTCCACATTACATTCTTCCCCCACCCAGGCCTCCCACTTCCGCCTCTTCACCTTTAATCTCATCCTCCTTTTTTTCCATAATACCTACTCATCCTGGGTGTCCTATGCCTTATTTTAATTTTCAATGCGCAGCTCACATTATATTAAATATTATTAAAAACATTTGTGGAACTTGGCCATGTTGAAGTGAAGACTGTGAGTGCAAGGTTCTATAATGGGTCCAAAAGGGCTGAATGGCCCTTTTTAAATCATTATGCATTCTTATGCTCTTATCTTGTACATGAAGGAAAAGGACTTATTACTTTTTTTTTTTTTTTTGTGAAACAGTTACGCCCTCAGAAATTATGTGGCATAAAGAGGTGCAGTCTGTCTTCCTCAGTTTCCTTGTCTTGCCTTTCTTCCTTTTCTCTCATCCCTGTGTCCTTGCAACCCGTTTTGCGACCCCTCCCAGGGCTTGCCAAATGACAAGTGGAGGATAACCTTCCTGAACCAGAGGTACGAGCTGTGTGACACGTACCCTTCCATCCTGATGGTCCCGTACAAGGCCACTGAGGAGGACCTGCGGAAAGTGGCCACCTTCCGTTCCCGCTGTCGTATCCCGGTGAGTCCTCCGGAAGTCTCACAGACAGCTCTGTAAGGAAATGCAATGCTCTATTTATTGAAATCTTTTCTTTCCCTCGAGATGTAACCCTTTCTGTTACCTAAAGCCTGCTGCTGATTGTTGTCTCTCCGTCCGTCCTCAGGTATTGTCTTGGATCCATCCGGACAACCTGGCAGTGATCACACGCTGCAGCCAGCCCCTGGTGGGCATGAGTGGCAAGCGCAATAAAGACGACGAGCGCTATCTCGATATCATCCGCGAGACCAACGGGACCACCAGCAAGCTGACCATCTTCGACGCCCGGCCTAATGTCAATGCCGTAGCCAATAAGGTTGGGTCCAGGCAAAGTTCAGGGTCAGGGGGTGGGTGGAAAAGGGGATGGGTGGGAGAGGGGGTGGGGACATGCTGTGTTCTTTGGTCAGCCGAATGGACTGCTCTGTTCTGTCATCCATTGTAGGTGGATTTTAATTGCCTGCTTGATTGGTTATTCATGTCTACAGACGTAAGTGAGGTAGAGTGAAGAAGAGGACAGATCACTAATTGTGTGAGGCTAACACTGATAGCATGGACTGCAGTGTAATTGAATGGAATGCAGTAGACTGATAGCGGAAAGCTTAGGTTTGATCCAAGTGAGTGAGAGGGCCATAAGTAAGATAGAAACCCCTACAGCATGTACATTTCTGACCTCACATATGGAGAAGAGGCCTTCACAGGTGCATGCATGTGTGTGCATATTGTGAGTTTTCAGCCGCACAGTCTTTCTGACCAGAATCTCTGTATCCATTTGCAACAGGCTACAGGTGGTGGGTATGAGGGTGATGATGCTTACCAGAATGCTGAGCTGGTGTTCCTGGATATTCACAATATCCATGTAATGAGGGAGTCACTGAAGAAGCTGAAAGACATTGTGTACCCTAATGTAGAGGAGTCCCACTGGCTGTCCAGTCTGGAGTCCACGCACTGGCTGGAGCACATCAAGGTATGTACATCACTGGCCCTTTCCAGTCAAATGTACTTCCTGATTTTACTCAAGAAATAGAAACAGTGATGTATGAGTTCACAAAACTACTTGGAAATGTGATGCTATTTTCACTGTAACTTGACAAACAGGATAGATATGTCACCTCTGTAATGTTTGTAAGAGCATTAATCATAGCATGTGGGAAATCATTTCAGGAGGAAGTTAGACAAAGGACTTTAATGGTGAAACACTCATACATTTGCCGAAATGTCCATTTTCAAACTTGGATCATTGTGCAATATCATGTTCAGTATAGGATGTGATATATCAGCTAAAAGGATGAGTCAAGAGGGCGTCTCTCTCTGTGACATCACATCATGCTGTAAAGCATGCACTACTGTCCCTCTTCACACTAGGTAGAAAAGCAGTCAGTACTTCATTTATTTTGCATTGTCAGGAAAGCATAGGTTTGATAACGAACAAGCAATGAAATGGGCTAATTTTCATTGGTGAAATTCCACCCCTTCTCTTCCTTTTTACTTTCAACTCTCGTAGCTGGTGCTGTCAGGGGCAATCCAGGTTGCAGATAAGATTTCGTCAGGGAACTCGGTGGTGGTGCACTGCAGCGACGGCTGGGACCGCACCGCCCAGCTCACCTCTCTGGCCATGCTGATGCTGGACAGCTACTACCGCACGCTCAAAGGCTTCCAGGTGCTGCTGGAGAAGGAGTGGATCAGCTTCGGACACAAGTTTGCCTCTGTGAGCCCCAAGCCTTCACCGTCTGCTGTTCTTTTAAGTTTATTCCCACAATTTTAATTATGTCACAACAGTGATAGCATACAAGCTGCAGTTTGTCATTATGTCTTAAATGTTTTTTTTTTCAACAGAAAACAAGTAAGTCACACCAGCTGTGAATGTAACCTCCATGAATACCAAGTGCTTGCTATATGTGCTAAACTGTATACTGTACCTGTTAAATGCCCTGTACTGTAACACACGGGTAGCAGAAAAACATGTATACAGCTTTATTTAGGTTGAATTGAGAACAAGACAAAAATTATATGAGGTCATCCCTTAGAAGCAATTATAAACCGCTCTTGACCAAATAGCTCTTGTGGTGTAATTGCTCTGGTATTAGGACAACTTAACGTTCAATGGGGCCTGAAGGTGTTTTGTTCTTACAGTGAATTGTCACCTTTTTGTGTGTAGAGAATTGGCCATGGAGATAAAAACCATGCAGATGCTGACAGGTCTCCCATCTTTGTGCAGTTCATTGACTGTGTGTGGCAGATGACAAAGCAGGTGGGTACACTCTGGAAATTTCTAAAACTGTGTGTTTCATGGTACTGGGCATTACTCTATTTTGTAAAACATACTGACCTGGTCTGTGCTGCATTTTTAAATAGGGTATGTAGTAAATTGAATATTACTTTACAGTCATTTAGCTGGCGCTTTTTATCCAAAGTGACTTACACTAACCAAGGGTTAGTCCCCCCCTGGGAGCAATGTGGGGTTAAGGGCCTTGCTCAAGGGCCCAACAGCAATGGTGTTGACTCGACTGGGACTTGAACCACCAACTTCAGGGGTCCCAGTCATGTACTTTAGCCACTAGACTATAGGCTGCTCTCTGAAATATTGACAGTGCTGTAGGCTTATACTAACTATGCTGTAGTTTTAACCTGGTTGTGCTTTATTTTTATATGTGCTTCATGTTCTGGTATGTAGTGGATAGTTTCCCTTATTTCTCTTTCTTCATATAAAGTGGGTTTGCAAATGCACTGATGTGCAGTCATTACTCAGGCTGTGCAGCTCCGCTTAGCCTTTGGGGATTGGTGCTACTGGGCCCTGCTGGGGTGCTCGGGACACAAGAAATGAAATTAATCTTGCCAGTTAACATGATCTCTACCCAGTGTAGTTTGTTTCCATTCATATTTCACCTTAATAACAGGAAACAAATAGCTGTCTCTTTCGTACCTAATTTCCATTCCAATAAGAAATGAGGAGTGACATGAATTATATATGAATAATAAGCCCTTTAAATTGTTCACATTATTTTCTAGAAGCACATTTCTAAAGCGACCTGCATGGCATACAGATGTACACAGTAGTGTACATCTGCTAGTGAGCTCGCAGCACCTAAAGTAAATGATGCTAAAGCTGTGGTGCTAAAGAATAGCAGTGTCTGACCAGGACTTTGTTGAACACACCATATTTTCTCCGACTGTCCCACAGTTCCCCACTGCCTTTGAGTTCAATGAGCGCCTCCTAGTGACCGTGCTGGACCACCTCTACAGCTGTCGCTCCGGCAACTTCCTCTACAACTGTGAGAGCGTCCGTGAAATCAATGTGAGATGGCCAGTCCGCCCAACCCCCGTTGAATGTTGAACTGTCATTACAAAAAAAAATCGTTCTCAATTTGGTCCATGTTTCATCAGTCTGGGCACACTCATAGTTTCTAATCACTAATGACCTGAAATGAGTGGAGCTGAGGGGTTGGTAAGTGGCGTGGGGAGAGAAGTGCGTCTGTCCTGACACCCTTCGTGCCTCCCGACTCCTCCTCTCTTTCATCTCCCTCATCATCTGAACTGGAGCGGAAGAGAGAGACGCTTCACTGACTCTGAGTTGAAGCATAATGCACTTTGGGGAACTGAAAAATTCATTCTCAAGCACTACACAAAACACAGCCTGACAAATGCAGCCACTGTTACAGCCACATTCTGGATTTCTATGTTGTATGTATGTTTGTGTGTGCTTTTGCATGCCTGTGTGTGTGTGTGAATGTGTATCATGAGGTTCTCTGCATATTGTTTATACAATATATGTTGTGTGCCTATGTATGTTTGCACATTCTTGTTGTGTGTCTTTGTGTGTGTGTGTGAGTGGGGGGGGAGGTAGAGGGAGGGAAAAAGACTGTCTTACCCTTTTCTCTATTATTTTCAGGAGGTGAGGACAAAGACTGTATCATTATGGTCCCTGATCAACAGTGACCAGAAGACCTACATCAACCCCTTCTATGCTGCTGAGTCTAGCCGTGTACTCTACCCTGTGGCCAGCATGCGCCATCTAGAGCTGTGGGTGACTTATTACATCCGCTGGAATCCTCGGATCCGACAACAGGTAAAGAGGCAGAGACAAACAGCCTCCAAGCCTAGAGTTTCTTACTTTTTTTCAGTCCACTGTAAGGTTCATAAGGTAATCCAATTTAGATGATCAAAAGATTATTTAAGAGCCTGAGCTGGGCTGGTGAAATCAGAAGATGGGGTCAAATATACACATTTAATGAGTGTGTTTATCTTCAACACATTAGCGGCATCGATCATAACAACTGTAAGGAGGCTGTGCATTTCTATGCACTGTATTCAGGTCAGTTTGTGTTCATGCTCGTGCAGCTGTCCTGTGACTACAAAGTCCGACAGCCTCTAATCTGAAGGGAATTCATGTGTGGAGCCACTGATCCCTGCCCTTCACTCGGTCCCAATTCACTGGAGCAGAAAATCCTCTTTTCCCAGCTTTAATTACAGATGCACAACACAGCAGCACTGGAAACAACAACAAGCTGCTGCCCTGAGCCCAGCTCCCAGCCTTATCACCACCGCAGGCTTACGGAGGGGCCCCTGACCCCAGTCAGCACTTTTACTTCACACTTCCGACTGGATCAGAATGAAAACTGATGAACAAACACACTCACCTTGGTGTCAGGCAGTTGCTTTTGAACTTTCTTAATAAAGTCACTGTCGGCTGTTTCTCATTCTTGCCTTGGGTCTGTTTTCTCTTGGGGTGGCAGAGTGCAGTCATCCATAATATGGCAATTAATAAGAAATTATAATTAAGAAAATTATAATAAATAGAACATAGCATCAACTTGAGCAGGTAGTGCAGCCAGGTTGAAATGTCATAGTTGTTGTTCTGATGTGTCATGACTGTAGCTTTGAACATCGAGACTTTAATCAACTCTTAATTTATTTATGACTTAATTGCAACTAGTTTTGGCTTGGTTGCACCATGGTCAGATATGGGAAGTTTAGGCATTCGGTTAACCCTTTCCAAAGCCCTTCCAAGACTTTTCAATTCTAAAGGGTGTGTTGGGCTCATTCATCATGTGTTACTTGAATCCACCTGCCAGCATCTATTTTTTGTAAAGTACTATGATGCTCAAACTGTATCTTTCAGTCTTACTCTTATCCCTTGAATTGAAATATGGACTTTATTTACTTTATTGCTTATTTCTCCTGAAATGAACAACTTTATAGCAAACAGTCTTCATTTAAGAGTGCCTGTCATGTAATCTTCTTGTTTAAATGTTGTGTCACATTTAAATAAGCTAAAAACAATGTTGCGGGATGGGCATTTGCTACCTACCTAGTGGTCGTTATTGCACAGACCATTATTATTATTTATTACCCTTTAAATATTCAAAATCATTATTTAACCATTTGTGCATTTTAACATCCCTGATCTGATATCAGCCACCAGGTGGCGCAGTCTCTCACCATTTGCATTTTTCTGTGTTCTCCTGGTGGCAGCAGCAGAGCCCTGTGGAGCAGCGGTACAAGGAGCTGCTGGAACTGAGAGACCAGTACCTGAAGAAGCTGGAGGAGCTACAGCTGTCTGACTCCACCCCTCACCTACCTAATAGCTCCACCCCCTCCCCCGCCTCACCCACACAGCGGGTCACACACCTGCACACGCCCTTCTAATGCAACACATCCCACAAGCACTTAGATTGTACATAATAATAGTTGTAATAGTAATAATATTAATATTATTAATAACAATTATGATGATAACAATGTAATAATGATACAAGTTTTACCACTCATAACAGTAATACAATTACGATGCAATAAATCACAGTACAGCCTTCATATTTTCAACCATTTAAACAGCAGAGAAGCCTTACGAATATGTCATATGTGTGTACATATACTTGAGTTAAAAAAAGGTCTGTCGTCCAGGACATTTGAATGGGAAAAACTCATTGCTCTTCTTAGGTCTGTTGAAATGCACATTTATAGTCATCTTCTGGGGCCCAGCTGCCTGTCAGACTGCAGAATTGCAGCATTTCTTCCTGGACCCAGTGTGTGTGTGTGTGTGTGTGTGTGTGTGTGTGTGTGTGTGTGGTTGGGGGTAAATCACCTCTAACAGAGGGGCATGTCTATTGAATATAACTTGTGTAAATCAGTATTTACAGTAGTCTCTCTAGTGCAGCCTAGAGGTTGAATGGTGATACTGGCTCTTGATGTGTTGGAGATTCAGATTTGCCAACTCCTCAAGTCAAACTTAAGTTTAACTTTTATATCGCTGAGAAAATGTTAAGCAATATATTTCAAATAATTGCAACAGCTAAAAGTTTGAGATTTTCTCTCTCAGTAATTATTCATTTTGGGGTGTTTTGGAAATTGGTGCTGCAGTGTTACATATAAGAAGGGCCTTCAGTTTTTATCTTTTAAATGTCCAGGAGCCAGATTTCAATCAGAAGCCTTACTCCCTGGTCCTGGATAAGTTTTGGTCTACAGTGTGCCACAGTTTTACCATTAAATGGTCAATGTGTATCTGATTATGGAAATAAGTTAGGTGTACAGTGATTGGGTATAACAGTGTATAATTTGGATAAATGAAGACGTTATTCTCTGGGTTTGAATTTAGCATGTTCCAGTGTCAGGTTCATGGGTGTTGACATAATTGTACCAAAAAATATGGTTCCACTTTGATGAGTGAGGGATTAAGGAGAAGTTAAACTGTTTGGATCACTGCAGTACCAGAGCCAGGCAGACCAGCCTCTGATTGAGACCAATTCTGTGCCTTTACTATCTGAGATCTGTCTTCAGATGGACAGTATGTATTGAGTTGTTTTCCAAGTGCAGTTTTAGTCGCAGAAAAAGGATATCTCCTGTTTCCCTATTTGTAATGGATTGATTTTTACAACTTTTCCGTCCTCTGGTAGGGAGAGGTATCTACACTCCCTAAGGGCCTCTGTCCTTAGTTGGTCTTACCTAACTTTCAACAAGCCTCATGGACCAGGGATAGTGCAACTTCTGATTTGACCCATAGAACAAATGATGAAGCCAGTACAGTGTTCAAACGCAGGAGGAATGCAAAGCAGAGAAGTAAAGCTCAGGAGGAATGAAGCTGCCTAATGCTGCCCTGGAAAGCTAAGCTTCAGACTTTGAAGACCTTGGCCTCAATGAGGAGATGTTTAAACAATAGGGAGGAAACAATGCTTGTTTGTGGTTATAAGAGAAAACAAAATCTATTTTGTTTATTTTTTACTTTGTATAAGGAGAGTAACTATGTAATTACCTCACAAAGGACTGTTTTACGGTTTAAAGTTCTACTGTTGTAAAATGTAATTTTATTTTGTGTAAAGATTGACAATTTTATAAAAAAGGAAAGTGGCATCAAAAATGTTTTTTTTCTTTTTGTTTGACAAATAATAGTTAGCAGCTTTCTGTGTTTTGTTTTCTTGGTTTCCATTTTGAGTTTCATTTTGTTTATGGACTGTTTTATTTCTCTTGCTGTCTTACATAGCAAAATGCAGAGGACCATACTGTATTATGTGTCACTAGATACTGTGAGGAAAGGACTCTTCTGTCACCAGTCCCACAATGCCTTGCAGAAAAAAACATGCAATTTTGAACAAAAGGCACACTGATCCTGTACTTTTTTGCCATTATGTACATGTATGTAGGCCTCTTGTTACAAAGGGAAATATTTAATGTCATGCTCCAGATTACGTTGGTTACCCCTTTTTTTGTAAATACTGCTAATTAAATTAATTTAAATATTCCACGAGTGTTGAAATGATCTTTGTATATAACACGAAATTGTGACTTAGTTGGCATTGTTGTAATCGAGCCAAATAAAAAGATTAGTGTTCTGAATCCTACCATTTTAGACCCTGAAAAACCCTGTTTTCGGCTCATACGTTGACCGTTTGTTGAAAGATGTTTTTGAGGGTAATGAAAACATGTATATCGAATTATGGTTTATCTGCACATACGAACACATGGAAAATTTTAATATGTGTGAGATCAACAGTGCAGACTAGTCCGTTTCGGGACATTATTCCATATGTAGGCTATGCTGTAAAGTAGCGAATTGGTCCAGGGTGGCGCTATTTTTATATTTTAGCAATCTTACTGGTCGCATACTGTTTTGTATACTCCTGTGAATTGAAGTCATACTTTGAATGGATGTAACGGTTTGAACTGAATGAAAAAAGAAACATTTGTATTATGTTTAAGTCTACTTTTGCCTATGGAGATTTACCTCCCCAATTTTGTCATTTACCCTAGACCTTAATCTGCAAGGCGACTGAGGTGGACAGAGACAGACGTAGTTAAGGTTTCAGAAGCGTGATATTCAAGTGAAATGGTCATCACTGGCAACTACTCACAAGTACCTTTGTATGACGGAAAGATCACAGCTGAAAAGTGATAGTCAACATTATTTATTACAAAAATGTTTATATTTCTACAAAATGCACGGTGCTGGCTGGCCTATAATGATGTTCTTGGGTGACATCAGTTATCAATTCGTATTATCAATGCTCATAACCGTACTTTTTTCATGTAAGAAAATTGTATATTTTAGCGAAGATGACATGCATAACAGACGGCTGTCTGATTACACTTGGCGTTGCATGTCGGGTAATGGACGAGAGAGTGCGCAGAATGGCTGCGTCCATCGGTACGCAGTGGTGCTCTGTGTGTCAGTAGCAAGCTAGCCTGTGAGCTCAGTACAAATACAGGAAGCACACACTCAACAAACGTTGATATATCTGCCAAAAGCTACATTGGGTGGAGGAGGGGGAAGAAAGCGCAGGGACTTCCCGAAAACGGCAGTTGTTTGGGGTTTAACTCAGATTTATCTCGAAAGGAGGGAAATAGAAACAAACAAAACATTAAGAGGAAGGAAGCTGGAAAAAATGGAAAAGCAGCCCAGCGCAGGCGGCTACGGAGCCGATGGGCTTGCATACCCAGTGGTTCCAAGAAAGCCTGCTCGACCCCTCGGAAGTAACAGTGGATCTAGACAACCGAGCGTTGAAACTTTGGACAGGTGAATATCCGGTTTTTGACATTACTTTTTTATCGACTTCACAGGGATATTTGTGCTTCAAATGCTACGTGTCTATTACATGCATCCGTCCCACATCGATGCAGTTATGGTTGGTGTAGTGGTTAGCCAGACAGCCAGCTAGCTAAAAATACCATCACCCAGCTGATACTGCATTCATGTGTCCAGATGACAGCAAAAAAAAAAAAAAAAAAAAAATAGCATTGAGTGGCTGAAACATAATCTATTAAAGCAGTGAACCCAGTGCGTTAGCCCGTAAATCGAAGCCACCGAGTTTATCATCAAGCAGCTTTTCAGATAGGTGTAGCAGCGTCCTAGATACACTGTTGCTATATGAATCTGGTGGTTCCATTCTAAACCAACTGAGATACCTAATTTTTGGTGTTTTCTCTCCCATTGTTAAAGCATCTCCTGTTGTCTTGGTTTTAATTTTTGCATAGGGTGTGTTTAGACATCCATAATTTTAGATAATTTTAGTAAACTGGCTAGCAGATTAACACCCATATGACAGAACTGCTCCCATCCTTTAGAAAATCCTTGAAGTGCCGCCACTGCCTTCCCATGTGCCATCTGGAATAATAGAAAACAAAGACAACAATATATGAGACTGCCTTACTTTGCCTTGTCAAATGGTAACCGTTCACTTCATTTCATAAAGGTCCTCGCTGTTTTGCCTGCTACACATGTATTGCCTGATTAACCTATGCGTTGTCTCACAAAGCAAATTTAAAAAACTCTTTCTGTGTTTAATTTTTATTAAGCTCGAAACCTTTAGAACATGTCTCAGCAGGATTTGTCAGTGGAGTTTCTAAAGGTCATAGAAATGTGAGAGAGTAGTATCAGACCTGGCCAGGTAATCGTCCATGCTTAAGTTTGTTGTAGCTGAACTTGCATCAGTTTGCATGGGAAAAAAAACATTTTCTCTTTAACAGACGGTAATATTCTGCATCTGTGCATGGTGGTGATAACCTCATGTGCCAGGGTTTATCTAATCCCATCCCAGTGGGCCACAGGATCTGTTGGTGTATGCAGCATTTAGCTGATTAATTAAAGCAGTTGATTTCAATGTTTGTTCATTACACTTGGTTTCATGGGTCTTAAAGAGATGCTGATCTTTGGGTGAAAACAGAATAAAACTGCAGACTCTGCAACAACATCTGAACGCAGGGTTAGTCTCCCCTGCTACGTGCAGTTGTAGTCTAATAATCCATGGCTTTAGCAGGTGGTTATGACAGTTGCGAAACTCCTGTTTTTAATGGCGCTTCCGACCCTGCAGCCCCACTGGATCACATGTGGAATGGTGTAAGCAGCTCATCGCAGCCACCATCTCCAGCCAGATATCCGGCTCTGTCCCTGCAGACCCCATCTCCCGCGATTTCAAGGTAGGGAAGCCATGGAGAACCCATCCAAAATGCATGTTTGGAGTTTACAGCCATCAGGCTCTGTTTGTATAATCAACAACATACTTAACATTGTTCTCATTTTGTTTCTCTTTAACATGAACTTCAGTCTTTTGGAAACTATTCGGTTTTGACAGTAGCAGATGAGCGTCTCCTCTTGTGAACATAGTGCTTAGATTAGGAGAGCGTCTCCTTTTTACAAGTTCATTGCTGGGGTAATTGCCTTGTTTTAACCATGAACATGTTCCATCAGAAAGACAATGTGTAAGTGGCTCAGAGTGGTGTGCTTAATTCTCACTTTAGCCGTGGATGCTGGGAGCGGCATCTTTGGAATGTGTGATGAGAAGGGAACATAACATTCCTTAAGTATTCCATTTTCAGCCACTGGATTGCATCCCCCCTCTGTCTGTGTTAAGGTTTTATTTCCACAGTAAACCAGTTCATGACCACTGACAGGATTTATGGATATTTGGATAACAAAGGCCGTTATTTCTTTATGCATTTGCAAGTATTTGAAATTTGCTGTTGCACAAAAGAATGACCGCATGTCATGACTATGTGTACTCTAATTTGTAATTATTTCTCCCATTAAGTCAGCAGAGGTCTTGCCCAACTGAGGCATGTTTCTGAGAGCTTATGCATAGTGCACAGTGTAACTGGGAGCACTTGCTGTGAAGTGTTGATGTCCATTCAGGCAGCACTGGGTATTGAGGTGGTGGGCTCATGGTAATGGTCTCATTGTGTTTTTGACTGACAGGTTGGGAGGAGGACAGATCTAAGGGTAAGGATAGACTTAGGTGTGTGTGTTCGTGTGTATGCACCGTGTGTGAGTGTGTGTGCAAGCTTGTAAGCATGTATTATTATCAATGTGGGGAAATAACCTTGCCTCTTTGGCTTTGCTTTGGTAATTTGCAGTTGAACGGAGAGAAGCTGTACAATTTCATTAATATACATTGGAGGTCCCCACAGTGAAAGTAATACAAACATGTAACAAATGAGTAGATTTGCACTGTCCCTCCTCTTCTGTCATTTGCCTGACCTTTGGCCTGGTTGCACTTCCTCCTTAAATGCAGCAGACTGAATTAAATATTAAGTTGCACTGCAGTAGAGCTATGCACATTTTCACCTCTGTCCCAGCTTCTAACAATCAGGTTTTATTTGTTTTCATTTTACAGATATGCTCAGGTGTACAAGATACACCTGAAAATAACTTTTGGTCAAATGATGTTTCTAATTAATGGTGGTAGAAATATTTTTAAGTGAAACACTGGAAGTTCCTTGTTTTTAGATCTGTGGAATGTTATGCCATATGATCTCAGGGAGAAGCAGTCTCATGCTTAAAGTTTTGATTTGATTTTTTTGAAACCTCAAATTTATATGTTATAATTACTGCTACAGTTGTAGTTCCCTTTCACTCTGGTTTTTACTTGACTTTTAGTGGTTCAGTTAGGTGTTTATTTCCCATGACCAGTTGAAACCATTGTTAGAGACAAACATGGTGAATGCAGACTTTCGATCACAGCTTTCCAGAGATTGCTCTGATGACCAGCAATTGTCCATCATTTACTAGTCTGGATGGGGAAAAAAGCAATTATCAGGGGAATCTGCAGCTCAAATCAGCTGTTCAGACACTTTCACATTTTCTCACATTTGCATTACGTTTGGGAAAGAATTCCTACATTTTTCAGCATCTTTCCACCAGTTGATTTTCTGCTCGGCTTCAGCCTCTCTGTGTTTTATCCACAGGCCCAGTTCACTTCACACTGTGTAATGTTTTAATTTGTGTTCATGACCTGCAGGTTTCCAAGAGGCCAGATCTGAGGGTAAGGTTTGGAGTGAGTGCAGTCAGCGCTTGTCTGTCTGCTTCTCCCTGGCCCGTGATCAGCACTGCGCCTGACAGGCCCAGACTGGCTAGCCTGCTGCTTCCAGGCTTGCACATGCATACGTGCTCACACTGCACTCAGAAGGGCAAGGGCAGAGCAAGCTCTCTGTCTTTGGCCTACTGTAACATTAACTTAATTGCCAAAGGTCATCACTATAAGATGATGAGTCCTCAGGTGACCTTTGCCTTATAAAATGGTGGTATATTCTTTCCAATGGACAGGAAGGAGTGAAGGCGTGTCATTCACACCTTGCATATGTCTGTTCAGTCAGAGAGATATTGAAATACTAACTTAAAAAAAGAAAACAAACAAGCAGACTTAGCTCAGCCCCAGCACTCTCCCTGCTTCGCTTTGCTTAGAAAATATTATGTATTAAACTTCAGCAATATTGTCTCAAGCCCACTTGCTCCTGAGGCTCCACACAGCCTACACAAGATTTACAGGATGTTTAATACCACAGGACCTCGGTTAACACCTGCTCAAATAAAGCTTAGCAGTATGAGACCGTGTGCTCTCTCTCCCTCCCTCCCTCTCTCTCTGCTCTGTGCACTGTGTGCGTAGAATTCCTGTATACATGCTGCACTGTGAGTGCCAACATGAGCCACGCTCCTCACAAACTCATGCACAAAGACGCGCCCTTAGTGATTGACTGCACAGGGGCAGTGATGGCTGTCTGTAACAGCGTGTGGGACACAGTGGGGGTGGCTTTCAGAGGGAATGTAGGAGGGACTAAACAGGGACAGTCCCCCGCCATATCTCTTTGGAACCTACAGTGCCTTGTCATATCTTGGCTTATAAACACAGTTGCTTATCCATGTGGATTCTAAGGAAGGGGCGCCGAGCATTTGGGGAACCCAACGGATACTGTGGTACATGTTTTTGTCTGCATGTTGTTTTTGCTTGGTTTTTATTGTGTGGGAGTCCTTACAGGCAGTGTGTTATGGAAATACGGAAATACACAGAGCAGAATGTACTGAACATGCACTTGCAGCCTTGTCTGTTGAAAAGGAAAGGGGTATGAATCATGAATTGAGCATGAATGCGTGCTTGTGCTTTTTGTGTTGGTCTGCGGAGATATAAAAAGATAGTGCCTGCCGTTCCCACACCCTGGGAATAGCTCAGCGGGTTATTTGGAGAGCAGTGACTTTTGTAAGAATGCTGAAAGAGGACCTGGACACTTTTCTATTTGGTTGTCTTTAACCGTGGACAGTTGAGTCCTTCTCTGCTATTAAGAATGAATGCTTCTGTCAACAGTGCTGTTTTCTGATATCTTGTGTCTCGTTTATAAGAAGCCAGGCAACTTCATTTTAATGTATTTTTTGTGTTTGACAACCCATTACTTTCAGTTTACAATAAAGATAATCACATGTCCATAATAGACAGCTGCAATCTAACAGGCATGCAGCTTTCTCATTTGGCTGTGAAATGATGTTGCTAATGCTAACCCTCTCTCATCATCAGTCCACAGTGCACCTCAGAGCCAGATGATTTTCACTTCCTTTGTGGTGAAACCATCTTTCAGCTTATTGTCTTGCTCTAGCCTACTCTACTCTCATTTTACCTCTCACTTTAACTCTCTCTGTCTCTCTCTGTCTCCTTTTCTCTCCTTCTGGCTTGCTTGCTCTTGCAGTCCCAGGAGTCTGGTGACGGGGCGAATGGCTATCACTCCGACAGCGACACTGAGCACGCTCCTCACACCTCGGCAAGTTTCTTTGTGTGTCCTGTCCTGTGCTGTCCTGTCCTGTCCTGCCCCACCCTTTGCTTCTTCTGTAGAGTCATACAGATCATCTCCAGCTATGTGTGTCAGCCCATACTCCCTCTGTCCTTGTGCATGCAGGCTTTATGTAGCAGGCATGGACCAATGCCATATGTATGAAAGACTACCTTTCTTCATTCACTAAGGCTTTAGCTGGCTCCTGGCACAGCCTGTCTGAAAAGCTCAAGAACTGTGAAAAGCACAATCATCGAGAAAAGACAGACATGAAGGCCTTGCTCAGCGTTTTGTGTGCTCATATTTTAATGCCTAATTTTTGACACTTAGCTAGGTGTTTTCAGAGCATGTAACCAGCCCTGTGAGGACTGGCTTCATTCCTCATCTTTGAATAACTTTAAAAAATGCTCCACTGTAGAAAAGTGACAATAATATGAGAAAAGAGCTTTAAAATTTTTAGGAACCATTCTGAACTTTAGCTCCTATCAGCTCCTTTCCCGTTCAGTCACACCCATTCTAGCCTGGGCCAGAGTTAAGAGTCAGTGCTACATGTGCCTGCAGGTGCCTGCATGGAGAGTCTGACCTTACGCAGCCCATTCATGCTGTTTCATCTTTGTGAACCTGCCAGCTGGAGTTCACCCTGCTTTTAACCGCCTTTAATTCTGTGTATAGTGGTGCATGTGTCATGCATGTATAGTACTGTGTGTTCAGGAAATCTCTGAAGTCTTTTCAGTTCGTTCTCTCTATGCTACAGCCTCCTGTGACATTCCCAATAAACCTTTCCCTTTACTCTGTGCCAGTGCAAGTCATCCAGGCATTTTCTCTTTTCACCATCCTCATCCCTCTCATCATATCCACCAATACAGATTCATTATTCACAGTGTTTTCCTGCCCCAAAGGCAAAAGTATTGCGCTTAATAACAGTAAAGGAGATTAGTCTTAGGTCTTCTGGGTAGTTTGTTTTTGAAAAGCCGCATAGTAACCAAACAAGTGTAGCTAAGAGATTTCAGAGTTTTAATTAAAACATTTTTTAGTAGGCATCGTGTGTAATTCTCTTTCCCCATTTTGTAAGTGGTTTACTCTGTGTTTGTTTTGTGGGTAGGATGACTGTATGACATGAAAGAATGGTTAGACTCTGGAGTCACATTCTACTGTATATGTTCATTATTTTATGTATTTTATTATGATATTATGTGTACTGTATTTATATAGCTACCATATCCTTAAGTCTAAAAAAAAAACACAAAAAGTAAGCCTTCATGGGAATATGAAAACTTTTATTGCTGAATTAAATTAATCTTAGTCACACAGTGTTTTGATTACAGTGTATCAGTCATAAGCATAAAACGGAACATTCATGGATAACAAGAAATGGAAGTCATATTTTCATATATCAAATGTATAAAAATGGCAACAATGGGGGAAAAAAGGCCTTTTGCAATTCAGTATGCATCTTTGTAATCTGCAGTAAATGCGTATACGTCAGTGTGTTTACTGAGTGTTTTGCTTGTGCTTTAAGTTCCTTAAGTTTGAGGCTTAGCTAGTGGCAGTACAGTCTTTCTTTTGGCAAGCAGGGTCCTTCTGTCATAGCCTCTCTGCTGCTTTGTGCCCTGTTTCCCGTGCTTTGACACTGCTGAGCCTCCCAGCTCAGCACGATCACATTTAATATCCCTGTGTGTGTCCCTTTACTCTCAGCATGATGGTCTTACTCTGTTGAGGGGAAACTTAAGACTACGATGAGGATGAGCTTGAGTAGGTCATAAGCCTTGACATTATCATATTGAGTAAATAGGTAACAGCTATAGTTGTCACAGTAACTACACTGATTCCTGTGGATTGTCTGAGTTCCTGTTTAGTGTTGGTAAATGGTTTATTGGTTAGTTGTCAGACTAAATTAATTCTTTATTGGTACTGCAAGGGTCAGAGTTTGGAACTTCTGTTACACAGCTGTGAGGATGGAAGGTGCTTCATACGGGTTTGCATTTGGCAAGCGGGGTCAAGCAGTACAGTCATGAGTGTGGGTTCTGACAGGCTGGGCTCTGGGTGTGGGTTTTATGGCAGGCGCTGAGAGACGGGAACAAGCAGGCCCAAATGGAGGAGGCACCAAGAGTCCCTGGGGAATCGATAAAAGCCATCGGTGAGTGAGCCAATCTGCCTTATTCAGCCCTTGTGCCATCTTTCCATATCCTTAACCAGAGTTTAACATTCATCAGCTCTAATCCATTCATTGATATTCCTTGTGTGCATGTGCACATATGTACATACATGCATATGGTAATCAGAACATATTAGGTTGATTTGTAATTTATTGCATACAAAACAACTACATTTTATATTGCTGCAAGAGTTAACATAGTCAAAAGCTGGGAAACTCGAGTGAGTGCCATGACACCCCATCTTGCCCTTTGTCATGGCAACGCTTTCCAAAACACACAGCTTTTCAAAATGCTATCCTGTGTCTGGATTCATTTCATCCCAGATGTGCTCACCACCTGTCTGGTCAGCAGGATGTATTCAGATAATTAAAACTCTGCTGTTTGTTTATTATACAGAAAATAGCATATTTCCTGGTAGGAGCCAAGTGAATATGTGGCATTTTGTGTTTCTTTTCACAGCTAAAGATGTGATGTACATCTGCCCATTCACTGGGGCTGTAAGTGGTACACTGACGGTCACAGATTACAAGCTCTACTTTAAAAGCCTGGAGCGGGTAAGTGTCCCCGAGCCAAACACCCACATCTCCCCTCCCTACTCTGCTCTCTTCTTACTGCTGCTCTTTGTCTTCTTGGCTTTCTCTACAGTTATACCAGTCTTGTCCTTTATAATTCAATATTATCAAAAGCTTAAGATGTAAGCTTTAATTTGCAGAAAATTGATGGGCTTCTCACACAGCATTTAATTGGTGCCTCTGAAGATGTGCTTGGGTCTAAAGGCTATAGACCACAAATAAGTAGATGTTACTGCAGTAATTGTTCATGCTGAAATGGCAGAGGGCATCCACAGCTCTCCTGTGACAGTGTGCTGTCAGTGATACTGTATGGAAGGTCAGTGCAGCTGTGAGGAAGGCCCAGCGGGGAGGCCTTGCTGTCTGTGGGCAGGGCCTTTTCTGCCTGCTGGGTCCTGTGTGTGAAGCCATGTGATTCAGCATGATGTGTGTGCGTGTGGTTTGTGTCTGTGCGACTGCCTGCGGACTCTCTCAGGACCCACCCTTTGTCTTGGATGTGAACCTGGGGGCCATCAGCCGCCTGGAGACCATCGGAGTGCAGAGTCATGGGGAGAACACACGGGGCATGGAGATCGTGTGCAAGGTTAGAGAGAGAAAGAGAGACTCTCACCCATGCACAAAAACACACAAAAACGTATTACCATACATTTACTTATATACATATACTCATACAAACACACTGCTGTTCATTCACACACACACACACACATGCTGTTGTTCATTATAACACATACTCTGACACACCAGTACTATACATTTATCACCCACTCACACACTTTCATATTTATGACACAGTTAAAATAGATTATTCACCCTACAATACATCAATTTTAAAGACAAAGTAGGCTTAATGTAATACATTAAAAATGCTGAGGTTTTATTACATTAAAATGTGCATCCAAGATTTGTTCTTTTGTTCAGAAATTGCCCAAAATAACCTTCTCATTTCTAAAAGCTCATTACAAGAGCTTGCAGAAGTATTCCCTCCCACAAATACCATTTTAATCTGTGATCAATGTGGGAGTCTTCCATATGAAAGCCTTGAAATGCAAAGACTAAAAATAGATGAATTTGCTTCATTCATGTAGATTTTGATTTTTTTATAGGCATAAAAAGATATAAAATCAATCAATTCTTTATCAGCGCTCTGTAATAGTCTAGAGGACAGTGATTAAAGAAGTGTATTTTGTAATGATAGTACTTGATCCAGCTTATCGCTGCCCTCAGGAAATAATTTCACAATGTTTTCCAGATTCTGAGATTGTTATAGCCTTGTATGGAGTAATCAGAATAGCATGGTGGACTGGTGCCTACCCTTACAAGCACTGATCCATGTGAATGTGTAGTGGTTATGTGTATTGGCTATCTGCATGTAGATGTGCAGACTGTGAAGTGATGGATACATTGCATATGGATGTTTAGGCTTGATAAAATACACTGCAATACCGCATAATATATTTGTATTACTTCCAGCAAATTGGGTTGCAGTCATGTTACCATTGAGAAGCAAGTTGCTGCTCATCATTACAAAAGCAGCACCATCTTGCCCAGAACTGAAGGAATTAAATGTGCATGCTCATATATGTCCTCTGCTGTTGACACATTTACCAGCTGCCAGTGTTTTTTAATGTAAAAATGTACAGGTTTTTGTATCGTGTGCCCATGAATGTGAAGCCTTCTCTCATAATGATGGAGCAGGTCAGTGACAAACCTCCTCCCCACAGGACATGAGGAACCCCCGGTTTGCCTATAAGACTGAGGAGCAAAGTCAACTGGAGATCTTCGAGATGCTGACCAAGCATGCCTTCCCCCTCTCCAATGACCTGGTGAGTCTTATTTTCTGACGATTCTGAAGGCAAATGCGCCATTGTTTTAAGGTGCTTCAAGCAGGGAGAAAAGTTTTTGGAGATACTGTATCCCTGTTGATTTTTACCGAGTATTTATTTTATTTTCAATTATTTATTTTGACACCAATTGAAGCTACTCACCACCCCCCACAGAATAAAAGTAATAAACCCATAAAAAACTAATAATTAAATAAAAGACAAAAATAGATTAAAGCCGTCAAATTGAACAGGGTTCCACTCACTTCCTATGTGCTTTTTCTCTGTTTCAGCCGCTGTTTGCCTTTCAGTACAAGGAATCATTCCCAGAGGACGGGTGGAAGGTGTACGATCCCGTAGCTGAGTATAAGCGGATGGTGAGTTGCGGTCGCTGGTGGTGATTTTATCTTATTTGAAAGCCTATAGTTGTGCTGTGCTTTCCGGAACGTCTGAATTGAATGTCATCTGTGATTAAGGAGCTTTCCATGTGAGATAACCAATGTTCCAAAATACACCATGGACGGTGTTGGATTGGATTTCTACACATGTATGGATTCTGCATTAACCTATCCCTAACAGATCCAATGTTATTTAGTGCTCCTTACTAACAGATACACAATAATAACAGAAATACAATCTCTTTTAACAGCAGTGCTGCTGTATGTGAACCTTAACCCATGTGCTTTTCCTTAGGGCCTGCCCAATGAGAGCTGGACTATCAGTAAAATCAACAGCAGTTATGAGGTGTGTGATACTTACCCTGCCCTGCTGGTCGTGCCCACCAGCATTACAGAAGACGAGCTAAAGAGAGTGGCCTCCTTCAGAGCCAAGCATCGTATCCCTGTAAGTCTCGGTGTGTAATATCACTGTCTGTCTGTCTGTCTGTGTGTGCGTGTATGTGTTCTGTGTCTGTGCATTTGTGTGGGAAGTATGGAATTGTGTTTTTGTATGTTTGTGAGAGTGAGACATCAGCATCTGTTTTTGTGTGTTCTGTTTGTACAGTATGTTTGTGTCTGTCTGCTCTGTGTGTGTCTGTATTTAGTGTGTCCACATAGTCTGTTTGTGAGTGGTTGCCCCATGTCTTCCTGTTGCCAGTTCATGCAAGGTAGCCCCTTTCAGCAGGACATCTCTGCTGCTGTTGTAGGTGCTGTCCTGGATCCACCCAGAGACACAGGCCACCATCGTGCGCTGCAGCCAGCCCCTCGTCGGCCCCTCGGACCGCCGCTGCAAGGAGGACGAGCGCTATCTGCAGACCATCATGGATGCCAACGCCCAGTCGCACAAGCTCACCGTGTTTGATGCACGACAGAGTAGCATGGCTGATACCAACAAGGTACCAGTGTAGGGTTCATGTTGCTTTTGCTTATGCTGTCACAGGCCACTTTCCACTTCTCTATTTCTATCTATCTGGCTTGTACCCCGACTGCACAAAGCGATATATTAATTCTGTAATTCCATTGTAAATGTTTTGTTACACATCCTGCAGATGTCTCATTTGAATCTCAGTGTCTTGTTTCCGTTGTATTGAAATACAGGTCAGCAGGGACTATATTGCTTTTGCTTAAGCTGCCATTGGACACTTTCCACTTCTCCATTTAAAATCAGCTGCATTGAATCCAGACTGCTCATACACACAGGCTGGTGTGAGTCCACTTGAGTATGAGATCTTCTCTCACTCTGTCTCTCCTTTGCCCTCTCACGCCAGGCAAAGGATGGGGGGTACGAGATTGAGAGCTTTTATCCTAATGTGGAGCTCAACTTCCTTGAGATCCCCAACATTCATGTGATGAGGGAGTCCCTCCGCAAGCTGAAGGAGGTGGTGTACCCCACCATCGATGAGGCGCATTGGCTTTCTGCTGTGGATGCCACACACTGGCTGGAGTACATCCGGGTGAGGAGATTTTATGTCTGTGTTTTTGTTTGAACAGTAAAGAGAAGTTTGTGTGGCTGTATTTGTGTATTTGTATTCGTGCAATAGAAGAATGACTGTGGTGATGTTACTGTAAGACATCCTCATGTCAGCCCCATGGTAGCCGCAGTATTGTGGTGGTGTGTACAGATAGTTGACTGACAAGCATGATTGAGCTCTAAACTTCCATCCGTCTTATTACTTGCTGTTATTCAGCAACCTCTTGGAAGGACAGCTGGAATGAGAAGGTGATAAGAGATGAATGTCTGAGTGACTGGAGGGATGAAGAAATAATTTTCTTGATGTTTTTTATTCAAGTTTAATTGCAGACAAATGCTATGAATTATAATTATCATCAATAATTATATAAAACAAAACCAATACTAAGAGTACCCTTTGAGAGCATGGTAATTAATGTTTTGATTATATGTGCTGTCCTCTTTTAAGCTATTGCCCATTAATTACAATTATTTGGCATAAGTTTCAAGTACAACCAGGCTGGACTGCATATCACTGAACTGGAAACGTAACATTTCAAAACATGCAATTATTCCACTGATGCAGTGGTGATATATTTGAGCTCATACTATGAATGCTATTTTTAACAGTCCAATCTCTTGTTTAGTTTAATTTGTTTAAAACTGGTTTATGTTCCACCTATAACTGCCATTTGCTTCATAGTTGAAATGTAATTTTCCTGCGGGTTTTAGTTCCAGTGTCCAGCTGTGCACATGTGACCGTAATTAGCACCCCATCTATTTTACCTGTCAGCCTGTAACTGAATCAATTAAAAACCCTAACCTCTGAAGGACTCATTTACCCCATCGCTCATTAGAGAGAGTGACATGTCCTGCTCCCTGTGTCCCCTCCCCAGCTGCTCCTGGCCGGGGCCGTGCGGATCGCAGACAAGCTCGAGTCGGGAAAGACTTCGGTGGTGGTGCACTGCAGCGACGGCTGGGACCGCACCGCCCAGCTCACCTCTCTGGCCATGCTGATGCTGGACAGCTACTACCGCACGCTCAAAGGCTTCCAGGTGCTGCTGGAGAAGGAGTGGATCAGCTTCGGACACAAGTTTGCTGCGGTGAGGGCTGGAGGGGAGGTTTTAGCATGTGCAGTTAGTTCTGGGTCGTGTGTGTGTTTCTCTCTGTTACATGTTAGTGTGAGTGTGTGTGTGCACGAGTGTGTGTGCGCGTGCATGTGCGAGTGTGCATGTGCGTGCGTATGTGTGCGCGTGCATATGCGATTGTGAGTGTGTGTGTATGTGCGTATGCATGTTCATGGAGGTTTTTACAGTTCTTCGGTATCAGTGTGTTGTGATAATGCTGTGGGATCCAGGTGTGATGTCTATATTAACTGGATTGTGTTCACTGCAGCGTGTGGGACACGGAGACGAGAACCATGCCAACTCTGAGCGCTCTCCCCTCTTTGTGCAGTTCATCGACTGCGTCTGGCAGATGATGAGACAGGTGAGGGAGAACATGGCTGCCTCATCTGATCGGCAGCAACAGCCATCATTGGTACCAGTTATTGTCATATCAGTGCACTATGATCTGCTTGCTTACCCTCACCTTGTTTCTATTTGTCAATCAGTTTCCTGCCGCCTTTGAGTTCAATGAGCTTTTCCTCATCACCATCCTGGATCACCTCTACAGCTGCCTGTTTGGCACCTTCCTGTACAATAGTGAGCAGGAACGGATCAGTAAGGTATGAATCACTTTCAGTACTTAACGTGGTGGTGTTTTATGTAGTTCACACTCTTTGAGGTTTCTTCAATGTAACTGGCTTCAGATGTATTTTCTTCAAAGTTGAATGATTCAACATAATATTGAATTAATTTTTGTATTCTACTCCAGTTCTGAGAAAAATCAGACTTTTTTTCACTTTCATGTGCATTTATGTTTAGCAGATGGTATTGACTTAAGGCTTCCTTTTGTGTTTTGCATACATCTGGTTTTTTAGCTGAATTAATTCAGGTTAGGAACCTTGCTCAACAGTACATTTCCCTTCAGCCTTGAATCACAAGTGCAGTTCTCCAACTGTTGTACTACACTGCCTTCTTTCTGAACAAGTTGATGCTGTCATGTCAAAGTTTAGACTATGCATTTACATTCTCCTCTCTCTCTGTCTCCCTCTGTCCAGGAGGTGCCGAGTAAGACGGTCTCCCTGTGGTCCTACATCAACAGTCAGGCAGAAGACTTCACCAACCCCTTCTACATCAACTATGAGAACCATGTGTTGTACCCCGTGGCCAGCTTGCGCCACCTAGAGCTGTGGGTCAGCTACTACGTGCGCTGGAACCCCCGCATGAGGCCACAGGTTCGTGCCCTGACCTGAGGGGAAGGCCCTGCTGGGGTTCTCTCCCTCCACACTGGGATTCACTGATTTTTAAACCAGGGCTGTGGAGTCATTGACTAAGCCAAGAAACTGCATCAGCTCATTGTAATTAGAGCAACATAGTGGCAGCATTGCAAGACAAACTTGTATCTCCCTTTTGAGTATGACACATTACATTTTTCATGGCTCTGCGATTAATAAAATTTATTCAAAATACTATGTGACTAAAGCTGGTCTCATGCTAGGCAATGTAATGTAATAATACATGCTTTTCTCTGTTCATGAAAAGATGTACTTTTAAGATAAACCATTTTTTTACAAGGCTGACGAACCATAATAGCGTTGGTAATGCTTTCTTAATTATTATGCTTAATGTATAGTAGTACTTAAACCAGCGCAGGCGTATGAATCATGCACATCTGAAAGTGCAGTGTTGCTCAGTGGTGCTCTTATGGTAAAATGGCTTTCCTCACATGACAGAGTGTTACCAATTACAGTGATAATTACTGCCTAGTGTAGAATACACAAAGCATCTGCTGCAGTGATGCAAAGTGTAGCTTGTAAAAACCCTTATTACTTTCAAGTTCCATCATTTAATTAGTCACCAAATACCTTCAGCATAATGTTCTTATTAATACAGATAAATAAATGCCAATTTATTAATTAGCCAGCGTTTTGCAGATCCAGTGATTGAGTTAGTAGTCGAAACGTTGTATAGCTGTCACTGCCTCCTCATTTTTAGTTGATGTGTTGAGACATGTGTGTTGAGTGCAGCCTGTGGTGTGTTCCAGATGCCGGTGCACCAGAGCCTGAAGGAGATGCTGGTCCTGAGGGCAGAGCTGCAGAGGAGGGTGGAGGAGCTGCACAGGGAGGCCGCCTCATCACGGTCCATCTCCTCTTCCTCAGACCATGCCTCCTCACCCTCTCACACCAGCACGCCCTTGCACACCACCGTCTGAGTGTGGAACTGTGTGAGTGTGTGTGTTTGTGTGTGTGTGTATACACACATGTTCAATCACAAAGTGAAAACTCACTGCACACGTCATGCTTTTAAATTTCACTCAAAATTTTTTTGTGAACTCAAATTGTCTATGATGTCTTAAAAATATTTTCACAATTTTACCAACTGATAAACGTATTAAATTTTGTATAGCGAAAAGAGTAGAAGGTCATATTTAAATTAATTGCTGGATTTAAATAAAACCACTTCAATTTGTTATTTAACATCATTGTTCCGACTTGTAAATATGGATAGAACAGATTAATATATTTGTACTCATATTGACAATTGCCTGAAAAATAATTGGAGCTGCATTTTTAGGTACAATTATAGTTTTAGAGCCACCAAACCATGGAAAAGGGATTTCTAACATTATATTTGTAGTTTTGGGTAGGTTTGTGAAGTACCTCAAGTAGAATGCGATCAAGAGCCCAGTAGAACACATGAAATAACATAAACACTGCAGCATGCAGTTACCATGGCACAAGAACACACACATCGGACACTTGTTTTGTGTGAAACACACTGGTCAGTGTTGATCCTGAGTGGAAGGCCCTGCTCTTTAGGCTGGATTAGTGATCTGACAGGCTGCACCCAGCAGGGAGTTGTGAGGGACAGATTTTGTTGGGGGGATGTACCCAGATTAACTTTTGGAGACACACCGATCTGTCAGTCAGTCACTGTAGCGAACATTCCTTGTAGTAACTGTCTGTGCATTCCCTGTTCTAAATCTCAGTGACTGTGTACTCTGTGTACTGAAACTTCAGTGTAGTGACTGTGAGTTGTTAACCTCCAGCATAGGCACTGGTGATTCTTTTGTGCTAACCCTTGTTGGTGTTTGTTTTCCAGCAGTTGTATGTTACAGTGCAAAAGAACAACCATTTGTTTTATATTATGTACTTATATCCTTTTTATTATTTTAGTACCTTTACATTTTTTTTTTTATTTGTTCTCATAGAAAGGTATGAATATAGATGTGGGTCATCCTTTGTTTCAGTATTTCCTCTCATTCATTTGTGAAGTTAGTTACTGTTTAGTTAGTTACTGTCTGTTCCAAGACTGTTTGACTTATCAGACACCAATACCCTCCACCAGGAGGAAATTTAGCAGTGACATTCATCAGCATTTCAATATATTGCTAATTTCCACATTGTCATTCAGACAAACCTTACACTTGTACTGTGCTATTCTAATGACAGAAGCATGAAGTATCATTACACCCAAAAAAGGTTGGAGCTACTAAAAGCAACCAGCAACTCACTGACTTGAACTGAACATTGTTCTCCGATACAATTTTTTTGCTACTGCCAGACAATGGTGCAGCAGTGACTGAAGCATTTCCATTTTTCTTAACAGTATTTGAAGGATGTAAGTGTCATGGAGGTGTTTGTAACAGATGTTTTAATTATTTCACTTTGTTGCCAACACATCAGTGTGAGCCTCTTAGTGTTATGATACTGTTATTAGTGTTATGATAGTGACGTATGCCTGGAGGGCCCCCTGGTGGCTGTGTTGACAGTCCAGTTACTGAATATGTTTTGCCTTTCATTTTAATAATAATTGCACACCTCAAGGTGTACATTTTGACTTTTATGGATTACATTTAAACAGTTGAAAATCATCACACAATTTTAAATGTGGTTGCACAGTAATGTTCTGTACATGTATGTATGTTTGTCCATTTAAAATACAAGATGTCCATTGTGCTTTTCCTTTAAAGCAGATGCTTGAACGTTTAGAAATCAATGACTAGCTTGTGTGGTAATCGTCTTAGTAAATCCTCTCATACAGGTGTGTTTTCCTTGTTTCATTTGTCCCATATTCACAGATGTCAAAATTTGTATTTAGTTGGTATTCTTACTTCAGTATATGGGCATGTTTGCTCTCATTAGGAACTGGATTTTGGAAATAATTTTTTATTCATTTATGCGACCAAGAAAGTAACTTTTTTTCAGTCGGTTTTTGTAGCTTAAGTATTTTAATTAGGACTTTCATGAACTTTCATTTGGTAAATTATATTTACCTTAAAGAAGGTAATATGTGAAAACAAACCAAACACCATGTATGGTACTTCTGATATGTTTTTGATTTTAAGTTGGTATTCATTTAGTGAAGACACTTCAAGACTCAATTTTCAAACATTGTATTTTAAATGCAACACCCAGTTTGCTTAAAAGCCATCTCAATGTGTGTCTATTTACAAGTATGCTTTATTTTGAGTTATTTTGTATTATTTTAGTCTGTCTGTGGTATGTTTATGGTGTAATGTGGAGTCCTCATGTGCCATACTTTTTACACATTTTAAAGACTTAAAACATTCCTTTAAATAAAAATAAACTCAAAGTATGACTTGGATGCCAAAATTCATTTTTTATCATTTTATTGGGTTTAACTGTTTTCACTGTTTTCCTCAGTACAACACCAGTGAGGTACAGTAGCAGGACTGATACAGACATTCAGACCATCAGGAATAGCAAGCAGTCTGTCAGTGCAGCATAGTAACACACTACCCATGCACTAACAGCCTTCTCAAAACTACACATTCCTGATTTTCAAAAACATCCGAGCGAGAATTCGGATCTGAGGTGCGTGTTTGCTCTTGTGAGGAAGTCCACACTTGGGTTTTCAGGCACTGATAGAGCAGCTGTGAGGGACTCGAGTTTGGGTTTTGCAAACAGTTTTTCTTTTCTTGTTAAAGGCAACAGTAGAAAATTCCTTCAAGCAGTGAAGTGACAACCTTGTATAAATCTGTGGGCTTTAGGTGACCAGCAGTGGAGTGAAGAGTTTACCTATGTGGACATACAGACCCGGAAACCGTGATATTTCCGGGTGACAGTTGTGAGGTTATGAGATTACTTCAGCATGAGTATGGATTCAGAAGTAGGGAACATGTGGCCAAGACACATGTTACAGCTCATGCTTCAACAGCAACCTACACAGTGAGAGAAAATCCCCAACAGCAATGTCTTATTTTTTTTTTTACCCCAATGCATCTTGGTACTCTATATAGGAAAACCATATTAACCATACAGATTTACAACAGCCAATAATCTGCTGGCAGGCCAGTTTTTCGTTTGGTCCTCGGTAAAATCCTGGAACTCAGGATAAAACCAACCATCAAGTGCAACTTCAGGCTTGTACTCAACAGACACTCACAGGTCTCCTCAGCAGTCATAAATGGAGTTTACGACCAGAGCAGACTAGGTGCAAACCACGCACAAACCTGCTCCCTCCACATCCAATCATTAATATAAACACACAACACCCTCACTCTCTACATCTATTTACCGCTCGCCACCAAACACAGCTTCAAAGGTTCCCCCCATCACTCCTTCCACAAACTCCACCCATACAATGTCCTTGTGCAGATTATCACAGCAGGTCATTCACAACTGTCCATTGAACTTGAGGAAAAGAGGGTATCAATTCCACACAGCATGCCGTTTCCCATGTAGGTCCAGGTGACTGGGTGACTAAGATGTTTCAGTATTGATCACATCTGTGTACAGGTGTGACATTTTAAAAAGGACCTCCTCCATGTAACGGGTTATACAGTGTAACATATGACTTTTTGTAAAGAATACATGTGAGAGATGTCGTCTAAGCCAGTGATTCCCAAACATTTGTACTGTGTACCCCTTTTAAGACATAAATCCATTGTATGTAGGCATAGTACCACATATTACAAGTATACATATTACCTGAATGGGAAAAACAGTGGGGTGAAATTGGGGATCTATGACAATTTTGTGCTTAGGGCATGAAATGTGGTACCAAACTTTTGTGACATAATAGTAAATGCCACAATATATTTTTTTTTTTTGTTATTCCAAACAGGTGTGCAAAGTTGAACAGTGAATAACATAGCAATATAATAGAGAAAATAACAGAAAATCCACTGTTGCCGAGGTAATGTGAAGTACGAAATGGGGGTGAGTAAGAATTTGGGAAACACTGGTCTTAAATGAAAAGACTGAATTCAACTTGTAAACTTGCACTTAAAGCTGTACTTTAAGGGTCAACTGTTTCTTTTTTGCAATGCCAAAACAACTTCACATACAATTGTCTCTCGATAGTTTAGAGGCTACATCTTAATTAGTTCTAGTACCAGTAAAACATTCAACGGACACAAAGCAACGCACACGAAGATGCAAAAACGATCCCTCGCTGCTACATCTTTGGTGTTAAATGTTTTGTCATGAGCAGCATCAAATCCTTCCACTGACTGCGGGAAAATAGTGTATAAAAATCAGTACATTCGGTAATAGTGGTGATTTCACATTTCAACCGGCTCCCCCATAGCCGTTTGTGCCGTTCCCAGCATGACAGCAACGAAACGCAGAAAAGAGGCACCAACACCGGCACTGTGGCAACGGCAGTAATATGGAAAGATGACCGCCAGGAGTCGCGTAGGAAGCAAAGCGCTGAGATGGCTCAAAGGGATCATGGTTCGAGCGGAAATAAGATGCTACATCAAGCAAAACAAAATTAGATGCCAAATTATCCATTTCAAAGAAATCACTTGGAAAGGTATACTACAACACCAACACTGGAACTAAGCAAAATGGCTAGGACTAACACGATCACAAACACGCAATATTTAGCTATAAAGAGGGGAACGAGAAAACTGCATACATACACAGAAACAAGTGAGTATAGGGACAGGTTCACAAAGCTATTCGTGTAAAAACACAAACATACTCAAGCAGCAATATACAAGCATCAATCGCAAACACCTTAAACGACCCGCTTGCTATAAAGCAACTTACAATCTCATATTATTACTCATGTTGCATGAGAGGTTACAAGCGAAGAATATAAAAACAAAGCTAAGCTAACACTGAACTATTTAGGTTTGTCTATAGATACTTCATATCCCTGCGACATAGTTATCTAGACTTCAGCTACACATTCAATTCACTTCCCTTCTCATCACTGGAATTCTAGCACTGTTATTCAAATAAACGTAATATACACACCAAAATGTGATTAGTCAAGATTAGTATCCCATTACAATCACGTTATCAGGCATACAGTGTATAATTATTTCCAGTTTTGTGACTGGGCATCATACACTGTATGTCATTTTGTTTTTATTTTCCTTTCCAAATCTCAACACCACAGAGGCTAGGCATACAAAGCACAATGCCTTTCAAGAAAAAAATCATCCTTTTGGATGAATGGAATTTCAAACTGCAGATTTAGCCTAATAAAATGCAAATGAAACTGGCCCAGCTTTTACATGGACCCCTGAGCTATCCCTATGCTAAGCTAAACTGAAGATCCTGAAGTATTAGGGGCTTGGTTTGCTAGGGGTTGGGGGGTGAGCTATATGTTCATCAAAGGATGGATGAGCTGGAATTTTGGGAGGGCTTGAACTAGAGCTCTGACCACAATTCCATGAACAGCCATAGCACTGAGGCAGCCCCTTGCATGGTAACTGTCCATGGAAGTGAAGTTGGGAGTCTCGCCCTCGTGAGTGTCAATCCGCTGGGTACTGCAATTCATTAACAAGGAGCCTCAACAGACCCTGTTTTGATTATCACATAAAAATTGGGCATGAATCTAGGAAAAACAGTAAAGGATTTGGAAACATCCCACAGCATCCACAAGAAAGAGACATTACTTCCCAACCCAAAGCAGAGTACATGAGAAACTTCATTCCGGCATGTCCTTCAGAAACTTGTAAACAGGTGTATTGTGTTAAACAGTCAACTATATAATCATAGTGCACAGTCCGTTATGGGGTAGGTGGGCTGGGTCTTCAGGGGGTGCTTTACGGTGGAAAGGGGTGGGGGTGAGATGCCTGCTCTGTGGAACGATGTGGGGGTATCCTGCCCTCTTCACTGGGGGTGGGGGGTGAGGGGGTAGAGGTGGGGTTTGGGGGTTTACAGTGTGTTTTCGTTGTTGGGGGGTTCCGCATTAGCAGGCTGGAGGAGGGTCTGCTGGGCTAAGATGGAGAGGACAGGACATTGTGATGGTTATCAACAACAGTGTTTTTAACCACAACAAGTAAACACCACAGCTATGAACACCAGAGCTACAAACTAACCGGTAAGTACTCCCCTAAATCTCCCCAATCTGGACAGGGGAGTGGCCGTGTGCACAATTAAAATATGTGCTTACTCTACAGGGCCCGATTTTCATGGTCATAACACAAAAAAATAAAAGCATCACACCGATGCGTGTATATCACCAATGCAAGTGGAGGGAGAAGTTGAAGAAAGTGCCATTTACAAGGCAAAAAGGCATGCGTTAAGGTGGTAGGATGCTGGAAATTTCTTGAAAAGTAGTGATGTGATGGGGTGACTGAGAAGAAGGATACGAGGGGTGAATGACTGATTTGATGACAGACATTTGGTGAAGCAAATGCAAGCTCAGACAAATGCACTCTGCTGTAGTTTTAGGCTCATTGATTGTTTTTTTTACCATTGAGTAAAATCCAACGATAGTACATGTAGGCAGCACAGAAAATGTCACAAAGCATGAGCAAAACGAATGAAATGGAGGGGAGAAACCTGCATATGGAGGAGAGAGAATACCCTCTGCTTCTTGTGATTCGCCACCAGGAATGACACAGAATGCGCAAATAGCACTCCAGATGGACAACGACCATCCAAACAATGGCTATAGCTCTTTGCACACAGTGTGCGCAAGTCGCTGCAGCCTTTTGTTTGTATGTTCATGGCCCATCTGTTTTGGGTGCCATTTGTACTCTCTGTGCAACACTTAAGCTGTGCGCCATGCCTAGTGCCATAGCACAGTAATCAGAAAGCATTCTTGTCTCATCCTACTGTATATAAGCTGTTCAACTCCTTTAGACAACAACGGTCATTCACACATGACAGTTAACCAGTTGACTTTTATCAGAGGTCTATGATGTTAGATGGAAAAGTATGCAGTGATATTGAATAATTAACAGCTAATTATTTAATGCTATATATGGCCAATATTACACAAAATACAAAATGTGTTTAATATCATTTTAGATTTTAATTTACCCATGTCAAGTTAATGTGGCCAAACTGCCTGTACACATCATGTATTCCCACTACCTTGTCACTATCCTCATAGTAAGTAAATATAAAAAATTCATACTTCTTACATTTGCTTTACATTTAAATTGCATTTCCCATGAGGGGCATACTTTTAAGAAGAGCCTTATCGATATCAAAATTTGACTTGCATTGGAAATGAAGTGTAAGAATTTAGGATTATAAAGAGGATAGATAAAAATGGAAACACCTAAAGAAAAAATTACTCTTTTGAAGTAACTATCTCACAAATTTAAAATGAGTCTACACATCACATGTCTGCGCATATTAATAGCAGTACTAATTACCAGTTTTTCTGCCATAAAAGACATTTTAAAATTAACATTTTGATGTATGAACTTCTAATGGGACATGAAAATCATGATGCCCAAAAAAGGAAGGACTGCATCAGAAAGAACAGTGGTGACAAATCAAGGCTCAACATATGAAGTGACAGTCTATCCCCGTCAGTGAGCTTTGAGTATATATATACAGTACATAGATGCATGATGTGTTTATGACAGGGCTCCTGAATGCAGTATCTTTATATACTTTATATGTCATATACGGAGTATTGCTGAAATTAACATTTTCATCTGACTACCCATTGTGTTTAACAGGCAATCAGTTTGAATTAATATGGATAAGCTGCCCAAAAGTATTTACACTGATCCTAATAACAGATTATTGTATTACACTGTGTGTTTACTTGAAACACTTCACTGAACAAGCTGCACTTTCATTCATTCTAACATTATTAACCTTTCACTTACATTAGTATGTGTATGAATTAAAGACTAATGCAAACGTAGGTCACAATCTCAAAGAAATGAAAGTAGGCATACAATTTACTTTATCACTTAACTCTCAAGCAATTTCATCAGATTAGTCATAGCAATGTATCAAATGACATTATCCAGTCTAATAGACTGACTGGGTTTGGTGAAGTGAGCATAGCCTGTATGTGAGCTGTGGGTTTTCCAGCACAATAGAGAACACAGTGCAGAGCAAAAAAAAAAAGAAAGTGCAACTGGACATTTCTGGAAAAAACATATTGTATCTATGTTTAAGTGCAGTACTAAAAATCGGGCCCTAAATATTGCATTCAAATGTGTAGCACTTATGGTATCATTATTATGATATAATGCACTTTTCTCATGGTATCCAATCAATAGTTATTAGCACAGAACGTATGCTAAAATTCAACTTCTCTCTACACTTCTTGGAGCAAACAGTATAATACCTGGGAATCCATATGAAATAAGTGAAAACTGCAAATATATAACTAATGAATAACTTGATTTTATCCCATAATAAAACTACAGTCCAGTTACCCACAAACTAAAACTACAAAGTCATTCTCTTCCTCCCATGTTCCTATTTTGATAGTATATTTATTTGAAAGTGGTTAATACCACTAGATTTACAATAAAGTCACTGCATTGATTCAGTGCTGTCTGCAGCTCCTGAAATTGCACTTTAAGCTATAAACCCTTCATTCAACAGGGCCAAAATGTAAAAAGAAATGACAGCCTACTTTGCTATAAGATTAGGGCAATTTATAATAGGATTTTAGCAAGTCCTGTGGGAACCTGCTATGAGGACAGGCAGTCTGAAGCCATGGAGAGCTATAGCAGCAAATCCAAAGCCCTAATATGACAAAAAAATAATCAAGGACATATGAAATATCCTTGCATGTGGCTCAACATAAAGAGAGCATCCCACCTCTGCTTGGCTGTTTGATTGGTCAAATTACTGTCAATACTACCACTTCCTGTCATGTTTAAAGACCACATTGATATTTCCATGGCTAGGTTCAGTCAATGCCGATGAGGATTCATTAGAATGAGTTAAATGACACAGATATGCACTGAAAAGGCATTTCTTCCATACACCCATGGCCCCACAAATTCCTGGCATGCACCCAATGATTAATTCAATAACTGACGATTGGTTGCTGTGGTGGCTAAATAAGACATCCTAATTCAACTGAACATCAGAAATTCTCCATGCCTCTTTTCCATACCTTGCCTGTTTTCTCTCTTTTTAACTTGGTCACTACTCCCATCATTAGAAATGATCTCAGCTAATTAAATCATCATTGTTCAGCAGTCCTGACGTAATACATTTGCTTAGCTGTGATGTAATACTGAGTATCACAAGCAGGGGGAAGCAGCTGTTACCTTGTGGCTCCTGGGAAACAACGGCCTCTGGATTCTCCCCCTTGGTGACCTCTGCATTCAGACCCTCTGTTTGGGAGAGACAAGGAGGAGCATGTTGCTAGGGAGACTGACTGTGCATGAGCTGAGTGTCAATTTAAACGTTTCTGTTGTGTCCAAACACAGCACATGTGCCTGAAGTGTCACAAGGTTATGTTTTCTAAAGTTCTAATAAGAATTGAAATATGAGAGCACAAAAGTAAAAGTACTGCAATAGAGGGAGTCCATTGGTGGAACAGACAAGTATTCAATTATTGATATGACTGAGCCACCACACTAAGGAGAATGCTGCACTGACTGAACAGCTACAGGGGCTCCTATGGACAGTTCATGCAGAATATACTGGGGACAGTAGCCCTGTAATTCATAGATAGTCAAATGCTAGACATATGGTGATGAAAAATATCCACTTCCCTTTTGCATAGGGTTATTTTCATACATTTGTCATACATGTGGGTGATGATGTAACACAGGTACTGTATGTTAAGTAGCAAAGCTATCAGCCAGCATAACCTCTGATGGAGTAAAAGCAATAGCATCAAAATACTCATTTGTATTTTATTAGTACTTTCAATTTGAATATTTCATTTTCATTTTGCATTTGAGTACTTAATGTGCATTTTATATTTGAGTATTTAACTTGCATGTTGTGTTCGTGTATGTGTATTTGTCTTTATTGTATTGAATTTATGAACTCATGAGTAGTTGGCAGGGTCTGTAAATGGTGGGAGTCTTACGCTGTATGCTAAAGCAGAGTTTTTTCTTCTGGTAGGAGATGTAGCTGCTCACAGCCCCCACCAGGGCCATGGCCACGGCACTGATGATGCCAGCGATGGTGCCTGTTTCCGCCATGGAGTCTGCCAGAGAGCGGTGAAAAGGTCAGGGGTCAAACACAGACATGCCCAGTCCAACAAACATCACAAGAAATGAGGGAAGACACCATGAAAGACAGCAACTGCAGCCATTCAGGCTCCTCCACTACTCCAGCACTCTTTAGTTTTCCATATTAGTCTCAATATGTGTGTGTCCACATACATGTATAACAAGGAGGAAAAGAGGTCTTTTTTGAATGAACTGTAAATCTCACACCAATGAGAAGGAAAATGTGTTAATCTGCTGTCCTTCCTGATTGCTCACCAGCCATTTGACCTTGGTGTGAAATCCACCCCAAATCAAGTGTCACATGGTTAAACACATGCTGCCCAGAAAACTTATTTAACCTTGTCATTAATTCCAAACCCTATTCTAATTTCTAACATTATGATGAAAACAAAACATGGCTGATGAAGATTCGCAGTTACAGCTGAAAAATGAATAATTCATATTTGATTTGTCTTGCTTACCATAACCATCGTCATCTGAGCCTGCTCCTCCCTCTCGTTCTCCTTCGGGGAATATGAAACACAGTGAGGTTGCCATGAGAACTACAGCTGTGCACTTATTAAAAACACTTGCATGTGAATACCCTAACATTAATTTAATAATGGATATTTTAATGTCAGACCATTTCAAAATGTACTTACTTCAAAATGTGATGGGCAACGTGGTGAAGGCACTCCTACATGCATTCACACACAAAGCACAGCAACCCTCAAGCGAATACGGATAAGAAGGATAAGCACATACATCATGTCTGCTGACATTACCTTTGCCTTTGTCGGGCTTGTAGTTGTCATCTTTCCCGACGGTTCCAAGGTCGTCGTCTGAGAACTGCCCATCTGGGAAAGGAACAGAGAGGGTTAGCTGTGGTGCATGTATGATCTGCCTGTAGCAAAGCTACAGCTCTTCACTGATTGCCCCATGGGAGGTCCAGGTAAGTGAACAGTAACGAGCAGCAGGAAAGAAAACTGTTCGTCTGAGAGGAGGCAGGAAGCGGGAGGCAGGAGAGAGGAGCGACCCAGGTTTGGGCCAGGAATAGAGCGAGTCAAGCCGACAACAAGATCCAGTGGGAGGTTAATTTACCATCCCCATGCCACTGACAGTGCAATAAATGTCCAGGGGATAGTCTGTTTGTCTGGGCATTACTGTGTTTGTGAGTTATATGGCTATAGCTTGTTTTATATGTCCCCTCTTCCCACTCACAGTCCGTGAGGTGGCCCAAACCATCACTGAATGTTTCCATTACAGACATCACATGGGATTGAGGCAAAAGTACTAGTTGTGAAACCACAGAGGAAATGAGCAGACCAAGATCCCGTCTGGGTTTTGTGTGCAGGACTCCCTGCTTGGTCTTTTTAATGGCCAGAGTTTGGTGTTGGAGGAGATGCAGGAGGAAACCTTTCCAGCAGGAGCAGAAATAAAGAGAGGATTTTAGATTTACAAGTGCGGAAGCCAGTCACCAGTCACCAGTCACCAGTCGCCAGTAAGACATAGGGTCCCTTACCACTGTTGCCTCCTCTGCTGTTTGGTCTCCCGTCGCCCCTGCCCCCGCTTCCGAAGCCTTTATCTGACAAGCACACGACACGCTGTCAACCGCCCCCTCCATCCATCTTGCCACAGCCCACACTCAGCTGGGCGCTTTCCCCTTCTGCATGCCAGGGCAACAGTGTGGAGCAGCACTTGGGTCACTATGATGCCATGACTGGGATAAAGCCGTCAAGCCACTGTGTAAAGTAATATACCTGAGCCATTGTGTGAAAATACCTGCTGGATCAATGTTATAACACAACACTGGTGAGGGAGCATCAATGTATTTTTAAATGAATTAAACACAACTGTCCAGCAAAATGTGTTCTATTCATACACAAAACTCAATGAAATCAATCAGTAAGTGAACCCAAGAGTCAACAGTGTGCTTAACTATATTAGTTAATTAATTATATATGTTAATTATGATTGTTAACCAATCTGCTATGAGCTTGTGGACCTCTACCTCTACCAATGTAGTCTGTTTTAGGTTACTGACAAGCTGTACTCAGTCATTGTGAAAAGATTTTTTATTAGTAATGAGAGAAAACCAGTTATAAACATTTCCTAAAAGATGGATAGAGCTTTCCAAATTAAAGCACCATTTAAAGTTGAATTTTCTCATTTAATTTCCACACAAAATACAGTGTAGTTCACAAGGAAATCTGTATTTACACTTTTTGTAGGTGTTTTTTTACTTAAATCTATGAATAATAAGAAATACACAGCTTTATTGGGGTAGATGTTCTTAGCTTATATTATTTTGCTTTCTTTCACATCTTACAGCAGCAGTTCCAATGACCATGAATGGTTTTCAAGCTTTTCTGTCATTTGGTATTGGTCTGTAAGTAATGTTGAACTATCATGTTTTTACTTAGGTTCACTACTCTGATGGGTACATATAGTTCATAACCTAGACCAGCAGGTGGCATTAGACACAGGCAGGAGGTTTGAGCCCACATGCTCATGGGTACCAAACAAGAAAAGCTATGAGCAGTGTGAACTCAACCTATTATTTGGTAAAGGCATACTGAATTGCCCCCACCCATCCCCACATGTACTAACCTCCTTTGCCATTCTTGTCCTTTCCTCCAATATCATTGTTTGGGTCCAGAGCATCAACCAGGTCAAAATCTTCAGACTCTGACAAGGATTAAAAAAAGGTTAGTCAAATCCAATTGATAGAACCTTTTGAATTTTCTTCTTATACTCCCATATAAAGCTAATAGTGTGACTGAAAATCTGGTCATCTGAATAATCACAACAAAGTGATTATTCAACTGCAGAGCTAAAGTCTGCAATAAAGAACCACTGCCTTGTTTGATAAGTGGAGTTGTGCATCCTGGCCGATACAGAAAATGCCACAATTTTTACATGCAAGCACGAGTCCTTTAAGGCAGTGGCTTATTTGTGACAAGCAATCAGGGTATACAGGACAGTTTTCTTTTTAAATACACATATCATAAAACAAAATTCAATCTGCCCTTTTAACATGATTGTCATATTTGTACCTGCCCAAAAACTCAGCATCAGCAGATAACAATTTGACCAAATTAGTTATGGATTCAATCTAGAAACAGCTTTACATATTATATGAGTAAATGTATATATGTAAAATACTTTGGTACTCCATTGCTAATACACATTACTTGAGCAGCTTGTGCAATCACATATGCAAAATAATTAATGCTCAGGCAAGACTAACTATTACGCTAAGACAAGAGAAACAGTATGAGACTAAAGAATTAGGAACTAGATGTTAAGGAACATTAGAGACTAAGGAACATTACATGATGCTGATATACCTGATAATAATTGATATTACTACTTTATAGGTAATGATACGTAATCTTAATAAGTACTTCAGTTGTAACTGAAGCTGTAACAACCAATGAGCGCAGTTTAATTACAGTGTAATGTTGGGCCTAGTTAAAATGAGATCCCTGTGAGAACCACTCTATATTTGGGTCAATCTGGCATCTGCTTTCCTGATTCTGGTCACACCACTGGTTTAAAGACACTGGGGCACTTGTGGTTGATATGGTTTTATAGGTCTGTCTCACCCTTTGTCTAACATGCAGGCACATAGATTTTGTTTTGCATATGCATTGAGGGACATTATACATCCAAGAGCCAAATTATTAAACAGAGAAATGCACAACTTACACAATTTCTGTAAGCACACAATCTATTTTTGCCACAGATATTCTGAACCGTCCTTGCTTGGCATGTTTGAAAACTGTGCTTACAACATCTCTTGTAGGTACTTGTACATGAGTGGCTGAAAGAATAAAATCTTTAAGGTTTAATCTTCGGCAGGCAGTGAAGTTGATTCATGCAGTGATCAAAGATGCATCATGTCCATGTTCAACACAAGACAGTACAATTCTTTCGTGTTATCTGACTTGTGTATAAGGCACACCATATTTCATAAAACTGAATGTAGCCATACACAAGATTTCACAGCGTAACAGAACTGATTCTCAGTTCTCATGCACATTTCTCTCATCATGAGCACTAAGCTTACACAAGGAAGGCACTCAGTCTTAGAGATGATCAGGGCATGTAGCCTCAGAGCTGGGGGTAAGGCAGATCTCACATTTGCTGTTTGTTTGCCACTGTATCTGTTTTTAAGCCCAGACTGATTACCAGAGACAATGTGAATGTGAAGTTGTACACACAGAGGGTTGAAGGGGACCAAACGTGATCAGTGGGTGGAGCCATGTGGACAGGATGACAGTGAAACACAGTCAGCTAAAGTGTTAACTACACACATACACACACACACGCACCCGCACACACACACCTGCACACACACAAATACACACATTAGGGTTCTGCATTAACGTGAAACACTTGTTACTAAATGGTATATAATCAAGGAAACTATGATACATTTTTGAAACTGTCAAACTAACCAACAAAATGGTTTTGTCATATGATATGAGTTTTTATTGTCCTTACTGCTAGTAAACAAACCAATAGTAATAGCAATATTTGGCCCTAGTACTGTTTTTCTGTTCTGTTTTTCAGTCTTCTGAATGTGGGATAACATCCTTACAAATACAACTTAAATAATTAAAAAAAATTAATGATGAACCAAGACTATACTATTATTAACCAAACTACCAAACCCAACACTAAATATTCAATATATCTGAGTCTCTAGTCTATAAAATTTGCATATACAAACACTGAATGCTGATGAGTGCATGAGTTGGCCCACAGTTGTCATGGAAACTGCTGCCGTGACAGAAACGCAGCTTGAATGGGTGTGTAAAGTTGTCCTATTCTAGAAACCCCAGCATTAGACATGGTTTTATGGATTGCAGCTTCACTGTCTCAAAATACAACAAGGCACTTACTTTTCCCACGTTTTCAAAATTGGCAGTTACAAAGCCTTGGAGAGTGTCTGTGAGCCTGTCTGAAAAGCTACTGAAGCACACTGATGGTGCAGTGCACTTTTATCGCCAAATGTCACATTTAAATGCAAAAGCTGCTGATTGATAGACTGATTCTCTTCTGTGCATCACTATGACCGCGTATCTATTAGGCATGTTTTTTCAGAGGAGGACAAATGGGATTTGGCTCCAGTTGTATACATCTGACAACCACCTTAGCATCCAAATGTAGAGAGCATATTGGATGTATGATTAACCTGGTTGTAGTAATGAAAGAAAGTAGGACTGGATTGCTCCCTCTCAAATGTATAACTACTCAAAATATACTTTAAAATAAATACACACATATTCACTCCATTTCAAAGAATATTTTTCCTTAAATATTAATTTCATGTCATTACTTTTCAGCAAAATATTTTACATCATTGAATGAATTTTATTTCAAAATCTCCTGCATACTCCTGCATACCTAATATCCTGTAGCTTCACCAAAAAAATATAAGGAAAGCAAGATCATGAAAAAGTCCTTGTGTTGAATGAGATATAAAAACAAAGTTGATAAAAAAAGGTAGCTAATAAAAAAACACTGCTTCAAATTGAACTTCTTAAATTGCAGTGACAAAGTAAAACTGAACATTTCTGAGTATAATTTCTCCAAACATGTCAAAAGATAAGGTTAAAATTAAGTAAAACAAGGGAGAAAGAAACTAGATATAAACTTGCAAGGCTGGTATAGAACTGACAAAACTTCCAAGACATCAAACAACATATAAGATTGTTATAGTCCTTAAGAATTGTACTAGTCTACCAAAGAGTAAATTTGCTGTGTGACGGCTACCTTAAGTGAAGCAAGGTGGGCAGTGGAATTATCTATGCTATCCCATCTTCTGTTCTGAACTTCCATTGGACACTCATTGCAAATGTTCTGACGTCAAATGCAGAACCCTAACATGTGGGAATAAGCCACCCAGGGACAGAACTAAAATGGTACCGACCCGGTTGGAGCCTGGGAGGTGGGCGTGTGGTTCTGGGCGATCTGGTTGTGGACCGGGGCAGTAAGCCCGGTCGGACCGTGGGTGCAAACATATCTTTCTGGGTGAGATCTGTTAGTGAGCGCTGATTGGTTAGATGGATTGAGTTATTCATCAACATGTCGACACAGTGCTGGAGCATGACTCTGCTGTGGCCTATAGCTGGAGGTCTCACTATAGGCCTTGAGCCACGGGCCATCACACTGTTACACAAAGCTGTATGAGCCATCACTGTGTTTAGACCAGAACAGGACAGCCAAATCTTAATCCTTAAACTCAATGTACTTCCCTTCACATGATCTCGACCTTGTCTGAACACAATATCTATTCTTACAAAAGAACTGTAATAATTTGTTGCTTATGGAGCTCAGATCCAAAGCTCCACTCTGCTACCAAATATTTGTGTGCTACCAGGCCAAATCTAAAATCACCCTGCAGCAAATCAACACGTTTTGGATTCCGTGGTTGTGATGGACCCTGTAGACAGAAATGTATGTCTTGAGGGCTGGTCACATGGTCATACTCAGTCTGCAGTGAGTTGATTTTGGGCCGGGGAGTACCTCAATCTCTTAAGCTTTCACTTTTCTAGGGTTTCTGACTGTGGGTAATCAGACATTTGAGGTCTGCCTTTGCAAGCTGCACATTAACTACAGTCATCTGACGCCATGACTGCCATAGCTCAGCTAGTGTATGGCAGAGATTGCCTGGCTAGCAATGACTGTCTCCTGAACTGACAGAGAGCGCTGGGGAGGAATGGGACAGGCAGATATGACTGAGCATCCCAAACTGGGAGAAAAGGAATAACCGGGGATAAAAAGCATGATTTTATGAAACATTTTATATGGCATTAATGCCAATGCAAATAAATTTTAAGAGCACTCCTCACCTTCATACATTGTGACCACTTTCTTCAGAGTTTTTCACCCCCAACTGAACTTAACCCCGCTCAATACAGACCATAAAATCAAAAATGCTTCACTCAATACTGTCAATGTGTTCTCTTTGGATAACTAACTAAACGTCTGTGTCATCTGAAAGTTTCCTAAGATAACAGTAATGGAACACACCATTTCCTTTTAGATGAACTGCTTGTAGAGCCAGTCTTCGGAGTTCACATCAGGAGGGAGATGAAGTCTGGTTTATTGGTAAGTTAGCAGCAGTCAAAATGTACATCGATTCCAACCCAAATATTCTCTGTTGAAGAGGTTCTAGCAGGATAATGACCATCTCCTGGCCCTGCATTGTTCTATTTGTTGATGGACTCAAAGGTTACATTCACGTAGTCAGAATGCAGTTTCTTTCCCACTTACCGGGCATGGACTTGGGTTTCACCGAAGCTTTGGTGGTGGCAGTGGTGGTGATGACCTCTACCGGAGCTTGGGTTGTGGGTTCGTCATCCACAGCAGGAAGTTCAAAATCTGTGATAAGATGAAATCATTGTTCATAACCTTGATTGAAATAAGAAAGAAATGGCATCCTTGGACAGGATTAATAGGAGCTTAGATTGTGTACCTCCTCCTGGTACTTCTGCTGGCTCAGGTTCAGACTTAGGAACAGCTATAGTGGAAAAACAATAATGAATATATTAAATGTGCACATTATCCAATTATTAGCAGAACTGATAACCTTAAAGTTACACCCCAGACTTTAGATCTGGAGATCTTACGTGCTTTAGTGGGGCCATCATCCAAGGCATCTGACAGATCAAGGTCCTGGGACAAGACTGCAAAACAAGAAAAAAGTTACCAACCAAAAATAAAGCTAAATGTTTAAGAAATCACTGGATTAGCAGAGTTAACAGATAGATTTGGTTAGCAGCTGAATACTCAGGATTACGTGTGATGTACATCTTCGTATCTTATTGTCTTTAAGGGTCTACTTAGGGCTCAAGGGCATACAAATTCTGCTGTGTTTTAAATATATTGGCTCCAGGTGGAGTCTCTGGCTTTCCAACGTACCATGGCATACAACACATATTTTGTTAAATAATTAGTAGCCTGCAAAGCATTCAGAACATCCATTTTCACAGAAATTATCTCCACAAAACAGATGTTCTATCAATGCCATAGCCTTATTATTGTGAGCCCTGCTAGATTACATGTTTCAAGGTTGTGCTTTAATATTCTATTTCATATCTTACCCTGTAACCCATATTTCAGATAATAATTAGGCTTCTTTGAATGGGAGTGAGCAATGCATCCATTATTTATAATGTAATTACTATTAAATGTTAACTGAAATAAACAAGTCTAAAATATACACAGCATTTACCTGAATAACTCATGTATATATAATTCATTTCCATAAATGCTGAATTTAAATCTCGGACATACTGAACAAACACTTCAGAGTATCTCCTAAAACTATTTCAAGGCCTCCTGGGGATGGTTCAATGAGAACCTGGTTGGGAAAATGTGGCTTTGAAATGATTACTGATCATGACCAACATGAGACTGAGCATATTTGAGAGTTTGCTGATACATTGATTTCTGTTCTATTCTTTATGTACTAACTTTCAGGACTCCCAATAAAATACAATACATCATGAGGATGCTCATCATGATGAGTTAATATCCCAGATTTTCAAGTATGCTGGTTGACACCAATAGGTCTATGGGTGTTTGGGGGTGGGGTGGGTAGGCTGAATGAAATATTCAGTTCTCAAAGTGCATAAAACCCTACATTTATTGATGAGCAAAAAATGGGGCTTCCATCAGTTCGGTTGAAAATGTGGATAGAAAAAAGCTGTTCTTCGATTTTTAAGGGAAGATTCTTGGCCAGAGTCAAATGAGAGAAAATCTCTTAAAGTGAGGGATTTGACACATGCACTTGTAATTCAAATAAAAACTGCACTGACACATTTTATTTGTCTGTTTATATTAATACTGATTTCTAGGATGATCAGTCAAAAATCAGAAGATATAAATGAGGTAAAGTATTCAGACTAGTTTACAAATGTTGGTGCTAATTACATGGAGTTATTAATGATAAAAATATCTACACTCAAAGAAAAAAAGTTCTACAGGGGTTTGCTTTGCTTATGATCATGGTAGAACCGTTTTAGCATTACAAGTGACCCTCCCACATCGTGAGGGTTAGAGGCTCAGCCCCCTCACGATGTGGAGAAACCACATAAAATTTTCTTTCCCCCAAGGCGAGCATTCGAGCATAGCGAAGCAAGCACCTCTAGCTGGGGGGTTCATGAGGTAGCTTTGAGCATTTTAAACCAGAATGGAGTTCCGCGCTGTCTAGTGCTCAAATGGTTAGTCAGTTTCAAGGGACAATTACATTTTAAAAGGCAATTATCCCATAATTTAATTGTTTTTTTGCCGATCCGCGAAACATCAAAGCCACGATGAAGAAAGCTGCGATGTGGGAGGGTCACCTGTATAAGAGCCGTTCTATAGTGTCCATTAATGTTCGTTAATGGTTCTGTGTGGTACCCAAAAAGGTTCCCCACTGATTATGAGCAAAGAACCTTCTTTTGATGCCATTTGCATCCTTTGTGTACAATACCTAAAATCAGTTGTTATCACATGAAACAGTGTCATATTCAACTAAAGAGATTTAACTGAAGATAAGAAGCTATCAGTTATCAAGAGAACCTGGAAAATAATAAAAAGCGATCATATATCACAAACCAATTAATTATCTCATCCTGAGTCCATCTCGTCACACTGCTATAGCCATCAACTAAACACTTAAAGGGGTGCTAACATTTGGCAGGTAAGCACTTTTGTTTACTATCTAATAAGACCACATGGCCTAACAATTATAAGTCACATGATCACAAGTCTAAGGTTCTTAATTGCAGAAATGACCTTATTTATAGAAGTAGAAGCCAGTCAGCCATTCCTCTGTAATTCACTTTTTTACTGGGGCTAGGCTGTGTTCCTGGAAGTAACTCATTATTAAATTAGATAACTGCTAACTGTAGTCTGCAAAATTGTTCCAAGGATTTCTCTGGAATAAAAAAACTGAAAACAAATTGAAATAGTATGAGTGAGTATTCTTAGTGAGTAAATGAAAGGGATTGACTGCCAAAAGATTGGAGTATGTCTTTATAAATTAGGAAATAATTTGATGCATTAGTTTTTTTAACATTTCTTTTTCAATGTGTAATACAGGGCACTACACCCATAATTCATTACTATCCTAACTGCAAGCCTTTTGCCAAAGTCACAAGCCTTTGACAGGAACATTTCCTTCAGTAGAGAACAACATAAACAAAGGTTTCTCCAAATCTGACTGTTTTTTGGAGACTGCTTGTTTTTCTAAACGCCAAAATTGCAATTTCTTTCTTCTTTGCTGTTCAGTGAACATGCATACAAGAGGACACTTTATTATTTCTATGACATTATACAAAGGTTGAAAATAATGCATGTGTGTATATTTTAGAATGACAGAACATAGCAGGGTAGAAATACAGCAGTATCATATGAAAGGGTTTTGTACATGAGGGCTGGCAGAAGGTGAGGAAAGCAGAATAACAAGGGGAGGTATAGCACAAAGGTCATGCAGTTTTGTGGAATCTTTTCAAGTGTGCTAGCTAACACTTGATATTTTTGGTATGTGCCACATGCTGAGAATATGTGGAAATTGCTGTTAAATGGGTTTAAAAATGGTAATTAGCAGCATCCTAATTTTTGTAAATATCATCTTGCCCACCTGTATTTGCTAGGCACAAGGCTTAGTAAAGTTGCCGACCCCAGGCCTAAAGTCACTCCTTCGCTGTATTTACAGGATTGAACGTAGCACTATGAGTCACCAGCTGTAGAAGAAGTGGGCAGGGGTCCTAACAGCCAGCTGGGATTCAAATCATCTGCCTTTCACACACTCCAGTGTTTCTGACTATGATTCCGCACAGCGCCCCGCCCTTTCCTATCCAGCTGCCTTCCTCATCTAGTACATAGCTGCTGTGTATGTTGATTTAGGTCAACACTGAGATTAGAACGACTGCTAAGAACATGAGCTTCTCTGCCAGGAAAAAAAGCAGTCAAAGACCACTCTTAATCGTCACATGATTTTCTACCAGCTTTGGGATGTGACAGTGCTTCTTACCCCCATAGTCAGACAAAATCATTTCAGTTGCTCCATGGAAAACCAGACATAAAACTTTTTTTCTGACCAAAAAGGGGTCAATACCAGCTTAATTTAATTACTCTAGATACGTACATCTGTACGTATATGCGTTATGCCTTTTTGTGTATGCGTGTTTAAGGTACTGAAATGTATTAATGAAATTATAATGTGTACGTTATAATTGCATAGCATATTACAATACTGCACACATATGACCATGATAACATCTACACCACAAACTACAGAACGATAAAGGGATTTCACTAGATTTCTTGACTTGGCTCTTACTAGTATTAAGTATGGCAATGGCTCATGTGACTGGCTGCTGGCCGACAGCAGTGAGCTGAGCATGATGTCACATGAGCACTTCCAGAAAGTCTGCATCTCTCAAGGTGCTTACGTAATTGCTATGCTCAGAAAATGGTTACCTCACTTTGTCAAATACAGAACAATTACATTTATTGTGCTGTTAAAAGGAATCAATCAGTGCACTGGCGTCCAGCATGCTGTAAATGCCATTGGACATACATGGATTAACTCCACAAACTCTGTACTTTGCATTGCAATGTGGTCTCTATTTAAAGCACATGTTTCTCTGCATTTAGTTGAAGAATCTATCTTAAAGTGAAAGTCAATTATGGTAGACAATTAAATTATAATCTAAAATGCAAACATTAGGATGTATCATTAAATAAAATTTGTGATAATTTTATTTAAGCATTAACCTTAAACATCACAGTGAATTCTCTTATGTAGACTGCAGCATAACTTGCTAAACCTAAATAAAGTGCTCTATGGTAATAGCATTGTATTTTTCTTATCGTTCTGATTGGAAGAGGCATTTACTAAGCAACAATAGGCACAGAAGGGATGAAGTAGTTTAAACACTGGTCTGGCTCTCTGGAGGCAATTCACAGAAGTGACTTCTCTTGACTGGCTTGAGTCACTGCCTTCACCCTATACCTGCCTTAACTGAGTTGCTGTGATCAGTGTGATCAGTACTCTGGTTGAATTCTGAAAAGCAGTCAGGTTTATCACACTGAACCACACATGTTTCATTTGGCTTATGAGTTATGCAACACTAGTAGCTATGAGTCACTTGTTGAACACATACCCAGGTAATTTGCCACAATTAACTTTATTTGATTAAGACAGACCAATCATAATAATTTCAGAGAAATCGGACACTTTTTCACATGAACAGATGGATTTTACTCTGCACTTTGGACAATGTAGGAGGCGAGTGCATCTTGAAGCTGCTTGCTGTAGTATCCACCTAGTGCCCTGAAGGTAGATGTATTTTATTTTGCACATACAGCAAAATTTTACTATACACTATCAATCCATGGCAGAAGATGAGTTAACCAAATGACAAGGCTGTAGTTTAATATTAGCATTTAAAGTGGTAAACCCAATGCTCCGAGTTTTATTTTCCTCAGAGGGGCCCGACACGATTTATAAAGCTTCTGCATTTCAGCTAGAATGTATGATTCACACCACATTTCATTTCAATTTAAATACATGGTTGAGGGTATGCATGTTCTGTTATTCTTAAATAACCATGTATTAATTACATATTATCATTAATGCTGCAGTGTAAGGCTGAAAATATGTGCCATGATAACCGCTCCATAAATCATCATTCAAGCATGTGTAATTACTAATCATTAAATGACTAACTGCGATTATTCAGTTGAGAACATCTGACTACCTTGAATGGATAATTTCTCAACAGGGTCCGAGGAGAAGAACATTGTATCCGCATCTTGTTATGAAAGGACTGTCCTATAACTTATAAAAGTATAAAACCAAGGGCCGAACATTATAAACAGTACTACCCACTTTCAAGAACCATACTTGCACTAGATTTTGCATAATTAGCCATCTGGTAGTTAGCTAGATGTTGTCAGGTTAGATAAGTGACATTGTGTAGCCTCCATTTCATAAACATTCTCTAATATGCATATTCATTTTGTTCTGAGGAAGCAGGGGTGTAACAGTACAAATATTTGGACCACATAGCTTGGCTCAGTCCACAATGTTGAAGGTAATCTTGCTACTACCTTGGACGATTGAGACCTAAAATTAAAGAATAGATAGTAGATTGATAACATTTGCGTCCATTAATTGGATAATTGCAATCAAGAAACAGGCAAACAAATATTTAACTTTAGTCAGTTAACTGCCATTAGCTGCTGTAAATGAGCGTCTGTCTAGCTGGTGTCTTCTTCTCTCTACTGCACCTAAGTAGCAGCTCACAGCTTCTGACCAGGCCAAAGAGATCATTAAGAATGCTGTGGGTCATGTTATGGCCATGGATATGGGCCCCACACGCTAGTTTAGCTAGCTGTGCTTTTGTTTGTGATATACTGCACTTTATAGCCAAACACTTTGGAGGCTGCCTTTTTCTTTATGAAATAATACCTGCTGATGTATATTATGTCAATACATATTTGCACAATGATTTCATGACTTAATACTTTTACGTTTCATAAAAAAATGAAAAAAAAACATATATATATATAGATTATAAATCAAAAATATAACTTAATCCTACCTGTTTTTCTTCTATTCGCTAGTCCAAACATGTCAAGTACTAACTTCATGAGTGTTCAGAGGTACGTAATACTACCAGTGTAATTGACTACTTGGTCAATTCAGATTCACAACAACTTAAATGAAATGAAAATGTTTCTTGGCTCAAAATAAAATATAAGCCATTGAGTTTAATTATGCTCAGTATATGGGAATTTGTCTTAAACAAATTACATATAATTAATATTTGGGCAGCCCCGAGCCAATCAGAGATGGGTGGGGAAAATGGAGCAGTAAAGATGAGAGTGAGGGGATGTGACTGGAAGCACACAACCCTTTAGTTAAATGCTCTTTCATCAGTGGTTTGGCAACTTTGTTTTATTGAAAAAATCATGCATTCTTAGGTAGCACATCCAGCTAATGCAGTGTTACTCTGTACAGTACTATGCCCCATGATCCAGATTCTTATCCTGGTTTCCATGGCGATGCATAATTGGCCACAGCATCACCCTGGAAGGGAAGGTTGCAGTTGGCAGGGTGTGCTCTGCCTCACAGCACAACAGGATGTCCCCTGGTTAATTAAGTGCCTGAAAACTGCCTGTTCCAGCACTGTGAGAACTGCAGTCATCCAGAGCAATGGCTGTGCAGGGCAGTGGCTCTCTGGCAGAGATTCACTGCATGCATTTTGGAGCATTTGACTGTTAGTCCCCCAAATTAATACAATATCTTACAGCAATGAGATGTACTAATCATTGTAACTGGGAATTACACATTTTGAAATTAAGGTTACAGTTGGGATAAAAGGTACAAAAAACACTGCAATTGACTTGAGTGGGGAATTATACAATATAAAGCAGAAAAGTTACTCATTTGAGAATGTCCTATGGTTAATGTGGTTTACATATAATTCAAATAATAAAGCCATGAAAACTAGCCTAAATTTTAAAAATGAAACCCTACAGTTTTGTACTGTCATTTGTTCTTGCGCAAGCTCTGTGGAATAGCCTTCTGGGATTACACAGGTAGATGTATTATAGTTCATTTGAATGATACGAAAATGCTCATTTGTCCAAACAGCTTGCAGTTTCCATTAGTCAGCTTAATGTGACAGCCCTTTAACAACCAACCAAACGGATGTCTTACAGAAGACATAATGGGAGGAGTTTTAAGTTTCTATCTTCCTATCCCATTGTTCAAGTGACTAAGTCGTCTTTTAGTTCACTACGTTTCTCTTTGTTGTGGGATTGAGGACTTTGTGTCAACACTGGTTAGAAAAAGAACCTCGTCTGATAAGGACAAAGTACACCTGGAAGCGTTATCCCATGTCTCCTTTTCGCTGGGCTAGGTGTTAATTCCTCATAACACTGAACTGTGTACATCTGCTGCAATCTTGCTGCTTCTCAAGTGATTTTAAGTCCACCATCTACTCAAACAGGCAACGTAGCTCTTTTTCTCAAAAATCTTTGGTCTCTCAGTAGAGGTCCTAGTGGAAATGTTTCACTTTCTCATCAACATTTAGCAGTTGTTCTTTATGGCTATGTATCATCAAAAGATTATATTATTTTTACAATGTATTTTTGCATTAAACATAATATGGTGGGATAAATTATCCTACTGTATAATGCAATAACCTGTAAAGTGTTAAGTATCTATTTTGTGAATAAATAAAATATGATACACCTAATTAAAGTATTAGTTAAATATGACCTGAATTTGATTTCCAGCAACAGTGTGCCCAAGTACATACCAACATATCGGGGCATAACCTTTTTGAACTTTTGTATGAAACTGGTCATTATTAATTTATTTATAAATAGCTGATATCCAAGGAAATTCGATTATTTAAAGATGTAGATGCATGTAAATAAAATGTGGATCTGAAAAATGTAATATTGCAGTTCTACCATTAGTAATGGATTTAGATTTTTTTGTTTAAAACAATAGAACATAATGACACTTAATGTATTTAAATGTATTCTGTTATATGTAAATATTTTAACATTTTAAAGAAGTGTTGCTGCATTTAGATAGTTCTTCATTCACTGATGCAAATGTGATGTACTTTCAGTGTCAAATAAGCATTGATTTTGTGAAAAGTGATTTGGATGGATACATATTTAACAAACTGTTGAGATCCTTCGATAGATTTTTTGGAAGGCAGAATTCATTTTGTTCTTGCAGCACCATGTTCTCTAATCATAATGAGAACACAGAATAATCTATTATGATACGGTTTACTTATTTCGGTCATCACCTGTATTCATTCACAAATATGATTGCGACATGCTTTTTGGGATGAAAAAAACTTTCATATTCGACCATTATCTGACCCGCCTTTGATTATCAAAGGCGCGTCCACGACGTCTTTTCAAACAATTTTGACCTTTGTCTTGAATCATTATCTTCCAGTGAGGGTTCTAAAAATTAGGCAATTAATACTGTAGCTTTAGAAATACGAGGAGAAGTCAATAGTAGCATGGTGGGCGTGCAAGATTTTAACACTAGAAGACCTTTTGTCTGTTTCCAGTACTAAATGTAATACTATAAAGTCGTTTCTTATGGTGCGGTGGAACCAACTTATAATATCTTAATTGCAACGTTATGTAACGTTGATTTATGTTACAGTTACTCAACAATCTGTTTATAAAATCATGGTAGTAGACATAAGAACAACCCACCGCATAAATCTGGAGTGGGCTTGTCGCGGTCCCTAACAAAGAGGTGAAAAACGCTTACCTTTCACAGCCAGGAGAGAAAAGATTGCAAGAAGAGACCATGCTGGATATTTAGCCATAGTTCTGCGTCCTGATTGAGAATATTTTGTCTGATATAGAAAATAATACAATAACCGTCAATTTGTCTGCTTTTACCCGAGCCAGTAAATATTAAGGTTAAAAATCTATTTCAAATATCCAAATGGCAGAACGACAGTCACACACTGTGCCAACAGTCTGCAGCACGCATGTAACGCAAGAGAAGAAATGGGAAAACGGCAACATCGAAATCACGTTGGCGCAACGCAGGGCGGATCCTTCCTCACCAGCTCTGTTCTCTTTCTTATGGAGGACCAAACCCCTATATACCCACTCTGTATATGCTGTAGCCGGTGGAAGCGACAGCGATTGTCTGTGTAATATTTGTGCTCACTGTTTACAAATCTCTAGATAGTTTTGTCTCTGAATTGCCATGTGGCAGTATTTAAAGGGGCGTTTGTTCAAAAGTTGTCCTGTAGGACTCTTCAGAAAACCAACCAGACTATGCTAACGAGGATGGGCACAAGTATCAAAAACTGTCAGGGGGTGAACAACGGAATTCATCGATCTCATGCTGGTGAAACACAGACTATGGGATATTAATGAATGTGCTAGAGAAGATGTCCTGGAGGAAGAGAGATCTTTTTTGCACATGGTTATATTTCTCTCAGGACCCTAATCTAATTTAGTCTTAACTATCCTCTTCATCCCAGATCATACTTTTAAACTAACACTGAAGACTTGTTAGAACACTGTATAATCCCATAGTATATTTGCTGGTATATTTTCTCCCTTCTTCTAGTCAGGAAACACTGTATTTGTAGCCAGGCAAGAATATAACATGGTCATGTCTATGGTTTCATTCCACCTGCTGTTTGAATATTTGTGCTTGTAAAATTACCATTTGGACTGCAATATAAAAACCATTTCAGGCCATAATGCAGATGTTTGGTGGAAACATGACAGCTGCCATACACAGCTATTTAAAATGTGCAACAGAAAATACAGATTTTCACAGAATACAATTAGTTCTGGGAAGAGGTATTTTTATCAGCTCTCTGGCTCTGTAGAGCTGAGGGGGGCGGGGTCTGCTTTCAGCAATGGAGGCGTGAGTGCTGGAGATTCAGACATGCCGCTGTCTGGGAGACGCAGCACCAGCACAAATTACAGACGACCGCTTGCATGGCAGAGACATGGCTGCTGGTATGGCAAACACCATCATCATTTCATCTGGGCTGAAAGAATGACCTCCTCTTTTGCTATGATGCCTCTCTTTAATGCAGATGGAACTGAAGTGATGGAAGCACTCCCCAGTGTGTCCACTGTTCAGCCCTCACACTGCTTCAGCAGAATGACTTTATAGTATTGATCATATCAATATCTGACTGACCACAAGACATCTTATGGTGTTATCCACTCAATACTAACTATGGGGTTTTTATCGATATTTATCATTTTACAGACATTTTGAAACATGGTAACCACCATTACAAATGTTTTTTTCCAGAATAATTTCAGTGGAGATAATTTAAGGGGAAGTTTCTTACTGAATTTCAAATGTGATTCTGTAATATTTACAGTTTGTTTTTTCATGCACAATGGCGTGCTTCTATAGATAATTTAGACACACATGAAACAAATATCAAAGGGAAAGCAAGCTTATAATATCAATAATAATAATTAGAGAGGCAGCAATAACAGAATCAATATTTATACTTAATATTTTCTGTGGATTTGCTTGGAGTCTTTTGATCAAGGTCTTTATAATTTGATAAAGGTCTCCATCTCCATCCTAAAACATTATTTCAGCATGGAGGGATGACTTCAGCAGTTAATGTTGGTGAAGTTCATGGTGATTTAAATGTATCCTGTAATATATTTTCAGGATGTCTGTAGCTGAAGAAACACCATTTGTGTCCCAGATACTTGTTGATCATTAAAAAAAAAAACATGTGGGTTAGTAAAAGTGATTTCACAAAACAGAAAAACTCAAAAACTGGGTAATCTTATCCTGTGTGGAGAGCATTCCCTTCAAATAGAACACAGCACTTCTTAAGATCAGGTCATGTACAGGAATGCTTTATATGCAATTCCTGAAGTATAAGGAGCTGTACATTGTTTTTAATTGTGAAATAACATTTCTGATGAGCAATGACCTAACCTTTACATTAACTATTATGTAAGACATTCATAGGCAATGACTGACTATTCTACATTCATTCAGTAGTTTCTCATCTGTCAAATCACTTGTCAGACAAGTAATGCATATGTTTTTTGTAACTGACTCTGTTAACTGCAAATGGTTATTTTTCAATTGGCTCCATATTGCAATGATACATTAACAGACCCACAACTGGTCTTAAATTCTGAGACTGTGAAACCTGGTCATTGAGACAAACCATGTTTGGAAAATGAAAAGCTGAATTTACAGCAAATGGCAGTGATCAACCAAAGCTGAGTTGTGCTAAAATCAGTTTCAGCACAACAACGAATGTAAACAAGCATGCACTGTGGTACTCCAGGACCAAGGCTTAGAAGCAGAGCCAATGATCAGATCTGTAGAAAAATCATCTAACATTGAAAGGAAGTCTGTTCTTTTCAGGTCTTTGGTAGTAATGCACAGACTATTGTTAGTGTAGATCTATTCATCTGTTTGGAATTGGGTCGAGTCTAGTGTCCTACAGGTGAGGATTCGATCCACATAGGGGTGTGGAGAATACAGTTATAGCCATGGGGATAATGCACTGAATACTGAAGGCTGGTATTTTATCATGAAGTCCCATTCATTGATTTTTATTTTATTATAATTTTGTTTTTTTAGAAATGATGGTCAAAGAAAAGGAATGTTTTTCACATTTCCAGGTTAGGCTGCAAAAGCATATTTATTAATGATCATGCAAGGTTGCCAGTATTCTTGTCTGTTAGGCAGTGTATTTAACCAGAAGTAGGTATTATGAAACTAAACCCTTAAAAAGCATGTATGAAATTTAAGGGACCTTTGCTACCATATTAGTCTGTTGTATGTGTATTCTAGACAAGGTGGGTTCATTGTCTTAAGGACCATTTCCAAATTTAGCTAATAAAACGACATAGTTTGGTCCAACCTACTGTTAAAAACTGTCAAATCATGGGTCTAATGGTACGTTCCAACTTGAACAAAATTTACTCCAAGTACATCTCTCCTGGCGTGACATGTTTGACAGTGCTTGCCCATCAGAGAAAGGCTGTAGAACAATTTTGAATGCTGGCAGATTATATTAATGAACTTTTCAGATCAGCCCAAATACTATTCCAACATGGCATATTTCTGAATGGTGTTGCAAGAGGATGATTTGGTTGAACAGCTTGATCGGTGCTCTATGAGAAGATCCAGAAACATACTTCAGTAATATTTGTTGACCTACATTTTGAATATTCTGTAGTAGGTTTAGAATATGTCATGTATATCTGTTAGCTCTTTATATATGTCTCATATCTCTCTAAGTTTACACCTTGCACCAGGTCTGATCTACCTTAGGAAATGGTCATATAGATCCAAATGGACTTCAGATACTACCAGGTAAGAATCTCTTCATTAAGGTAGAAAATAAATTCAGGCATGTAATGAAACATACTTATCTTGACTTAGACTATTAATAATTATATAATAAGACAGTAGTAAATAGGCCTTAGGATTTGCACTTCAGGTATAGGTGTACCATTATCACATCACTAAACTGTATTGAACAGTCTCCTCAATACACACAAAGACACATATCACTAAAAGCTTTTATGTTTTTACTCAAGCTTTTATTTATTTATATTGCCCTGGACAGTCTTTCTTGCAGCAATAACTCAAAAGCTTATGTGAAGGCTCCTTTTCCTCTGGCAGTACTGACCTCAAAGATTTTCAGTCATCTGTGGAGCCAACCACAATCTGAAGAAGATGGTAGTTTTGATGAAACAAGTGCAGATCCCCAATGGCTTTCTCCCTGGTATACAGCCCTTTGGTTGTTATGCATAAAGTCTTCTTAGTGGAAAGGGTTTGCTCCCTTTCCTTTCAAATATTTCAAGACCAGCCTGTTTTATGTATGCATTCATTCATTCATTCATTCATTCATTCATTCATTCATTCATTCATTCATTCATTTTGGACTGCTTGAGTAATCACATAGGAGAATTATAGCATTTTTAAAAAATGGCAATGATCTCTTCTGAGATTGATTCTGGGGCATGTGAAAGGATCAGAAATGCTTCTGTTGCCACATCATATGCATTTTAGGTGTTCCATGCTGTCTTCTTACACTTCGGTGCAAATGTGGGTAATACCATCTGAGCACAGGAAGGTGAATTGTCTGGACCAAGAGACATTACAACTTAATGGGTGGGTGTAAATCTCAATTGCTTTCTGGTCCAAAATACAGGCCAGATCTACTATTGTGTCCACTATACACAGGGTAAACTTCTCAAAGTCTTGCTTTTCAGCCTCAGTACAATGCCACATATTCTTGTGTCTGCTACTTTGTTGCTACAAGGGGTAAGCTAGCCTGTCTTCTATTGCTATTTTTGTTTGAAACAAAGAAATCACTTCCTCTTTGTAGATATTTAAATTCTTCTATCAATGTATGTCCTTGTGGACTTCTCATACAGTTTTCTTTCCATTCTGACGCTGTTCTCCAGACAACATGAGGTTACTCTGTAAACCTTTTGTGGTTTACGTTGTGTATGGTGATGTATGAGAAAAATAAGAATCTTCATGATTATGACCAAAGATCCTTTAAATATCAGGACTTTGCTTTTTGGAAAATTGCAACAATTTTGATTAAGATTTTTTGTGATTTTGTCTAGATAGCCCAACAGATCATTTTGCCCAGAAACCTCTCAGTAAAAAAGACCTTACACTGAGCTGCCCTCTCAGCATTTCTGATAGGGCCAACAACATCTTGGTCTGCTACTTCCCTGGCATAAACGCAAAGAAGATTATTGAGTTGCTTTCTAACCACAACTTATGCACGAACACATTAAACCAACATTAGGTGAAAACATTTTGTCTGCCTCTGGTAAAGTGAGCCTGAGCAAAAGCCTCAGCTTCTTCTATCACATGCTTCAGCATAAGTATTCTGCAGTAGAAATGATCCAGTATTGGATGCTTTTGCAATTAACAGCCACTCCATCTTTCTTTATCATTACAATTTTCCTTCTGAGTCTGGTCAGTAGCTAGAGCAGAAAAAACTCTTTGAATCCTCATCAGATAATCAACATTGATGGACAAAAAGTTAACTAGTATTGTACTTTTAACATGGTATCTTTACATTAATATGGCTAAAATAAAGTTTCTTCAATTCTGGATGTTCCACCAATTTAATCTAATAGAATACAATAAACTAATAATTGAATGTTTGGATGTTTGCAAATGATGCTGAGACATTGAGTTGTGATTTTATATCTTTTATTGTATGAGGTAACGCCACACCTCTCTTAAAAGCCTATGGGACCTGTAAATCGAGGATCATGATCAATGTTGTCCACAGCTGTCTTTGGACTTACTTGTCCTTGTGATACAGATGTGATATATTTCTGCAAAAGCTATACATCAGGAAATTTTGTTATAGTATCGTGCAAAACAATGTATATTTAATTTAGCCTCTTTTGAAACCATTTCATGTTGTCTCTCATCTTTCAACAGTCTATCACAGTGGGTTCATATACAGTTTCTTGTCACTGAAATGACAGGACATGGATCAATTTGCTTGATGGCAGGTGCTGTATCAAATCCTTCATTAGACATCTATTGGAGTGGTAATTTGGTGGTCTTGTCTTCAGACAGCTAGCCCTGTTATCACTTTCAGTTGAACTGAGTTGAATAGGTGACATCACCAGTGTCATTTTGGAAATTTGACCAGGCAACATATGTAATACACATAAATCAGTACATCCTATATTATTTCATTAATTTTAAACAGTGATGTTACATCTTTATGGAGTTTGTTAAAACCAAAGTTCGGGAGAAGTATTTCAGACAACCCCTCATTCAAATACCTCTGTCCATCCAATCCAGTTTTCTCTGCAGGTATTAAATTGCCACGTACCTTATCTCCCATCACACATCCTGCTACCGGCATCCCTCCTCCTCCCCATCTCCACCTTTATGTCTACTTCCTTTCTTCTGTTTTTATTTTTCTCCTGTAGTAATCAAGTGGGGGTTCATAAAAATAGTGAGGTATGACACTGCCCCCTTGGACACCAAGCCCAAGATCAAATGTCTGTACCTTTATACAACTTGCCACATCACAGTTAACTCTTAAGCACATTCATGTTGTCTGAAAATTCATTCTAGTCCTGGACACCCATGCCAAATTTTATCTGCTGAATATACTATATTATGTACTGTACATGATCCTGTTAAAATACAGTGCATTTCCATTGTTACTGCTGAGGACTAAAAGTATATTGTTCGGTACATGGAGCACCTGGTAGCTGACTTGCACCTCAACAATTAATGCTACACAGAGCACTTACATACATGTTGTACAAAATTTTTGTTTTCCACTACAATTTTATCAGCTGTTTCTGTTATTGCAAAAAAAAAAAAAAAAACACAAAAACTTTTACAAATAGAGATGTTGTTGAAGGTCCATAAAAATTGAGCCCCATAAATCAATGCAAAACACCATTCAATCCATCACACCACTGCTTCACATGATTTCTGGCAAGGCAACCATTGACCACCTATTAAACAACAGAATGCCACATGATTTACAAAATCATTTATATTATTAATGTATTTCCTGTAAATAACATTTTACAGCATTTACTATTGCATGTAGTGAGTTCAGATACATACAGGTAATGGACAATGGAAGCACCAAATTTGGTAGGACTGATATTTTGAAGCAGTTATATACGAGTTAGCATGTATTTCATATTATTGTTGGTTGTTAACATAATGCAGGAGACAGTAATGGTAGGTGAAGAAGTAGCACACTGATTCCATTACTTACTTCATCATTCAGAGCATTTACACTGCAGGGGGACTGAGGGAAACCCTTGATGACCAGCTTTATTTCTCTTCCCCTGTAGCAGTAAGTCAAGTGTGCAGATTCTGTCTATAGAGCATAAATAATATAATTTAGAATCCAACCCTTCCTAACCACTCATGCTACACAGCTCCTGGTCCAGGCCCTTGCACTCGGATGCTTGGGAGTACTATACCTCCATTCCTGTGAGTCTTCCTGCCTGTGTCACTAAACCCCAGCAGCCACTACAGAACACTGCTGCATGACTTGTTTTCAATCTTTTCAAGCCAGCTCATGTCACACCCCTTCTCCTCTCACTTCAATGGCTACCTGTCACTGCTGGTATCAAGTTTAAAGCCTTGGTGCTAGCCTACAGGGTAGTGAATAGAACATTTCCACTGTAATCTCAGTAAATTCTTACACCCTAATCCCTGATCTCTTCTTTCTTCAATGACCAGGTGACTGGTGGCTCCCTGCCTGGGTACATGCACTTCCCAGGAAGTACAGCTAGCAAGAATACATACAACATCACCAATGCACTATTGCAAATTCCCAATGCCCAAAAATTAACATATCTAAAATAAGATAAATCTCAAGAATACAAACAATACATTCATAATAAATAATAATAGAAAAATCATACAACATACATCGTCCAAAACCATGAAATGACATAAACTCAGCTAGCACCCAGATGCAAAGGTGTCCAGTCAGGAGATAGCAAAAAGTGCTACTGTCCTAGGGGCCAGTCCACCATTGGGGGTCAACATAGATAGACATCGTGACAGTGCAACTTCACAGTAAAGGGACTGTTCAGTCCCCTTGTGGTAGTCTTGTGGAACTGTCAAGACTGTTCATTAACAACACTGCTTGTTATAGATAATGTAAAAATGAAAATCCAAAATAACAAATCCAATTTTAATGTGATCCCAGATGATGCTTCAGCAGCCATCCCAACTCTGCAATGCAGACCACAATCAAGCTATTATGATGATAACTGTTATTAACAATAACTACAATAAAAAGATGTTACATGCAGACATTAGTAGGTCTTCTACTTCAGAGTAATTTAAACAGCTGAATATTTGCTAAAATACCTTACCGAAGGACACAACAGTAATGCCACACCTGAGAACTGAACCCACAACCTCAACAACAACAATAATAATCATGTTGGTCTATGTTGCGTTTTTATTATAACATTTAGAATACATGACAGGTGGGTAAACAAAGACAGGAAACGGTCAAAACATTTTTACCTTTGATTCTGGTGCGTGACATTTCCTGAGAATGTCAGATGGACGATGAAAGCGTGAGTGTCATGCTGGATACATGAAACTTGGCAACCCTGCATAAGAACAAACGCATCATACTACTAACGTAATAAACCGTGCCCGACTTTCCACAGACCTTTAAACTTTTGCCAATGTTATAGAAAAACTTTTTACGCGGCTCCGATTTTCAAAGGAGGAGGGATGACACAACTGTTACTTTCACCAATTGCGGCTCAGATATCACTGTTGTGTGTATTATACAGCCCAATCCACAGTTGTGGAGGTTGTTTTAAACCGGTGAGGCCGCTAGCCAATCAGGCCGGTCTCGTATTGAGCTAGCGCGAGGCTGTGTACATAGCTGTTAAAGAGGAGAGAAGGGAGAGCTTTGGACTGCATACAGGCAAACAAGACAGGTAGGTCCAAGTGTCCGGGGTTTTGTTTTTAATTTGTCATGATTAGACAATAGCTGAAAAAAACATGTTCTTAACAAAAAATGTACCTTTCGATGTGTTATTGTAATTAAAAGCATAATTTATATATGCCTACACAATATTTATCTAGTTAATATGTATAGCTTCATTTTATATTATTTTACCACATAGGTAAATATGTAGATATATGTTTTCATTAATAGGGTTTCATGTTGGTATGTGTTTATGTTGAAATAACCATGCAATGCTAGTAACTTATATTGTTTACATTCATTTATTTTGATTAGCTTGTCATTTTGTATTGTAAGTATATTAATGCTTCAATGCAATTCGATTTATTTTCTAAGTTAGTTAGTTTTACCATTTTCAAATATTAAAGAAGGCAAAGTTATTAAACTGTAATTGCGAGCGTGTATTCTTCACACGCATCGCTGCTGTGAGTAACACTGAACATGGCTGGCAATGCTCGGTGTACGAGGTAGACTGTTCTTTTAATAGGCTAGTTACTAATATTTGATAGCATCTTTGGTTTCGTTTTGCTATTTTTGAATGAATATGTTCGTTTTCCATTAAACAAATTAGTCTTTATTTGTGCGTTATAATAAAACGAGGCTCAGATTATTAAATATGTCTATTAAGATTGTTTTACCTATCCAGTTAAATGGTCGCGCTTCCAATGCATTAAAATGGCTGGCGATTTAAACCATTGACAAGGAGCGGTTCTAACAGGCAGCATGGATCTTCAAAATAATGCAAAAATGTCTTTCTTGGCGGAATAATTAAAAGAATACTTTCGTTTTCCGTCTAGACTCTTTATCTTTAATTTTCTGTCGTAAAGAAATAAACGTGCTTGACCGCTGTCTATTTTTTTCAACTTATCCGTTTTTACATGACTTACTATTAGAAATGGCTGGCGCATAGCCTTTGTTACAGACAGCACTGCACCAAGCGACAGTCCGAGATTCAACTTTGGAAAACAGTTAAATACTGAAAATTGTTCTTTTAAATTGGGAAAAAATATTAAGAAAATTAAAAGAACACCATCTGCTTTAACTGACAGTTGTGTTTTGATTGTTGCCATTGTGAAGGTTTTCCCGAGACGTCCTTTGTAATCCGAGGGGGGTGTGTATGGCTTTGTTACATACCCAACCTAAGCCTTCCCTTCGCTCGTTTTGCAGAAGCCATTTTAATGAATGGGGAGCTATTGCAAAGAACAGCAACCCTTCCTCGCACTATACAGTCAGTACCAATACTACATACTCGTACTGGGGGAAAGCTAGCTTGGCGAAGTATATATTTTAGACTTGGAAAAACATAACATTTTTCAGAAAAGTAAGAACAAAGTAGCTAATATGATTCAAATTAAGGGTCAGTTTCTTTCATGAGAAGACATTTCACAAAATGGAAGATGAATAATTCGCGTTGATGACCTTTCATTTTCTATGTTGCGATGAAAAGACTGCCGTGACGACCGCAACATTGAAAGCCGCTGGTATGGTAGTAGTGGCGCTACTATATTAAAATAGAGTCGGGTTACCGGGATTAAATTATGGAAAAAATAAAATCATAATGAATCTTGGGCGGGGGCGATGAGATAATATGGCGGGGGGCTACGTATTATATCCGCCTATTTAATTCCCTTTATTGTTTAAATATAAGGGGAATTAAAATATATGTATATATATATATTAAAATATATGTATATTCCCGAATAAATGTGTAATTCAAAAAACTTAATGAATAATTTTTAAATATTAATCATAAACCTAAATATTACTTTACATAAACATTTTGCCATATTCTTACAACTTGGAGAAAAAAAAGAGATGCTGGGCTTTCATAGTTATCCAAAACCTAAAACAAGCCATTAGCAGACTTGGTGTAGTCCTGATTTCTCAAGCCTATTTGAGAGTTCATGTAGCTAATATTACTTACAAAATCATTAAAACACTTAAGACATTTTTACGCCATTAGTGCCCAGCATTATTTAATTGACTTCAAAACTTCTTAGCAAAGGGAGTATGACTTGCAAGAAGGTTACCATTATGATATCACTGTTTTGGTTTGATATTCGGCTTATCATTCACTTAGTGTGTTTGTGAATTATCCCTTTCCAGTACCTCGTAAGACTTTTAACAGCCCTTCATTCTTTGCATCCCTTGTAGGAAGACGGGACCATCAAATACACAAAAAGGCTGAGTAAATTAAAAATCTGTTTGATATCACAATGGCCAAAGGTGACCCTAGGAAGCCCAAGGGCAAGATGTCGGCATATGCCTACTTTGTTCAGACATGCCGTGAAGAGCACAAGAAGAAGAGCCCAGAAATCCCTGTTAACTTTGCAGAGTTCTCCAAAAAGTGCTCAGGGAGGTGGAAGGTGAGATTTAAATCAGAATTGTCTTGCACAGTCTATTCATGCACTCTTTTAGTGGGCCCTCAGATAGTCCTAAGAGCTTGTCTCATTTTAAATCCATATTGGTTTGAAGGAGCACTGAGGCTAGTCCTGTAGCAGTTCATCATTGAACAAGTGGAAATGTATGAATTTAACATTTCCAAAAAAAATCTCCATAGATGGTAGAATAATTTTGGTGGACTTACTACAGTTGCAAAGCACATATCATGGAAGGTTTTAAGTGTGGACATGGTTAAGTACATACTTTCTTTGAGAAACTTTCCTGATAGAATCCCCATTGGTACATGAGATCTAATAAAGCAAATAATTTTAGACATCTTGTAGATTCTGTGGTCGGTGGGCATGGTATTCCATGCCTCTGAATTTGGGGATTTATTGTTCTTGACTCAGCCAAAAGATCTCATTTATGTGTCTGAAGTTAACAGCTTTAGGACTGATTCACTCATCCTTTGAGTTTTAATTGTGTGATAAGCGAGCTTCCATTACCGAGAATCGTAAATTCAGTTTTAGGTACAAGTCCTTAACCTTACCAGCACCTGTATTTCAGACAATGTCAGCGAAGGAGAAGTCAAAGTTTGAAGAAATGGCCAAGCAGGACAAGATTCGCTATGACCAGGAGATGATGACCTACATGCCAGGGAAGAAGGGAAAAAAGAAGGACCCCAATGCCCCAAAGAGACCCCCGTAAGTTGCTAGCATCAATTATTACTGATAGTTTACAGAGTCTTCATTTGAAAGGCTGTATATCATACAACTTCAATTCTGTGACCGCTTATGTCTTTGACTTTTACACAGATCTGGTTTCTTCATATTCTGCTCTGAGCACCGACCCAAGATCAAGGCACAGAATCCTAGCCTGGGAATTGGAGAAGTTGCCAAGAAACTGGGTGAAATGTGGAACAATTTGACCGACGGCAACAAGCAGCCATACCTGATCAAGGCCAACAAGCTGAAGGACAAATACAAGAAGGTGAATTTCAGTGATCGGTGTTGCCAAATTCACCTTTATTTAAAGTCATATTGAAAAATTGTGGACATAATATGTACTTTGCTCAGTTCTCTCAATTTTTTTTCCAGTGATTGGGTCACAGGAAAATACAGAAAGAGCAACTGCAATCTTCAGAAATGTTAATTAAGAAGTAAATTGTGATATTTATTTGTTCCAAGTAAATTATTCTAAAATGATGCTTTCAAGAGCACCAAACTGAAATGGAATTGTAATCTTCCCACTACGTATTAGTTCACTCAATGTTATCACATTGGTCTGGAAACATATTTTCTAGTAGTTCACAGTCACGATAATGAAATTGCCCACAATATGTTATTGCATTTATCAGTCATAGGATTCCATTGGCCCAGGAGCATGTCTGGATATAAATAAATTTGTCCACACTTTCTAGAGTATGTGTCTGCCAAAACTAAGACCAGGTGTAGGGGCCCCTCTGCTATGAGAAGGCTATGGAGGCCTAAATGAAGTAGCAGATGCTTTGTATGAGTGTCTCTAAACCTGTAGTATTTTTAAATGAGAATTAGGCAACATGGTCTGAGTTTTGCTCAAATTTGACAGTAGCAGTGTTCGTACCTCTCTTTGACATAGTATAATTGAAGTCTGTCTGTCTTGCAGGACATGGCAGACTACAAGTCAAAGGGGAAAGTTGGTGGTGGTATGGCAATGGCTCCTAAACCATTAATGAAGGCTATGGATGATGAGGATGAAGAGGAGGAGGAGGATGATGAAGAAGAGGAGGAAGATGATGAAGAGGAAGATGATGAATAGGGTTTTTGTGTGTATGTATGTGTGTATGAAATTCATGTATTTTCTTTCCAGTTGGAAAGGATTGCAGTAGGGTAAGGGAAACACTGGCTGTGCATTTTTGTTACATTATCATTTTTGTCTATCCCAGTGCCACATCTTAAAGTGTTGTGCACCTGGTGCAACTGTTCTGTGGACTCTATGTGCAACATATCCAGTTCTGAGAAGAAGACTGCAACTACGAGAACTCAAAACCCCTTGTATGTGTGTGTGTGTGTGTATGTGTGTGTTTGCATGTGAGCAAATGTGTGTGTGTTTTCACAGTCACTGTCCAGTGTCTTCCTGAACCCTTTGCATTCCCTCACTGGCTGTGTAAGCGCAAGCATTTAAACCAGTGGTAGCATTGCAGTATATATACATATATAATTTTTTAAAAGAAATATGTAAGGTGATGTGTAACTGTATATGGTTGACCTAGATTTGTTTTTTTTTTTTTTTTTTTTGTTTTGTTTTTTTGGAATTTTAATTCTCATGGATTTTTAAATTGCACATATCTTGGTTGTAAGTGTGTGAGCACCGGGCACCAGTGTTGTTGCAGAGGAACTCATAGCTCAGTTCATTAACCTGCCACAGAGGCAGATTCTGACTTGTGTAGCTACATGACTGGGCATGGCAGACTGCTGTCATTACCAATACTTTGGTTGTCCCCAGCTCCAATCATCTTTCTGTATGTAGTGCCCTAGTGTTCTGTTGCATTATGGGTACAGGGAGAATGCCAGTGGTATCAAGGTTTTATTTGTTTTTTACTAAGTGCATTTTTTTTTCATGTTAACTGTTGTGAAGTCCTTATTTTTTAATGAGAAATGGAAAGTGCAACTGTTAACTATGTACTTTGCACCTATGTTTTTTTTAAATGTTTAGAATGCTGTTTGCAATTAAAATATTACATTTTTATATCTGTGTAATTTATTTAACTCCTTCTCTCTGAACCCTTGCTCTTTGTTTAACCAAATTTCAAGCTACTTCAAACACTTGTCTTGGGTTGATGTTTCTGAGTTGTCTAAATATGAACAAATGGGATTTACAATAAAGAACACTTCATATACTGTTTGAGATCTGTCTGTATTAAAGAAAATGCCAACTCTCCAACCACTGCCAAAAAAAGCGGTTGAATGCATATACAATAAAGCCAGTTGACTCATAACATGGTGTGTGTTATGAGACCAGTTTCATTGATACAATTACTTTGACTTCCATTACAAAAGGAATACTCTTAACTGAAATAAAGATTTAGGCTGAGGTACTACTGGTTGTTTGCACACTTTGGGTTTCCAGGTCTCTGAATTCTGGTGTATTGGGAAGATAATGGTGAAATCTTTTCATCTTTTGTTTAGGGAATATAACAAAAAAAAGAGTGACACTATTGTATCTTCCCCAGCTGAATTATCACAGATTTTACTGAATTGTGAAATGGGAAAAGAAGGCGTAAGAATGAATGTCATTCATTCTCTTTATTTATTTGAAGGAATGTTTGTTCACCCAGCAATGCTAGCTCCCTGTAGTATCTTGTTGCAGGTTTGATTAGTTCACCAAAAAGGTTCAGGATGGCCTCATCTGAAAGTGAATGGGAGTCAATGGATGTGGAAGGGCAGAAGGAAGTGAGTGGGAATTATCTCTGTTGTTCCTGATTTATAGTCATTAATATTACATTGAATAGTTTACTTGCCTGGAATGTCAAAGCACAATATGTAGCTTATTTCTCAGAATTTTTTTTATTTTATTATCTTTCATCAGCCAATAGTCTTCTTGGAAGGTGTCAGACCACACTTTGACAACAACTGAGTTAGCAAGCTGTGAACATGTCATGTAGTGGATGGCTGCAGCAATATTTTCCAAAATGGACCCTGTGTGGGAGTGTGTGCACAGTATTTTTTATATTCACACACTGTATGGCCTCACGACTAAGTGTGGATGAAGTTACATTCACTAACCAATCTTTGTGATTCACTATTGAAGTGAGGTGCCACCACAGTAACGGGCCCTCCAGACTGGTGAAGAGCATGCAGGAATTATGCTGTCCATTTGAAAAGCTATCTGTTGCATGCTGTAACATTAGTAGCTCTCTGAGCTCTCTGCCCATATTCTCAGTGCAGCTGGACAGGGTTTACAGGCTGAGTGTTCAGGCATGGTAAAGGCGTGGTCCTCATCCCTCATCCTGCAGGGCTGCATTTATACTGGCTTATGTTGTCAACACTGAATGACCAATTAAAACAGGTGATCAAACAGTTATCTTACTTCATATGGTTTCTTGGGTCTAAACTTGTTATGGAATTCCAGGAGACGTCAAAAACAATGTGCACACACCCCTCCATGACAGAGGACCACAGTTGTTAAAGAGATGATAAAACACAGTGCAGGGCACAATCTGCAGCTACTTCTCTGACGTCTAGCTTTGCTATGGATCTGTAAAAAGGTGTGTTTGTTTAAAGCATGGACTCTGCAAGGTAAAACAGAAAAATGTGAGCAATTTATCAGGCTCATTGTTACTAAATGTAAATATGTGCAAACTTGAGGCCACTTATAAACTTGCATGCAGCCTATGCAAAAAAAAGAAATGTATGTTTTGCAGATTAAAGCTAATTAGTTCTATTAAACTCAATTCAATGTTATTTATACAGAACTTTTTACAAGCTGCTTCAAAGCAGCTTTACAATTGATCTCTGGCCTGAAACCCCCTCACAACAAACCAAGGCAATAGTGGCAAGGAAAAACTCTCTGGCAAACAGGAGTTAACTAAACAAGGATAATTGGGGGTATACACATACACCAGCTCTCCAGAAACATAATTCCCACCTTATGCATCAAAGTATCTCAAAATGATTTCAACAGAACCCAGAACTGGGTGGACAAGACAGGCACATTTATTTTACTACCATCAAATGCAGAGGTCCTAGATGTGGACAGGAACAATTCATGGCAGAATTGTCTCATGATGGGGTATTATATTTGGCTACAATTAGGCAGTTAGCTCAAAATAACTGGAATCAGATTTTTTTTTCCATATCAAATTTGTATCTGATCTCAAGTTGAGGATAAATGTTGTCTGAATCCCAGCCTCAATCTCTCATAGAGTCTGGAAGAGATGCAATGCAAGCTTATCTGTACTCTCAGATTTGGGGGGTTGAATTTGATTGGCGGGGGTCATTGATTTATTAGAAAACAACTACTCAAGTATTTTCTAGTTTGAATCTGAGTTCTATAATTTTTCATGAATATTAAAACAGAACATCATTGCATTATGAAACAATAATTTGTCATTGTTATGAGCCTGACAAGAAAGCCTAGATTAGACCTGGCTTGATGATTAATGTGTGTGTGTGTGTGTGTGTGTGTGTGTGGGGGTGGGTGGCAGGCTTCCATAAAAGGAAGATTTTGTAAATAATTCCTATCCAAAAATGACTTGTCTAGAGATTTTGAGTGAACATTGTGGCCTAGTACTAATGGTATTACTTGTTTGATAGCCCCACCAAGTGTTCAGAGTGAAAAGTGTTGTATTTATTAGAATTCTTGAAATGCAATCACTATTGTAACACTTTGATATAGATATTTTACACAACATTAAATGAAATGCCATAGATATTTTAAATCAAGTGTGATAAATAGTTACATTTATGTTATGGATTAAATACCATAACTGATCATGTCTTTTCAGGAAATGTCACACTTCTTGAATGTATAAATGTGATGTTTCCATATGTTATGTTTTTTTTTTTTTGGTCATTCAAATATTTTTATTGTCATGATACCTGAATTATGAATGTATTCATTCAGTTTTCAATCCTTAATAAAATATAACACCATAAAAGTTGGGTTGAAATATAGTATTTTTCATGTATTATTCCCAATGATATTCATATATTTGTATAATTTTGTATTGATATTTTATATTTTTTATATGTATTTGTATTGCTGGAACAATAAACAAGCCTATTCATTCGTTCATTCATTCATTCATTCATGGCCAAGGCTGAAACATAATAATCTCACTGTCTGCTCCTCTATGAATCCAGCTGTTATCCAGCTGCCACTTTTTTAATTTTGTGCATTCCATGTCTGCTGAAACCACTTTCTGTGTGTTTCTTTTCAAGCCAGACATTTCAGATAGACAGCAGTTATCCATCACCCATTTGATCTCTCTGAGTACCTGCACAGCCCAATGCTTTTTCTTTAATCAGTGACTGCAATATATCGATATAAATCACTGCAGCCCCATTTTATAAATGTAAATAGTACAGTTTCCCACTGGCTGCTGGACAAAGCCCAAGTATCCAAGGCTCTCAGTCCCTCTCCATAACGTTGTTTAAATCTTACTTTAAGATGACTGGTTTTACCCAGAGCCCCTGCAATACATTCCACCAACAAAGAGGACCCAAGGCCTCTTCCGCCATTTTCTGTGTGGGATATCTGCTTTAAATGTCATGCTATCTGCAGGCCCATTCTATTGCAGAGCAAGATACTCAGAGTATGAGCTGGGAAAAATAAATAGATAAATCTGACTTCAACAATGTAACTGGTTCAGAAATTTGACAAGATAGCATAAATTATATCTCTAAATGAATTAAAGCTAAACTGCATATTGAAAACTCCGTCATAACCACCTCCCACATTAATGGTCAGATTATTCTTTGTAATTAAGTTTGACAGCCTGACAAAATTTCAGCTTTAATATGACTGCAGTACATTATGGACACATGTGTGCTCTGAAATAAGGGTTGTGAACTGTGAAAGATGGACACAACCCTGCTGATTATGAGAGACTTCAAAGAGCTGTCAGCCACGGGCCAGCACTAGCATGTACAAGATTCAGTAATTGAAGTATGTTATGTTGATGTAAAATCAATCAATTTCAATATGAATCCTTGTGATATTTTAAAAATACACATTTTGCTGTTATTTAATCAATTGTATCTGGGTTCCTTATTGGTAGTTCCTTTCTCAGGGCAAGGTAAAGAACATAAAAACATCACTTGTATAGCTCAGAGGGTGCATAAGATATGTTTTTGCTAAAAGGTAGCACAATTGTACATTTTTATGTGAGTGTTTAACATTGAATCAAAGCAATGTGTCATAGAGAAACAGAGCGCCTGACTGGCTGGATTGCACTCTTACATAAGCATCACATCAGGCAGGGGTTATCTGGTGACACAGATTCAGCAGATGTGTGTAAACAGTGTGTCTGCGGGGTATAAATAGCTCTGTGCCTGAATGCCTACCATAGCTCCGCTGAGCCGGATCTCATGACGGGGCATGCGCCACCATGCTGCCAAAGAACCCAGGGACCTTATCTCAGCACCAAGGCTGACAAGAGGACTTGATCTCTCCTGCATTAGCACAGTGGCTTTAATTGGGAGAGTGACCCAACGACCCAATGACAGGAAAGGGGGTGAATCTACAATGCTTTCAAAATATACAGTCTACAATTGAATGAAAACCTACATTTTAAAAACATTGAAAAGGCAGTTTAAACACATTAAACCCACACAAAGCCTTAAAAGTTCTTAGAATGTAAAAATGTCATGCAGGATTATATACCATCCAGACTGGCAGCATTTTCAGTGTAGTGTTCCCCTTATTTAACCCAGAATCTCTCTTTCTCTTCATTATGTCTCCAGACATATGTTTACCCGTAGGCAGAAATCTCTGACCTGCCAAGATCAAAGCCATACATTGGTTGTGTATGATAAACTGTCTGAGAGGTAATGTCCCCAGATGAGTTTATTTAACACATGTAATAAAAGAGGTGATTTTTCTCAGGACCACACTTTCATAAACAACCTTCAATTCTTCATGGCTGAATGAGGCCACCTCTGCCAGGGTGATAGCCGTAGAGAAATGTAAGAAAGTTAAAAATATATCATTTAGATGGTATCACAATTACTGGTATATCATTCCAATCACGTTGTGGAAATGACATGGAAAAACACAGCAAATGAGACTAATGGCAAGTGGATTGCAGAAAATTGGTTGATTAAATTGTTTAAATTTGTTTAAAGTGAATGCAGTTAAACCCAGGGAGAAGAGCCAGCAATTATCATGGGGTGGTTAAGCAGAGAAATTTCCCATTGCCTCTTGACCCTTTGGACTGAAAGTACACATTACAGAATTTAGAAGGTTTGCTACTTTTTTCAAACAGATTTTTCAAAAACACAAATGTTTGACAGAGTAAATGGCCTACAGCCTTGTGTACATGCAATCATAATATGAGAGCACACATTGGAAGAAAACGTTGCCACAAGTTATAAAACAAGTCTCTTTCCATGCCCGTGTGTAATATTACATTCAAAAGTTCTTGAGAAAGTTGGCTTAAATTAGATTCTTCCACTGTTGAACCAGCTCCCTGGCTTTCAGCATGTATATTTATTATCTTATTAATAAATGAAGGAACAGCACATTTAATTCTCCATTTAAATTCAGATCCCTCTTCACAGACTTAAGGGTGAGCTGTAGATTGCAACTTCCTTATTACCGCTTCCTTGAAATATAGAAATATTGCCTATCATCAGTCTCAGTCATGTATATTTGAGAGACTGTCAGATGTCTTTATTTTTGATGCCTTTGGTATCAAACAGTACTCATTTGAAGTGGAATGACTGAACTACTTCTATTACATTTAAGCTGCAATGTCTTAAATCTACCAGCAGGTGGTGGGCGAGATGTTTCTAATCTCTTCAAATGTTTGTCAGCAGCTTGTCAGTACTTAATACCTTTGATGGCAATAAAATTATTTGTAGTGCTATTTTGAATTGCAGGTGAGCCATCCTCAAAAGTATGAGCTGGGTAGGCATCTGCCATACATTTACAGCACTCAGCACGCAGCACATACCAAAATCTACCACCACATATCAGCACATTAAATAGGCTTTTATAATACAAGTCAACAGTGATTTTACTTCAGGCTATAGGTGGCTTGCTTTCAATATGAAAATGTAAATTCTAATTTGCTTGTCACAGAATGTCTAAAAGTAAAGAAAAATGAATGAAAGGGATCCATTTCTGGTATTCTTGTATGTGATAATATTCCTATTGCAGAGTATCTCAGCTCCAGCCCTAGGGACCCAAAGCACAGTATTTTTTGGTAACTGTTCTGACACACCTGAATCAGGTGTGCTAATGCTGATCTTGAGCATAAACATGGAGGTAACAAACACTGGCATATACAGTGAGAATGATGGGCCAGTACTATATCTTGTGTATTGTGTTAACTAACTTCACTGCTAACGAGTGACTGATCTTGGAAAATGAACTAATTAAATCTGCCTTACTACTTCAGTACAAAGAGCATTAATACATCATAATACATTTTAATCTTTGTTAATGTATACATCTTAGTTGAATATTGGGGTGATCTTGTGATATGTGAATGTAAGTGTATATGTATAGATTCACTATTGTGATACTACATTATATTACATTACAGTCATTTAGCTGATGCTTTTATCCAAAGCGACTTACAGTTGATTAGGCTAATCAAGGGCCAATCCCCCCTGGGAGCAATGTGGGGTTAAGAGCCTTGCTCAAGGGCCCAACTACTACTTATCTTTGGTGATCAAATTTATCATCAACAAACTGTATAAATCCATAATAATTTTATTTTCAGATCATATCGATGTTGAAAAAAGAAATTCTGTATTTGATCTCTTTTAAGCTTTAATAATTGAGAGTACTAATGGTAAAAGTAATTTCTAAAGAGGGCAATAAGACCAGTTCTAAGTGACACGGAGATAGACAAATGAAATTTGAAGGAGGAAGCTCAAACACGTACGCAGTGAGTCTGTGGAATTAAGTCTTTAAGTTATAATAACATTTGAATCTCAAACTATTTAGGTCGAATTTTACCCAACAGCAAACAGAGGCATGGCAAAGTAGTGCAACTGGCTAATTTAAACAGAAATGTGAAAAGATACTAGAGAGTAGTTCTTCAAAAATAAAAACAAAAATGTGCTGGATAACTGCAGTCTCTGGGCGAATAATCTTTCGCTGAGATTATTTTAAGACTGTACTCTTAAAAACATAAAAAGACAGCTAGAAGTCTAAAAACCTAACAAACCTCCCCAACCATACTTTCATTGGCTTATTAACATACGTAAACACTCAGTCAAGAGTTTGATTTGTTTTTCTGGTTATCAATTACATCCTATATTTGTAATAGATTTTTGATTGGTTATCCCAAGGGTTTGATCGACGTACTTGAATGACGTTAATATTTTTAAGGTGACGGTTGGCTGGAAATGGTAGCACTCATCTCAGATGGGTGTGGCCTAGTTGTTTGCTGTCACAAGCTCGGGCTACGGGCTTCCGTCTTCAGGCTGCGGAAACGAGTTAGAGAGCGAGCGAAGAGGCTGAACGAACGGATGAGAGCGTGAGGGTGGTAGTACGTGTTATTGAATATAATAATAGCTAGCAACATAGTACGTAGCTACACATTACAACAAGAAGCCTGCGGAGATGGGCGACAAGGCGGGCACCAGGTGAGAGTTGTTCACTTTCATTTGTTAGCAATGTTATCTCATTGTATGTGTAATATAGTTAGCTAAGCGGCGGATAACAGCCAGCTAGAAGCAAGTAAGCTAGCAACAATTTTGCATGCATTAGCTATAGCTAGCTTGCTGAAGCTGAGCGGGGAGGGTGGAGTGGGGAACTGGGAGGGGGTATTGTGTACGGAGAACGGAGATTCAGACCCATACAAAATACATTACAGTAGGATCTGACGAGTTGATTAATAACATTTGTTTGCTTGCTTGCTACTCAGACAGAGGGCGGGGTAGCGAACTACTCGGCTAGCTGGATCATACCATAGTCATGATCACTTCTGCTTAGATATGTCTCCAGTCGTAGGCGGTAGCCAGTTAGCTATAATGTTTTGGTGGGTGGAAGTCTTGCAGGCTAGTTGCTAAACTTCCATAGCCGTAGCATAGTTGGTGATAATCTACTGTTTAACTGTCGATTTACATTGGGTGTTTAATTTCAGCTATCTATCTTAGCTACGGCAGCACCTTGCTATGTAATTGTCAGAAAGCAATACGTTATTTGTGTAATTGTGTCTTACCTTATGGATGCTGTCGTATATTAGTGTGAGAAATATCAATATCTAGTACATATTGTTACATATCGCTAGCTAGTTGACTTGGGTGTGTTCAAGCGAGGGTTTCTTAAAGCTGTGTGTAGCTACCACAAGCTGTATACAGTAAACAATAACAGATCAAAGCCTGGAAAACCTAGCTAATATAAACCACTACGTAGCCGCTATGTTCTTGCTCCATTCTAAGTTTACACGATGAAAGTATGACATTGAACCCGCATATCAGCAACCATAGCATCTAACGTTAGCAAGATTTAGCTGCATAGCTAAATGCTAGCGAGCGTACTTGACGATGGTGTGTTTATGGCATCCTGTTATAGAGAGCAGGTCTAACTTATCTGGCTTGCTAATATACAGGGGTTGTATTAGTTCAAATGGACGGAGCTAATCTGTGTTTGTATGCGCTCGGATTGTTTGTGAACTGAAACAAATAGCCCTTTTACGTATATCATGATGTGCGTTATCAGTAGGCAACATGAACGTTCACTAGTGCTATCGCTAGATAACTTGCAGAGCTTGTTACTTATCTGGAAGACCCGTGAAGTGATTGAGTGGTGTTTGTTGGGAAAACGCCTTGGCTAAGTAGTTCTGCTGTGCATTTCCTTAGCTAAGATTTCCCCCGCAGAATGACGTCGGGTTTGACGTATGCTTTCAATTGAAATTCAGGAACACACATGGGCGAGAAGGTTAATTTAAAAATCAGCAAATCAATGTGAACATCTGATGCATAGACACTATGTAAATCTCCTTCGGATAGTGGCATTGTTAAATGTTTATATTTCATTACGTTTGTGGGCATGGGTGCCGATGCCCGCATGTTCATGGTATATTGTCTGTTTTTCTTTTGCTGATGAAGTTGGCACTGGCATAGCAAGACCAGCGGTACGAGTCTGTATTGACTGACATACTTTCGAATTTCGGGGAGGCTGTGAAAAGGGGAGAGATTGAGTAGGTGTATTCTGGTTTGTCTATGCATCCAAATTAGCCTTGGGAAAACGAACGCTTAAGCTCCCACTCTCTCTCTCCCTCCCTCTCTTTATCCTCCTCACTCACTCAAAAGATTCCGAGATGCTGTTCGTGGGTTACATTTGGTCGAAAAGCATTTGTCACATAACCGTGATAAATTAAACTTTCACTTTTTTCAGACTTTAAACATATGGTCTAGCCGTTACTTTTGGAACAGATCTGGTGATAGTTATTTTCATTTCTCATTTGCATGTGCAGGATCAGGTTCTTTTGACAGTATGTGTCATGTGGATATCAGCAAGTCTACATTCAGTGTTTTAAGGCTTATGAACAATATGGAGTTATAATGCTTAGACTCCCCCCTGACGTTCTAATACTCACCATCCTTTTATTTTAAATTATTTCTCACCCACTCTTTCTATGATCACTCTGTTTTCATATTTTTTGTCATTCCTCCCTCTCAACACAGCTCAAAAGCCTTACAGTGGCAGTGTTGTTATAACTGTGACGGAAAAGGGACGATCATGCACTTTTGCAGTAAAACCATTTGAAACACTTGTTATAATCACATCTATAGGGCATATCAGGCCACATAAAATATGTTGTGTTACTGTTATTGCTGTCATTAAAGATGGTCTCAGTGGTTTTAGGCCATGTTTGCAAGTGACAAGAGCTGGTGCAGAGAGAAAGAGGAACAAGAGAGACGGAACTGTCCAGTGGTGTGTGTGTGTTTGTGTGTGTTCGCGTGCTTGGTGGTGGTGGTGGTGGTGGTGGGGAGGGTTGCATCTGAAACAGTTTTGGTACCAATTTCTGGTAGCAACATATGAATTAAGGGGAAAGAGATTCCTTAAACCACTTTTGTTGGCATCTTTCATTCACTGGGGTGTTTTGTCACCATACTTGAATGAAATAACACATCCTTGTACATTAGTACTTCCCAAAGGTATCTGTTGACTTTTAACTCACTTTAGTAAGTGCAGTGTCTGCTGAAGTCATCATTTATGAAACTTTCCAGATCATCTTATTTATTTGCACTTTTAGTTACTTGTTTTAGCACATCCCTGTAAACCCTCAGGCCATTTTGTTTAGTTTCCAGAAGTCTGCCATGCAAAATCTGTTTGGAAGTTGTTTACTCAAAACACATCTGCAAAAGTGATACCAAAAGCTATACAACTGTAGATGAACCAAAGCCATTTTTTTTAATAAACTGAAAAAATTAAAGAAAGCAGTGGATTGTGCCTTGTTTTAGTATATTTCCTTTGATCGATTTGTGTTCATCAGTGTCTGTTTGTGTGACTTGATAACTCAAGATGCAAACCAGAACGTCTGGTTGAGTCATCACCCACTTGTCACATGATGAAGGTGACAGGTTGAAAAACCTCTATTCCTTTGCTAAATGGGCGACCTCATCAGTATACCATCACAACAAAGGTGAGATGTTAACAGCTAAAATGCCAACCACACATGAGGAAGACATGTCCCATGCAAATAGAGTTTAACCTACGGCTTAATAAGCATTACTCTGGGTTTGGAAAGTTTTACCCTTAACCCACTTTCCCCACCTTCACCCCAGAATCCCCATTCTCCTACTTTCTTTAAATCCGTAGTCAGGGATTTAGTGGGGAATTTGAAGCTCATTAATTGATTAATTGCCTCACACAAACCACCCCCCCAGCCCTACTTCCAGAAGGATTAGTTTGTCTGGGTTGTGTGTTTTGTCCTTGAATAACCCCTGGGAGTCTGAGAGAGGCACAGGTGCTTTTCTGGTTATCGTTTCCACAACTCTTTCCATTCATTACTTTAAAGCTTATAAGCACAGTTAATGTGAACATGTTTACCTGGCTGGAAGAGGCTTACGCAGGCTCTAACACTTGGGTCTATTACTGTGTGTTTAAGTTGCCCTTGGGGACAATCGCATGGTTTGGCCTCTTTATCCACATGAAGCCATTAAGAGGTATTAATCCAAAATCTGTGGTGTTTAGTTGCCCAGCCTACTGGGGGTTGCCAGGAAGGTGTGAAATATGGCAGGGGGTCATAAAGGAGAGTAGGGAAGCTACTGTGAAGGTGAAGCTGAACATTTGCAATTGCATTTGAGATGTTGGGGTCATGGGTCTTCTCTCAGGGTAGCCCCGGGGCTTTCACAGTACCTAATCAAGTCAGTATGTTGTGATGCTTGAGTTGGTGTGACCCATTATCATGTGTGGGATCCGATGATATTGACAGAACCCTGTCAGTGCTGGGTCAGAGGTCTTCATTGCACTGCACCCTATGACTGTTTTCATCAATAAAGAAAGGAAAGACAGCAGGTTTGGTTCTGGCTTGTTTTTTTATTGCTTTCCCACTGTCATTCTACCTTTTTAATCTGTGATTTCATATGGAGAGGATATAGTCACTGAAAAGGTCTCTATAATTTAACAAACCTGACTGTTTACTGCATACCAGAGGGTGTGATATGTCTGAATACAATTAATAGATCAATTACCACTTTTATTTTAAAATAAAAGGTTAATTCTGTAATAGGATTCTCCTAATTAGATTTAAACCCCTGTTTTCCCAGTACTGAGAATATGTGGTTTCTAGAGAGTTGAAAAAACAATGGGACTGTAGCCCTTCTGGGCTGGAATGGAGTGCAGCTGAGTGAAGATGATGGCAGGTAATTGAAATCACAGTCCCTCTGGCCCCTCTGCACTGCCATCACCCTGATGTCGTGTTTTTGGTCCAGCACACTGCCTTTAGCTACGCTCTGCACCAGGTGCTGACGTGACTTCTGCATGACTTCACGTTCTCAAGGGAATCTACCAAGAAGTTTGTCTCCTGTTTATTCCGCTGCTGTCTCGGTGCTGTTCTGAAGCTTCCAACAAATGTATTTCCAAACAAGTAGACATTATTAGAGTGACATGTCCTAACATGAGTTTCTCTATAGTGCAGTGAAAGCAAGTTTATAAACCTAAGAACACAGCACAAAGACTGGCAAGTAATAAAACTAATAAAACACATTATGAGGCGGGTCAGGGCAGTGAAACACAATTAAAACCATTTATAAGGAAACCTAAAACCAAAAATAGCTTTCTGTCTTACTTTTCTGTATCACTGACCAGTTTTCTTTCTGACATCATCTAAATTTGTTCAGTTAAGAGCTCTAATCTCATCCCTTATCTTTTCCCCATGTTCTTCTTTTCTTTTTTGTACTTATCAGTCAGTCTCTGCCTCAGTCGTTCCTTTCATTTCTTCTCTGAAGGTCTTGTCACCCTTCCCTTTTCTACCTCTCTCCATGCTGTCATCCTACTGCGGTCTGCTTACTTAATACTCTTTTAAGCTAAAACTTGCCTGACTAAAGTACTGTACTATCTATTCAGATCTAACAACTAACCCCCACATTTGGGGATACATATTTAACACTGAAAATCTTGCTGCAAGGATACAACAGCAGCAAACCTCGATCTTATGAATATCTGGTTCGTCCAATATTTACCTTCCTAGATAAGGTTTCCAGTGTTTAGAACCATTTCACTTGAGTCTGATGTGGGTATTTACTTTTCTGTGTTACCCACAATGTTGCTGTTAATTTGTACCTTAATGAAAAAAAGCCAAATATGGGCTTGGATGTTTTGCCTGCAAGTCATCACAAAATTGACTCCTGTTGGTCATGAAGTATGGGCCTAGCTGATGTCAGCAAAATGCTTGATGTGGTTTTCAGCATTTCTGAGACTGCTTAACTGCCAGCACCATATTATTAATTTTATAATTTAATGTAAATGAAACAATAAGAGGCCCTTCGCAACATTTGGGAAAGAAGTAGCTTTCTCATTTGCTGCTGACAACTCTTAGGAGTTCACATCAATTTGACTGAGGTCAGCAAAACAAGGGGCTGAAGAGACTCTTTCATCACTGTTAGGATGAGTGAGTGCGTAATATCCCTGTGACCCTGAAAGTGCTCAAACAGAAGTTCAGGCAGAAGAAAGAGGAGTCATCTCAGTTCTCTGCTTGTGGTTAGCAGCATCGTGGGCTGCCCTCTCCATGGTATCTCCATCGAAAAACAAGGGTTTCTTCATCAGTGCAGGGGATTCTTAGCAGCAGCCATTGTTGCTAAGTTCCCCCGCTAGTATGCAAGTTAACAATTGCTGACGCAACCAGTGAAGGAAACACTTCTTTGTGGGTGACGCACGTCCACTTGCTGTGAGGCCACAATAGGCGACCTGTTCACAGCGTCCCGAAAGGACCTGAAAGAGGCATGGGCAAACCATAATTATGATAATCACTTTTTCTTTGATGCCTATTCCTGTCCTCTTGTTTCGCCTCTAAACTATTCTCTGCTGTTGTGAGCAAAATAAGCTATCGCGTTAGGGCAATGGTGTCTTTCTCTCTGAAGTAAATGCCTTTCTTTCTTCTGGGGAGTACCTAAGTACAGATTATGGCATGCATGATGGCTATTGTTTATCGGTCTTCATTAATTCTTCCTGAAATGGAAAGTAGTACTAATTGAGATGTTTATTCCTCTTGCTTACAGGATGTAGGTTTAAAGTGAAGTGAATGTTTGTGGTACTAGTTTTGTTTTTGTGCATACTACATAAAGGAGAAAATGCCATGCAATAGCTTTCCTGTTGTCTTTCATTTTGTCCAACACAAAATCTGATCTGACCAAGATCTGGTGCAGTTTTTAACTTTCATTTTATGCTGAGAGACACAGAACTTTATACAGTTAAGTATGCAGAGAGAACTGATAAAGCAAACGCATAAACATTTCTATGTATGTGGGTGTCTATGCAACAGTAAGATAGCAGTGTGAGAGCAGAGATGTTGCTTGTGTCTGTGTTTGAAAATGCCATTGTATATTGTTCAACTGTGATGGAAAGTTCTACACACCCCCTTCACCACCCGTGTCGCAGTGAAGCAACAGCAAAAGAAACTTGCAGCGACTGGAGGGTGGCACAGCTGCTTTTGAGTGTTTCTGCTAAGAGCAGTTAGCATGTGCGCATGATCCATTTAACCGCTAGCTCAGCCTGGTTCTGGAAATGTGGCCGCAGAGTCAGTGTAACAAAATTAACATGCATGTTAAAGGCTTAATGTCACTGCCGCCACCACCACTGATGCAGCCTGCATTCCCCACAAGGGGGAACATCTGTGAACACTTTCCCATTGATGCCTTTTTCTTTTTGTATGACATATAGAGCTGCTTCACTTCAGAGAGTGTTCTCCTTGTTGTCCCATCAGGTGGATAACTGGATTAACCATTTAACCTTTTGTTGAGTGGTGACAGGCACAGTAAGTCTAATTAGTCTGTTTCTGTTGGGACCATGAATGTCATAATTGGCCTTATTATTCTGGTGGCGTGTAGTGATATTGTGCCAGCCAGGTCAAGCAGGTGTTAAGTATGCCTTGACTTTCCAACTGATGATGGCTTTAGTCAAAACTGGTCTGTGAAATAAAAAGGCAACGATTTTAACCAAAAATAGCTAAGATGTTATGTGTGAAAGGTAGGGATGGGACAATATAGTTATCTTAAGAATCGGTTCTATACATGATATGAGGTTCGCGATTTGACATCACCACAATTCGATACAGCCTAAATAACAGTTCAGTAACAAAGTATGAATATTCAGAATTGATAAATGGATGAAGTGTTTTCCGAATGTATGTGCTATCATTTGTAATGTAGTCTAATAGTTATATGTGCCTTAAGTAATTGTTGTGTCAATGTTATTGAGTGACATTCTGGAAAATTAATAGCTAGCTAGCGTGTGTGGGCTCGCTAGCTAACTTTTGTAGGCCCTGTTGCATACAAAACGGCGATTTCATCCTCTGTTGTCTCAAGTATGTAATTGCAGCAGAGAGATTTTGGTGGTTGTAAGATCATTCCAGATCATCTTGTTTGTGGCATATTCAGTTCAAAATAATCTTTGCTTTATAGACTTCTGTTATTTTTCTCTATATTAGAGACAAGTAAACAACCTTTGGAAAGTACTTCTTCATTCTAAAATATAGCACATGCCCTTAAAATCTTATTCAAACAATATAAACTATGGATAGACCAGTTTCTATATTATCTATTGTTTATATACATTTGTTCTTTAAAGTTAACCATGTCAGTGATAAGTACTTGAGGACATCATGTTTTTCTTTTAAAAATAGTTTGCTTTCTGCTTACTTGTTTTTTTTTTTTTTTTTTGTCTTGCTTGCCCAATGTCAGTGATTCATTCACAGTGTCCAGCATGCTTTTATCACCATTACACATGTTGCTAGGTAATGAACCCTCATGTGCACCTGCTCCACTTGAAGTTGAACACATCCATGGTGAACATTAGCTGCACCACCAACTCCTGTGTGTGTAGGTCTATGTGCAGTGACTAAACGTATTGAGCGCAGTATTGACTATGTTAGTGTTGGTCACAGGATTTTGTTTACATGATTGTTAAATTGAATGCATGGAGTTGGTTCAGTGAAAGGAAATATGTCAATAGTCAGACTTGTTTTTATTATGTATCAAATTATTATTTTTCTTCTTTCCATGAATAATAATAATAATAATGATAATAATAATAACAGTAAGTATCATTTACCATGACATTTTCCAGATGGGTTTCAAACTGGTAAAGTCTCATATCATGACATCTCAGACAAATATGGTACCGGAAACATGTACCTTCACAATCAAGACAGGAAACAAGCAAGAATAATAGAGGAAGTGTGACTGCTGCAACATTAGGCAAGAGTGTATTAAGGCTTCTCTCATTTGTGACAGTGCTGTCTTTCTCAGTTCTCTTTCACACTCAATCCCCTTTTCATAACTTCCCGTTGCAATCCATTGCAGAAGGTGAATTTCCCGATGTGCCAACTCTCTGGTGACCCTTCGTAAGCCGAATTACCAGTGCAAAATACAACCGGCTTATTTTAGCAGTGTTCAGCGAAGCAGAAACATAAGTCAAATTAAATCAAAAGATTCGCAACATGCTGTGACAGATTTTCTGGCATAAAACACCTATTTTTTGAAGACCAGTATCAGTCACAAATTCGTAGTTATTGATTAGCGTATGTACCCTAAGTGGAATTTTGATGTAAGACTGCTGCAGAAGGAATGGGTACCTCTAGCACTTTTCGTGCTCAAGTACTTGGTTGAAGCATTCTCATACAAACATTACTGCATATTTAAATGACAACACATTTTGGATGTTCTTTTTAGTGGATATGGTTGTATGGTTGCAGCCCTTTTAAAATATTGTGTAACACTAGGCCTTTATCACACTGCAGGCATTGAGTACAATTTGTAAACCTTAAACTTAGAAATTTGTAGCAACAAGCAATCTTTTTATTTATTTATATATATATATATATGAATTAATGCTGATGGTTAAATTATGCGGGACCAGTGCAATCTACCAAGAAGCCAGAATAATGTTGTGTCACAGTGAAGGTTCTACATAGCTGTGCAAAATAAAGGCTAACAAGAGGAACTATAAAGAGGAACAGGGTCACAAAAAAGGCCATATCAGAATGTCTTACCTACCATTGTCTTTCTACAGCTTCCATGTTTCACTTTAATGAGAATCATGTTGTAGAAGAACACAAAACTGCAATTACAAATTGTAACTTGAATATTGTTTGGTTGTGTTGTGCTTATCAGTATTCAACATCTGTTTGGTCAACAAATCCCCTATCATCTTCACCTCTGTGTAGCTAGCACTTGGTACAGATAAGTCCATTTCAAACAGGTTACTTTTTTCCTGCCCGTGGGCTCAAAGCCACTTTTTTATACCTCAGACCCACTGAAGCAGTTACTCCAATGCTAATGCAGAATGGTGACATCCATATATTCATTGGTATTATCTGGTTTTGCCACACAAGCACACCAAAAACACAGTTGTGAATTGTAGAATGAATCATGAGCTTTACAGAAAACTTTGCAGGCAGACCCAGTGTCATTTTTAAAAGACAAAAGATGAGACATCTACAGTTGGGGAAAATGAAGCCCATATCAAAATAATGTGGGAGTGGTGGGTCTTGTAATCCTTTCCACCATAACAATGATGTGAACCCAGTCCCAACCAGAAAGAGAACATGTTGAGCAGATGTAAAAAGGCAAAGGATTGTGATCACAGTAATTTAATGTGCATGGTCTGAAATAATACGCATTTACTGGAGTGTTAAGTCTAATTAAAACACATCTGCAAACATTAGCCCACTGTGATGGGCCAAGCCCTTAAAACCTGTAATGCCTTTCAGGCAGAATATTTGCATCAAAACTCATTGCCTACATATCTATAGAAATCATTTTCAAGTGAAGCTCAGTGGTTTTCTCAGAACTCGTAAGGGCGCATCACTAAGTGGGTGTGTGGTAGTGAGTGCAGCAGCGATGGCTTTCCTTTGTCCATTGCATCGGCTGTATGTTGATCAGCTTGTCATTTGTCCTTATGTTTCAGCTGTATGAGTTGTAGCCTGGAGCCTGAGCCAGAGCTCTTGCTTAGCCTCGCAGATCGTCCCTTCTGCTGCAGTTTCTGCCGCTGTGGGAGAATATTTCCATATGATTGTCCTTCTTGATGGTGTGCTGTTGATGATGCTGTGCTGTCAGATCAGTAATGAAAACCGAACCATACACTATATATGTATATATACACATACACACACGTGCACACTAACTTCTCTATATACTTGAGTGCTTGAGCAGGTGCTCACCCCCTATTGAACACATCTATTTGATGTTGCAAACTTGACACATTTGGGAAATAAAGGTAAGCAATAGTTTTGCCTATCAGCCTTGAACATGCTGCAGGAAGAAGCAATTCCAAAACAAAGACTGGAATAAAATTATGCAACACAACAACTCCAGAATCTTGAAGTTCAATTTGACTGAAATTCCTGTCATTTCACAAATGTGGGGTTTTTTTTTTGAGTGAAGTTGCCAGGTTGACACTGATGTGATTCACATTTTTTCCTGTGCATTTTGTATAGATTTGGGTCTGACTCATGCCTTCTTTAGGTCCAGCCTTGGCTTCATTAGCATGCTTATGGAAGCTCTGATTTTATTCCAACTTAAGAGGAGCAGTGTCATCCCTTCATGACCTGTAATGGAATGACGGGATTTGTCTAATCCGCCTTCACCTGACTCCTCTATCTCTCTCAGCACTGACATGCTCTCAGCAGTCAGCTGAACAGAGGTAATGATAGTAATGATGACAGCGGCAGTGATAATATTAGGAGGCAAGTGATTCCCTGCTAAGATACTTGCCTGTATTAAAGACCATTAAGCACTGAATATCTGCTTTAGATATGTGCTCTGGCTTTAAGTAGCTTATGGCCAATATTCTAAGCTGCTTTTGTTTAATGCACCAGCTTGAAGAGAGAGCAGCTGAGAAAGAGAGGGATCAGGACAGGACAGGACAGGACACCCTCTCCAAAAGAGAATTGTCTGTAGAAGAGTTGTAAAACTCTGGCCTGTTGCAGTTTCTGGAGAATGCTGGAACACAGTGTAATATTCCAGTATAGCCTAATGCCCTGTGTGTTTCAGAGGGGGAGGGAGTGAAAGGTTGGGTTTCCTTAGGCCTGTGAAAGGAAACCAGGGATGGGAAGATTTGTGATTGTTCTGCAAAAGCTCAGGAAGCGCCTGCCTCCCCCCATGAAGAAAGATTATCATTATTATTTCACTGCATGTGCTATTATTTCTATTTGTCATGAGACTGGGATTAAATTCACTTCCACACACCACACACTGTGCACTTGAACCAAAGGCTGGTACTACCAGTAATTTTTGTCTTTCTCTGCCGTGTTGCCTTTGGAACTGGGGTGTCAGACCACAACCCTGGAGGGTTTGTATTTTTTGAAGAGTTTCAGAACTTAAAGTAGGAGTAATTATGTAATTAATTGGCTACACTATCTACACACCCTGCTTCCAGGGCCTGAATTAGCCCTTCAGGAATTGAGTTTGACACCCATGCTTCATACATTGGATGCATTACAGTTTCTGAGACCAGTGACAAAACTTTGTCTCTCTAATCTTCATTCCATTTTCCATCCCTCTCTCTCTCCCGTGCACAGACCTGTAGGCCCATTTCTCTTGGTGTGAGGTCTTTCACTGCAGGTGTGTTCAGTTCATTGAGTGTCCTGATACTGTGCCGCATGCCTGCTTTATGCTGTGGTACTGCTGTCTTTTTTTTTTTGTTTGGTTATGCTCTATATTCTCTGCCTCAGCCACTAGCTATACTTTATCATGAATTGTGTGCCTCTGTGCTCTTAACTGTTGTTAGCTTGTATGGTCTCTATCCTAAAGCTTGTTTTTTTTTCTTCCTGATCTAAAATCTTGCTGATTCCAGCAGGGCCTTTTCATTTCCTGGCACAAAGAAAGAAAAACACAAGAGTTAGAGTGCAACAGGAAGCAGATTACTTGAGAACCTGTGTTTTGGATTACCAGTGCTACCCTCCCAAACCAGTTGTGTGTGTGTGTGTGTGTGTGTGTGTGTGTGTGTGTGTGTGTGTGTGTGTGTGTGTGTGTGTGTGTGCGTGCGTGTATGTGTCGTGCATGTCTGTCTGTCTGTCTGTCTGTGTGTGTGTGTGAGTGTGAGAGAGAGAGAGTTTGGTAAGTAAATAGGGGGGTAAGTACTTTATGAGTCCACACTTGAATAATGTCCTGCATTGGAAAAAAATGTATATGCTGCCTAAACCAAAAATATTGTTTAGACCGCATGTAGAATGCCCAAGGAGAATCTGGAGCTCATAGCAGTGCTGTAGTCTCTTCTGGAAGATACAATACAGGACCATATGCTGGCCCATCATGAATAATTCTGCCTGTATTCTAAAGTCTATTTCCCATTCACAAAGATGAGTTTTAAAAATATGCCAGTATGTCACTAGTGCTTTCATTTTAAACAATGTTTGTTTTTTGAAATCATAAATTAGGCTAAAAATGTTGACTAAGTGACTTTAAAACTTTAATGCTTTAAAAAGTGTTTTTACCTGTTATCCATGTAAAGTAATAGTGGAGAAGTGGTAGATCACTATATTTTTTTAAATTGTTTGCTTCCCTACATCTTATAAGCATGCATGTATGGCTTTGTAACCTTTCCAAGTGAAAATCGGCTGTAACAGTACATTCCTGTAATATGTGTATTGGATTAATTTTTCCTTGAGCCCTTGATACAATTTATTGTTCATTTATTAAGTGGTCACCTGTGCAGTTAATACTTTGATAGATAATTATGTCAAGCATACTGACACGTACCTTAATCCAGAAATGGAAAACACAATGTGCGTAGAAATTACATCCTTATAGTAATATTTGATTTGGCTGTCTCAGATTTGTACTGAAACATATGTTAGAAAAAAGTAATTTCAGCTAATTGTCATTCTAATGATACACTTTTAGAAAAATATTAAGTGTCATTTATGGCTGATGTTTCAAGGTGATATTTTTAATATATTATATAATGTTACCATGAATGGCCCTTTTTTATTCATTATAATCAGTGTAATTAAGCATTTTGGCAACTGAAAACATTGTGCTCCAGAAGCTTTTTAGACAGCCCAGCCAGAATCCCTGTGATTTTCATTTCCCATGTGACTGAACACAAACAAAACGTCACACTTGAGAGGAGATCCACAGGGGCAGGATGGGTGGGGGTGCTGCTTATTGCACAAAGCTGATCCAGTTATTAAATAAAGCTAGCTTTTAGTGTTTGTGTATTTACCACTAAGTGTTACTCTACTCCATTCGACCCTGTGGGAACAACAGGTGTTCCAATTCTGCACCCTTAGTTTAAACTAAATGCAAGTGAAATGGGAAAAGCCAGCACACCAGTTTTTTGACGGTGTCTCAATGCGCACATGATTCAAACCTTCTCAACAGTTCTGTTTTTTTAAAAGCAAAATTACTTCTCTGAAAAGCAAAACATTTGCTTGTGTCAAAATTTTAGCAATAGCCACGTTTTTAAGATTGTGCATCTATACTGGAATCATATGGCTCGAGTTACTCAGAACTGAATGGGTTTCTACCCTAGCACAGTAAAAATTCTCAAACAAGAATGAGATGAAACACACACCAAATTTGTGGCAGGGAGAAAAACTGCATTCTGACCGCAGGGTAAAGTGAATGACATTGCCCTTTTATGGGGCAGCTACCAGGGCCTAGGTCAGTCCTCTGAAGCGCATATCTGACCCATCTGTTAACACTCTGTTAAGCCCATCTCAAAATGTAGGCCTTTTGATTTTATACATTTACTGTCAGCATGCCAGCTCCCAGCTGTTTAGACAGGATAATTATTCATTTATAAATACATTTACAATTTTCATAAATGTATCTGTTTCTTCATGAAATAATTGGCTGGCTGGAGTTGTCACATCGTCTGTTCTTTCTGTACCCCTGCCTACCATCTATCCCAGCCGCTCTGGATATCCGCTGTCAGCCCACATTAGAGGAAGTGTTTGTGTGTGCGGATAGCTGGGTGGCAGGAAGTGGGGGCGCCTCGTGATGAGGGCTGCGGTCGAGGTGTTAAACTGAGTACATCAAGGCAGGGATGTACACATGAACACGTTCGAATATGTGCACACTACGCACACACACATACTTACATGCTACACTTTCTGTGGCTTGTCTTGTCCTCATTAGTCAGCAGCCATGCTCTGCACTCCCTCGCTAGCAGGTAGCTGGGTTGATGGATAATGCTGGTGAGGAAGAGAGAAACTGAATAGCAATTGGAAAGGTAGAGCTCAAAGTGTTTCTTTACTATGGGCAAGCCAAATACTGGAGTCTACATTCAATCTATGGAGTAATGTCAGACAAGAAATGTATTTGGAATTAAATATGAAATCCAGAGTGCTGTTCTTATATACAGGAGATCTCCCGACATTCTAGTAGCCTTGGGCTGTCAGGGGGCCATTTACCCAAAGCAGATTCCTGCAGTTTTGTAGAGGCCGATTAGCTCTAATCCAGAACTTCTAATGTGGTTGCATTTGAGACGAAGAAGCAGTAGCACAAAAGGTCTGAAACACTTTTGGGGCTCCAATGCTGCCAAGACTTTGGCTGACTGACATTTCCTCCTCCTGCACATACACCTGAAAGCTGAGTTACGGGACAGTGGAACATTGAGTATAATCTCTGGATGAACATCAAGGACGTAACCACTTAATGAAATGGAGGTTTTTCTCTATAGGGACAGTATCTGATCAATACTGCAATTGGATATGATCAGTGAGAGTTCAACTGATCTTAAGTTCTTTGTCATTCTGTCCCTCCATCTTTTACACTGTTTCTTTTGAATATCCTCATCGAAGTCTACACTCTGCTCTTTTTAGAAATTCCAAAATTGCGTGATGAAGGGAAATGAACAAACCTCATGAATCAGAGGGTGGACATTATGAAGAAACGGTGTCTTACGTCTGGTCATGCTTTCACGTCCTCTTTGGTATCTAATCCATAAGAAAAGAATGTCAGGTTTTATTATGGATAGCATTTCTCAGTCATATTTTTCTCAGTTTATTTCTATCAGCACTCGCAAATTCTGTTTTCAGTATATGTGCTATCATTTTGTGGACTGACAAAATACGGCTGTATGGTTGTATGCATAATCCACTAAACGAGGGGTCAAAGGTCAATGATGACCAAACCTGATCTTGGAAAGCTACAGCAGTGGGATGGGGTGACTGTGAATCAAGCATTATTCTGCTGCTGGTTCAAAGGCTCCTCCATAAGGCTGTATGTAATGTATCAACAGGACAATACTCCAGCATGCTCTCAAACTCAAAAGACAAGGGAAGCATTCATACCTCCTTTTGTTGTGCTTTTGATACAGTAGAACTATAATGTAGTATTCATGCATCTGCAAGAGAATGTAAACACCGATATTAACTCAGGAACAATACGGGATATGCTTTGTGTTTAATTCAATTTGCAAAATGTTTTTGTGTTCATTTATTTTTGATCACATGTAATTCCTTAATAATAACTTGGGCTGAACCAAATCAAAACCTCAGCCAGTCTTTAATTTCATTTTAGCTCATATGCTTGACTGAAGTTACTTCTGTGCTCTGTTGAAGAATTATAAGAATAGAATCCAGAATGCACTGCAGTGTAGCTGCGCAAAGGCTTGGGTGTGTGCACACATCTGACAGTAAAAATGAGCAGTCATAATGATCAGAGCAATCTAAATGTGAAGTGACAGGTGTTGATAATGACCATATGCATCGAAAGCCAACATCTTTGTAGATATAATACAAAAAAATTATAGAAGGACCTTTTTCCTTTGCTGAAGGCAACTTGCAGTGGTAGAAGGGAGTAGTAGCATGATGAAATACTGTAGCTGCCAACTGTTTTCAAAAATTCTGTCAGCCAGCACTCCCCAAATCAAAAACATTCAACTTAATGTTCAGTGTCAAAAGAAAGAATTTGTATGTAACCATTTCAGATAAGCCAAAAAGGAAAGTGGACTTGACTGCTGTTCAAAGGTAGTGAGGTCTAGTTTTTGTAGCGTGATAAAATGCACAGAATCAGAGATGTAGCATTGAAAGGAAAGCAGTGGTCGGCCAAGAAGCAAGCAGCTTCTATCTAGAAGTAGATAGCAGTATAACATTGTCCAGTCACAAAATGTTAGCTGTATCGCAGTCTTTTATGCCTTATGTGAAGCACACCAAGTCTCCTGTGTGTATGAGATGTGCTGGATAAATAAACCTGCCTTTTTCTTGCCTTCTGGCAGCGTGTCTGGAAATGTGTAGAGATGGTCAGCAGCAATTGTTTATCTCTGACAAATATTCCAGTCTCAAGACGATGTCATCACAATGCACAAAATCATTTTTTAAAGAATTTTAATACCTCAAACTATTTAATACCTCACTCTATGCATTCTAGCAACACAAACTATAACAGACACAAGTGAAACTTGCAACATAAGTCATGTTTTGACCAAGGTGCATGTGACATTTGGCAAGTGCATGTTTGTAGAAATGTGGCAGATATTATATAATTTTTTTTTGTATCAGACCAACTGACAAAGGTATTGTTTAAAATTATGGTTTTTGTACCTCTCCTTTTAACAAGGTCAAATGCTGAGTACAGAAAGACCACAAATGTTATCATTTCAGGACTTGGAGTACTTTTAATGAGCATGCTTTTTTTGTTTTCCAGCTGTGTCCAGTCACAGTACAGTAGATACTATAATAAACCCACTCTCACTCTCTCTCCCTCTCCTTTGTCTCTGTCCTTCTCAGTCATCCATATAAATAAGTCTTTATTTAGCTCCTCTTTACCTGGCCCAAATTAAATTTGGAACCTGATTGATTTCCCTCCACCCCACCCACCCCCAATACTCCAACACATGGCCAGGCTAGGGCTTGGCTATTAAAACAGCCCAACATTTCGCCCCGATTGTGCTGAGCTGCTTGTCCTTGTACTGAAATGCGTTATATCGACAGATCCCCAGGAGCTCCAATAGTGTCCTCAATTACATCACCGCCGTCATGACCACCAGAGCATCTATCTGGTCTGTGCACTGTGGAGCTGGACCCATGGCGTCTGAGCTCTGACATCTGAGAGCAGGGAAAAGAGAGGGAAACGGGCAAAAGACCTGCTGGTAGACAGGGAGGGGAGAGAGAGTGAGGGGAAGAGTGTGAAGGTTTGTGAGATAGAAGGGGGTGGAGGTGTAATCACACCATCTCTGCATACGCTGGGCGGGGGGTTATCTTGGGTAAGTGGGTTTTCTTAGCGGACGGTAGAAAGTCTCGCATGCATTTTTTTCCCTCGACCCACTTTCCTTTTGCATTTCCTGTTTCTGACACGGTTTCTGGCGTTAAACCAAAGCAGCATTTTGCTGAGAAACCGATATGGCGGGACTAGAACTAGAAAGTACTACTTTGTAATTAATGCTGTTTTGTATTTGGCCTTGCTGCTGTTTGCTGGTATTGAACACACACAGAAACACAAATGCATAAATACTAGCACAAGGGCTGACCCTGTTATAAACAGTCAGATCCGTTTGGGCAAATGCTGGACTATGAGAGCCCTGTGTTTATGACGTGAGCCATTTGCGTGTATCCACAAATATTTGCATAGTTCACAGATGCAGCTATGTGTGTGTTTGGATGCATTTGTATCTTTCAGAGTCATTTGCTTGTAGAGGTCAAATGGTTTTTTTGGCATGCCATTTTTAATAACCTTTTTGTTTGTGTTTTTGGAAGCAGTTTTCCTTCCATTCTTGTCTTCAGTTTGGAGTGACGGGTCATGCCTGAAGACAAGCTGCTCCCGGGGCGTGTGCTGTCCGGTGCAGTGACTGAGTGATCGCGCTCCACACTGCTGGCCACACGGTGTTACTAGAGAGCTCCAGCTGCTTGCAGGACAGGCGCATTTCTCACTGATGACAGTCGGTGGCCCGTGGGTGCCATCAGCGTGAGGAGGGGACGCGGCAGTAACCCAGGCCAACTGAAATGTGGTCCCCGGTGGGACGAGGCTAGGCGTGTCCCACATCACAGTTACAGATACAGCCCAGTCATGAGCCTGTGAAGCCTGCATGCATGGATGCAGCTGTTTCTGTGCTCAAAGCCAGTTCTTTTACCCTCTGGGCCGCTTCCCGTATGCCTTTAAACCCTGGGACAGTGGTGTATCCATGCTCCCTCTAGCAGCAAGCCAGTGAGGTAGTGCCGCTCTGCGATTAGAAGAGTGTACACTAACAGCAGCGGACAGTGGTGCATGTTGCCATGGGCACCTCTTTTCTTTTTGGTTGAGGTCCCAGCAAAAAATTTTGACAAACATATTGCTTTCTCTGTGCCTTCAGCTCGTTGTCATGGGAACATGAGAAAGCCCCATCTGGCTGCCATGGCAACTAAATGGAACCTATTTGGGGTGCGAGTGTTTTAACTCGGTTAAATGGATTAAAATCCAAATCAGCCCACTGCCAGCGCTGACGAGGATTATTGATCTGCTCCTGCCCTCATCTCACGAGCTTTGCACTCTCACCCAAATGAATCTCCAAAGAGCAAAAGTGCTGTACATGAATGATGTAAAATGGCTAAACTGCATGTACGCTGTAACTGAGTCTTATTGTGTTTTTCAGCAGATTGAAATCAAATGCAAGGATTTAAATACAATTTTTAATCACCACATGAATCACTCATGAAGAGCGTGTTTGGGTTGTATCATCCTCCATCACTGCACTTTCTCAGGCTTTCAGTGGCTTTCTGTGACTCTGTATCTGAGCATCTGCTTGTGCCCTTGTGTGTGTGTGTGTGTGTGTGTGTGTGTGTGTGTGTGTGTGTGTGTGTGTGTGTGTGTGTGTGTGTGTGTGTGTGTGTGTGTGTTTGTGAGTATATGTGTGTTCACACATGGGTGAGTATGCCCGCCCCCATCTGTGTGGTGTACAGTGCATTAGAGCACCCAAGGCCAGTAGTAGGTAATGCATTATTAATCAAGCCTACTCATTAGACAGGGGCAGTCTGAGACACCATATTAATGTGGGTTTAAATCTTTAATATAAATCTAAATCTGAGAAATCCACTGAGACCATGGGTGTTGGAGACTGAGAAAGTGGGATAAAGTAAGTGTGTGTATGAGTGCGTGCGCGCGTGCGTGCTTGAGTGAGATCGATAGACAGTGAGGGAGATGACAATGGGGTAAGAGGGTCAGGACAGACATGGCAGGAGATGAGCCCCATAGAGTAGAGCGAGGCAGGTGAAGTCAATGAGAGGAAGTTGCATCTGGTAGATGATGCAGGAAGCTTCAAACTTTTCAATGGTATACCTCAATCTGTCAAATGACATTATTTTTGTTGCCAGGCTGAAACATTTTAAACCGTACCCTCCTGGTCTTTATTTAATGTTGTTGAAAGTGTGGACCCCTTCTGAGTGTGGGGCTTGGTTACTCTTCTCATCCATGCACCATACAGATGTAGAGATTCATTAATTTTCTTTTCAGCTTAGGCCAGGGAGGGAGGGAGAGAACAAAAGGGAAAAGGAGGATGGAGTGAGTAGTGATGCATTAATGATCTGTGTCTGTGGGACTGGACAAGAGTCAGCAGTGTTTTTGGTGCCTATTGTTCTCTTCCTCTGCATCTCCCCCTCCCAGCATGGTCAGAGGCAGTTTCACGCCCCTGTGTGTTACAGCCATGAAGCAGAGCCATTGTGCAACACCCACGAGCAGAGGAGCAGGGGAGAGGGCGCAAGAGAGAGAGAGGAGAGCGAGAGTGGGTTTTTTTTTTTTTTTTTGGAGCGAGAGCCGGTGCCGAACAACCAAAAAAAAAAAAAAAAAGAATCCATTTGCGCAAGTCCCCGCCTGCGTCGTCATCGCCGAATGCTGTCCTCCTCGTGGTGGTGCTTAGCGTAGCAACGCCACAGAGCAGTGTCACGTTTTGCGTGGGCTTGTTTCTCTAATCATCTTACATAGCTGTGGTCTGATTGCCTTCAAACGAAATAAGTTTAAAAAAAAAAAGACCATGATTTACCAAGTCAATTTGCACAGGCAGAGAGGAGGGAAGGGGGGAAAAAAACACTGTTGAACAATCAGCAAACCCTGCGCCTGCCTTAAAGAGAGCATAGCCATTGTTACGGCCCCGTTCCCCACGTCCGTGTGTCAGAACAGAGAGCGGTGATTTACAAGGTGGAGAAAGGAAGATGTGGGACTCCAGATCCCTCCATCACACAGATACTGTCACTTTTCTGTTCATCCTCGGCCAATGCCGATTTCTTTTTTTTTTCCGAGCAGAACAATTTCAGGAGGGAAAAGGAATGTATCCTTGCACACCACAGACAAGATATTTATATCGGTGCTTTTCTGCGAGGGCCAATTTGGACAGGAAAAGATATCCTCATCACGCTACTCGTTGTTCTGCGAGGTTTTTTTTTTTTTTTTTTGGGTTTAGTATTTTTTTCTGTCTTCCTGTGACGGCCCTCCAAGCTTATGCTGACTCTGCTGGTGATGATGCGTCCCTCATTGTTTGGCATTGAGATTTCTCCCTGCCTCCCTCCCTCTCTCTTCCTCTCACTTCTTCTCACTCTGCGTCTCATTTGAAGCTGCTGTGTCATTTGCTTCTGTTGCCCATTATGTTTTCAAATTCAAATGAGTCATTGTTGTCATTGTTGCATATATTGTGCTCTGCTGTGCCCCAAGCACCCAGAATACATAAAGCTTGTAATTTATTTGTCTTATTGTTATTCTGTCTCCCTCTTATTTGTCTCTCTGTCTTTTCTTTTCACTCAACCTATTACTTTAGCACTCCCTCCCTCCTTCTCTTCCTCTGTTATACTCTTTCTCTCCATGTCTTTTCTAACGCCTATTCTTTCTCTCCCGCCTATTCTCTCAAATGCTGCTATCCTCTCATTTTCACGCTCTTACTCAGACCAAATTGTTTTTGATTAGCTTAAGCTCTGTTTAAAGCCTGTGGGGCCACTGAATAGGCCATTCTCACAGGGGCTGTGAGTACTGTACTCTTCAGTGTCACCACAAGGGGGCAGAAGTATTCTCCATTTGCATCATCTCCTCTGTGTATGAGTATTGGCCAGGTTGAAGATGGTGAAGGGGCAGTGTCTTGTTGTCACTGGCAACAGAGGTTTTTGCGCATGAAGATTAAACTATGACGAATAAACAATATGTGAAGTCAATTATGGCATGACACGATCAGGAATTTGTAATGATGAATAAATAGTACTTATTGATTGAGTCCCCCAGTTGCTAACATCTCATTGTATCTATTGCCGGCTTTCTCTTTCAGAGTCTTCAAGAAGTCCAGCCCCAACTGCAAGGTAACATATTAATCTTACTGCCGCTGTTTTATTGGAATTGTATGTGTGCATGTGCATGTTTTGGTATGTATATACAGTCGGCCCGACTTATCCACGGGTATATAGTTCCAGGACCTCCACAGATGTGCAAAAACCACAGATGCTCAATACACATACATAAAATGATGTAATTTTACCCAATACATAACTTGAAAGCGCACCAACTGTGTATGTGTGTGTGTGTGTATGTATGTGTTTATATATGTGTTTGTGTGTGTGCGCTTGTGTGCTTGCATGTGTACATGCATGAATGTGTATGTGCATGTGTATGAGAGAGTCTGACTGGTGGTGTACCTGCCCCCTCCCAGTAGATCAGTTCCCTGCAGTAGCTGTCTCCTCCTCTTCCTTTTCCTCTGTGCTCCTGGGTGAATCTACAGTAACGATCCTCAGTTTTCCCTCACTGTTCATATGCTCCCTGTCTCTCTCCTCTCTCTCTTTCTGTCTCGCTCTCTTACTGCTCTCTGTACCTTCCTAAATATTATCACTGTTCATTTCTAATTTCTGCCTTCCTCCTTTCCCTTCTGCTGCTCTGAATCTACAACACATTTTCTTTCTCAATATTTGAACCTCTTGGGTGTCTCTCATTTCCTGTTCTTGTCCCTATAGCCTTCCCCCATCATCCTTACATGTTTTTTTGTCTCAGCACATTCCTTTTCTTCATCCTTGTTTTTGTTTTTGTCTCTCCACTCCCTCCCTCAGTTTTTTCCCCACCCTATCTCATCTTCTTTCGCTCTGCTCCATCTGTTGTTTTTCCTCCCCTTCTTTTTGCCCCTATTTCCTTCCCCCCTCACCACACGGCACTCTCCCTCTCTCCCTCTCTCTAATGGAGGGTGCTGTATGTGTGGAGGATGTGTTCTGCTCAGTGTCTCCACCACGGCATGTTGCATTCAGGAAAGGAGTGGAGCGTTTGGGGGTCAGTACCACATTGGAGAACTGAGTTGGTTTTGTGTTGTCTGCCTGATGTTGCGTGGTGTAACTTAACTCTTATCTGTGTCCGTCCCTGCGGGGATTCTGAATAGGGAGTTGACTGCGCTTTACATTTTTGTCTGGACAAGATAATTACTGCCATCAGATTATGCAGGGCCTTGCATAGGGTAACTGGAGTGTCCCCTCTGTTTGTCTCTCTGCAGCTCACCGTATACCTGGGGAAAAGAGATTTTGTGGATCATCTAGACCATGTGGACCCAGTAGGTAAGAGACTGACAGGGCTTGTGATGTTGGAATAAGTGCAGGGCTCCTGTGGGGGGTGAAAGATGAGCTTAATAACAATAACAACTATATTTATACAGTGTCTCGAGGCCCTTTCCAAACAAGGACATGATACAATGTGGCAGATACAATTAAAAAGGCATTAGACTGTCCAAATAAAGACATAAAAGAATATCAGTATAAGTAAGCAAAAATACAGTGCTAAAAACAGATGGCATAAAGTAATTTTTTTAAAGAATATGATAATAATAAAATATTTAAAACAAGTCTGAAATAGTGTGTTTAGTGTGATGGACTTGAAAAGGGATTTACAACATGTGACCTTGTTCCCTGAAATCCTCATCATGACTCTGGTCGTTAGAGGAAAGGAGGATGTAGGTGTTGGATCCCTATACATTAGATGAGGGAGTGGTTCTGCAGGCGGAGTCAGTGCTCTACATGGAGTAGCCGAGGGCTTATGGGCTCCTACATTGGTTCTGCAGTCCAGACTAGGCCTCTGACTCTACTAGTTTACTGACTTTCCAGCCCAGTACTCTTACTACTTGACATTCTTTCCATCTCCTCCTCTCTGTGTCTCTCACTGGTAGAAGTGATCAGCCAGCTGTAAACGTGATTTTGCATGAGAATTTCTTGAAATGCATTTCAAGAGCACTGGCCAAACTCAAAACAGGAAGCTTGGTCCAGCTCCCAATTAGAGAGGTTTGCACAAATCAATGGGTTAGCCAAACATTGATTTACTTAAGGTGACAAAGAGATAAAGTGACATAAGACTAGACTCTGTGTCCTGAACTATTGATGTGACTGCCATGTTAACTGTGTTCTATACCTTTTTTTTATACTATCATTGTGTTCAAATTTATGATGTAATCATTTTGTTTGCTTAAGTTCACACCCAATTTATTGTGTGCCTTGTTCTGAGTTGCCTTGGCAATGTGTCCCATGGGAAATGCACTCTCCTGGGGAAATTTCCCTGCTAATGAGGGATTGTTTATGGTGACAGGCATATCCAAAATGCTCACATATACACAACACAAAAGAAATGTTGGGCCTCATGCTTAAAATTTAGACAAACAACTAAAACACATGCAACCATTCATAATGCACAAAATGGATAAGACCTGAATTTTAGCACTTTAAGGAAGAGGGGTGAAATATTTTTCATTTATTTTGTAATGTTTTCCACTTCCCAAATATGCTGTCACAGAAGACTGTCTGTTAAATCAAGTGAAGATTTAACCGGCATGGAAAATGTATATGGTGACCAAATATTTGCTTGACATACACAGCAAAAAAAAAAAATCTGTGTAAATAAGGCTGCCTGTATACCTTGCTGTTTGTTGGCAGGAATATACACCGAGAGGCTGAACACACTGGTTGACTCAGTCTGCCATATCATCATGTACTGTACGCTTTGTTTTGTCAAGAGGAGACCTGCCTGTGCAGTTTCACTAGCTTGTCTTATTCACAATGTGTTGTTGCTGTTTTCTTTGCTGTCTCTGTCATTCACGTACTCTTTCTCCCTCTCTGTCTCGGTCAACAGATGGCGTGCTGTTGATTGATCCAGAATACCTTAAAGACAGAAAAGGTACAGCAATATCAATGGCTTTTAAATTCTTTCCGACAGTGGAGGTCTCTTGGCACTCCATTGGCTGGCCTGTTCATTCCACTGGTTCTTGTTTCAGTCTTTCCCTCGTTCCCACTTTCTTCTTCCTCTCATCTTCCCGTGCTCACCTGGACACTCCAAACCCCCTCCAGTGTTTGTGACCCTGACATGTGCATTCCGATATGGGCGGGAGGACTTGGACGTGTTGGGCCTGTCGTTCCGGAAGGACCTCTACATCTCCACCTTCCAGGCCTTCCCTCCCCTCCCGGAGGAACGAAAGCCCCTCAGCCGGCTTCAGGAGAGACTGCTGAAGAAACTGGGCCAGCACGCGCACCCCTTCAACTTCACTGTGAGTGTTTAATGCTACTCATGATGCTGCATGATGCTACAACCATGTGTGTGTGAAACACGACTGATGCACTATATGCTCCCTCAGTTTTACTGTGGGCACTGAATCTCAGTCAGACTCTACAAGTGACTTACACTTTACAGTGGGAATTCATTATTACACACTGTACACCCCATCAAATGTTTGTCAGCATTTAATACTGCTTATACATGGCACACTGCTCCACTTTATCTTTTAGTGCCTTTTTTTAGTACCTTTACTGTGACTTTCTGTCTGATATTATTTTTTTTCTATAATGTGTGAATTTGTTGCTCCTCACTCTGACTGACTTTGCATGCCCATTGTGTTTTTATTAGCAGCTGATTTCAGCATTGTCTGCAATTTGAAGGTCTGCCTTGTTTCTGTGTGTATTTACTCTGAGTGTGCCTGTTCCAGATTCCTCAGAACCTGCCTTGTTCCGTCACCTTGCAGCCTGGACCAGAGGACACAGGCAAGGTACAGTAACACTACTGGCAGTGTCCTCTCATACTCAAACATGCATTTATACAGTGGCCACCAACACACTGTATCTACTCCTACATTTCCCAGCAAGCACCCTTGATCATTGTTTCCATTTTTAGAATATAGATATCACAAATGTATAAATCCTCTGACGGCGATTTTTACTGCAGCAGTTGATCTGAAATACCTTTTTCAAGGGTCACACAGCAGCAGTATCGCAAAATAAACTTTAACTAATAGGGATAACAACATATGAACTACATTTTGATATCACACACAAATGCAAAAATCATGTGTATATGTGATGGCAACGGAGCATGACGTGATCTAATGTAACATGATAACAGGTGAGCTGAATGCACCGGGACATGCAAGATACTCACTATGCACTCATGCATACTGGGTACCTGTTTGTACAGAATTACATATTTCTACCATCTTTCACCCACTGTCCCATTGCCCCATATTTTTTTCTCTATTCCCTTTTCTCATCCCTCTGTCTTTTTCTCCATTTCCATCCATCCTTCTTTGTCCTTCTCTCTTTTTCTTTCCCTCCTCTCAGGCATGTGGTGTAGACTTTGAGGTCAGAGCTTTCTGTGCCAAATCCGTGGAAGAGAAGATTCATAAAAGGTACTATGTGTTTCCGTTTGTGTGCAAGAGGGTGTGTGTGTTCCTGTGGGTGTGTGTGTGTGTTCCTGTTTGGGTGTATATGTATGTAGGATGAGACTTTTCAGTGCAGATTAATTTAGACTAAACTAAAATAATTTTTGCCTTTGTTAGCTTTTTATTTTTATTCAGATCAGAGACTGAAAACAGCTTTGGAGCTCCTTGTTGTTTGTCCTCATCCCTATGAGAACCACAGGCACTCTGCCCAATATTCAGAACTATAGTGGTATAAAAGGGTGGAACTTTGTGTTTGGTCAGTACAGCATTACAAATTTATTCTGAATTATCTGGTTGCACCAAACAGCACTGTATTTGGCTGCTTTGAATCGTGAGAAGCAGTCAGTTGTTAGAAAGAAAATGCTGGAATTTTGCGCAGAGCTGTGAAACTTATAGTGACAATATTAAGCTCAATTCCTGAAAAACAAATGATTTTTTTAATGTATCGGTATACATTTTCATGTGCTGCAGGAACTCTGTGCGGCTAGTGATCAGGAAGGTGCAGTACGCTCCAGAGAAGCCTGGCCCACAGCCCATGGTGGAAACGACCCGCAGCTTCCTTATGTCAGACCGGTCTCTGCATCTGGAGGCTTCACTGGACAAGGAGGTACAGCCTGGAGAGCATGCACACACACATACACACACACACACACACACACACACACACACACACACACACACACAGCACACACACACACACACACATACACACATATCACGCGCATCACATACTTCACACGCATCACATACTTTGGTACTCTCAAAACATACACCCCATCAGCATATCGTAGGCCTCTCTGGGCTCACACTTTTATATTGATTCACATTTAGAAGCATTCCCACATCAGCACATGCTCAGTGCTGCTGAGAGCTGATGTTCTCCAGTGGAAATATTTTATTTCTGGCACTTGTTCAGTTGCTCATCCCAGGGAAAAAAAAAAAACTCCTACATGGTGGGAGTTGTGTTTCACACTGACTGCTGTTCATGTAATTACTGTCTCCCTTCCCTCTGTCCCCCACAGCTGTACTACCATGGGGAGCCCATCAGTGTGAACGTCCATGTCACAAACAACTCCACCAAAACTGTCAAGCGTGTCAAAATCTCCGGTGAGGGACTGACGGGACGAGGAAAAGGGAGGGTGGGGCTTCCCCCTCTCTGCCTCGCCTTGCTCCGTTTTGTTTGCAGCTTTCCCTTTCTCCCATCTATCTCCTGGGCAAATATTTTCTTTTCTTTCTGCTACCTTTCCATTGTGTTATTGCTCCCTGCTTCCCATATCAAAGAAAATGAAAAGCTTGTTGATGTGAGCTTTTTTTTCTCTTTATTTTTTCTTCTCCCCAGAGCAGGGAGATAACACTTTAGTACTGTTGCTTTACATTTCTAAAATAGCACAAGTTTGTATTTGCTGAAAATAGCATTGTTGAATGCAGCATTGCTTACAATAAAGCATTCATACATACATAATTTTACTTTTGTACATTGCTAGACCGCATGTATTATGGCAGGCTAGAAAATCCTGTAAATTATGATTTTGTGTGTAGTGCGTGTGATGTGTGTGCTGGTGTGTGTTATGTGTGTTCTATGGTCTTCCCAGCCCCTGTAACCCTGCACCCTGTTCCCCTCTCTCCTCACAGTGCGGCAGTATGCTGATATTTGCCTGTTCAGCACTGCGCAATACAAATGTCCTGTGGCACAGGTGGAGGCAGAGTGAGTACCCTCCTCCTCTTCCCTCCATCATCCTGTCCTCATCCAGCCTTCCCTCTGAATTTGTCGCACCTGCACTGTTTCCTCTTCCTCTCCCCCTCAGATGACCTCTCTCCTTCTCTCTCCCATCTCTCTTCTCCTCCTCTTTATTTCTCTCACTCCTTTCCCAAACCCTCTTTTCCCCTATGTCTCTCTCTCTGGGAAAAAATGAAATCAAAACAGTTGGTTGTATCTGAGAATACTTAATGAGCGAGTCTATTCTAGAGGTTTTGTGGGCCACCAGTCACACATTAAAGTACCTGCTTGATCCCGACAATCCCTGCTGCCTCTCACCTTACAGTTCAGCCAAGCAAATCCAGCGTTGCCCCTTAGCCCTACCTAAAGGCCATATGCAGCCTATACTCCCCTGCACTGCAGTCCCCCTCTAAACCAGACAAGCCAAACATGTTTAAAGGCCTCCCTCCCCTACCCCATACCTGCACTTTCATATGGTTTGGCAGAGCCAACTAGCCCCTCTCCTTTGCTATGAAGCCCCTCCCATTATCCTCTTCCTCTCCTCCCTATTGGTCAAGGGCCCCATATGGCCCTGGTCCCCATAGTGTTGTCACTGCAGGTGTTCTCTCTCAGTGCTGCAGGTTACAGATGTTGTGCTGCATTCCTGTGACACCTACAGCAAGTCTGTGGGCCATTTGGCCTACCGGTGAGTATGGCCTGAGCCCCATACTGCCGACCCCTTTAAAAAAACATCCAGCCCTGGCCTTGTGTCAGGACCACCGCTGTGCCCCAAAGACCGGCCCCCAGTTAATCCCCAACCCTGTTACAGCTGTCGACTCAAACCGCTGCACCACCTTCCCTGAGAAATGCTGCAGAGCCTTCAGCCTTGCCTGAGAGATGCCACCGCCACCTTTGTGAATTTGTTGGCCCGCTCTGTAAGCGGCTCCTGCCTTGACTGCTGCCACTGTTTTAATAACATTGTTTCCCCAATGCTCCTTTGCCACCCAAGTAATGGCTGCACTACTTCAGACCCCCAGTACCTAATTGCATCTCAGAATCCCTAAGCTTTCACTGCTCCCACTGACCACATATGTGTCCACTGGCTGAACCTATCAAAGCCCCAGATCCCCCTTTTCCCAGCACAGCCCAGATCTTCCCTGGCCCTGCCCTCCTCCTTCTTCCCCCCATCCTCCCTCAGCACCCTTGAACTCATAGCACCCATCAAGTCATCCCTCATCTCACACAGGCTGTATTTACACTGGTGACCCAAATCCAATTTTTTGACATATCCAAGCACATGGAATCCAGCTTTTTTCATTGTGAGTCATATAGCATTCGTCTGCAGTATTTATTCACTGAAGCTCTGAGGCATCTTGTGTCTCTAAGCCCGGATCAGATTTAGCAGGCCCAGGTGCATTTTTTGACATCCATGTTCTTTGCCAAAAATATCAGGAAGAGCAGGATAATAACATCATCAGTAGCCTAAACACAGGGGAAAAAACACCTAGAGGGGTGAGACCAAAATAACGTGCTTAATTTTATTGTAAGAAGGTTGCTTATGTACAAGCAAAATTGGACCTCACGCCCAACAAATTAGTTTGCAAGATATCCAGCAATGTGATAGAAATAGAATGGTTTTGGTGTGTTTGTTATTGACCTATATGTCAGCCTATTGTCAAATAGCTCAGTTGTATGTGATCTCAGCTCATTTTGGAATGCAGCTAGTCTAAACACAAATAGGACCTGGGACTCGTCAAAACAAGTAGAAGGCAATCCAAAGAAGTTGGCTTCCAGCTACAGTGTACACATAGCAGTACTTGGAACAACATAACATTTAATTTTTGGGTTGGCAATGAACCCAAAAAAGAAATTGTGAAACTTTTGTAAACAAATATCCTTCATATAATTATTGTTCCACAAATGCAGTGTTAATTTGAAGTTCCCTCAGATTTACATTAATCCATTTCAGTGGTGGTTGTGGCATGGAGGAAAGATGCGTGCGAAAGGTCGTTGTGCCATGTCGGCACTGAGAATGGCCAGACTCTGGGATGTGATTGCTGGTGTCTCCTCCCCCCTCAGTGACCAGGTTTCCCCCAGCTCCACGTTCTGTAAGGTGTATACTCTCACTCCCATGCTGAGCAACAACCGTGAGAAGAGAGGCCTGGCCCTGGATGGCAAACTCAAACATGAGGACACCAACCTGGCATCCAGCACCATGTGAGATACTGCCTCTACACACGTTTCTGTCTGTTCAACCTTTTAAAAAATCGTACATACCTTTGTCATCACTCGTTGCTGTAAATTGAATGATGGTGTAAAATAAACCTTAACATGGTCACTACCATGATTTCAGTGGCATAGTCTAAATATGTGTTGTCAATTTTTAAATATCCTCTTGGAAGAAAAGTATTTAAATTTTGAACAGCATATTGTGAGTACTGGTAATATATCACCACTGTCTTTGAGGTTGACTCTAGTTTAAGCTGTCCATTGTTAGGATTTTCCAGGCACTATAAAGGATATGGGTGCCCCCTGGTGGAAACTGTTAGCCTGCAAAGTTGCTGTATGTAAGATTGTATAACATGTATCTATATTGAAATCATGATAGTGTATAAAAGAAAAACTAAAGACCAGGTAAAGTGTATTTTACACCATCATCCAATTTACAGCGAAGAGTGATGATAATGGTGTGTGCGTGCGTGCGTGCGTGCGTCTGTAATCATTTTACGCTATGAATGCCAGTGACCACTGCATTTCTCCCTGTGGAATCAAGACCATTGATTCTGCTATATTCTTTTCTGTGTGGATTTAACACTGAACTCCCCTTTTTTCCTTTTTTTTCTCGGGGGCTGCAGAGTGAAGGATGTTTCCAATAAGGAAGTCTTGGGCATTTTGGTGTCTTACAGAGTCAAAGTCAAACTGGTTGTATCACGTGGAGGGTAAGTGTGTAGGGGAGGACAGGATATGTAACACACACACACACACACATACACAGTCTTTCCGAGCCATATCTTATTGAATGTGCATAAATGGCATAGGTACAGATGAGAGAATTCCCTCCTCCATCAGGCACAGATTTACTTCAATAAATGAAGTACATTCAAGGGTACATTGGGTTTTTTTGCAGGATATGATCAATAGCACTTAGCTTTGTCCACTGTCTTTGATCATGTATAGCTTATGGTTGCTTTGCATTTATTTTAAGTGATCTGCAGGGGGTAGGGGTGGGGGGTGGATCAATATGTGTTAAAAAATCTTTGCATGTGCTAAATAATTATTTCAGACAAGGCTGAGTCATGTAACACGTGCAAGTCCATGTCTGACATTTCCACTGTGAGCCAAATTATTCAGGACAGGTTGTGGACAGCTATTGTATTTTAATTTGTCTGTTCATTACCTTGCACTTGAAACACACAAAGACTATTGACAGCTGGGAGGACCTTTTTTTCTCCGCTGCTTGGAATGAGCAATTGAAATCATGCATTTTTAGGAGCTGATAAAGTTTTGGAATAAAAATAAGACGTTACAGCCGTGAATATCGCAGTGATATTTAACATTTGATTTCAAACATATTTCAGTGAATGTAACTTTGCAAAGACTGAAAAAAATCTTGTACAGGACTTTAAGGGTACAGTTATGATTATACAGTATCTGACTGTGATTAGCCTGAAAAACACTTTCAATTTCAGGATGTTTTACTTTTGCAGTTTTCCCTCAAATATTACTTGTTTAAAGTGATCATTTTAAACAAGTGTATAAAATTATATATAGATAATAGTTTCTTCATTAGATTTTAAGGCAACAGATCATCTACATATTCATATTATTTCATTTCTGCTTCCTCTCTGCTGACTGGTGTCCTCCTGTTAGGGATGTGTCGGTGGAGCTGCCCTTTGTCTTAATGCACCCCAAACCCTCGGACCAGCCCAGCTCCAGACCACAGTCAGGTATCGTGCTCCTCTGCTCACTGCCAGTCAAACCAAACAACACTTAACATTGCCACATAGTACCATTACATTCTGTTTTGTGCTGGTATTCAGCTCATGATAACATGACATCCAGGCATTTGCTGGATTGTATTGTTCTTCTAGCCAGCTACAGGACACATATATAGTTTTCATATGTCACTTTATGATCACTGCAAACACAAATGTGAGGTACACCATACGAGCAGTTAGTTGAGATTCTCCTCACAGTGTTTTGTTGTGGGTTATCACATACAAGTTGCTGAGCAGAGTTTAAAGACATTCTGTAGCTATAATGCATATTTTTATTTTAAGCCATATTCAGCTGCACTTGAGCAATATTCACAAGATACGTGGTGTGATGTCATTTGCTTTTCTAAACAGCCGTCCCTGAGACAGACGCCCCTGTGGACACCAACCTGATAGAGTTTGAGACAAAGTGAGTGTTTGTCTATGTCTTTGTTTGAAAATTGATTGACCTATTTAAAAATATACACTACTGTGCAAAACTCAGCAACCACCTTTTCATTTTCAGTCAAAACAGGCAGTAAGTTGAAGTTATTCATTTTTGTTCAACATCAGGGAAATGCAGAAAATGAATTTAACACATTATGCAAAAGCCTTCACAACGAAATATAATATCAACTTTTTCAGTATTTAGTGTCCCAACATTTTGCCTTTATTGTAGCTTCCATTCTTTTCCCAAACACATTTTAATGATGTTGAGGTCTGGGCTGTTGGGTAGGTGGGCTATGGTTCTGAGAATACCAGTTCCTTTGTTTGACAATTAGGTCATGACCTGAAGCACACTGCTAAAATGAATCAAAATTTTGAAATGTATAAAAAATGCCACACACTTTGTATAGATATTTCAAATTTAGTTATACTAGTATTGTAGTATTTCCAAAATTTATTTTTAAATTTACTGCAAACCTCAGACACAGGAGGAAGCAGCCATGCACGTGACTCATCCAATTCATGCAGCATCTAGCCTTTGCTTTTTTTCACTCTGCAGATGCACCACCTATCACATGTTCCCTATGCCATCAGAGAAAAGGCAGAATGAGCATATTTTCAGTTCACAAACCCTCAGGCCCTTGGCCAGCCAGGAGAGGTGACTAGTGAGCAGTGAGAATGATGAGTTTAACAGGCTTATCCCTTATGTTTCTCTGGGAAGCCCGAGCCAATTGTTGCCTCGCGAATGTGGACCTCCTGTCACAGCTAGTCGTACCACAGCTGGAACCCAAACAGTCAAGTGTTTCAAAGTTGTTTAACATGCTCAAAGTATTTTCCTTGAGGACAGCAGCACAGCTCCCTCCAATATGAGTACTTTCTTCATACTTCCTACTTTCACTGTCCTGGTCCTTGGCGGTTCAAAGGCTGAGTTCCAGAGTTTCTTTCAACAAGTTTTAACCCTCTCTTTCTCTCACAGTAACTTCTCTCAGGACGATGACTTTGTTTTTGAGGACTTCGCCCGTCTGCGGCTGAAAGGAATGAAGGACGACAAGGACGAGGATGACCACTTCTGCTAAGGTTCCCTCCCCTCAATTGGCAGCAGGCCAACAGGGGTGAGGGGTGTGCGGGCGTGGTCAATAGCCAGTGGGCCAATGTAATTAAGTGGGTGTGGTCGCTTTTTTAAAGCCCCGAAACTCCATTCTCCCTTCCAGTTCTTGCATATGCGATGGCATTGTGGATTTGTCTCTGGTTTGCAGCCCTTGTACCAGTGCATATGTGAGGAACAGAGAGAAATGGGGATATTTTTGGAGGTGTACGACCATCACTGTCAATTGAGAACATTACCGGCTGGGAGGGGGGACTTGGTTAAGGGGACATTTGTTTATTTTGGTCCCACTTTATACTAAGTGGGCAATATACCTATGTAATTGCATAAGTACCATGTAACTTCAATGTTAGTATGCATTGTTACACAGTAACTAATGTGGAACATGAGTTTTGCAGTTTATTTAATTACATCTTATTTCATTAACCATGCCCCTTTCCCTAACCCTACCTCTAACCTTAAGCTCAACCTCAACGCATTACCTAACCTCAAGCCCAGTCTTATGTAATTACAATACTTGCATAGCAGTTACACAGTACTTACCCACAGATGTTACTTACGTGTATATGACTTGTACATGTGTAATTACTGTGCATTTACTATGTACTTGGTTGCCCACTTAATGGGAAGTGTGGCCTTTTCATCAGAGAAGATAAACAAAGCATCAGCAACACAAAGAAGACCACAACGGAAGAAGAAAATATTTTTGTCTTTTTCTACCATCCATTTGTGACTTTTTAGAATGCTTGTATAGACATTCAAACTCCATTTACAAGGACCCACAAAAGAGGAAGAGGAAGACTGAGGCAGACACTGAGACACAGAAAGGGAGTGGATGTGCAGATTGACCTGTTCACACACGTACATATACACATTCAAACAACACACACTTATGCACAGACATGGTTTGACACACAACTGGTTTAAAGCTGCTGTGCTTTGCTAAGTAAGAAAAGGGTGCCATGAAAGTCTGGGTGAATGTTATATTGTTTTTTTATTTTGAATTAATTTGTAATTTGCCAAACGTTAATGCTTCAGGGTGAATAGATAAGAATGAATTGAAACAAGTTTGTATTGTTCGGTTAACCTCATCCTCAATATGATGCCTACACCACAGACAGACAAACGCACAAGCACACACTCAAGCTACTGCAGGCCAATCCATTACATGTGCACTAGTAAACCAGCTTTTCTGAAAATCTAGTTTATAAGATTAACCAGATCTAATATTCAGGTATTTCATTTAACTCCATGCATATAGGAGTTCTCCAAATTTTCATTGTAACTACAGAAATAGGAGATGAAAAGGGGTTAGGTTTTTGCTGGTGCATTGAATCATGAACCATGGCCCTGAGTGTGTAAATGATGATGTATATAGGTGCTTCAAGAAGGGTCCTGGGCCCTGTGGCCCTCTCCCCCGCCCCATGTTCGTGAGTGTAAATGCTGCCTCTGTGCCTCCATTCAGGGTTTCCTTCGCAGCTTTGATTGATTTTGATTGCATGCATCTTGCTGTGACCATCTCAGTAAGTCAGTAATCGACACGTCTTCTGCACCATTGAAAAGAGAAGGTTGAAGAGGGTGGGGGAGGTGAGGGGACAACAGAAAAATTATAGCTACTATTACTGTCATGGTTACTATTATTGTTGTTGTTATAATCATCAGAGATATACAAAAAAGTTGACATTTTATTTTTTGATTTTTAAATTTTCATTTTATTTTTTATTAAAGGCAAACATGAACTAACCTGAATTTCCCTGCTGTATTGTCACACGCTGTATATTTCATTCCTGTTTAAATATGAGTACAGTGTGGTTGAGTTCAGTGTACATAACACTGTAGTCCTGAACCCTGCAGTCCAGTCTCAGCCAATATGCAGAACAGTGTACATAGTTCAATGCAGTCTTGGCTTCATTACACTGTAGTGTAGAGCAGTTCATTTTGATACGCCATTGCAAAGTACAGGGATTGCTAAACCCTGGTTCTGCAGGGGTGGACTCTAACATTCAGAAGTAGGGAGTAAATGGTCCAAGCAAGAGGGTGATTAGTAGGGTGCCAGTGGTGAAAAAAACCCTGCAGACTTGAGTAGTTTAGATTACTTGCTGTCTTGTAAGTCGTGATGGGCAAGTGGGCCTTAACACAGCACTTAAACCATGTGTAATTGTCTTAGCCTAATTGTTGTGAAGAACAAAGCACTTCCAATCAGTCCAATCATTATGGAAGCAAAATCAGCAAAATGGTTACATCTGGGTTTAGTGCTTCACATAACCTTGCTTTCCCTGTCACTTCTTGTATGGTATAAAATGGTTTAGTGAGGTCCATTCAGTATATACCTGTAGGTAGGTTTCTATAAAAACTCAATGCAGCAAAGTATAAGAAGGAAATAGGAGTGGATTCCTAACACTTGGGTAGTTATCAGATCGGTTTTCACTGTGTATGACCAGATTTATATCTTGTGCAGAAGACAAAGGGTCTTATTCGTAAAACTTAAATGTCATTTTAGATTTAAAACCTTTTTTCCTCACAGAAAGGAGACACAAGCTAATAACTGAAAAATAAATCATGGTTTCAGTCTTTTGAAAACTGGCACCATGTACATACAATGCAAAAATGTTCAGCCTCTGTGGGTGTTCTCCTTTAAGATGTTTAATGTTTTGAGAATAACACCCAAGGTTAACAGCTAACAAAGTTCAGTGTGTTTGCCATGAATCACTGGTGTAAATTCATAAAATGTCCATGGTTATCAAGATTTGAAGTCTTTCACATTTATGTACAATTTATGTATTAGATATAAATGTGCATTTGCATAGATGCCAAAAGGTGAGACGAGACACCACAGGAATGAACTGTAGTCCAAGTCACTACACAGTGGTTCTAACCATTGACAGAGTTACCACAACAAAAGGTTAAAGGTTATTCTCACAGTGTTTTTTCAATGTGAGACAGGCTGCATTGTCATGGGAACAGAAATTTTGTTGGCTGGGAAAATTTCTGTCAAACAACCGATGTTTTTTTTTTTCTTCTTCTTCTTCAAATGAGGATGCTGTTTGTTTCATCATCTGATTGTTAACAAATCAAATAAACAAAAAAAATATATGTATTGTCCCTAGCAAGCTGAATTGGAATACCAGGGGAGATGCAAGTACAGTCTGCAGATCATGCACCAAGTGAATTACTTTGTAAGGACAATTTAAGCTACTATTGCTATAAATACTACTAAAATTGAAAGTAAAAAAGAAACTGAACTGCTACCTGGTAATTTAATTCATTATAAAGGAAGATTTTAAAAAAGTATATTGATATTAAGAAAACCAAGATACTGTATAAGCAATATGTTATTTTAGTCAAGAAAATGGAACAAAAATGACAAAGAAAAAAGTAAATGTTTTTAAAAATGAGAAACAAAAACATTGGAAAATCTATGTTGCTTCTTTATTTTGTACTGCATTTTAGAAAATGTTTAAAATAAGAAAAACAGTTAACATACACAAATGGTTTCTGAGTTTGTTTCTTTCTGTCTGGGTGTGCGCTTGCATTACTGTGCATTTATATTAGGGAATGAAACATACCATGAGGCTTGAGTAGGGCACTGAGGACCCATGTATTTATGCCATGCATGCTAGTTTGGTCAGCTCTGTTAGGAGACCCTACCTAGCCAGTTATGTGTATTACCAAAACATAAAATAGATACTGTATTCTTTGCCATAACCTTGATCATTAGTAAATGATAAATGAGTAACAACACCTTACAGCAATCATCCGTTAATTCAGCAACTGGTGTAAGGGTAGCTTGCAAGAAGGGTTGTCCATTGACAGTTGAGTCTAAGCTTATGGATGTTACGGGTGTTATGGACTAGGCAGTTTTCATTTAAAATGCAAATGCAATTGTTTTCACAACTCAATAAATGGTAAACAGAGTGATGTTCCCCAGAACTGACACTATGATTGCCTACTGAATAAGATGTCATGCATGCATTGTCTAACTCATATCTTTCAAAACAGTTTGTAATAGCTCAATGAACATTATTGAAGGCACCCCTGAAACATTTTTCTGTGCCCCTGGATAGGCGTCAGTGGTAATGGAGAAATGTAGTACCTTACCTTTGGTAGTAGATATGTCATCCAAAATTCCCCATATAGTTTTTGTCCCAAGACCATTCATTGTGGTCATCTCCCCTTAGGTTCAGTCTTAGAATTGACCTGGCCGTTATCAAGGTACGTCTTGTGTATTGTAATTCATAATTATGTATAGGTAACTAACATGACAACAAGTGACTTGAAGGTAGCTCATGTGCTGTAGCTTGCCAGCCATCCAAAATATGAGCACCCAGCTTCAGCTGTCCAACCAGCAGAGGCCAGCTAGCCTCCAAATGGTAGACCTACAATGTATCTTGAAGGAAAAAAAAACAAGATGTTCAGGTACTTGATTATCCATGTGTCTTGCTGCTGTTATTTAGCCCAGATTGGCATCCACACTTATTCTATCTCAGAATTACAAGCAAATTAGTTCATACCAGCTAAGTATCCTACCCTTCATCCATGCACATGTTTTATTTTATGAACTGTACCGCCTGCGCCGCTACCGGTAAAAACTTTGTTGAAGTGATGTGACATAACTAGTGTGGGCTGGGTCAAGGCGTTTGAAATTTTCCCGCTTCGTCAATTTGAATCGTTAAAAAAACAAACATTTAAGTTTGCTTTCTGTTTCGTTTTTCACACGTTACAAAGACAATTAACAGCGGCTTTTCAATTATTCTTCAATATGACCGAAGCTGAGTGGCACCACACTCTGTTAAAAATTATTGAGGAACTAACCGATAAACAGTACAAAAAGATGCTGGCCCTTCTGAAGGAAGTTCCTGAAGGTGAGAAAAAAGAAACAGAAAAAACGGACATGCCGAATGCAATCATCTCGCACCTGGGGATGGATGGATCTGTGACGGCTATCAACAGGATAATGAGCGACATTCCCAGAAGAGACAAGGCAATTCAGTCTCTGCTTCAACCTTTTCTCAATCTAGGAAACTTGGGAAACGTGAAAGGTAGGCTACACTTATCTCAAAATATTCTGCTCGTCCAGTGTAGGCAACTCGTTATTTAAAAGGATAATATTTGTTTTAATTTGGTGACGTCATTCAGCCTGTACATCGCAACCGTTTCAGACCAAAATATGAAATCCCTCAATCGTATATGGATAGTTTTTAACAGGCTCCGGAGAGCTATCATCCATTGAAACGTTGAATGTGTCCATGCGTACTCTATATCAGGTTACTACGGCTTCAGGTAGATTTCATTTTATCCCGCCATTATCTGTCACAGGTATACAATTAAATGTGACATATAGCCTTTCAGGGTATATGTGCTTGTGACTCTCTGTCATCTGGTTGTTTATTTCCGCAATTTGATGTCAGTTTTAAAATAAAATGCTTCTACTTTCATATACATCTCTCCATACATTTAAGATTAATTACAACTCCAAAAAGTCGTTTACAATGAAATTTAAATCATTTAAAGCATCGTCAAACATTAAATAAGTATTAATTTGCCAAATCCTTTATAAAGGATTAAAGAAAATAACTTTTAGTAAATGTGAGAAGTTCGTTCCTTCTGCCTAGCATACATTGCAGACTAGGGTAGAGAAACTAAAAAAGGAGACCAAAAAATGTAAATGAAATACACTGCGTAACACTTTAAAGTTATTACAATCACGTTACAGCAATAAAACTGTAAAAAAAAAAAGGTGAATATTATAATGAGATATACAAACTGAAACACAGGTTGAGTTTGGTTGGGGATCATGCAAACTTAAAACCTACAATAAAAACCTTCTATAATTAGCTGTGTGCACTACTGATGTCTTGCAGAATTAAAAATAAAGAATATTGTTGACTGGTATTTCATGCATTTAACATTTCAACTGACTGATTTCACACACAAGTAGCACCTTCAATAGATAAATGCCTGATATTTACAAAACTGTATCTTCAATGAAGACTTACTGAATCCAGGTTTTATTTCATTCTTTTACAGTTAATAATGTTATTTTTCAGGAACGAAGAGGAAGGGAGAGGGCTTGAATGAGGCTCCAGCAGCAGGTGAAAAAGACTGGTATCAGGCTCAAAGTCAATACGATCTTTCTGTGTATATGTATGAAATAATATTTCTCATTGCTGGCATTGTGCAAATGCTTTATACTTCTTATTCTTAGGAGAGATTAAAACCTCTCTTCCTGGCAGGCTTTCTGTCCAGTCCCTAAGGCCAGTCCCCAATCCCTGCAGCCAAAATGGAAGAACTGGGTACAGGGTGGTATGGCTGCTGACATTAGCATAGGAGCAGGTACCTAGAGGGAAGGTGATTAATTTCTGTGTAGCCATAGCTGAGTGTAAGAAGTCTCTGTTCTCTTTCCTGTAGAGAAGAAGAAAAAAACATCCAAACCCGGTACCCAGAAGGAAAATGAAGATATTAATCAAGTTCCTAAAAAAGCCCTTTCTGTCCGAGGTATTGATGACTCTGTGAACTTGAACTGGTGGTAATGAATATGTCTTGGATAATTGTTTACATGGACAATAATTACTGGTGTGTTCCTTGGTTCAGAATTAACATTTTGACATTATTATAAATGAAAATGGCATTTAATAAACAACATGTAATAAATATTAAAATTATTTTTCTTTATTTTCATAAGATTTTTTTCCAGGACCAAAAATGGGTGTAAATGTCCTTGGGTCAGAGAACATGGTAATGTTTTCAGGCAATATATTTACAGTACATAACTAAATAGACATAATGGCATGAAATCTTTTGATATGCTTTGTAAGAAATTGTCTTGTTTAGTAGCATTCCTGATCACATGCCTTTATGTTCTAATTATATTGTTTATTTAAAGAAATAGTGACATTACATAATTACTAATTGCTCATGATCTCCAAGGAGGTAAATATTCTTGTGTGATCTGATGTTCATTTTCATCTGTGTCTAGAACTGCCATTCATCTCCAAGCAGTGGGGTAAGTGTGTCCTCAATACACATTAGTACAAGATTTTACTGCAGAGTGCTCATGCTTTCCTCTTTCATATCTTCAGATATTGACCATCAATGATTTGAAGCAACACGGAAACCCAGAAGGCCGAGGCATTAAAGGAAAGATTCTACAAAAGTCCCGTGAGATTCAATACAAAAACAGCAACGGTAGAAGCAATGTGATGTTTTTTCTGTCTCTGGCTGATGAGACAGACTGCATTAAAGTCAATGTGTATGGCAAAGAGAAATATAAATACCTTGAAGAGGGAAGTTTTTACTTGTTTTCTGGGCTGATCTTCGAGGAGGATGTGGTGAAGATCACTGGCCGAAGTCGAATTGGCCAGTGCCCCAAACTCGATGTTCCTCTGGAGGTTGAAGAGAAAGCAAAGCGTCTGCTTAGCCCTATTTCCTCCATTGCTGAAGCCAAAGCCTTTGACTCTGATGCTTTTGTGACAGTCAAGGGCATTGTAATATCGGTGAGTCCTGTACAGGCCGTAAAATCCAGGGTTTAATTGTATGATTTTTAAACACATCTCTATAATCGTGTTTCCTTATTCTCCAAATGATGAAGCCCAATGTTATTTTTGGCCCATTCCTATGCTGTAACATCATATGTCAGTTTGAGAGGACATGATACACAGTAATTGTAATACTAGCTACAGGCAGACTGTAGGTGCCTGATTGTGATATAGCAGGAAATATCCTGCTGATTAGATGTGTTACTTGATTATATCTGTTGGTCCTCAGTAATCCCAGTCTCTGTCACCTTTTAGCCATGTAGCTTGAGTACATTATAGTAAGCTGCACAGTGACACTTCATAAAAGTGACAGATCTCATAGAAAGGCAGAACAGTGATTGCACACTACCACTTGTAATCATGTACAAAGGTCATAGCTAAGACTCCACACAGAGGTGACTAGCCTTAGCGCTGTGAACCTTTGTTTGGCTCTAAAAACCTGAGAGCCTTACTCTTTTTTAAATATTCATCTGCATTAAGAAAAATCAGTTTTTCTCCCCAAGTAATGACTATTTTGCTGATTAAATGTTGAAATACAGTGCCGTTTCTTTCTTAGGATTCTGGTATGCAAAAAATCAAATCAACTGAAGAGAAGAAAAAGATTGATAAACGATGTCTGACCCTGAAGGATGAAACTGGCTCTATTGATGTGTGCCTTTGGAGAGAAAAAGCAAAGCACCATACAAAAAGAGGAGACTGTGTCATTATTTACAATCTGCAAGTAAAGAAGTACTTCGAGACCATCTCCCTCAATTCAACCAGGAAAACTGCAATTAATGTGGTAGGAACGTGTGACTTGTACATAAAAAACAAATTCTAGTTTTACAAGAATGGCTTTATGTGCTGGTAATATTGTAAATCAAGAAGATTTCAAGTTTTTTTAAGTTTTCTGAATTAGTATGAATGTAATGTTTGACATGACCAGGTCATTACTAATCCTAAATATTCTGGTCTATAGGGGCTTTTATCATCAACAACTTATCAATCTGCGGGATACAATATCACAAGCAAATTAGTCTGTCACAATTATGAAATTCGGCATAACTGATGATAGTAATGTTATTAACTATTTAGTAAACTGCTTTAAGTTTCAAAACATTTTGTCCTTTCTAAGCACTCCATCACTTTTCACACACCTCTTAACCTCACCCCCCGATACAAGACCCTTTAACATACACATACAATGTAATTATGAAAATATGTTTGCAGTGCCCTTGTCAAAAAGGAGAGAAAAAGTATGCATCACCACAATACAGATGATGATGAACATTTTACATTAGTGGATTTTCATAACCGTTTGTATGACCGTAATATGATGAAAGTCTAGCAGTCAAATACAAGCCCATTATATGTGAGACCTCACTGAGACAGATTTAAGTGCAGACATTGTTGAAATAACTTTTTTCCTATAAGTATATAGCAATGTCCAAGATCTGTTCCATAATGTTTATAACTGTGTGTGTGTGTGCCTCCACAGAAAATATCTGCACCTCGACAGAAGTCAGCTCTGATTCTTCAAGCCATTGAGAAATGTACGAAGAAGCAGGTTTCCTTGCTTGTAGGAACCAGAGAAGAACTGCACAACTTTACTGTGTCCACCAAACACCTAATGGCAGTCTTCAAGATTATAGACTTTGAGGATTTAAAGGGAGGATTATTGGGAATGTTCCCCTGTCATGTGGAAGTTGAAGTTGATGGCAGCAAAATCATTAACATGAAAAAAATTCCAGTTGAATTGGACATAAATCAGCAGAGATATTGAAAAGACACAAGCAAAAAGCATCTGTGCTGTGCTTCATCATAATCAGCTACATGTCACAAAAGAAATTACTTTGGGCTTGTTTTCTCATTTAAACTGCTTTAGTTAGAAAAACCTAATAAAGCATCACTTTAACAGGACATTCTATCACTATAATATAAAAAATTAAAGTTGAGTTCCTGATTCCATATTAACAGCTAAAATGTTTATTTTGACTGATTTTCAGCATACAAAAACACAAGGAAACTATAAGGGAAATATCTGAAGATATTATATAAACTTTTATATGATAGAAAAATTGGTATTAGTTACTTTGCGCTGAATTGATTACAAACAAATGTATAGCCTACAGCAGATGAAATGGGGAAATCATGCTAAAAAACCATAAGCAGATGTTTTGAGAATAATCATGCTTAATGTGATCTAGTTGTTCAATTTGTGCTGTCAACATACAGTACATTAGTTTGTTTTATGAACAATAAAAGATCAATGGCGGAAAACTGGGTGAATTTGTGCTTTCCTGGAAAGGGTCTGAGGCATGGTGACAGCACATTTAGGAAATGGGAAACAGGAAATTTACATTTATAGAAATTAGCAATTTATTACAGAAAATAATTATTGCTGCCAATTGTCATTTGTTACATAATGTCCAGGAAGTGAGCAAGTTGGCTTTAGGCTAGCTAAAACACAAGCCAACAGGCCACTACTAGTGTCATTTGAGAAGCCCCCATTGTAGCCTAATTGCCCTAGGTAATTCCAGTTTCTGCTCAGTTACAACAGAGCTAATTCAACTACTTTAGTGCTACTTTAATAGTCCACATTAAATCTGATGACATATGGTGCTTCCCAAAACTCAAAAACCTATCCTCCTTTCATCAACAACCACCAATCACACCTCTTACATAACTCTATCCATCAATGTTACTTCCACACACATTACATCTACCTAGTCTGCTGTTTGGAGCCACAGTTAAAAAAAAGTATGTTCAAGCTAATAAATTTACCACTATAATAGCAAGCTTAATTTTAGAGTAGTAAACTTAATAATCAGCAATTTAATAAAATGTACATAATATGTGGTCAAGTGGATGAAAACCAAACTGTAATGCTCATGTTATAGTGATATTTTGACAGTTAATGAATACTGTTCTGGTACTTCAATTTGTGTGATGGTAAATCCCCTCCCATGTATTTGAACTTTTTTGATGGCATTAGATTATGTGGGAAGGCATTTTAATCTGAGTGGGTGTCACCCAGAAATGTGAGAAGAATTCCACGATCTGTTACATCTCAGTATCCTTTAGCCAGAGAAGATTTGGAGCTGAGTTTGAAGTGACCTTGCTCACCTGGAGGAAAAATCTGTTTTATGGGCATAAAGGAGCTGAAATGCTAGTTAAGGACAGGAGGATACATCTTTCAAGTTTGAGTGAGTATTTTCAGTGAGTATTTTCAAAAGCTTGAAGTCTTCACTTACACCTCAGTAAGTGAGACTTGCTGACTATAAAAGAACGCAAAGTGTCCACCGTTTATAATATTACCATGAAGGACAATTTCACATACTTAGGAGTCACTATACCCTGAGACCAACCTAAAATAAACGCTCTTAATTTTGACCCCAAAACTAAAAAACTCATTCAATGGCTTTACAAGAACCTATCGCTGACAGGCAGGGTCTTGCTCACTAAAGCAGGGAGCATCTCCAGACTGACTTATGCTGCTTATTTCTTTACACCTTAATAGGCAGACAAGCAAGACGATTCACCTGTTTGTTTGTTTGTTTTATTTTTTTTTTAATTTTATTTGGATACAATGCATAAGCATATTCCCTACAACAATAAATCACTCCTCAAACAGAAATAGTTTGAAATAATAATATCTCATTAAGACACTTTCTAAACAAGGAGGTTCTTTTGTTTAACTATTCCGAAGTCACTGATAAACTCAACATACGTGTAACGCCGTGAAATGTTTCAATTATGCTACTCCCTCTGGAGTAACAATACGAATAATGTCAATTTTCTTGCCTTAGTAAATTATTACAGAAAGTGTACATATAAAACAGTCAATAGTATCAAAAGGCGAAAAATGAAAAATATTGCGACGCAACAAATGCGACTTTCTGCTCCACCAGCAGGATTTGAAGCAACTGTCCTATGTTACACATGGAACAGAAGTCGTCGCCTGTTATTGACGTTACTCGACGTCAACAAACGGTGACGTGACTGCGGAGCCAAGCGAAAAAATGGCTACAGCGGTATGGCTGCATGGTTCGAATAATATGCGGCTGACCGAGGGTTTGGTGTCTGCTCTGAAAGAAGAACGGTCCGAGTATTTGCCAGCACTTTTGGCAAACTATCGGGAGCATGGCGGTATCTCTACTCAGGTAATAAAAGCGAGCCAGCTACTTCGTAGTGTCTTTGCTAGACGTAGACCTTCCCTCCGCTATAATAATTAAGCTAGCTAGCATGAAAGGTGTTGGTGCAACCTTTGTTGTGTACTGTTTTGACTTACTACGTTCTGTTCGAAGATTGTATTTTAGAATGTACCTTCTTATGAACCATCAGAACTCTAGATAGCAATCTGTATACCTATACAGCGTTATGTGTACTTTTCTTTCTTGCTAATTTATTTCCATGGTACAATTGTATCACTAGCAGCTGTGTGGGATCAACATGTGATCACTGACATGACATTGGGGAGCTGGCTGAGTTTGTCTCGTTTTTAATGACAAAATGTAGTTCTTAAGCAAAGCTTGACAGAATTACCATTTCTTTATGGGTTCCAGTTTTTGAAATTTGAGGCATGTATGTAACCATGTTAGCTATCAGCTGAAGTGTATAATTTGATTGTATGGTTATCATTCATATTTTTGGACAGAGTTCTGGAGCAGCTGGAGGTCTCATCGGTCTCAGCAATGCTCGGCTAAGCTCCAGCAAAACCAGGTGAGTCTCTCCGTAGAAATAAAAGTGCACGTGTCAGTGAGCTAGAATAAGCATGTACAGTGGTGTTCAGAACTAATTTAATGCTATATCCTTTAGAGAGTGTCAGATAAAGTCATTTATATAAAATAAAAGTCAAGCGTTACTTAACTGGTAGTGAATTAGTATACTTTGTGAGGGTATGGGGTCTGGACTTAAATGTGCAGGTCTGCATGACTGTGTCTGTGTTGTAGGTTCGAGGGCCTGTGTCTGTTGTCCATATTAGTGAAGGACAGCTCCAGTGAGGTGTTCCAGCAGCACTGTCTGTCCTGGCTGCGCTCACTGCAGCAGGTCATACAGGTGAGTCATTCAACTGTGTGTACCTCATTGCATTTTATATGCACTGTCAGGGCTTCACATAAAAAAAAGAATTTGTCATCTTGACAACCAGATCACATGTTTTGTTTGTTCAGAACAGTTTCAGTCTTTTGGCGGCAGGGTCAGGGAAACCCTTGGTACAATTTAATGTCTAACCCAGATTATGAATACCTGCGTGAAGAGCTTTTGCACTCTTGGATCACTGATATGTCCATGAATAAGTGCACATGCTAGTAGCCTTACACATGATATTCAGTGTTTTTTTTCTTACATGAGCTGTCAAAATTAACTTGTTTATTTAAAATGTTTAGAAGAATAACACAGTTAATTTTGATAACATAGCATCCAGGTATGCACAATGTCAAGCTGACATGGAATATGATTCTACTTACTGTATTTCAAGTGTTCACAGTTAAAAAGATATACTTCCTTTGTGCTGATTCTACATTAATTTCATGGTTTATTAGTTTCCAATAGTTTAAATACCCTTTATTTTAAAAGACATGTTGTTACAAAATATTAAAGTATGATTATTCTCAGACAGTAACAGAGGATTGACAACCAAGTTTGAACACAAATCAGTCAGACTTTTTGATTATACATGCTCATAAGAACATAGACATGCTTAAGTCTACATAATTTTTCTGTCAAGTGTAGGTGGCTGCAGTGCTATATAGATTTAGCAGCTAACTCGTCCTGAACAAAGTATTTAAAAAACACACACTCTTTAGATTGATAGATTAACTGAATAGTAAATGGGTAGATTGGATCAGATTAGAATACCCAACTATTAATCATGAAACAGCATTGAATGATTGCAACTGTTCAACCAGGAAACCAGTCGAGAGCATAGATAATGGTAGTGGGTCATTATGTATGTCCTGTGAACCTGAGAGTATGAGTTTGCACTCATGAGCAGAGACTGAAGGCACTTTCTCAGTATTTCATAATAGTTCTCTTTAAATAATTTTAATATCACTGATTTAAATGCTTAATCACTGGTTTTACCTTGCTTAGCCAATATAGCGATGAAGTTATAAACCTGGCATACAAGGCTGTATTTGAGCCACAGCCTTACAGTTCTACATTACATTATTTAGCAAACACTCTTATCCAGGGCAGCTTACAAAGCAAAAGTGAATAAGTCAAGTCCAATCATGCCAAAAGTCCTAGAGGAAAGTAAAGTCCCAAGTGCCAGAAGTGACAATATAAAAAGAACCAAGACCCTGCAAAGAAACTGTTGAGAAAATAAACAACAATCTTTGCAAAACCAAGACAGCCATACTTGTTCTATTACCGCTAGTTTAATTTAGTGGAAGGGTTTTGGAAGGATGGGGAGAGGTGCATCTTGAAGAGCTGAGTCTTCAGTCTTAAAGGTGGTAAGAGACTCTGCTGTCCTGACTGCTGTGGGAAGGTTTTTCCATCACTGGAGTGTGGGAACAGAGCATAGACGTGAGCGTGAAATACATACACAAAGAGGGGGCTATGTCGGGCGTCCCAAGGAAGCAGAGTGGAAATGTCTGGCAGGTGTATATCTGATGATCTTTTAAAGATATGGTGGGGCTGCCCCCTTAACAACCTGCTAGACAAGCACCAAAGTCTTACATTTGATGCGAGCCATAACAGGTAGCTACTGGAGGACAGCGAGCAGGCGGGTGACATGGGAGTGTCTGGAGAGGTTGAAAACCAGATGAGCTATGGCATTCTGAATGAGCTGGATGGTTCTGATGGCAAATTGTTGAAGACCAGCAAGGAGGGCGTTGCTGTAGTCCAGGTGGGAGAATGCCACTGCTTTGACCAGAAGCTATGTAGAAAGCTACAGCTTGGTGGTGAGAAAAGGGCGGATGCTGCTGATCTTGTGCAGAGGGAAGTGTGCACGCCTGGGACCTCGCTGCAGTGTTCTCGGAAAGGGTCAGTTAATCAGTCACCACTCTTGGGCTTTTGGGAAGGGAAAGACTACAGACAGCTGTGCATACTAACATCTAGCCACTGCTGGAATCTGTGTATCTGTTGTCTTAAAAATATACTAATAGCCATAATGTGTGCCTGTGTATCCTACAGTCCCAGGCTCCTCTCCCTTCTGTCCAGCTGGCTGTCAGCGTGCTGCAGGACTTGCTGCAGTACTCCTCCCAGTTGCCGGAGCTTGCCCGGGAGGTTGGCCTCAACTCCATTCTGGGGATCCTGACTTCACTGCTGGGCCTGAAGTCTGAGGTGAACCAGATGAACTCTCATTACTGGGTCTTTACAACCTGTTTCTCTGTTTCCTGTTCTCGGCCCATTTATACTCATTGCAAATGTTAAGGATGATCCAGATGAGTTCACCATTTCCAAACACATTTCCCTCAGTGAGGTATTATTTTTACCCATTTTCACATGTCATCCACAAGCTCCTGATTTGTCAGTAGCCCAGCTGTATAGTGGGCTCACTTCCTGTACACCTGGCGGTGAGTTTCACAAGTCATTAAAGAGGAGTGCATGATGTATTGCCTTAACGGACTCTCATCTTCAGTTTCAATGGACTCTGCATTATAGCAACCAATCCTTCAGGTGGACTTGCTTTTGTTATCCATCATGTTAATTTAAAAAAAAAATCATATTCTTTAACACCACTGCCCACAAGTCCATTTGTTCAAATTTGACTTATTAAGATGCAAAGAGATACAGTATAACTGGAATTATGCTTCCAGGTTTATACTCCAAGTAGACTTTTGACAAACTAATGTTTCCATTGGGGCCTAATGTGACTCAACTTTGGAGATTTTTATTTTTTTTTTAAACTAGTAAACCAGTGGTCAGTTACTACTTCTGGCTTTTCACAATCTTGACAAGCATCAAGCAAGATTCCATTTTGAAGCCACTTTTCAGAGTTGTGAAATTCTCTGATTGTTTTTCTGTAATAAATGTGGACATAGTTGTGCTTTTCTGGGCCGACCAAGTCCACCTTCAGAAACAAGCTTGCAGGCAAGCTATGCCAAAAAATTCCCAAAAAACATTGTGCAGTCATATTGAGTCGGTCATTATGTGTCTCTTTAAATGCCTGTGCATGTCTGTCTATCTATGTTATAGTGCCATCTAGCAGCAATGGAAGGAATGACAGCATGCATGACTTTCTATCCCCGAGCCTGTGGTTCGCTGAGGGTGAGTACCAAGGGTTCCTCCGCACTGTAAAATATTAGGCTGCTGTTGCCTTGATGTGTTCAGTATTTCACATTGTGTCTTAACAGGACAAACTGGGTGCCTATTTCCTTTCTAAAATGGACTCTGATAACCCAAAAGTACAGGAGGTAAGCACAATAAATTTTGACTCTCTTGTACTGTGGAGCCATCCAGTAAAATAAATATTCACAAAGCATAGATGATTCAGCAAGAACATGATACAGTGAAATGTTTAATGTGCTAGTGTCTTTCTCTCTGCCTGTGTTAAACAGTAGTTGTGTAAGATGTTAATTTCTCCTACTCCTCTATGCCTCATCCCATTCTCCCTCCACAGGTGGCCTGCCAGTGCTATGGCCGTCTGCCTTGCCTGGGCGGTGTGCTGGAGAGGGCAGGGGGAGGCCGACGGGCCGAAGGCTGGGCAAGTCAGCTCCACTGCTTGCTGGCATCAGCACACAGTATACTGGACCAACTGTACCAGAGTGCAGAATGTGGTCAGTCCTCTTCTCTTTCGGTCTGTCATTGATTTTATTAATTAATCACGTCCTTCATCAGTAGATGCAGTGATCTAAATGGATTGCATTTAGATTGCCAGGTGCTTTAAATGGATTGCATTTAGTCAGATCCAAGTTTCGCATTAATTAAGGGTTAAAAGCAGAGTGAAGACGAGACTGACTGCTGTGATTTTTTTTTGCAGTAGAGAGGACGATGCAGTATGAGGGTCCAGGCATTGAGCTTCCCTTTTCTCCATTGGACGAGACTGACCCTCTGCTAGTGCTCCAGCTCCGACACAGATACAGGGCTGTATGCCTGGCCCTCAAATACACACTCAGGTATAACACCTATACGCAAGCACGGGTAGTTAGCACTTAACACAATTACAGCACTTAAATACAATTATGTCATAACAGTTTCTGTGAAGTCATAGTTATCACAGCTATACAAAGGTCATGTTAAACATGGGATTTTTGACAGGGCAAAGAGCCTATATCCCAAGTGCAGGGAAGCAAACCCTGGTCTCTCCCCCTCATAAACCGCAAATATTGTCTCATTGCCAAAAGACTCTTCTCCTGAAGGCAGAAATGCCGATATGTAGCACTGAGGGATGAGGAGAAACAGTATTTCACACCTCTGTATTTTTTTAACATATTGTGGAAGTTACAATAAAGTTGACTTGACTTAAAAATACTGCCCCAACCCACTTCCTATTCATGTCTCCTAGCTTGACATGGCTGATAGCTGCTACATTGTTACATTTTTCCTTTAATACCAATGTTTTACAAAATGCATTAGCAAGCAAGTAATAGCTTCTAAAGAACACTGAATGTCTGTGGATCTCAGTGTCATCCTCCCTCTCGTTCACAGTGTGGATCCAGTGTCCCCTGTGCGTCTTCCTGTTCAGAATGTGTTGAACTTGGTGTGTCGAGCACTGGCCGTCAGCTGCAAGAGCATTGTGAGTTTCTGTGTCTGCTGTACACTGTGTGAACTTTGTGTCACTGCTTCAGGGCTGTGCTTGGGAGTGCTGTGACCACGTGTGAAAATTTCAGAGTGCATCTCAACTCTTTTTGCAGAATGTATCCGGTGATGGGAGCCTGAAGTTGTTAGTTCTGCCCTCAGTGCATACTGATAGCCTGGAGCTCCTATCTGCTCTCATCACAGCGTGAGTACTGAGGGCAAGAGGACATGCGATACCATGGAGTATTGCAGTATTACTTTTCACAATATATGTTAATGCTTTATCCTGTGATATTGTGAACCTTTTTGAAGTTGTGTTTCTGTGAAATAAATTCACCATGATTAAGAAATACATAGTCTGTGCAAACTTGCTTGACACGTGTGTTTTATTTTTAATTTTGTTATTATGGCTAATGATTGTTCTGTTTCTTTAGTCAAATGAAAGTAAAACCATTTTTTCACAATGTTGACGTTGATATTTTGCAGTATTGAGTAACAGTGCTCATTCAAAGTAGAATTGCAGTAATATTGTATCAGGGCCTGTGTATCTTCATAATATCATATTTTGAGGTTCCTAGAATCCCCACCCTACACACACACACACATGTCCTCTAGCAGAGTTGCTCTACTCCTGAATGCCTGAGATGTGCAGGTCGCCACATCTTTGCTGGTACGTTGATTTGCTGTTGCTCTTGTCATCTATGTGTCTCAGAGTGCGCAGTGGCCTGGTGCAGTACTGCAGTGTATTGACTCGACTCTTCTCCCAGACCCTCTCTGCCTGGAGCCCAATGCCTGAGGCCAGCTTGGGACAGCAGAGAGCCTACAGGTAGTAAACACACACTGGCTCACACATGGTTATCCTTACACATGGTTATCATGCTTTCATACACGCAGACACACACACACACACTCATGTCTCACTCTCAGTCTCAATCTCAGTCTCACTCATGCTCATTTGCAAGCTCAGTAAAGGACGCCCCTTAGGTACAATCCAGGATCACTCCAGAACCTGCATTCATGTTTTACTCCAGACACATGTCCTGTTCATGTATGGGCATGCACACCCTCAGCACCCATGAATGAATTTCATGTTGTGATGCATACAAGTATTTCTTTTTTTTTTTTTTTTTTTTGCTTCTCTCAATATTACCCATAGTGCTGTGCGGGTTTCACTGTACCACACAATGGAGCTGTGGGTACGAGTGGGTGGGGCCTCCTCTGGTGTGCTTCAGGGAAACTCCACCCACACAGAACTCCTAATGGCCCATTTGTTGGGAGATATCACACCAGGAGCAGACTCTGTCAAGGTGAGGAGGCAAGATTGTCTGTTGAGACCTGCTGAAACATTTAATGTAAGATGGCTTATAATTTAGGACATTGTTGTGCAGTTTAATAGTGTGGGTGGGTTAAACAGTAATAGGCTGCCAGCTGTTTTTATGGGTTGAGATGCATTCACATGGTTCACTGCATGATTTCATGACCAGTGCAAATCTCTTTTTCCCAACAGTAAGATCAGTTGTTAAATTTGGAATAAGCCCATGCCAAAGTATTCAAATTCAAAGCTGTCTTCTAAATCTTGTACACAAACAAATGGACTCCTGTGTAAATGCTGCAAGTATTCCCACAGCACCATCCTGTTAAATGCAAAGACTATTTATGTTTTGAATAGGTGAAAAGGAATAAAATGGCAACTGTTTCAAGAGATTCTGCTTTATCCAGCAATCATAAACCATGACCTAAGGAAAGCTTTCAAATTATTGTTTTTGGATGCATCCCGTTAGAAACAGGAGCAGGTGTACAGTTGAGAGCATCTTTATGAATATGGCACACATATTTCTGTTTATGGTTTTCAGTTTTTTTTTTTCTCTCAAAAAAAGAATTGACATGTCAGAAATTGGACAAGTCTGCCATTGTAATATGCTGTCTTAGGTGCTTAGTTTCTGACTTTGCTGCATGTGTACTTAGCTGTGTATCACTAACACATTTGCCTATGATCTACGTTGAACTTTTGGCATCCTTCCCATCTCCCCACCACAGCTGCGTGTGGGGCAGGGGGCTGTCTCTGAGCTCATGGGCCATGCTGGGAAGGCAGGGCCACGGCGAGCAAAGGGTTTGGGTATTGGCGACGGGAGCGCCATTTCGCTGCAGAGAAAGGGAGATGTGCTAGCCAATCAGGACACCTGTCTTTCCGCGCTGAGAGGTGAGAGGATGCGGCATGGGCTGGAACTGTTGATCAGGTGGAGCTTTTGCTATTTGTAATGTCACGTAGTGTGTAATTACTGTTGATTTTGATGTTTCTGTTGATTGCTTATTGATGATTTGTCTAACTGAGACTCCACTGTTTCAGCTCTAAGGCAGATCATCCTGACCAGTGGCACTCTGTTGAAGGAGGACATTCACAAGGTTAGTAGTGGTGTGTGTGTCTGTGTATGTGCACATGTATAGTCCTGTGAATGTGCAGCTGTCTGCTTACCAGTACGTGTGTAGCTGCTATCACCTTGTCATCTTGCACATGTGCAGCCGTTGGTCATGTGGTTGTCTGTTTGCCTGTGTGTTTGTGGTATTTGTCACTGTCTCCAATATGCAACCTGTCTTCACACAGAGGCTCCAGGACCTCGTCTTGCCCCTGTGTGTGCGCCTACAGCAGCAGCTACAGTGTGGAGCGGAGGTGGGAGGGGGGAGTGGGCAGTACGGCAATGCCCCTCCACGCCGGGAACTCTATCGCCTCCTGCTGGCCATGGTTCTAGCTCCTCCTCCACGCTGGCCACCCCCTCTGACCTGTGCAGTTTCCATATTCAGCCACGGCCGGAAGGACCGAAGTCTGATGGTGAGCAACAAGAAAGCACCCTTTGTGCATATATTTTTTTTTAAAGAATAGCTACTGTTTTTTTTTTTTTTTTTTTTTTTTTTAAGAGAAGTCACTGTTTTGTTCTAACTTCACAAGGTATGTGGTATGTTGCAGTGTTTGCTACAAGTTAATCATTACCTGCTTCAGCTTAGAACAGGATATGTGTAGCTCATTTCAGCCTGCCCTGAATTAGAGGAAGCCTTTCAGGAACTGAAACATCATTGCCTCCCCCCTTATTCACAGTGAGAGCGAGGCCATCAGAGAAAAAAAGTCACTTCCCCATAATTTAATGGGTACTGCTGATGGAGGTGCTGAAATAAAAGTGAAATCGAGAACTCAAGTTTTTTTTTTTTTTTTTTTTTTTTTGGTTAGGGGTCCCTCCAATAGAACCTAACCAGTCAGAAAGTGCCAGTTGTTATTATGGTTTTCTGCTAGTAAAAGAAGGGGCATTCCCAGTGCCATGGAGTGGTTGTAACAGAGTGCATCTCATGTAAAATGTGACCCATGCTTCTCTGTTCCTCCACCTAATTACCATTATTCTCACACATTTTTGATCGACACAAAATACAAAAAGCTCAGAGCGTTTGTACATTCTCACGGATTCAGTCATCACTGTGTGAGCCTGGTGACGCACGCAGGTGCTGCTATCATATTGCATCCTTTAGGCTTAATCTCTTTTTTTCTACCGAGCGTGCTGGAGCCACACATAAATAAAGGATGTTTTAACATGGCCTCATTGTGAAATCTGCAGAATTGCAGTAGTGGGTATTTAAGGATATAACTAACGCTTAACCCCTTGTTAATATTTGATCATAACACAATGCGTCAAATTGTAAATCTAAATATTAAGAGGCCGGAGTGAGAGTGTGGGGGCCAGTTCAGAACTCCTCAGGCTTTCTAAGCATCTCACTATCTCACTTCTGCTCTGAGATTTTGTGTTGTAGTCTCCCTAGGTGGAATTAAAGGTGACAAATGACTCACACCACACTTGTGTACACCCACCCACACACACACACACACTCATACACACATCTGCACATGTGGTGTTTGGTTGTTTGGCTTAGTGCCTGGAAACGTTGAAAGTTCTGTCTACCTTATCAAACATAAATATTTCCTTTCAATGTTTATCTACCATGATCATGATGATGTGACCAAACCTGAAAAGTTAAGTTTAAAATGGTCACGATGTTACATTTCAATTTTGAGGTCCTCATATTTTGTGTTCCAAACTCCTCCTTTGCGTGTTTGAAAGTTGTTTAGAAACTATAGATCAGTGATATATGAAGTCTATATTATACAGAGGGGTGAAATGACCCTTAACCCCTTGTCAAAATATGTACCAATAGGTACATATTTTTGGAACCTGGAATCTTGACAGTACTACACCTTTTAGTGCTTTTGTGAAAAAATGTATTCAGCGAAAGTCAGTGCACCTTCAATGCACAATAATATGCTTTAGTTACATAGTTTTGTGGAACAAATCACGCCATTTTGTAGCATTTATAGTATGTTTATTTTAATCTTTGTGTTTTTCTCTTGTCTTTATCAAGGCACCTGTGCCTGCATCTACATTCCTGCCCTTATTTTGACAAAAGGATTTGAGAAAACAGGAGTGGAGATGAATGCCTTAAGGCTTTCATTATTTAGAAGCCACTGGTCTAGTTTTTTTAGAGTCGAATTACATGAAGTCGAGTTTTGTATCATTGGGTAGGTTTCCCTGTATTCAGTATGTTGGGTTATTTTTTCCGGTGTGTGAGTAAAACAAAGGTTTTTAATCTGCAATTTGAGTTCACCAAAATGGGTTTCTCATGCACACACCACCCATACAGGGTGCCACTGGGTGCATCTATGTTTAAGAAGTGTTTAAAAAGGTTTGTCCCAGTTGCTGCTGTAATACAAATGATGGCAAGTCATATAACGCCATTTGAGTTAACACATTTTATCAAATGTTATATTGATGAGGACATGTTATGAAATATTTAAAATATTTTTTAAAATTTTGATTAAATGTTTGGAAATGCATGTCCAAATTTATGTTTCACATTTTTCTGCTGAAAGATGCAAAACTCTAAATACTCACATTATTGAGATCTTCTGGTCATACCAGTAGTGTTTGAATGTACTGATAAAATCCAGTGAAAGCAGGATATTTTCATCAAGCAAAATGTTAGTACATATTAATTTTCAGTTTTAGCATTCCAGGGAAAGCAAAGCACAATTAAGATTTATACAGCCCCAGATCCAAGGGAAAATCTTCCACCGCATTAATGCATGCTTACCTGCAGTACGACATAGCAGGTGCTCAGCTGTTTGGTTTTTGGAGCTTGTGGAAATAGTGCATCCTGTGGAACAGTAGTAATCTTAAATCAGTAACTGATTACTGGATACATGCTTTCTCATTACCTCCTCACTTTCTAAGCATTTAGTAGGTTATTGTCGTTGATAGGAAGTAGGTACCTGTTAGGTATGCTGTGCCAAAAAAGCTAGATGCAATGTTTTGATTTCTTCACATCGTTTAATACTGACGATTGTCACCCACGGACAACCTCGCAAGTGGGTAGAAGGTAATGCTGTTTTTCTCGCAGATAACATTTTAAAGTAGTTCCAGTGCATTTTAAGTATTTGATTCTTCAAGTGGAAGTAGTTTATTTTTTGTTTGCTAAGTTTAAGGAAGAAATTCCTCCTACAAGGCACCTGTGATCTGTATGTATGTGTGAACTGTCAATTACAGACTGTGTTCCACACATGGTCATTTCGGAAAATACTGCATTGAAAGGAGGTGTTTACTACTATATTTTACATTCTGTAAAATTATGAAATGGTCTGCCCACTGAAAGATTTCTGTCAAAATGACTGGTTTCAGTTGCTGATGAAGACAATTCTTATCCAACCAACCATGAAAACAGGTGGACTGGGATCACTTTGTTCATTTGTTTTTCTGTCTCTCATAATCCACGTCTGTGGCAAGTTTGCATGTGGTTTTCCACACATTTTTAATAAATCTACATTGTAAAGCAGGAAATAGGTGTGTGGGAGTGATGGGGACAGTGTCAGTATTGTCATATCCGTGAACTTAGGCAAATTTGCGCACATACTGTTATATGTTTGATAGGACTCTCAGAACAGTAAGGGGCTTTATTTGAGGACTCATTCAGTTTTTCCTCTTTCTTCCCTCTCTTGGTCTTTCTCTTTTTCAGGTATCCTCATTCTGTACTGAAGCCCTGACAGTGTGCAACTCTCTCCTTCACCCCCGCACAGCCTCCCTTGCTCTTCCCCTTCCTCCTCTTTCGCTTAAACACACACCAGCAGCCCCCAGCCTCACTCCATCCCAAAACCCCTCACTCTCTCTCCCAGCTCTCCTGGGAGGTCCCACACAGGGTGCACCCTTCCCTGCTCGACACCCTCTAAGCCTTGGCCCAGCTGGCCTCCTGGGGCCCCTGGAGAATCATCTCCCTTTGCCGCCATCTGTTCTGCCTCCTCAGGCTGGCCCTGCGCCCACTCCAGGGGACTTGCTACTGTCCCCTCCTCAACCAGGAGAGCTGGCTGCTCTGGGGGCCCCCGAAGGCCACAGGCCAGTGTTTGTGCGCTATGACAAGGAGGAAGCTGAAGATGTGGAGATCTCTCTGGAGAGCGACTCCGATGACAGTGTGGTCATTGTCCCTCAGGGGATGCTGATGCTGGAATCGCAGGACTCTGCTGGCACACAGCCAATCCCACCACCACCACCAGGGGGAGCCGTGCCAACAGTGGGTGTGGGAACAGGGGGTGACACAGGGGTTGTAAACAGCCCACTGCCCAATGAACTCCCTACCTCCCTGCCTCACCAGATTCTCCCATCAAACTCAAACGCCATTAACACATTCACTGGCCAGAGCCAAGCTCAGCTAGTTTCTCTGGTGCCACAGCTCAATTCCACTGCGGCTCAACTGACAGCTCCCCCTGTGGGCCTGGGGGATTCACTGCCTGGTGCACAACTCCAACAGATGCTCATGCAGACATCGCCAGCTGGGCAGCCCTCACAGCTGGGGTTGCCCATACAAATGCAACTGCAGACTCAACTGGCACAAACCAGCAGACAACTTCAGCAACAGCAGCAACAGCAGCAGCAGATGGCCAGTGAGGAAGACCTCACTGTCATCAACATCAACAGCTCAGATGAAGAGGAAGAGGAGGACGAGGACATGGAGGATGAGGACGACCTTGGGGAGGAGGAGGAGGAAGAGGAGGAAGGGTTGGATGATGAGGAAGAGGAGGAGGAGGAAGGAAGTGATTTTGCAGAGGAGGATGAGTACTATGGTGAGGAGGACTTTGAGGACTATGAGGATGAGGAAGAGGGGATGATTGAGGCGGAGGAAATGGAGGAGGAGGCAGAAGGGCTCCCCATGTTAGAGGGAGAGAGCCGTAGGGCAATGTTGGGAAGAGAAGAAGGAGAAGTAATGATGGGGTCAGCTGAGGATAGAGGGCTGGGTATGTACCCTGTGGAAAGAGAAGGGGAGGAAGACACTGAGGTACAAGGGGGAAGCAGTGAGCCCGAAGGTGGACATGGAGTCTACAGACAACCAGTGGATTCAACAGAGGGGAATCGGGAAGAGGGGGCTAAGGAGGAAGCAGAGGGTGAGGTGGGGGTAACAGAAGAGGGGAAGGACAGCAATCGAGATGGTGAGCAAGACGATGGAGCTATCCAGGAAAGCAGGGGAGATTCCCAGCCACAAGCGCCTGCTGGAGAGATCATTGAAGATCCCAGTGAGCTTGAAAAGGATTCAGGAGTTGAGCTTGGTGGACAGCAGGTGACTTCACAGGAGCAAGGACCCTCTCTGGAAGGGGAAGACACTATCGCAGGTGAGATAGCCATCTCCTGCCAAGAAGGTGATGCAGAGTCATCAAAGGGTGTGAGGATTACTGAGGAAGAGAAAGGAACGGACCTGGAACCAGAACAGCCCAGACTTGTACAGCAAGAGAAAGCCAAGCAGGAAACGGACATCTCAGAGGAAGTGAAATTAGCCGGGCCATCTGTTGAAAGTCAGGAAGTTGTAGAGAACAAGGACGAAGATGATGATGAAGAGGATCTTAGAGGGACAAAGAGAAAACGGGAGGAACAAGAGGAGGAAATGGTGGAGCAGAACGTTGAGAAGAAAAAGGCAAGTTCCATTTGAACTTAGTCATGTTCGTTGTTAGTTTTATGGCAAGCTTTATAGCTTGCATTTTCTGTGTCAGAATGTTGACTGTGCTCTAGTCCAGCTAGCTCTGAATCATTGTTTTTTTCAGTTCATGTCCCCATTTATAAAAGTGGGTTGGGTTTGGACCTACAGCTTGAGTTGAATTACCTGTCTTTGTCCAGAATGTGAAAATTCATTATTTCACAATATGCTTTGGCATTGTCTTATCAGATGGATGAGGAAGCTATGGCCTCCATGTTGGCTGACTTTGTGGATTGCCCACCCGATGAGGAGGACAACGCCCATTCCCCAACACACTCTTAGACTGGGCGGAGCTTGACTGGACTTGACCCGACCAGATTTGACTAGGCCAGACACATACTGTAAACCCAATGCCTGCAGCCCCGTTACCAGAGGGCCACAGTAACACAAGCTTGTCTGTCTGTCTCTGCAAACTGTCAGTCACAGAATACAAAGGGTATATGGTCATCTGGCTGAGCTCCACTTATTTGATTTTACAATGATTTATTGAGGGTTTGGATAATGGGCACTGCAGCTAGCTATCTACAGACATTCTACACACTGTCCACAATTATTAGCACTTTCCACCTGGTTTAATCAGTCGAAATGGAGATGAAATAATGGATATCAAATGTCATTAGGAAATGCTTCATTCAGCAGTAGATTATTCATTTTTAATGACCTCTCCAGTGTATTGATGTGTAAAAATCTCAGGTTAATCCATGTCAGATCACCTATAGAGAAAAGGTTCTGACACCACCTGTCACAGATCATCAAACCACTTTGCCAAATGTGATTTCAACAATGATATTTGAGTTTTTTTTTTTTTTTTTTTTTGTGAAAATATTGGTTGGAGAATGAAGAAATTGAAGATAAAGAAATACACATCAAATGATTTTTTTTATTAAAGCATGCATGCATAGGTTAATGCAATACATAATTTGTCTACTATGATGTGCACAAACCTGGGATTTCAGTATTCAGTCATGTTTTAATCAAAACATTTTTTTCAATAAATTTCCTCAGATAAGATAAAACTACCATCTCCAATTTTCTCCACTGCAGCCATCTGTTGGTTAAAGAGATTAATCTGAAAAATTGAGCTTTCTCAAACATTTACTCGAGAACAGATATCACAAGGTGTTTAAATAACTTTTCAAATCTGTTCTCAGAAACAAACCACCTTTGATTACGAGTAATAGGTTTGAAAATATGAAGCCTCCTTTTATGGCCTCCTTTTCTCAAATTAAGTGTGGGTTCACAAAAAATACTCAAATATCATCTATTAAAAATATACCATCTGGCGAAGTGTCACAAAGATCTGTGATGGGTGGTGTTGGGCCCCTGTGATTTGACATGGAATGACCCTCTTCATTTTTAAGGAACAACATCACTCATCTGTGCTAAGAAGTGTAAACAGGCCATTTACCTGAGGTTATTTGAGTAGGACAAGCAATATTGCCCCTCATCACCACTTTAATCCATGACAAATTGCTGTCAAATACTGCTAGGATGGCACAGGTCTTCTGCACAGGTCTACTGACAGCAGGTCTCATGGCAGGCCTGTTTTTATACAATGGATTTCTCACAATTAGCATTGGAGCTAAAACAAAAGGATGGATATGGCCTTTATAGCCTATTCTGTCTGGCTGGTGTAATGTTTCAAACAAACAAGGTCTTACCGGTCTGTGCTTAGCTCAGTAATGCATTGAGTAGGTTAGATCAAATGAGGACTGTACCATCTTTATTCACACGTTGGGTTACTACGGTTAGTGTGGTTTTTGGTGAGTATCGTGTTTATTTTTTTGTTTGCCATCCTTTTTTTAGTTCTCTTTGTTTAATATGTTTGTTTATCCTTTGATACAAAAAATAAATAGAAAAATACCTAAATGTGTTTGTGTTAGTTATTCAATGCATTGCTACAGATCTGCTGTGCTTCTGGTTGGTAAGGCCAGATAAAACACTTGCGTTTAGTTGTCGGGAATTAAACCCTGATGCTGCCAGTGTTGTGCCAGTCTCCAGGGTGATGTATGTTTGCTCTGAGCATCTCCCGGGAAGATGGGGCTCAGTCAGCATTGTTACCCTCGCCTCATCATTCAGCAGTGACCTCTCTGGACAGCCAGGCACCTGCATTGTATCTGAGTATAAATGAAATACGGCCCTAAACCTGCAGACTGCATTTAAATCTGAAAATCAATGTATTCTGATATTTTTTTTTTTTTTTTTAATCTATTTCAGGAAAATTATCCAATAAGATTTGTTTGATGGATGCTATCTTGTTGTGACCGCGCTGAAATGTAATACACAAGGCACATTTCACATTGGTATTTTATTATAGATACATTTTATAAGGGTATCTTTGGTCACTAACATGCAAACCAAGTTACAATTTAAAAATTGTATTTTGAAAGTGCTTTGGAGGCAGACAAATGAGAGTTTCAGATGGATGAATCGAAGTTTCAATAACAACTGGCCCACCCTTGCTGTGGAGTGATAGGGAGTAAGCCAGATGGTTCTTTTGATCTCATCACTCTTTAGTGCCCATGCCTGGTCAGGCCAGGCACCCAGGTATACACAGGCCTCAAGAATATCCTCATTTTTGTCCAGCAACATGGACAATATGTAATTGGTGGCGTGTTTGTGATGTGGAGAGAGGTGAGGCCTCATCGACACATGAAGTCAGCAGTTACGATTGCCTGCAGGGGATCAAGCAAATTGTCTGATGTCAGGTTGGGGAAAAATTTTGGAGAAAGCATGTCAAATAATTGTATTTATAAACCTTGATTTTGACTTGGGGGCAAAGTGACATGGTATGATGAGCTGTACATTCTAATATGTCTCTTTTGGCATCAGCTGTTAACTGACTGATTGTGACCCATCCGTTACGCTGCGCAAGTCAGGTCAGCTTCCATCGGCCTCTCTCATCAATGGTCAACACTCACCCAACGGTGCCCATCTACTAGCTTTAAATGGCACAGCCTGAGCATGCGATGCTGTCACCGATTGAGTGGTCTAATTCATGGAAAGGGGCCTCTCAATCTGTGTGCTTATTTCTATCTTTTGTGTCCTTAATAAAATCGTATTATTTGTATGCTTACATGTGGTGGTGATTTGTCAGTTGTTAAGTACTCCCTCAGTTTCTTGTTTTTAACACCTCAAATGTATTAATCACAAGCACTGCCCTGTATGACCTCTTGTCATTCTCAGCTTTGGTTAGTTACAAAAGCAGATGGTTAATTCACAGACTGTTATAATACAGTGAATGTAACCCACAGTGAAAATGAGCTTACTTCACGTTAGCTGTGAGTTCAGTTTGCATGCACGAACTGAGATGTGACTGGAACTTATCGTGATTCACAAGCTGGCACAGTCATTATCATCATTTCCATCTCACCTAAAATATGGTTTAGCACTATGGCTTTAAACCCACAAATACCCTCCCAGAATTCAGCCTGTTGATTATGTAAAGATGTGCTACCCAGGGTGAATTAAAAGGGTTATGCAATTACATGGTATTTATAAGTAGTCATACAGGCATCACCCTACCATATAATGCAAACAACCAAAAGGTCACCAAAAAGTGAGGTCACTTTTTGTGTGAAAAGGACTATGCCATCTCCCTGCATGTGAAACTGAGTGATAGTTGCAGCCCCTTTTCAGTATTCGTATGCAAAATGTTCACAGTGACTATGATGTATGTTTAGCTGTGGCCCATTTGCTCATTAACAGGAAATCCTAAATAAATGATTAGCTTATGAGTGTGCACTGAACTCAGGGTCAGCCAACCTCAGACTATTAAAAAACAGAACTTAGAAAAAAAGGGATTCAGGTTTACAATGATTTCAGCTGTTTTGTGGGATGAGTCACTATAAAAAACAGATCTTGAAAGTGGTTCCATTTTGAAACTAGCCTGTCATTTGAAATTATCTGAATGAGAGTTCAGTGACTTACAGTCAGGTTATTTCCTCGCAATAGAAACTTCTTCTGCGCAACTCAGCTTTTTACATGGATCAACTGAGTAACTTGGGAAGAAAAACAGCAGTATTTCCACTGGCTACAGATCCAGCTTCTTCACCACTTTATCACACCAAAAGTCTGCGTTCTAATTTGCTTCTTGCATGTATTCATAATACTTCCCTCTCTATATTTGCATAGTGGTTTGGGTTGTGGATATGAATGCAACTTCCATCCTTAGCGTTGTATCTGGCTTGCTCTCTGGAGTAAGTGTGCAGTATTTGTGTATGCCTTTCGAGCTGTTTGGGTGTTCTTTATGTGATGTTTGATTTCTCTCAGCTGGTGCAAAAACAAATTTTCTGTTGCCCTGCAACAAAACTGAACCCTTTCCAAAAAACAGTGATACCCCAATTAATGGCTATAATAAAAATAATAATGTAGTAATAATAATAATGACCAATAATGTAGCTGTTTTGATCTTTGAGAAGTCTGAATATCATCTAATTCAGTTTAAGAAACAAATAACTTTTTTTTTTTTCTACTTGTCTCTGACTCCATGCATTTATTTACTCATGAATGCATGTATACCCTGTTCTTTGTTTCCTGTAACAGGTAAAGAGATGAATGTAACATTTGGTGTTTGTTTATGTATTGTTTGCATGCTTTTGATAATGATCACCTCAGTCCTGTATTTGGTTTGACGGGTGCATTGAAATTCATTTACTTCCTTGAACAAGAGTGTGATAGATAGGCTCAGAATTTAATAAGGGCTGGAGAAATTGAAGACTTGAAGAAATGTGAATAGACCCAGGGAAAGAGAGGCACTCAGGGGACAGGTAATAAGAGAAAGAGAGGGGGAGGGAGGGAGAAAGGGGGAGTGACCTACTGCAGGCTCAGAGGAAGGAAATTTTGAAAGCAACTGTATGAACAGCAGAGCAAAAAAGGAAAGGTTGATGGACTAAATATTTTGTGACCAGGGAGAAAGGAAACTAAGAGATTGCTGCATGGGACCTTGTGACTAAATAAGAGAAAGTGAATAGATCAAAAAAGATACTGCCTGCAACACGTCTCTCTCAGAGCCACGTGAGACAAATACAAAGGGTACAAAAGGGGGACTGAAGATCACTACGTTTCTAGAGTGGGGATTTTCTCAAGTGAGTGTTTCCTTCCAGCAGTAAGGTAAAGTATATCTATTTATGTCTGTGCAATCTAACAGCTGCTTGTGTTTGATCACAGGATAGAGGCAAATTTAGCAGAGGTATTTCCTGAAAAAGTTTCTCACAGTTCTCAAAGAAGTTCATGAAGTGTTCTTTGCAGACAACTGCACTTTCATGACTTACGGCTTGTGGCTATTATTAAATTAAATAATGCACTGTGCACAGGTTTTCAGCCTTTGTTTGAAGATTAGTCTATTGAATGTCAAAATCTGTTTTGCAGAAGAAACATCTTGAATGCCTTCTTGTTCATCTTAATGTTGTCAAGTGGTTTCCTGTTTAAGCCGCTCAAGTGTCTCATCACATTATACCACATTAGGTTACCATATACTTATGTATACTGAGGAATGTCTGAGCTAACAGGGAGAGAAAATGAGTTAATGTGTGCATGCGTAGTGATGGAGAGCTTTAAGCATTATGTGACCTTAGCTTCATGCACTTGAAATGGCTAATAGAATGGTGCACTACACTCAATAGTTTATCCAAATCAAACAATTGAAAAAAAAATCAGAACATGGTTTAGCTTAGTCTTCAGCATAGCTCATTAATTATTCATAGAGCTGTTCAATGTTTGCTTTATGCTAAACTAATTGTTTCTAGGCTACATCATAGTGCTCTCAAAATGCTTTTTCTTCCTCTGATTCCTTTTTCATTTGTGGAAAACAAATCAACTGTTTCATTAACTGCTGTTAGTACTGAAGCTGTTAATTGTCAATGAGGTAAATGTGTTTAACTAGGCAGCAGCATATTAAAACATTTACAGATTTTTGGTTGTAAGTACAGTTATAAGGTGAATGTTGATGTGGACCGTGGCTCAGTGCCAGTGCTATTTGGTGTTAAAGAATTAATCAGAAATTGGCAATTTTCCTATTTTAGTTGAGTACTGCGCTGAAAAATGCAATCCTTTAAATTGCCTTGGTGTATTGATGTTTCATAGGTATACAAGATGCAGCCTAGTTTCTGTCACCTTGGTTGTGAACCACAATGCCCGTATTCTGTAGGCTATAACGCTCTGTGTAGAAAGTGCTGCAAGACCTGACTGAGAATCTGATTGCACAACCTGTATGTGGATTCCAGACATATTTGAGCCCAGCTTATACATAGCGGTCACTATGGGTCAGCCTATGTCTGAAACATGTCCGTACATGAAGTACTGCACATCTCCAGTGCCCAGCATCTTATAAGATTTCAAGCATTTCAAAACATTTTTGGTGAGATAGTGGTGTATGTGGGCAGGTGTCTGCTTCACACAAAGCCGAAAGGACACCATGTCACTACACCCCCACTGTTTTATTGATAATATCGCAGGCACGTACCAGCACATTTACATACAGCCCAATGCTACTAACAAATTGCATCACAATACTAGATCAAAGAAGCTGACTTCAAACTCCTTCTCCAATATGCCAACAACTGGCTTGAAAAAATGATCTTCAGCACCTCAAAGATGGCAATGCCATTTTAAGTGTTCACAAAGTTGATTACAACATCACATACATCGCATGTTTTCCATAATATTTAGTGATTATAGGGCGCTCTGCACCTTTAAATGACGTTTGTGTACGCATTTCTTACAACCACCGATGACGGAACAATTACAATCGCTGGTACGTTTTACCAGTCCTTGACACAAGGATACATGTATTTCCTTCAGGCATTTTATATGCAAAGCAAAACTTGGAGGAAAAGCATGGAAAATGCAAAAAGCTATCGCGTAGATATTAACTGAAACAAAAGTAACCAAACAAACGGAAAACAGAAAATTTTTCAAAAGAGTGACTGCAGTTAAATTGCGAACGAAGAATAAATTGTCCCTTTTTTAAATAAATTAAAACGCAGTAGTCTTAACTCCTAATAGAGTTAGGACTAATAAATAATGACAAGAGTGCTGTGCAAACCAAATTGTCTTTGTTGCATGGTAGTCTGGCCAGTGTTGACAAGGCTGTCTTGACATAAACTATTCTTTTGAATATGGTATGATAGACACAAGCTATTGTACAACAATATGCAATTTAAGATTATAACAAAATTATTCATTTCATGGAATGTAGGTCAGCATTAATGTTTTATTATCTCCATTGTTATGTCCATACCTGAACAGTTTTTTGCGCTGTTCTCATGACAGGACAATGAAGAGCGTAACTTAACTTTTTTTTTTTTTTTTATCTTTCACAATCATAAGGTGTTTGAAAAGGTGTCAGACTGATTGTATGTGGAGATGACATGATGATGTGGCTGCTAATTTAAGTGTATGATACAGTACACAGATGGAGTATAAGGTGTCTGTGGCGACGGGAACTTCAGAATATTCCGGGACAAACAACTATGTATATGTGACCCTGGTGGGTGAAAAAGGAGAGAGTGAGAGGACTGTGCTGGACCATCCTGGACTGGATCTCTGCAGAGGAGCAGTACGTATGCACATTTGCAGACATCAGTTTTTTTCCAAGGATGACTTATCTATGTGTAGTCTGTGATGATTTTAAGTGACTGTTTAGTATCAAAACTGCCTGTGCACTACCCTTTCCCTTCCCTCTTCTCAGTGATGTCTCTCCATAATACATGCCCAAACACATGCCCCTCCCCAAGCAGTGGAATGTGTGGGCCAGCACAGTCAGACAGTTAACTGTCTCTTACTGCAAACTGTAAACTCACCTGTTTAAACTTAATTCGGTTCAATATATTCAAACTCAGTACAGTACAGTACAGTACAGACTAGAACAGTATGTACCAGGCTGACCATTTATTTGTGTGGACTTCCACTATTTATGTCACAGTTAACATTTTGATATACCCTCAATATACTTTGTTTATCTTCTGCGACACAACGTTATGTCATAGTCACGACAATTACACTGACACTTGTGACACTGATGACTTGGAATTGTCTCTTCTCTTTATGTATGATTTCTAAGTGTTTTTGTACATGTTAAAGTCTGACAAATGGGAAACTATACATTCTTACTGAGTAAATAATGTATAATCACAACACCTTGTCAGTTATATGAGGGTTTTCACCAATATGAATAACAATGCTGAAATAAAAACAGAATACATCATTTCTAGGAGTAGATATCGGAAGGATGGATATTATGATAAGGCAGATACAAGGTGTTCAGCTTCAATAAACTATTTGTCAGTTCACAAAACATGAATTCCTCATTTTTTCGGTTACAAAGTAAATTCACTTCCCAGCTTGTGACAGAGAAAAGCAGTGCAGACTTTTCAGCCATGAAGAGAGCTTCAGAGGCAGAGGAATTTCTTTACCAGGAAGGCAAGGTCAACTTTTCTTACCCTGCTGGAGTGTGACTTTAACTCACAGAGAATTTGACACTCCCCTCCTCCCTTGAGCAAAGAACACACTGAACTGTAGAAAGCCAGAGAGCTGGGAGCAGCAGAAAAGCTGTTGCTTCAGCAGGAAGTTGCTGCAGTGTTCGAGCTGGGTGACCATAGGGGCTTGACTGCGTAATCTCCGAGAAGTCCTCTCAGAGGAGAGTCAGTGGGATGAATATCACACTGTACAAGTTCTCCTTTTCTTTCATTGCCCCATTTCACTTCTCTCCAACTGTCTTTGCACCTCGCCAGTTTCCCTAGTGTCTTTGCAAAATAGCCAAGCTGTTTCTGTCAGGCCATCCCAAGTTTACCTGCTTAATAACTGGCGTATTGGTGCAAATGTATTTGCATGTTGGTGCAAAGATTTTTTGTGTATCACCTTGGTGGGCACTAAACATTGGTGGTGCCTGAAGTGACTACAAAGCTCTGTAAGGCTGTGCATGTTGTTCTTTAAATGCAATCCATTGTTGTCATTGTTGTCATTACTCTTTCTTCAAGGTTGATGAGTACACCGTGCGCAGTGCTGCCTGCCTCGGCCAGCTGCTTCTGGTGCGGCTAGAAAAGCAACGCTACTGGGTGGAGGACAACTGGTTCTGCCGCTATGTGACTGTGGATCCTCCAGGAGGCAGCGGTGCCCTAACCTTCCCCTGCTATCGCTGGCTGGTTGGAGATGTGAGGGTGGAGCTGCGGGAGGGCAAAGGTCAGACTGAGGCCTAAATGAACATGACTTAAATTAAAATAAGTCCCTGGGTAATTTTACAGATCAGATAGCTCACTGATCAGGCTAATGTATTTCAGTGTTTCTTTTTTTATTGTTCCAGTATTGAAGTGGCAGAGTGCCTTTAAATAGAACATTAGGGATTACTTACCTGCTTTATCTTCAACCTCCATATATGATCTCCAGTTTTTCCTGACTCTGTTCCTTATCCTGGCCCTTTTTTCTACAGTCAGGTTATCTTTGCATTTGAATAGGGTTCTACTTTTTCATGACCTGGATATTATAGCCTCTGAATCAACCCTCCAGTATCAGGAGGCAGATAAATCTTAGTATTTAAGCTAACTGAAAATGTCTGAAATATCATTTTCATTAATGGTTTTCAATGTTATTCTTCATCTTTATACACAAAAAATCCATGCAATACTGTAACTTGCAATATTGAAAATTTTCATTCATCTGTATATCTCCATCTTTGACTCTTTCTAGCAAAGAAGCACAGTGAAGACTCTTTACCTCTGCTACTGGCACACAGAGAGACTGAGCTGAAGGAAAGGCAGAAAATATATAGGTCAGTCAGTCTCTATCTCAGTTTGTTTTCAGTAATATTTACAAGGCCTTGTTTGCACAGGCGTATAACTCAGTTGCATTTGTGTGTATCTGTCAGCAATTATGCATTTGTCTGGGTTGAAGTGTTACGTGCAGTAGCATTGTATGTCCGTACTCTGTGTGTTTCAGTGTCTGTGAATGTCTATGAATGTTGTGTTTCGAAAGGGTGTTGTGGTTCATGTACAATCTCTCCTCACCAGGTGGCAAGCGTGGGCCCCAGGTATACCCAAATGTATTGATGCTAAATCAGAGCATGACCTGCCGCAGGATGCACGCTTTGATAATGAGAAACGTAGTGACTTTGAGGGTTCCCTGCACTACGCGTGAGTGTCTGCTTTTTGATTTCTCTTAAAACACTATGGACACTAAACGGCTGTAAAATAACTTCTTCTACAGTATGCTTTTCATCCACAGAACCAGCTTTTTTGTGAACAATTTTTTATTAAGTTTGATACCCCAACCTCCCCCCCTCCTCCCTTAAGTTCTCACCATCTTCACACAACAGGGCAAAGACAGCACAATAGATCAGTAACTGGACAAAGACTCTTGAATTCATTCCACATCATTAGATCTCTCCCTGCATGTTCTGACTTAACACAGTGTTTCACTGAAATCCTCAAAAACAAAATCACCTTTCCTCTTATGACCTCCGCTCTGTTTGCCCTCATTATTCCCAGGTTGCTGGAGCTGTCCCTAAAGAAACTGGCCATAAAATTCGGAAAGTCCTGGGATGATCTTGATGACTTTAAGCGCATCTTCTGGAAACTTAAGAGTCCCATTGCTGGTAAAGTAGGATGACACAAAGTATCATGATCATGATCATTATCATCACCATTTATATGTTTGCAAGAATCCTTTCACGCAGGGAGCCTATAATTATTTAGGAGTTTGAGTATGAGATCAAGATGATCTACTTTTAATTATTTCAGTGTTATTCCAGTATTTCCAAATCTACACACTTACAAAGAAAATCGTTTTCTGACATTATACCTAATGTTGTAGAGAATATGGAAATCAAATCTGTAGAATTATGCTATTCTGCTAGTTATCAGAAGCCACAGTTTCAAAGTAAAAATTCTGTATGTATATCAGCTTTAGCCAAGCGTAATGAATGGCACAATTTCATATTGACAATTTAATTAAACCAAATAATGACATATTTTATTGATTTACTGCAGTAGGGTCTAGAACAGATTTACTGCAGTAGGATCTATATAAACATTTTCCAACATTTGTTCCATTTTTTGCTTTATGTTGTTTTGTATGTATCTAATACAACCAATGGTTTTGTCTTCATGTTTTTACAAAAATGATCATCATATGTGAATGTCCATCTCTCTCTTTTAGAGTATGCAATGAAACACTGGAAAGAAGACTGGTTCTTCGGCTACCAGTTCCTGAATGGCTCAAACCCACGCATGATCCAACGCTGCTATACATTGCCAGAAAACTTCCCTGTCACAGGAGGCATGGTGCAAAGCTCTCTGGGGTCACACACCACCCTGGACAAAGAGATGAAGGTGATCTCTCTGAGTGTGTGTGAGCCTCTGCTTCAGCATCAGTGTCTGTCTCTGCCTCTGTGTGCAGCTTAAGACTCCACATAGATCATAATGCTGCCTGTGAGAAAGAGAACTTCAGTTGTTTACTAAGTTTAAAAATGAAGCATGAGCAGGCATATCTGTGGCTGAGTGCACTGCTGCTCACCACCTCCTTCATTTCCCTCAGGGATTCAATTGTGTCATGCTCTATTAGCATGACAGGATTAATCCATCATTGTCATTTTAGAAGCACAGTAGAAAATAACTATGTAAAAGCACGTTTCCCTCCTTTTCCTCTCTCCGGTAAAGCAACATAATAGTAATAATATTAGTTTGCGTAGATGTAGATGGGGTGACAAATGTTTGACTAGGGGTATAGTGAGGCCTTTATACCTGCACTAAGGACACCATTGAACATACTTGCCTAACCAGAAACACCTGAGGGATGTTTACAAAAAGTGCTGTAACTTCTACATGGTGAAACCAAAATGTATAAAAATGTTATTAATAAAAGTTTAGAATCTTCTTTTCAACCACATGTGATTGTTTGATTACAAATGTGCAACTGTTGAGTACTGAGCCAAATCAAGAAAAATTGTTTTTTTGTCCCAAACATTATGCGGGGTATTGTATGGAAATAATAAAATAAGTACAAGTGGAAAAAAAAAGTTATGAAAGTTTTTAAAAGCAATGAATAACAATGTTAAAAGTAACTCTTTTGTTTCTTCATTCACCTGGAAACAACAAAACTCATGCCTCTTCTATTTGTCTGTATTTGCAGGCAGGAAATATATACTTGGTGGATCATGCCATAATGGATGGCATCCCTGCCAATACGATCCGAAACAGATTACAGCACATTGCTGCTCCCCTCTGTCTGCTGTATGAGCACCCTGAAGATGGACTCATCCCCCTGGCAATACAGGTTATCAGAGTCAGCTCCAACAGCATATGCCCACTCTTAGATATCCCACCATGCATGGCACATACCAGTGTATCCCAATTTACACTGCAGACATCTTTTTACATGCACTAGCACAGTCACAACCTTGTATAAACTTCACACTTACCTGCATAACATGTCCTTTTTAAAAATAATAAACACCTTGAAGATGTTCTCACTGCTCTCCATCTCTCCACTTCCATAGCTGGGACAGGAGCCAGGTCTTGACACGCCCATTTTCCTGCCCAGTGATCCACCCCTGGCCTGGTTGCTGGCCAAAATTTGGGTCCGTCACGCTGAGTTCCAGGTGTTCCAGGTGTTGTCTCACCTGTTGCGCACTCACCTGGTGGTTGAGGTGTTTTGTGTGGCTACACTCCGCCAGCTCCCAGCTGTGCATCCAATCTACAAGGTGAGAATGGAGAACTTCACTTGGGAACTTTGTCCATTCCCCATAGAGTCTCAGTACAGAATGTAGACCCCGAAATCTCATAGACTTGTAAGGGAATGGTCATGTAACCATAAACAGCCTGCATACCCTGCAATTGTTTTTTAATATGAGCATGGGTGTTTGCAAGTATTGTCCTGTTAGATGTACAGTACTATGTCTTGTAAAGCATAACTTTTCCTGTGGAATGTTCATTTTGTTTTATGTGAGTTTGTAAATATCCTTAAGCATTAAGGTAAATCTGATATAAATTAACTGCACTGCATCTTTGCAAAAATATGCACACCTCATCGCTCTTTCTCCCTCTCTCTGTTCTTTCCTGAAATGGAAGCTACTGACACCTCACCTACGATATACTCTGGAGATAAACTGTCGTGGACGGACTCAACTTATTTCTGCTGATGGTATCTTCAAAAGGGTCTGTCTAAGTACCTTCCCATCTGTTCATGTATCTCTCTTCCGTTTGCTTGTTTCGGCCACAGCAGCCACATGGGAAAAATATGTCTCATGCTGAATGATTCTTCACTGAGAAGTTGGCTGCTCTTATGTTTTTACCCATACTGCTTTTGGCTTTACAACACATTTACATGACAAGTAGGTCAAAATACCATACCACAATTACAGTGTAATACATTTCAAACATATGTAATAAAAACTGGGACAAACTACTGAAGAGCTGCAGTGGTTCTAATGGATATTTACCATTGAATTCCAACTATTTCATAGGTTGTGTCTACAGGTGGAGAAGGACTCCTGGTTCTGGCCCAACGGGAGTATAAGGTTCTAACATACAGATCCCTCCAGCCCATCCTGGACTTCCATGACCGTGGAGTGAACAAACTGCGAGACTACCACTACAGGGATGACTCCTTGATGCTGTGGGACGCCATTCACAGGTGCATTTGCGTTTGATGGAGAGACACGGGAACACTTTCTCTCACACCCAGTGGGCAGTTCGAAGGTAGAGGAGTAGGGAGTGGCATCCACATTGTTCTTCAAGGCATCCAAGCATATAGATGGACAGAAACACAGACCTACTTTCTCTCTCTCTGTCTCTCTCTCTCTCTCTCACACACACACACACACACACACACACACACACACACACACACACACACACACACACACACACACACACACACACACACACACACACACACACACACACACACACACACACACACACACACACACACAGCTGGGGTCAAATAAAAACAACAAAGAACAGGTAAAAAAGGGTGACAGCCAGAAGCATACCTGTAGAATGGCTGCAAATAGGCACACCAAATGGAGAGATGAAGGCACACTTAAAAAGTGCAAACCAAACTATGACTAGGACAGACACCAATGAAGCCCAGGTATAAACACACCATTAGACTAACACTCATTAGACCATGTGCAAATATACCTAATAATTGCTGATGCTTCAGAAAGGGTTCAGAAATTTGTACCATTGCATATAGAACAAAGATTGGTGGGGGGAGGCTGTGATCTATATGAGATTAGGGTGATTGAGTAAGACGTGGAAAAATTCATTAGGTTATTACAACATACCCCTCACTTTCCCTTCATTAGTCTTTTTCTCCTCTCAGTTTTGTCTCAGGAATGGTGTCTCTATATTACGCCAGTGACAGTGAAGTGTCCCAAGACTCAGAGCTCCAGGCTTGGATACAGGATGCTGCTCAGGAGGGATTTGTGGATGTTCCTAAATTTGGTTAGTCTTACTCGCTACACTTCCTGATTTGGTAAATAAAATTAGTGTGTCAGATGGGTCCCCTTATTCTACTTTCTTGTAGGTCTGAAGAGTGAGTTAAATAACAGGAAGGAGTTGATTACCCTTCTGAGTGTGGTGATCTTCACCTCAACCGCACAGCATGCTGCCACTAATAACGGACAGGTATGAGCTGGGTGGTCCATCCAGATAACACACTATTCCCTGATATAATATGGCTGACGAGCTTCAGTCTGACCCGGCCGGAGCCCACTGTGCTCAGGAGTCACACAGGAAGATGTACAACCAGTGAAGGGTATTTCTGTTCTTTATCGTGAAAATTGTGACTCTCCTGCTTAACCCAGCAGCTGTTGTCTACCGGGATCACCTGCATAAGTGAGGCACAATGCTGCTGATTTGGTGGACTGCATCGTTAAAGGAAGCAGGTGCATGTGCACACTTGTGTATGCTCTCCAATGACATTGCAGCAAAGGGATAGACTTAAAAATGTACATAGCAGTGCATTACAATTTGGCTGAAAATGCCTGTGGTGATGTGTTGTGTTGTATATCACTGTCTCTCTATGGACTTAGTTTGACTGGTGTGCCTGGGTCCCCAACACCCCCTGTACCATGCGCTGCCCTCCTCCTACCGACAAAGATGCAGTCACTATGGAGATGATCATGGACAGCCTCCCTGATATCAGCCAATCTTGTGTGCAGATGGCAATCACATGGCATCTGGGCCGAGCACAACCTGATGCGGTAAGCCTGACTGCTTGACATGAATGCACACCAGCTCTGCGCAAGATTTTGATGATGTCCACCTCAGGAATCTCCAGGGACCACATATTGTTACGTACCAAATTGTCACAGAAACACACACACGAATGTAGGTGCAACCAAATCATCTTCCAAGCCTATGACAACAGCCCTCGGATCAAGGCTTCTGAATCCAAATCGGATGTCAGAACAGCGCTCAATATCTGGCTTAGGGCAATATGGAATGTTTGCATGCAAACACATTTAAGGACAAACTGGCTGCTTAAGTGAGGAAATAAACACATCTAGCAACATTCCCATAGGTCATTGGAGCGGGAAAATGTATTAACAGAAATAAAAAAAACTCCTACACATTTCTAAAAGCTTTACTTATTTATTAACACACTGACAAGAACTCATTTCCGTTGACATCGAAAACCCACATCCTTTTCATCTTGATTTCATGAACAAACTTCCTTCCTGGAGGTTTTTTTTTTGTACATTAACTTGAAATAGATAGCTTGTATGTCTTTCAAAGACTTTTGTTTGGCACGCAAATTTTAAAATTCAAATCTGAATATCACTCTGTTACAGCAGAATGTCTTTGCTACGAAATATTTCTTTGTGCATGGTCTCTGTCTCTCTCTCTCAGTCACTCTGCATTTTACTTCCAGATTCCCATGGCTCAGTATGTGGAGGAGTACTTTACTGAACCTCAGGCCCTGGAGCTGATCAAGAGTTTTCAAAAGGAGCTGCAGGAGGTGGAGGACAAGATCATCAACAAAAACAAAGATCTGGAGCTTCAGTATCTCTTCCTCTGCCCCAGCCGCATAGAGAACAGCATTACCATTTAGGCCTTCTCAGTCTCACCATAAATGTCATCAAATTTTAGTTTAATTCATTGATAAATTCAGTACTGCTGAAGACTGTGCACCTATATTTAATGTTTACCTTTATCTATATTTAGAGTACATTTGCATTGCCTATTTTCATTGTTCAGGATATATAGTTGCTATATTTGCACTCCATTGATTTGATCTTAAATTGTAAATACTTTCAGAGCAAAACATGTAAGTTTTTTAATTCATTCCATGAAATGAAATCCTTTTTATTGCACCAAACTTCAAAGTTAAATAACAATTAACATGTTAATATGCATTTAAGTATAGTAACCATATACAGTCGTGGCCAAAAATATTGGTACCCCTGCACCTGTTTCAAATAATGGCCCGCTTCTCCCAGAAGGTTGTTGCAATTAAAATGCTTTGGTATTCACATTTTTATTTCTTTTGTTTGCTTTGGAACAACACAAGAAAGCTGAGGAAATTAAAGCCAAATCTGATACCATTCCCCACAGAAGTCCAAAAATGGAGTGGACAAAATTATTGGCACCTTTTCAAAATTGTAAGAAATAAGTGGATTTCAAGCATGTGATGCTCCTCTAATTTGTATTTAAACTCACCTGTGGCAAGTAACAGGTGCTAGTAATAAACACACTTGTAACCAGTTTAAAAGGAGAAAAGTTGACTCAGCCTTAGTGATGTCTGTGTGTACCACACTGAGCATGGAGAAAAGAAAGAAGCGCAAAGAATTGTCTGAGGATTTGAGAACCAAAACTGTGGAAAAGCATGGACAATCTCAAGGCTAGATGTCCATCTCCAGAGATCTTAATATTCCTGTGCCCACTGTGTACATCGTCAAGTGCAGGGGTGCCAATATTTTTAGCGATGACTGTATGTAATGGATTTTAACCAAACTGGGGAAAAATCACGTCATCACAGCCTCTTCATTTATGGCTGTGTTCTGCATGGCATAAAGCCCGGTGACGAGAGTTACATTTGTACTGTGAATAATAATGTTGCTGGCTCCTCTCAAATGTTTGACCTACATGTCTGATGAAGAGCATCCTGACAGGGGACTTTGTCATTTAGACCTGTAGCCATACAAAGTACCCCTCTCTCCTTGTGACAGGCCATATCACCATCTATTCCCTAGCAGCAAAAACACTACAAGACAGTGTCTACAGTTTAACATCTTGTATAGATGGTGTAAATCATTGTATGAATAACACTGATTTTGAGTAGAGTTCCAATTATTAAGTAATGTACTGTGCTACAAAATAATTTAATAGAGAAATAATAATGGAGAAAGGCTCAATGTTAATAATATTGCTCATAATGTTTTTCATATTGTGATTGAAGTTGTAAGATGCATTTATATCCAATATACATTTGTATTTTCATGCTTAAATATTTAAACCAATTGCAAAAGGCATTACTGCCACAATATATATAAGATTTGCTTAAACAATTGCAATGTATGGCCCTGTAACATATGCTAAGTTATATTTCTATGTGTATTATTTTTCAGAAAAGTAAACTCAACCTGACTACATGACGTGTCATTACTCTCAATGTGACAAGTTATTTCTGTTACATTCAGATTTTATTGTACAGATCAAACCCATACTGCAGTCAAACACACTCCCATTTAAGACAATTTAGGTATTTGCACGGAAAGGATTTCCAGCAAACAAACAGAACAAAAAATAAATAGACATTTAACTCACAGCATCTCCCAGTCCATTACTATGTGGCATATGCTTGAAAGAACAAGTCATGAGACAAAAAAATCAATCTTGCAATAAGGCTCAGAGGATAAAACAAGCTAGAGTACTAATTTCATACCCTGAAGACATTTGAAATCAGTTTTCTGAATAACAGTAACTGTAGAATCTCCCCTCTAGGTCTATTATTTATTATAAAACACAGCACATATTAGCAGAAAGAGTGACTGTACTCTAGACAATCTAGGGAGCATTTGATAAATCTTAATTTCTGACCCATCACCTTAATCTCATCAAAATGTATGATAGTCCTAGATTAATTCTGCAATGACTTAAATATTATTTTTTTCCTCAAATCTTAAAGATAATTAACACTTTCTGTCATTTAAGGCAATGAGTGTGAATGTACAGTAATACAAACAAAAAAATAATTTCTCTGACGGGGGTTACAGCACTTTGTGAAGCTTCTGACCAATGTGACCTGGGCCACTCATGGCATGTATTGGTCCGCTAACTTGACCGGTCAAGAACACAAAGCACAAAACGCGACAACTTTAGCTTTCCAGTGTAAGGTGGTGCAGTGTTGAGTTCTGTCCAGCAGGGGGGTCTAGTGGACCATGTATTCATTGCGCTTGTTGAGTCGGACTTGGCAGAAAGATATCATTCCCACAACAACATAAATGCCTGCCGCTATGAAGCAGTTGTAGCCAACTTGGTTGTACAGTCCATATATCGTCTGAGGTGGGTTCCCACTGCAGGGATAGAAGAGAGAGAATGAGCGTGAGATACAAACTGAGTGGATGCAGAGGGTAAATTGAGTCCCATTAGAGAGAGAATGCAAGAAAAAAAAACAACTGGAAAAAGTGTACTCAAATGGGAGTGAGACCACTCTAATTGCACTGTCACAGCACCATGTGAATCTCATGAGCCTGTGGGACATTCTTTGTCTCTAGCGAGGCCAAGATGTGTGTAACTTGTATGGGTTTCACTCACTCATTGAGCATGTCCTCTTCAGTGAATGGCACATCCTCAATCAGCACGGCAGCATGGGTGCTGAAGAAAATACCCAGCATTGCCTGGGAGAGATGAAAGAGATGAGATGACACGCAGTTAACCTTTCAGGCTGGCAACCGACTTATTAAAGGCAAGTCAAGCTCCTACCAAATGAGCTGGAATAAGTACAACCAAGTGAGGAAGCTACACATCTAATGTTACACATTAGTCCACTTGTTCTTGGCATAGTGTCTGCCACTGTAGCAACTGATCCTGAGTCATAACAACAGTTCTGCTTTGATACAGATCACCAGACTATGACCATTCCTACTTGGCCTGCTTTCTAGCCAAATGCGCAAGACTTTTTCTTTTTACACAATATTTATTCAAAAGGATTCACAGAGAAGACATTACAATTCCTTATTACTGAGATCTATGGCAATGTAACTAAGCAAGAGCTTGTTAGTTTTCTTTACATCTACTTCATGTGAAGCAATGGGATTACATTAATGTGGAAAAAAATGTATTGATTTTCATAAAGGTGTTTGTTTTTGTGTAACTGCATCTTGCAAGACATGACTGTTGTGCAGTCCTGCAATGCATAGGATGTTAACGGTCAACTGTGACTACAGAACATTTAACTAAGTAAGCAGCAGAGAAACAATACTTCTTTACAGCAAGTAAACATTACAAAGAATGATGTTAAGTGCCATTTTAAGTCGTGTTGCGCCCGACTCACAAATAATTCACGAGAACCTCATAAATATTACAGCATCACTACAGCAAGTCAGCTAAAGCAGTTTGGCTATGTGAAAATAACCTGTAACTACTGTATTTACTCATTTTACGCATCAACTCATGTTTCACAATACAAAACACACCATATGCATGCAATGATGTTGAACTAGCCGACTAGTTTACTAATGAAATAGTACAGACTTTCTTACAACGTAAAGCGCTACAGTAACTACCAGTGGTACCAGGTCAATAATTAGTAATATTTTTAAAAAATGTCCTTACCAGCATAATTACTCCCCATATACTTATCACTATGCCACAGGCTGCCAGTTTAGGTCCGCAAAATAAAAGAGAAGCCATGATCTGACGATACTATTCTGCCCGTCTAAACCTGAGGTGTGACTACTATTTACTCCGGATTTAATAGTTTATTATCCACGCTCATTGACTATCCTCAGATGAAGACACCAAAAATTTAAGAGGGAATGGTGAAAAAACAACTAAGGTTTCCTCAATTTTGCCGACTGATCGCTCATCTACTTCCGGTAGTAGTCGGCTGATAAAGGGACTGTACCATTATGAAAATATAAAGGTGTTTCTCTATTGAAGTATTCTGTCGGATCAGGATGATGAGAAAAATAAATATTGATTCGGTTCGCGAGTTTTTATTTAGTTACATCATACTTAATCCTAGAATGATTTTCAGTTAAGTATACATTTTGTTTCTGGGTGAGTATCGAATCAAAATGACATCTAAAAAAATGGAGATACTAAGTCTATACTGCTCAGTATTTCAAGTTTCAAATAAAGAAATTTAAATGATTAGATATTAGACAGAAATTTTAAACATTTCAGAAGACATGGGCTGTCTGGATGACTTGAAATTACTTTACATGACGCATATCCCTCCCCCATTTTCAAAATAGTACAATCTATTAGTACGTGACACGTCATGTGATGGGGAAAGTTTGTCAGCTGAGCTGAACTTTGTTTTTTTTCTCGACATGAATGACAGCAAGATGGTGTATGAGGTACTTAACAGTACTGAGAGGTTTTCCCAAATCAAATATTTTTGACAGAGTTTTTTTTTTTTAAATTGGTATTTTTCTTATTATTAATACAAAAACAGCACGTGTACACGTAAAACCAGGACAAATAAAAAAAAAGATTTTCTGTGTTATATCGAGCATATAAATACACTTTTTATTTATGACAGTAAACTGTCATTTTGGTAAACATGCCAGAACTCACTTGTCTCTACTGGGTAATTTTGCCTTCTGGCATTCACTCAAGCATGGAGCTATGGTGGAAACAGTAACACTGCACATCTTGGATTACACTGTGTTAGTGTTTTTATTTCGGCAAACACCCTGGTGTAATGTATTTACAAGCAAATATACTGAGATATTAAATTGTTAAAATTACTTGCTAGTGTTGATAATCCCTTGAACCCTTCTCATGTTATCTTCCTGAAGACTGAGCTTTATTCAAATTATTTATCTGATGGTAATCTATTAGACACTCAAACAGCGAGCATGCATTTCACTTACTGAAAACCAGACTTCAGGCAAGAAGTTCCTGAAACAAGCTAGAACTGAAGATGGCAGCGGCAGAGGACTGGTGGCATACTACCAGGAAAGATACTAAGCATCTAGTGCAGTCTGTGAGTCATGGACTTCAGGAAGGCATTGATTGCAAGGGATTTGCAACCAAATATTAAATACAGCTTGTTTATCCATGGCGACCTGGCTGACCAGGACCAGCCATTAAAGAGCAATGAGAGTTGACACTAATGAACTTAACCAGCTTAACCCCTGTCGTTTCCTGGGGAGGTTAGGCTAACTGTAGCCTTTCCACCATGGACCATTCATAAGGTTACTAATGCAAGGAAGTGGCATTACTTTTTCAGCTAGAGAAGGAAAGTCACATGTTATCACTCTTTGGTTTAATTTATTGGCTATCCTTGAAATCAGGAAGTAAGTTTAGCTGGAGTAGACTTTAAATGTCAATCAATTATTGTTTGGCTTGGTTTCCCAAAAACAAAAATGAGCTAGGAAAGCAGTAGGAAACATTGGGCCTGAGAGGTATGAGTTGGACACATGGTCATGGATTATGTCAACTCTTGTGACCTATATCTATTTACTTCTGTCGGATCTTCTATTTTCTTCTATCTATTACATAATAACCATTCTTATCATTACACCAGGTTAGGCACTGTTCAGTATTAACCTTGGTTACAAGCTGTTTACAAAAGGCAACGCTAGCATTACTATCAGTGTTCTGATGCCCACTATTTATAAATTTGAGACTAGATTACACTCAGTCAGAGGTGTACGCTCAGTTTTGCGGTAAATTATGAAGCTGTTGTCCTATAGGCTTTAATAAATAGTCTCTTCAAAAATGACACTGCAGCACGTCCTTCTTGTCTGCAACGTCAATCGCAATCGCAACTGTCTCTATCTCCCTCCTCTGGAAGAGATAATTTAAACGATGTTTTAAACCAATCACTGTGGTCTTATTTGCAACGCGACAGCGACTACCACCCGCCCTCTAAATGCCTAGCCCAACATCCATAGCCTAAGGTTGACGCCCAGAAACGTCCTGAATATTTTTAACGACAGACAGAAAAATTGAATCTCGGCGGGTATTGGGGTTGACGCATTATCACCTATTAATTATTGAGCATAGTTATGTTCTGATATTTTCAAAGAAAGCATGCTGCATGGTGCTCCTTTAAAACTTGTGAGCACTGTCTCTCTCTTGATATAGTTTTCCTTGTTGATTAGAATGTGCCTTCGTAATTTTTGACACGACTACTCACAGTACATTAAATAGCCTAATTTGCTGTTTCTGTGACTGACGTCCCTGCGATTTCGGGCATCAGCTAGGCTATTTGACCCATTTCCCAACTAGGCTATTTGTCAAATTAGTTATTCCTGTTTTGTTTCGGTGAGCATATTAATTGGGTGTTAGTTGTATGGCATAATTCTGACATCCGTAATTTTGTACACAGACAAAATTTAGAAATCATGTTTATACAGAGCTATAGAAAGTATGTTCTTTGCTTTCAAAGTAACTTTTTAGGGCTAAAGCGTTTTTTGAAAATTTTCCAGAAATTATTTTCTTTTAACTGAAGGGCACAATCCCTTCGAGTTGGTGAATGAAGGCAATAAGGCGCTAATATTCGTATTGACTCGTTCGAGATTGACTGACAGGGGTTTAGGCCAATTGTAAATTGAGAATGTATATCTTGGACCAATGAACAACGCCGAAATGTAGAGCCCACACCCGGGTTTCCGTTTTCCCGTAGAAGTTGTAGTTACTCCGCTTTGCCTCCTAATGTTTATCAAATGTGGATGCCTGTTGTTTCCAAACTCATTATGATAGAGTCAAGTGTAATCTACACACTCAGGATAGGCAATTAAAGCAAACGGTAGTCATATTTTATACGAAAGCTAGGGAGTGTTTTATATCTGGAGCAAGGTGGTTGGAGTGTAAAAGGCCTGGGTGTTTTGTTCTTCGATAGTGGACGGATTAAATAGCGACGAATGGATATCGCATCAACTACTTTTGCAGTTGGTAACGTTAGCTAAATACTAGGCAGCTAGCTAACGTTAATTAGTTAAGAAAGCCTACATTTAATCATCATACTATCACTAGGTTGCTTCGTTAGCTGCATACATTCATTGAGGTAGCCGGTTTGGTAACTTGTCTGGCAGTTAAGTATTAGGCAGCTAACTTCATTTGTCTAAGTTAGTATTTTAGCCTATACATTTAATAATTCACGGAGAAAATGACTTCAGCTTCTACCAAGGTAAGCATGTCACAACTCCTCATGAAAATATCACACTTAAAATGTCAACACACGACGCATATACAATGCAACATTTGTAGCTACCAAAGCATGCGATTTCCCGGTCCCACTCGAAGCCTTACATCTTCCAGATACTGTTACATCCTTAAAGCAGCCTATTCTGGCGCCGAAAAGGGTAGAAATTGCGAGTTTTTTTAACTAGCCATTCAGAAACAGTCAGTATTGGATGGCCAGCAATTTGTACGTTATCTGAACTCGTAACTTAATGGTTACAGTCATTTGAGCACACTAACTCAAATAACCCCTTGTTTTTTACATATTAGACCATTTTTGCTGTACAGTGGAACCATCGATTTAGTCTTTTATTTAACAGATATATTCCTTTGCCTGTACTGCCGTATAATAATCGCTAACTTTACTGTACGTTGGTACTCTTTTACTTTTGTACCAATTTCATTCGGATGCATTACTTTTTCTGTTTGGAAGAACAGTCTGTTTAAGGTTAAGTTAAAATTTCAATCTGTAAATGTGTAAAATTGTAAAACAGTTGGCATAACGAGTGAGTGATCCTGCACCTGTACTCTTAGTGGCAACTCCCAATTCATAATAACGTCTTAGAAGTTAAGAAAGAAATAAATAAATCATAATAAAAAAACCCATCTAACTCCCAGGCAGGTGGCCAACCTGAATATTTGAATGATGGTTGAGGATTTACATGTCTCTGGCGGATTCCGTGCTTGTATTTTCCGGAGTAATTTCAGGTGCCCGTGGTAAAAGTTCCCCTTCATATACAACGTTACGACTCCAGACGAAAATACGTGCGACTGAGATTTGTTCCATCTGCCTGTGTATTAGGTTGGGGAGATCTTCTCAGCGGCGGGGGCAGCCTTCACTAAACTCGGAGAGCTCACTATGCAGCTGCACCCAGTGGCAGACTCAAGTCCAGCTGGGTGAGTGAGTCAGCATCACTGTCACAGGTAGCTGTCAGAGGTGGTGAAACGGACCAACACAGGTCCAGTGACACACAGGTACACAGGGCTAATCATGGTACAGTAAATACACTTCTGAGGTGCCTTTTTGAAGGGCTCAAAGGTATGTTGGTCCCCACAAAGATAACATGATAAGCCTGACTAGGGCGTGACTTGAGGATTTAGTTAACTTTATTATTTATTTTTTTACAATTTAGTGAGCTGGCACAAACAAGTCATTTTTTCAACTTTACACTCCCTTTGCACTTTGTCATATAAACATCACTTGACTGATGTAATATTGTGAGGTAATCCATCTGCTTCTTGGAGGTCTGCAATGTTTTAGTATTACATTAAATCACTGAATACTGGTTGTTTAGTTTGTGCAATTGTGGGCTTGACTGAAAAAAAGAGAAGACACATACACCCATATATTAGATTGTGTAGGCTACTATGTGAAGTGCACTTAGATTTTAATAACTAAAGACTGCAATAATGTGCTTTTGTGATGTATCACATATCATGTTGTATCATGCTGGTTGGCAATTGGGTTGTTGGATAGCTCTTTGGGCTCTTTTTGCTGTTGGTCTACCTGGTTCAAATGTTGAATCTGAGGGCTTTCTCTTGAATTTGAATAACAGTCCAGTGCTGGGAAGGTCATGTCTTGGTCTTGGTTTCGATTACTTTCCTTTAAAGACCCAGGTTGAAATGTGGGACTATGCCAAAACTCAAAGTTAACAGCCCAGCGGCTGATTATGTTGACTAATGAGATGGTCAGGTCTTGGCTTTCTTTTGTCCACTTTACTTCTCAACAATCGCAGGTTCAGTTTGCAGTAACCATTGGCCATGGTATTGTACTTGGTCCTGTGCCTTAATGAGTAGTCAGAAGACCCATCAAATTGAAAGTGACTTCAAGAGTAGGGAGCAAAATCATCCAGTTCTAAGAAATAAATAGAGTAACTGGTAGGTGTTTAGATTAGTCGGGACCATGGAATTGCGGGATTTTATTTTACCACACCCTGCTGAGGGTTGCGATTTTGGACCAAGTGCAGCAGGAAAGTGACGCTCCCGACTCGCTGTGTCTCCTGCAGAGCCAAGTGGACGGACACTGAGATTGACATGCTACGGTCGGCTGTGAGGCGCTTTGGTGACGACCTGAACACTATCAGCTCTGTCATCAAGGAGCGTACTGTGTAAGATCGCACTGTTTCTCAGCTCTTACTCACATCTTCCTTCCCTTTACTCTTCCTTTTATCCCCTCTCTTGCTGTCCTTCTCTAGTCGGGAGATTCTGTTCAGCTCAGTGAAATTAGTTGATTGGCTTTTATCTCATTTTTTTTTTTTTCTATTGAAGCGACCTACCCAGTATTTTCATCTGTTTGTGACATGTGTGAACCTGCTGTGCACTTAGTATTCTGTATTGTGTAATTTCTAATTCAAGAGAAAGTGAGAGTGGGACTAACAGTGACATGAGCCCTAAAGAAATCCTGTTTCAATGAAACAACATTGCAAACAAAGTATCATTGTATTGTCATTTTTACATTTCGTTTCTCACTTATCACTGCTGTGACTTGGTTGGTTTTTTCCACAGGCAATACATTAATTTTGCATTTTGTTTGGATCAGTAGCCAGCTCTTTTGATAATTGATCCCAGCAATGCAAGTCGTTTACAAACCCCTGAATACAAGCTCTTTTTTTGGTTGAATTACATTAGTAATTTAGCAGATGCTCTCACTCAGAGTAGCTTACAATGCAGGAGGACAATGTCTTTGCCTGATAAAAAGCACTTGTTTATAAGTAAATAGCAACATTCCCTGACCAGCAATTCGTTCGAAGACACTGATGCAACTTTGCTAAGCAGAGCTACTGTACAAACCTGAAGCCACACAACCACAGTAAACACTGATAAGAAAAGCCTAATATAGTTGAACACTCCCTAAGGCTGGTTACTCAGTGTGTGCAGAAAATCCTCCATACACAGATATTATGGGAGTAGTATGATAACCTGTCTCCCTATGCACATGAAGTGTGCTGCTCTGATGCAGTGATCACTAGTTTAGTTTTGTTAACCTTGGCAGCTTGTGAAGATGTTGTGAGCTGTTGAAAAGCTATTCATACTCAATTGAAACATTACATCATCCACCACCTGTCTGCAAAGTGTTGTGACGTACAGTTTCACATCAGAGAGGAGGACTTAAAGAATTTATTTTACATTATGCAGTATTAATATTGGCTGTTTTATGAAACCTGTTAAAATGACTTAATGTATTGAAACCCAGTATTATCTAGTGCAATTGTGCCAGGACTGGTTTCTTAGCTAAAAGTTTAGTTATTGTCAATCCTGAGCCATCTGGTGTTGACTGGTTTGTTCTCCTCTTGACCTTGGTTACCCTTATCCCAAGCAGAGCTCAGATCAAGACCACAGTGAAAAGAAAGTTGTATGAGGACAGTGGAGTGCCCCTCGCTTCTGATTCTCCCAAGAAGTCCACGAAGAAGGCGACAGCTGTTTCCGTGGCATCTGCTGCCCCCCCTGCGATCATCACCGTGCCCACCTCCCAGGTTGTTGTGACTTCAGGGCTTCAGGGCCCCTCCTCTGCCCCACCAGCCATCAAGAAACAGAAGACAGCAGGTGACTATAAATTTTATTTCTGTATTTAGGGGTTGTGTTGCCAGACTTTACAGAGGTTGTAGTAGAAAAGTATTTTCAAATGATCTTTTTCCACATTCTCACAAGCTAGATATTAAGAATGCATGTGTATGTCTTGCCAGCTATTTGAAACAATTAAAAATGAAATATTGTTTAACAATATATAGCTACAGACATCTGGCTAGCCTAGATTATGAAGAAGTACATATGAGATTTTAATGCAATCCAACTTGGTTCTGCTTCTGTTTCTTCATTTTTAAATATTTTGTGTTTTTTAGTTCATTCTATTGACTGGCAGTATACTGACATTAATGTCCTTTTCTGTGTGTTGCAGCAGATGTGACGTTGAGTGCGCTCAATGACTCTGATGTAAATAGTGACTTGGTCGACATAGAGGGATTAGGCGAGGGTACCACTGCCAAGAAACTGAACTTTGACCAGGGTAATACATACCTGCCTCATTTTTAACCCTTAACAATTCCACATTGAACCATACCTGCCTTATTCAAATTGTTCTGCTACAGAAGAGATATACATTGCAAGACACGCCTTCTCTGACATGTCTGTGGAATGCACTTTCGGTATAAGCATTGTCAGAAATCACTATTTAGCTCAGTGGCATCTCATACAGATGTCAACATCGGTTACTTTTAGAAAATGTTTTCCATCAGGTTTCGGTGTTTGCAGGATTATAACATAGATCAAAAAGTGCTTCTGTTAATCTGCAAAAACAGGCATTGGTGATAGTGATTGTATCTACAGCCTTTCTTTGTTTCTCTGAACAGAGAGCCTCAATCTGGACTCCAGTCTGATCATGAACTCCAGTGACCTGCCCCTGCTGTCCCGCTGATGACCACCACATTTTCAGGTGATTATTTACCCATTACTGAGAGGAGCCAACCACACATGCACACAGGTGAAGAGTGTGGCTACTGTCACAGGACCCCTCAGTGGTCAACTGTCTGAAGTTTTTGTAGCAATTTTTCATTTTTTTTTTTAAATGCAAAATTAAAAGTATTAACAACAGTTTTGTTTCAGTGGAGAGTTTTGCCTCATGTATATTCGAGAAGAACATTTTTTAATTCTGAAATTGAGCTTTTTGTGTGCCACAGACATAGCTAAGCAGAAATGATATTTATAGTTGAAAGTAGAAAAAAACTAAAGATGATTTGTGTGGTGGACAGAAAGGCATTGAAGACTAGAAATGTAGGTTATAGGTACACAAGTTTACCATTTAATGTAAAACATTCAAGCTACATCTCAACCACCTTCTGAAAGTTTTTGCTTTTTTGAAGTACATTTTCCCCATGCTTATCATTTGCTTGCATTTGTAAGATGTATATCAATATCTATATCAAGTGCATGTTTCTCTTCAACTTGTTTTTGACCCTCATCTTAATCTAAGACCACATGGGGTAGATAAAGGACATATTTAAATGTGTATGCACACATGTAAGGAATAAACAACTGGCTATTTAATTGTATGAAAGAGACCACAACAGGGTGGTATGATGTGGGTCCAAGGTAAAGTGAAGGGCTGCTGTGGACCCTGAAGTGGTTTATTTTCATGCAGTTGCTCATGCCCTGAGTGGTTTATTGTTCCCACACCATCACTACTTGCATTGCAGAGATAATTGTTCAAATGCAGTTAAGCAAATTTTTTGTAACAATATTTTGCTGTTAACTTGTACCCTTTTTTTTCTTCAGGTATAAATCAAATATGGAACCTTGAATTTTGAATGGGCTTGTGTTTTTATTTAGAATTGTGATAAGGCTACTTTCACTGGAAATACTTAACAACCATGCTTTGTATTGGGTCTTTGTATTAGGAAAATTATTAAACTCCCTCTAGGAATCAATGCTGTCATGTAAATTAAAAGCACAATAAAATGCCAATTAGAGGTTAAAAAAAAAAGTCTAGCGCTCAAGTGATCAAAATAAAAAGGAAACAAACTGAGAAAACTGTTCAAAATGTATGTTCAGCCAGTAATTACAGTTAATAACAGACAAAATGATAGCAGTTTGCCTGTCAGTTTCAGTCAAGATTACCCAAACGTAGCAAGAGAACAAAAGGTGTAGTACATATACTTTACCTAGCTAACTTTATCTAACTTGGCAAGCAAGTGGCTAAATATAAATCCTGGCTGGCTAGCTTTAGCAAGTATGATTAGTTTCGTAATGTTGGCGAACAATCGGTAGCTTTTTGAGCCAGGAATCAGTGCATTGCTAGCTGAAAAATGTAATGAATAATAGCAGTTAGGTAGGAAATTTGACGAGTTCAAGGAATGGTATTAAATTGGTGGTCCTTGTATCTGTAAAGCTAGCTAGTTGCCTTAGCTGTTACAATCATTCAGTGCAGGGTACATTCTATTTAGCTATAGCCAGTTTGAAGATGGTCATCACCATTTCCTGGTTTCAAGTAAGAACCTGAAAAGGCAGAATGAGGAGTTTCATTCAACACATTCAAAGAGTAGATTTTCATTTTGTAAAATATTTTTACTGTGCTGAATTTTATATGTATATGATAATCTGATTAAAATGTGTAAAAACTATCTACCTAATAATTAAATTAATTCATCAGTCCAAGAAGTAGTCATAGCACGATTAGTTGTGTATGTACACACAATGTGAATACATATGTAAACACACATTTATGTTACATTTGTATATGTGTCAATGTGGTGTTCTTGCCTTTTCAGTTTTGGCCACCTGCAAATGAAATCCTGGAATATGACTAACGTGAACTTTGAACAGCTGCTCATCCTGCATGGTGGCTGTTTTTGTTTTTGGTCCAGCACTGTTCCATCTACCTACCTGTAATGGTTTCCATCTCGTCTCAAACCTTGCCCTCTCTGTTAAAGCAATTTTAGAAGTATCCTTTTCCAAAACTTCTTTGTACATACATATTTATGTTTCAACATCCAAATATTCTGTACTAATGTCAGACTGTCGACACCAGTAAATATGTGATTTTGATGTATATCATATTCAAGAATTGTCTGCCATTTTTAAACTATTGAATGCTGAAACTTAATTTTTTTTAAACAATTTTTTTTAAAACTTTACTGTTAACTTGTCTTTGTAGAGGATATGTCTTTCACAATAAAATAAGCTGTTTAAGCAGGTTTATGAACAGTAAAACAAATTGAATATCTTGTGCTCTGTGTGGCTAAGGGCCAAATGCTTTCGAGTTTATGTTCAATGAAGGTGAAAATCTACATATGTCCTGTCAGATAATAGTAGCTTAGCAACGTGTGATAAAAGTGTACCTTCAATTTAGGTCATATGACCTCAGCTCCTCAATTAATGTGAACTTTTGACACTTGGTGCTTCTGTTTACAGAAATGTTACCTAAGATGTCAATACAACATGTTAATCTTCCTTTTTTTCTTCGCCCATTTACTGAGAGAATTCTTAGCTCAGAATTTACTTGGAAATAAATTTGGCTTTTTTTTTTATATCATGCAGGTATGTAGGCTTGGTAACAGAATAACATGTTTCCATTGAGGCAGAACAAGATTTCAAACATTCACTTGAAATTAAAAATGACCCACAAAAACATCCTGTCATTAAGGGTTTTTGGAATGAATTCTAAAGACTTGGACATGAAAATATCTTTCATGATCAGTCTAGTTGGTGACAAAATGAATACGAGCAGGACTTAGCTGGGTGTCAGGAGATCTTCTTGGTGATTCATTACCTGCATTTTCAATCTCTTCAGACATTTAAAAGAAAAAAATTGGAAATAGCATTTCCCTGATACCAATGCCAAATGCACAGGGCAACTACTTTAGCTCCCTTTTCAATATTTTATGTACATTGGGTGGAAACGCTCCTTTAACAGCACCTCTTCCATTGGGCATGCTAATTTGTAAAATGATGCAATATAATTAGGCTGCACAAAGAAATAATTAGCAAACCTGTGGCATGATTTTTGACTGCTGATTTGTCCATAAATTGTGGTTAAAACTATACTTGTGACAAAATAGCAGGATAAATTGTGCCTGTATGTGTATGGCCTCAGCCTATTCAGCTGAGAAAAAACCACAGGGGCCCCAAGATTTGTAATGTGGGAAGGTAAGTTGAATTTGTGATGAAATGTATTGATATAAATTTAGCTGGCTTGACTTGCATATATTTCTTCGTCGCTTTGGTTAAAAGCCAAAAAGCTTTTTTTCCTAGTTAAAGGCAAGTATGCATAGGTGGATAATGCAATAGCACTAAACTTTTCTGCTTGAATGCAACAAACACTGATTTCACAGTTTAACATTTTATTTGTATAGAGGTGAAGATGATAATTTAGTTTGTGTATATCTCATACAAAAACAGAGTAGAATGTGGAATCTGATTCAGGATCCATAAACTTTAGGTATTCCACAGGAGGTACACAAAATGAAAAAGGACTAGCAATCTGGACACTGAAAAATACAATTAAAAGAGTGCTCCAGTAAAATTTTAACCTATAAAAGTCTTTAAACCAACATGAAAAAGGGAACAGATTTTGAAAGAGCTGAAGTAGTTGGTAGTAGACTTGCAGATGCATGAGTCACAAACATTTGAAAATCATGAGTGCACTAGACCAGATTCTCTAAAGATGCCCTGAGTAACACTGCCAAACCCATTCAGTGGTGTTTCATGAACACTATTTTGAATTAAAACACCTTCCATGGCCTCCCCAATCACCAGATCAAAACATCAATGAAACTCCCTTAGATGTTCTGCATAGCAGTAGAGTAGATTTCCATGTCCATCTCTCAAGGAACTGGATGCTTCACCTTCTTGAATAATGGCGCTATGACTAGAGGTTCTTCAAAAACTGCGTAAAAGCATTCCCAGACAGAATTGAAAAAGAAATCGGAAAAAGGCCAAACTGTTTATTCCACCACAGCGACCTGCTCTCGCTGACTCAGGAGGATGCCATGGCATGTGATTCTTCCAATTTGTGATGACTGGCCCTTGGTTCTTTCCACAATGCAGGTGCACCACCAATCACACTACCTATGTTGGTAGAGGATTATGCAATCAGTGTGTTTAGTTTTTGAACCTGAGGCACTCAGCCGGCCAGGAGTGCTTGCTGGAGAGCAGTGAACAAGCAAACAAACTTTAAACAGCCTACACCCCTACCATTCCCAGCAAGGCTGGCTGGTAATGGTGAGGCTGGGATTCGAACACCCAACCTCAGGGCTCCCAGGTGAACCACTCAAGAGGCCTGAGTTAAAGCTGTTTTTAAGGCAAAAGACAGGCAACTTCCTGTTACTTCATCACAACACTGGGGTTTTCTAATATTTTGTACACCCCCTATAGAATATTGCTTTAAACTCCACAAAAATTCTAGCTTTTTTAAGAATTTGAATTCTTGAGAATTACATATTTCAAGCCACATGGGAATGTACACCTCTCAGCTGGAAACAGGAATTTCAGCCATTCTTGGACAACAAATGGAGAACAAATATCTTTATTAAAAACTTTAAAAAGCCAACATGTTTCAGCTCTAAACCTTCATCAGGACAATACTTCACATGCAGGACACTAGTTCACATGCACACCTGCAAGAGTACCAAAATCATCCAATAGAATTACAAGTGGTAGGTCGTGGACCGGTCAACTATATGAATATTTATAAATTATAGGTTCAATAGCAAATTTTCACTACAGATATGTTGTATATTAATCACATATTTAAAAATTTCCACTTATCACACAATACAAATACACCAACATGAAATGTTTATGTTCAAAATTCAAGAACATAGAAAAATAGATTTAAGGTTTATCAAGTGGGACAAAATGAATGCAACATTTAGGTATAAACTGAAGGAATGACAGACCTGGAATGCATGCAATGTTAAAACTCAAAAAATGTTCAAAAGATAAAAATTATTTTTTTAATTTATTCACCAAATCAAAATGTGCAGGTCTTCAGGAGGTGCATGGCATAAAGTCACATGTTCATAGCTGTGCATCGAATGACCGGGAGTTTGAATCCCAGCAGTACCAATACCATCTACTGATAGAGGTTTGCACTGACCAGGCAACAATTGACACAGCCAACTGGGGAACGACAGGATAAGCTGGTCATACTCTGGAGGCTTGTAAACTGAAAAAGTCAATTGTAGTTCTCCAATGGAATATGAGTTTTGTGGCTGCTGTCGCATCTGCAGTGTGAAGAAAAGCTAAATATAGTAGACACATTATTTGGAGGAGTGACATATCACATCCACTTATGAGTCTGTGGGGGATATTAGCAGAGAGTGGGTTTGATAACAACATATTACTAGTACATTAATGTTGTATGTTGCAATTGTTTCTCTCTAGCAGTTTGCTAGCTGATGAGCAACTGAAAATTTACCTATGAACACAATGTTGTACAGTATTACAAAAAAACAAAACACATTTACTCTGGCAAACATGCCCTTCAACAATGAGTGTGTGTGTCTGACTGGAGCAGCACAAGCCATACTGGCAGCCCAGAGAGGGGGCATCTACCAATATTGATGTGCTGCTACGGCCAGGCACACTGTCGAAAAAGTCGCTGCCATGGAGACAAGGTCTGAGACAAACACGTTATACTCTTAAAGGCAAACAACAGATTTGCTTCTGCTCATCCAAAAACCAAAATAAAGCCACTAAGGGACTGTCAAAGGTCAAAGTTCATTGTTTTTGACATTTCCCTATTTTTGAAGTTGGTTAAGTCACACTTAAATGACCTCCCCTAAGTAGTCAGGCAACAGATTACAATTTGACCTATCAGTCAAACTCAATTTTAATTCTGCTAACTTTTCAAATAAAACAGCATAATTCTGATTCACTTGTTTTGTACATTAAACTACAACTACAAACCATTTTTAAAAATTTAAGAGCTATTTATATTCATGTCTTATGTTTGATACAATTCATACTGCTGTATAAGCAGTGAATTTTCACTTTTCAAAATCAAAACTGTTGAATGATTTTTTCCTCTCTTGTTTAAACCCCCCAATGCCTGTTAATGTGACCCAACAACATAAGTGAGTATGGCCTTTATGGAGATAAAAGTACCCACTGCAGGTAGGGTGGGCAAGTAGAGCTGAGGGTGCTGTGCTCCAAGGATGCGTGGGATTCCCAGGGTCCCCAGTAACAGTACAAAATGGTTTGGAAGTGTCCATGGAGCCTGCAAACCATGATGTGCTGCTAGAGGGTGCTCCAGAGCCAAGGACGATGAATGGCGGTGAATAAAGGAGGGATGAAATGTGGGATGGGAGATGAGAACCCAAAGGTGAATACGACACGTTGGCCAACATCAGATCAAGAGGAGACACTTCAAACTTCTTTTAGACATTTTATGGGTCAGTGAAGCATTCAAAATGTCCTCACTATTTCAGCCACATAAACCAGAACGATTATTCATCTGTAGGCTTGTACGAAGCGAATCAAGACTTTCCAGGTAATGAGAAGATGCAACTCAAAAACTCTTGCACACTCAAGATTTTACTTGACCACCTGCTCTTCAGACTTCTTTTTTTAACACCCTCCCATACAAACCTTTGCCTCCTTTACTTTTTGAATAGAGCTTCATACAAAAACCTGGTTAGATGCTTGGTTGAAAAGACTGTATAAAATGGAAATGGCTGGAGGACTCTGTCTGAGAGCTGTCAAGTTCACTCTTCTGTATTTAAAAATTGAAACAAAAAAAGTGAAGAAACAGCAATAACTGAGTATTCTCATCTGTATTAACATTATGCCCTTTAGGAAACACTTAATAACATGATAGTGATGCACCTTGAAGTTTAATAAGTAACTCCACATGATCCTACCACAAAATGGAGGGTGGGGAAACAGACAAAATGGAGGGTGGAACAGACAAACTGAGGCTAAAAAGAAGCAGAAGAAAATGGTTGAGCAGCAGTGCAACAAATCAGAAAAACACAAGTCATCAGTATACAGGATATGCAGATATTGAGAGCTACCATAAACATTACTTTCACACACATGCTTCATAATAGCACAAAGCACATATACTTCACAACAAACACACTTAACTTCAGAGATGAGCCTTCAGAATCCAAACATGATTATCAAATTAAGTATAGTGCTTGACTAACTCACTAGTTTAGTATGTCTAATGGTGTAGGTGGGTAAGTTAGTAAATACATAAATAAAAACAATAAAATGCTTAAGGGAAAACAGAAAGGTGCAATGGCAATGTTTTTAATGACATAGTTCACACTCATCAAGTACGCTTTAATAAATACCATGAATAAACAGTGGTGTATTAGTGTTAGTAATTTAGACATTATCTAAATATATATATATATATATATATATATATATATATATATATATATATATATACATACATATACATGTGACATTATGTATCATTAGGCATATGACATTACAATGCTGAAAAATATGTTACATACAGATAATTTGATATTTTTATCTGATCTGGGAAATTGCAAAACTGTTAAAAAAAAAGTTTAAATGATATTCTGCTTAAGATACAAAATCACTGGCTAACTCAGTTAAACATCTCTAGATTATGATCCTGAATCACAATCAGCTTATGTATATTGAGGTTAATGAAGGAAATCTTAACCTAAGAAAGAACAACATCAAAGCACATAATGACTACGTTACCTGAAAAAACAGACCTGACCCAATGTTGCACACAAAATGTATGTTTAATGTATCAGAGGGCTATATAGGCTCAATTAATTAAATTTTTGTGTATCCATGTATTCTTTATGAGAAAATTACAGGGAAAATTGTCATGCTTTGCAAGGCACCAGGAGAAACAATTAGAAAATTAATTAATGGAAAAAAACACTTTACACCCTGACCTTGATCCTTACCACCACAATGGGAGACAATGAAAGTGGAATGGGTAAGAGATGAAAAAGAAAAGAGGCCTATATTTGAGTGTTTGAAGCCCATGCCATTTTTCTTCTAATTGCAAGTGACTCCATACAAATACTGTTAGGCCCAAAAACACCAGCACAACAAAATGTACATTTGAGTACACCCACTACACATTACCTTCCTATACATTCAATTTTCCTTAGACTTCTTGACATAGATGAATTACTTCTTTATATTTCAGTCAAATAAATGCCATTTGTAACATGCTCCCAGAAAGGCACACAAAATCACATGATGTAGCTAATTAATTATATAAACACTGAATTTTTAAAAAATGGCTATATTACAAACTGCATCATGTGATGAACTCTGCATATTTATAATGATAAAACAGCCATAAACTAAAAATAAATGTTCTGGATATTTGTAAAAAATTAATTGCTTTGGAGCAAAAATTACTAAACACACCACGCCCAAGATGGTGTGCTAAAATTCTGAAAGAACATTCAAAAACACATATCAGCACAAGTAGAGTTTTTGGGATTTGCATTAAAATTAAGATAAAATTAACTAACAAAATTAAGATAAAAATGTATATATTTATGTATTTCTTTCCATTTTTCTTCTAAAACTAAGTCTGAAGTACTTGTATACAACACCAGCAATCCACCAATCATCAATCATAAAGCAGGCCACTAAAGACCAAAATATAAGCACTTGGCTACACATTTAAAATATAGATTTAAAAAAATACCACCATAATTACAATGCTACAATCGAACTGTGAACAAAACTACATGAAAAATACACCCATTAACACAAATACACTTACAGTGTTCTTGTTAACGATAGTGGCTTTAGAAAGAGGATGATTATTTGATTATTAGTATTTAGATGTGTTTAAGCAGTATTTTTTCCCCTGAAAAGTATAGTGATAACGTCAGCACTATTGCAGGCGGTGTGTGTGCTTCAACTGCCAGCCTCGAGTGAGAGAGAGTGAGAGAGAGACAGAGAGGAGAGAGAGAGAGTGTGTGTGTGTGTATGTGTGTGTGTGTAAGGATAGAGGAGAAAAGCAAGACGCAGATGAAAAAATCTCACAGGCTGGCCTTGCCTTGCCCCACCACTCCAGTCCACAAGCCCTTTGAGCCCCTTAAACTTTGAAACAGAAATTAAAAAGGCAGAAAAAAGGGGAAAAAGCTACACTTACCTTTTGTCCTTTGGTCCACAATATTACCAAGAGAAAAATCAAGAAAAAAGGAGGTACAGAACTGATTATACCGAAAATGCAGCCAAAAGAATCACACCAACCCTCGCATGCACCTAGTCTGAAAAAGACATCACTGAATTCAGTTTGATATGTTGTAGTTCTTGTTTTCCATTTTAAAAAAGCCACAGCACAAATACTGCTAACAAAGTTAACAAACTCTAATATAAACAGCACTCTCCAACACTGCTTCAGACTCAAACTTTAACAATAGTCTCTAATTATTAATTCCACACCTTCCTCAATTTAACTACTAAGACTGGACTCTCTGTTGATTTGTAAGTCAATATTTTAAAAAACAGCACTTAAAACACAATCAAAAAATCTATTACAATAAACAAGATAAAAATAGAAAAAATCAATTTAAAACTAAAAAAAACAATGGGACTTCCCAGTCCAATTTTAAAAGCAGAGACACCCGTCCGTCTAATCTGGGGGTTTTCTTTTCTGATTTAGGGGGGCGGGTAGGTTGGGGGTTCAGAGCCTAAAATTTATCTCTAAACTTTCACCCCCTACCTACTATCTACATCCCCAAGCCCCAATTCCCTCCCTATTCACCTCCAGAAAGTAGGAGTCCAGTGCTGTGTGCAGCCTCTGCTTTGCTGTAGCTAGTGAAGCTGCCTGAGGAACTTGGTAGGCATAAAAAGCAGGGGTTGTAGCCTTTTTCCCGGGGCATCACTTTCTACAATTAAAATTAAGCTTTTCGGTGGGCTGGAAAAATCTAAAAAAAAATCGGGGGGTCCCCTTGGGATCGCTTTAGAAGGGTGTGAAGTTTGGGGCTTGTCGCTTCTACCGTCTTGGGGCAAAAAATTAATTTGTGTGGCTTCATGCCTCGGCTGCGCCAGTGCTAGCAGCCTTCGCTCGCTTTCTGTCTTGTACGCTTGCCAAGGCATTCACACAGGCAACAGAGAAAGAGGGAGGGAAAGAGCGAGGGGGGGGAAACAAAGAGGGAACGAGCTAGGCTGTGGTAAGAAACAAGAAAGGGAAATGAGATATGGAATGTGTTGTGTATTTATGTATTTTAACGTTACAACAGAGAAAACTTTTCACTTCACTACCCTAGCTTACTGAGAATATCAAGAAAGAGGTTGCAACTGTCTTAGCTTGTCCTCAGTGTTTACCGGTTGGGTAAAAAATAAATTACATTTACATCAAAGATCATTTAAGGAAGTGAAAATAGTTTTAAAATGTTGAAGAAGTACTTTTTTTCAACAATATATTTTTTTAATCATGTATGGGCTGTAAGTGGGACCCATTTTCAAACCCTTAGATCTGATCAGCCCAGTGCCTCCAGTGAGGCCAAGCACACAAAACAGAGAAAATGCTGATCTGGTTCTACAGATAGTTTTACCAAGGCATCAACCTTCACACGCACAAGCTTGTGCTGTGCATATGCACATGCACGCATACACACACATGCAGACGCAGGATAGTATCAGGGACTGGGGGGGGGGTGCAGGCCTCAAGACGACAATAAAGATACAGTTCATTCCCAATCTCTTATATGCCTACATTTTTGTTCCTTCCCCATGTTTAACTTCTTTCCAGAATTGTGCTGTGAATATTGTATTTTTTAAAAACATCAGTAATAGGTTTAAATGGGTTATTTGGAAAGGTAACTGTCAAAAAAATACCAACTTATTTTAGAAAAAAATAGAAACTTCACCATACATTTACTGCAACTATATTATTAATTAAATATTTCTCTCTTTTTCTGGCCACACCTATGTTTTCTTGAATTTCTTAGTCAATTTCTGTAGGTAACTGTCAGAATGGTCATGTGCAGACAACACAATTTACAGGGATATTTATTATATTTGACAGACTGAATTATGTCACTTTAAGAAAATAGTGCAACCAAGACAATTCTAATAAATGGCTCCAAGCAAACTAAGATAACTTCCAACTGACCACAATGTGTCCCATAGCTAGAAATATTGTCTGTTATCACCACCACAATTATTCAGCTGTTTTACTTAACTTTCATCTTACATTTGACTGATACATTACCCCTGAAATTCCTATGTGGAATGCCAAAATGATACATATTACAGTTAGACTTATCGACATAGAACTACATACACCAATAACACCTCTGTACACTTCTCTTTGTTTTAAATGTCTTAGAAAATGTAAGAACCTTGATAAAATGCTAAAGCGGATTACTATAGCACATTATAAATCACATACAATAATTTCAACAGGAACCTCACACTCATCTATTTAATTTGAGCAAAATACATAATTTCACAAAAGACAATTTTTACATACTAAACTATATTTTTAGGGACTTGGCATTTAAATTTAAGGGAATACCAAGAACTACATGCCTGATTAATGAAAAGCAAAAGGCACTAAGTTCTGAATTACCTGTTGGGATATTTACACCTGTTAAACCACTAATAATGCAAAATTAATTCAAAGACCAGTGCATTTGTTAAAGTACATTAATGTTACTACACCGCATGCTGAGATAATACATGATACATACGCAAACCACCTATATCGTGACTAATTATTAATGTAATTAACATAATTACCATCACTCCATATTTACTGAGGTAACACAGGTTTACTGAGCTACACTGCAACTGTCTGGGTGTTCTGTGCTTTACTGGTGAATTGAGAAATGGGCACTGAGCACCAGGCCGAAAAAACACAATTGAGCATTTTCAGTAATGAAAGTTTAAGACACACCCTTGCGCGAGAAAGAATCCGACGCTACTCATTTTGTCTCTCAAGACAATCCACAGATCAAAAGCTTTACAGTCTTTTAAAATGAATTGTATATTAGAAATTTAAAAATTGTCAGGTTTTTCGATTACTATTTTTCCAAAGTAAAGTTTCTCCATATGTCATTTTATTTAAAGTATGTTTACTAATTACAAAAAAAAAAAAAACTAAACAAAAATGTGTACCATAAAAATGCTTAATATGTTAAATGTTCATAATATATCCTAATAAACGTAACAACGAAACGTTTCCCAATGTATTCGAAATTGATTAGATTGCACAGTACATTTGCTAATTGGTATAACTTGTAATATCAAGTTGGGCATATTTCATACGCCACGTGTTTATAGTGAAGGCCATTCGACCCGGTTTTGTGCAGCTTTGCTACTTTATAGGTTCCTTTGTAAAGTGACTGAACGGAATAATCGACTCAATCCATTCAATTTTAACCGATATTTTAAGTATATACTAACACAGCAACATTACAAAAGATTTGTGGTGTTAAGCTAGATAACCACCTTACTGTCATATTACCTATAACCTGTCAAAACAGTCGTCACATTATAGTGATATTGAGACTAGCTGAAAGCAAACTTGACAACACATCAAATATTAAACAACAGTTATTTTAGGTAACCCTCAGCAAATGAATAGCATATACAGTATGTGTGTGTGCAACGTTAGCTGGTTATGTTTTGACATTTCAGATCACAGATTGTTCAATAATAATTGTTCTGATCTGATAACCTTTGACAAATAGGGTAACTTTAATAAGATTTTTCAAGATCATATACATTAGGTAGCTAAACTTAGCTACGAGGCGTGAACTTTCCATGCCATAACATGCGACACAAATAACACTTCTCTATGACAGGGCAGCAGACAAATATAGTTTTGCTGCGATTATGCGCCAGTCTTCAGTGGGCTGGGTCACGTCCTGCCAGTTAACAGTAACTGTTCATACGATACAGAACATAACGTTACCTGTAGCAAGACTTGCAAATCAAAGAAATGTTTCTCAAACCAGTTAGCAAACTAACATGGCTGGACAGCATTCGTTTCCACAATTACAAACTCGGAGGGGCAACTTCGCAGACAAATGTACATCAGTCAAAGTTGCTCTAGCTATATGTGCGTTTACCTAACTAGCAACGATTATTTCATTCATTCTTCGGCATGGGGTGGGGTGCTTCATTTTGAGGGGTTGCAGGGCAGACTTGGGGAGGGGTTCACAGTGCAGACGGAAAGAATGACAGGGACACAGATAGACAGGCAGTCAACATCAACAATAAATGTTGACAATAATTCGCTAGCTGTCTTCTAAATCTAAATTCACTCTAGTGCTGGCCGGCACACATAAGAAATGTTGTCAACAAATTGAAATGGTTAGCAATATTAGGTAGCTAAGTTACATTAACTGGGAAGCAAAAACGCCTCATCCAGGGAAGCCAGTCAGTTGCTGTCAGACAGTGAGCTGTACAGTTCAGTTCTCAGAATTCAAACGTTGACAAACCAGCAAACATGAAATACATTTTAAGATAACGTTAACTTCCTAATTTATATACTAAAGATTATATTTTTTTCCTGCTGTCGATGGCTAGGTAGGTTCATATAAAATAATTTATTTCTGGTTACATTTAGCTACCTAGCAAGCAAGCTAAATAAAGATGGAAAAATGCTTACCTTTATTTTAAAAGCGAACACTCCCTAAATCACGTCAAAAGTATGAATATGATGTCAATCCTTTACGTCCAAAAACCCTCAAACAAAGGGGGACATATTATGTGTTTTTCAATCAAGCTATCATTCTCTCAGACACCACAGTTTGAAAATGGCGCCAATGCCTGGCCACATCTCCACTACTACACTGGTGACACGGCGGTAGGGGAAAAAAATTAAATAAAATTTTGAACAGTTGAATTATAATTTTTCACCCACTCTATAATGTGTGCTTTAAACCGCTTCAACAATAATAGTCTTTATAGTATCATAATTTTGCTTCAGTAATTTTAATTTATTTTTTGATTAATTAAAATGACCGTTTATCCCCGCCGCGGTGCAGGACGGGATGTGAATTTGTGCAGTTTTCTTTTGAATATCTGACTAAGCCTGGAAAGCGAGTTGGAGGATTTTCCCCCTGGCGCACGAGAATTGTAACTGCAACGCCCAGAATTTGCAAATAGAGTTAATATTGATTTTGCTTCCTTGAAACTGTTGGCGAAACTTCATTAACTGCAATTCACTTTACGCGTCTGTACAAGTGGAAGAAATGGAAAATGTAGTAAGAGCCTGCAATCTGTTAGAATCGTGTTCGTTTTTATACTGTTTTAGCGGACTGAGTGGGATGGCTTCCCGGAGAAAAGAAATGGAGAATAATACTAACAATTATACTAATTATAACAATAACAACAACATGATTTCAGCAGTTCCAGGCATTATACATTTTTTATTAATATATATTTATATTTAAAAGGTGTACATGTTTTCCACTAAAACAATATACATTTTGCATCAATTTTACAAGCATGAAACTCAAAAGGAATGAATATATAGTATTTATCTTACAAGTACATAAAAATACCTCTTTGCTTGATTATATAATTTCTTGTAATCTATTTACAACTTTCAAAGACATAAAAAGGGCCACTTATTATGGCAAACATACAGACATTGTATTAAATGTGCTTGTATCCCACACTCTGCAGTGGAATTTCCATGTATATCTCTTCATGCTTGAATTCCTTTGTTCAAGCATATGAGGGGAGATAAAAATATTTTGCTCAAGTACATATATACCTGATTAATTTTTTGCTAATCAATAGCACTGGCCAAATGCATATGATTTATATGTGAAAATCATGGAAACTCCAGTGGTATGTTTAGACAGATTACTGACTCTCCTGTACATTTATGGTAGCCATCACTGTTATGGAATGAGCACAGCCCATTTAATACACGGATACATAAATCTCACGACATTTCACTGTCACTCAGAGTACATTACAATGTTGCAGCAATGCTGCAACAATGTTATTACTTGCACGGAGCAGAAACATTGTGACCACAGTTTACGGTTGCAAAATAGACTACATTTACATGTACATCACTATTCTGAACATGACCCATATCCCAAGTAAGGTCTTATTTACAATATGCTGTTTACAAGCACTTTTGATGTCCTGCTTGCAAATATACCTGTACTTAGAATACACACCATTGAATACTTAAATATTCTGAATATTATCCGAATGTCTATGTGAATGCAAACAAAGTCATAGACAAACACCCCACAGAGAGTCTGTTTTCATTGTATGTGTATTACTTTGAGAACAGGTAAACACTATATCCATGTACAGAATGTAGATCCATATGTATTTACATAAATGACTTAGGCATGTGATTAAAAACTTGAATTTGGCAAGCACATATTGTGTTTGATCATGATAACAATGCAGGCACACTGAATATTGAACACAATGTACAAATGTGGCAATTGATCTGTTGTACAAGAACAGTACAAATACCTGTTCAATTTGTTTTAAATCCAAGACTTGGTCTGTTGAAAAGTTCATCTTGAATTCAAATTTGATGCAAAACAAATGCTAATTAGCATGCATTTTAATTTCTCTTTAACTTTTTTTTTTAACTTTTTTTTTTCTCTAAATTTGGAAGCAAATATGAATTTGAACATTAATAAGCACTGACAGTAGTAATAGGCTATATAAAGGCTTTGGACAGCATGCCATAAGAATGCATAAATTATTTGCTGTCTTTTCCTGCCTCATTTTTAATTGAACCTAATGAAAATAAGGAACGTATGTTTGCTATTTACATATTAAACAAATGTAATACCCATGCAAAATCAGGGTATCAAATCCTGCTCACGGTGACAATGTCACTGTCTGCCCTGGGATTCAAATGTGACCCCTCTGGCTATAAGCTCATGACTACTCTCAACTGTTGTCCAGTTCATGTTCTGTTGACATACATATATAGTTGCACATAAATTAAAATTCATAAGGTTTATATGATGTGTATTCCAATATGCATTCACCTTATGAACATTATTTATATTACCTTCACTTTGCATTTACATTCATGATCACATACTGTAGTGCAGGGAGAGGCCACTCTGTTCCTCCCACTTGACTGCTGTCAGTCTTCCTGTTACCTCCCCTAATCTAAGGAGGCAGGCTCACCTTTGGAGGATCTGAGCCCAGGTTTAAGCCATTGCCCATACTGACTGACAATAAAGGCACAGCCTGCCGGGGTTTGATTATGTTTGTCTATTAGGCTGTGCTGTGCCTCTGTGTAACTTTTAATTTAAACATCACTGGTTTCTCTTTATTTTGCTCATTTTCATGAGGATTAAGTAGAGCTGTTAGCTGGTTTTGGGTTCACCTGCTTTGTGTTCTTCTTTTTTTATTTTCTCTCCACTACCACCTGGCCCACCTGGTCATGTTTGCCATGGCTTCAAAAAATATGGAAGAACCTCAATTACGGTTTATGAATTACATATTTACAACTGGTTACTCCTACACTGTGTACTTGTTAATGGATACTGTAGGCATAACAGATGCTATTAAGCACAGATGGCATTAATGTTACTGTCAGAATGGCATAAATGTTATTTTTGAGAAATGGTTAAAAGCCTACACACATTAAGCAAAGTTAATTTTTGAAATGGAAAAAATTTCATTCTTGAGCTGGACCATGGCCCCATGTCGAGTAAGATTAAATCAACATTATATATATATTACCAAACAGAACTTAACACTTTATGCAAATTAAAGCATTTGCACTTTTATAATCCTACTGTTCACCTTCACAGGAGAATTAGCTGTACACTTAATTTTCTAATTTTCTTGCTGAAATGTAACACTTTTACAAAGTATATGCATATTTTGTGCTTCCCTCACAAGCTCTACTTATTTTCCTACTTTTTAGCAATTTTCAACCAGATAATGACACTGATTCTATGGTCAGTAATTTGCTGGGATAACCGCATGGTTTTTTTTTTCTTTCACAAGGATATCACTATAAGACTCTTGGTCCTTCACTCATCCTAGCTCATTTTCTTCTCTCTGCTTCCATTTTAATTTGGAATACTTTTTCCCCATTTACAAATTATATTAAGTAGATATAGCTACTACACTGATAAAGTAGAAGTACTTCTTGCAATACATGAACACCAGGACTTTAATTCTGAAGTCGCTTCTTTAAGCATTGCACAGCACCCACTGTTCTCTGTTCACTTACACTGCCAAAATTCTGAACATTACCCTGAATGTGATTTATATATTTACATTCTGAGAGAATGAGAGTGATTCCACATTTTCTTCTTCCTTGACTGGTTGCAATAGCCAATATAGATTAGTGTGGATATGTTCAGACAATGAAAACTGATGTTGAAATATTTGCAGGCTGGGTCTCTGAAACCCAATCATGCATTTTAAATTAGACATGAACCTTCCTTCACCAAACTGAATAAAAACACTTAAAAGGTTTTTAAAACTAGTCTGGAGATTGGGAAACCAACATAAATGGCTCAATTCACTAAGAACTACAACTCCCATAAGAAGTACTATGTTTCATAGGAACTAGTTGGACTCTCAGTTGTAGTTCAGTTCTGTACTGTTTAAACTGATCATCCAGCTCCTCAATAACACTGTTTGCTCACTGCCAAATAATTCAGGAGAACCTAAACCATTTTTGAAAATGAATGGCTTCTGGCATGAGAATCTGCCCTGGAACTGGTAGCACTACTATAAGAGCTACTGATCAGGAAGTGCTGGCTTTACTTTCCTATCGCATTACAAAGCCCATAGGTTGCCTAGGCTAACATGTTTGCGGTAAACACCTGATCCTGGACTGTGACAGGCTGGGTTGGATGCCTATATGCTGGAGTGGTGTTGGGAGGTGAAAGTTGGGGGTGAAAGTGACAGGGGACTACCCTGTGAAGTGGCACACACAGACACACCCCCTGGAGGAGAGCCTGCCGCCTGGGACACACTGTAAAGAGGGAACAGGATTTCAGTTGAGAGAGAGAAAACACACATTACAAAACATCTTAAGTATTAAACCATATCAAACAAATACTTATCAGCAACTATAACGTTATCTCATGTTTTTCAAAACATGTTTGCATCATGAGGCATGTTTCATATCATTCAGGGAACATATGAGTACTACAACAGTTATAAAACTACCCTGGAACAATTCAATAGCTAAAATATTAAATTTGAAAGGTGTGGTAGATTCCATTATGGACCAATTCATTGTCTGCAACTTCAATTAAGGGCGTACATGTATCGTTCTTTGGAACAGTCCAATGCACAATCATGCACTAAGAGCCTCTAGTAGTACGTATGATGAGTACAGTAAAATTTAATAACCATAGATACAGCAATATTTAACCTGGATGCAGGATTACTTGCTGCTACAAGTATGAGGTAATAAAAGTTTTCAATAACCTCCTGCTTTTCTTCATATCCGGTTTTATAATGCCCTGTGTTCAAGTGACGACACCTATATTATTGGCACTATGTGTATAGTGCGTCTGTAGCTATGCTTTTACAATGTCTATTTACTTATGCATTCATTACTTTTATTTGAAGTAGTAATGAATAAGTGATATGTTAGTTGGGCTATGGTGTCCATACAGGAATGGACAATCAATGCATCCATAAATCATAACACTATGTGAATGGACAAAGAAAATTCATTGCCTGTGAAATGGTGAAAGCATATAGATGACTGCTTCTGAGTTGGAATTCAAGTCCTGACCTGACTGTGTATCCAGTGAGGTGGGGAGAGTCAGTTACCCCGGCAACAAAAAGCTTCTTAGGAGGGGCATCAGATTCCACTCCTCCTGTGTAATTGAGGATAGAAAAAACCACAACACCAATCATAATACCAACATGATTAAGACAATGATAAAACAGCGGACAAGGCCAAATTTGAAGAAAAAGGGTGACTGGCTATAACCCCCAGAGCAAAGTTACTTTGCTGGCCTTAAATTTTATATTGTAAAAGACAAGCATGGGGCTGTAAAACGAAGTTCAGCACAATGAATAATGCAGTATGGCACATCAAATGCAACTGGAAACCTGCACATCCTTCACCAAACTGACTAAATATTTTAGAGTTAAAGAGATAGCTGGGGGACTCATGATTGTACAGGTTCATGAACCATAACTGACAGATAAGGCAGCCAGACACTCCAACTAAACTAGCTAAACTAGAAGCAGACTCATTGGAAAATTAGAACTTGCTGGAGCACAACACTCAAGTCAGCCAGAGGCAACACCCCATAGCAGGATGAAGTAAACAGCCGTAAACTGAGATAAATCAACACATTCTGTGAAAAGCAGAGACTCTGGTCTTGCGTTACTTCAGAGCCAAAAGACTGGCAGTCTGCACCATTCAAGCACAAAACATGCTTAATTTAAGTGCAACTCCAGAACAAGGGCTGCAAGGCTACCACACTTTCAGAAAAAAGGTGCATGCTAAGCTGCTCAGTCAGAAACACTACCAAATATGTTGTTGAAGTGGCAAATTCTACTTTGCTACAACAGTTGCGTGCCTACCTGTTCTAGACAGAGAACAGGAGGAAACCGATGCAACTAAAGAAACCCTTGCCTTTATACAGCTCAGCAAGAGGCTCAATACTAGAGGAAAGGCCTACATACTACATTTCAAAACAAGGCCTACCTGGGTAGCACACAACAGTGCACTCACCTTTCCTTTTGAGAGGTGGTAACGCAGGCAATCTCACAGAAGCACTGAACGTTGCCCTGCTAGAGAGAACAGGAAATGCACTCTTTAATGAGCACAGCAAAACTCCTCTTCACTGAATAAAGACACAATACAAAAGTATAATGGGTTGAAAACTGACTAATAACTAAAAAAAAAAAAATAACCACATGTTATGCTATTTATACTGTATCTGGGCAGAACTTACTTTCTGTATCTCCTTGTTGGACTTGGGGATGAATTGGGTGTAACGCCACTGTCCAGAGAATGAATTCCCTGGAAGACAGATGGTGATTAACAATGCATTCAGCTCATTCAATGGAAATTTGTTTCAAATTAAAATCCTTACACTTATGATCTAAACCTTTATCAGTAGACTGCTACATGAGGTGCTCACCAAAGATATGTGATCATTCCATGGACTGACTGGTGGAAGAGGGATAAGGGAAGATTCTCTGTGAAGAGAGGGAAAGCAAACTTTAACCTATTTTTTTAAACCATTGAAGAGACAATCTAAAACTAATGAAATGCAATACAACTAAGCATTATAAACATTACCATACATTTTTATATTTCCAGAATGAATTATTGCAATTTCAGGCTGTCCGTAATTCCCTAGCATACAAGAGAAGAAAACCTGCCATGGAGAGTAAAAAGTAGAAAGTATCCCGTGTTTCAATGTTAGTGAGTTATCTGCACCCAGCACAGTCAGTCGCATACGTTTATCCATGAAGAACTGAAAACAAAAAAACACTATGTGCTTCAGTTTGTACCTCTCTCTTATGGTGGTTCTTCTCAAGTTGAGCTCCATGCTTTCATCCTGAAATATAAACATTTGCATCATTCTGTAGTCACCACATGACACATAATCACACACTCACTGTATTAAGTAATCCATTTCACCAACAGATTACTTAAAAGTAATGTGTGCCATACATGTATATTCCATCTAACCTGCCTTTGGTGATCTGATCTGTCGCTGCCCACAGAGAAAGGGGATAGGGGGAGGGCCTGTAAGGACAAGACAGTCTTTTAGCCACAGATGTCCAGATTATGCAGTATGAACAAAACAGAAATGGGACTTAATTTTCCCCAGCAGACACACATCCATATGGCATAAGTATCACGGACGTGCACACACACACAAACTGACCAGTCCAGGGCAGCTGGGGTTCACTGACATGCTGCTCCGGCGATATCGGGCTGAACTGGTAGAACTGAATACCATCATGCTGTCGCTGCTCGTGCAGAGGAGACGGGTGAGAAATTGATGTATGGGGAGAAGTACAGGGAGATGAATGTTGGAAGAAATAAGCAAGACAGAAGTGTGTAAGACAAAAAAGAAAGGTAGTTTCATGGAAAACCAATTTGAAATGGTGATAGGCTGTGCACACAATTTTAAACAGTTATTACCTTTGTTCGACAGTAAGTGTAAAGACATAGGCTTTAAGTATTACTGATGCAGTAACATTTAGAAAGTAATACAGAACCTCCCTCAATAATTGCACTTTTCAGCAAACACCAACCTGACGCCGGTGATCATGGGGGCGCTATTAGACCTTCTTAGAGCCCCTCCTCCGCTAACCGCGCCTGCGCTTTGGTCCACTTCCATCCGCTCCATCTCGTTTCCCCGGGCCCTTGCGTCTGATGGAACTTCTGGTGCCGAACGCACCACATACGTACCCGGCGATGTACTATGACTGTTGTCCCGTGAAAGCCCGACCTGCAGGCCTCACCTAGACCCCGCGGTCCAAACGGAACCGCTAGATATCTAAATATGCGGGACACTCCCCCTGTTCATTTACCCTTTCGCATTTTAAGTTGAGGAAGCTAGACCCAAGCTGCAAGCTAAGGACGCATAGAGATATTGCACACGAACTTACTGGGTAATGTCAGTTAATATTTAGATGACCGATTGAATGTATTAACTACCTAGTTATATCGACTAATAATTAAGAGAATCTGTTTCCATCGCTGGTGATCTACATGACCTACTGCAATTCAAGTGAGGCTTTTTTCTATACAGCCCATCCATACGGAGTGGAGAAAGTCAGCGTCACCAATTGAACATAGCTATCAAGCTAACTTGAATGTTAAGACAGAGGTTTCTAGCCAATACTCCAGAAACCGCTAACCAGCTAACGCTACCTGTCTATGTAGCAGAAGGTAATATCAGCTAACGTTAGCAAACAAGCACTCAACTATAGTCTGTGAGAGCTAACGGTAGATGCGGGGCTTCACAAACTAACTTAGTATCACTCTTTCACAAACTTTACGAGAAGTTTTGGTCGATATGCCCCGTGTAACTTAGCGATCTACAGTTGTTTATATCTAGCTGTCTTGTTAACGTCAAGCTTCCTGTTTTTCGGGGTAAGCTAGTTTGTTAGCTAGCAATATTAGCTAGCTAACGTTAGCTAAATTTATTGAAACATCACTCAAACCCAACAGACAGATCCTAAAATATGTCTCATAGACATTCTAGTTTGTCCAGTTCTTTTAGCATGCAAATTCAACTTATGCCCCACCGCTTTCTTCAAGAAAACTCATCACTCGTAAGTTTGATGGTTTCCAAATATCAGTCATGATTAAATGTTTCTTTCCCCCTCCGCAGCAAAAAAATATTCATCCTTCTTTCGAGATTTGTGTAACAACACCCCTTGCCGGCCAGTGAAAGTACTACAGTCGTAGGCAAAAATGGTGGAAATGGAGTGACTGCTGTGTTTGCTCACATTTTATTAGCTTAGCACTCCAGATTCACCAATGACATTTTTTTGTTTCTGTGCAGCTGCACGCAGGTTATGCACAATAAATCGCAGATGCATGCTTCTTGTTTTGACAAGCACATGTAGAGAGAACAGGTACAGACAAGTCACATTGACTCCCTTGGGCATGGTGGATGTTTCATTTGAAGGTCGAGCTGTAAGTAAATAATTTTACAAATTAGGGATTTTGTGATAGAGGAAAGGTGCATCTACATGGTATCTATAGCCCTTATGTAGAATTTCCTAATTGAAAAAGGAAATCAATTTATTCTGATATGTATGTTAAGAGTACATATTATATAATTTAAAATATATATTACAGATTGCAAAAACATATTTAAGCTGTCTTGCTGTATGGGAAAAGCAGTTCCACACAAGTAATGTGAAGTTTAATCATTGACCAGAGAGGAGCAAAGGCAAGATAATATTTGTGGTTGAAGTCTTCATGGATCACCAGGCCATTAGTACTTCAGCTATCGGAAGAGTGAAGTGGGTCTAACGGTTCCTGTGTTCTTCTTTGTCTCAAAGGTTTAAAGAATTTGATTATGACAGCATTTTGTCTGGAATGGTGAAAGGGCCGGAACCTGGCATCTAATAAATCAGCCATGTTTTTGGTAGTGTGTTGTACTTGTTTTTATCTTTGTGTATGTTTGTGTTTGAAAGTCTCTCTCTCACACACACATAAGCACACACAAACACATCTATATTCACATGTCAAGAAACAAGACTAAGAGCAATCAACATGTTTAATGTATTTGTCATTGAAAACCCATTCACTATGATATGTAAAGATATACATTAGATCACACATTTTTCAACATGGTGCAAAAATGTTGCACTTGGATATAGGTATTATATGCACTTGTGTGACAATTTACAGCATTCTGTCACTATTATTTGTTAATGTTGTGTATTCACTTAGCCTGAAGTATAGCAACAGTTCTTGCAATATGATGCCTTTAATTTCTGGATAGGCTTTTTTGTAAGGTTATGAACCCTGGACCTGGAGACCAATGTGTAGCACGTTTAAATAGGGAGTCAAGTATATGAAGATTCATTACTATATATGTATATATATATGGATATACAGATACTTGAGTCCCTGACTGTGTTTGTAGTTCCTTTAGTTTAAATCCTCCTCCTTTAATTATCCCTCAAGGTGTACCTCGACATATATTATTTCCTGATGATTTGGACTCGTCCTTATTGTTTGCTGCTTCCCCCACACCTTCCTCTTCATCTCCTACTCTTCCCAGCATTCTAAGTGGCCAAAGGAGGCCATGATTTTTGGGATCAGGTTGGGGACAACAGGCCCCCCCTTTGTCTTTAGTGAGAAAATACAGCAAAGCATTAAGCCATGCATTGAATGAGGCCAGTGGTCTGGTGATTTTGTAACAGATGGACACCATCCGCATGGTGTGACATCTTACTCCCTTGGTCACTTTGAGTATCAGGAAAATGGTTCGCGTCACATGGAATGGAAAGAAACACAGTGCAAACAACAGAGTTATAGTAATGATGGTTTTGATGAACTTCCGTCGTCTGTGGACATAGGGTGAATGGGGCCCCAAAACAACAGACATCCCTGCCCTACCTCCTCCACGGCCCCAACCTCTTCCTTCTCCACCTTCCTCGAGGTGGGGTTGTGTGTGCAAGGTTCTAAAAATTGTTAAGACCACATGGGAATAGCACCAGGCAATGATAGTAAATGGCACAAAAAAACCTAGCAGATGGAGGACTATTCCATAAGGGACATAGTCTGAAAATTCCTTGTCAATGGCATCATCCCAGCAGTTCTGGAAAGCCTCCACTGCCCCTGTGTTGACTCCATTGCTAGCGCCAATTCCCCCAGCCCCATCTGCTTCCCTGGTGAGATCACCTGTCTGAGCAAAGCGGAAAATAGGGCAGGTCAAAGCGAACACCACTGCCCATACCAACACGCAGGTCCCCTTGACAACCTTCTTGGTCTCCATAGTGATGGTTTTCATTGGGTGACAGATTCCCAGGTAGCGGTGCACAGAGATGCAGGTGAGGAAGAAGATGCTGCAGTACAGGTTGAAGTAGAACAGGAAGCGTACCAGGCGGCACATGAAGTCCCCAAATACCCAGCAGTCCCGCATGATGTAGCTTGCCACCAAGAAGGGCAGCGAGAGGCCATACATGAAGTCAGTAGAGGCCAGGTTGACCATGTAAATAAGGGAGGCATTCCAGCGCTTTGTGTGACGGAAAGAGCGATACAGGACTACAGAGTTGAGGGAAATGCTGAAGATGAATGTGAAGGAGTAGCAGAGGGGGAGAAAAATGTATTTGTAGGATTCATCAATGCTGCAAAATGGGGGGAGTGAAGGGTAGACAGAGGAGGTTGAGTTGACACTCCTCCCTCCCCCTTCGGTTGATGCTGTTGTTTTATCCATTGTCACAGTTGGCTGTATCACTTTTAATTGGAAATGATTCTCTCATCCTCCCATTTCTTTTCTCCAAATTTTCAACCTTTTTTCAATGTCTTTTCTGAGATCCAAATGGTACTTTCCTTTCCTCTGGTTGTTTTCTTTTTTTCAAACCTTGTAATAGTCACACTTTTCTTCAGGCCCTGCAAAGAAAGTTGTGTGAAGGAGTTTAATTTCCCTTTCTCACTTTCCTCCATTTTAGTCATTCAACAGGTCCTCTTTAGCCTATCATTTCTGTGCACTACCTCTCAGCTCTGTTCCACCCCTCCCTCTTGCCTTTTCAGGCTGTCTTCTTACACAATATCAGATGCTGTTTGTTCACCAGTATGAGTGTATGTTGCTGATTCAGTCACTCTCACTTCATTAACTCTTCAATCAGTAACCACACTTCCTCCAAAATTATTCCATCCCTCTCTCTTTTATTGTTATCTGCCTAACTCTTTAATTTTCCCATAGTGCCTCACTGAAAATCATAGATTTTCTATTAGTCATACTTTTTTTTTTTTTTTAAAACCAGATTCTTAATTAACTTTGTCTCTAGCAAGCCCTGTACACACAGAAAACAGTTGTATATACTACTAGTGCTACACAAATTCTACATATTGTCCGTGGATACACAAGACAATTCTCTCATTGTACTTCGGACATTTGAAAGTAGTCTTCAAACACATGCTGAAAATGTATGTGTTTTATCCAACAAAACAGTACCCTAGAGGAAATGCTCCACTTTTCAATCCTGCCCCATATGTGCCACTGTGTTTGCCATGCCATCATGTAAGAGTGCATTTGGGATGCTAAAAACAGACAAAGCAACTGCATTTATTGGATAAGACATGCCTTGGTGGGACAGGAGTAGTGAATGAGGGAGTAGGGTAGTAAGTTCTTTCATTGACATGTTTTCTCACATACATCCTCTGTATTCTTTCTGCCATAATGTGTACACCTTAACTCAAAATTGCATCAATTCATGTTTCACAAATGGCTATATAATAGTGGTGACTGTGTGATATCACTTTTTTCCAGAGGTTTTTGCTGTTTCAAATTAGTTGCATTTGAAAGAGTCCAATAGAGACAACTGGATGCCATTATGTAAAAAAGACCCTCAGCTCTCATCTTCCTTCTGTTTGTGGTCTTTGACCTTCAGTGTTTTTATTGAATCACTGAAAAATACATTTGCATCACTAATGAATAAACAAATGAATAAATTAATGAAACTGAAGTCAACCAAGTAATTTGGCAGTTAAATGATCTAGTATGTATCTGTATCAGATGTGATCAGATTTCAATATTTCAACTTGATCTGTGTAATGTATTACAGCACTTGATAATTTCTTTACAGCACCAGTATCAGAGAAGGAATATTTATGCAATTAGTCAGTATGTAAGTGCAATAAGCAAGGGTCTACCTGCAATATAGCCAATACTACACACATGTGCAAAGTCTTACCTGTTGGAATTATTTGCCGCATAGTATGAATAGTAGACTGCCATTTTCAGGTGCTGAGAATTTGTTGAGGATAAATCAAAGCTGTCAAACAAGGCTCCATTGTAGAGTCACTGGCCATAGCCTCCACTGTGATCTTGGAGACCTGTAAACCTGTGTGATATCAGGACAGTGCCCAAGATCTCTCGCTCTTTCCTCTCCTACTCTCAACCTGTTATTTGTCATACCTCTGTTGGCAGACTCACTCATCCCTCCCTCTGTCTCTCATATGCACCCCCTCCCCCATCTTTTTCTCTTCCTTCGCTCTCTGTTAGTGCTGAGCTGGCCATTCATAGTGACCAATTCTAAGGCTCTGTATTATTTCCCCAGCTTGACAAAGCTAAGGAAGTATACACACCACTTGCACACAATACAATCAATCTTTCACTATAAATCCATACATAATGATGTGAGCCGATATTAATTACAATGAAAACATTTGAATTCCACATATAATAAAGAATAAAATGTTTATTTAATGGAAGATTTCAGACGAGTCCTTATACAAAAAGAGGCACATAATGGAATATTTACCTTTTAGCTCTAAATCTCTGAATGTCCGATCACAATTACCTCAGATTACATTGTAGTACCTCATCTTTGCAGGCAAGAAGCCAGGAAAGATGATAATTAATCATTTAATACCATTATCTCCGAGGATGAGGAAGATAACAAAAGTAGTCATCAGTTCCTCAGGTAAAAATAGCAGCTTAGCAATCTTTCAAATACTATAGTTTCAAATACTACAATCAACACAGAGACATTGACCAGATGGACAATTCCTCAAAAACAAAACAAACAACATATAAAGTGTTCATGCAAGACTCAGAGATCCTGTAAAATCCAGTCATGGTCATTCTGAGTAACATAATTCACAGTATCGGATTGTTCCAACAGCAGTGTCCTCAAGGAAATTCATCAAATGACATCACATGGAGACCTTTGATTGTCACATCACAGTGATGTCATATCCTGTACCTCAAGAAGCATGGCATCCTGCTCGGTCCGTAGCTGGTCACGGGTCAAGAGTAGGCCGACTAGCTCTGAGCTCAGATCTGATTGGAGATAAATCAACAGTAGCACAGTTGGCACAGTCCTTCTGGCTGAATGGGTGAAGTTATAGTGTGCATGTGTGTGGCTGCCTCTGTACTGACCTTGAATGGCCTGGTTAAGAGAGGCCCTGAGTGTACTCAGCTGCTGTTGGTTGAAATTCTGCAGGTCACTGCGGTCCAGCCTTCTTCTCTCCATTACAGTGTCACAGCATACAGAGTGCTGCAGAGCACAGGTTGCAGGGCACATCCAGTCAAGATGTATAAGAACAGTATGACATATATGTATAATAGGAGACTTGGCAGTTGCACGCAAACATGAATACAAATCTCACCAATTCAGTCATTTACTTCACCTCCCTACCTCTGTAACCGCAATACTACTACTCCTAAATACTACATCCCTCCCCACCCCTCACCTGCTTCTCCCTCACTTACCTCTTTCTCTTTGCGTTCGATCCGCAGCTTTTTTTTGAGTGCGCTCAGTGCTGCCCTGACCTCCAGCTTAAGTCCAGCTGGTTTGTCTCCATTAGTGTTCAAAGGGGGAGAAGTCTGTTGGATAGGCCCATGACCACTTGTTCCAACCACTTGAGACATCTTGAAAGTATACAAATTATCAATGTATATGTTGTACAAAAAATAACTGCAACATTTAATTACTGCTACACCTGTTTTTCCATTTATCTTTGTTTCTCCTTTCTTGAACTTTCTTCTACATCTCAACTCACCTCTCTGCCAGTCTCTCTATTGTCATCCCTGTCATCTTCGTCCTCACTCTCACTGTTGTTGATGAAACAGAGCTGCAGGTTCATTTGAGTCTGGAGTCTAGAAAGAAGAGAACAGATGAATAACACTGTTCATTTAAACCTCTATATTGGGAATATTTAAGTTAGGAGCGGAAAAGCTACGGCACATTTCACATTATAGAAACAAAAATAGCAAAATCAGAGGTACATTTGTCTACTTGCAACAATAAATCACAGAAACCAGTAACTGGAAAGGATCTGCTAATAAGGAAACACCAAAATGACTTCACGACTTTGTACCGAGAGGTAAGAGCAGTAACGCGACTGTTGTCATCTTCCTCTCCGTCCTCCCAGGTTTCCCTCCGACTCCCTTGTTCCCTGTCCTCTACCCATCCCCCAGACACACTTCCATGTTCCAGCACTCCAGCACACTGAAAGAGTAGACAGAAGTGACAGTGTTTTACAGCTTCTTCTAAGGATTCCCAAACAAAGCCTTAGGGCCTTCCCTATGGATGCTAGCTTTTGTTAAAGCCAGGCTCTGAATCATTTAATTCTATTGGAAGGATTTTTAAGTACTTCTAGTTGTGCTGTTAAATTGATTTTGACATAATGAAAGTTTTTCCCGCTTGACCAAATGTTCCAAAAGCAGTTTCAAAGACTAGTTGCAGCCATCTCACTTACTGAAACAGTCCTCTTGATGGTAAATCCGAGCCTAGTTGGGCTGTCTGGCCTGTTTTTATCATCACATGCTATGCTAAACTTGACCAAAATGGCCCAATTGAAATGGGCATGCATGCTCTTTCATTGTATTGTGAGATAAGGAATATCTACATTTTCACCTTCACCACAAAAATAAATGAACATTGCAATTAGAAAAACTCTTAAATGGACTACAGCTGTTGAAAATAAGACTGAATATGATTCAATATTTTCACCCCTCTAAAGTACCATTGTAATGAGTTAAGTTTTGTAATGGATTGAGAATGAAGAAAGAGGCCCTTAACACTAGAATAGTTCTTTATCCTTTTGAAGTGGAGATTTGCAGTACAACCAAACAGGTTTACATGTTGTGAGCATACTATAATGAAAAAATGTGTAGAAATCTTTTCCCCCTCAATACCACATGAGAATTAACTTGAACTTGTATAGTAGAAATAAACTGAAAAAAGTGAAAAGGGCATACAAGCAAAGCGGTCACTGGATTCATGTACATACTGCTGCCATAGGGGCTGACTGATCTCTGACACCACTGGTTGGGTGCTGAGACCAGGTATACAAGAGGCATTGTAAAAGAAATCTTTGTCACATTGACCAATGTTCTTAAACATGGCCAGTGAGAGCAGAGCTGCTTCCTTATTAACCTTCATTTTAATACCTTACGTGCATTAAAATGAGGCTGAATAATGTTTGTTCATGTATAACCATTAGTTTTACCCTACTTGTGTTACAGTGTTATGTACCATAGACTTCTATGACTTTCATATTTTTGTCATGAACACTCTATCCAACTGAAATACAGATTAGAATTAAAGTGAAAATGCAACCCATATTTGTACTGCCAGGCCAACTAAAAGGTGCCCTGCTGAATCCTCTGAAACCCTTCCAACAGAAATACTTCACTGAAATCAATAAAACCAGTTTGCCCTAAGAAACTGTGGCATCTTCTCTGCAGTTTCATCTCTGACCTTTGATTTCTCTCTCCTCTCTTCTTCCTGTTTCTCCAGTTCTGCAATACGCAGGCTCAGGGCCTCCCAGTGCATAATGGGTAAGCCCAAGTCATCTTCAGAGTACCCTTCTTGCCATGCCAGGGCTGCCCCTTCCATAGCCTGACCGAAATCTTCTGCTTCATCACTCTCCTTCTCCTCTCCCCTCTCCCTCTCCTTTTCTTTGTCTCCCTCCATCCTATACTCCCTGGTTAGAATCCCCCTGGGAGTGGAGATTCAGACAGGGAGGAAACACCTATAAAAGGAGAAAAAGATGGGAATGCATACCATTGAAACTGTTTTGAGCCTTCGATAATAGGTAATAGCTGGACAAAATGTAATCCAGAACAGTCCAAGTACTACTTACTAAAGCCATGGGAATTAATGAAACCAAGCAGGTCTATACAGGTAACCACAGACATATAAATCGCAAATAAAATGGATGAGATGGAAATGAAGTGTATCTATCACAATATATAAATAAACTCAACTGCCCTTGGGAAAAACTATGTGAAAGTGGTAAATAGTATTTATGTAAAGTGGAAACTGTTTAAGTTGCCCTCAGAAAAGGAACTTTGTTTAGCTGATTTGATGACTGAATTCTTTAATTTTAACCAATATTACACATTCTTTATAAATCAGTTTGGATAAAGAAAAGCTGCAACACAATAAAATTTTGCACAACAATACTCATTTCTAATTTAGCTTTTTACATCACACTGACCAATTTGTCACACACACACACACACACACACACACACACACACACACACACACACACACACACACACACACACGTATGTATGCACACTCAGTTTCCAAATATGCTCCTTCCAGCTTTGAGGGGTTATGACTACACCTTTGCCCAGGTGGAAGCAGAGATGTTTAGGTATGACAGGGAGGGATAGCCCCAGGGTGCATCTTAGGCCTTGTTTTAAATTTAGCAAACTTAGAATGCTGGAGACGGGGTTCAGATGCTCGATACTTCATTTACTTTGCACATTGCAGTAGCTAAACCACATGAAAACACACCTCACATAAAGTAGACATCCTAAGATTATGTTGAGACACCACAAAACAAAAAGATGAATGTGTTTCAGGGTTAAGCTTCCACAAACTATCAGCAGGATTCAGAGCAGAATACAAGGTACCTTTATGCTCATCTTCATGGTAAATGTTATTCATTAATGTAACACGAGATTCTATACGCCACCATACAAATATCGAGAAATTTACTTCAGCGAAAATCACTAGTTGTTACTATTTAATTGAGGATATAATGCAGGTAAGTATTAAAAGTAGTTGCCTATCTAAACGCAACTACAGTGGATGGTTGAGCAGCTAGCAGCACAAGGCACTTACCTATATAAACAGTCCACAGATAGTCTCCCAGTTCGAACTTATTTAGTCATCCATACAGCAATATTCATACTTTCAGACAGGACATGCAGTTATTCCCCCGATTTACTTTACCCGCTACAGAAGGAAAGACTAGTCTCTCAATCTTCTTCCTTTCTCCCCTCCATTTTTTCTCTCCACCCTTCGCCCTGTATTCCTTAGTTTTCCCCGTTTTAACTCACTCACAACGCAATTTTAAAGAGTGTAACGGTATGTTTGTTTTTCTAACTTTGTTACCAGATATTAATGTGTACACTGACTACAATGAGAATTTTGCTTTTTATAAAGAAACGAAAATAAAGTAACTGAACATATAAACAGCCGAACGCAGACAGAACTTATTCAAATAAAAGGCATTAAGGAAGAAGGCGAGGGGAGGAGGAAAGCGAACCGAAACAGTAAAGCAAATATCCAGGTGTCCAATTTCACCATTTCGAAGATGAATTACACGCAGTTGGGGGAGTGTAGTCTAATCTCTAATGTATTGGAATGCATAAAACTTGCATTTAGCAAACTTCTACTTGTAATTTCCAATAATACTAACAACTGAGTGGATACGTGATAATTTAATTGGCATCACCCACACTTGACTGAACAAGGAAAGTCTACGCAAAAAGCCCAAGGGATTAGCAGTTAACACGTGTCAGACTATGTTCGTATGCAGTTCACCACTCGCACACCAAGGAATATCTCGTAACCATTTTAATTCAAGTTAGACTGTAGGCTAAAGACAAGCGCTCATAAACTTGCAGGAGTCTATCCTTCCCGTTCTTTGACGACTCATCCTGAAGGTACCTTGAAACTTTTTTTAATACTTTAAGACGACATGTTTGGCGTTCCCGGGATTCCATCTTGGATATGCATTCTGATCTTAGAGCTATATTCCCATCGTTTACAGAAGTACAGTTCTTACTGGGCTACAATGTGGTGCTTCATAAATAAACTGATTTTGCTGAAGCTTTTTATTTGTAACCGTCTAAGCTACGCTAGATCCGTCCCTCACAATGGTAACCAAAACATTGACAAGGAATCGGTCGGTAGCAGTTACCAAATTGATTGCTATCCTCAGAAAAGCCAACCAGAGTCCCTGCTGTTTGAAGATGCACTGCTGTCACCCTTTTACAACAGACATTAGAACCCAATTGTTTGCACATTATTAGAATAACATCCCTGCTGTGTTATGGAACCCTTTGTTAAATCAGTTGATCAGAAAAATTCAACAATAAGGCATGCGCCAAAAATCTGATGACGTAATAATTTACTTATTTTATTAAATTATAGGCGGCTTGGGGGACTCCCAAGTGTGGGCACAGACCGCCTTCAAGGTAATTAAATGTCCGAGTTCACTGATAGTCATTATTTTGCAGTAACGCACACGTATAAACATACATCATACCATGTATGATGGTTCACGAAAACCAATATACACATCTAAGAATGATTTCCAGGAAGACAACAACATGTGCATCAATATTTCCAAATGTATGTTTAATATAACCAAATTAACATTGTATTATAATATAAAACAATTTTGGGTCGTTGACAGGTGATAAGTGACTGAAAGCGGTGTAAAGGATGTGCACAGAAAAACTGCATTGTGGTGTGATTTGATGCAACCTCTTTCATTTTTTGAAAAAGAGATTTTGTTTTTTTGGCACCTGTTTCTGGACTTGCTCGCTTTGGGCATAAAGAGTATTGCGTAAATGCTTTAAAAAATGCATCAGGTTGATACAACTGTCTATATTCAAACAAGTTTTTGGACTATGGGTGGAAACTGGATAACCTGGTGTGTGTATGTCCTCGATTTCATGAGGTGGGTACAACGAATGGATGGATGTGTGCACTGCCCTCTGCTGATTAATTTTGCGTGCTACACCTTAATGTTTATACATCTTTAGCAGCAAAATAAAGAATATGTATATTCATGTAAAAGTAAAAAAAATAAATAAATAACCTAATAAAAGTGAAATAAGTGTGTTCATGCTGGAAAGGATACCAGAAAGAGGAAATCCAAACAAGTCATGTAGTTAGTAGTTTAATTTGCTATTTGACTGTGATAGCTATTTCCTGTGTCTTATCAAGAAATGTAGCATTTTTCTTTTTTAGTGGGACCAGTATTTCACTGCATCAACATAAGAAGTGATGTGAATTGAATTATAATTGTATAATTGTTAATCAGCAGGACCTGCAGGGGGCCTGATTATATTGAGTCAACAGAAAGGGAAGTAAGTCAGATCATGTATTCCAAAACAGAAAAAAAAAAAACAGCTTGGAGAAACTTGTCTTGGTGGGTAATGTGTGATTTGCTGCTTTTTACTGGAAAACACCATGACAAATGATGGTGAAAAAATATTTCAAAAGATTTAACATGAGAAATGAAATTAATGTTTCTTATTACTGCACTTCTTGTCCAATACTGCCATTCAGTGGTTACATTTTCACTTAATGTATCTCTGTTGGCATGAAAGTGGTTATGTATGAGTATACAGGATATGGTATGTTTACATACCCTTCTGTTTGGTTTTCTTATATTGGGAATACTGAAGGGGAAGGGGTGGCATGAGGGAGTGAATGTAGCTGCTAACAAGAGGGAGGTTAAGCATCTTTTTCAGATGTATTCTTGAGTATGTTGCTTTACATAGTTAACCATATACAAGCATAACCCATACATAAGAACTATATACACACACACACAAACAAACATACATCTTGTAAAATAACAATCTATGAATTGACATCATTGGAGAGAGAGACTTTAAAGCTCAGAGCTAACAGCAACGCATACAGAAAGTGTGGTGCAAAGACAGACAGGTACAGAAATAGACAGCAAAGCATGGAGACAGTACGGCATGGAAACAGATAATGCGGCATGGGAGAGCAATGGAGCAATGCAGAGACACAAAAACACCATGAAGGGACAGTGTCAGACAGCAAAGCTCAAGGACAGACAGACAGTGAGGTGAAGTAAGCACATAGGCTGTTTATTTGTTTTTTTCAATCTGTTTAATGAGGTTCTTTTGGAGGGCTTCAGATACAGTACCCAGAAGGGGGAGACAATATTACCATGCAGAGAATCCGCACGACAAGTTTGGCACAGCGGGCACCATCTGGAGCAATATGCACAATAATAATAATAATAATAAAAAAATAATAATAATAATAATAATAGGTAAGAGAAAGCTTAGCTGTAGGCCTTGCATTATGCAGGTTTTCCAAACCTTGGAAAATGCTGAGTTGAAGTTGGGATACTCAAACACCAAAGTGCAAAATATGTACCTTTAAAACATCATAACTGACCCACAGTATATGGAAAATAATAATAAAATGCCCTGCTAGACAAATGTTGGACCTTTTCTGGTGTATGCTAATTGATATTTCATAATTTTTCCTTATTTTTATTTGTTACTTTTGAGGAAACCTCTGAATTTGCTGCAAGCAACAAGCTATTGCCAGTGATTATATTAAATACAAATATTGTTCTATTTTAAGTACTAGTGATCAAAGCAATCATAATATGCAAAAGAGGGAAGCAAAAAAATTATAGATAAAAATGTAGGTATGACACCTTTTTATCAAATTACCCAAACATATCATGTGATAATATTAACAGTAACGTTAATCATCATCATCAGCATCACCATCATCACCACCATAAATTAAGTTATGAATGAATCTCCTTGCATTTAAATATCAAACATTTTGAGTAATCAGTATATTAAATTATTGCTAACATTATAATCTCAAAGTTGCTATCATAATAATGATGATAAGAAGAAGAAAATAATTATTTTGCACGGATTCTACACATTAGTACTGGGTATATTGTTACGGAAAATAACAGTCACAATATTTCAAGGATACAGACAGGGATGTGGGCTCAGGACATGCACGGGGGGATTTTACTGGATGAGTTGGGTGTAGGGGCTTCTTATTGGATGCAAGGCGCTTGAGCAGCTGTCACTCAGACTCACCAAAACACACATACACACACAAATCATACCTCCATTCTTAAATCCCTACTGAAGATATGTAATTAGATATCTAAAGATGATTTACTTCTTCTTTACTTCTTAAATATATCTTTTCATAATTCAAGTTACATTTTAAAGCTAGACTAATCTACTCCAGCCATGGCATACCTGGTAACTAAACCTATCAAAAAGCTTGCTGGAAGACCCGCTGACCAATTACAGCACTGATCCAGATCCCTTCCACAGTGTCAAGAATGAAAATAAATAACACCTGACAGATAGACAGAGAGGCACACAGACACAGAGTCTAATAGACAGAGACAGACAACAGTCGGATGGATGGCCTCACAGAAGTTCATACAGATAAACACATTTCTAAGCATCACAACACCACTTAGTCTAACCTGAAAAATAAAACAGTCCAGACAGACTCAAAATCTGATGCTGACAGTTATATTTTTAAACATGCAAGGAATGACAAACACACACACACACACACACTCATACATACACAAAAAAACGGAGTCAATAAATAACGCTGTTAAAGATGGGAGTGGATTTCAAGACCCTGTGTCCCTCTCCCTTTCCATCCTGCCTTCCACATCAGCAAACAACTGTCAGTCCCATTTGAGGTGCAAGGGCTGACACAGCAGTCTGTCACATTAAAGAGCACTGAGTAAATTAAACTCCTTCCATTAGGATAACGAGAACTGCTTCCTTCAGGGTAGGGGAAGGCAGGACCGCATCGACCTATTGGCACAGAGACAATATCAGTAGTGTTCAGAAAACATGCCCTTCTAGATTTAAGGAAACTACTGATGAGATATACACATGGATAGAGCAGGGGACTGATAGACATACAGACAATCAGACAAGAACATGCTGAGGACACAGGTAGATATAACACAGTATTGCAGTTACACAGACACATTTATACACACAAATACATGTATTCATACGGTCTAATAGTTTGTTTCAGTGCAGTTCTCTAACTAGCACACAAATGATAAAATGGCTCCTGATTCCTGTTTTTAATCAGATCAGTGGTTTCAGTTGGACCCACAGACAGACACACAGAGAGAAACAGAGACAGTGGACAACTGACAAGACCATATAAAATTATAGGAGAAAATTTGAGAGATTACAGATACACAACTGTTGCCAACACATAGAAAGTGCCACTTAGTGGTAGCCGCCTTTGTAAATCAAACTGATTACAAGATTAAATAAAATAAAATCCTTAAGTAAAAAAAAATCTGAGATTTGTGGGATCCTGAGGATCAGAGTGAATGAGGGTTTCCCAGCATCAGTCACCATACCGAAACACGCACACACATGCACACACAAAACTCTCTCTCTCTCTCTCTCTCTCTCTCTCTCTGTCTTTCATACACATGAATGTGCACAGTCTCAGTCTTCAGAAGTCAAGAGCAGACACCTTTGAATTTTGTTCTTCCTCTGTTTTTCTCTCTCTTATTTGGGTGACTGTATCACTCCATAATCTCCAAGCTTACACAATTAGTAATACTTCACATCTCCTTTAACTGTAAAAGAAGAACACAAAAAGGTCAATCCATGCCAACTCACCCCAGTTCATGTTTTATCTAAAAAAAGCATTTAAAAACTTCCATTAAATTCATGGGACCTCGCCAAACCCTATAACTCTATTCCAAATATTTTCTAGTTTTTGAAGTTTGGCCCCAGAGCATTTTTGTGATTCTTTGTATGTGTATTCTAAGCGTCACCAATAGCTTATTTTTCAGTAGATTGGTTGAAATTTGTATCAGGGGGTCCTAGGTGAGTTGGCATGGAATGACCCAAAAGACATTTACAGGTTTTTCAGGAGATACCTGATTGCTCAAAGATACATGTTTAGTGTGAAGTGAAAGCAAGATAAATTTGCCTCTACCAACAAGTTCAGTGCCCATAGCTGACTACTAGCCAGTGCAGAGATCAGAGAACAGGAACAACTGTGTAAGTTTGCACCAACATTCACCTACTTTAAGGTGTTCAGGAGATTATGGAGCAATTTGATCATCTGACCTTTCCTCTCTCTCTCCTTTGCTCTCTCACTCTCGCACTCTTTCACTCTCTCTCGCACTGGCATTCACTGCTCAGAGGTCTGTACAGCGCTCCTGCTTGCTGTAGTGGTCAAACTGGCTCTTCCAATGCATCATGTAGGAGCTCCAGCGATGGAACTCAACTTTCCACTGGCGCTCTGCCTCATCAATATTGTCTGTGAGACAGAGAAAAGAGGGAGACAGAAAGACAGTGAGAGAGTGGGAGGGATAAGGAAGATGTTCAGTCACTTAAGTGTTTCTTCTAACTCACACCTATCTGTCTTTCTTTTAATTTTGAAGCTTCAGCTTCAAATAATGCACATTTGTTTTTCTTTTTTTACACCAATAATGTTGAAATTAACACAAATATGAGAGAAATACACACAAAAAGTGATAACACTATGACACCTCCCACTGTAACATAGGATGTATAAGTCCATGGATATGATATCAGTGAATTTTGACACCAGTAGAGCACCCTGAACAAAGCTGACATTGTAATAAATAATGTTAGTCCTTGAAAGTTAGAGTTAATCTGGGTGCAGCTGAAAAAGGAAAGAGGGACTTAGATGACAAGCTGAAACAGAGAGGAGGGGGGATTGTGGAAGGAGAGGTAGGACAGGACTGATGATTAGTTATCAGTCTTGCTACAAAGCAAAGGGAAAGGAAGTGAGGGAATCACAGAAAACATAATCTTGGAGGGCTGAGAACAGAGGGAGAAACATGAAAGAAGCAAAAAGGAAAGATGAAAGAACAATTCCTACAAAAATAATTCCCAGAACACTGGGCAATGTTCCCATTTGGTTGCAAGATAATGTTATGATGAGAACATTCCACAAAAATTCTTAGAAGGTTTTGTTGTTCTACATAAGTTCCATCAAAGTCAAAGAAAGAAAATTCCAGGAAAGTAATGTTCAAGGGACAAATTTAAATGTTGGAATTTAACCAAACTTTTCAGAAATGTTCAAGTGAAAAAAATCTTAGAAAAAAAATGATCTAGGGATGAAAGAGAAAAAACATACTGCAGAATAAGAGGAAAATAGGAGAAACACTGTAGGGAATAAATAAGAAAGATGGAAGGGCAGGCAAAAGTGAGTGTTCATATTTCTATTTTTTAAAAGGTTGTTCTCATGCCTGAACACAGCTCTCCATTCCAAACACACCCCGGCTCTCTGTCTCTGTCCTTCTCATTCTTCGTCTTCCTCCCCTTTGGTCATTTTTCCATCCTCTCCCACTCCATAATTTTTTGTTGTTGTTTTGTTCCCTCTGCCCTCCTCCTTTTCTCCCAAGAGAATAATGTAGGCTGTGCGGCCTATGCAGATTTAGTACATAGTTACAGAATGTATGTCTGTTTAATCTGTGGGTGGATACTGTGATAAGGTCTCTGTAATGTAGCTTTTCCTGTTTTATTAAGATTGAGTGTCATACACAGTGTGTGGGATATTTTTCTCCACAGCGCAGCCAGTCATCTCAATATGGAAATGAAACTCACTCACAAGCTGTGGAGAGATTTTTCTCTGGGGCAGCAGTGTAGTGTGATGGTTGATGAGTGGTTACAGGTTTATATTCTAGGTAAAGTACCACCATTAATCTCTTTAGCAAGGTGCCTCATCTAAATTGTGTCAAAATAATAGTTGGGTACAGAAAATAATAGTTCATAAAAATGTCAACTCTGTAAGTTGCTCTGAATGACTGCATTTGTAAAATGCCTGTACTGTAATGTCATATTCTAATAACAACAGGAAGCTTGTTGATTCAGGCAAAAATCTTGGGGTTTATGTTATTAGCTGGTAACCTTAGAGTTGCCAGGTACAACTGAATTCAAATCCTGGATATTTATTTAGTATCAAGGACTAATGCACTGTGTCATTAACTGAAAATTACCATTGGCCCACATACTCTTCTGCTACAGTGGTCACTTGATTTGGTTGGCTCTCAGTGTCAAACAAAAGTACTGAAAGCAAGGCTTACTTAAAGAAAAAATGAATAAAATTTTCAGATACAAAAATGTGGCCAAACATTACATTAAGCTGCTATTCAGCTTCAAAAGCTATGGACTAATCAATTAGTAAAGATTGGTTATGTGAATCCCCAACAGAAAAAGGTCATGATCAAAAATACAACTGTAAATTTTCTTAACTATTTCAGAGAAAATATTTTCTTGCCAACAATTCTTATAGTAAATAGCAAAAACATAGTACCTGTAATGTTCAGTAGCTGTGGCAGGAATCGGTTCCACAATGCACACATCTGGGTCCTCAGGCCGCGATGCACCTTCATTGGTTCTGTGTTCAGGCCAACGTGCTTCTGCTCATTTGCTGTAAAGACAGGCCACCTTCGCCGACTGTCTATGGTGCCGTCTGCATTCAAGTTGGGGTTTCTGGAAGAGATGGAGGTCTATTCAATACTCAGCCATCCTCCTTGTCATCCATGATCTTCCACTCTTCCTCTGCCAGCTCCTGCTCACAAACACACTTTCTCTTCCCATCAAGTCTTTAGCCTCCCTGGGTTCCCTGCTCCTCATTTTGTTCCCCTGAGCTGGTCCTACACCCTTGCAGGGCCCCTATCCCACCCACACCCCTGGGTAATCCAACTTTTTCTCCCAGAACCTCCATTTCTCCTCCTAGTTCCCACCTCCCTCACCCAGTGCGGGCAAAGTTGGCCCAGTATTTCATCATGCGGCGACTGAGCTTCTCCTCCTCTGCAGTGTAGTTGAGCTTCTTCTCCAGTGGCAGGCCAAACACAAACTCAATCTCGTAGCCATGGATAACCCCCATCCACTCCGGCCATGCCAGGTTGGATGCCCGGTGATCAAACAGGTAGAGGTACACTGCCCCTTTGTTGGATTGATTTTTTAGGGGGTTTGAGAGAAATGCACAACATGTGAGAGGCAAGGGTAGGGAGGGGGAAGGGAGAGGGAGGTCAAAGGAGAGACAAGAAGAGAACAGAAAAGAAGACATAGTCTGAGATTTTAACATCCTTGGTTAAAATCACAAATTTTCAAACATTGAAAATAACACAGTGAAAATAACCACATTTTGTTTCTCAATATGATGGGTTTGCCATTATCCTATACAAGTGAAAGGGTCCAAAAATAATTAGGAAAAATTAAACGTAATGCCTATTCAACTGTTCAGTATTCAGACTAATGACAAACTCTCATCTTGGTATGCAAAGTTATTGAAAGGTAACTCTGGACTAATGATATTTTCCTTGTGTATATCATAATAACATTATTACTTGTATTGTTAATGAATCAAACTGCCCTATGATAGCTCACAATCACAATGCTATTTTGTTCATATGGAACCTTAATAAGTAGTCATATCTTACTTAGCTTTTGTAAGCAAGCCAACAGTAGCAAATTCTCCTTTTTTCTGTATCATGTTATGTATAAACACCATATGGCATTGGATAGATGTAAAAACACCATATGTCTGATGTCACATGGAGTATTTATCATCCGTTGGAATAGTTGACTCAAAAAGACAGAGAAGGACAAAAGCTTGCACTTCTTAAAACATGGTAATTGTCAGATGCAAAGCACTTAGAATTGGTGTCCAGCACTAACACCATATACTGTATGCTTTTGTGACATCTTTGTTGAACAATAATATATTAGACTTGCTAATATATGCTTTCTCCTATCCCTGATTAAAAATGGAACAGTCACCTTCTCCAACAGAGCACAAGAAGCAGAGGAAATGAGACAGAGAGAGAGGGAGGGAGAGATAAGAAAAAAAATCAGACTCTGCCACTTTAATTTTGGTTCTAACTCTCATTTATCCACCAGTCTTGTATGTAATTTAATCCCTTTAGAATGCACAGACCATTTGCTTTAATCTACTAAAATGACTAACTCCTCTGCCTCTCCTTGACTCACCTTGTGAATTGCTTCCTCCGCTGTTGCTTATTGGTCCTGAGTTGCCCCCTCCGACCCCTGCACCAGTGGACCCCATTCCCCCAGCTTGGGAGCGGAGGGCATGATGTTGGGCATAAGACCTGGCAAAGTGCTGAAGGGGACAGATTACATTGTGGTCTCCCACAATATCATCCATGGCATTGCGGTTCTTGAGGGCGTCATTTTCATCCATCCAGTCTGTGTACTGCAACACCACTGCCTCCAGCCCAATGTCATTGGCATGGGGAACACTCATCTTCACGCCCTCAAGGAAGTCCTCTCGGGAAATCAGACTCTCGTTGTCCTTGCTGAAGCCAGGGGCGCCATAGAGAAGGAAGTAGGAGCCCTCATCCTGGTTCACCCCTAGAAGGATCTGGGTGTCCTTGAAGTTTCCAGAACTAAGCATAGCCTCTGGAGTGTCAGGAAGCACCACACCATCAATCACTGGGACAAAGGAGAAGCGGAACAGGCTGCTGTATGGGAGGACCTGCCACTCCTGGTCTATCAGTTCCTGGGGATGTCTGTTCCGCAGGCAGTCAACCATCTCTGTGTCATTGCCACCCGGGCAGCCCACGAGCTTGGCCAACAGGGTGGCTCGCCTTCGAGCCTCTGCTGGGCTGACAGTTGCCCAGGGGCAGTTGGGGACCCCACTTTGCAAGATGGCACGAGAAAAAGTTGGACGGCTATCAGGGGACAAAAGGTGCATCCCTACAGAGGCTCCACCTGCACTCTCTCCAAATATGGTCACCTTCTTGGGGTTGCCTCCAAAAAACTGGATGTTGTCCTGCACCCACTGAAGGGCAAGCCTCTGGTCTAGGAGCCCCACGTTTCCAGGAGCCTCAGAGGAGCCATGCAGGGCAAGAAAGCCAAAGGCACCCACCCGATAGTTCATGGAGACCACCACAACCTTCTCTGTGTAAGCCAGGTACCTCCCATCATAAACATCCAGTGAAGAGGAGCCACTGTAGAAGCCGCCTCCATAGATCCACACCATCACAGTGAGATTGTGTGGCCGTGGGGAGGCTGGGACCCAGACGTTTAGGTATAGGCAGTCCTCACTCATGTCCCGGTTAGGGTTCCACATCTCGGTTCCAGGGAAACCAGGATAAGAGTTGTCCACAAACTGGAAACAGGCATTTGGGTACATGCTGGCATCATATATGCCTGACCAGGCTTTTTTGGGCTCGGCTCTCCGGAAGCGCCTCTTCCCCAGGGGAGGCTCCGCAAAAGGGATGCCCAAGAAAGCTGTCACATGATTTCGGTCGGCACAGGCATGCGTATACCACGCACTCGCCCCAGCCGGGTCGTTACAGTGAGGTCATTCTCATTTTGGGAAATGGATGGGGACGGGAGAAAAGAGAGGAGGAGGAGGAAAAAGGGAAGAAGGAGGAGGGAGGTGGTCCCCATGATGCTTTTTTTGTTGTTTTACTTGCAAGAAGTAGTATTTTTTGGCTGTGGCTACGTTCCTTTCTGCAGAAAAGACAAGAGAAAAAAGAGACATATGGGGTGATTTAGAGGAGGAGAGTGACAGAGCAAAAGATATTAAGAAGTTATAAATAAAAGTACATATAAATGGAGAGAATGTGTACTGAAAAAGAATGATTGACATAAGAGAGGAAGGAAATCGCAGGCATGCAATTACAAGGTTGAGAGTCCAAAGTGGTTAAAACATGAAGGAAATAAAAGGAAAATACATTCATGGAAAATATGATACATTAAAGTAGGTCCTAAAGTTTTATAACCAAAGTCCTGGATAAAAAGCTTCAATATTTTTATAAGACTCACCCCACTTCAACTTTGTCACCCATGAAACCACCCACAGATAGACACAAATGAAAATGCACACACATGTGTGCATGCAGGTGTGTTGTTGTTTGTGTTTTGCGGTGTTATGTGGTTGCTGTGGTGATGGGATTAGTGTAAGGGGCACAGTGGGGGATTGGGGTCCATAGATTGGATGGCAGCTGTGTTCAGGCTATTTCTGCCCCCCTTCCCAACTCAGTTGTGTGGGATTCTATTTTAGGGGTGTCATTTCTATTGGCCTCGGTCTCTCTCCATATCTACTGCTTCCTTTTTATGCGTAGAAAGAAACGTTATGAGTATCTCACAAAATTTACATAAATCTGCCAGACCATCGATCTTGACAATTTTGCTCATACCTTTTCATCTACTATTAGAGGAAACAGTGTAGCATCTACATGGTTTTCCTAATGAGGCTTTTGTCCTGGTATGGTTAACATGTCAAATATCAGATCACAAGCACACAAATATGCAATGGTGCTTCGATGAACACTGTTGTACCCATCATTAAAAGGGGATGCATTCAGTGACCTTACAAACCTTTGCACTGCAGATACGCTCATAAAATGCACACTAAAATCAACCACGTGAAATAAATTCAGCAGCCTGAAAAGCAGTGCAAGGATATAACCCCTTTGAACCAATTTCCAGGACGTTTCACAGGACATTTTCATGACATTGCTGTGACATTGTTGCAACATGTTGACAATAACACTGCAATGAAGAGACAGTTGGAAAGCTGTACCTGGTGTATAATGGTATAAAGGCTGTGTGTATAGGTAAATGAGGGGAAAGTTAAGAACAGATTAATGGAGAAGAGAGTGAGAAATTGGGGGTGTGATGCAGAGCATGAGTCTGTGAGTCTCAATGGAGTTATTAATATCTGTAAGGACAGCTGAGGGGCGGAAATGGGGGTGAGGGGGAGGGATGGGGGGTTGGTGTCCTGTCTCAAATTAGAACCCGGAATCTGTGTATGAAGTTCACAGGGAGATCAATTTCAGTCTGGGATTACACACTGTCATATATATACATATATATACTATCATATATGCACCTACCCTCTTCCCCATATGCATGTACACATTGTCATGCTGTGTGAATGCAGCGACTCAGAGCTGGATATGTTTGCTCTTTGAGGCACGTCCAGCATTACACACACATTAAAACATAATGCAGAGACTGCATCAAATACTTACACTAAAACAGGCCTCATCAACCCTCTCTCTCCCACCCTCTGTGTGTGTGTGTGTGTGTGTGTCAACCTCAGAGCCTCAGTTTGAACTCTACTCATGTTACCATGGTAACCATAGCCCAGATAGCCTCATGTATTCTTTCCTCCTCTCTGTATATTTCTGTTACCAATATTTATGCCTATTGCGCTCTCTCTCTTGCCGTCATAACTCTTTTATGCTCTTGTTTCCTTGTATCTCAGCCGTCTATGCTTCTGATAGTCTTGTTCCTCCTCCTGTTTCCATCTGTGTAGCCTAATCCATCCCCTTGTATTTGAAATAATTTAATTTCACTCAACTGAGAAATGCTGGTGACACATTCTGCCACTTCTAAATAAAACAGGCCCTTAAAGTGACAGTTAAAGTGACAGCCATGTCAAAATGCATTACCTGGGTTCCAAGCATAGTCTTTATATTAATTAGTATTACTCCAGTAATATCACTATACACTAGAATGACCAAGATAAGGGAAACACAATAGCAATGAACTTATTGCATGAGTGCTACGGACTCGTGCTACACAGTTTCCCCCTCTCCAGCTGTCACTCACTGTAACATGACAGAAAGCCCAGTACATTTCAAAACACTGACAGTTTGACTAGTGGCACGGGAATCGCTGGAATTTTCCGTTTCGCGCTCCGTCCATCTAATATTTCACACTCGGGCACACACCGCCTGAAAAGTACAATGCATTGCAGTAGCTACCATCACCACAAATTCTTTTGACGGTCACATACTAATACAAACTTAATGTAGTCCGTTCTTACTGGCATAATGAATAGTTTTATGATATACCAAATAACAGCACAAACCATCATGTGTCGTGATTAACCAGTTTTCGTCGGATAATGTTTAGCAGGCTAAGTCTTTTGACACTATTCTTAAAACAATTAATTATTCTGTACAGGGCAACGATAAGCCCAATTGTAGAGCTGCAACTTGGACATGAACCCACAAAAAAAAAAAAAAAAAAAATAGCCTACCACTACTGCTCAACAAACCCTTCGAAACAATATTCCGACAAAAGTGCAAGAAGATCAGACAGCAGATCTAATTAATTATATCGTCCCACGGGACTCCAGCTTCTGAGCAGGCTTGAAAAAATCGTACCGTTCTTGGGTCGACATAATGAGGAACCCCAAGCGCAAGGGTTGCGAAAGACATGAGTAAGTTAATTCTCAATTGAAGGACCAAGCAATCACAGTGGATGGTTATTTATGCGGATTATTCTACAACGTACTGACGACAGTATCATAAAGCGACATCAACAGAAAAGATTATTACTAATGAGCTATTTCTTGAATGAATTCTGCTAAATCATGTACAGTATTATGCATGAGAATGTAAAAAAAGTAATTTGAGGTAACTGCAAAGTTCATGACTGGTGACAGAATACGTTAGATTTTCCATGTTTTACTGCCTATCATTGGTCATTGTCGTATTTGCCTTATCCTTGGCTGCATTGTTCTCTTGGATGCTGACGGGTGCAACACGTAGCAATACATTAATATTCCAAGAGCCTTTTGAAGTGTAAAAGCAAAATTAGGTTTCAGGAAACCAGTGTCAAATTGAATGACTTAAATACAAGAAACACTATACAACATAATCTTTAATAAGTAAAAGACTTGTGTTGTTGCCATTATTCTTCCGTCAAATAATTATAATGAAATAACTACCAAAACATAATTTGTGAATATTAATTCGCCATGTTATTTGTTTACATCTAGTTGATTTAACTTTTTCCATTTTGCGCACCCTCATATATCTGTCAGAAAATCTTTCGAGGGCTTTACATGTCTATACCATTTGTGTATAGGAGATTTTAACAAGGAAAAAGAGAGAGGTACAGTTAGGAGACAGGTGGTGGACGTAAACAAGACTTAATTTTAGGACAGGCTGCTCCACGCATGCGTCAGTGGACAGCCCCCTACTGACACATGAGCGCACAAGTCTATCTATGATTTAGTTTTTGCTTAATCGTCGCATAGTCTTTCTACAGTAAGCTTCGGTCAACACGATAGCATCGATAAAACACAGAGTCATGTCAAATGAGATCGCGAGTGAAACGTACACAGACAATTCAGCAAAATCCCCTCTTCAAGACCGCAACTGGATGCTTCATAAATTTATCAAATTAAATTTCATTCAATTTTCAAATTACTGTTACTACTGCTCAACGACAGAGGTAATAACAGGCCAAATAAATGTGAACCCGTACTTATAATGACAATTCGAAGCACTGAAAAAACGTAAATGAGCTAATTTAACTAAAATATTATGAATAAAAAACTTAATCTTATGTCTAATCTAAAGACAATTTAGGAACGCCTTCATTAATTTTCAGAAGCTAAATCCTAAAATAATATATGTACAGGGATGACAGATACGGTGCGTCTTCTTACAGAGCAGATGCGCGCAAACACACCAACACACACGATCAACACACGCGACTACATGCAGATACTGTGACACACGTACACATGCTCATTCTACTGTCCAGTTGTTCTGTCACTCTTTCCCGATTTATAAAATCTAACTTAAACGCCGCTATTGATCAGTGATATAAAATTAATATTTTCATGTACAGTTGCATGCATTCCTGTACCTGGAGACTCCCCTTATCAGACCGGCTGATCCTAGTTGTTTTTCCCCCCAAGGCTTGCCTCCTTATTTTTCTCCGTCCTTGAACTAGGCAGGCCGAGGCTCCAGTCAGGGCAAAAGGGTAAGAAAACAATTTTAAGAAACCGGCACGATGGAGTCAGAGGAAATGTAGCCGCCTACAGACTTAAACGATTAATGTCGCCTCGTTCCGCACTGTGCGTAAATCAAAGCTGTGTCCTACTGCAACAGCGGCAGGCGAAGACTGCCCATAATAAACCCTTTACAATAAAAAAAGAGGACTCTCGCGAGAAGTACACAACCCCCCAACACACACACTCACACACACACACACACACACACACACACCATCACTGGCAGACACACACACACACACACACACACACACACACACACACACACACACACACACACACACATTAAAATGAAATGTTCAATAAATGGATACATATTTTCCAACTGAATAATGAAATATCTTAGGAGCACATAGGCGATATAATATATGGTGAATTCCGAAGACAGTAAACGTGGCAAATACATATTTTTACAATGCTGGGATTTGTCGAACCAATGGGAACGAAATGTCGGTGTAAATGTTTGAGTTTAATTTACGTTAATCCTGGACAAGTTTACTTTCAATTAGTTATTCACCTGATTTTATTTTGTAGTTATGTGAGAGATTTAAAAATGATTGTCATATGGTCTCCCTCAACTGTTTTGTATGCGTAATCCATCCCTAATGCAAGCAAAGTGTGTTAATCAGATTCATAATAACATTTTTAACTGACACCATTTCCCTTAAACATCCTACAGAGGAACCAAACCAAAGCCGTGCTGTTTTTACAAGGCTTTGGTTTACTTCACTAATTCATTCCTCATGGAAGAAACTCATACATTTTCATACTTGCCATGTTTCCTGTAAGCTATTCACATGTGTTGTTTGGGCAATTTGCATGGGATTCACATGTGTATCATCCATTTCCAAATGCTTTACAGAATATTGCCATATACGCATGTCATGTGTTCACAAGCCACATTTACTTCACTGAAAAAATGAGTGCATATGAATTGTGTGGCGGCAAAGAAACAGCTCTTTCTCTGTTTCATTAGCATTCTTCCTCTTGGCATATGTCAGCGTTGAATTTGGTCTTCTCATTTACTCTTAAGAAATGTTGAGAGAGCAAAAGAGAGGAAGAAATGGAGTATAAAAACTTGAAGGTGGGGGTTGGGGTTGGTGGGGGTTGGGGGTGGTGGCGGTGGTGATGGTCGATATATCTGAGAAGAAGGAGAAGGAGTGGAATGGGGTTGTGGGAGGTTCCTCTACATATTTTGTAATTAAAGAGAGTGCACACCCTCTCTCCAACACTTACTCCCAAGGGACAGGAAAATATATTACCACACTCAGCACTTAAATTTCTGTACTATCAACAGCACAGACTACAGTCTTCTCTGTTAATGTTGGATGCACTATTGTGACTTGAAGGGAAAATATGTGACACCATGAAACTGAAATTAAATGATCAGTTTATCTTAACATATGTTTATGGAAACTGATATATATTTTCAGTTTTTTTCCAGGCAGTTGATTGAACTATCAGTCAAAAGTACTGAACTGTGGGTCAATGTCCTGTCTTCTCTAAAAGAACATCTGCATAATGAATAAATAAACTCTTTTTGTTTGCTGCATGTCTGTGCTGTCCGTAGTGAATGTTTAAAGCTGTGATTCTAGTTCTGCTGCAGCCAACCACTCAGAATTGTATATTGCATCGGTTGACACAGTGTCAAACCCAGGTGATGTCACTAGCTGGCTGAAATCCCTGTGTGGCTCTATAAGAAAAAGTAATCTCATCCACATTCAGCCTACCCAAACTGTTTGTAGCATACCTATAATTCAGAGTGTATGTTTGCATATTTGTCAATCATAGGTAGGAATGAATGTCTAACCTGTCCCTATTTTTTTAATACATACACAGTGGTCAGGCAAAGGAATGGAAACACCCCATCCTTTGCCCTCAGAACAGCTTTAGACCCTCTTGGAATTTGTGAATGATTTCTAGTGCGATATTGGATCATTCTTTATGAAGGTAAACCTTAAGCCCTTTTAAGGAGGATGTGGAAATCTATTGATTGGGGACACTCTATCCTGTTCATGAAGCCACATTTGAATCCGATAGTGATGTGTACTAAGATGTTGTCATCTTAGAAGAATGGGAATACTTTGAGAAAACCATAGGAGGCACCTGGTCACCTAAAATAGGTTCATACTATTTGGTTGTAATTTTACTGAGCAGTGTAATGATCAGACCCATTGACTCCCATTATATGCCTGCCTGCACCATACAGGTCCACCATCATGTTTAATATCAGGGCATTGGCAATGTGAGTTGAAGGCTTCCCTTGCCTTTTAAAAAAAAAAAAAAAAAACAACTAATCAGGTAATATTACTTTGTTCCACTGCTCTGATGTCCAGGTCAAGCATTACACCAGCTGAGGCATCGCTGCGTGTTGGCCTTGACAAATGGTTCCCCAATGGAAACCCTACCATAAATAACTTTGTGGTGTTTACAATGTACAGTTTTTCTTGAGACCAGGTCTCAGAGGTGTATATTCAGTGCTGTGGTAATTTCTGTGGCTGTCCTTTTATGGTTTGGTTTTTTTTTTTTGCACCTAACCTGTTCATTGTCGATTGCTGTCAGTAATTTCATTTTGTGACTGCTGTTCCTCCTTCCTAATGCAGATTTTCCTTGTTTGGCATATACCATCTTCTTTTTTGTTCCTCTAAAAAATACCTAATTTTGAATTTTCTTTGACTGACACATCTGCAATTTCTACCAACAGCTATTTCACCTCTTTCATATGTGTTAGATCACATTGTTTTAGACACACATTATTAAAGTGTCAATTTTGAAACTTCTTTTATTGAAGGGATATATTGGTCATTTGTGTGTTCATCAATATGAAACACACGTGGATCCATTTTCAACTGATGTTTAGTTACATCAAAATATAACTATATTTTGAGTCAGACATTTTCACATCTCTGCAGTGTTATCAATATCTCCCACCACACCTGATTATAGCACCTTATAAATCAGTATGTAGAGTAAGGTTTCTAATGATGTCTCGATTTTGCCATATGACATTCAGTGTTTTACAACAAAACATTACGTTTCTTGTCATCTTGTCCATTTTGAAACCTTGTCGACAGACTGTAAATTTTAATCAAATGTGGCTTCCCAGAATAACTTAAGAGAATTACTGCTTGTATGTAGACTGCCTATGTTCTCTCAGTCTGTGTATCTCTTGCTCCAGTGTTCAGCTTGCATTCTTGGTGTTAATGTTGTTGCCATTGATTATCTGTCTCCTTTAGACCTGAAACCCACTGCCACTCCCCTCAACCACAATTAATTCTCTTTGATTCAATCAGGACAATTACCAATTAACTGACAGCATAAGGGAAACAGGCAGCAAGCTACAGTAATATGGGGAGAGAAGCAATGAGGAAAGAGGGAAATGGAGACTGTCTTAAAGGAACAATGCATGTTTATTTTACCAAATGCAAGGCACTGCATTTGTCTACACTACATAATTGTCTTTCTGTACAGTATCTGATCATTATATCAGTGGCCCTTTAATGATTGTGCAAGAAGCATTTTTTTTTACAGAAAATGCACTGCAGATGTCTGCCCTGGCTCTGAAATTCATTTTTGATCCTGGCCAAGCTCTGCATTTCCTCATATAATTCTCTCAGACAGTGAAAATGGATGGTAGGGCACATCGAGGATGATTTTAAAGAGGAACCAGGGTATGTCTCATTTTATTTTGTCAAGACATATATCACATTTACTCACTCTACAGATTTCTAATGTTATTGTTGGTTTCCATTTTAAAAGAAATTCGAAATTTTAGCCTTGTATGTTTACAAAATGTGTGTATATTCATTTGTGTTATTTATTTATTTATGTTTGTTGCTGTATCTCAGGTCTATATTTTTACAGATTACTACTAATGCCCAGTGATACTGAATGGAAGCTAAAAGCTAAACAAAGCTACATATAGTAATATTTCACTATGGAAGAATAGGATTCTAGTTAAGAGTCTGTGTGGGTCTGAAAATACCACCTGACCTGGCCCTTCCCTTAATGTCTGTCACATGTATCAGAACCTGACCCCAGGCTGTGCAATGGCAAACAAACAATGTTAAATGAATAACAAAATAAATTCAGAAAATCACTGTCTATACTGTGTTTTGCAAAATAAAATCGTTTATCTTAAGATTTGTTCTTTGGTCTCACACCCTTCTGAACCTGTTAGACGAAATGGAACACCAGAAGGGAAACTTATGTTTTACTGAATTTTACAAAATAGCCAGACAATAGTTAAACCAGAACCTGATTCCTTGTCATATAAACAAAGCTGACTCAGACAGAACATGATACATGGTGCTGGATCCTGTAAGGTTATTCTGACCTTAATGTCAGGAAAGCAATTTACACAATTTGCGATTATGTCATGCTGGAAATGTTGCAGATCAGTACAAAATATCACCAAAGCTTCCATATCTAAAACATGCAACAAAGTGTTACATTTTATGACATTGTTGGGCAAAAGAACAATACGTACCAACAATAAAAATAATAATAATTACAGTTACAAGCACTGGGTCACATTTAAAAAGTGCTTTTCATTCAAGCACTCTACAATTTAAGAACTTTACTCACCAGGGAGATGCATGCTAGCTGTTTTGCACCTGTTTTGCTTACCAAACATTGGCTGGAGGGGTGGGTGGGGGTGGGGGTGGGGGTGGAGTGCTGAACCAGTTATACAACCACGTGAAAACAAAGTTGGGAATTTTTGCTTGGATACTCATGAAGAAAATGAAGTCGCCTACTTTTTTCAAACAAGGGGATCTTTAATCACTTAAATTACTAGGCACCTTAATTTAATTAATCTGAAAGATGATGGGTCGCACAGAACAGTGTCCCAATCGCTGCACTTGGGCTATGAGGCTTATTTAGTCGAGGGGAAAGACAGTCCCTTACTGGTCTACAAACACTGTTTCCAGCAGAGCCTTCTACAAATGATCAAAAATGACAAAATCCTTTATTGACATTCTCGCTCAAATAGAAAAGTGATAATAATAATAGTTCTAACTGTAGCAAATTTATGCAAACCCCAAGGTGGACTCAGTGGTTAAGTGGTTGGTTGGAGGGCCCATTGTTTTCCAAAAAGTTTTTGCTTGACCTTAGCCTCTCTGATGTATCTGGCTCAGAATGGAATAAAGCAGATAAAGAGGGGTTTATAAGATGAGCTGGCATCCTGTACATTAGATCAAGCTTAGACCTTGTCAAGAAACTCTTTCCATAAAAAAATCAACTGATCAGAACCCCAGCTCCCCTTTTTCTCAAACAACATCAGCTTCCCAAGAGAGGAGGCATAGCTTTTACCTCTGTCACACAGACAACCATCCCAGACACTGAAAGAACTGTTCAGATCTGCATTCTCGCTACATCAGCACAGACTGCTGGATCCATATACTTAATGCACTGAGAGAGGCAAAAACTGCAAGATGGAAAAGGAGGGAGCAAAAGAGCCTTCTCAGGGTAATCTATAATAGGGTCGTTAAAGGAATCAGTGTGCTGATCCAGGGCTATTATCTAATTGCTGGTCTGTTAGTGATTGGCTGGATACATCAATCTCTTATGCTCCCCCTCCCTGTCTCCCTCTTGCTCTAATTTCCTTCTGAACTCTTCATCCTTAGTTATAAGGGTGCAATGTGAAAGAAAGACCAATGTCCAGTAGCACAGAGAAATGAATGTACTCAAAAGCTAAAGCAGAAACAAAGGTAGCAATAAGCCAGTGTGAGACTAAATCACTCCTGGTGCCCTAATAACTTGAAACTAGAAACATTTAAACTCATGCATGCATTTATGTTTTTACAATAAGACATGACTTTGACTATTTCTTGGCATGGAACAATACTTTCCGCAAAAAGAATTCCTGACAACAACTTTGGTAACATACTGCCAGTATATATGAATTCACTTGCTTTGAATACCATAGACATAATGATTCCAGTATATGTGTTTTTTCTTTGTTCTTACCAGGCTTGATATTCAAACAAAATCACCTCATAACCTGTCCATAACCACTTGACTGGCCAATGTAGTGATGAATTGTTGATGTAGCAGTTAGGGCCAATTAAACACAATAAATCATAAATGCTGGATCAATGTAAGGCATTTATGAATATGTAAATAGTAGTTTTTTGGCTGCCAGTATAGAATTGTGCTCAGCCTTAATTTAAGAGCAGCTTTCCCATGGAACTGCAGACATGAGCTTAAAACAGGCCAAGCATATAAAGAACATCTGTGCCTGGAGTCAGGTTGGGAATTACTTTTTTACTTCTGTAAAAAATGATTTGATCACTACCTAGTGGTCATAATGGAGAAATGCAATTTGTCTATCTATGCATACAGTCTCTTGCAACTTAGTATACCACTTCCTTTCCTTACACCTTTCGACAGGTGAACTTTCATCCCAGTCTCAGGTCTTAAGTACACTTGTGTAGTTTTCCCTCCAGGATTTGCATGTACTTTGCTCCATTTATTTTCTCACAACCCTGACAAGCTTCCCAGTCTCTGCTGTCAGAAACACAATCCTCCCACTGCTATGCTGGGAAAATAGGGATGGTGTTCATGGTGTTATCCACCAGGACATCCAAATTTCATCTCATATGACAACAAAAGCCCACATAAATTGTATGGCAAACTCAACATTTGATTTGCCGTAGGTATATTTCTATTTTCTAGAGAAGCAGTTACTGAAATAGGTATATTTCAATAACGGCTTCTCTACACCCTCCTTGAGTGTTTGTATAGTTGTAGGGGACAATCTAATGTAATCAGTGGCTGGGGGTCAGTACTATACTCATTGATTATTAATTTGACCATGAACAAATGGATTACAGATACTTATTCAATTATACCCGACTCCTGATCTCTGCCTTTCGACAAGTCTATCTCTGAATTGTTTGCTGACCCGGTCTTTATGGTTACATCTTTCCTTGAAATCCACTGTGTGACAATTCCTATTCATTTATAATGAATTCCTATTCATTAGAAAGCCATATAAAACACCATTAAATACAGACACGCTATTTAAGGAGTTTCATCTAAAAACTTTATGTATGGGTATGTGTGTGTGTGTGTGTGTGTATATATATATATATATATAGAGAGAGAGAGAGAGAGGGAGATCAAACTTACTTTTGCTTACTCAAAATTAAGCACTACATAAAATGCAAACATTATACCTTGTTCCCCTTGTTAGTGCCCTCTGAATTTACCTTAAAGACAAAATTAATCAAAATGTCCTAAGAGGTATACTCTGTACATAGATTTTGTAAAATGTCATTACTGGAATTGTTGTGACAACAAAATAGTTGGTACAGTTGCTAGGAGGAGCTGAAGCCATATCACAGTTTTCAACATCTCAGTACGATCACTGAGTAACTAATGTACAGACTATAAAGTGGAACACAAAAGATAAGAGCTGGATGACAAGATGGTGGTGGGTTAGTGTCAAAACTCAGAGGCTTGTTAGATGAACTTTATTAGGGCTGTTCACTTTTGAATTTTATTTAGCATTTTAATAGGGCTGTTCATCTGTGGCTGGCTTTGGCTGCTGCTGGAGAATGTACCTCTCCCCATAACTAAGATTGTGAAAAGATTGACGTGAGTGGAAAATGCCTGGGCTCTGCATCCTGGTTTTTGATTGCACGGATGTCTCCTGCTATGCTATAAAGACAGCTGCCTTTGTATTCATTGTGTATGTGGTAACACCTGCTTCTAATTAGAAGATAGTTGCATACACAATTACAATTCCCAAAATATTTTTCTGCAGATACTTACTGTGTGCTATATTTGCATATCCTCTTCCAACAATTTCATGTGGTAATGTAGGGGTGGTCAGTTTTGCATATCCATTCAAGCTGACCCACAAAAATTAAAAATCTGTGCATCTTTCAATTTCAATATTCTTTCAGTTTCGACAGCCTCTTTATGCCTCTTCATCTGATCACCTTGCATGGTTAATAACAGGTTTACCTGTGATTTTGTATGTGCAAACCTTTAGTTAGTTGGTCCCAAAGCCTCTTGCCATGTGGCCCTCTATAATAACTGCAGTAGAGAAATGTAACACTAGATGGCAAAAGAACTTGCTGCTCATGACCAGCTCCTTTCCAGTGCATGTTTAATAGATTATTGTAAAAGATAGGAAGTTGCAACGTCATAAAATGCAGACAAACTGCACAGTAAGATCAGTTATGTGATATAAATATTTATGAAAGGCAATAAGAAGTGGTGATAAGAAACATTATTGGCATATCAGCCATAAAGGAGAAGGGATCATTGCTATCATTTATAAGGCAACCTTTAATTGTTGCCAAATGTTTAAAAAAAATAAAGTGTCTCATCTGTGGTTTTAGCCTGTTGCTCTCAGTGCTGTTTAACACTGCTAACAATAATTCTATACGTTGCTAAAAAGATTTTTCTGTCTTAGGGTCTTAGGGTCGCTTGGGGCATTGAAAGCAGTTGAAATCATAACTTCCATGGCAGCACATATTTTAAAATGGTATATAAAAAGGTTGTGGTCATTGATAAAACAGATATATAAGCAATTGACACCACACCAGTAGATACTGCAAAATACATACATGCACAAGTTTTCTGATAATGAGCAGCATATTTTCTACATTTACACGTAGTGTCCTTGAGTAACAGAGGGAGGCTTTGCCAGGGAGCCACAGTTTAACTGCAGCACTTGAGGATTTACACTGCTGTTTTAAACCTGAATGACAGCACAAAAGTACTTGCTGTCAGCTGACAGTTGTAATGGTAAATGTTCTGCTAAATCTAAAGGTTCCAATTTTACAAACATCATGAAGTATCATAAGTATTTGCTAAATTAATGAATAGAGGGAAACTTTTAACATTTCAATGTCCACTGTGAAGGTCTGATACCATTGTTTGCAGAAACAACATTCACAGAAAATGAAGTTTAATGTCACTAGAATGATAAATGTCACACACCCTGTGACAAATACTAACTTTACGTTGACACAGGATACTCCCAGATTTACAAGCTTCCCTATAAAATGATTTAAGTTGGAGAGTCAGGTATTTCAACTGGTCCAATGCACCCCTGAATAATGTGATGATGCATGCACCTCTCACATGTGGTGTTGTCACTAAGGTGTGTTTTTGCTATTGTCTTCCTCTTCCAGTGCTGTCATGGTAACCATGTAAAATGATGACCCACACCCCTTGGAAGACTCTTTGTTTGCAAACACTGAGGAATTTCAGTTTTAACATTGTTGCATGAGGTGGGAAGGAAAGCCTCTGATCGGCACTCAAACCTTGCTGTACTTGTTTCAAAGAGCTGAAAGTATATCACAAAAACTCACCCACACTAGTATACTAGGCCCTTCAGCCCATATGAACATACCTACATTCTAAAGAGTACCCAGCACTGTATCACACTGGTCTCAAACACTCAATGTGTCTTTACACAAGTAATAGTAAATCCATGTATTTCTATCCTTTAGAGGAAAGGCTCTATTCCTAGAATTAGAGCAATATTTACCTTCAGCCAGTGTTTCTACTCGTACCAGCTTATTGTAGCGCTGATAATACAATTCCTTCTTGTAAAATAAAAACACTTTATCAACTCAGTCCTAAAAGTTACCTACAGGTTTTTCTTGTTGAGGCATTATGTAAATAAAATATATATATATATTGTAACTGGTCAGCACATAGTCTAAAAAAGTTTGAATCACTGTTCAAGGAACAGGATATGAATTGACACAGATGTTTTATCAAAGATGTTTTACACACCAGGATGTTCAGATTGGGGACCCCTTTGTGCCCAGCCTGACAAGGATCTGGATCAAGTACTGCATTTTAAGCAGCACTGAGATGGGTCTAGAATTTCAACTGGATTTTTTTTTTAAAAGAGAAATCTAGAATTAAAATACTTTAAGTATCTGTTGAAACTATATGATTTTCAGAAGATACATTTAATAAACCCACAATTTACAATAAGACAGTCTAATAATGTGGGAAAAACAGGACACTAACAGCTGTTTAGCTTTTCCTGCAAAATGTTACACAAGATTTTAATTGTGTGTTCAAATGTCTCAACTCAATTATATGACCATACAGACAATAGTGTGATGAGATCACTTTTAATAAATTAATTATAATTTACATCAGTCAAATCCACTGGGACCAACAGTCTACAGACTCGACACTACTTAAGAGCTCGCAGTTCAGATAAAACGAAAGCTGGCAACTGGCAATTGGGCATGGCTTCTATTGCTATATTCTCCTTTAAGCAGAACCCATTGCTGTCTTATTGCCCAAGATAAAGTGCAGTAAAATGGATCATATGTCTTTGTCATCTGTGATGTCAATCTCAAAGGTCTCCACTATAATGAAGCCATCTTCATGCCAAAGCCCGTCAAACCCTCCCACGCACTGAAGGTGATTTGAATCTTTTCCTAGATGACCCCTTTGTGCCCAGCATCACCGGGCATCTTTCTGAGCTACTGCCTCTTAAGCAGAAAAATGGATGGTCAACAATCTGAAGTTTTAAAAAAGAAATCCACAATTAAAAAATATTTAAACATCTGTTGGAATTCTATGAACCTCATATACAAGTCTTGATCTTATCTCTTGTACTCCAGCAAAATAATATGAAAAATTAAAATGGGACACTCCTGGGCAAAAATCATTTCTACAAACTATTTGAGGACACATTGGGCTGGTGCAGTGAGATCACTTGGCAATTGGTGAAAGTTTCTATTTTGTTTTTTTGCCTTTCTCCTGCTGTAGTTTTACTGCACTAGATAAAGTGCAATAAAACAGATTATATGTCTTTGTCATCTATGATGTTCATTTCAAAGGCTTTCTTTAGAATGATGTGTTTTTGCTCTGCCAAACCCTACCCTTCACCCTGGAGAATTATTCTGGTGACTAAAACTTCTCCACTACTTCAGAGGAAAATGGGTGTTGAAAATAAATTCTTACTTAAAATATAAACAAAACTCAGATAAAAAATCATATTGCTAGATCACTCAAGATGATTTGATACCATCTAGAATCTTTTAAACAATAATAAAAAACGTAAAGTATTTTAAATAATGCAACTTGTCTTAGTCTTTGTGTGAAACTTATGAGCTTTGGAAACCCAGCTCTAGCCCCACCTATTCTTTAGAATTAAAAGTCATGGAACACCTCTTGCACAATTTTATGTGGTCTTTAGCTTGCTATTGCTATTGCGGACACTGATTAACATTCCAGAAGGTTGTAAAACAGATTTCTAAACCGCAGAACAAACACCTGAATGTCTCAGTCAAGAAAATCAAGAGAAGTACCATTCATACCAAAGCAAATGACTGCCACATTGCACTATTTTCAAACAAATTCTTCCCATGAACAGTTGTGGCACCATGTTGCTGCATTAAATTTAAGCCACCAAATGAAGCAGTATTTCCCCAGTACAAGCCTGATGCTCTGACAAACTGCCTGGAGAACGTGCATTTTTTTCTGACTGGTGCCATCAGACCTCTGAAGGTGAATGTGGTTGGCTGGAGGCATTATCATGGCATTCACCCTCCCCCTGACTTCTCAACAAAATACAGTGCTTTATAAACAGATTCATATGCTTACAAAGTTTTTACTTTATGTGACCTCAGAGCTTGAAATAATGTCATTTTAAAAAGGAATTAAAAGAGATCATAAACTTTCAACTTTGACTTGTCTTTGCTGTGCTGTAGCACACATGCCCATGCAGAGACTTTCAACATGTGATGTTGCTTGTATTCTTTCATCTTTGCACTTCAGTGAGAATATCCTCATTAAAATAAGGCGTCATCATAAAAAAATATTATGCCTGTCATATAACTGTATTACTGTTTATTTCACAGGCTGGATCACACATAGACAGCCATAGGCAGACCGCCCATAAAAGAAAGGAAATGGAAACCTAAGAGGAGAATTGAAAACCTGTGACATATTCTGACAATATGAGTTTCACAGGATTACTACCTATGAATTACCAGTGACCAACCCTCCAACTCCAGGGTGTTTTACATTCGTGAATATTCAGGAATAGTTGTCTGCTGAACATAGACCTGCAAATCAGCTCGTGTAGTGACTTCTACATCTGGCAGGACTGTAACACAGGTTTACTCCACTGAGTGATGACTAATGTGTGATTTGTCATCAAAAATTAGATTCAGGTGAAAAAAACTGCTATATTTGATTGAAAGGAGTCCTGCCAAGTTTAAATGGTATATATATATTAAACCTTTCAATCAGAGAGAAGTAGTCACCTCAAAGTGTCCACAGGCAAACAATGCCAACTGAGGAAAAAAGTTATGGATATGTAAGTCATATGTAAGTCTGGAAAGGGTTACAAAGCCATTTCTAAGGCTTTTATGCTCCAGTGAACCACAGTGCACACCATTAACTCCAAATGGAGAAGAATCTAGACAGTAGTGGATCTTCTTAGAAGTGGTTGACTTGCCAAAACGTCTGCCACAGCACACTGGCACCTCATACAGAAAGTCTCTAAAGCCCACAGAAAAACTACCAAAGAACTTCAGGCCACTCTAGCGTCAGTTAGGATCATTGTCCATGACTCTACAATAAGAAATTCACTGGGCAAATTTGGGTCTCATTGAAGAGTGACAAGGTAGAAACCACCACTCTTTGAAAAAAACATAAAAACTTGTCTCACGTTTGCTAAAAAGTACCTAGAAGATGCTTGAGTCTTTTGTGATAATATTCTATGGGCAATGAGTTACAGGTGGAACTTTATAGAATGTGCAACTCCTCATTTGTCTGGCATCATGCAAACACAGCATTCCACTGTAAGGACGTCATACCTGCATTGAGTCGTTGTAATCATTGAAGGAAGTATGAATTCTTATGTGTACCAGAAGATTCTTAAGGATAATGCCCAACCGTGTGTGTGCTTAAGCTGAGGCGTGACTGGGTGATGCAGCAGGACAATGATCCTAAGCAGAGAAGCAAGTCCACATCTGAATGGCTTAAACAAAGCTAAATTAAAGTGTTGGAGTGACCTACTCAATGTCCTGACTTCAACCCAACAGAGATGCTCTGGCAGAACCTGAAAAGAGCAGTTCATGCTCGAAGATCATGTTTTATGTTTGCTTGGATTTCTGTTGTCTAATATTATTTTTTATTTGATTACCTGACACCATTCAGTGAGAGCAATCTGCAATAAAAGAGGAAATCCAGAAGGGGGCAAATACTTTTTCACACTACTGTATATAAATGCACATAGGGGAGGTTCTGCCTCTGTTGAACCTTGCTCAACCAATTTGATAAAAACTTTTGTTAGCAATTATTTACAATTTTGTTGTTCTTTCCTGTGTTGGACCAAAAGGTAATGTAAACAGTTGACCGTACACTAAGCTACTCTTCCAACAGTGCATTCTTGCCATCTTGACCTTAAAGTTTTCCTGAAACATGTCAATTTCCCAGAATTGGCCAAAAATGGAATCTGGACAAAATCTGGACAAAGACGAAAGTTTACCAAAATAACCAGTATATGTAAAACCACCTTGAACATATTGTGTCCGAGGACATGTTTGTCTGTAAATTTAGCCAAAGTTTGTATTTGGTGTTTTAATATCTTGTCCCTACTATTTACATGTATGTATCTATACCTTGTATTTTAGGAATTTGAATTGTTCATGGGCTCCTTTTTAGTGAGTGCTGTCTAAATAGAGAATATTACCATCAAAGGGACTTTTTGACCAAATCAAGGGTTGAATATGTAGAATGACGACCCCTCTCTGTAAGATTTTAAATTATTTGTGTCATGACAGAGAGGTCACTATATGGTTTGTATCTCTGGGAGAAAGAAAGACAAATTATATTTGTAACTTTTTTCAAAAGAAATAACACCATCAAAATACCAGGATTTTGACAATGAAATTATCAGAATTTCAATACAGTATGTAGCCTAAATTGAATTTTGGAGACAGGACAAGTGTACCCTTATGTTTTTATGAGTTGAATTGTGCCAGAGACACTTCAAAAGGATTTTAGTGGAAGTAAGTTTTTGACTACATTTATTTTGCTCATGTGGGGCCAACACATGTGCACCATTAGGAACCCACCTGTAGGACTATGCTACCCTTTGTTTCCAGAGTAAAAACAGTAAAATGGATTTTAACTATGACCAGTTTCCTGAAACACCAGGCCAAACAACAAATGGAGGTATGATTTATAAAAATACAAGAAGTTTTAATGTCACAAATGCAATCACAATCAATTCAATTTTTACTAATAAGCAAGACAGAATACTAGCAGCACCACCATGGCCATGGCCCAAGAGCACTGAGCAGCTGCCCTGCTACCAAGCAATGACTCCAACTCCTAGTGCCTGTGAAGAGGACGATGAGGTGAAGAAAAGACAGGCCTACACAGTGCTCACCAAATAATGCAGGCATGCTTCCAACATCACACATGTAAGAAGTCCTCAAAGCCCAGCCACCAATAGGCACCAAAAACCAGGCACCGCAGCATGAGTACAATTTCAGGCTAAAAGTCAATGTGTTCATGAGACGCCACCCAGAAGGCAAAAAATGCATATTTTCATTTAAAAACCAAATGAACCAATTGTATCCTGACCATGAGCTTGGACACAATCACCACAAAATACTACTTTCTGAGACATTTTTCTTGATTTTTCATTTACATATTATAGACTTAATATTGCATACAGAAAAAAAAAATTAGTCAGCAGATTTACCTGACTCCTGTACTTCCAAAGAGATATGCATTTAAAAAGAAATTGTAAAACTATTTCATTCTCATTATTTCCTAGCAAATAAAAAAAAAATCAGAAAATAGTTCAGGCTTTTAAGTATTGATGACTAAAATCTTGACCAAATGTTCAAAGACAGTGAAAACAGCAAATATGCAACCTAGGGCTTCCCAGACATTTATCAGTATGCTTCTGTAAAGGATTCGTCTTGATTTCTAATGCTAAGCATTTCCTGTGTACCAAAATTCCTTCAACACAAAATACCTCTCTTCTTAAACGCAGGACCTGTTTAACAAAATAGCTCTTTAAAAATCTTGCATGCTCCTTAGCAAGACTTACCAGACACTGAGTTCATTTTTGGGGTCAGATTTCTCAAATCACATACTCTCTTAGGATTCCTGCATCAGCATTACAGTCATGCATGTAGTAAATGCTTTAGTGATCAGGCCCTTGTACTTAGACAGTTAGAGAAGGTTCAAACTAGAACCATGTAGGATTCTTTGGCTTGTCCCCATAAGAGAAATAGGTTCTATCAATAACCTTTTGTATGCTAAGGTTTTTCACTCTGCGAACCCTCTTATCCTCTGAAGAGTCAAATAAGAATAATCTTAAACCAAAGTGTTAGCCAGAGAACCTTACTGAATATTGTGTATTTCATTCATCTTAATTTGATCATAATCTAAGTCAGAAGCTGTGTGTTTAGTGAACAATACTGGAATCAATTAAGCTCTTAGCATCAGTTCTAAGAGCTTAGACTACACTTCTAGACAGGTGATCACTCTCTGCTTCTTAATGCATGAGGGGGAGTGAACAACTTCAGAAGCCAAGTGTGACCATACCATAAGCCCTAAACTGTTCAGAACACAAAGGCTGACCCACTCCTTATTAGTTACTCATTATTAGGTATTTAATGTTCCATTATAAACTCACACCCATTTGTATTCAACAATAATATTTTATCAACAATTATCTCAGGTAATACACTTATAAACAATACATTGATTTTATAATCATTGATTAAATGATTTATACGGGATTAATATATGTTATCACTCTACCACATAAATAATACCAGTGGACTGGCCTATGACTGCATCTATATCTTTTTTTGTGGTTAAGTGCATAAATTGTCCCTTTCAGCTCACACTGTTTGTAGTGAGTCTTTGACTTATTTTGCGTCACTTTGTGTTTGTAGTTTTTGATCACTTAAATGTACCTTTGGAACAGCAAAGTTTCTGATAGGGTAAATAATAATAATAATAATAATAATAATAATAATAATCCTGAAACAATGTCTTTATTTTATGTGATGATCTGGTTTGTATGTATTATGTTGAATATTATGTTGCATAGCTGCCATAACTGACATAGCATAATCTCTTATGTAATTACTGGATATCAGAGATTATGAGGTAAGAACCCTTAAACTAATATAAATTACTGGCACTGAAAGCATGTACCTGTGGGTTGCCCACCCATTCTTATCTTTCCATTGCGGCATATATTTATAGTTTTGTGGCTGTATAATCAGTGATGCTACTCACTTGGGCTAAAGGTCAGTCTGTGCTTTTCCATTGTTAAAAAGTAGGAGCTCAGTTCTGACAGGGCATTAGAACTGTGCAGTTGAGCTACTCTGGTGCATATCTTCTGTTCTGATGAGCCCTCTGTGTGCCATTGCCTCCATGGGGACAGCCAGAACTGTCCTGTCCTTGTCCATCCTCCTCCTGCATGTCAGCACAGGTAAGACCTGTTAATTAATTTGTCTATATCTGACTGATCAGTCAAATCAGCTGAGGGTAAATCTAGAGACTAAAATGTTTTCCTTAAAGTGGTTAGATAAATGTACAAAGTTAGCAGAGTTATAATCAACACTACAATCTACTGGCTTAATGAAATTACAAAATAAACATTCAGGTGAATTATATTCAAAGTTAGTTGAAAGACCTGTCAGTGGTAGACATTACCACAGCCATAAATGTGTTTACAGTTAGATTTCCCAGAGGTCTGTAATATTATTTACTGTAAAGTAGTGATAAGTGATAACGTGTATATGTGTATAAAGGTACGAAATCCTACTTACGGTAAAGAAATTCTACTTTATGCATGTTTAACTAATGTGCACCTCTCTGAGCCTGTTATGTAATAGCATACAGAAATGAATTGAAGGAATGAGTCTTAAATTTGAGAGTAATCAAACTGGAAATGCTGGGAAACCTTTTTAAACACCATTTCCATTGTAAAATCTTTTTACTTCTGTAACAATCAAAACCTAGTATTGCATGTACTGTTGCAATTGTTATTCTCACAGTTTTCTGTGTGATTAAAACAGTGAAAACACACTGCCTAAATTATATGAAAGATTTTTATAATTGAAAGAGATGATCTGGTATGTTTGTTCATTATTTTCTAATGTCCTTGAACTGAACCTTAAAAAATACTTAAGATTAATTGCACATTACCCCTAGATACCAGGTCAGTTAAACTGTGACACAATCCCTGGCTAATTGGCAGGTTGCAGCCATTTTTATCAGCATACGACACATAATTTAAATTAAAAAAAAAAAGTTATGTTGCCAGTTCTGCCTGATTATAACTAGCAGGAGGAGGGTAAAAGTCCTGTCCTCTTGCGTATGCGTGTACACACACACACACACACACACACACACACACACACACACACACACACACACACACACACACACACACACACACACACACACACACACACAGTTTTGGAAACCAGATCTCTGATAAACTACCCCACAGTGACAGATTTATTTCACAGCTGTGATAATGATTTTTAGCTCCCCTTGTGCCATGAGGTCACCCTTTGGAACCTAAATAAGGGTGTTATTACACCAACATTGTGTAGTCATATAGCTCAGTGAGTTGGACATAGTGTTTACTGTGAAGAACAGATGTTGATGTATGTGGTTTGAAATCCTAAGTAGACATATCTCTGTTATGTTTGATTTAGCTTTGGTGTTCACATTGTAGCCAGTCATGCCATTGCTTAAATATACCTCGCACAACTCTTCGCGTTGGTACATTATCCTGTAGAATTCTTTCTAAAGTGCCTCTGGGTGGGTCAGGCTTCTATTTGCCAAGCAAGCATGAGCCCTGCGATTGGGTGTTCAAGTCCCAGCCATGCCATTACTTGTTATGGCCAAAGGTCTACATTAGTGAAGCAACAATCAGCACATCCTAGTCTCTTTACTCCCTTGCAACCATGGTTGGCTGGGTGCCTGTAGATACACAGGCCAAGTATTTCTTCACCTTGTCATCCTCTGTGGACACGTAATATGTGACTGGTGTTGCATCCACAGTGTGGAAAGAAGCAAGGGCATGTTGTCACATTAATTAGAGCCAGGAATTTATTCCTGCCCCCCCTGAGTCAGTGGGAGAGTGTTGCTGCAGGAGACTAAAGAGTTTGAGGTGTGAAAATTGGAGAAAATGTAAAAAATGATTCTCTTTCATGGCTTGCACCATAGTAAATGGTAGTTGCTCAAAGTAAGTAGCCATTGGTTTAGTATAGTTATATTAAATCCTGGTAAAATACTAAAAAAGGCCCAACTAATGATTGCCAGAATGGATTCAGATTCAATGTTACCAGGAAAGAGCCGAAGTGTGGCATGGTACGACCCTCTGTGTTTATTGTTAAGCATTAATTTTGCACTCAAATGTAGAATCACTGGCTAAACAATGACTGCATTCATATTTGGTATTGTCTGAAAGAGATTCGCCACACTGCTCTGCTCTGACATCCATTTTTGCCCATTGTCTACCTGTTGGCATAGTCATGAATCAAGCCAAGGTAAGAGAGACCTGCTGATTCCTAGAAACTGTTCCAGGGTTCTTTAAGAATTTGTGGATATATTTATCCTTCATTCTTGGAGAGATTTTGCCAGGACAGCCACTTCTGGAAAGGCTGTCATCCTGAAAATGTCCTAAGCTTTCTTCATTTGGCCAATAGGGCTTTGACTATGGTTCTTTGAAGGCCCTGGCTCCTTAGAAAGCAGTCTCCAAACATTTCTGACTCATCAACAGCTTCAACAGGCATCAACAATTTCTGTCATTTGGTTTTTTTTTTTTTTAGAGTTGTTGCTCTTTTTTTAGTTGTTGTTGCTTATTTTAGAGTTATGTAAAACACATCACTTCCTGTACACTGCCAGGTCATACCCAACTACAAAAGTTCATATCAGTAAAGATATGCAAGTTAGACTGTTTGATCTTCTCTTACGTAGTTCCTCTGTTAAACAGTACAGCTTAAAGCAAGTGTGAAATCATAGCGTGATAAGTAGCTCATCCTGGTGACATATACATTTGCTGATTTGATGATACTGTTTAGCCTGCATCCTGTAGTAGCAAATTTAGCTAACTGCAGTTGCTACACCAGATTCTGCAACTATACAATCAGCAATTCACAAGGTGGATTGGGCTTGAAACATAATACAGGAAGTCCTCGGTTTACGACGGTCTCGAGTTACATTGTTTCGTGGTTACGACGCACTCCCACAAATTACTTAAAAAACCTAGTTTCAACTTAAGCGGTTTGGTTCATAAATACGACCACAGAAATAAAGATAGCAACTGTTCTCTTTTTTAATGAATGTTTCATTTAATTACTGTATTTTATATGTCCTTCATGTGTTGTGTGTACAGTGTGAGTGACTTAAGGTGTTAATTTAGATATAAATTCTGACTTACGTCGAAAATCGGCTTACAACAAGTTGTAGGAACAGAACTCATTCGTAAGTTGAGGACCCCCTGTATAATAATATTGTTCATTTGATCAGTATTGTACATTTTGATTCCTGTCTTATTCAAACCAGAGTGTGGAAGTGTGATTATAGCCCATAAGTTTAGTCAGATAGGTCTTCCTTTTTAAGAAAAGAGCCTTATTGGTTCATGGCAAATCAACAATATCTTGAGGGGTTGTGGAAAACAACACAGAGACAATTACAAGCTAAACATAATTCATATCAATATATGTAATGTCAATCTCAAGTGGAAAACCAGAGATGCATTTTATGATTTGAGATTCAAAGAAACATAATGAACATGGTTAACAAAGAAATTTTACTTTCAATTTTCAAGCTTTCTTTTAAACCTAACTTTCTTTTTATGTTGGCTATTGTTATGTTTCAAAACTTGAGTTCCAAAACATTATCACACAATACATGCATTTACATCATACAACTTTAAACTGAAGAAGGCAAACGTCTGCATTAGCACAAGACGCCACTGACCAGTGACCTAGGTGGCAAAAGTCAGAGAACCCAGAGACGGGAATTTTATTTCACTTGAGTGACCTGGATCATTTAATTCCATTAAATTGAACAATTGATTTATTTTGACTGCTTGACAATTCACTTCTGTGCACCATGAAAAGTGCACTCTTTTGGAATTTAAACCCAGAGTATTACTTGTGTAGCTTTTGCTAATACATGTGCCAGAAGAAATTTTCCACACATGCATTTATGCCCATGCTTTCCACACTATACAGTCATAACAAATGCATCAGTCATACCATACATGCTCCACGGATTTGTTGCACTAATAAAAGCATAATGAAATAGCACCTAAACTGCCTCATAACTAATATAAAGCATAATGTTTACAATATACCAGAATGTAAAACACAATGCATAATAGGATCTAGAATCAGTGCAACATCAAACATAGCAGTCTATGTGCTTATGATATAATACACAAATGTACAAATTTTTAATTAATAACAGAAACAGTTTGTTCGATTGATTTAATTAACATCATTTTTTGTTTAAAACAGCTGTTTCCCAAACAACAGTCAACTTTACAAACCCAACAATGGAACTCCAAAACACACCAACTGACTCTCAAGCAACAACAACTGAAGTCCAAGACACAACAACTGACTCTCAGTTCACAAAATCTGTGTCTGAATTTACAACAGTAGACTCTCAATTCACAACGGTTGACTCTCAAGCAACAACTGAAGTTGAAGACACAACGGCTGACTCTCTAGGCACAACAGTTGACTCTCAAGCAACAACATCTGAAGTCCAAGACACAACAACTGACTCTCAGTTCACAACATCCGAGTCTGAATTTTCAACAGTAGACTCTAAATTCACAACGGTTGATTCTCAAGGAACAACAACTGAAGTCCAAGGCACAACAGTTGACTCGCATTTCACAACAGATGGCTCCCAATTCACAACAGCTGACTCTCAGTTCACAACATCTGAGTCTGAATTTTCATCAGTAGACTCTAAATTCACAACGGTTGATTCTCAAGGAACAACAACTGAAGTCCAAGGCACAACAGTTGACTCGCATTTCACAACAGATGGCTCCCAATTCACAACAGCTGACTCTCAGTTCACAACATCTGAGTCTGAATTTTCAACAGTAGACTCTAAATTCACAACGGTTGATTCTCAAGGAACAACAACTGAAGTCCAAGGCACAACAGTTGACTCGCATTTCACAACAGATGGCTCCCAATTCACAACAGCTGACTCTCAGTTCACAACATCTGAGTCTGAATTTTCAACAGTAGACTCTAAATTCACAATGGTTGATTCACAAGGAACAACAATTGAAGTCCAAGGCACAACAGTTGACTCCCAATTCACAACAGCTGACTCTCAGTTCACAACATCTGAGTCTGAATTATCAACAGTAGACTCTCAATTCACAACGGTTGACTCACAATTCACCATAGTTGACTCACAGGTCACAACAGTTGACTCTCAGTTCACAACCATTGACTCTCAAGTCACAACAGCTGACTCTGCATTGACCACATCTGAATCTAAATTCACAACAGAGTCTGAATTTACAACAGCTGACTCTCATTTCACAACAGTTGACTCACAATTCACCACAGATGACTCACAATTCACAACATTTGACTCCAAATTCACAACAGTTGACTCGCAGTTTACAACATTTGATTCTCACAACAGACAACTGAAGTCACCACAGATGCGACTCTCAATTCACAACAGACTCTCAGTTCTCAACAGTTGACTCTCAGTTCACAACAGATCAGTTCTCAACTGACTCTCAATTCACAACACCACCACAGATTCACTCTCAATTCACAACAACTCCAAATTTGACTCTCAATTCACAACAGATAGCTCCCAATTCACAGATTCTCAACACAGTCGACTCTCAATTCACAACAGATAGCTCCAGACAGTCACAACAGTTGACTCTCAGTTCTCAACAGTTGATTCACAACAGATAGACTCTCTCCAGATAGCTCCCAATTCACAACAGTCGATTCAGTTCTCAACAGTTGTCACAACAGATGACTCAGATGACTCAATCACAACAGACAGCTCAACAACAGTCGACTCTCAGTTCTCAACAGTTGACTCTCAATTCACAACAGTTGACTCTCAGTTCTCAACAGTTGACTCTCAATTCACAACAGATAGCTCCGATTTTCCAACAGATGACTCACAATTCACCACAGTTGACTCTCAATTCACAACATTTGACTCCAAATTCACAACAGTTGACTCACAGTTTACAACATTTGATTCTCAAGCAACAACTGAAGTCCAAGATGCAACAGTTGACTCTCAGTTCTCAACAGTTGACTCTCAATTCACAACGATAAACTCTCAGGCAACAACAACTGAAGTCCAAGGCACAACAGTTGAGTCTCAGTTCACAACAGATGATTCACAATTCACCACAGTTGACTCTCAATTCACAACAGTTCACTCACAGTTTACAACAGGTGATTCTCAAGCAACAACAACTAAATTCCAAGAGACAACAGCTGCTTCTCAGTTCACAACAAATGGCTCCCAATTCACAACAGGCAACTCTCAATTCACAACTGTAGACTCTCATTTTACAACAGTTAACTCTCAATTCACAACAGTTGACTCTCAATTCACAACAGATGACTCACAATTCACCACATTTGACTCTCAATTCACAACAGATAGCTCCCAATTCACAACAGTCGACTCTCAGTTCTCAACAGTTGACTCTCAATTCACAACATGACTCACAATTCACAACAGACAACAGTTGGCTCACAGTTTCAACAGTCGACAATTCACAACGGATAGCTCCCAAACAGACAGCTTATTCTCACACCAGATAGTTACAGTTGATTCTCAAGCAACAACTGAAGTCCAAGACGCAACAGTCGACTCTCAGTTTTCAACAGTCGACTCTCAATTCACAACGGATAGCTCCCAAATCACAACAGTTGACTCTCAATTCACAACAGATAGCTCCCAATTCACAACAGTTGACTCTCAGTTTACAACAGTTGAATCTCAATTCACAACAGATGACTCACAATTCACCACAGTGATTCCTCTCAATTTACAACAGTTGACTCTAAAGTTTCAACAGCTCCGTCTCAGTTCACAACAGCTCACTCACAGTTGACTCACAATTCACAACAGTTGGCTCACAGTTTACAACAGCTTATTCTCAAGTTACAGCAGATTTATCTCAATTTACAAGTGATTCCTCTCAATTTACAACAGTTGACTCTAAACAACAGTTGCCCCTGAAGGAACAACAGGCAAAGCTGAGGATACTACACTCAACCCATCAGTGACAACAGTTCATACCCAACTCCCAACAGTAGATTATGAACCAACCACAGACCCACAAGTCACAACAGCTGATGGAGGAGTCACATCAGTTAACCCTGAGGTCACAACAGATGAAACAACAGCCACTAGCAAAATTATAACCACAACACCTGACTCCCCTTCAACTACAGAGACAGTTAGCCCCCCAATCATTTGTGAGAATGGAGGTACACCAAGTGACAGTGGAGACGTCTGCATATGTCCTCCTGGATTCACTGGTACAACCTGCAGAACTCTTCAAACACAAATTGATCCTCCAGGTTTGTATTTCTATATATTTGCAAGAGCAGTATGAGGTAATTATTGTAGCAATAACGTTATTGTATTTGTTCAATTATCTTATTGTTGCTAATTTTGTTTTGAATTCTTTTTGTAATGAAAATCAAATCACTTCACAGCAATTGACTGAGTATCATATTTTGTTTTCTTAATAAGTTTGTTTGCTGAGTATCAATTATAAGCAGACATTCTACATGTAGAATCAGTGTCCTTTCTTGCCGTTATAATGCATTAGTTATTCATGATTTTCTGCAGATACCCTCACCAGATCTGCCAATGTTCAGGTGGACCTATCAGATAAATTCATCAAGGAGTATGAAAATACAAATTCAGAAGAATATAAAAAGTTCACACAAAACTTCCATGAGAAGGTATGAAAACAAACCATCTGTAATTATATTAAGTCATTACCTAAATCATGTGCATTCCAAATTCCAGTTCAATGTAACAATATTACACTAGAGCTCATAGATTCCTTCTACAAAGTTCTACAATCTATATTATGTCTGTGATTCAACTAAAGAACTTGCTATTACAAACTTGGCTCAATCAGCAAATGTTCTGTGATGTACAGATCATGTGCAGTGACAAGAATTTCTCTGAACAAATGCCACTAAATGTCTGGGTCTATAATTGTAGATAAAGTGTTTTTCCAGCCCATGTTATTCAAAAAGTAGCAATCTTAAGACTATTCAGTTTTCAGGGTTTTATTTAATATATTGTTGGCGGTAGCTGATGAAATTAGTGTTAAGTCATTATAGGTGAATAGTGATTTCTACATCAACTGCTTACAACTTGCTGTTGTGTAAATCTTAAAATTTGAGTCTTAAAAATGAATTATTTGTACAAATGCCTGAATTAAACATACATTGTGTTCTGTCAGATGGATAAGCTTTACAGAAGCAGCATACCTAATTTCAAAGAAGTGGACAACATAACTCTCAGGTACCACATACAAACAACAGTATCTATTATATAGTAGTTTAATAATCTAGTAACTGCATGTCAATCCACAAAGTCCAAAGATTAATTTCAGGGACTATAAATGCAAATTATCCATGACTAACCCCGACACAGTTGAACATATGAATAATGTTCACTATCCCTGCCAAAAAAATTGTCAAAAATATAATCAGCTTAGATCACAGTCCATCAATCATCGGCTGATTCATTCTTGGTTGCAAAAATTATAATCACATATCATCAGAAAACTGTAAAAGCATAATTTGGCTGGTATACTGTACAATGTCTTTTTATGTCTATGTGCATTTAGCCGGGGACATCCAATAGAACAGAGTGAAGTCCATGGGTTAGTGGAAGATAAGGATCAACAGTCTGAAATGCAGAATGAAGCTGACTCCTCTGAGTGGGTAAGGGGTGCAGTCATGCTGACTGCTGTACAGTTAAAGATGATGTGAAATGTATGTTCATATTCAGTTGTAATAATGGATTAGCCTATGCAAGATGATGCTGATGCAGATATGTATTCAAGCTCATTATTACAGTATGCAGGTAACCTATATGTGAATCTAAAATATGCAGGGTTGCATTGTTATCTAGCTTGAGGTAATGAGTAACTCAATGAATAGAAATGCTACCACAGATGTCATGCTACCCTTCAAAATGATACAGTATGATGTGTGCTAACAGACCATTGATCTTTTAGCTGGTATTGGTGGAGAAGATCAATACACCCCATGACAACATTGAAGAATCACGGAGGTAATCATATAATTGTCAAATAAAATCATTAGTAATGATGAATCAAATAAAAAAGACCAAGTGCACATAAAATTGTATCAATGTGATTAAGTACATGATTCCAGTATTATTCAGTTCATGGAAGGCAGACCATATATTTGCTGAAAAAGTTGGAATCTGATAAATTAAATACAGAATTCATAGCCAAAGTCACTGTTTGTGCACACTTTGCTCAAGGAACCCAGCTGTTCATCATTTTGCAAAGTTGCAATGCTAACTGCATGCCATGAAGTCACATATGGTTGTCTTACCCACACATTAAAACTGGGCTAAGAATAAGATTCAAGAATTCAAGTAAATTAATGGAAATGGCAAACAAATGTTTAATTGTATACAATTAAGTTCATCCACAATTTAATATGACCAAAGGAAAAGCAAGATGCAGCATTACCAGGCTAATTTGACACTGATGCTTAAATCCTTATAATTTGCTAAGCTCAGTTTCTCTTTCCAAACCAGTGTCAGGGTAGATCATGAAGTCCTACTTGAGATTCCAAATAATAAGTCTTCAAGTGACGTGTATGACACTTCGATCGCTGAGTTGAAAACCGTCTTGGAGAATTGCAACACAACTAACAGTGAAGGTAACTACTTAGCAGCTCCCCCTATTGTGAGCAACTTGTCATGTTTACAGAGCTGATGAGCTGGCTGAGTGCCGCTTTATGTTTATGGTCCAACTCATTTTTTGTGACGTAATACCAAATCAGCCGGTGCTGTGCATCTGACCCCTTAGGTTTTAGGTTTTTTGTTTTTTTTTTTTCAAATGTATATCATTTTACGGTCCAGTGTAAATATCTTCAGAGTCATTCAAATTATGTAAAAATTAAAATGGTGTTAAAATTATGACATAAATAAAAGTGTCAAGTATCAAACTACTTAATTAAAGATACTGTTTGGTTACTGGAAAGGTTACTGTCAAAATCTATATGCAAATGAAATCTTGCTATATGGCTGTAGGAAATACAGACAAGAAATCAACATTTTCTAATCTGATTGATTTTATATAAAATACTCAAATGTCAATTACTTTCTTTTATCAATAACCCATGGCAAAATGACAATAATAAGACAATTAGCTAAAATTGTCATAGGGGTTAAATTATGCCTTTTCTTCTCTTTTTAACATCACAACTTCTGTTTTCCAGTCTGTGGGATTAACATCACCTCCTATACCGCAAACCCAGTTGAGCTAAATGGAACAGGTATGTACATCTGTGAAAAGAGTGATGCTGATAGAAGAAGCAGTGCTAATTTTTTTTTATTTAAAAGGTAGGGAAAGGTCTTGGAATATCTACCTGGAGTTAGAGGACAGCAAAATACAGTGCATTTTTAAACACTTACCTACATATATAAGCATCCATCTGACCTGCTTCCCTCTATATTCCTCTCTTTCTTTACGCAGCTGTATGTGAAGAGAGTGTTCCTAAAGACACTGTGAAGTACTATCAGCCAAGTACTGTCTCGGGCATATTAACCTGTGTGTCTGTCTGCAATCCAAAACACACTAATCGCAGAGAGTGTAAAAACAAAGCAACCTGTGTACTGACAACTAGTGGACCTGAATGCCAGTAAGTACCTTTATAATGTGTGGTATTCCAAGAATACCATCAACACCAAACACCTTTATTTTTATTAATTTTTCAGCAGGAAAGACCAACAAAAAAGTCTCATGACTTGCACTGAGCAGACTACATTTTAACCAATTTACTGAGGCATCTCACACCGCATGACAATTTGTATACGCCTCTCTGTCAGAAGATGCACACCGCAAGACATGACAGCAGCTCTCACGCTTTACAATTTCAAAAAGTGTTTGAAAGGAATTGGGGGCATATAAGGAAAACTTTTCTGTGGTGTCTTTCACATTTTTCCCCAAAAAAGAAGATACACAAGAATTTGGGCATTCTGGGGTTTAGTTTGTGGGACCCTTATCACTTTTCTGCACTGACAGCTCATGTCTGTCACTGTTTTTTAAGCTTGAATGGAAAGCAGACTAATAAAGCTATTCCTTCTGTCTGAGTATTGCTTAAAACCAGAGGTAATGTAGATCTCTGGTAGTAAGCTTACATTGCCAGTGTATTGGTGTAATTTGGAACAGTGATTTAACAGCTTTGTTTGAAGTACTTCATAGATGAATGATTATCAAAAGTAGTGTCCACCCTTCAGCCTATCTGAAATAGACTTCAGCCATGCCATGGTGTGTAAAATCTTATATTTCTTTCTGTCAAAGAGCACATACTTAGCTAACATGCAACATAACTTCTATTTAAAGACACATTTTATTTTTCCAGCTGCCTGCATGAAGAATTTACATGGTACCTTGGTAGTGATTGTGGGATCCCTATAAGCAAAGTTGGGCTCTTTGTGGGGACAAGCATTCTTGCTGCAGTTGTGCTGGTGGCCACTGGGGTTCTGTCTGCCTATCTCGTGAAGTACAAGAGGAAAAACCGAAGGTGAGACCACAGAGTCACAATGGGCAAGCTTTTGGCCTCACCAATGTAACAATCACATATCATTATTGAACCAAAGAAAGTAAATCAAGGAACATAGTGGCACTCAATAATATAATCTCTGATTTAAATTGAGCTTTTCAGGTCTTGGCCAAGTGATCTCTTTTAGCCATGTTGAATGCACTTAATGTAATTCATTGAGGTGACTTATCAGTGTCTGATAAATGCTAAATTGTATATTCTGATTTACATTTATTGTACATTAATCACTCACATTCCTTTCAGACTTCTTGCTGTATGTCACCCCAGAATGTTTTCAGTCACTTTTTTCTTACATTTTTCCCCCTATTCAGAGAGAGAGACCGGAAGGGGGAGATTGTAAACCAGTGGCTAGAAGATGATTTTGAGTGGCCCGGTTCAGGCTCAAGGACAGACATCTATGCAGGTAATGATAACAGAAGCTTGTATGCATTGTTTTAATTACTAATACAGCTTTTTCAGACTGAACTTGAAAATTTGACTTGGCACATATGTGGAATGTTGTGGCACACATCAGCTTTATGATTCTCTAATCTAACATGTTATTTGAATTTATTTCTTCCTGCTGTAGGGATATTTGCTAACCGATATCACACAGAAAACACTGGGAGGATTAATCAATTGGAGACGACAACCACCTACAATACCCACCCATTCCACCACAATGCGGACCCCCCTCCACACTACTTCTACCAAGACCCACAGGTCCAACTTTATAACATGCCCAGCTATCCTGTAAGTCTCCGGCAGCAATATTAAACAGACACACAGGTGCACAAGTCCACAGAGGTAGTCTAACCTTGTCAAAAAAATATTTAGTACTTAACAAAGTAGGACACATACTTTGCATATATGCATGCATGCACACTCATATGTAAATTTTATTTGAAAGTTTTGCTGCAGGTGTCAAACTGAGGTCGACACTGTAAACATTGCACAACAAGAGATATGATTCGCTCACATGCTAAACACGAAGGTCACCAGCTAAGAAAACAAATCTCGTGAGTGGTATGACCTTCTTCAGTGGGTGTTTGGTAGTTCACTCTCATTACCCAGCTCTGCAAAAACACACCTGAACCGATGATATTCTTTCATTTTCTTCAAGTGAATCACTTTATTACTCTAAGGTTACTTTGTTTTTACTGACTCTTTTGAAAGACTAAATCATTTAAAGTAAAACATATTTGTATATTTTGTGGATACATTTCTTGGGTTCAGTAAAATACCAAAAGCACCACCAAATATACGGCTGAATGCAAAACTGAACCCTGAATGCAATATTTCCATGGTAAGAGCTTAAATCACTATGAAACACAGAGAATCACTCTGGGTGTGTCTGTGTACAGCTTGTGCTGTGTTTTGCCAGAAGAAAATGGATGTATTTGTGTTTATCATTTATTTTACAGATGAGGACCGGCAGACCACAGATTGACACATCTTCCCATGTTTAAGCAGCTTTGTGCTTGTAATATTACGCCTTCGCGATCTGAAACAGAAGCACTGCAATACTTCATGTTAACCCAAGCCCTTCCTTGCCAGGCATCTAAAGGAAAATTGATTTTAAGGATTTTGTACATTATTGCTTGATTTTTACTGCCTTACAATTGCTACATATCAGTAAAATAATTTAGTTGTTATGACACTTGCCTTTTAAAAAGTCAAACTTTCTTTACAATAACTGCTACTACTTATCCTCCAGTCAAAATATTTCATAATGAACAATTAGAAAGGCATGAACCTACCTCTGTTTACTGAACTTTTGGCTTGCTTGTATTTAACCTCCTATGACATGTGTGCGATCCCTGGGCTCAGTGCTTATGCCTGGGGTGGGGGACTGCATACTCGAGGTGTGTAAGCCTGCAATTTTATTGTAAACTACAGGTGACCTTCCCATATCGCAGATTCCATTTTTCACGGGTCAGCAACAAACGATTAAATGGGAATTTTTTTGGGAGCTTTTCCGCCTTGTGCGGGAAACTGCATAGCACTGCAGACAACATGCCTAACAGACGGAAAGTAAAGGTAAAAAAGTTCATAAATGCATGAAATATATGTATAATATTAATGTATTTTATTGTTTAACAACATAAATATCTTTTCATAAATTCATTTTCTAAGTGTTTTTTCCATATGGCTGGGGGCTGAGCCCCAAACCCCTGCAATGTGGGAGGGTCAGCTGTAGTTTTGTGTTTTTATGTAAGCCAGTTGACTGTTTTTCAATGTATTTGCTGAATGTATTCATGAACAATAACTGTTATTTATTAAATTAAATTATTTTTCATTGTCTTCCAAAAAATGTATCAGATCTGTTATACTGTATTTGAATTATAATGCTGTATATGTACGTTTGAGCTGATATTAAATATATCCAGAAATGCCATATTATTTTGTTTGAGTCATTTTGTGTATGAGTTTGTGTATATATATATATATATACAGTTCAAGCCTCATTAATTGCAATTATCTGCCAAAAATCATTCCACTACAGTTCTAATTGGAACTGCATTTGAAAAAATGCAAAGAATACTCCAAAGATTTAGTATAACTACAACATAATATTAGCTTCAAATTTTCTTGTACAGCTCTTGAATGCAGTTAATGGGTTGGAGAGCATCAGTCCTGTCAGACATGGGACATTCAGTTTAAAAGAGAAAACATGATGGCACAAATATGCTGTGGGCTACACTGATCAGATTACAGGCATATGTGAGTGATAGCTCACAGTGGAGTCATAACAAAGCTGTAGCCATAATGGTGCATTGGTGTATGAGAGGGAGATTTGTACATAGTAGACATACACACTTCACGTTGAAATTGATTGTTATTTTTGTTCAAGGAAACTCCTCTGTGTATTTTCAGGTTCTAAAATGATTGCAATAACACTGCATTTATCAATATGATTAAACCGATTATTTCATTTTGTGCCCTTCAGAAAGATTGCCTGCTGAGGTACAGTCTAATATCCCACAAAAATTGGATCATGGGCCATAGCCAAGTTAACAAGATGCCAGTAACTTGAGCCAGTAACACATGCAGAGGTCAGACTAGTACCAAGACAGGATTCTAATACATACAGCATGTGACAACTTGTATAGTTCTATGAAACAAAGGTATGCCACAGACGTGAAGACATAGCCAAGGGGTGTTCCTTCTGTGAAAACACATGGGTGCTAAAACACTGTTACCTCTGCCAGAAGGCTGAACATAGTAGTAGAGAGGTAGACCAGGGGTAGAACTTCACAAACACATCCCAACAAAGAAATAATTGATTGAAAACCAAAGCAATTTTTTTTTTTACAATGGTAGTCTTGGGATTTAAGTGTGTGGTTTGAATTGAAAGGACCATAAGTAGAGATATCAAGGATCTTGAAAGGGTCTTGTTGGGAGACAGTTTTGGATAGCGGCACTGTGTTTGAGAATGTGTATTGGAATTACAAAGGAATGTTGCCGCATCCGACCAGGGCCAAATGGCGCCTCCTGTTAACGACCTGGTATCTGCCGTCTGCGGAACTTAGGGTTCCCCATTACCATATCTAAGCCATCACATGCAAATGTATCTACCTTAAACTGTATAAATGTTGTCCACTCACTGTAATCATTGAACATTTTGCTCCATGCTTGTGTTCCCACGGCCGGCTGTGTAAGTAAAGTACCTGTCTTCAACTGCGAGCATGGGATCCGTCTCTTCATTAACAACATGGTTGTTGTACTCATTTTGATAATTTTATTGTTTACTAACAAGTCTGCATGGTGGAATGGCCCAGGATCACTCACAATGGTCTTTTCTTTAAATCAATATACCCTACAAAAGTGCACACATTCAAACTTGGAAATTACCTTACAACAACTGTCACATGTGATTCATGAAACATTCTTACCTCATCAATATGAGCCTAAATATCTTTGGTGAATGAAAAATTCATTGACTATGCTTGTTGGGAAACAACATGTGTCTTTTTCATGCTGTAAGTTCCTGTTTACATAAGACCTACTAAACACGAGGGCAGATCATTAGCATAATGTCATTTTGGGGTGCTAAGGGAGCAGGGTGTGAAGATCATTTCCCAGCTTCAATACAGATCCTGTCCTCTGTGTTGATGGGGGTCTTGTGGGAACAGGAAAGATTCAAGGTGTCAACAACCCACTATCTGATCTCAGCCATTTGCTCACAATTCAGAGCTGGAGTGTTGGGTTTAAATGCCTGCGTGACTAGATAGTTGGGGTCTTTTTGTCTCTGTACTTGGAGAGGAGACCCACGAGTTTCTCTATTATAATAAATATATCTTTCGTTACCAAAACAAAGACTTTAGTCTGGATTTGTTGCATCAACTCACAAAGGTATAAGGACCATATTTCCAAAGGGATCTTTTCTTTTTCTACATTGGCGAGCCAGCCCACATCCGTCGTTCTTGTTGTGTTTTTCTTCACAAAAACCGGGGAGGTTGATACCTGGGTACTAAGAAGCTGGATTACTCTAAGGCGGGAAATTTAACTTTTTGGATTAAGCACTGAAGAACATTTTCAGAAGAACAGGAGCCTGCTGTCAATCCAGCTGCTGACCCAAAGTGAGGAATCCAACCTGAAGGCACGGAATCGAACCACATACATTTGTGAGTATAATTTAGGAATGATATATTATAATAGAGGAATAGTGTTGAAAATTGTGTAATGTTTTAAAATACAAGTGGCTAGAATTGATTATACAGTGTATAGTATTCTAAGCACGGGACTTGTATAAAGTTACACAGACCTTGGACAATTTTCAAGTACCAGACGTTTGTTTGTCCATTGTATGAGGAGTATAGGGAAAATGGGACAGGAGGGTTGGAAACCTTGGGCTATGCACTGGTTAGGCAAACACTGCACAAAAGGCTTTTACAGTGTTCCAGATGATGCAGATGCCTATGTATACCTCCAAACAGCCTGTGCAATGCGTAATAAAACTGAGAAAAACAAAAAAATAAGACTAGCTAATTGTGTAATGGCTAAAAAAATAACAATATTAAAGCAGAAAGTGGAAGAGATTCCATCATTAAAAAGTGAAATAGAGAGCTTAGAAAATGAACTCAGAACTAATTCAAAAGAGATGGAGGCATCTAAAGCAGAATGTATGGTTCATGCTACAACACAGTTGGAATTTAGGAGGGAGAACACTGAGTTGAGGGAGAAACTGAATTCCATGCAGTTGGAATTAGAAAATACACAGGGGCAATTACGTGATGTGCAAATAGCATACAGAGAATTGTGGAATGTGTCCAATGAGAATAAAGACAGAGAAATTGTACAAAAACTGAAAAAGTCAAGAGAAAAATAAAGCAACACAGAATGGAAAATGAAACATTGAAAAGGCGGGTAGCAGCACTGGGTCTAGGTGGATTTAATGAGGAAATTGAGTCAGAGCACAGTTCTGGTGATGAGAGTGAGATTAGACAAGCTGTTATGGCTCACCTCTCAGATGTTTCTGATGAGTTTAGTGGTGATGAAATGGCAAGTTTAAATGGTAAAGAGACAAGTGAGGGACAAAGATATTCCCTCATTGCTGTGCTTCTAGTCAGAATCATACTCAAAATTCCATTTAAAAGATCCAAACATCAGATTAGCTAAAGCAGGCGAACTGACTAAAGTAAAGAAAACAAGAATAGCACCTGTTATTACCCATGGGGTTCATGCAAGTGGAACAGGTTATCCAGTCAGAGATGTGACTGCTGACGATTATGAGGACCAGCAGGTAAATCATAACCTAACTCTGTCTGAACTAACAGCCTTACAGCAGCAGCTCCTACATGGGATGGCATAGGTGACCCAAGTGCGGTAGTTGACAAAGTTCAAGCACTACAAAGGCTTCATGCCCTAACAGATAAAGACTGCTGTAAGTTACTGCAATCAGTACTCCCAACTTTAGTAGCAATACCAGTCGAATTCTTACAGGGTCAGGGGGATCCAGCTGTCTTTCCTGATCACGAAACCAGGCTACAATTAATGAGTGAGGCTGTGGGCTATCGCTTTATGGCAGACATGAGCAAAATTATTGATTTTATACCTAGAGAAGGCCAACACCCAACTGATTTTTCTCAGGACATTCATTAAGTTGTATAATAGAAACAAGAGTGGGGGGCCTAGGATTTTACTAACAAGTGATGATCCTACTTTCTGGAGTTTGGTCATTGACAAGTATAAAGATCATGTCTCTCCCACATGCCAACATCTATTACTGCAATTCAAGAAGGAGCTGAGCACATTGCCTATCAGACAAAACATAGGAAAAGACATCCATGACTGCTTAACAGTATGGAATGAAAGTCAATGTCATCTGTCTGCAAATCAAACTTACTGGAAAAAGATTAGCCCAATAGCATCTACTGCAGATCAGGTGAAGCCAAAATGCTTTAATTGTAGAAAATCAGGACATATCCAAAGTGCATGTAGAAGACCCCTCATGTGCTCTAATTGTAAAAGACCGGGCCACTCCATAAAACAGTGCTGGTCAAAGAGGGGGGGGGATGGAAGGAAAAGGGCCAAAACTTTTGGAGTGTTTCAACTGTGGAAAGTTGGGGCACATACAGAGTAAATGCAGGAACCCTCGTATGTGTTATAATTGTAAACGAACTGGCCACTCTAAAAAAGACTGCTGGTCAAAGGGAGGGGGAATGGAAGGAAAAGGACCAAAGTGGTCAAGGGGACATCAGACACAAGCAGCTCAGCACCATTGTAAAAATAACCCAAGGCCACCTACATACTCAGAACTATTGACAATGGTGCAAGAACTTACAAACTGTGGCCAGGAAACTCCTGGAGGCTTAGAGACCTCATTTCAGAGCAATGCCTCACAATAACACTGGGAGAAACAAATATAAAATTGGCCATATAAAAATGGGGGGAGGGAAGCAATCTAGTACATCTTCGGGATCATAGGGATCAGTGTAAATCATACAAAAAAGCTGATCTTAACAATAATACTTAAAAGAAATGAAGACTGCATAAGAATGGACACTAACACTTGATCTTTCTTTTACAGCAAACAAATGTGGATGAGAGGGAAGGTGCAACAAAGATCCATCGTTTGGAGCAGGCTTTTGATGGGGTTCAGGAATTCATGGTGTATAACTGAATGCTGGACACAAGACAAGCTTGAGGAGAAAGCTGAAACTTTTCCACTTACAAGGACATTTAATAAAATAAAATATTGAATAATGAACCCAGGGAATGCCTTCTGGAATGCACTGGGGAAAGCTGGGATGATCCACAAAATGTATTGTTTGAAAACAAAAAGAACTTTAAATGTCATATAACTTGGGTGGGAGGTTATTAATTGTTTATTCTGAGTAACCACACAGAGTTCGTCTAAGTGTTTATTTAAGGTGTAAATCACCCCCTGGCTTTACTCACACTAGCTCACACTATTCGAATGAGAGACCTTCACGTGCCCACCCCTGCAGAGAGGACACCCACTTGCCTCCCAGTTCAAGGTGTATACAGCTATTCATGCCCAGGTGAAGAGAGCTCACTTGGACAGGGATTTAAAGACTGTCAAAGTTGAAATGGAGGTGAGCTTTGGCAGAGGCCTGCAGTCCTGGAAGCGATACACACTGGGGAGTGGGTGATCCTGGCACTTTTGGGCACATGGTGATAAGCGCTCTGTAGCACATACAGAAATGTTGGTGATATGAACAGAAAGTCCTATTGGAGAAAATAAATGATAGAAAAAAAAAAAAAAAAATTGATAGACTATCTAGATGAATCTTTGGGGTTATTCAGAAGGAACATTTGTGTCATTTTAACATTGTTTTTACATAAATATGTAAATGGGGTCAATTTGTGTGTCATGATTTACTGATTCAGATTATAATCAATTTTTCTTTTAGATTAATCACATTGTTTCTTTTTTGTGATAGGACAACAATAACTGGTTCAGAGAAACATTTCAAGCTTCTGCTGTTCCAGCTTTAATTTCTTTCAGTTACTTATTCCTATTATTTTCAAATAAGTTTAAAAAGTTTGCTTTTAGTTTCTGCAGTTTCTTGAGAATATAATAGAGCAATACTTGATTTTGGGAATCTGAGGAAACTATTGTTCCATCTCTCTTTTGATTTATTCTTCATGGTATCTGCATATATACATATTCATGCGTATGCTTTCTTTCACCTAATAACAAAAAAAGTGGGGAATGTTGGGAAACAACATGTGTCTTTTTCATGCTGTAAGTTCCTGTTTACATAAGACCTACTAAACACGAGGGCAGATCATTAGCATAATGTCATTTTGGGGTGCTAAGGGAGCAGGGTGTGAAGATCATTTCCCAGCTTCAATACAGATCCTGTCCTCTGTGTTGATGGGGGTCTTGTGGGAACAGGAAAGATTCAAGGTGTCAACAACCCACTATCTGATCTCAGCCATTTGCTCACAATTCAGAGCTGGAGTGTTGGGTTTAAATGCCTGCGTGACTAGATAGTTGGGGTCTTTTTGTCTCTGTACTTGGAGAGGAGACCCACGAGTTTCTCTATTATAATAAATATATCTTTCGTTACCAAAACAAAGACTTTAGTCTGGATTTGTTGCATCAACTCACAAAGGTATAAGGACCATATTTCCAAAGGGATCTTTTCTTTTCTACATTGGCGAGCCAGCCCACATCCGTCGTTCTTGTTGTGTTTTTTTCTTCACAAAAACCGGGAGGTTGATACCTGGGTACTAAGAAGCTGGATTACTCTAAGGCGGGAAATTTAACTTTTGGATTAAGCACTGAAGAACATTTTCAGAAGAACAGGAGCCTGCTGTCAATCCAGCTGCTGACCCAAAGTGAGAATCCAACCTGAAGGCACGGAATCGAACCACATACATTTGTGAGTATAATTTAGGAATGATATATTATAATAGAGGAATAGTGTTGAAAATTGTGTAATGTTTTAAAATACAAGTGGCTAGAATTGATTATACAGTGTATAGTATTCTAAGCACGGGACTTGTATAAAGTTACACAGACCTTGGACAATTTTCAAGTACCAGACGTTTGTTTGTCCATTGTATGAGGAGTATAGGGAAAATGGGACAGGAGGGTTGGAAACCTTGGGCTATGCACTGGTTAGGCAAACACTGCACAAAAGGCTTTTACAGTGTTCCAGATGATGCAGATGCCTATGTATACCTCCAAACAGCCTGTGCAATGCGTAATAAAACTGAGAAAAACAAAAAAATAAGACTAGCTAATTGTGTAATGGCTATGTGCCAAAAAATAACAATATTAAAGCAGAAAGTGGAAGAGATTCCATCATTAAAAAGTGAAATAGAGAGCTTAGAAAATGAACTCAGAACTAATTCAAAAGAGATGGAGGCATCTAAAGCAGAATGTATGGTTCATGCTACAACACAGTTGGAATTTAGGAGGGAGAACACTGAGTTGAGGGAGAAACTGAATTCCATGCAGTTGGAATTAGAAAATACACAGGGGCAATTACGTGATGTGCAAATAGCATACAGAGAATTGTGGAATGTGTCCAATGAGAATAAAGACAGAGAAATTGTACAAAAACTGAAAAAGTCAAGAGAAAAAATAAAGCAACACAGAATGGAAAATGAAACATTGAAAAGGCGGGTAGCAGCACTGGGTCTAGGTGGATTTAATGAGGAAATTGAGTCAGAGCACAGTTCTGGTGATGAGAGTGAGATTAGACAAGCTGTTATGGCTCACCTCTCAGATGTTTCTGATGAGTTTAGTGGTGATGAAATGGCAAGTTTAAATGGTAAAGAGACAAGTGAGGGACAAAGATATTCCCCTCATTGCTGTGCTTCTAGTCAGAATCATACTCAAAATTCCATTTTAAAAGATCCAAACATCAGATTAGCTAAAGCAGGCGAACTGACTAAAGTAAAGAAAACAAGAATAGCACCTGTTATTACCCATGGGGTTCATGCAAGTGGAACAGGTTATCCAGTCAGAGATGTGACTGCTGACGATTATGAGGACCAGCAGGTAAATCATAACCTAACTCTGTCTGAACTAACAGCCTTACAGCAGCAGCTCCCTACATGGGATGGCATAGGTGACCCAAGTGCGGTAGTTGACAAAGTTCAAGCACTACAAAGGCTTCATGCCCTAACAGATAAAGACTGCTGTAAGTTACTGCAATCAGTACTCCCAACTTTAGTAGCAATACCAGTCGAATTCTTACAGGGTCAGGGGGATCCAGCTGTCTTTCCTGATCACGAAACCAGGCTACAATTAATGAGTGAGGCTGTGGGCTATCGCTTTATGGCAGACATGAGCAAAATTATTGATTTTATACCTAGAGAAGGCCAACACCCAACTGATTTTCTCAGGACATTCATTAAGTTGTATAATAGAAACAAGAGTGGGGGGCCTAGGATTTTACTAACAAGTGATGATCCTACTTTCTGGAGTTTGGTCATTGACAAGTATAAAGATCATGTCTCTCCCACATGCCAACATCTATTACTGCAATTCAAGAAGGAGCTGAGCACATTGCCTATCAGACAAAACATAGGAAAAGACATCCATGACTGCTTAACAGTATGGAATGAAAGTCAATGTCATCTGTCTGCAAATCAAACTTACTGGAAAAAGATTAGCCCAATAGCATCTACTGCAGATCAGGTGAAGCCAAAATGCTTTAATTGTAGAAAATCAGGACATATCCAAAGTGCATGTAGAAGACCCCTCATGTGCTCTAATTGTAAAAGACCGGGCCACTCCATAAAACAGTGCTGGTCAAAGAGGGGGGGGGATGGAAGGAAAAGGGCCAAAACTTTTGGAGTGTTTCAACTGTGGAAAGTTGGGGCACATACAGAGTAAATGCAGGAACCCTCGTATGTGTTATAATTGTAAACGAACTGGCCACTCTAAAAAAGACTGCTGGTCAAAGGGAGGGGGAATGGAAGGAAAAGGACCAAAGTGGTCAAGGGGACATCAGACACAAGCAGCTCAGCACCATTGTAAAAATAACCCAAGGCCACCTACATACTCAGAACTATTGACAATGGTGCAAGAACTTACAAACTGTGGCCAGGAAACTCCTGGAGGCTTAGAGACCTCATTTCAGAGCAATGCCTCACAATAACACTGGGAGAAACAAATATAAAATTGGCCATATAAAAATGGGGGGAGGGAAGCAATCTAGTACATCTTCGGGATCATAGGGATCAGTGTAAATCATACAAAAAAGCTGATCTTAACAATAATACTTAAAAGAAATGAAGACTGCATAAGAATGGACACTAACACTTGATCTTTCTTTTACAGCAAACAAATGTGGATGAGAGGGAAGGTGCAACAAAGATCCATCGTTTGGAGCAGGCTTTTGATGGGGTTCAGGAATTCATGGTGTATAACTGAATGCTGGACACAAGACAAGCTTGAGGAGAAAGCTGAAACTTTTCCACTTACAAGGACATTTAATAAAATAAAATATTGAATAATGAACCCAGGGAATGCCTTCTGGAATGCACTGGGGAAAGCTGGGATGATCCACAAAATGTATTGTTTGAAAACAAAAAGAACTTTAAATGTCATATAACTTGGGTGGGAGGTTATTAATTGTTTATTCTGAGTAACCACACAGAGTTCGTCTAAGGTGTTTATTTAAGGTGTAAATCACCCCCTGGCTTTACTCACACTAGCTCACACTATTCGAATGAGAGACCTTCACGTGCCCACCCCTGCAGAGAGGACACCCACTTGCCTCCCAGTTCAAAGGTGTATACAGCTATTCATGCCCAGGTGAAGAGAGCTCACTTGGACAGGGATTTAAAGACTGTCAAAGTTGAAATGGAGGTGAGCTTTGGCAGAGGCCTGCAGTCCTGGAAGCGATAC